>CM045760.1:151945642-153351083 GCA_025200525.1 Camellia lanceoleosa | reverse complement strand
CCTTAAGTTTCACTATATTTTTCATTTTCAACCTTAAACTTTCTCTCCCACCACCTGACATTATTTATCATAGTCTAATTCTATATCACCTAAAGAAGAATTGTTTATCTCCAACCAATTTAGTGCAATTTCGTCTCTCACATCACATACATTAATCAGACAAATCCAATGGATTTCATATCAAAATAATAACGCTATATATATAGTATCTAAATTTGGATACCAAAAGTTAAATATTATTCAATGTGTCACTAATATATTTGCTTATTTTGATCCCACCTTACATACATCTTACTAATGCATTAATACTTATATATTCAATATTTGGTACTCAAAATTTTTTTTTTGAATGAAATTTGGTACTCAAATTTGATTACCATAAAATTATTTATAAAAAAAAAATTAAAATTAAAAATGTAAAGATTAATTCGTAAACTTTATTGTATGAATGATAGGCAAGCAGTTATGTCACAAAACCAACCAATGTACTTGATATTTAATCATATTATTCTATCATCAAGACATTAATGGGGCTGTCCAAAAATCGAAAACAAAACATACTCTACATAATTCATACATTAATCGTTATGTTTGATATTTAAATGATTGGATTAATTTGATTTTTTTATATAAATAAAATATACAAAATATTCAACAAAATAAATTATTCGAATTATCAAAATGGAACCTGTAAATGGCCTCACAGGCCCAAATAACTCCCTCCAAAATCTGGCTCCTTAATTCACATTATTCTATCATCAAAAGATTAATGGGACTATTTCAAAATAGAAAAACAAAATATACTTTACACAGTTCACACATTAAATTGTCTCAATTGCACTGAGGACAATATCTCCAATCCAAGATGTCATATCCCAGAAATATAGTTTGAGTACTTCATTTCTAGACAAATGAGAAATCCTGGATCTCCCATGTTTACTTTTTGTGAAATTCCTCTCCACCACACGATTATATTAGAGATGTCCATCGTGTGATAGAGAAGGGACTTGGAATAAGGAGATAGGAGAGGATCACCATATGATTAAATCAGAGATACTCATTATGTGATAGAGAGATAATTTAGAATAAGGAGATAGGAGAAGATTTGGACAGAGAATCCTATCTTCTATTAATTGCAGTTTTTATAATATAAAATCAGGTTCAACAATTACATTATATAGCCCTTAATAAGCAACAAAATTTGCAATGAAAAAAAAATTTATAGTGCTCCTTTTGGCATTAAGATTATTATTTGGTCATAACTTCCTACCAAAATCTCCCAAGTCATCACTATCTCCAACAAGGACACAAAAACTGAAAATCTTGCAATATTAATTTTTGTATCTCCATTAAGTGTATATATACCATCGGTCATTTGGACTAAGAGAAACCACACAAGGTTTGTTTTGCAGACTACCAAATTGTTCCAATTGTTTGCCTCTTTGGTCTTGGCTTTAGCCATGACTAGAAAGAAGGTGAAGCTTGCATTCATCACTAATGATTCTGCAAGAAAAGCAACATTCAAGAAAAGGAAGAAGGGTCTGATGAAGAAGGTGAGTGAACTAAGTATTCTTTGTGGTATAGATACATGTGCGATTATATCTAGTCCCTACGAGTCCCAACCTGAGGTTTGGCCAAACACCTTGGGAGTGCAACGCGTCCTTCATGCGAAGTTCAAGAGGATGCCTGAGATGGAACAAAGCAAGAAGATGGTGAACCAAGAAAGTTTCATTAGGCAAAGGATAGTGAAAGCAAACGAACATCTGAAGAAACAACACAAGGACAACAGGGAGAAGGAGATGACAGAGGTCATGTACCAATGTTTGACTGGGAGAGGGCTTCAGAACTTGGTGATAGAGGACTTGCATGATCTTGGGTGGTTGATTGATCAAAAGTTGGAGGAAATCGACAAGAAAACGGAGTCGATGAAAAAAAAGCCGTCGTCTGATTTGTCAATGGTGCCAATGACATCAAGGAGTACTAATGAAATGAGACAGGATCAAAAGCCAAATTTAGATTTGGCCATGGAAGCTATGCAAAGGCCTCAGTGTTTCAATGAGTGGATGAATCATCCAAATGAGCATATGGGTTTTGGTGGGGATGAGATGGTGATGCCATTTGGGGACAACCACAATGCTATGTGGTCTAGTGTTTTCTTCCCATGAGAAAGAGACCTTAATTTTCTTGCATTGCATGAACACTTTTAATTTTTTGTCCTTTATTTTGCTAATGCTTAGTGTTTATTGTTTATCTATCTCTCTTGAATTTCATTTGCATTAATGATATTGAGAAAACTTTTTTACTTGTTAATGATCTTTTTGTAGAGAAAGAAGAAATCCTTTACTCCATTCGGAATTGTCCTATAAGAAAACAACACCTTGACACAAAATTTTATTACTAGGAATAAAAAGATTTAAGGAATGATTTGATGTCCTATAACAATTCAATAGACTTGCAAGTGTTGCAGCGAAAACACCAAAAATGATTAATTTTGGCAAGAATTGGAATAGATTTGTTTTATTGAATTCTTGAGTATTGATATTCTGAATTGTGCATGAATCAAATCTTCTCAAATTTTGGGTCACTTGTTGATCTAAACCATTCATTAGTAGGATCTATAATCTAGCAGTCAATCATGTAAATAATACGAATGATCAGATACTAATAGTTATTTGATCGAATCGTACTTGTTTTAAGAAAATGAACGGTTTACTCTTAAAATTATATTTGTCATTTATTTTTTAAAGATAAATGTGATTTGATCACATGGATACGTGACAATCAATTTAATTAATTAATTAATTTTTGCATTATTGATCCTCTTGATAGACCCCACAAAATAAACCGTTTCCATCATGAATGTTTGACCCAAAATTAGGCCCCACCTGTAGGGATATTACTAGTTACTCCAAATCCGATCTTTTCACATAGATGCCACCAAATCTCACATGATAAGCGCATTTTAAAATAGAGAAAAAAAAATATATGTTTGAAATAATTTTTTGACTTTTTATAAAAAAGATATATAATAAAATATTGTAATAAAATCAAAATGACAAATTTTAACTTTTTGACTTTTGGGTAGTTGAATTGAAAGGGCAAAATAATAATTTTGCCCCTCTAGGCTTCCCCAACAAGCTTTCCTCAAATAGCATAGACTTTTTGACTTTTTAATTGTTGTAGGTTATGTCAAACTAAGCCTAAATGATAGTATTTGATTTAGTTAGGAACTAAATTTTTTTGTTCTTAAAAGTAAAAATTTTGTTGTAAAAAATATTTGGAGACTAATTCCTCTTGTCGCGAGAGTTGTTACTAAAAAGTCATCTCAAAAAACCAAAAAAGAACTTTTAGAGATAATTTCGAAAATGTCGCTAGTAAATGTATGTTTTGGGACCAAAAAAAAAAATTTGGCGCAAAAAAAAAAATTTTTTTTTTTGAGATAAAAATTTTGATCCAAATGATAGTAATCTATCATTAAATGTCTAATTTTGTTGCTGAGAATATACAAAAATGGCATTTTTGATAATTAAAATATATCATCCCTAAAAAGTAATTTTATCCTTAAATTTATATTTCTAAAATTTTAATTTGTTAAAGTGACTTAGAATGTGTAAAAACTATAAAGTAGTATTTGCTTCAGTGTTTCCTAATCACCAACATATAATATCATTAAATAGCCAATTTAATTTCCTTCCTCTGGTCATCTGCAAATGGTTTGAGATCTTTCACTTATCAGTAATGATAGAAATTTCTACAAAACATAACCCCCACAACTCCCAAAATGATCTAAACCATTTATGTTATCAGACACAACTCAAAAAAAATTTAACACATCTATGATCAATACATTAGTAAAATCGTGGGGCCCTCTTTTGTGGGGTCCCAAACATTTTCCTTTATTTATTCCCTATGAGTCCCAACTAGAGATTTGGCCAAACACCTTGGGAGTCCAACGTGTCCTAGCGCAATTCAGGAGGATGCCCAAGATGGAACAAAGTAAGAAGATGGAGAAGCAAGAAAGTTCCATTAGGCAAAGGATAATGGAAGCAAATGAACAACTCAAGAAACAACAAAAGGATAATCGGGAGAAGGAGATGACAGAACTCATGTACCGGGGGTTGGCCGGGGCAGGGCTTGAGAACTTGGAGATGGCAGACTTGCATGATCTTGGGCGGTTGATTGATCAAAAGTTGAAGCAAATTGACAAACAGATTAAATCAATGGAAACACAGACATCTTTTGGTATTTCACTGGCATCTGGGACATCAAAGAGTACTGATATGAAGAAACAAGATCAAAGCCCGATTTAGATTTGGTGACAACAACCACAATGCTATGTGGTCTAGTGCTTTCTTGTCATGAGATGAACCTTTGTTTACTTTTGCATGTTTTGTGTGAACCCACCGTTTCAATTTAGTTCTTTGTTTTGGTAATGCCTAGTGTTGGTTGTTTACTTTTCTCTCTTGAATTTCATGTACTTTAACGATTTTGAGAAATCTTTTTTACTTGTTAATGATCTTTTTCTATACCAAAAAAAAATCAATTTACTCCATTCAGAAGTGTCTTGCAAAAGAAAACACCTTGACACATATACAATTTTATTATTAGGAATAAAAGGATTAGGGTCTATAATCTCACAAAAAAATCATACAAAAAATAAAAGTGATTAGATATCAATAGTTACCTAATCGAATCATACTTGTTTTAAGAAAATAGATTGTTTACTCTTAAAATTATATTTGTCATTCATTTTGTTTTTAAAAAAATGTGATTTGATCATGTAAATGTGATTATTGATATTCAATTAATTTGATTTTTTTATTTTATTTTCTTGCTTGTTTGATTTTCTCAATCAATCCTACAATCATGAACATTGGGCCCAAAATTAGGCCCCCCTGAGAGGGATATAAGTGGCTAGGATCTTCTCAAAATGACAGCATTTGATTTAATTATTTCCTAACTTTGAACATGTAAGAACTGTAACAGATATAACCATTAAAGAGTTTGGCAACCAACCAAATAAGTTAATTATTGATTTATTTCTGTCATATCATTTCTCTATGGTTTTTTTTTATACTTTTTTTTGTGTGTGTGTAATGAGTCATACCCAAACTCACCAGCTAGGTCAATTTCCTTCCCCTTGTCATATGCAAAACATTTGGAATATTATAGTTTGGATATGACTTATTTTTTAGTTTTTTAATTTTTTATGAAAATATGTAAAAAAAAAAAAAAAATAGAGAAGTAATGTGACATAAATGAGCCAATAAATAATTTATTTCGCTTATTGCCAAACTAACTTTAAGGACTATTTTAAGAAGATGGTTAAAAGTTATCTTCTAACTTTACTTATTTTAAGTCATATCATCTCTTATATTTTTTACACATTTTAAAAAAAAAATCAAAAAATTAACTTTTAACCACCTTTTTGAAACAATCAATTGTAAAGTAGTTGTCCTATTAGTCCACGCATCACCGTCTCTACCACCTAATTTCTGTTACTTTATTTAGATTCTGATCCTTTTTATTATAGGACCTTGCTACATTCCCCTAAAAAACCCTCCCTAATCCCCCTAATTTTCATATCAAGTAAAAAAAAAAAAAAAACAAGGAAACAGTTGCCTAAAATGGAAATTAGGGGGATTAGGGGGGACAGTTTTAGGGCTCCAAATCATTTTCCTTTATTATATCATCCAACGTAAAGATATTACGAACCATTTGTGTAATAAAAGTTACAAATTATTTTGATAAAAAATTTATATATTTAAATGTTTGTTATGAAATATTATAATTGTTGGGGAGGTAAAAAAAATTAAAAAAAAGCGATCAAATCGATTGAATCCAACCAAATCAGCTATATTTGGCATTTTTTTTTAATAAGAATCAGTTTGTCTGATTTTTTTAATTTGAGTTTTTTTCGATTTTTGATTTGGTATCGGTTCAAGCACCTTGTATACCGAACTAAATCCGAAACCAACTATTTCAACATAGATTGTATTTAGTATATATATATAATTTAATAATATAATGATATTAATAAGTACAATAAATTATTATCCTTAATTAATTAATCTTATCATCTCTAAAAGTTAAATTTGTAAACTTTTATTATAATCTTAATTCTAACTTATTATTCTTGAAATCTTAATCACTCTATTTAGTTTTAGTTCTCAGAATTTTTCAGAAAAGTCTACCTTTTTGTTTTTTGTATTTTTTTGTTTTCACTGAATTTTTTAATATTTTAACCATTTTTTTTAAGGGGCATGCACCAATAAATCCCAAATTTGTATCTTGTAACCCATTTGGTCCTATGAATTTTCTTATGAACCGTTAGGTCCTATCCCAATGTTAATGACCATTGAACATATCAACAACATCAACAACATCATTAACATCATCAAAACATTAGTTACATTAGCAATATTAACTGCACCAATGGACAATATCAAACAAACCCCATCAAAGGCGTCTTCATCTTCATCCTCACACTCAGTCTCTTCCATCTCCAATGTACACTCCATGTCCAGTTCCCTAACGAAACACAAACCCTTCTCATTACTTTCACAAAATCAATGGCGGATCTACAATCTCCACTCCTCCTCGGTCCCCCACCGACCTCTTCGGCGACCCCATCGACTCCCACCCTCTCTGGTTCAACCAATCCTCCTTCCTCCTCCCCACCTTCGACTCCGAATCCTACATCTCCGATCTCCGTACCTTCGTCCCCTTCGAAACCCTCCGATCCGAGCCCCCTGTTTTTCATGGCGATTGCAGCATTTCCAGATCCTTCGATCGAACACAAATCAGCCAACTTATCAACAAGCCTTCGACGAAATGGTGAAAGAAAACATCGATGATCTCGGCATGGACACCTCCGAAGTGCTCCAAGACGCCATCGAAACCCTAACTCTCCAAGGCGTCGATCTCTCTGGTTCCAAATCTCTCGCTCTCTCTCCAACAATGCCATGATCAACATCAACTTGATGATGAATGTTGACAACTTCACCACTGCCCAATTCGCTGATGATGACTAATGTTGCCTTGGAGAGTTAGGGTTTTCATAATGAACATTACGATCGCTGATGTTGCAATGTTGATCGTGGCCCTGATGTTGATGATGAATGTTGACAACTTCACTACTGCCCAATTCACTGATGATGATGTTGCCTTGGAGAGTTAGGGTTTTGATGATGAACATTACGATCGCTGATGTTGCGATGTTGATCGTGGCCCTGATGTTGATGATGAATGTTGATGTTAATTAATGTTGATCTGTTTTGATGATGTTTGATGTGTGATCTATTTTGATGATGTTAATGTTAATTTTTTTTTGATGATGTTAATAATGTTGTTGATGTTGCTGATGTAGATAGTGGGATTAAATGGTGCATAAGAAAATTCATAGGACTAAATGGTTCAACTTTCTATCATATAGGATTTACTGGTAATTTTTCCTTTTTTTAATTTCTAAATACACCTAACATAAATACACTTAAAAGTATAATATTTGTGATTTTTTAAAAAAAAAAATTCACTAAATACCAAAAATTCAAAAATATTTATATATATGAAAATTTAGTATATATTTTTTTAATATTTTGTGTATTTATTAATTTTTTAAAATATTTTTTCACAAATATTTTATTATTTAGATATATCTAAGTAAGGTGCATATAAAAAAGTAAAAAAAAAAAAAAAAGGCTTAAAATTTTAAAAATATTCACTAAAAACAAAAAAAAAACCCCAAAAAAACAAAAACTCAATTTTCAAAAGCTAAATACAGAAAACTAAAATCATACAATTTTTTAAACTATTTTTATGTTTTGTATTTTTGTTAATTTAGGAATTGAAAAATATTATTAAATAGATGGATTAGATATGTTTGAAGTGGTATTCAATGTTTTTATATAAATTAATGACTATATTAAAAAGTGACTCAAGTTTGAAATTTTCTAAACCGATTAAATTGAATTGAACCAAACCATTTCAATCAGTTCGGTTCGATTCAGTGCAATTTGATAGGGAAAACGGTCTACATCCATACTCAAAATAATAAAACTAATATTATCAATTCGATAATTTTTTTTACTTAAATACCGTTCATATCGAATCGATTTGATCCCTAATAATTTGATATGGCAAGTTTTATTCAATTCCACCAAAACAGAAATAAGGGGAAAAAAATCTTGAACTCTGTTGTTGAAGAAAAGAGAAATCAAGTCAATCATTTCATTACACAAACTCAAAACTAAAAATGAAATTGAAGGGAATGATGATGTTTGGTTAATTAAAAAATATGAAAATATATTATAGATAAAATTATCATTCGTTATCATAAATATATAACTATTCTATAAAAAATAAGTATTATTTACTTGTATTTTATTGAACTCAACATAATGATTAAACGATAATAGTGTCACCTGAACCCACCGTAGGAAAGAATATTTTTTTATTATCATATAAATATTGGGGTTTTCAAAAAAAAAAAAAAAAAATTAAGCACAATTTATTTTTCTTTCCTTTTCTTCACCATCCTGACCACTATCGTTTTTTTCCTCTCCCTTCATGACTTGACAAGGCTAAGATCTGACTCACCTTCTATAAATTATAAATATTCCCTGTTATAATATTTTTTATAATTGATCTAATAGGAAACAAAAAAAATTACTTAAATAATCACTAATACCAAAATAAAATTACTATATTACTCTCATTTTCATTCACTCACCCCTCAAATTCCTCTCTAAGGCTGGGCAAAGTCACATTACTAGAAAATGAAATTAAGGAAGCTAAGATAGGAAAAAAGAAAAAAGAAAGTGTTTAACTCCATAAATGTTAATATAGGTATTTTTAAAGTTTTTTTTTTTTTCTTTGATTGCGTGTCATATACTTTACTAGTTTGACTTAACGGTTGATTAATGAAAGGAACCATATATTATGTAATTATTAGAAACTTTAAAGAATGAGATATAATTTCTTAAATATAAAGGAGGAATCTGTATTTTTAATAAATTTTAAGAATGTATTTGTAATTTATCCAAGAATTAATTAAAAGAACAAGATAAAATTATATATTTGCGCTTTTTATAAATCTGCCTTTGCCCCTCTCTTTCTTCTCCCTTTCTGTCCTCACCCTTCCCAACCGTTGCCAGCGTCAACCCCACCCACATATACACATAATTAACCCACATATATGCATATACACATATACACATAATTAAGGAACACAAATTTAAATGTGGAAATCATCACTAACCCATTGAACTCTACTTTAATAACATCTCATATTCTACATGGTAAGCTGTAAAGACTAAAGATCAACATAATCAACAAATACATATACATGGACATATCTAAGTGGAGAGAGAGAGAGGACTCACCGCAAGTGTATCGAGTCGAGCGGCTTGGGAAACGAAGAATTGGGTCGAAATGTGCAGGTTAGATCGTCAATAATAGTTTGTTTTGGACTCTGTCTAATTCAACTTGGACCGTGCTGTTAGATTCGTGGGCCATCACGATTTCGTAGATATGAGAGGTTTATTTTTAAACACTTATTGGTACGTCGCAGATATGTATATAATTAATTAGTTTTATATATTTTTAATTATTATTTAAAAATCTTATTTTTTTATTTTAAAAAATTAAAAAATATTGCTATATTTTATCATTGCTGAACTTTCG
Organism: Camellia lanceoleosa; assembly: GCA_025200525.1. Taxonomy (NCBI): domain Eukaryota; kingdom Viridiplantae; phylum Streptophyta; class Magnoliopsida; order Ericales; family Theaceae; genus Camellia; species Camellia lanceoleosa. The sequence goes on along the minus strand of CM045760.1, from coordinate 153,341,399 downwards.
TCAGACGGTCACCGAAGCTCATCAAGAAATTGTTGAAATATTACTAGAATGTTTTAAATATCACTGAAAATTGTCGGAATGTCCAAAATATCACTAGGCGTCAAGAATATAACTGGGAACTCACCGGAATATTAAGAATGTTGTCAGGAAAAAAAATAAATAAAGAAATTAGAGTAAAAACACATAGTAAAATGTGCTAACTATTGATAAACTGAAAGAAAAAAAGAAAAGAAAAAACGTAACAATAAAAAACAACAATGGAAAAATACATAAGTTATTTTTTAAGTTTGTAGAGTTTAAACAAAAAAATCTCTTATATTGATCAAACTGAAAAGCATGTCTTGGAAACTATAAAAGTATTATAGTTAAAGTATGATTTTATTAAGCAATTCTCCTTATTAATTAAACAAAAAAATATGTTATAAAACTATAAAATTTTGTAATAAAAGTATGTTATGAAATTACAAAATTTTACAATGTTTTAAAGCATGTTATGAAACTACACAAATTTTACAATTTTCACTGTCTATAACTAAAACTCAAAAAAAATTGTTCAGAATTTGAAAATTTTCTCTATTAAAACAAGAAAAAAGAAGTATGTAGCAGAGAAAAAATAGAAAAACTGAAAGATTGAAGGAGACAGACAGACATGAAGAGACGATTGTACTCTTACAACTATTTTTTTGTTTAGATCTAATCAGATCTGATATATGTCTACTCAAATCTAAGTAGATCTATTCATCTCCTTTGCCAGAAACTCGGATATGAGTAAATATGAGTAGATTGAAGAAAACGTCAAACTCATCAAAATTCATTATCTAGGAATCGTTTATTTTAATTTAAGAGTAAATTACTTTAACATATCATAAGAGTAGTTTATTATCTTTAAGAGTAGTTTTTATTTAATGGTTCTGTAATCGTTTTCTAGTTCTTGTTGTACGGGAAAGAAATATACCTTCTCGTATAATTCTGTTGATCAAGTCTGCGCTCCTCCGTACGACGTCGCTTGGTCACCTGAAAACACAAACGCGAGCTGGCCGGCGGGTGTGTGCCGGAAACCTCTCCGATGCCTAAGTCAGAAAGCAAGACAAGTAGGCAAAAGCTCAATGTAATCAGGGAGCAAAAGTTGCATTACCTCTCCTTAGGTGATTTGGGTGAGCTTTTATAGGTTCCGCGTGGCACAATCCAAGTAGGACTCTTACTCCTCCATGTAGAGTCCTCCCAGGATTCATACTCCTGGAAGATAAGGCTTATCCTCCAACACCCTCCCTCACTGCTTAAACCAAGTGAGATGGTTTTCCTTATGGCCGAACTACTTCAAGACCGGAATAACATTGCCCTGCCAGACTAACAAATCTAGACCGATCTAACTGTTACCTCGGTCTTCCTTTCCTTTCTTCTACCTCGGCTTCACAAGCACGACCGAGCTATCCATAGAAGAACTAAGCCGAGCTAACCTTCAATCAAGCCTTAGAACGGAATACACACCTCGGCTCCGAACAGCGCGACCGAGCTACACCTCCTATGACGGAGACCGAACTAAACAAACTTACTTCATCTGGCGACAAAACCTTACTCTGGACCGGTCTACCATTTGATCGTGGCCCAGCTTCTAAGCCTCTTTACTTTGGTCCATAGAACGGCCCATAACCCTAGCTCGGCCCAATTTATAAATATAAATTACCCTCTCAATTGCCCCTTAATTCCATCTGCAAAGTATGATAGGGATTACCTGTCTTCCAGCCGAGCTAAAACTCTTTAGCTATTCCAGCCGAGCTAAAACCTCTTTAGTTTTTCCAGCCGAACTGAGACCTTTTAGCTTTTACAACCGAGCTAAGTCCACACCAGGCTATACCTGTCCGGCCCAAACGTCTCTTCAGTTGCAGAAACTGAATCGATTGTCCTTCCAATGACACGTGGCACGCTTGTATTGGCTATTCACAGCTGTAACGCCGTCTTCGTGTTTCACAATTTTTGAACAGTCCTGCCATTTTTGCCCTTTACACAAAACAAACCTCTCTATTTTCGATTTCACTTTTCACTTTTCATTATTCACTCTCTCCCCTCTCTTTTCTTGCTCCATTGCTGCTCTTCACTCCCTGCAACTTCGAGCTCGTGTTCTCTACCGCCTTGCTTCCTTCTCCAACTCCTTCTCTCTTCCAGGTAAGCACACGAATCCGTTTTTTGCTTCCTCTGCTTTTGCAAAACACTTTGTTGCCAATTTTTTCCACTTGTTCTTGTACTTTCTGAAAACTCTATAGAACTTTATGAATCTTCAAATAATAGCTAGTAGAATGCGTATTTGATCCAAAAAACATATTCAACCGAACTAGGAAACTGTTTTTGCTGTATGAAGACTTAGGCAGACTGGAACCGAACTAATACTTGTACACATGTCAGTAGTTTTAATAGGTCTCCATCTGATCCACCTTAGCCGTGATGAAAACGCAGCAAACTAGAAATTTTTACCTCGAGCTAAGCCTTAGGGGCTAAGCCAACTTTCTCGGCCTTAAACCGAATCGAAAAGTCGCCTCAATACCTAGCCGGAGTACAAACCCATAGGTAGAACTGAGATAACCTGACGTCTTGACGGGCTGAGATAAGAGACACTTCGCTGAAACCGAGATAGATCCTTGTAGCACCCTGTGTAGCCGAAATAGGACTTGTCTTTTCTCCCTCTGTTTTTTGTAGCACGGTCAATGATCTGTGCTTAATACCTTGTTTTTCCACTTTGCAGACTTAGGTTGCCCAGACACGTCTGCGCACTAAACCGAGCTTCTGAGAACATCCTTTCGGCCGAAATAAATTATTTATAACTTATAGAATAAATGGAGAAATACAGATTTTTGGTAGAAACCCCTGTAGGTCTAGCCGAATTCCGGAAAGACTACGTCATACCAACCGATGTAAACCTCACCTTAGCCGAGCAAGGTGTAGACCCCTGGGGTAAGGAAGGCTTCGTCCCCTTCACCCTCTAATCAATAATTGAGACCGGACTTAGATTCCCAGTCCAGCCATTGCTCTGTGAATTCCTTAGACAGACCAGACTCTGTCCTACCCAGCTTTCCACTAACACATACCGCATAATAATGGGAATAGCCGCACTGAACCACCAAAACGGTCTCAACCTCGATCTAGCCGAGCTATTCCATCAATACTCAATAGGATCCAAAAACGAAGGCTGGTGCTATTACTTAAGGGTACGTCGTGGTCGAGAAAAAATCATAAAACATACACCGGATAAAGATGTCAACGATGATGACTTCTTTTGGGTGTCTGGGAATTTTGAGGACTTCCAAGCCCGAATCCTAGGCCGAAGAATAAATTGGAAAAAAGGAGAGCCCGGTATACAGACTTCGGTTTCCATTCCTCCTTTTCTTTTAATTTGATTCTCATACTGAACCGGACTAACACTTGTCTTCTTTTGCAGATAAGGCTCATCTCATCTCCAACTATAACTATCCCAACCTTGCAGTACTCCGTGCCGCACTCAAGGTTAAAGAAAGGAGTTGGGCAAAACTTCTCGGTTTCGAGCCGACCTACCATTATAGCGGTCGCCGAAAAGCGAGGGTGACCGACTTTCTTCTCGAAGAAGCACCGGGACCGGACCCCACCTTGCCCGAGATAAACTTAGTGCCACTCACAGCCGAACAAGAAATGGCGAAGAAAAACAGATTGAAGGCCTTGCTCACCGCCATAACCAGGGCCGAAGTGCCACAAACCGGCCAAACAACTGAGGCCGTGATGGCTCTCCCAACTCAACAGCCGTCCTCATCTCACCAAAGAAAGCGTGCTCGGACTAGCCAAACCGAGCCACGCCTTGTTGATGAGGATGAGTTCATCCTGCCACCAAGCCCCCCACCAAGCACTCGACCGAGCCCCTAGCCGGAGCAATCAGACCAGGTTCATACCAACAAATGGGCTCCACCCTTCGTCTTTAACAACCGAGATATCCAAGAAAGCGACTCGGTCGTTGCTGAGAATGATCACTGACTGGCCTTCAACTTGGCCAGGGGTGTTTGCCTTCCCAAAGACATGGAGCACCACAGCAAGCAACTCAACACCGAGCTGAAGTCCCTTCGGTCAGCTACGAAGTCCATGGTATTGGTAAGCAGCACTGTCCTCTTTTGATCTGTTGAATTTTTCCAACTCTCAGCACGGCTAAGAAGGAACTTACTATACTTTTGCAGGCCATTCAGAAAAACACAATAGCTCATAGGCAAGTAATGGAGCTCCGCAAAACAACAAGGCAAGCAATGAGAGAAGCCGAAACCAGGACTGCCGAGCTAACACTGTCTAAGCAGAGGTCGGCCGAACTGGAGGCCGAGGTAGCACGTCTGACCGGACTGGTTGCCTCGGCTGATAGTGATAAACTGCGCGCCGTGACCGAGGTGAAAGACCAGTACTTGTGGAAGATAGTGCAACTTGAAACCAAAAAGGACGCCGAAATAGCAGAGCTGAAGAAGAAGGTTGAAGACGCATCCAAAGAAGGTTTCAAAGAAGCCGAAGCTGGCTATACCCAACAGTGTGAAGCAGCTAAAGATTTATTCTTCAAGTGTGGCTGGAGAAGTGCAGTGGAGAAGCTCGGTTGTGGACCTAAAACCGAGGCCTACAATGCTCCCGAGTACTTCATTCCGGCCTCTCTGAAAGATTATGCTGACGACCTCCAAAACCAATTTCTTGGTTCATCTGATGATGACGATGAAGAGGAGGCAACGGAGACTCCGGTTATTTAGGAGCAAGCTGATGAGCAATCAGTTCGGTTGGAGCAGACGGTTGAGGACTTAACTTCCGGATCCGTGCTTCCAATGCAGACCGAACTCCAGACCGACACTGCTATAATCTCCGACTTCGGAACTCGGGTTGCCATTGATGCCGATTTGGATGCCGAGATAGAAGATCTTTTTTGACTGAACTTGTACTTTCTTCTTTTTCTTTCTTTTGTCCGAACTTGTAACCGGGCTACGGCCCCTCTACTTGTACTTGCCTTTGATTTGAATGAAAAGATCTTCAACTCTTATCCCGGTTCTGTATTTGTAAGCGTGCATTTGTAATAAATTTTCAATATCTGCTATTATTCAACTGTTGTTTCGATTTGAATGCTTGCTTTCTGCCGATATACCATAATCCGGTTTAAGCTGTCTAACTTACTAGCCAACCACTCTTCAGCCGATATAGCTTACTTCGACTGAAGAGTACAAAGTGTTGGTTTAATCCAGCCAACCTCTAAGTTGGTTTTTCCAACCAACTTAGAATAGAATGTTTGGTTTTTTCGACCAAATGTCCTGCAGCCTAGATCCTTATCCTGGGCTTAGGAAGGGTGTTGGTTTAATCCAGCCAACATCTAAGTTGGTTTTTCCGGCCAATTTAGAATAAAGTGTTTGGTTTTTTCGACCAAACGTCCTGCAGCCTGGATCCTTATCCTGGGCTTAGGAAGGGTGTTGGTTTAATCCAGCCAACCTCTAAGTTGGTTTTTCCGGCCAATTTAGAATAAAGTGTTTGGTTTTTCCGTCCAAACGTCCTGCAGCCTGGATCCTTATCCTAGGCTTAGGAAGAGTTATAGTTGGTTTAATCCGGCCAACTATGTTTACAATGCTACTAACTTACTAAGGCTACTTTCTACGGAAAACAAATATACTGAAAAAGAATAGACTTGTTTTATTGAAAAAGTAAAAAATTACACATACTTAAAAAGGAAAAAGCTAAAAGTAAAATAACTTAAGATTGGCAGTGTTCCATGGCCTAGGAATTGCTTTGCCGTCCCCATCTTCCAAGTGGTATGCCCCTTTGCCTGCTAATCCGACCACTTTGTAAGGACCTTCCCAGTTAGGCCCTAACTTGCCATTTCCTGGGACCAATGTGTTGCCCATAACTTTGCGAAGTACCCAATCGCCGATCTTGAATTGCCTTGGATGCACCGTTTTGTTATACTTCCTAGATAGTTCTTGTTGGTAGGAGGCGATGTGAACCAATACTCTGTCTCTTCTTTCTTTCGCAAGGTCAAGTTCCAATGCTATAGCTTCGCCATTTAAGTCTGGATCAAAATTTTCGCTCCGAATTGTGGGGAGTCCGACTTTTAATGGGATGACTGCTTCCATGCCATAGGCTAAGGAGAATGGAGTTTCTCCTGTTGACCGCCGTGGTGTGGTGCGATAAGCCCATAAAACATGAGGGAGCTCTTCTGCCCACTTGCCTTTGGCTTTCTCCAACCTTTTCTTCAATCCGTCCAAAACTACCTTGTTTGACGCCTTGGCTTGACCGTTTGCTTGGGGATACGCTGGTGTAGAATTGTAGAATTCTATCTTGTATTCTTCGCAAAAGCCTCTAAAAATTCTGCCGTCAAACTGAGTGCCGTTGTCTGAAATCAGTGCTTTTGGTATGCCAAAGCGAGTAATGATGTTCTGCCAAACAAACTTCTTCACATTTTTTTCCTTGATTGACGCCAAGGCTTCTGCTTCCACCCACTTTGTGAAGTAGTTGCCGCAAGAAAGAACTCACTGTTCGGTGTGTTGGAAGTGGACCTACTATGTCTAAGCCCCACATTGCGAAAGGCCACGGGCTAGTTAATGGTAGTAGTTCTCTTGCGTTTGGTGTATTTGCGCAAACTTGACACTTTTCGCATTTTTGACATACTTCTCTGAATCTGCTTGCATGTATGGCCACCAGTATCCTTGTGAAATAGCTCGGTATGCCAATGATCTTCCTCCTTGATGGCTGCCACATACCCCCTCATGTATTTCGAACAGGAACGCTTCCACCTTGCTGGGGTGAACACACTTTAAGTAAGGTCCTGAGAACGACTTCTTGTATAATGCCAAGGATGGAGAGAGCCAAAATCGCTGCGACTTTGCTCTTATTCTGTTGGCTTCTTTCTTCTCTTCTGGGAGGGTGCCGTCCTTTAGGAATAGTATGATGGGATCCATCCAAGAAGGACCTAACTCTGCACAACATACCTCTTCAGCTTCTGGGTCTTCAATGCTTGGTCTAGGCAGATAGTCGATTAATAGTGGGTGAGGAACGGAGGTGTCTGCCATTGAGGCGAAGCCTGCGAGTTCGTCTGCTCTGCTGTTTTCCTCTCTGCCGATCTGTTCTATCCTCACTACTTCGAACTTCTTTATCTTTGTTCTGACCAAGTCTTGGTACTTGGCCATCCTATCATCCTTTGCCTCATAGTCACCAGATATTTGGTTTACCACCAGCTGCGAGTCGCTGTAAACCATTAGTTCGGTGGCCTTCATGTAGAATGCCGACTTGAGACCTGCTAGAAGCGCTTCATACTCTGCTTCATTATTTGATGCTGGGGAGCCCAGGTTGATTGCCTGCTCCACTACTAGGCCGTCCGGAGAAATGAGGACTATGCCAAGTCCTGCTCCATGCCTATTGGATGCTCCATCCACGAAGAGCTTCCACATCTCTCCAACGAACAACTTCCAGCAGGTGGAGGGATCGGATGATGCCTTGGGATCTTCCACGTTGCTGGTGGCTTCTTCAGAGTCGATGCTTGCTGTCTGCCCCTTGTTCTCTGTTTGCACCAAGTCTTTGTTTGTCGGTGAGTCCTGACTTGGTGTAGCATGGTTCACTTCTTCCTCCCTTTCTTTACTCTGGTCCACCTTGGGGCCTGACTGAGTAACCAGTACTAGGGGTTGCGTTATTCCGACGTCAACTTCCATCCCTAGCTCGGCTGTTTCAGTCAGGTCGACTGGGCAGATGTGATGACTTCCAGGGGTGAACTCTGCGGCAAAATCTGCTAGTGCTTGAGCCTTTATTGCGGTTCTGGGTTGGAACTTGATGTCGTATTGTCCCAATTCTACTGTCCACTTCAGAATTCGCCCAGAAAAGTTCGCCCTTTCAAATAAAGCCTTGAGTGGGAAGGCTGTGAGAACAACTATGGTGTGGGCGTGAAAGTAATGCGACAATTTCCTTGAAGCCATCATCAAGGCCAATGCCAGTTTCTCCAGTGGCAAGTACCTTGTTTCGGCGCCCAGTAACGTCTTGCTGACATAGTAGATGGGCAAGTGTTGGATTCCTTCTGCGCGGACCAACACTGCACTAATTGCATGCTGCGATACTGCCAAGTATAAGAAGAGTTCTTCTCCAGGGATTGGTGTTACAAGTAATGGTGGAGAAGACATGTATTCTTTTAGGCTTTCCAGGGCGCGGTCGCACTCTTCGTCCCATTCAAACTTAGCCTTCAGTGCATGGAAGAATGGTCGTAGCCTGTCTGATGACCGGCTTATGAATCGATTGAGTGCAGCCGCCATGCCAGTGAGATGCTGTACTTCCTTTACTGAGTTCGGCCTCTCCAAATCTTGAATGGCCTTGATCTGAGAAGGGTCTGCCTCTATACCTCGGTTGGTCACCAAGAAGCCTAGGAATTTGCCAGATCCTACTCCGAACGCACATTTCGATGCGTTGAGGCGTAACTTATGCTTCTTCAAGATCTCGAACATCTCACCTAGGTCCTTGAGATGATCATTCTCATCTTTGCTTTTGACCACCATATCGTCGATGTAAGCCTCCATTGTTCTGCCTAACAATGGCTTGAACATCTTGGTAACCATTCTCTAGAACGTCGCCCCTGCGTTCTTTAGGCCAAAGGGCATGACTTTGTAGCAGTAGAGTCCCCTTGGAGTGGTGAAGGATGTGACCTCTTGGTCTGGTTCATGCATGGCGATTTGGTGGTAGCCTCTGTATGCGTCCAGAAAGCTAAGTCGGTTGTGTCCTGCCGTTAAGTCCACCAATTGATCTATCCGCGGCAAGGGGAAGCTATCTTTTGGGCACGCCTTATTGACCGTTTTATAGTCGACGCAGACACGCCACTTGCCATTCTTCTTTGGCACTACGACGGTGTTGGAGATCCATCTTGGGTAGTGCACCTCTCTGATTGCCCCTGCTTCCAGCAGGTTTCCTACTTCTTCCGCCACTATTTCGGCGTGGTGGAGTGCCGATCTGCGGGTGCGTTGAATGATCGGTCTGGCGGAAGGGTGGACATTGAGTTGGTGGCAGATGAAGTTGGGATCGATGCCTGGCATGTCGTATGGGGTCCAGGCGAACACTTCGATGTTGGAGGTCAGGAATTCCAAGACTTCCAATCTCTCAGTGCTGGACAACGACGAGCCAAGTAAGAAGAACTTATCCGGGTTCTTCTCATCTATCCTGACTTCCACCAAGTCCTCCACTGCTTTCTGACTAGCCACTTTGCCAACATCCGCGAATAGTTCATTACTCTCTGGTTCTTCCACCGAATGAATATATCCTTTGGCAGCGCAGCTGCCGTTCACTGTTACAAAGCACTGCTTCGACATGATTTGATCCCCATAAACTTCTTCTATTACTCTGGTGTCGTTGGGAAACCGCATCACCTGGTGGTAGGAGGACACCACCGAGCGCATGGCGTGCAGCCATGTTCTGCCCAAGATAATGTTGTAAGTGGAGGGGACCTTCAACACCCAAAACTCCACTTGTTTTGTCACACTTCCTGCCTTGACTGGGAGAATAATTTTGCCAACGGGCCATTCTGGCATGGAATTGAATCCGATGAGAGGAGATACTGCAGGGGCCAAGTCTTTATCTTGCAACTTGAGTTGCTTGAAAGTTTCATAGTACATGATTTCACACGAACTTCCTTGATCAATCAGAATCCACTTAATGTCAAAATCCTTGACTCGGAGAGTGACGACCAAGGCATCGTTGTAAGGGTAATAGATCCTGGCCAAGTCTTTATCCGAAAAAGACATGACATTTGTGGCCTCTGTCTTCCCCTTCTTAACAACCGGTTGGGCACTTAGCACCTCCCTTAAGTGCTCAACCTTTTTGATTGAACCTCAGGTTCAAAGACTCCATGTATTACGTTGATGACGCCTTGGGGCGGGGCGTCGATCGGTATCCCATTGGGGTTGTTGTGGTCCTGGGGGGCTGGCTACGCCCCTCCCTCTATGTATTTGTCCAGGTGGCCTGCTGCCACCAATTCTTCCAGATGCTGCCTCAACAGTGTGCAATTCTCAGTGCGGTGCCCCTTTTCTTTGTGGAAGGTGCATCTGGATCTGTCATCATAGTCTTTTTGGGCCTCGCCTAGCTTGGCTGGCCACTTGACGAAAGGCTCGTCTCGAATCTCACTAAGTATACGGTAGATCGGTTTCTTGAATACCGTGGTTATGGCGGTGCGGACTCTTAACCATCTCTTGTCCTGGTCCTCGCCATTGTCTCGCCTGCCTCATCCATTTCGGTTTTGGCGATCTACCGCATTGACCTTTGCTGAGGTCTTCTTCTCTGGTGTTGTGGTCGCACCAGTTTTTGCTTTGGCACAAGCGCCATCCTCTTCCACCTGATGTCTTTGATGCACTCTCTCCATCGGGGCCTCCATGGTGAGGGTGGCGTCATGGTGATAGAGTCCTCACCGTTCCCCGACCGAAGGCCTCTTTTGTATTGCGCAATGGCGAGGTTAGTTGGGCAGTCCCCAATCTGGTTGAATGTCTCCCAGTAGTGACTGTTGTATGACCTCAGGGTCTCCTTGTCGCCCATGTCGATAGAGAGTAACTGCTCGATCTCCACCGGGGTTTTTGTGTTTGTTTTGAACCGCGTTACAAACGCCTCTGCCAATTGCGCCCAGGAGGCTATGCTGCCCTCTGGAAGCTTCTCAAACCAAGTCAAACCTAGGTCGCCAAGGCTTGAAGGGAATAGGATACACATCAAGGCCTTGTTCCGCCGGTATACAGCCATAACCTGGCGAAAGTGGCTCAAGTGTGAGTAGGGGTCCGTCTTCCCCTCATACGTTGTGAATTTGGGTTGTAGGAAGCCTGACGGAAGGGGCGCGTTCTCTATTGCTGGGACGAATGGTGAGGTCTGCAGCCTCGCCAACGCCTTGTCTGTTGGTTCGTATGCCGGACGCGGTATTGGCATTCCAACCTCGACGCTTCCATGCGTCCGAGGAGCCAACCGCTGTAAGGCAGAAACCCTGTGTGGATCGCGCGCCCTGGCGTCCTCCTTCCATCGTGCCTTCTCTTCGAGCACGGATCGTAGGTCGGATGATCTGGGCAACTCCGTCTGTCTAGACCTTGTCTGGTGTGTATGTGAGGGCCAATATGTGCTTCCCTCAGTGTATGACCTCTCAGTTCTCGTCCTCTCAGACCTAGAGTGACGAGTCCTGGAAGATCGGGATTGCGTATCGCCTGTCCTGAGGCTTCTGTTTTTTGCTTGAGAGGGTGTAGAATTCCTACTACAACCCTCTGAGTGGTGAGGGGGCGTCTTGTTATTGCGCCCCTCTCCTGTCGCCACTTCTTTTCCTTTTACCTGGCGCTTTAGAGACTCCATTTCCGTCACCATCTTACGAATCAATTCGTCTTGTTGTCTGACGCGATCCTCCAAAGCTTGTGGATCAATCCTGCGCCTTTGTCCTTCCAGGCTTTTGCGAGCAGCAGGTGAGGGTTATTCCGCCTTCGTCCCCTCACATCCCTCCTGGAATTCTGCCTTTGTGGCTCCAGGTTTGCCATGGGAGCGACCAAGGGCAGGCCTTCCCGCCTTGCACCCCCATCTGGGGTTTGTCCGTCGATGGCTGACTGGGGTAACTCTTCATTGTTCGGCATTGGTGTTTGAGAGAAAAAGCTTGATCAAGAGGTCGTTCTTGTCTGAGTTCCCACAGATGGCGCCAATTGTACGGGAAAGAAATATACCTTCTCGTATAATCCTGTTGATCAAGTTTGCATTCCTCCGTACGACGTCGCTTGGTCACCTGAAAACACAAACGCGAGCTGACCGGCGGGTGTGTGCCAGAAACCTCTCCGATGCCTAAGTCAGAAAGCAAGACAAGTAGGCAAAAGCTCAATGTAATCAGGGAGCAAAAGTTGCATTACCTCTCCTTAGGTGATTTGGGTGAGCTTTTATAGGTTCCGCGTGGCATAATCCAAGTAGGACTCTTACTCCTCCATGTAGAGTCCTCCCAGGATTCATACTCCTGGAAGATAAGGCTTATCCTCCAACACCCTCCCTCACTGCTTAAACCAAGTGAGATGGTTTTCCTTATGGCCGAACTATTTCAAGACCGAAATAACATTGCCCTGCCAGACTAACAAATCTAGACCGATCTAACTGTTACCTCGGTCTTCCTTTCCTTTCTTCTACCTCGGCTTCACAAGCACGACCGAGCTATCCATAGAAGAACTAAGCCGAGCTAACCTTCAATCAAGCCTTAGAACGGAATACACACCTCGGCTCCGAACAGCGCGACCGAGCTACACCTCCTATGACGGAGACCGAACTAAACAAACTTATTTCATCCGGCGACAAAACCTTACTCTGGACCAGTCTACCATTTGATCGTGGCCCGGCTTCTAAGCCTCTTTACTTCGGTCCATAGAACGGCCCATAACCCTAGCTCGGCCCAATTTATAAATATAAATTACCCTCTCACTTGTAATTAGTAAAAAAAATTCTGATTATTATGTATTTTTGTTTTTGTTTTTGTTCTTATTCAAATTTTTGTAACAAGTAACAATTTCAACAATACAATATTAGTTTGTTTCTCTTTGTCGATAATCTTCAAAGAAGTCCTTAAATTTGTGAAGGCATAAGATATCAACTGCATCACTTAATTTGTTTGTTTTGTCTGTCAACTTTTCTCTATCGATTTACTTCAAACCAAATTTTTGCTAACAACGAGATACAATATGCACTCGGCAAGGGAACACTTTATTTATTTATTTATTTTTATTTTTTTAATACATTTTTTAAAGAGTTAATTACACTTTTCATTCCTATGTTTTAATCCAAATTTCACTATAGTCACTAAATTTTCAATTTGAACTATTTGGTCCCGACACTTCTAAGTATAGTTTCAATTTGGTCATTTCGTCTAAATTTTTGTTAATTTTGTCAACATATACACTTTAAAAAATTGACAAGTATCTCAAAATTATTAATTTTAACCTCCAATTTAAATGGAGTGACTAAATTGAAATTAAACTTAAAGTGTGTAAACAAATTGTTCAAATTAAAACTATAGGAACTAAAATAAAATTTGAGTCAAATGATATGAGTAAAAAGTGTAATTATTATTATTATTATTTTTAAATGTCATTGCTCAATTTTTGTGTGGGCAAATTATACTTTACCCTCTTAATTTATTTTTTTTTTGTTTTTTGGATTTGTTTTTTCCAATTAAATTCAATAGTTAACTTTCGTTCAATTTTATACAGAAAAATGTTATGTGAGTGACATAATATTTTATTATTATTATCTAATTTTGAATAAATTACATTTTGCTCTCCTTAAGTTTCACTATATTTTTCGTTTTCAACCTTAAAATTTCTCTCCCACCACTTAGGGGTGCAACTTGGGCAGGCTCAACCCGAGCCCAGCCTGAATTTTTTTAGGACTTGGACAAAATATTTTCAAATTCGGTACGGGGTTAGGCAAAAATTCAGAAGTCCGAATTAAATTTGGGCGGGCTTGGGCAAAGACGTCAAATAACCCGAGCAACCTGAAGCCTGAATTATACATATATAGATATATAAAAATATTAAATATGCATATATATTATAAGCCATTACATGATATCAAAGTAATTTATATTATTAAATCATATTGAATATATATTATATATACAAATAATATAAAATCTTACTTTTTTTCTTTTATTTTACTCATAAATTGTAAGGATTACTATAGTGGCATCTCTCTTACATTATATAAATTATTTGTTTTGATGGTATTAATGATTTTCTCTAAAAAAAAAATTTAAAAAAATTTGTAAATAGAGTCAAATTTTAATAATTTAATAATGTAGCTGCAAAAAAAAAAAACTGAAATTCATTTACAATTCGGGCAACTCGGGCAATTCGGGTTTAACTTGGGTCGGGCTTGGGCAAAAAACCTCGGGTTACAATTTGGGCTTGGGCGGCCTTGGGCAGGTCTCAGCACAACTTAGGTTGGGTTTAGACAACCTCTCAACCTGACCGAACCGGCCCGAGTTGCACCCCTACCACCACTTGACATTATTTATCATAGTCTAATTCTATATCACCTAAAGGAGAATTGTTTATCTAGTGCAATTTCGTCTCTCACATCACATACATGAATCAGACAAATCCAATAGATTTCATATCAAAATAATAACGCTATATATATATAGTATCTAAATTCGGATACCAAAAGTTAAATATTATTTAATGTGTCACTAATATATTTGTTTATTTTGATCCCATCTTACATACATCTTACAAATGCATTAATACTTATATATTCAATATTTGGTACTCAATTTTTTTTTTTTTTTTGAACGAAATTTGGTACTCAAATTTGATTACCATAAAATTATTTATAAAAAAAAATTAAAATTAAAAATGTAAAGATTAATTCATAAACTTTAGTGTATGAATGATAAGCTTCAGGCAAGCAATTATGTCACAAAACCAACCAATATACTCGATATTCAATCATATTATTCTATCATCAAAACATTAATGGGGCTGTCCAAAAATAGAAAACAAAATATAATCTACATGACTCACACATTAATCGTTATACTTGATATTTAAATTATTGGATTAATTTAATTTTTTTATATAAATAAAATATACAAAATATTCAACAAAATAAATTATTTGAATTATCAAAACGGTACCTGTAAATGGCCTCACGAGCCCAAATAACTCCCTCCAAAATCTGGCTCCTTAATTTACTTTACACAACTCACACATTACATTGTCTCAATTGCACCAAAATAGAAAACAAAATATACTTTACACAACTCACACATTACATTGTCTCAATTGCACCAAGGACAATATCTCCAATCCAAGATATCATATCCCAGATTAAATATGGTTTGAGTACTTCATTTCTAGACAAATGAGAAATCCTACCAAGTGTAACCGTGTTTCTCTCTATTTGAATCTCCCATATTTCTTTTTTGTGAAGTTCCTCTCCACCACACGATTATATTAGAGATGCCCATCATGTGATAGAGAAGTGACTTGGAACAAAGAGATAGGAGAGGATCATCACATGATTAAATCAAAGATACTCATTTTGTGATAGAGAGATAATTTAGAATAAGGTGATATGAGAAGATTTGGACAGAGAATCCTACCTTCTATTAATTTCAATTTTTATAATATAAAATCATGTTCAACAATGACAATATATAGCCTTTAATAAGCAACAAAATTTGCAATGAAAATAAAATTTATAGTGCGCCTTTTGGCATTAAGATTATTATTTGGTAATAACTTCCTACCAAAGTCTCCCAAGTCATCACTATCTCCAACAAGGACACAAAAACAAAAAAGTCTTGCAATATTAATTTTGGTATCTCCATTAAGTGTATATATACCATTGGTCATTTGGACTAAGAGAAACCACACAAGGTTTGTTTTGCAGACTACCATATCGTTCCAATTATTTGCCTCTGTGGTCTTGGCTTTAGCCATGACTAGAAAGAAGGTGAAGCTTGCATTCATCACTAATGAATCAGCAAGAAAAGGAACATTCAAGAAAAGGAAAAAGGGTCTGATGAAGAAGGTGAGTGAACTAAGTACTCTTTGTGGTATAGATGCATGTGCGATTATATATAGTCCCTACGAGTCCCAACCTGAGGTTTGGCCAAACACCTTGGGAGTCCAACGCATCCTTGCGAAGTTCAAGAGGATGCCTGAGACGGAACAAAGCAAGAAGATGGTGAACCAAGAAAGTTTCATTAGGCAAAGAATAGTGAAAGCAAACGAACATCTCAAGAAACAACACAAGGACAACCGGGAGAACGAGATGACAGAAGTCATGTACCAATGTTTGACTGGGAGAGGGCTTCAGAACTTGGTGATAGAGGACTTGCATGATCTTGGGTGGTTGATTGATCAAAAGTTGGAGGAAATCGACAAGAAAATGGAGTCGATGAAAAAAAAGCTGTCGTCTGATTTGTCAATGGTGCCAGTGACATCAAGAAGTACTAATGAAATGAGACCGGATCAAAAGCCAAATTTAGATTTGGCCATGGAAGCTATGCAAAGGCCTCAGTGGTTCAATGAGTGGATGAATCATCCAAATGAGCATATGGGTTTTGGTGGGGATGAGATGGTGATGCCATTTGGGGACAACCACAATGCTATGTGGTCTAGTGTTTTCTTCCCATGAGAGTGACCTTAATTTTCTTGCATTTGCATGAACACTTTTAATTTTTAGTCCTTTATTTTGCTAATGCTCAGTGTTTATTGTTTATCTATCTCTCTTGAAATTCATTTGCATTAATGATATTGAGAAAACTTTTTTACTTGTTAATGATCTTTTTGTAGAGAAAGAAGAAATCTGTTTACTCCATTCGGAAGTGTCCTATAAGAAAAGAACACCTTGACACAAAATTTTATTACTAGGAATAAAAAGATTTAGGGAATGATTTGATGTCCTATAACAATTCAATACACTTGCAAGTGTTGTAGCACGAAAACACCAAAAATGATTAAATTTGGCAAGAATTAGAATAGATTTGTTTTATTGAATTCTTGAGTATTGATATTCTGAAGTGTGCATGAATGAAATCTTCTCAAATTTTGGGTCACTTGTTGATCTAAAACATTCACCATTAGGATCTATAATCTAGAAGATCAATCATGTAAATAATAAGAATGATCAGATACTAATAGTTATTTGATCGAATTGTACTTGTTTTAAGAAAATGAATGGTTTACTCTTAAAATTATATTTGTCATTTATTTTTTAAAGATAAATGTGATTACATGGACACGTGACAATCAATTTAATTTATTTATTTATTTTTGCATTATTGATCCTTTTGATGGACTCTACAAAATAAACCATTTCCATCATGAATATTTGACCCAAAATTAGGCCCCAGCCGTAGGGATATTAGTGACTCCAAATCCGATCTTCTCATATAGATGCCACCAAATCTCACATGATAAGCTCATTTTAAATGCCTCTAAATGATAGTTTTTGATTTAGTTACGTCCTGATTCACTATAACATATAAAGGTTTTAGGAACTAAATTTTTTTACTTTTAAAAGTAAAAATTTTATTGTAAAAAATATTTGGAGATCAATTTCTCTCGTCGCAAGAGTCATTACTAAAAAGTTATCTCGAAAAGTTAAAAAATGACTTTTAGAGATAATTTTGAAAATGTCACTAGTAAATGTATGTTTTGGGACCAAAAAAATTTGGTGCAACAAAAAATTTATTTTTTGAGATAAAAATTTTGATCCAAAAGAAAGTAATCCATCATTAAATGTCTAATTTTGTTGCTGAAAGTATACAAAAATGACACTTTTGATAATTAAAATATATCGTCTCTAAAAAGTAATTTTATCCTCAAATTTTTGTTTCTAAATTTTAATTTGTTAGTCACTTAGAACGTGTAAAAACTGTAAAAAAATATTTGCTTCGTTGTTTCCTAATCATCAACAGATAATATCATTAAATAGCCAATTTAATTTCCTTCCTCTTGTCATGTGCAAACGGTTTGAGATCTTTTATTTATCAATAATGATAGAGATCCCCACAAAATACAACCCCCAAAATGATCTGAATTATTCATATTACTGTCAGACACAACCTCCAAAAAAATTTAAACACATCAATAATCCATACATTAGTAAAGTTGGGGGGGTCCTCCTTTGTGGGATCCCAAACATTTTCATTTATTTATTCCCTATGAGTCCCAACTGGAGATTTGGCCAAATACCTTGGGAGTCCAACGTGTCCTCACGCAGTTCAGAAGGATACCCAAGATGGAACAAAGTAAGAAGATGGAGAAGCAAGAAAGTTCCATTAGGCAAAGGATAGTGGAAGCAAATGAACAACTCAAAAAACAACAAAAGGATAATCGGGAGAAAGAATTGACAGAAGTCATGTACCGGGGGTTGACCGGGGCAGGGCTTGAGAACTTGGAGATGGCAAACTTGCATGATCTTGGACGGTTGATTGATCAAAAGTTGAAGCAAATTGACAAACAGATTGAATCAATGGAAACACAGACACCTTTTGGTGTTTCACTGGCACCTGGGACATCAAAGAGTACTGATGAGAAGAGACAGGATCAAAGCCAAATTTAGATTTGGTGACAACAACCACAATGCTATGTGGTTTAGTGCTTTCTTCTCATGAGATGGACCTTAATTTACTTTTGCATGTTTTGTGTGAACCCACTGTTTCAATTTAGTTCTTTGTTTTGGTAATGCCTAGTGTTGTTTACTTTTCTCTCTTGAATTTCATGTACTTTAATGTTTTTGAGAAACCTTTTTTACTTGTTAATGATCTTTCCTAGAGAAAAAAAACAATTAATTTACTCCGTTCAGAAGTGTCCTGCAAAAGAAAACACCATGACACATAAAATTTTATTATTAGGAATAAAAGGATTAGGGTCTATAATCTCGATGAATCATAAAAAAAAAAAATAAGGATAATTAGATATCAATAGTTACCTAATTGAATCATACTTGTTTTAAGAAAATAGATGGTTTACTCGTAATTAATTTGATTTTTTATTTTATTTTTTGGCTTGGTTGATTTTCTCAATGAACCCCATTTAGGCCCCACTGAGAGGGATATAAGTGACTCCTAATCTTCTCCTCAAAATGACCGTATTTGATTTAATTATTTCCTGACTTTGAACATGTAAGAACTGTAAAAAAAAGCATAAACAGATATAATCTCTGTTTGGGAAGTGGGCTGGCTCTTTGGCTTTTTGGCTTTTTTGGCTATATGAGCCTGGGCTCAAAAACCTGGTTTGGGAAGGGCTCTTGGCTTTTTGGCTTTTTTGGCTTTTTTTGTGAGAGAAGAGTGTAATGATTATGGGGTTGGATGTGATATTTTGTTTTTTGTGGCTCATGAGCCTATTTTGTTTTTTGTGGCTCTTTGAGCCCGGGAGCCCTTCCCAAACGAAGGCTAAAGAGTTTGGCAACAAGCCAAATAAGTTAATTATTGATTTATTTTTATTATCTTTCTATTTTTTTAATACATTTTTTATTTTTATTTTTTTGGTTGTAATAAGTCATGCCCAAACTCACCAGCTAGGTTAATTTCCTTCCTCTTGTTATATGCAAAACATTTGGAATCTTATGAGCTGGATATGACTTATTTTTTAATTTTTTATGAAAAAATATAAAAAAATAAAAAGATAATGTGACATAAATGAGACAACAAGTATTTTATTTGGTTTATTGCTAAACTAATTTTAAGTCTGCAATGATTTAAAATACTAATTTTGGTGCTCTAGTGAAATATTAATGACACGAAAAGGAGAAAAAAAAAAACAAACTAAGACCAAAACTTCACATCACAATAGATGAAACCCATTGTCAGTTCATTTGGAGCTCAAGAATTAAAATACCAAAACATTTTTCAACTGAAAGTGTAGTCAATTGTAAAGTAGTTGTCCTATTGGTCCACATCACCGTCTCCACCACCTAATTTCTATTAATTTTTTTAGATTCTGATATTTTTATTCTATCGTCCAACAATAGAGGTAAATATTCCACCAATTGGTTGGTGGTCAAGTGGCGATTGGAGCTTGATTTGGTAGGAAGGACCACGGTTCGATTCCCCGCATCGCCAATTGGGAGGGGATTTGAGTCTAACCATCCAAAACTACTCCCCGAATCCGGATTAGTCGGCCTAAGGGTCGGATACCGGGTGGTGAACCAAAAAAAAAAAAAAATAGAGGTAAATATTCCGAATTATTTGTGGTAATAAAAGTTACAAATTATTTTGATAAAAAATTCATATATTTTAATATTTGTTATGAAACATTATAATTATTAGAGAGGTAAAAAAAATAGAAAAAATTGACTAAATCGATTGAATCTGACCAAACTAGCTATATTTCGTATATTTTTTTTTAATAAGAATCAATCTATGTGATTTTTTTAATTTGATTTTTTTCGATTTTCGATTCGATATCGGTTTAAGCACATTGTACACCGAACTAAATCCGAAACCAATCGCTTCAATATATATTATATATATATAATTTAATAATATAATGATATTAAGAAATATAATAAATTATTATTCTTAATTAATTAATCTTATCATCTCTATAACCTTAGTTTGTAAACTATTATTATATATAATCTTAACTCCAACTTATTATTCTTGAATATTTTTTAACTTTTTTTATGTTTGTATTTTTGTTAATCTAGGAATTAAAATGTATTTATTAAATAGATGGATTAGATATATTTGAAGTGGTGTTTAATGTTTTTATATAAATTAATGACTATACTAAAAAGTGATTCTAGTTTAAATGGTCCTAAATGATCAAACTGAACCGAACCAAAATCATTTCAATTGGTTTAATTTGGTGCAATTTGATAGAAAAAATAGTTTGTATTGATACTCAAAATAATAAAATTAACATTATTAATTCGGTAATTTTTTTTCAACTAAAGAGCGCACATGATTGTGCCTTTTAAGAGGAATAACTCTAGTACGGAAAGTTTTATTCAATTCCACCAAATAAGAAATAAGAGGAAAAAAAATTATTTTGATCCCGTTTGGTAGAGGTGAGGGAAAGTGATTATAAATTATAACTTACAACTGTGAATATAAGTTGGTAATTTGTTTGGTGCAACTGTGGGATTATGGATTTAAGCAGCAAAGTAGTGTTTGGTAAATAAATTGTAAAATAATTTTTTGCTGTATAATTGTCATTTTTGCCCTTATAAGATATAAAATTTGTGATTTCATTTATAATATATATTTTTTCTTTTTCTTTTTCATTTTTTTTCATTTTTTTTCTTTTTCAGCTTATTTTCTTTTCTTTTTTTTAAATTTTTTTTCTTCTCTACTTTCTTTGTTAATTATGTTTAATTTATTAAGAAGATTAAGGGTACCACAGCTGAGCAAGATGATCAAGAGATGGAGGAGAGGTCGGCCAAGCTTGATGCACAACCGATGGAGGAAGAAACTAAACTTCCTGAAGCCAACACCACGAAATCCTTTAAACAAGCTCTCACCGAGACCAAGAACAACGAGAAGTCGTTTGATAATGACCTTGATCGCCTCTCTTCGGATAATGATTTCCTCACTGACGAAGAAAATAATGGAGCAGAATCAGACGAAGAGCAAGAGTCTGGGTTTAACCCTAACATACCAAAAATCAAACTCCCACCTCGACTGATTGCTTCAATCCGCAAACCGTGGAAGGACTGTCTCATAGTCAGACTTTTGGGGAAAACAGTAGGGTTCAAAATTCTGGTTCACAGATTGAAGAAACTATGGGGATTACAAGGGGACTTCGAAGCCACCGATTTGGGACTTGGATTTTTCTTGATAAAATTCGAAATGTTGGCCGACTGCAACAGAGTTTACATCGAAGGCCCTTGGATAATCATGGATCATTACCTCACAGTCAGAAGATGGGAACATGATTTCAAGCCATCTGAAGCCAAAGAGGTCACTACGGCACTGTGGGTCAGGTTTCCACAACTCCCAATCGAATACTACAATGAAAAGGTACTCTACCATATTGCTAAGGTGATAGGCAGACCGTTGAAAGTGGATCTAAATACAGCAATGTCAATCAGAGGTAGATATGCTCGAGTGTGTGTAGAAGTGGATCTCACAAAACCCCTAGTATCACGATTCGCTATAGGTAAATACTCCTACACAATCGAGTATGAACATCTGCATTATTTTTGCTTTGCTTGTGGTAAGGTGGGACATCGGAAAGAGTACTGCAATGCTAGAGGGGCTACACCTCCGCCTCCGGCATCGGCGAGGCAAGGAGGCACTAATGTTACCCAAGTCAGTCCAGAGCAGGGCCCAACGGCTAGTGCAACAGGATCAAACTCACATCTTAACCAACAAGAGGAGGCCGAATTTGGCCCATGGATGCTAGTTACTAGAAGGACTCGTAAGCCCATAGGCAATACTCGAGCTGAAGGAGCCCACACTCAACATAGGCCCACAAATCGGTTTGGGCCACTGGCTAACAAAAAGAGAATGGATAAGCTGAAGGGGAAAGAGTTACCAGGAGCCCACACTAATATTATCCATGATACTTATGCTGCGCCTAATAACCCAGTCCCAGGTACGGAGGCATCTAGCTCAGTGGTAAACACTACTGCGATCCACTCTTCTCAGGCTATAAAGCATACTTCAACTCAAATGCAAGTTTCCCATGTGAAGCCTTTGTCTGGGTCCGAATCTGGACCTGCAACAAGATCAACAATTGCCTCGGATTCTCTGATGAGTGAGCTGGATACCATCATTGAACCACCTTCTTCTACTCCTACCCTCACATCTCCACCCCTACCATCAAACACTGTTATTATTCAACCACCCCCCAACCACTTCCAGCTCCAGAACATCACACAATAGCCCTTCAAATCTCACCCAAACAGCACCCTCCTGACTTAGAATATGGAAGAGAACTACAACATCATGACCGTCACCTCCAACACGCCAGAAATGGTGATGCCGGAAGTGCAAGTATCCCAGATGATGCACAGTGCAATGGGGTCATACCTCGAACCCAAGCGCGAAGCAATTCACCAAGTAAACTGTCACGACCCAAACCCGGCCCTATGGGTTTAGCACCGTAACTGGCCAGTAATCCGAGATTACCAAAGGCACATAATCGATATCTGATAATCTGAGTTCGAGGCCTGGCGGAAGCCAAAACAGTAAATAACTAATGTCCATAGAGCTGTGTTAATCTGTATGCCAAAAACATTTTTCATACATTTATGCGTTCACTACTAGTACAGTATACTCAATCAGTCTGAGACATTGATGACGGGACTCGATCCCTCGATACAATCTGATAAAAGCAGTCTATCTGATACGCATAACAAGACAAAAGCAGAAGGAGACCTATGGGGACACAAAAACACCCCAAGCCATGGCATGGCGTCTCGGAACCTCACAAGTGAGGCACAAAGGTGGTGACAAAGCGGGGACCAATCACGCTCCTAGCTCGATGCGGTGGTGAGCACCTACATATATATATATAAACAATGAGCTAAAGCCCGGTGAATAACATACGATTAAAGAGGTTATGAATGAATGTCCTTCTGATAATGAAATCAATTCATTATACAATATTTCAATCTTTCGATATTCGATCAATCGATTTCAATCAATCGGTCATATGTGGTACATCCATTAGCCTATAAACAGAGGTCCAAAAGGACCGCCTTAATGCAACCAACAATAATGATGGCCATCAATCGGTATGGTTCCACCAGAAACCGAGCGAGCTCAGAATAACGATCCAATGGGTGCTAAGGATGCCTGTCTGATTGAAATGCAGGACATACATTCATTCAATAAACAATATCAGTTCAATAAACAGTTCGGTTCGGTATTCAAAATAAATCCATTTGAACATATCTTTACATAATCTGTTACTCACAGTGATTGGGCTATCAGTAGCTAGAGCGCGTCCCCGAGAGTCAACCCTAAACAGTCAATCAAATAGAACACACACTAAGTTTACAGTTTGGAAAGGATGATAATTAAATCCCTAAATTCCTCGGTGTGGTTCTATGTCTACATCCTCATTAAGGTGCTCTAAACTAGGCCTAAGAATGCCTAGGATGCGATGAGGATGCAAAAAATGCACTTAGAAAACAATTTCAGAATTTTCAGTGAAACGGGGCCTCGCTCGGCGCGAGTTTCCCCTTTCGGCGGACAAGCACCTAAAGGCCACGCCGAAGCGTACATTCGCCGCCGAGCGGTGATGAAAGGTGCAAAAATCTTTGGATCTGCGATTTTCCCGCCGGCGTTAAAATCCCTTCGGCGGATCAGAAACAATGCAAGGAAATCTTGGGAGCATGCATTCGCCGAAGCGGCACTTCGCTTCGGCGGACGTCCAAAATCTGGAAAATCCAGATTCGACTTCTGAGTTTCAAACCAAGTTTTGATGCTCCAAATTCGATCCTCTTGGGCCCATTTCCTGGAAAACTGTTTCAAACACATAGAATAACAAGTTCTAAAACTCAATTTAAGAAATCAAGGCCCAAGGGTGTTTCAATTAAACTCAATTTCAAACCATTTTCAAGAATACTTTCAAAACATGACATGCATGATCTTTAAACCAATTTTAAGCTTCCAATCATGCTCAAATGAGCTCAATTCTTTGAAAAGCAAGGTGAAAACATGGACTATGACAATACCATGAACATGCATGTGACAAATTGCCATGAACTCAACTTCAAACTCGCCAAAATAAACATGCATGCATGAATTTGACTTCAATCCAACATATATGAACAAAAACATGGCTTGGTTCTACAATGATGCATAGAACATGCAAGATGAAGCTCAATAACAACATTAAGAAGGTGAATGTCCTACCTTAGACTTGTGAGAGCTCAATTAGCCAATATACTCTTCAATTCCAAGCAATCCAAGACAAATTCTACAAGGCCAAGACAATTCTCTCTCTCTATGCTCTCTTGATGGTGGGTTATGATACAAGAATGAAATGATCAAGATGTTGGTCTAAGTGTGATAAGGTCACTATAATCAATAAACAAATGTCCACTACCAATGGCAAAAGCGTAAATAAGCCTAAGTTCGTAATTAGCTCAATTCAATCTAATTTAATCGTTCCTAATCAATTTTCGGATAAAAATATCGTTAAATCACAAATATTATCTTGATTACAAAACATCAACGGTTTCTAAATCGGCACGATAAGGCCTTCAATTAGCGATTTAAACATAAAATGCAAGCAGATAATCACACAGTCCAGATACAATATGTAATTAAATAGACAAACTCATTCGATTTGATTTCGATTTCGTTCATTTGTTCAAATTCATCCAGTTCACTTATCGATCGATGAGCGATTCGGTTTAGCAATGATCGATGAGGTAATTCGATTGGTTTAATCAGTAATCAAGATTATTCGGGTTGTTACAGCCCTTATAAGGAGTTTAGTCTTCTAAACTCGAGTTACCTTCACCGAAGAAAAGCAGATTCGGCCGAACAAATCCGGATATCGCCTAGCCATGTCATCTTCCCTTTCCCAAGTGGCATACACACCACCATGGTTACGCGGTCAACTTTGACTAGCGGAAATTCTTTGTTTCTCAGTTTCTTGATCCGTCGGTTTACAATCTGTATAGGCCGTTCCTCGTAAGTGTAGTCATCACTCAACACGATACGGGTAGGCTCAATCACATGAAACGGATCCCGAAGATAGTCTCTCAACATCGAAATGTGGAAGACGTTATGCATATGCTCCATTTCAGGAGGGAGCGCAACTTGATACTGACCGGATTGATTTTCTCAATAACGATCGGTCACATATCTCGGTGCTAACTTGCCTTTGACTCCAAAGAGTCGGCCTTTCATTGGTGTCACTTTCACAAACACGTGATCACCCACTTCATATTCTCTATCGTCTTCGACATCTGCATAACTTTTACATGCGCTGCATGCGGTTTTCGATCTCTGTATCAATTTCACTTTCTCAGTCGTTTCATATACAATCTCGGGCCCAAGCAACGGCCCATCTCCAACTTCTGCCCAGCAGATTGGAGATCTACACTTTCTGCCATACAATGCCTCGAAAGGCGCCATACCGATACTCGAATGGTAGCTGTTGTTGTAGGCGAATTCAGCTAATGGCAAATGGCTTTCCCAATTTCCCTGAAAGTCCAGTACACACATTCTCAGTAGGTCCTCTAGAGTTTGGATGGTCCTTTCTGACTGTCCATCTGTCTGAGGATGATAGGCACTACTCAGCCTCAATTCAAGACTCCAATGCGATCTGAGGCTCTGCGAAACCTCGATGTAAACTTGAATCCTGTCGAAACAATAGACACAGCACTCCATGCAATCTCACAATTTCATCAATATAGATAATACCAATCTATCTGCATTATAGATTGTCTTGACAGGTAGGAAGTGTGCAGATTTAGTCAGTCTATCAACAATAACCCAAATAGAGTCCATACCTTTCCTGGAGCGCGGTAATCCGACGATAAAATCCATCGTGATATGCTCCCATTTCCACTCTGGTATGGGTAAGGGTTGCAATAATCCAAAGAAGTCGTTGATGTTCAGCTTTGACCTGTTGACAATGGAGACACTTGGACACAAAATCAGCGATCTCCTTCTTCATTCCTGGCCACCAGAAATTCTGTTTCAGATCTTGGTACATTTTCGTATTCCCTAGGTGAATCGAAAACTTCGAACTGTGGCCTTCTTGCAGAACTCTTCTCTTCAATTCAGTGTCATTTGGTACACACAGTCTGTCTTGAAATTTCAAAACATTGTTGTCAAATTTGAATCCCGGTTTCGGTTTTGAATCCCTTTCTTCAATGATTTTCTTCAAGTAATCATCCAGTTGTTGTTTCTCTTTAATTTCTTCAATCAAGGCTGGTTGAGCAGTAATAGCAACTAAGGTTCCACCTTGTTCTTTCAAAACAATTTCAATTTCAGACTTTTCCAGATCAAGAAGCAACTCTTTCTGTCCAGTCAGCAAACAGGCTAAGTTGGCAATCGATTTTCGGCTCAATGCATCGGCAACGGTGTTGGCTTTTCCCGGATGGTACAAAAATCACAAAATCATGGGTCATAGTCTTTTATCGTTCAAGCCATCTCCATTGTCTCATATTCAGTTCTTTCGAGTGAAAAAGTACTTGAGCTCTTGTGGTCGATATACACTTCACATGTTGCTCCATACAAATAGTGGCGCCAAATTTTCGGTGCAAACACTCTGCAAAGAAGTTCTAGGTCATGGGTTGGGTAGTTCTTTTCATGCCGTCTCAAGCTGTCGAAGCATAAGCAATAACTCTCCCATTCGCATTAAAACAGACCCCAAACCCTTATGAGAAGCATCACTAAAAGCAAGATAACCATCCGTACCTGAAGGTAGAGTCAAAATCGGTGCAGTCACAAGTCTGTTTTCAATTCTTGAAATGCTGATTCCCTCTGGTCAGTCCAGTCAAAACGATATCCCTTTCTGTGTCAATTGAGTCAGTGGTAGGGCAATCTTAGAGAAATCTTTGACAAATCTCTGTAATATCCAGCCCTCCCAAAAGCTTGGACTTGATTACATTCGTTGGTCTAGGCGATCCACTCTGACTCGATTTTCTGCGGGTCAACAGAAATTCCATCTTTGCTAACAACATGTCCCAAAAACATTATATGATCAAGCCAAAATTCACATTTAGACAGTTTAGCATACAGTTTCTGTTCTCTTAAGGTTTGCAGGGCAAGTCTCAGATCTTTGTTCATGTTCTTCTCTGATCTTAGAATAGATCAATATGTCATCAATAAATACCACAATAAAGTCGTCAAGGTATGGTTTAAAAATTCTGCTCATGAGGTCCATAAATGCGTGGGGGCATTCGTAACTCGAGCGGCATAACTAAAATCTCAAAGTGGCCATACCTCGTTCTGAAAGCAGTTTTATCAATGTCTTTCGGTTTGACTTTCAATTGGTGATACCCCGATCTAAGATCAATCTTGGAAAACACTTGCGCACCTCATGAATCGGTCAAATAAATCATCAATACGCGTAATGGATATTTATTCTTCTGATTACCGTGTTCATTCACGGTAATCAATGCACGATCTCGATGAGCCGTCTTTCTTCTTTACAAACAAAAGCAGGTGCACCGGTGAAATCTTTGGTCCGATAAACTTCTTGTCTAACAGTTCTGCAATTGTACCTTCAATTCTTTCGATTCGATGAGCCATTCTATAGGGGGCTTTAGATGTCTGGGTACCGGAACCACATCCACAATAAATTCAATTTCCTGTCAATCAAATCCTCGCAATTCATCCGAAATACATCGGGAATTCTCGACTATAGGAATACAATTCACATCGGTTCTAACATTATCATTAGCAGTGCAGCAATACGTAGAACGATATCCTTTACACCCCTTTCTAATCAATTTAATGACCTTCTGAAGAAATCGAGATATGGAGGTACTACTCCATTCCCATTAAACACAAATTCGGGCAAACCCGGTGGACTAAAAAACTACTTGTTTTGTTACACGGTCTATAGTGGCATGATATTTTTGTAGCCAATCCATCCCCAATATTACATCAAAATGGTCTATGTTCAATGGCGGAAATCAATAAATAGGTGCATATCCCAACAATAATCTCTGGCGGGATACATATATGCACATGTCATGGATCCCCCAGTGATGATCTGACTAACAAATAGTTCATGGGTTCTAAGGGTCTATTCAATTTCTGGCGAAAAAGCATCGACACATAAGAATGTGTAGACCGAATCAATCAATACATAAGCATTACGAGCACGGATAGAGAGGATACGACACAACAATCTCGAGTTTTGCACGTCTCCGGTACTAGGGCAAACACTCGACCTGCCTCATAGGCTCTTTCGTAGCTTTGGGGTTGGTTTTGGTGCTACATTCGATCTTCTGCGCTTGGTGCGGCTTTACTACTAGTCAAGCGAAGCGGAGGCGATCTTTGATTACATGGCCCACCTTGCCACACTCAAACAAGCTCGAAACACAGTAGCAAACGCCTTTGTGCTTGTTGCCATATATGGAACAGGGTGGAGTAAATCCACTCCCTTGGCTGGGGCTAGTGGTTGACCCCGTATTCTGTTTCTTGTTTGCTGGGTTATGCTTGCCTTTCTTAAATTTAAAACCCTGTCTTTTCCCTTGCCACTCACTTGTCGGTGTTTGATTGTTTCCTTCTTTGCAATATTTGTCTCGGCCATCAATGCCCGGTCGAGAACACCTATATAAGTTGGCATTTTCAAAACATTTATCCGGTCCTGGATAGCAACACTAAGGCCGCCTTCAAACCTCCTGGCCTTCTTATAATCGGTATCCACCATGTGTGGGGCATACCTAGCAAGTTCAGTAAATTACTTTTCATACTAAACAGCAGATGTTTTGCCTGTCTCATTGCTCAAACTCATCACTTTTACGTCACGATGCCGGGAAAATACTTTTCAAAGAAGGACTCCTTGAACGAGCCCAAGTCGTAATGGTATTTGCATCACGGGTCAACATCCACCACCTTCTCGCTTCTTCACGAAGGGTGAAGGTTGCCAACAATACTTTGTTTGCTTGAGCACGGAAAAACCTCAAACAACTTTTAGGTCTCAAGAACCCAAGCTTGACCTTTAACGGTTCTAAGCCTCCACTGAAAGGACGGCGGTTTCATTTCTTGAATTACGAGTCGGCGCAATAATGTCCACCTCGATAGCATTCACATTTTGTACATTACATTCGGTTGCACCGGAGGAGGAGGAGGTGAAATTTGGTTCGGTTGTTGTTCTAATCTTTCCATTATCGGTCCATCATTTGTTCAAGTCCGCCATTCGCCTCGAGAGGATGATGCTTGATTTCATTTGCATTATCCATTTCACTATAGCGATTATAACGATTATCATTATAAACAGTTGTACAATTAAACAGATTTAACACTTTAACATACAATCGATCGATCATAAGCACACACTTTTCAAATTCATGAGATGCCCTATTTGCTTTTCTAGGACACCCTATAGCTCATTCGACACGTGTGTGCGGTATAACTCGTGGTTAAGTATCGCTCGATACCACTGTCACGACCCAAACCCGGCCCTATGGGTTTAGCACCTTAATCGGCGATGTCAAGATTACCAAAGGCACCCAATCGATATCTGATAAATCTGAGTTCGGCTGGCGGAAGCCAAAAGCGATAAATAACTAGTGTCCATAGAGTCGTTAATCAGATGCCAAAAACATTCTTCATAGATCTATGCGTTCACTACCAGTAGAGCATACACAATCAGTATAGAGATTCAGTACGGGGACTCGGTCCCTCGATAATCTGATAAAGCAGTCTATCTGATAGCATTACAAAGACAAAGCGATAAGGAGACCTATGGGGACACAAAAACACCCCAAGCCATGGCATGGCGTCTCGGAACCTCACAGTGAGACACAAAGGCTGGCTGACAAAACTGGGGACCAATCCCACGCTCCTAGCTCCGGTCTGGTGGCTGAGCACCTACATATATATATAAACAGTGAGCTAAAGCCCAGTGAATAACATACAGTGTAAAGAGGTTATGAATGAATGTCCTTACAGTAATGAAATCAATTCATTATACAGTATTTCAATCTTTCAGTATTTCAGTCAATCAGTATTTCAATCAATCAATCATATGTGGTACATCCATTAGCCTATTAACAGTAAGTCCAAAGGACCGGGCCTTAACAGACCCAACAATAATGATGGCCATCAATCAGTATGGTTCCACAAGAAAACCGCGAGCTCTGTGATCAATAACGATGGGTGCTAAGGATGCCTGTCTGATTAATGCAGACATACATTCATTCAATAAACAATATCGGTTCAATAAACAGTTCGGTATTCAAAATAAATCCATTTGAACATATCTTTACATAATCTGTTACTCACAGTGATTGGGCTATCAGTAGCTAGAGCGTGTCCCGAAGTCAACCCTAACAAATCAATCAAATAGAACACACACTAAGTTTACGGTTTGGAAAGGATGATAATTAAATCCCTAAATTCCTCGGTGTGGTTCTATGTCTACATCCTCATTAAGGTGCTCTAAACTAGGCCTAAGAATGCCTAGGATGCGATGAGGATGCAAAAATGCACTTAGAAAACAATTTGAAATTTTTGATGAGCAGGGCCTCGCTCGGCCTTGAGTTTCCCTTTCGGCGGACAAGCACCTAAAGGCCACGCCGGCGTACATTCCGCCGAGCGGCGGTGATGAAGGTGCAAAAATCTTTGGATCGCGATTTTCCGCCGGCGTTAAAATCCTTCGAGCGGTAAAACAATGCAAGGAAATCTTGGGAGCATGCATTCCGCTCGGCGGCACTTCCCTTCGGCGGACGTCCAAAATCTGGAAAATCCAGATTCGACTTCTGAGTTTCAAACCAAGTTTTGATGCTCCAAATTCGATCCTCTTGGGCCCATTTCCTGGAAAACTGTTTCAAACACATAGAATAACAAGTTCTAAAACTCAATTTAAGAAATCAAGGCCCAAGGGTGTTTCAATTAAACTCAATTTCAAACCATTTTCAAGAATACTTTCAAAACATGACATGCATGATCTTTAAACCAATTTTAAGCTTCCAATCATGCTCAAATGAGCTCAATTCTTTGAAAAGCAAGGTGAAAACATGGACTATGACAATACCATGAACATGCATGTGACAAATTGCCATGAACTCAACTTCAAACTCGCCAAAATAAACATGCATGCATGAATTTGACTTCAATCCAACATATATGAACAAAAACATGGCTTGGTTCTACAATGATGCATAGAACATGCAAGATGAGGCTCAATAACAACATTAAGAAGGTGAATGTCCTACCTTAGACTTGTGAGAGCTCAATTAGCCAATATACTCTTCAATTCCAAGCAATCCAAGACAAATTCTACAAGGCCAAGACAATTCTCTCTCTCTCTATGCTCTCTTGATGGTCGGTTATGATACAAGAATGAGGCTGATCAAGATGTTGGTCTAAGTGTGATAAGGTCACTATAATCAATAAACAAATGTCCACTACCAATGGCAAAACGTAAATAAGCCTAAGTTCGTAATTAGCTCAATTCAATCTAATTTAATCGTTCCTAATCAATTTTCAGATAAAAATATCGTTAAATCACAAATATTATCCGATTACAAAACATCAAGCGGTTTCTAAATCGGCCACGATAAGGCCTTCAATTAGCGATTTAAACATAAAATGCAAGCAGATAATCACACAAGTCATGAGATACAATATGTAATTAAATAGACAAACTCATTCGGTTTGATTTGATTTAGTTCAGTTTGTTCAGTAATTCATCCAGTTCACTTATCAGTCAGTAGCAGTTCAGTTTAGCAATGATCAGTAGGTAATTCAGTGGTTTAACGGTAATCAGTACGAGGGTTGTTACATAAACATCGCTTGGTGGATCGACGAAACTCGCTTGAACATAAAGCCCAGATGGCAGAGCGTGGGAGGAAGGCTTCTTCAGGCAATTCAGATGGCAACTCTGTGTCCATTTACACTGAGTAAAAGCATCGTGCGTGGAATATTAGGCTTGAGTCCCTCAGAGCCTCTACCAGAATTTCCCAACCGTTCATCTATGAATATAATGCTATGGAACTGTCGGGGGGCCGGTAACAAAATATTTCGCAGAAATTTCAAGGAGATTATCAGAACCCACAGACCTGATGTAGTAGCTCTATTTGAAACCAAGGTGTTATTTAGTTCTATGGGACTATTTTTTAATAATTTAGGCTACACCGCTTCAACCATTGTAGATCCTGTAGGGAGAGTGGATGGCATATGGCTCATCTAGAACCCCACTCAAGTCTCTGTCAATGCTTTTGTCGCCAACCAACAGGTGATCCAAACTACTGTACAAAGGAAGGATTACGAAGACTGGGTCTTGGCTGCAGTGTATGTGAGCCCCAATCTCAGGCTTCGTCAAGCTTTATGGGAAGATCTGGAAGATACGGCGGGATCAATGACTAAACCTTGGCTCCTTGCTGGTGATTTCAATGAGGTAGGGGGGCAAAATGAGCGTAGAAGTTTTTCCCAAAATACTCACCGGAGTAGAAGTTGTAAATTCACTGAGAGCATCAATCGGTGTGGCCTTATGGACCTTGGATGTACTGGCCCCAAGTTCACTTGGACTAATAATCGGCAGGGGATGGCTAATACCATGGAAAGGCTTGACCGTGCGCTTTGTAATGAGGACTGGCGAACTAAGTACCCTCAAGGAACTGTACGGCTTCTCTCTCGAACGTACTCTGACCACTCTCCTCTCATCATCTACACAGAAGGTATGACCAAACTCTCCCCCCTTAATCGTCCTTTCCGTTTTGAGGCTGTTTGGCTCTCTCATCCTCATTATAGAAATGTTGTTTGTTCTTCTTGGTCCCATGACGTGGCTTTACATCACAATCTTAGTCAAGTGGCTGTTGATTCCAAGTGTTGGAATTTAAAAACTTTTGGTAACATTTTCAAAAGGAAAAGGTGGTTACTTTCACGGATTGAGGGAATCCAAAAAGCTCTAGCACAACATTTTTTCCATAACCTATTTCTTCTTGAAAAGGATTTAATTGGCCAGTATAACAAAACCCTCTTCCAGGAGGAGCTTCTTTGGTTTCAGAAATCTAGAGTTAATTGGATTACCCAAGGTGAAAGAAACACCGAATATTTTCATATATCAACAATTACTAGGAGGAACAAATTAAAGATTGAGTCTTTGCGTAATGATAATGGGGAGTGGCTGGTCGAACCTCATGATGTTAAAGCCCATATTCAAGGATATTTTCAAGATATGTTCCAATCTGTACCTGTTGTCAAGTATGACCACTGGTGCAACATAGCATATCACAGACTATCTCTTGAGGAGAATTACAAACTTTCTAGGAGGATTACAAATACTGAGATATGGGAGGCAGTCAAGCATATGAATGCCTTTAAAGCTCCTGGGAGGAATGGATTCCAAGCAATATTCTACCACAAGTTCTAGGACATTATTGGTGACAATATGTGTGGTTTTATACAAAAATGTTATAGGGAGAAGTTTATTCCTCATGAGATAAATAGAATCCTCATTGCCCTCATTCCTAAAATTGATATCCCGGAAACCATCCAGCAATTTCGTCCTATTAGCCTTTGTAATGTCTCTTATAAAATCCTCACTAAAATCCTTGTTAACAGACTCCGACCCCTCCTGCCTGACCTCATCAGCCCCAATCAAAGTAGTTTTATTCCTGGGCGCTCAACTCATGATAACATCATCATTTCTCAAGAGATTATACATACTTTACACAAGAGGAAAGGAAAGGTGGGTGGCCTCATTATTAAACTGGACCTTGCAAAAGCCTATGATAAAATTTCATGGGACTTCTTGCGAGAAACCCTGGTTGAGTTCAATCTGAATAACCATTGGGTTGAGCTAATCATGTCCTGTGTCTCGTCTGTCAAATTCTCGTTACTGTGGAATGGTGAAACTATGGAAGAGTTCACGCCTGGTAGAGGGTTGAGACAATGTGACCCGCTATCTCCATACTTGTTTGTCTTATGCATGGAACGATTGTCAAATATGATCCGTCGTAAAGTGGAGCACAAACTCTGGAAAGGCATAAAAGCAGCTAGAAGAGGTCCATCTATAACTCACCTTTTCTTTGCAGATGACCTCCTCCTTTTTGCGCAAGCGGATCAAGCCAACTGTGAAACTGTCATGTTGACCATCAATGAGTTCTGTAACTTATCTGGCCAGGTTGTGAACCTCCAAAAATCTAAAATGTTTATCTCTCCCAATGTGGAGAGTCGGAAAGCCAGAGAACTGAGCAACTACTGTGGAATCACTCTCACGCCGAATTTGGGTAAGTATTTAGGAGTCCCTCTTCTTCATCACAGAGTTAACAGTCAAATCTACCATAGCATATTGGAGAACATCCAGCAGAAATTGTCCAACTGGAAAGCTAATAACCTCTCCCTTGCGGTAGAGCGACAATTATTCAGGCTGTTTCTTCCTCAATCCCCTCTTACATCATGCAGACAACCAAACTTCCACAAAGGATATGCAAACAAATAGACAAAATTAATAGAAATTTTCTGTGGGGAGATCAAGATAATCGGAAAAAAGTCCATCTTGTCAGTTGGAAACAGGTTTGCAAAGCTAAGCAAGACGGTGGACTCGGCCTAAGAAGGGCTGAGGATCAAAATGTTGCCCTTTTGGCAAAACTGGGATAGAAAATGCTCGCTGAAAAGGATGCCATCTGGACAGCCGTGCTGAAAGGGAAGTATTTGCAAAAAGAAGTTCTGTCGGACTGGCCCATTAGTCGTGCTGTCTCTCATACTTGGCAAAGTATCATCAAGACTAGAGAGCTACTCAGGAAGGGAATTCGGTGGACAGTTGGTGATGGTAAAAGTATATCACTCTGGCATGATTTCTGGTATGGACATGGCACTCTTGCAGAACAATGCATCGAAGTTCAACCTTTGCCCAACATGAAGGTAGGTGATATCATTAAGGAGGATGGCTCTTGGAAGGTGGACGAAATTGCAGATTTGATTCCTCCATCGGTCCTTCATCATCTCCTCCAAATCCACCTAGCACAGTTTGTTACAATGTCCGATACACCTCATTGGAAAGGAGCACAATCTGGTACTTTCTCGGTAAGTGCAGCCTATAACTTGTTAACAAGATCTGCTGAGAACACAAGCATGGTGAAGTGGCACTGGATCTGGAAGCTGAAAATACCACAGAAATTGAAAGGCTTCTGCTGGCTTCTTTTCAATGGACGTTTATTAACAAATCAACAGCGGTGCATCAAGGGTTTGGCTACCGATGATTGCTGTCCCAGATGCAATCTACATGTTGAAGACATTCACCACCTTCTCCGAGAGTGTCCCAAAACGCAGGATATTTGGAATTTGCTAAGAGGGGACCGATGGTTAGAGAACTGTCAGGGACAAATGTTGGACCAATGGCTTCAACTAAATCTTAAAAATCAGGCTAGAAAGGTCTACCACATTCCTTGGAGTGTCGTGTTCGTATACACCATCTGGGCAATTTGGAAAGACAGGAATAAGGTGGTCTTCAACCATGAGCATGGCAATGTCCACGAAATACTTAGATCCATTCAACACCAAGCCTCAGAGACTTATGAGGCTTTTCAGTCCGATCGATTTACAAATCAACCTCTAATTCATACAACTAATTGGGTGTTGCCTTTTACACGGAATATTAAGCTCAATACTAACGGATGTTCCAAAGGCAATCCGGGGCTAGCTGGATATGGAGGACTTTTTAGAGATGAAAGAGGAGCTTGGCTTCATGGATTTCATGGGAAACTAGCGGAAGCGACTAGCATAGAGGCTGAGCTCTGGGCAGTGTACCGATGACTCACCATAATGCTTGAGAATGGAATGAAGGACATCTGCGTTGAAACAGATTCAGCACAAGTTGTTTCTCTCATCAAGGAGACATCATCCCAGCACTTTCAGCACAGGGCTCTGCTTGAAGATGCCAAATTTCTACTGGAACGTTGCAACTGCACAATTGTTCACATTCGCAGAGAGGGTAACAAGAGTGCGGATGGTTTGGCGAACTTGGGTGTAAATCATCCGGACCCCTTTGTGTTTCTTAATGATCCCCCCAATGACATTGCAAATCTGCTTGTTGCAGACATCATTAGGGCCTCTACTTCTTCTTCTTCTACTGTGTAAGGCAGTTGTGCCTTGGTACTCTGGTTGTTGTTTGTTAACTTTCTTATGAATCAAAAAAAAAATATATATATTATTATTATTATTATTAATTGTGATTTTAATATAAAAATTATCAATTTGCTCATCAATTATTAAAATTAGTATCAATTATTAATTATTATTATTATTATTAATTTGTTCATCAATTATTAAAATTAGTATCAATTTGTCCATCAATTGTTATTATTATTATTATTATTTATTTTAATTATTTTTAGTGATATTTTATTTTTTCATTTTTAGTAATTTATTTTTTCATTTGACAAATCCTTTCATTTTTTTCAATTTATATCATTTTGTTAGTGATATTTCATTTTTTCATTTTTGGTAAAATTATTTCATTTTTTCATTATAAATTAATTAGTGTCAATAAATTGCTTAAGTAGCATCAATTAATACTAAAACTATTAATTAGTATCAATGCTTAATTAATGGCTAGAATGGCTAAATTATTATTGATGGCTAAATTATAAAATGCTTAATTATTATTATTATTATTATTATTATTATTATTTAAAAAAAAACTGAAAACCTCAAAAAAAAAATTTGAAATTCATCACTAAAGAGAGAACATCGACGAACTAACGCCGGAGAGAGAGAGAGTTGGTCGTTGATAGTCACCGTCGAAGACACAACGGCGATGGGGGATGGGGACGACGGACCATCGATCGTTACGCAGTCGATCGTGACTCTAGGGTTTTAGATCGCGATCATCATGCAGTCGACGGTTAGGGTTTCGATCACGAAACTAGGGTTTCGATCATCAATGTGATGGTGGTGGTGAAGAGAGAGCGAAGAGAGAGAGGGAGAGAAGAGAGCTATGGTTCGTGAGTGTAAGAGAGAGGAAGAGCACTGGTTCGTGTGTGTGTGTGTGTGTGTGAGAGAGAGAGAGAGAGAGAGAGAGAGAGAGAAAGAATGAACAATGAATAAGCCAGAGCTCGCCGAAAATCGCCTCTCGCAGGAAATCGCCTCTCTCTCTTAGATAATGAACAGTGATTATTTTTGTACTTTATATAATGGCAATTTGGTAATATTTCAAATGAATAAAGGGCATTTAAGTAATTTTGCCCCCTCAAGTTTAGCTTCCCATAAATGAATAAGCACCCGAGAAGTCACTCACCCAAAAGTCACTTTTTTGGCTTAATTAAGCTACAAAAAGTAATTTGAAGCTCTACCAAATACACAAATTATAACTTAAATTAAGTTAAAAGCTAAAATAAACAGTTTTTAAGCTGCACCAAACAGGCCTTTCGAATTCTGCCGTTGAAAAAAAGAGAAATCAAGTCAATCATGTCATTACACAAACCCAAAACCAAATATGAAATTGAGCGAATGATGATGTTTGGTTAATTAAAAAATATGAAAATATATTATGGATAAAATTATCGTTCATTATCATAAATAAATAATTATTTTATAAAAAAATAAATATTATTTACTTTTATTTTATTGAACTCAACATAATGATTAAACAATTAAATAAATCTTTTCAATAGCCGCGACGCTACCCTGTAATTAGGGGTGTCACCTGAACCCACCGCAGGAAAGAATATTTTTTTTTTATTATCATACAAATATTGGGGTTTTCAAAAAAAACAAAATTAAGCACAATTTGTTTTTTTCTGTTTTTTCGTTTTTCCTTTTCTTCACCATCCTGACCACTCTCATTTTTTTCATCTACATTCATGACCTGACAAGGTTAAGATCTGACTCACCTTTTATAAATTATAAATATTCCCCGTTATAATATTTTTTTATAATTGATCTAACAGGAAAAAAAAAATTTACTTAAATAATCACTAATACCAAAATAAAATTACTATATTACTCTCATTTTCATTCATTCATCCCTCAAATTCCTCTCTAAGGTTGGGCAAAGTCGCATTACTAGTTGAGAGAAAATGAAATTAAGGAAGGTGAGATAGGAAAAAAGAAAAAAGAAAAAAGAAAGTGTTTAACTCCATAAATGTTAATATAGGTATTTTTAAAGTTTTTTTTTTTTGATTGCGTGTCATACACTCTACTAGTTTGACTTAACGGTTGATTAATGAAAGGGACCATTTATTATGTAATTATTAGAAACTTCAAAAAATAGGATATAATTTCTCAAATATAAAGGAGGATTCTGTATTTTTAATACATTTTAAGAATGCATTTGTAATTCATCTAAGAATTAATTAAAAGAACATAATTAATGAACACCAATTCAAATGTGGAAATCATCAGTAACACATTGAGATTTACTTTAATAACATCTCCTATTCTACTTGGTAAGCTGTAAAAAGATCAACATAATCAACAAATACTTATATTGATACATGGACATATCTAAATAGAGAGAGAGAACTCACCGGAACGTCCAAAACATCGCTAGGTGTCAAGACCATCACTAGAGATTCTCTAGAATGTCAAGAATATTTTTAGAAAAAAAAAAATAAATGAAGAAATTAGAGCGAAAAAAATAGCAAAATGTGCTAACTATTGATAAACTGAAAAAAAAAGAAAAAAAAAAGTAACAATAAAAAACAACAACAATGGAAAAATACATAAGTTATTTTTTAATTTTTGTAGAGTTTAAACAAAAAATCTCCTATATTGATCAAATTTCAAATTGAAAAGCATGTTTTGAAACTATAAAATTATTATAGTCAAAGTGTGATTTTATTAAGTAATTCTCCTTATTAATTAAACTAAAAAATATGTTATAAAACTGTAAAAATTTGTAATAAAAGTATGTTATGAAATTAAAAAAAAATTCAATGTTTTAAAACATGTTATAAAACTACACAAATTTTACAGTTTTCACTGTATATAACTAAAACTCGAAAACAATTATTCAGAATTTGAAAATTTTCTCTATTAAAACAAAAAAAGAGAAATATGTAGCCGAGAAAAAATAGAAAAACTAAAAGATTGAAGGAGAGAGACAAACATAGAGAGACGATTGTACTCTTATAACTATTTTTTTGTTTAGATCTAGTCGGATCTGATATCTCAGATCCGAATAGATCTACTCATCTCCTT
This sequence comes from Camellia lanceoleosa, assembly GCA_025200525.1. Classification (NCBI taxonomy): domain Eukaryota; kingdom Viridiplantae; phylum Streptophyta; class Magnoliopsida; order Ericales; family Theaceae; genus Camellia; species Camellia lanceoleosa. The sequence continues at coordinate 153,302,164 of CM045760.1, read as the reverse complement.
CGCTAGAAACTTAGATATGAGTAAATATGAGTAGATCGAAGAAAACATCAAACTCGTCTGAATTTTTTATCTAGAAATCGTTTACTTTAATCTAAGAGTAGATTACTTTAATATATCATAGGAGTAGTTTATTATCTTTAAGAGTAGTTTTAATTTAATGGTTTTGTAATTGTTTTCTAGTTCTTGTAATTAGTAAAAAAAATTCTGATTATTATGTATTTTTGTTTTTGTTCTTATTCAAATTTTTGCGACAAGTAATAATTTCAACAATATAATACTAGTATTTAGTTTGTTTCTCTCTGTCGATAATCTCCAAAAAGGTCCTTAAATTTGTCAAGGCATAAGACACCAATTGCATCGCTTGATTTGTTCGTTGTTTGTAAAATTGGTTTTGCCTGTCGACTTTTCACTATCAATTTATTTCAAACCAAATTTTTGCTAACAACGAGATATAATCTGCACTAGGTAAGGGAACACTTTTTTTTTTTTTTTTAAATATTTTATTAATACATTTTTTAAAGAGTTAATTACACTTTTCATTCCAATATTTTAATCCAAATTTCACTATAGTCACTAAATTTTCAATTTGAACAATTTGATCCTGACACTTTTAAGTATAGTTTCAATTTGGTCATTGCGTCTAATTTTTTTTTAATTTTGTCTACGTATACATTTTAAAAAATTGACAAGTGTATCAAAATTATTAATTTTAACCTCCAATTTAAATGGAGTGACTAAATTGAAACTAAACTTAAAGTGTATAAACAAATTGTTCAAATTAAAACTATAAGATCTGAAATAAAATTTGAGTCAAACGACACGAGTAAAAAGTGTAATTAATTTTTTTTTTTGTTTTTTAATGTCATTGCTCAATTTTTGTGTGGGCAAATTATACTTTACCCTAATAATTTATTTATTTATTATTTTGTTTTTTTCCAATTCAATTCAATAGTTAACATTCGTTCAATTTTATACGAAAAATGTTATGTGAGTGACATAATATTTCATTATTATTATTATCTAATTTTGAATAAATTACATTTTGCTCTCCTTAAGTTCACTATATTTTTCGTTCTCAACCATAAACTCTCTCTCCCACCACTAATTTAGTGCAATTTCGTCTCTCACATCACATATACATGAATCAAACAAATCCAATGGATTTCATAGCAAAATAATAACGCTATATATATAGTATCTAAATTCGGATACCAAAATTAAATATTATTTAATGCGTCACTAATATATTTGTTTATTTTGATTCCACCTTACATACATCTTACTAATGCATTAATAATTATATATTCAATATATGGTACTCAATTTTTTTATTTTTTTTTTTTGGAACGAAATTTGGTACTCAAATTTGATTACCATAAAATTATTTATAAAAAAAAATTAAAATTAAAAATGTAAAGATTAATTCATAAACTTTATTGTATGAATGATAAGCTTTAGGCAAGCAATTATGTCACAAAACCAACCAATATACTTGATATTTAATCATATTATTCTATCATCAAAACATTAATGGGGCTGTCCAAAAATAGAAAACAAAATATACTCTACATAACTCACACATTAATCGTTATACTTGATATTTAAATTATTGGATTAATTTAAATTTTTTATATAAATAAAATATACAAAATATTCAACAAAATAAATTATTTAAATTATTAAAACGGAACCTGTAAACGGCCTCATAGGCCCAAATAACTCTCTCCAAAATCTAGCTCCTTAATTCACATTATTTTATCATCAAAACATGCCCAAATAACTCCCTCCAAAATCTGGCTCCTTAATTTACATTATTCTATCATCAAAACATTAGTGGGACTATTACAAAATATACTTTACACAACTCACACATTAAATTGTCTCAATTGCACCAAGGACAGTATCTCCAATCCAAGATATCATATCCCAGATTAAATATGATTTGACTACTTCATTTCTAGACAAATGAGAAATTCTATCAAGTGTAACTGTGTTTATCTAGATTTGAATCTCCCATGCTTCCTTTTTGTGAAGTTCATCTCCACCACATGATTATATTAGAGATGCCAATCATGTTATGGAGAAGTGACTTGGAACAAGAAGATAGGAGAGGATCACCACAAGATTAAATCAGAGATACTCATTATGTGATATAGAGATAATTTAGAATAAGGAGATAGGAAAAGATTTGGACAAAGAATCCTACTTTCTATTAATCACAGTTTTTATAATATAAAATCATGTTCAACAATGACAATATATAGCCCTTAAGCAACAAAATTTGCAATGAAAATAAAATTTATAGTGCTCCTTTAGGCATTAAGATTATTATTTGGTCATAACTTCCTACCAAAATCTCCCAAGTCATCCCTATCTCCAACAGGGACACAAAAACTAAAAATCTTGCAATATTTTATTTTGGTATCTAAATTCGGATACCAAAAGTTAAATATTATTTACTGTGTCACGAATATATTTGTTTGTTTTGATCCCACCTTACATACATCTTACTAATGCATTAATACTTATATATTCAATATATGGTACTCAATTTTTTTTTTTTTTTTTTTTTTGGAACGAAATTTGGTACTCAAATTTGATTACCATAAAATTATTTATAAAAAAAATTAAAATTAAAAATGTAAAGATTAATTCATAAACTTTATTGTATGAATGATAAGCTTCAGGCAAGCAATTTTGTCACAAAACTAACCAATATACTTGATATTTAATCATATTATTCTATCATCAAAACATTAATGGGGCTGTACAAAAATAGAAAACAAACTATACTCTACATAACTCACACATTAATCGTTATACTTGATATTTAAATTATTGGATTAATTTAATTTTTTATATAAATAAAATATACAAAATATTTAATAAAATAAATTATTAAAATTATCAAAACGAAACCTGTAAATGGCCTCACGGGCCCAAATAACTCTCTCCAAAATCTGGCTCTTTAATTCACATTATTCTATCATCATACTGTTACAAAATAGAAAATATTTACTTTACACAACTCACCCATTAAATTGTCTCAATTGCACCAAGGACAATATCTCCAATCCAAGATATAATAACCAAGATTAAATATGGTTTGAGTACTCCATTTCTAGACAAATGAGAAATCCTACCAAGTGTAACTGTGTTTCTCTATATTTGAATCTCCCATGTTCCTTTTTGTAAAGTTCCTCTCCACCACACAATTATATTAGAGATGTGTATTCACCCAAAAAAAATATTAGAGATGTCCATCATGTGATAGAGAAGTGACTTGGAACAAGGAGGTAGAAGAAGATCACCACATGATTAAATCAAAGATACTTATTATGTGATAGGGAGATAATTTAGAATAAAGAGATAGGAGAAGATTTGGACAAAAAATCTTACCTTCTATTAATCGCAGTTTTTAAAATATAAAATCATGTTCAACAATGACAATATATAGCCCTTAATAAGCAACAAAATTTGCAATAAAAATAAAATTTATAGTACTCCTTTTGGCATTAAGATCATTATTTGGTCATAACTTCCTACCAAAATCTCCCAAGTCATCACTTTCTCCAACAAGGACACAGAAACTGAAAATCTTGCAATATTAATTTTTGTATCTCCATTAAGTGTATATATACCATTGGTCATCATTTGGACTAAGAGAAACCACACAAGGTTTGTTTTGCAGACTACCATATTGTTCCAATTGTTTGCCTCTTTGGTCTTGGCTTTAGTCATGACTAGAAAGAAGGTGAAGCTTGCATTCATCACTAATGATTCTGCAAGAAAAGCAACATTCAAGAAAAGGAAGAAGGGTCTGATGAAGAAGGTGAGTGAACTAAGTATTCTTTGTGGTATAGATACATGTGCGATTATATATAGTCCCTACGAGTCCCAACCTGAGGTTTGGCCAAACACATTGGGAGTCCAACGCGTCCTTGCGCAGTTCAAGAGGATGCCTGAGATGGAACAAAGCAAGAAGATGGTGAGCCAAGAAAGTTTCATTAGGCAAAGGATAGTGAAAGCAAACGAACATCTGAAGAAACAACTCAAGGACAACCGGGAGAAGGAGATGACCGAAGTCATGTACCAATGTTTGACTGGGAGAGGGCTTCACAACTTGGTGATAGCGGACTTGCATGATCTTGGGTGGTTGATTGATCAAAAGTTGGAGGAAATCGACAAGAAAATTGAGTCGGTTAAAAAAAAGCCGTCGTCTGATTTGTCAATGGTGCCAATGACATCAAGGAGTACTAATGAAATGAGACAGGATCAAAAGCCAAATTTAGATTTGGCCATGGAAGCTATGCAAAGGCCTCAATGGTTCAATGAGTGGATGAATCATCCAAATGAGCATATGGGTTTTGGTGGGGATGAGATGATGATTCCATTTGGGGACATCCACAATGCTATGTGGTCCAGTGCTTTCTTCCCATGAGAGAGACCTTAATTTTCTTGCATTGCGTGAACACTTTTAATTTTTAGTCCTTTGTTTTGCTAATGCTTAGTGTTTATTCTTTATCTGTCTCTCTTGAATTTCACTTACATTAATGATCTTGAGAAAACTTTTGTACTTGTTAATGATCTTTTTGTAGAGAAAGAAGAAATCCGTTTACGTCATTCGAAAGTGTTCTATAAGAAAAGAAAACACCTTGACACATAAAATTTTATTACTAGGAACCAAAAGATTTCAGGGATGATTCGACTTCCTATAACAATTCAATAGACTTGCAAGTGTAGTAGCGAAAACACCAAAAATGATTAGTTTTAGCAAGAATTAGAATAGACTTGTTTTATTGAATTCTTGAGTATTGATATTCTGAAGTGTGCATGAATCAAATCTTTCTCCAATTTTGGTTCACTTCTTGATCTAAACCATTCACTAGTAGGATCTACAATCTAATAGATCAATCATGTAAATAATAAGAAGGATCGAATACTAATAGCTATTTGATTAAATTGTACTTGTTTTCTGAACATAAACGGTCTACTCTTAAAATTATATTTATCATTTATTTTTTTTAAGATAAATGTGATTTGATCACATGGACATGATTATTGATATTCAATCAATTTAATTAATTTATTTATTTTTACATTATTCATCCTCTCCATGGACCTGCAAAATAAACTACTTCCATCATGAATATTTGACTCCAAATCCGATCTTCTCACATAGATGCCACCAAATCTCACATGATAAGCTCATTTTAAAATAGAGGAAAAAAAAAAATGTATGTTGGAGATAATTTTTTGACTTTTTATAAAAAGATATGTAATAAAATATAATAATAAAATCAAAATGATTATTTTACCTTTGTTGACTTTTCGAATTTTAACTTTTTGACTTTTGAGTTGTTGAATTCAAAGGCAAAATAATAATTTTGTCCTCTAAGCTTTCCCCACAAGTTTTTTTCAAATAGTATAAACTTTTTAACTTTTTAAATAATTTTTTGACTTTTTGACTGTTGTAGGTTATGTCAAACCAAGCCTAAATAATAATATTTGATTTAGTTATGTCCTAACTCACTATAACATATAAGGTTTTAGGAACAAATTTTTTTTTTTGCTTTTAAAAGTAAAAATTTTGTTGTAAAAAATATTTGGAGACTAATTCCTCTCGTCGCGAGAGTCATTACTAAAAATTATCTTGAAAAGTCAAAAAAGGACTTTTAGAGATAATTTTGAAAATATCGCTAGTAAATATATGTTTTGGGACAAAAAAAATTTGGTGCAAAATTTTTTATATTTTTTGAGATAAAAATTTTGATCCAAAAGATAGTAATCCATCATTAAATGTCTAATTTTGTTGCTGAGAATATACAAAAATGACACTTTTGATAATTAAAATATATCGTCTCTAAAAAGTAATTATCCTTATATTTTTGTTTCTAAAATTTTAATTTGTTATTGTGAACGTGTAAAAACTATAAAATAGTATTTGCTTCATTGTTTCCTAATCATCAACAGATAATATCATTAAATAGCCAATTTAATTTCCTTCCTCTTGTCATGTGCAAACGGTTTGAGATCTTTTATTTATCAATAATAATAGAGATCTTCACAAAACACAACCCCACAACTCCCAAAATGATCTGAACCATTCATATTACTGTCAGACATAATTCTCAAAAAAAATTCAAACACATCAATAATCAATACATTAGTAAAGTCGTGGGGCCCCTCCTTCGTGGGGTCCCAAACATTTTCCTTTATTTATTCCCTACAAGTCCCAACTAGAGAATTGGCCAAACACCTTGGGAGTCCAACGTGTCCTTGCGCAGTTCAAGAGGATACCCAAGATGGAACAAAGTAAGAAGATGGAGAAGCAAGAAAGTTCCATTAGGCAAAGGATAGTGGAAGCAAATAAAGAACTTAAGAAACAACAAAAGGATAATCGAGAGAAGGAGATGACGGAAGTCATGTATCGGGGGCTGGCCGGGGCAAGGCTTGAGAACTTGGAGATGGCAGACTTGCATGATCTTGAGCGGTTGATTGATCAAAAGTTGAAGCAAATTGACAAACAGATTGAATCAATGGAAACACAGACACCTTCTGGTGTTTCACTGGCACTTGGGACATCAAAGAGTATTGATGAGAAGAGACAAGATCAAAGCCAGATTTAGATTTGGTGACAACAACCACAATGCTATGTGGTCTAGTGCTTTCTTCTCATGAGATGGACCTTAATTTACTTTTGCATGTTTTGTGTGAACCCACCCTTTCAATTTAGTTCTTTGTTTTGGTAATGCCCAGTGTTGGTTGTTTACTTTTCTCTCTTGGGTTAGTCCTTTGTTTTGGTAATGGTTAGTGTTGGTTGTTTACTTTTCTCTCTTGAATTTCATGTACTTAATGATTTTGAGAAATCTGTTTTACTTGTTAATGATTTTTTTCTAGAGCAAAAAAACAATCAATTTGCTGCATTCAGAAGTGTCCTGCAAAAGAAAACACCTTGACACATATACAATTTTATTATTAGGAATAAAAGAATTAGGGTCTATAATCTAACAGATGAATCATACAAAAAATAAGAATGATTAGATATCAGTAATTACCTAATCGAATCATTCTTGTTTTAAGAAAATAGATGGTTTACTCTTAAAATTATATTTGTCATTCATTTTGTTTTTAAAAAAATGTGATTTGATCACGTGAACGTGAATATTTATATTCAATTTATTTATTTATTATTATTTTTATTTTTTGGCATGATTGATTTTCTCAATGAACCTACAAACCTCGATCATGAAGATTGGACCCAAAATTAGGCCCCACTGAGAGGGATATAAGTGGCTTCTTATCTTCTCCTCAAAATGACAGTATTTGATTTAATTATTTCCTAACTTTGAACATGTAAGAACTGTAAAAAAAGCATAAACACATAAAATCATTAAAGAGTTTGGCAACAAGCCAAATTAGTTATTATTGACTCATTTCTGTCACATCTTTTCTTTATTTTTATTGGGAATTTGGTGATAGACTCCTCATTGTCTAATTTGTCTTTCAAAAGGACAAGAATTATATAGATATTTTCAAAACCCCCTAATATTTTAAAATTTGTTTCTTTTACTATATTACCCTCATATCTATTAGCTCTCTTATTAAGCCATCTTCACAGTATATTTTAGAGTAAAATTTTACTCTTAATCAGAATAAAGTTTACTATGATTCAACGTAAAATTTTATATTGTTAAGCAAATCAATATGTTTTTAACCAGAGTAAAATTTTACTCTGATTCAGAGTAAAATTTACTATGATTCAAAGTAAAATTTTATATCGTTAAGCAAATCAACATAGTTTTAACCAGAGTAAAATTTTACTTTGAATTATAGTAAACTTTACTTTGGTTTAGAGTAAAATTTTACTCTGAAAGTACAATTTTACTATGATTTAAGGAGAGTATCCACTTTGAATCACACTAAGTATCATGTATTAATAACCTTGTGTGTTTGGTTGCTAAGAAAATCACAGAAATATAACAAGAAAACCAAATATAGTTTGGTTGTTGAGAAAATCAACATGTTTTTTAACCAAAGTAAAAATTCAGAGTAAAGTTTTACTTTGAATCGTAGTAAACTTTACTTTGATTCAGGGTAAAATTTTACTTTGAATTAGAGTAAAGTTTACTATGATTCAAAGTAAAATTTTATATTTTTAAGCAAATCAACATTTTTTAACCAGAGTAAAATTTTACTCTGATTCAGAGTAAACTTTACTTTGATTAGTAAAATTTCTGTGTGAAATTCTTATCAGAGAGATTTTTATCAGAGAGAGAGAAAGAGAGAAATTAAATAGATCATCTATTTTAATAGATTTGAGTATGAACAGATCAATTAAAAAACTAGTAAAAACATAAATCGGAGTTGTTTGGGGTGTCCTATATAAGTGCACTTTTTATTTTTTTAGGCTAAAAAGTTGAGGAAAAAAATATGGATGCTTGTGTTAATTTTTTGCTTTTTATGAAAAAATGTGTATTAAAAAATTGTATAAATAAGTGTATAAGAGAAGTTAGTGATGGAATAGGCCATACGGTCGGCAGCGTAAGGGACAGCATGGCAGAGTGTAGGGGAGGAGATGATTTTCTCCTTTTTCGGGCATAAATTGGACGGTGTTGTTCGGTCCATGGGGGCCTCTTATGGGTCCCATTTTGCTAATCGGAACCGTTAAATGTGTAGAACTCATCGAGTACTATATGTTTGTAAAAAATCACGTTGATCGGATATCGATAACTATCCGATCGGATTAGTTTTTTTTCAACCGTTAACTATAACACCATCTTTTTTTTTTTATACAAAACTGATTTGATCACATAGTTAGTGATATCCGACTAACGTGATTTTTTATAGGCATATAGCATTCAACAAGTTCTATATACTGAACAGTTCGGATTATCAAAACAAGACCTATGATGGCCTCCATGGGCCGAACAACACAGTTCTTAAGCTTGACTCTGCCTGTGTAATTTATCCTCACCAAAGTCAAGCACAGCCCGCCTTCTGTCAGAGTGAGTTGTCTCACAATTTGTATAAAAATAATTTTTTTATATTTTTTTTTATGAATAGTGATAACTTTTCAACTTTTTTGGTAACTTTTTGACTTTTTTGTAAGTTGCCAAACCAGCCATATATTACAAGGATATATAACCACAAAACACACAGATCAAAAACTAAATAAAAATATCAAAATATCAACATAATCATAATCTGATTGAGGTGGCCATTTCAGAGAACACATCCAAATATCTCTCTATCTTTTGATTTCAAAGAATACATGTGTTCAACAACACTCATACACACAAATATATATATATACACATACATATATATTCAAAACTCAAATCTATGTTTAAAAATAATATCACGTAATATACATACATACACTCACTTACCGATATATATATACATATGTATGTATGAGTCATATGTGTATGTATGAGTCATATATACATACATACATGCACACACATATATATAAATACATACATACACATATGCATAAGAAGAGCAAATCAGCGGAGACGTGACGGAGCTTGGCGTGTTCGCCGGAGGGAGTGGCGGAAGAGGATCAGACGCCAACGGCGTTGGCAAGATCGACGCAGGAGTTCCAGAGGCGGTAGCTGAGCTTCCAGATCTGAAGCTTGAAGAGGGAGGAGAAAGACAGAGAAGGTAGGGAGAGAGTGGGTGGAGAAGGTAGGAAAATTTAGTTGAGGGTATAATAGTCTAATAAAATATTTAAATAATAAATTTTGCCCTTTATGCAAGACTTTATAATTATGAAGGGATTTAGAAAATATAATTTTTTTCTTAATCCTTTTAATAATGAAAGGAAGGTAAAGGAGATTTATAGCCAAATTTTCTATTTATATATATATTTTTATAATAACTCATATCCAAACTCACCAGCTAGGTTAATTTCCTTCTTCTTGTCATATCCAAAACATTTGGAATCTTATGAGCTGGATATGACTTATTTTTTAATTTTTTATGAAAAGTTATGCAAATAAATAAATAAGGTAATGTGACATAAATGACACAATAAGTAGTTTATTTGGCTTGTTGCCAAACTGACTTTAAGTGTAGTCAATTGTAAAGTAGTTGTCTTATTGGTCCACATCACGGTCTCTACCACCTAATTTTTGTTAATTTTTTTAGATTCTGAACCTTTTTATAAATATTACAAATCATTTGTGGTAATAAAAATTACAAATTATTTTGATAAATTTTTTATGTATTTTAATATTTGTTATGAAACATTGTAATTATTAGGGAGGTAAAAAAAAAAAAAAAAAAATCGATTAAACCGATTGAATGCAACCAAATCAGCTATATTTGATATGTTTTTTTTAGTAAGAAACGGTTTGTGCGGTTTTTTAATTTGATTTTTTTCGATTTTTGGTTCGGTATTGATTGAAACACATTGTACACCAAACTAAACTCGAAACTAACCGCTTTAACATATATTATATTTAATATATATATATATAATTTAATAATATAATGATATTAATAAATATAATAAATTATTATCCTTAATTAATCTTATCATTTCTGTAACTTAAATTTGTAAACTCTTATTATATATAATCTTGATTCTAACTTATTATTCTTGAATCTTAATCACTCTGTTTGATTTCAGTTTTCATAATTCATTTTCAAAAAAATTTACTTTTTTGTTTTCACTGAATTTTTAATATTTTAAGATTTTTTTTTTAAATTTTTAAATACACCTAACATAAATACACTTAAAAATATAATATTTGTGAAAAAAAACTTTAAAAAATTCACTAAATACCAAAAATACAAAAAAAAAATAATGAAAATTCAGTACATTTTTTTATATTTTTGTGTATTTATTAATTTTTTAAAATATTATTTCACAAATATTTTTTATTTGGATACATCTAAGTAAGGTGCATCTAAAAAATTAAAAAAAAAATATTTAAAATTTTAAAAATATTCACTAAAAACCAAAAACATATATAGATGTAACAATACAGAGATATACAATCTCTACTGCTGCCCTGTTTATGGTTTTGATGGTTTGAATTGTTATTATATTTTAAGAACCACAGATTGTAATATTTTATGTGGATGAATCATACTGTGATTGTAATATGTGGATGAATCATGCGGTGATTGTAATATGTGGATGAGCCATGCAGTGATTGTGATATTCTAAAGTTTCAAACTTTCTTTTTTTGGATGAAACATACAGTGATTGTAATTGAAAATTTATAAAATCTTAAACCGCCAAACCGATTCGCATCCATCCGCCAAACTGCCAATCCGCTCAATCCACATTTGCTGGATTGGTGGACGGATGCGGATTGATTTTCTCCAATCCACCAATTTAGCAGACGGATGGCGAATTAGAGATTCCGTGGCCACAACCGACCCGCACCTACCCCTAATTAACGGACACCATCTCTCTCCGCTAATCCCAAGTCCCTCTCATCCAATCATTAAACCTCCATCTCTACTCATATGCTAACGACGCCGCCGAAATCCATCCCTTTCATCTTTGTTAAACCTCCCTCTCCAGTGAACCTTGTTGTGCTCTGAGATCGATATGTATATATATTGGTAAGATTGACTAGATTTGAACTTACAGACTCTGTGGTTGCGATATGATTTTTCAGATTTGAAGGAAGATAGATAGTTGATTTGAGACACCAAAATGGGAAGATTTTCAATACCCTTCATGATTGGGTTTGTGGTGGTGTTATTAAGCTTGTGGGTTGGTTTTACACAAGAAATAGAGTAGATGCAATACAAAGACCCAAAACAACCATTGAATGTTGGAATCAATGACCTAATGAAAAGAATGACGGTGGAAGAGAAGATTGGGCAAATGGTGCAGATTGAGCGCAAGGTTGCATCATTTGATGTCATGAAACAATATTTCATCAGTATATGCAATTTTTCCTCCTTTTTATTTTTTATTATTTGAAATGAAAGGTATGGCTGAACAGAGATGGGGTGTATAAGGAATCTAGGGGTGTACAAAGAAATTGAACCATTTGAGCCTCATTATATTCAAGCTACCAAGCGGTTCTCAAATTATAAATACTCCCTGTTATAATATTTTTTTATAATTGATCTAATAGTGAAAAAAAAATTTACTTAAATAATCACTAATACCAAAATGAAATTACTATATTACTCTTCTTTTCATTCACCCACCACTCAAATCCCTCTGTAAGGTTGGGCAAAATCACATTACTAGTTGAGAGAAAATGAATTTAAGGAAGGCGAGATAGGAAAGAAAAAAAAACCAAAATAGAAAATGTGTTTAACTTCATAAATGTTAATATTGGTATTTTTAAAGGAAGAAAAAAAAAAAATTGATCGCGTCATACACTCTACTAGTTTGACTTAACGGTTGATTAATGAAAGCGATCATTTATTATGTGATTATTGGAAACTTCAAAGAGTGGGATATAATTTCTCAAATTTAAAGGAGGAATCTGTATTTTTAATAAATTTTAAGGATGTATTTATAATTTATCCAAGAATTAATTAAAAGAACGCGGTAAAATTGTTGCGCCTTTTATAAATCTGCCTTTGCCTTTCTTTCTGCCTTCTCTCTTTCCCTCCTCACCCTTTCCAATTGTTGCCAGCTTCAACCCCACCCTCCTTATTCCCTTCTCTACCCCCTTTCAACCCCATGTTCCAAACCTCTTTCCCTAGTCCCTCTTCTACTATAGCTAGAACTGTGCAAAATACCGTTCAATCGCTAAAATTACACTAATTCGCATCAATTTACACCGCTCTATCTACTAATCGCGATTGAATTTTAAAATTTATAATTTGCCTTAACCGCTCTGCTCCGCTATAGTTAGTATATATATATATTTTTTAATCTATAATAAAATATCAAAGTAAAAATGAGTGTGAAAGGGATTTAATATGTGAAATTTATTACAAATTAGTAGTTATATATATAAAAAATATTATGTAAAATTCGTTGTATTATATATATGAAAAATATTATGTAAATTAGTGTTATATATTATACAAAGATTTGATAATTAGTTAGAATATTCTTTAATCCGTCAATTTGTCCAAAATTGCTCAAACCGCAATTTACCAATCTGTCAATCCACTATTCTATTTGGTTTATAATTTTACTCTCAAACTGTCCGAACCGTATCGCACACACCCCTAGCTATAGCACCCTCTTTCTCTGCCACCACCATGACAAAATCATGATGATAAATGTTAGACATACACGCCCTCAGGATCTGTTCGAGATTTGTCAGATCTACGTGAAGGGCATGTTTTGTGTGGATCCTAGATTAGTTGAGGTGCACGTAAACTGGCCTAGATACCTAGTTATAAAAATAAAATAAAAAAGAATGTAGATTCCAGGAGAAATTTTTTTTAAAGAACTAGTGTTGAGAAACTTTTATGGCAACGACATGGGATTCCTGCCCAGGAGTCATGTCACAGGACTAATAATTTAGTATGCATGTTATTATAGGTGAAAATTTGTGATAAAACAGATTATCCAGAAATAGGGTCTAGTTGGTATTCTAGCTCCATAACAAATATGGCCTTTTGTGAGCGTAGCAAAATGCCCTAAGAAAATGCCTATTTGCCTAGTTTTGTGTCCATGCAAATACTTGGTAAAATGTCAAAACATTTGTCACAAAAGAGAGAAACTATTGGAATTACATCATCTAGTTATCACAAATGAAAATATTTTTGGAGGAAAAAATTTGCGGTATAATGACTGCTCTCGCAAAATGTGTCTTATTGGCTATGGCAAAATATGTGCCTTGTGAATCATCATGTGTTTTTGATGGCTTACATTGGTCGTCGCTATTAATTTCTAAATCTCTAGTTTTCTGGAGGTAAATTCAATGCCTTTAGAAAGAGTTTTTAATTATTTATTTATGCTTTTATCAAAAAATGATTGAAGAAAATAAAATATTAAAAAATTAAAAATTAACTCGTTTTATTGTTGATAGAACTCCTTACGTTACAACAAGCAAATATATGCATCTATGGAGATCCAAGAACTTAGTGATCTGGTAATTTCTTTTTAGTTTAGACTTGAGTAAACTATTATGTGATTTCTTGCATTCATCAGTTACTTTGTAATGCTTTTGATGTTTCTAATATATTTTTTCAGGAACAAATTGATTTGATGAGGCTCACTGCCACTTCTTAAGGTTTTGTGGTGAATTATTATAATGTGGCTGAGAAACTGAGCCACAGTCATGTCCTTGGCAGGGATGTAGGTGTCAAGGGCAAAGACTTGAATGGCAGAGGTCAAGGGTCTTTCAATAAGGAATATATGAGGGATGAGGATTTGGAGGAACATTTAAGAAAAATGAAGGCTAAATCTGCTGAAATGCTGAAGAAGTGTTGGAACAATTCGTCTTGAATTCTTCAGTTGGTAGTCTTCGGGTCTTCGAAACTTGGCGATGATCTTGTCTATGTAGAACAAAAAATTGGTGCTTTAAGTCGCGTTACTTAGTTGCTTTCCTAAAGACAATATTTGCACTCACCAAAAGGTGTGTAGGGAGTTACAACAAATTTGCCTCCACGATACAATGAAACCTGATCTAAAGATCAAGTCTATCGGCGTCTGTACTGACGACAATAGATTAGAATAGTCTTGATATAATCAAGAAAATCAAGACATTGATAATCAAGTTTGCATAATTTGATTACTAGTAAGAAAAGCAAAATCTTACTTAAGAAACTCTAAATCGAAAACTCAAAATCAAGAGGGAGAGAGAGAGAGAGAGAGAGAGAGAGAGAGAGAGAGAGAGACTTGTAGGAATGCTTCTAAGTTTTTGGATGGATTGAAATGGCTGATTTTGCAGCCTATTTATAGGCCTTGAGCACCTGATCGAATGGTCATGTCCTCTAATCGCATCCGATCAGTTCTGGCCGTTGGATCGTCGATCTATGGTGTAGATCATTCTCACATCGAATAGGTGCCTTGACTGATCACACCTGATCACGCTCAGGTGTCATCTCATCTGTATGATCGCGCGTATCTCCAATTAACGACTATGATTAAACCACTCCAAATCGGACACGCAACCGTTCGATCGGTTGGTTGACTCATCGCCAACGGATGCCACATCACTACCATGTGGAGCTGACTGTATTCCATGTCACCCATGCCATGTTGGATCCACGTCATTGCTCGAACTTGTCCGATGCAAATAGGAAAGCGCTCTCATGGCGCCTTACGCCGATGCGTTTGCTCAAAGTGTAAAGTGCGCCATCAAATGCCACACAACCCACTGCCTACGCCGAGTGCGCACGTGCGGATGGTGTGAAGCACCATCCTTGCGGTGTGGGTGTATGCACACTAGCTTTCACCTCACAATTCCATATTCAAAGGAATATTCCATGTAACACTTTATTAAGTACTCCATGTTTTTCTTTCTTTCTGATGTGGGACAAAGTCCCCAAGCTTATATAAAATGCTTTCCAAAGAAAAGTAAGGAAGGTTTTGAAAACACCCAAAAATTAAACTATACATTTTAAAAACCATTTTGAAAATTCTCCAACAAGAAGTTGTCTTAAAAAAAGGATCAAATATTGTAGATGATTGGCAAATGATTAATACTTACAAGGCAGGCATCTAATGCACAACTATGTTCTAGGTGCAATCTAAAGCTTACTAAAAATTTCTATTGTATTGTGTAATTTGTAGGGGTGTTCGCAGTTCGGATTTGGACGGTTTGCAGATCGGTTTAGACCCACCCGCATCTATGCAGTTTGGGAAAAAGACAACCCGCAACTGTCCGCAGTGCGGTTTGCAATTTGTGCGGATAGGGTTCGCGGATGTGCGGGCGGTTTGCGGATTAGACTTTTTTCTTCAAAAATTTATTTTTAGCCTTATTTTTTTCCCATTTTGTAAATATTTATTTTGGGCCCTTTTCTTCCCATTTTCTAAAATGCTCCAACATTAATAATTAATGAATTAAAACTTATAAAATTAAAAATACAATAAAATCAATTCGTAACACAAACAAATCATTCAAAATCTTAAATCAAATCATAAACTAACACAAGCATATATTTCAAAATCCTAAACTATAACTCCATATTCATTAAGGAATTTAAAATTCCAAATCACACTTCATTCGGGACAAGTTCAGTTATATAATAATAATAATATGATCAGTATTTATTTAGTTTCAGTTGATATAATACTATTAGCAAAGGTAATGCTAGAGTAAGTTCAAAAAATAAAGGGTGTTTTGTTTTGGACAAAAATATCTAAGTGGGATATAGAAATGAAATCAATAGTTAAGATAAAATAAATAAATAAATAAATAAAGTATGGGCGGTTTCTTACGGGTGCAGGTTAAACCCGCAACCTGTCCGCAACCCGCAAAGATGCCATATTTCAAACCGCATCCGCCCGCATTGTATTTGCTAAACCGCCCATTTGTATACAGGTTGGGCGATTTTTGCGGATTGGATAAACTGTTGCCACCCTAATATGTGTCATATTGTCCATTAATAATTGTATTTAAATTTCTTTATTGAAATTTTAAGATATTGAACTAGCCTAACAATTTGAGTTAATAGGTTATGTACGTATACTATTTTGATTATCTTTTTTTTTCTCTTATATATTATGAATCCTTTTTTTTAAAAAAATATTTTTGAAAAGTGTGTGCTATCAGATAGGCACTTGCACTTTTCACTTTGCACATAGGCTCCGAGAGCCTTAACGTTCTTAAGTGCACCTCGCATTTTCATCAACATTGGAATAAGAGGATTTTATTGAAGGTTTGCCATTTATACACTTCCATCTAATTCTATCCACTCCATCTAGTTGAATACTTACACCATAAAGGGTTTCAAGAAAGTTTTCCAAATTATCCAACTTACCAATCGTGAATAGGCCTAAAACCTTACTTGGAGAATCTCAACTAATCTCTTACTAAAGTCTCTTTATTTGCTGCAATATTGTAAATAGCAACTTTAGCACAAAAAGGATATCTCCACACCATACATCATATCAAAAAGAGATCCTACTTCCATCTCCTGACTTGGAACTTCATGTACGTGGTAAAATTTGTCCAACATTTGCGCATCTACTTTCTCAAACCCTTCCTATCAGGTACACTAAACTGTTTTGATGTCCAACTCCTTCTCCCATACCAAACATACAATTATTCATCCTTGTAAAATTTTCTTTTCTTTAGCATACCTCTAAAGCCAGTTTCCTAATAAGGCTTCATTAAAAGAATGGAAAGGACGCAACTCCAAGGGCTTGCCCTGCTGGCAAGACCTTGGGTCTTAGAAGTGTGCTCCTTCCAAAGTGCAAAGATCGAAATCTCTTAGGTGCTAACAATTCCTTGGGACCATCGGACTGGGGAAAAACCTTTGAATTAATCGTGTTGTACTTGTCGAAAACTTATTGCCGAGGGCTTATGCACCCCGGAGAGTGGTCGGGCTTTGATTCGGACACCCCAGTGCCAATCAAAGGGGAAAAAAAAAAAAGAACATAAATGACGCAAACCGAAACCACCAAACTCCATGGGAGTCCATGTTGAGTGTCCACACCATGTAAACTTGGTTATGGAAGTTAAGAATGGAGGCTACAAATTCAGACTATCCTCCTGTAGGGTGGTTGTGTTAATAGCTTGCCATTTGTTTTGGAAGTTAGTTATTGGTAGGCAAGTGTTGATTTTTTTTGGCTCTCCCGTTTGTATATAAATAGGGAGAGCTGTGAGTTGAGTTAATCATTAGAGTGTAAAGAAAAAGGAGAATTGTGAGAAGTGTATGAGAGTTGAGTAGAGAGAGTGAGAGACTCCACATCATCTATTTTGTATTTCTACTCTGTTTATAGTGCATTCTCATTTCTCCTCCTGTGGACGTAGGTATTGAGTTGAACCATGTAAAGATTCGTGTCTCATTTTTGTATGTGATTGTTTATTGATCATTTTATGGTTGTGTTTAATCCCAACAGTCCATACTATTCCAACTTGAAAGATGGATCTTTGGATTCTTCATTCCAACTATATAATTAACCCCAAAATGATAATATTGGTATGATATCATCTGCTGATGGGTAAATTCATCTTACCTGACCTAACAACTGTTAAGGAAAATAAATATCTTGTTTGAAATGTGATAAATACAATGGGTTCAAATGATCTATATAACATATTGGAATAATACATATTATATTTTTTGTCTTTCAAATGATTTGTTGATATATGGAACTCTTTATTGATATATAGATTAAGTTTATTTATTATATGTTAGGTTTTTGTACTTGACAATCCCGTTTGAACAAAATTCTTTTCAGTTGTAATTTTATTCGATCTTTTATTTTAGTGAGGTTATGAGTATTTAGATGCGAATCCAACCCGAATTGTACATATGGAGAGGAGTTTGTGAGCTTAATCCTATCATGTTTGCCCCATGGCAGGTCTGGGTAGCACCCTCAAAGCAAAAAGCAAAAATGCAATTGAAGTTGTTTGTCTCTTTGAGTGGTCGATTTTGTGCTCGAGCGGAGATGCAATCCTCTCAAAAGTTTCACTTATTTGCAAAAGAATTGGGAGTTGAGATTTTATGCTCGAGTGAGCTTTCCATCGCTTGAGCGAAGGAACTTTTTTAGAAACACGCATTTTAGTCACACCGCTCGAGCGGCCATTCTTGCGCTCGAACGGTGATCGCAATTCTGCTTACTATAAAGCTGTTATTAAATCAGTTTCTAAGGTACGACTTCCAGATCTTCTTCTTGGGTATTAGGGTTTTCATCTAGAGCTTCTTTGCTAGTTTCCTTGATGCTTGTTTGAATTTAACTCATGGTTTGAGAAGTATACATCAAAGGATTGTTTGTTTCATTCAATATAAAAGAAAGAGTTGTTCTTCGGTGAGTTCCGGAGAATTTGGGCCTAAAGCTTTGGTGGATTTCGGAGTAGCTCATCTGTTGGAAAATTGGTTTTATTAGGCTTATTTTGGGCCAACTTTGAGCCCAAAATTGAGTGGGCCCCAAACGTCTTTTGGGGTGGATCCGAAGAGGTGATGTGTTCCTTGCCGTGTGGTAAGTCACACGGTGAAGATGGTTCGTCAAAACCATTTATGAGTGAATGGAAAGTTGGCGTCATTTTCAAGTTCGTGGAATTGGACATTGAAAGATTTAAATGTGGGTTTCTTTGAAATGGGTTATCTCACATTGAAACTTTAAGAGAGCTTGTGTATGTATATAAGCTCTAGACTACAACATTTGGGTTGGGCCCTAAGGGGCACCCCAAGTTTGTAGAAGAGAGGAGTTATGGACAAATGGAATCTTAGTCCAAACCACCACACATATGCGCGCACGCTGTCCGTCCGTTCGTCCAGTCGTGCTAGGCGTGGGTGTGGGTTGTGGGTCGGGTCGGTTCTAATATTTTTTTTTTGGACAAAATTCTTTTGAATTTTTTCAAAAAATTATTGCAGTAATTTAATTCCAAATTTGAATTTGAAATTCAATTTTTTGTCCATAATTTTGTGCCTCTTTTTTGAACCAAATTCCACAACAGATTTTTCAGTCCAAATGATTTTTAATTTTGTTCAAATCCAGAAAGATTCATAGCTGTCCAGACATATTCAAAATCTGGACAGTTTAGTTGTAGATCTGTTTGAATTTTGAATGATATCTGTTCAAAGAGTTTCACACCTGTTCATTTGATTCTACAACAGGTTTATTTTTTAACAGATTTGAACTGGTTTTGATAGGTTTATAACTGCCAGAAACTACCCAGTAGTTCCTAGCAATTTACAGATTAATTTGTGTCTAGATCTGTTCAAATTTTGAATCTGTATCTGTTCAAAACAGTGTATACCACCTGTTCATTCAAAATATGTACTTGTTCGAATAGAGTTATTTGGCTATAAATACCAGCCACTTTCCAGCAGTCTTGGATGATCTAAAAATAGTTTGAAAATTACATTTTGTTGTCCAATTTTCTCATTTGCATTATTTATTCTTTATTATAGTTTTAGAGGAAATTAAAGAGAGTATAGAACACAAGGTTCTAGTTTGCCGAACAAATATATTTGGAGTGTTACTACAAATTTGTGAAGATCATTGTATCCTAGGAGATAGACGCCACTTTACCGTAAGTACCGTAGCGGGGCGAATCTATCTTAAGGACAGAGTGTCACACACTAGACTTAGTCTTTAAAATTTTAATTTGGTTCGATAAATAAATTCGGTACATTATTTATTTATTTGTTTGGTTTTGTTTCAATTTATTTTATTTACACATAAGATTATTCCAACATCATCGTCGTGCATTCGACATCGGCGTTGTGGATTCAACGTTAGGCAAGACAATTCTGAGGTGAAGACAGTGGTGGAAGAGGCACATAGGGATCAGTTCAATACGGGTGTGGATTCGTTATGTAATTAAAGGTACACTTGTGTAATTCCTTTTTGTTGTCTTCTTAGTGGATTGTTTTGTGGTTTTTGCCCGTAATTTTTTATCACAATTGGAGGCACTTCAATTGTGGTTTTTTCACGTAAAATCGTTGTGTCGATCTATCTTTGATGGTTTGATTAAGATTGTTATTTATTGTTTAAAATTGATACATAATTACAAATAAATATCTTAGGACTTTTAAGATTTTTCATTATATATTATCATGTTTTTTTGTACATTAACTTTGTTGATTGCAAATGCAGGTAAAACAAAATCGGATAATTTCAAATATTCAACGGATTCAAAGCATGACCTAGTGGATGATATAACATATGACTTGTCTTTACCAAATGGAACTACTTTCGATATTCTAATCCTTTCAAGGCATATAAGATGAAACGAGTTTGTATTGTTTTGAATTATGTTTAGTGGAAATATCATTTTTAGGAGCAAAACAATTGTGGAATTTGAAATTTTTTCTTTTAGCATCTTGTAATGTCGCATGCAACTTGTATTCTAAGTTATTGTTATCAGTACGTTTTTGTTGAACATCATAATATTTTCATTAAAGAGATCTTTTAGTCATGCTTCTTATCTTTGTCTTATGTTCACTCTGTTCAACACTATTTTTTATTTATTTATTTTTGGGTACCATTTTGCAAAGATTTTGAGAGGTTTTTTCTATTCTTTGGGAGTGAGATTGAAAATTAATGTTAAAAGAACTAATTCAGTTGACAAACTCCTAGTTCGTGGTCTTTTCTAATGGCTTTTTTAGAGTGATTAAAAGTGAGTTTTTGACGATAAACGAGTTTGTTAAATGAGTTAAAGATTTTTTTAGTCAAGTAATTTTTTTTAGCCTCAGTCAAACTTAACTCATGCTTGGCTTGGCACCAACAAAGCCAAAAATAATCAATCATTATTCCTTGGTTAGTTATTCTGGGAAACAATGATGAAAAGAAAATGTATGAAAATTTATTAGTTTCATAAGAATGTTTAATCTATTTTTTCCCCCTATTTAATCGGCGACCCAAACAAAATGTAAGAGACATCAATTTATTATTGAACCAAAAAAGCACTTTTAATGGCATTTGTCTGACTCTGTTCTAAGAATGTTAGAATCAGATAAATTTATTTACTTATTTATTTATTTATTTTTTCCCAACATAGCGATTAGTATATTAGTTGTGGGGACATAATTTTTGAGTGATAACAAGTGGCCGAGGTGGCACCGAAGTGCCAGCCGAGGTACCACGTATCTTGGTCATGACGCTGAGATAATCTTGGCTAGGCTGAGGTTATTTGTGAGAATACTGGAATCCGGAATAAGTGGATAAGGGACAAGAGTCCTAGAGTGGGAGAGGACTTTAGTTTGGGTAAGGTTAAGACTCTTAGAGAGTTTATCCCAATCCTACTAGGAGTCCAAGATTTGCAGTAATCCTAAGTCCATTGAAGCTAGGTTTCTATTGGGATTAGGTCAGTGTTGACTATAAAAGAGAGGCACCCTCGTGGGTCTAAGATACACTTTTGTATTCTAAATAGTGAGTTAAGTACTTTTGCTATCTTTGAGAGATAACTGACTTGATCGTCGGAGTGCCCCCGAGTGGACGAACCATCGCCGGAATCTCTTCTTTTTGTGGCAGGTCATTCGGGCTTAATCTATTTTGTCAGTGTTCTCCAGCTGAGTGCTTGATTGGCAATGTGGTCAGAAACTGACACACACAATTTGGCGCCGTCTGTGGGAAAGAAAGGAGAATAGATGGCCAACGACGAACAGAAATAGAAGATTAGGGACGACACTCCTACTGGGAGTGGGAAACCTGTTGACCTTGACGTCGAAGAAGACTACTGCAACAAAGAGACTCATGATAAGAATCACGGAGGAAAGGACGTCAGCTAGGAGGGTGATGTACCAAAGAAAAGAGACCGAAGCAGGTATTATAACGAGAATGACCTCCAGGTATGGAAAGAAAGATGCCTACGGAGGGACAATGAGGTGAAGGCCATGGCGAACAAATTGGCGGACCTACAAACGGTGGTCAATTTCATGATGTAGAATAATGTCATGCAGCCACCATTCCCACTACAAGATACTCCGATTCCAACAGCAAAAAAAGATGCCCAGAAAAGAGGGCAGAAAGCGGTTCCTACAGTTCCTTAGCACGACGGGACCAAGGGACATTCTCACCGCCTTTGCGGGAGGTCGGGAATAGAGAATCAAGGAAAGGGAAATCCCAAAAGACGCGACAAACTAGAGAAGACCGCACCAAAGAACATCGGGATGTTCAAGGAAAGGAACTCTGTTTCGACACGACCTATGGAGGGAAGTCCAAAAGAACTCATAATGACATAGGTAGTAGCGCACCGAAAAGGCTGAAATCCAGAGATAGCCGAGCTCCTGGGCGGACCAAAGAGGAATTGAGGGATTACCTCCAAAGGAAGCAACAAAATGCTGAGGTAACCTCCCTGGTTAAGCCAAGAACACCATTCTCGGTAGAGTTGGACAAATTTGAGGCCTTGAAAAGGTTCAGTATGCCGAGGTTCTAGATATACGACGGTAAGTCGGACCCCAACTTTCACGTCGGTTTGTACCTGAACTCAATGGCATTGTACACAGGAAACGAGCCGTTGCTTTGCAAGGTGTTCCCCTCATCCTTCGGGGAAATTGCATCAGACTGGTTTCATAAGTTGTTGAAAGGAACTGTGAAAGCCTGGGAAGGCCTGGCCGAGATGTTCGTGGCCAGGTTTGTGACAAACAAACTACAGCCATTAAGGGTGGACTCCCTGATGGTTCTGAGAATCAGTGAGGATGAAAGCCTTAGGGCTTATGCCAAAAGGTACTATGAGGTGTTTAACTGAATACCCGACTGCAACCAAGAGATAGCGGTCGTATCTTTTAAGAACGGCCTGAAAGATGATTGTCCACTTTGAAACTCATTGGCAAAAACACTGCCAAAAAATATGGAGGAGCTCATAGCCAGAATTGAGAAATATGCCAGAGCCGAGGAAGACACGCCAGGGACAAAGGCGTCAAAATAAAAGAAGGGAAACGAGGGCAAGGTAATGGTGGGAACAACAAGCAAGAGATAGGATTAAGGGCTGCACAGATAGTCACAACCGTATTCTGAATCCCAGTTTGCAAAGTCTTGGAAAAGATCCGAAATCAACCATATTATAGAGCACCAGCAAGGGTTCTAGGAGAATTTATGGGAAAAAGCCTTGACAAGAACTGTGCTTGCCACAATGAGGCTGGACATCTGACTTAGGGGTGCAGAGCCTTGAAAGCACATTTGGAAGACCTGGTAAGGCAAGGTCATTTAAGGGACCTTATAGACGAGGCCAGGACAAGGGAAGAACATGCAAGACTGTCTCAGGCACCGGCAACACCGCCTCTCCCACCAGCACCACAACTGCAGGCAGGCGGACCTCGGGTGGTCAATGTGATTCACTCAAAAGTCAATGAGAACGAAATAGGTGGGGAGACTCAGAAGGTAAAGCACTTGCAACATGTGTATCAGGTCGGGAAGAAGAGACCTAGGGCAGACGAGAGCCAGGGACCAGTGGTGTCCTTTATTGAGGAAGACCTGGAGATGGTGCAACATCCACACAACGATGCCTTGGTAGTATCCCTCCAGGTCGGAGAGTGCCAAGTGAAGCGTATCTTGATTAACCAAGGCAGCTCTTGTGACATCATGTATGTCAGATGTTACAAGGAGCTTGGCCTTTACCAAGACGATCTGGAGTAGTCCAATGGCCCAACTGTTGGGTTCAATGGAACGCCAACGTGGCCCTTAGGAGCAGCAAGTTTAGAGGTGCAGGCTGGCACCAAGAAGGTGAAAACTGAGTTCACCATAATTGACACCTCCTTCCCTTACAATGCCATCTTGGGAAGGCCATGGCTACATGCAATGGGGGTGGTCCCCTCAACATTTCACCAGCTGTTGTGGTTCCCAATAGAGCATAAAATAGAGGAGGTTAGAGGAGATCAGGTGCAGGCAAAGAATTGCTCCATAGCAGCAATGAAATCTACTTGCAATGTACGAAAAGCAGAAACAACTGAGATTGAAGATGAGGACATGGAAGTCCTGGAAGATGTCGGCAAAGAGCCAGCCGAGAAGAGTGAGGAAGCCCTAAAGAAAGTCTTCGTCTAGCAAGGGGATGAAGAGTGCTACTTCCTTCTCGGCTCGGGCTTGGCCGAGGAAGAGGAAAAAGAGTTAGAGGCGTTCTTGAGAGCAAACATTGAAGTGTTTGCCTGGACGCCGTACGAGATGCCTGGCATTGACCTCGAGGTCACTTGCCATAGATTGAATGTGGACAGGTCGGCTAAACCTGTCATCCAATGAGCAAGAAGGCCGATGTTGATGCATGTTGAGGCAGTAGAAGAGGAAGTGGATAGACTTCTGGAGGCCAGAGCCATTCGAGAGGTAAATTACCGACATGGCTGTCAAACACAGTGGTAGTGAAGAAAAAGAACGGTAAGTGGAGGGTCTACGTGGACTTCACCAGCCTGAACAAGGCTTGTCCCGAAGATAGTTTCCCATTAACCAAAATTGACCAATTGGTGGATGCCACTTTAGGACATAGAAGGATGAACTTCCTGGATGCCTACAGGGGGTACCATCAGATAGCTACGTACCCCCCAGATGAGGAAAAGACCGCGTTCATAACCCCAAAAGGGCTATATTACTACAGGGTAATGCCTTTTGGATTGAAAAATGCAGGAGCAACTTACCAGAGATTGGTAACCAAGATGTTCAGACATTTAATTGGCAAGACAGTAGAGGTATACATAGACGACATGGTTATGAAGACCAAGGAGCCTGAGGATCATCTGGAAGACTTAAAGGCAGTCTTCGACATCCTTAAAACATATCGGCTCCGACTCAATACATCGAAGTGTGCATTTGGAGTTGGGTCTGGTAAGTTCTTAGGATATTTGGTAACCAGAAGTGGCATTGAGGCAAGCCCAGATCAGATTAAGGCTATCTTAGAACTGAAGAGCCCAACATCGGCAAAACAAGTGCAGATACTGACTGGAAAGGTTGCAACCCTGAACAGATTCATAAGCAGAAGTTCTGATAAGTGTAAGCCTTTCTTCAGCTTAATAAAGAAAGCCACAGACTTCTTATGGACCGAAGAATGCGAAGCCGCCTTGGCCAAATTAAAGAAGTATTTGACCACAGCTCCAGTCCTCTCAAATCCAGTACCTGGAGAGGAGCTATTCTTATACTTGGTAGTTTCTAAGCACGCAGTAAATGCAGTAATAGTCAGAGAGGAAAAAATGGGAGCAAAGGGCAGTTTACTACGTGAGTAAAACCCCGGCAGACGCAGAGACCAGATACTTACCCTTGGAGAAGTTAACACTAGCTTTAGTAATGGCTTCCAAGAAGCTGAATCATTACTTTCAAGCCCACAAAATTGTGGTGTTAACTGAACATTCTTTAAGGTCCCTGTTGCACCAAGGAGATTTGACAGGCAGAATAGTCAGATGGGTAGTGGCCTTAGGCCAATATGACCTGGAATTCAAACCCAGGACAGCAATCAAAGGCCAAGTCTTAGCTGACTTTGTGGCCAAGTTCACACCAGACGCCGTCATACATCAGACTCCGTTGAGCCGAGGTATACAACATCCAAATGAGCAAGAAAAAACCCAGCGGGGGGTAACAGAACAAAGGAACAAAGAGAAACTTAGGCCCTGCAGTATTTACATCAGCGACTCTTTCCGGTTGTTTGTTGATGAGAGTTCAAACCGACAAGGAGTGAGGGCAAGAGTAGTACTAGTATCGCCAGATGGGAAGATACTAGAATAGTCCATCCGTTTTGGGTTTAAGGCCTCAAACAATGAAGCAGAATATGAAGCACTAATCACAGGGTTAAAGCTGGCAGCAGCCATGGAAGCCGATGAGGTAATAGTCTTTTGTGACTTCCAACTTATAGTCAACCAGGCAATAGGCGAATATGCAGCCTCGAGATGAAAGGATGTTGGCCTATGCAAAGGAAGTGGGCAGACTGGTAGACTTATTTCAAAATTGCTGACTACATCAGGTAAGTCGAGATGACAACAGCCATGCCGATGCACTGGCCAACTTGGCTAGTGCAATGAAACTTGGAGAGGCAAGAACAATAATGGTTGACTACTTGTCAGGTCCAAGCATAGAACCACTGAACATAGAGCGTGAAGCAATGTGTATGGAGATGGGACCAAGCTGGATGGATGCAATAATAGTATTCTAAGAGATGGGAAGCTGCCAGATGACCGAAAAGAAGCGCACAAGATCAGACTAAAGTCGGTAAGATTCAGTTTGATCGCAGAAGGACATCTCTATAGAAGATCTTTTACTGGATCCCTTTTAAGATGTGTACATCCTTTACAAATTGAAGACTTCTTGTATGAGATACATGAAGGAGTATGTGGAAGCCACACAGGGGACAGATCACTTACTCATAGGGCCATAACTCAGGGGTACTGGTCGCCCTATATACAGAAAGATGTTGAAGCCTATGTCAGAAAATGTGAGAAGTGTTAAGGGTTTGCACCTCTGATACATCAACCAGCAGCAGACTTGAACCCAGTGTCCAGTCCTTGGCCATTTACCCAATGGGGCATGGATCTTGTTGGACAATTGCCTTAAGCAACCGAACAAATAAAGTACTTGCTAGTGGCAACTGATTACTTCACCAAATGGGTGGAAGCCGAACCCCTTACAAAAATTTGAGATGTTGATGTGAAGAACTTCATATAGAAGAACATCATCACCAGGTTTGGAATTCTAAGAGCAATAGTAGCAGACAATGGTACACAGTTTGACAGTAAGCTAATCAAGAGCTTCTTTGCAAAGTACAAAATCAAGAACTACGATTCCACTCCAAGCTTCCCTTAGAGCAATGGACAAACAGAAGCATCAAACAAAACAATCCTAGATGGGATCAAGAAGAGGCTGGAAGCAGCAAAGGGAAAGTGGGTGGATGAGCTGCCTAGTGTACTTTGAGCATATCAGACCACACCGAGAAGATCAACTGGGGAATCTCCATTTGCCATAGCCTTTGGCACAGAGGCAGTAATCCCATTAGAGGTCAGCATCCCAGGGATCAGAACCCAGGGAGTGGAAAATGGGACTAATGATGTATTCTTAGCCCGAGATTTGGATCTGCTAGAAGAGAGAATGCAGCAATTCAGCTGGGGGCATACCGGCAGCAGCTTACCAAGGCTTATAATAAGAAGGTCAATCCAAGAGAGTTCCAAGTTGGGGACCTCATCTTGAGAAAGGTTGTCGGCAATAAGAAGGATCTTAGGGAGGGCAAACTTGGCCCAAATTGGGAGGGACCCTATAGAATCATCTCAGTATTGGGCAATGGGGCATATCAGCTTGAAGATAGTGAAGACAAAGAGTTGCCAAGGCCCTGGAATACTTGCAATCTAAAGTTTTTCTATCATTAGATTTTCTTGTCATTTGTTATTAGTCGAAGTAATAATAAAGTTTTAGCTTAATTTTTTACACTTGTGTGGTATGACTAATCAATAACTTGACGATGTTTCCGATTGAAACATGACAAATAACTTAGACCTATTACAGGGCAGAGTTCTTACTTGTATATAATAGAGTTGAACTAATTTGGACTAACATGGATTTGCCATTTTGGCAGTTGTAGATCGCCCAAAACTCCGCTCCGTGCGAGAGGGCGTGAATCGTAGTTCTAGTTACTACAGTTTGGACTTCTGTCACGGTTCTGAATCTAATCTCACAAAGTGCAATGTAAGACTGATAAATCACCAAAGAGTCCAAATCCGACAAATCGTTTTGGAAAATCGATTTTAATCAAAAAGCGCGAAACATGGACTGTTTTGCCAGATTTTAGAGTCGTCACCCAAATATTTTATTTTGGGAAATTTAGGAAACCCTAACTCGTGCCTAAGGCCACTTGTCCGTCATCACCAAAGTTGTCTCGGCTCGGAAACTTGGGTACGAGGGAGGAAGGTCATGAAATGAGCACCCCCACTCGCCCGATCAAAGATCGGCCTCTACTAACATGATATGTTGTTTTTGAAAACACATGTGCTCTTATTCCGATTGATTGGCTAACTTACTATGTGATGCGCACAGTATATAAGTATAAACTCAATCGCAAGAATTGGAACAAAATATCTCATGTTTGTTTTTTGAAAATGGTTTGAAAGTGCTACTCGCAAGTAGGCTAAGACGCGAATTTGCCATCCTCAAGTGGGCTTAGAAAACAACATGATTTTTTCACTCCGCAAAGTGGGCTTAAAACGCACATTTTGATGAATTGTTCCAATTCAAGCAATGAAGCCTTCATCCACAGGCATTCATGCAATTATAGCAATTAAGCAAACAGCCTTATGGCAAGCATGCTATTATGGCAGTCACTTACACACATACAAGGATGCTAAAACATAAACACTTACAGTGTACTCCGAGCCAAAATAGAAGCTAGTTAGAAATCAATGCATGATCCTATGATACAAGATGCTTAATGCAACACATGCAAAATGCAACTAGAATAGGCTCGGCTATCTAAAATGACATATGAATGCAACACTTGATAACATGCTGTTAAACACGCATTCAAGTAGATGTACTGAAATACAATACAGTTTGAATGATGCGCTGAGCCCGATGCATGCAATACGAATGAATGATGCACGCATGCAAAACATAAGTATGCTAATTGAAATATGTCCTAAAAGTAACCATCGAAAGCTGATAAGTAAAAAGAAGAAAGACGTGGGGTTGGAAGACATGCATCACACACATGCACACTTATTACAAAATTCGCCCTCTCGACAGAGGGTCCGAATAATAAGCTAACTAGCTACGTTAATTAGGCTAACTACTACAAACCAACTAATTAACTATACCCAGCTAGTTAATTACAAACTGAATTAATTAATTAAACACTTAGCTAATTAATTACAAAACAATTAAGCTACTGAACTAAGCAACTAAACAAATGGCCTCAGGAAGCGAGGGGGATATGCATGCTCGGTCGACTTGCTCGGAAATCCACTACCGTGCCTCAAGATGCCTCTGTTTACACACTTTTAGACCTTTGGAAATTATGCCAACTCCCAGAATGTTTCTGACCCACCTTAGGAACATGATGAAGGCTCATCGGCCAGAGATGGTGGCCATCGGCCAATAAAGATGGCCGGTCGACAGCCTTGGTGGCCGGTCGGCTGGACTTGATGGCCGATCGGCTACTGCTTCCTGCAATTTCTCCTTTTGTTGCAGCAGAGCACAAACAGAGGCATGACAGTGTATTTACAAGGGAATGTGTGCACAACCACCCTCCCTATCGTTTCTCAAGCTCAAAGGAGTGCGGTACTCGACTCTTGGGTCACCAACCGAGCATCACAATGCACGATGGCTGAGAAGCCAAGTTTGCACAAGTCAATGTCAATGAATGCACAAATAACACATAAGACTCGATGAACCTCCACCTTATCATACATTATCAAAGGTGTTGGTGACCTAAGGAATGAGGCACGTTTCATCACTTTGAGTATGAAACGTCCCTCGTTCCTCGTGTTTGGATTAACGTCCGATCCAAACACAATGCAATGCAACACTCATGCAAACAGCATGTTATGCAAACAACATGCTAATCTTGACATGCTAAGGTGTTATGCATAATACTCTTAACATGCAAACAATGCATGCATGGCATGTTTAGGAGCTAAGGCATCAAGGCAAGTGAAATGTATCACACCTGAAGCATATACTACAATGCTCAAATGGTCAAACCAGCCCTGGACAGAGATCATGCACGCCAAAACAGTGGCCAAAACTCAACAAAACTTAGGCATGAAAAGTAAGGAATGCATACTCAACTCATGGCTCGCAAGCAAGGCATGAAGGCACAACTCTTAAATGCAATTAAAGAGTGATATGCACGAGTGCTATATGCTCTGAAATCAAGTGTTTAATGATGCCACATCACTCAAACAATACAAGTATAGCATGCAAGAGGCCCTAAAGCACAAGGCTAGCAAAGAGCAATACATAAGGAGCATACAATACATAGCACAACTAACCAAACCAGCTCTAGATAGAGCTCAAACATGCCAAGTTAAGGGCCAAGAACATGCTGAAATGGAGCCCAAGAGCTTAGGCAAGTATGCATGCAAATGGGCTCACGATTAAGGCATAAAGCATAACCCTCCAAAGCATTGAAAGAGTGATACACATGAGGGGTATGACATTGAAGCATGCTCTGAAATCATATATCAAATGATGCTATATCATGTAAATAGCCTAAGTAATGCATGCTAGTGGACCCAAAACACAAAGCTAGTGAGTAAGATTGCACTACAAGTGCATAAACCATGCAGAGGTGACATTGTTAACCAAAATTAGAGCTAAGGCATACCAAAATATGAGTAAAAGCCTGCTGGAGTGGAGCCAAAAACATTCTAAAATGGTGGCCCAAAGCATAGAGCATGTTAGGCTAGCTAAGAGGATTGCACTACAAGTACATGAAGCATTCAAGAGACAACTAAACCAGCCAAAAACAGAGTTATATCAGGTCCAAAAACTCACAAAAACATGTTCAAACCAAGCCTTGAGAGGATAGAAATACATGCTCATTTGATAGGCCAATAACACATGCAAATAAGATACAAAATGGGGGAACCACCCGCATCCATTTTGGGTCTCAAAACTCACTTTCCACCACTAAAATTCCTCTGGAATTCAATGGTGAAAAGGCCAAATAAAGATGATCTCGAAGGCCTTGAAGGATGGCTCAAAACAAATCAAAATAAGGCACAAAAGGGGTAGACAACCCCTAACTCTAACAAGGCTTTAAATGAACATCTTAAGAACTTAAAAACACAACTTTTTGCTGTTAAGAGTTAAGCCAAAAGAAGCATGCAAAGGTGGCTAAGTATGCAATCAAAACAAAGCTTTGACAAGGGAAAGACTCACCCTTGAAGAACCATAGCAAAGCCAGCCACTTCTGAGGCAAAAAAACAGCTTTTTGAAGCTCTCTTAAGACCCTCCAACACCTCAGCAACTAAGTAGGAGTGTTTGGCTAAGAGGTTATGTGCAAAAGTGTGAAGAAAATGCAATTCTAAGCACTATAAGGCACAACAATATATAGAGAGATATAGAGAGAGAGTATATATTTTGGCTTCTCCAAAATTCTGAACCTTTCAAAACGGAGAGGAGCTCTCCCTTATATAGAACAAAGCAATCCAAAGCTTCCTTGAGAAGCTAGAAACTTGTTTCCATCCCTCCATACACGTGTATGGAGGATGGCTTCAGTGTCCTACAGCTGGCACACACAATATCTGAAAAAGCAGAAAAAGGGCTTTCAGCTAACACGAGTGATTGATCGGCCATTAAGGAGGCCGATCGGCCATCAGTGTAGCTGACCGGCCACCATTGACGGCTGATGAGAACTTGGACAGGCCGACATTCACTAAGCTTGGCCAGTGGGTACTAGGGTTGGTCAGCAGGCCACCCTCTTCCCCTATAAGCAATGCTACAAGTTCTTGGTGCACAACCAAGCACAAAACAGACAAGTTAAAAGGCTCCAAGGCAAGGTGTATGGCCGAGACCTTCAGAAACTCGAAACGAACATGAAGAAGGATAATCATCGAGTATTCAAACGATGACATCCAAGTCTTGAGGACGGTAAAAAATGGGGTGTCTACAGCAGTGTCAAACACAAACTGGAACTTAGTACATGCCAGTAAGATTAATAAAGAGACCAAGGTTGGTAATCTCGGCCAGACTTTGTTTGAATCTGACCTCGACAGAAAGTTCAAAAGACACATGCTTAAATGAAAACCCAAGTGGAACTTAGGTTCACATTAGGGGGCAGAGAATTGGAGAATGATGCCTGGGAGCTGGAATCTACAAGCTAAGACTAGTTTAACAGTTGTTGAAATTTTAAATTTACAAGTTGAAGTTAAACCGAGATCATGCTTGCCGCTTGTTGAAATTTAAATTTGCAAGTTGACGTTAAACCGAGGTCATGTTTAACGTTTGCTGAAATTTTAAGTTTACAAGTTAAAATTAAACCGAGGTCATGTTTGACGCTTGTTGAAATTTAAATTTACAAGTTGAAGTTAAACCGAGGTCATGTTTAACGCTTGTTGAAATTTTAAATTTACAAGTCAAAGTTAAACCGAGATCATGTTTAACGCTTGTTGAAATTTAAATTTACAAGTTGAAATTAAACCAAGGTCATGTTTAACACTTGTTGAAATTTTAAATTTACAAGTTGAAGTTAAACTGAGGTTATCTTAAAGGAAGATTGATTTAAACACTTGTTGAAATTTTTTATACAAATTTACAAGTTAAGGTTGTAATGAAAGAAGTACTTACGTAGTCGCCGAGATAAAAACGTTTATTTTCTTTGACCGAGGTACATCACCCCGAGAAGATTGCACAAATTAAGGTGTATGTTGAAAACATCCAAATTATAGAGTCATATAAAGAAGACAAAGATACAAGCATTCAAAAGAGGAAGTTGTATTTACATTTAAAAGAAGGCACATCGGCCAGATAGAGAGCTTACACTGTTCTAAAAAGAAAGGAAAAAGTATAAGGTACAGAAAAAAGGAGAAAAACACCAAGACTAGACTATTCGTCATTAGCTGATTGGGTTTGGGGCTCAGAGGACACTTGGGAAGTCTTCTCAGTGGCCTTTTCAGCCGCGAGCTCGGCGTCAATCTCTTTGAGAGTTTGGTTGAGGCTCTTGTCGGCAATAGGCGCGTCCGATGTTGTCTTCTCAGGGGTGGCATTCTTGGAGACCTCACCCTCCTCATCTTGAGACTAGTCTACGACTTGCTCATTCAAAGTAGGGGACTTGGCCCCAGTAGCCTCTTTCTTCTTCCTGACCAAAGCTTCCTCCTCGGACTCAGAATCGTTTTCGGATTGGCTTGGAGTAGGGGGGAATGGCAAGGGGAGGTTGCCAGCATTCTGGAGGGGGAGTCCTCAGGGATATCTAGCTTTTTGAGGGCAGCCATCCAACCAAGGGCGAAATCCTTGTTGCATGCCTGCCTCACTTGCTTCTTGTAGTCCTCCTTGACGTCGGCTTTCCCCTTGGTGTACGCCTTTTCATCAGCAGCCTTGATCTCGGCCTCTTTGGTGGCCAAGGTGTCCTGGAGTTCGTTCTGGGCCTCGGCTATTTTTACCTCAGCCTCCTTCTTTTTGGCCGCAAGGACCTTAGCAATGGCATCTGCAGCATCTGCTTTTTTCTCGGCCTCATTTTTAGCTTTAATGGCTGCCTCGGCCTGATCCGATAAGGTCTTCATTTTTGCCTCAGTCTTTTTGATGGTCTTTTGTAAACCACCAACCTCCCTAATCTTATCGGCCAACTCCTTCCTCATCTCAAAAGGTTGCATTGAGAAAGAGTGGGCGTGCTGGATCGCCTGAAAGAAAATGGACAGGATAGAAGTTAGTAGAAATTCTCTAAGTATAGAAAAATAGAGAAAGAAAAATACCAAGTGTAAGGAACTTACTTGAACGGAATGCTGCAGCATCAAAGCAAAATTTTCGTATTCGCTTATCTTGGCATTACGATTAAGATCTTTGGGAAAAAGCAAGGCGGTGGAGAGGGCAATGCCGACCTTAATGTCGTTGGCGCTGTCACCGGCCCTAACTAGCTTGTCATCAATTGTGATTGGCGGGGCCTAACGGGGATCATGTTTTAGAGATCCCAAGGTGGCCGTAGAGGACGACCTCGGCCTCTTTGACTTGGTGGATTCAGATGGTTGGGCCTCGGTGGGCCTCTTCTCGGCAGCAGAGGAGGTCTTCTCACTCTCGGCCAATTTTGAAATTGGCAAGGTGTCCTCAGTGTCAATCTGAGTTATCGTTATCTCAGTCTTTTGGGCTTTGGTTTTGGTTGAGGCTAGGATTGTGATGGCTGAGCATTGACAGTGTCAAGGATGTCGGCCAAAAGATTGTCTGCAACTGCTTTCTTGCACCCATCTCGGCAGTAATTGTAGTTCGGCGTCGGCGTTTGCGTTGGGATGGAGGGATCAGATATGGAGCCAAGGTTGACGGTTGCTTTGCTGGATCAGAGGTTGATCCTTGATTTGGCCGAGATAATGAAGCTATTGGAGGAGTTGTGGCGGAAGTGGGAGAATTGCTTTTCTTCTTCTTCGGGACGTCGGGAAGCACCGACTTGTAAGTTGGGATAAAGTTCAACAACAAAGGAGCTCTCCGCCTATGAACTGGCAGATCCAATAGCTTTTTAAGGTCCTTACTAGGAAAGAAGGACTTACGAAAGCCCTTGGGTGGTTGTGGAAGAACTGCAAGAAAAACAGACGTTAGAATATATAGAAGGAACAAAGTACTAAAAGCTTGAAAGCAAGTAAATGCAACACTTGGCTCTTACCATCTCCCTCTTTGAATAATGTACGGCTAAGAGGGTAGAGGTGAAGGTCTTTGTCTGGAGCGAACTCCCAGTTGCCCGAGACAATGAAGTAATCAACCCCAGCTTCCTTGTTGGAGTCTGGGAGGTCGGCAATGAGTTTGTATTGTGTTGACCTCGGCTTGAGATAGTAAATGTAGCCTTTTTTAAGCTAAGGCCACACATGGTGTAGCAATATTGGATATCGGCTAATGTTACCCTGGCTTTTTCTCGGCTGGCTAAGGCTATGATACCATTTATAACTCGGTAGGAGTTGATGGCTAGTTGCATCGGGTTGAGCTTATAGTAATAGAGGACTTCTCGGAAAAGGATGTTGAGTGGAAACCGAAGTCCACATTCTATGAAAGCTACAACAAGGAAGGGCATGAAGTTCCCATCAGGCATAATAGAGTTGTCCTCCCCAACCAACCTTAGATGGACGTCGGCCGGGATGGAAAACTCCTGCCTAAAGTATTCTAATTTAGTTGGGGTGTCTACCATATGCCTCCACATACCCATGATATTGGCTTGGGGGGGGAGGTGTTAGATTTTGAAAAGGGTGTGTTTTATAAAAGGTTGGAGGGACTTCGGCAAAACCTAGAAGAATGATGGGGCGAGAAATTCTGAGGATCTAAATGAAATATGTTTCAGTTTTTCCTAAAAACAGTGAGTTCCACAACGAATCCCAAACCTAAGTCTAGGCAAACAAAGATTGAAGGCAAGAATCTGGAAAAGACATAGAAAATAGAAACAAGAATGTGATTCAGAATCAAAAAAAGTAATGCATTATCAAGAACATTGTAACAGAGTGTGTGCAAGGGTGCAAGGCCAATAACAGTGGCAAAATGAACAAATATTTGAGCAATATGTATACTCGAGAATGGATTAGGCAGAAATCAAATCACAAGGTAAAATGTGCTCAAATACATGATTGGATTCATATGCATAAGATTTATCAAAGACATCAGCAGGTACGCAAAGGCAACAAGTAAAATAGTAGAGTTCTTTGAAGGAAAAACGAGAAATTGAAACAAGGAGGAACGATGGCTTACCAGAAGAATGAAGCCGGTGTTGAGTATGCCGGAGTCAGATGATGACAGCAATCGGAGAAAATCAAGCAAAAAGCTTCGCCAAAATGGGAGACTGGAAGTAGCTGTAGAGCTCGAACGCTTGAATCAATGGCGGATTTAGGAGAGGAAAGAGAGAGAGTTCGCATGGGAATGAAGATGCAAAAGTGAAGCGACGAAGAGAGAGGGGAGAAGTTTTGTCAAAACAAGAAACAGCGGCAAAAAGGCAATTAATGTGCCTAAGATGATGTGTGTGTCGGACGGCGCACGCAAGAACGATGCGATTTAGTGGCACGTGTCAGGTACAGCCCGGAGGGGGAAAGAAGCATGGCAAGAATGGTTGAACTGTTGTGTGTGACAGCTCATACACGTGATAAAACTCTTGGAGTTCTTGATTTGATAAAGTAAAGACATCGACTATGAGGACGATCTCGGCTAAAGTAACTTGAACAAACTTGGTTATTGGTTCAAGAGCATTGATAAAAACGAATTACAGGTCTTGGTCATGTAAGAGCCGACGAATGATGACCTCGGTACTGAAGGACAAGTGAGCTTAGCCGACGTGCTAAATGGTAGAAACGATATAGGTTCCATTACCTCAGGATGCCAAGGTAATAGAACCTAGGGGGCAGTTGTGGGGACATAATTTTTGAGTGACAACACGTGGCCGAGGTGGCACCGAAGTGCCAGCCAAGGTGCCACGTGTCCAGGTCATGACGCCGAGATAATCTCGGTTAGGCCGAGGTTATCTGCGAGAATACCGAAATCCGAGATAAGCGGATAAGGGACAAGAGTCTTACAGTGGGAGAGGACTTCAATTTGGGTAAGGATAAGACTCTTAGAGAGTTTATCCCAATCCTACTAGGAGTCCAAGATTTGTAGTAATTCTAAGTCCATTGAAGTTAGGCTTCTATTGGGATTAGGTCAGTGTTGGCTATAAAAGAGAGGCACCATCGTGGGTCTAAGGTACGCTTTTGTATTCTAAATAGTGAGTTAAGCACTTTTGCTATCTTTGAGAGATAACTAAATTGATTGTCGGAGCGCTCCTGGGTGGACGAACCACCGCCGAAATTTCTTCTTTTTGTGACAAGTCGTTCGGACTTAATCTATTTTGCCAGTATTCTCCAGCTGAGTGCTTGATTGGCAGTGTGGTCGGAAATTGACACACACATTAGTAATTAGATTATAATGTAAACTCGAACTTGAAACTTCACTCACCTTAACACCTAAGTACCCTCTCCATGATTGCTTTGGCAATTGCCCGAGTTTACAAGCTGGAAGAAAATTTACTCAAAGCAGAACAAAAAAAGAAAACTATAAAAGAGAAAATTATTTATTAATTCATCATTGCCAAAGGCTTCTTAATTTCAAAATCAATAAAGATTGGCACCCCCTCCAAACACCACCCCCACAACCCCCTTTGACACATGGCAGGTGGTGATTGGAGGTGCAGGAAAGTGTAACCAATGAAAGAAGAGAGGGGGTCAAAAGGGGGTGAGAAAAAGGGGGTCTAAATCACTACTCTTTCAAAATATCAATTGCAATTCTTACTGTTATACATGGCAGGAAAATAAACTGAGATACTCTAGCATGATATTAACAAACTCAACACACTTGCAAATCCAATCCCAAGGCCTATTTTTGACAATAAATCAGTGTGTTTGATTTTAATTTTTTGAAAATTGAGTTTTTTATTTTTAGTTAATATTTTTTAAATTTTAAGAATTTTTTTTTACTTTTTTAAATATATTTTATTTAGATGTATCTAAATAATGAAATTTTTGTGAAAAATATTTTAAAAAATTAATAAATACACAAAAATACAAAAAAAGTACTGAATTTTTATTTTTTTAATATATATTTTGGTATTTAGTGAATTTTTTAAAGTTTTTTTTTTTTTTACAAATATTATACTTTTTAAGTGTATTTATGTTAGGCGTGTTTAAAAATTTTAAAAATTGCTTAAAATATTAAAAAAATATAAAAAACGAAAAAGTAAAATTTTTTGAAAAGTGAATTCTAAAAATGAAAACCAAACAGAATGAACTCTTTCATTTATTATTATTTGAGTGATGAATGAAATATTTTAAACATATATAAAATTCATACAAAAAACTTGACAAAAATGATGTTGTATTGTCATTATTGTAAATAAATTCATCTTCAATAATGTTTGGTTTTGAAATGACAGGTCCACAATAAGTCACATCATTATATATAAATTTTTTTTTATTTGTATAACATTACTTGTGATGATATATAAACCAAAAAAAAAATAAAATTGTATAATAAATTTATGTAGAATGACATGACATATTTGTATTCATTTATTTCAAATAAAAATAATAATTAAAGGGGTTTACAATTTAAAATGTTATTGTCACATCATTTTTTTTAATGTATTTTTTGTTTACAAATCATTTTTTTAATTTTTAATTTTAATAGTTATGACAAAAATATCCTTTTTAATTTTAACAGCATATTTACTTTTTAATTTTAATATTATAAGAATATGTCAATTTAATAAATTTTATTACTTTTAACTCACTATGTTATTTTATTAAAGAACTAAGTAAATTATTAGAAAAATATTATTGTTTTTATCTTCACAATTAAGGTATATTATAATGTTACAATTCTTTGCTGGGGTTTTGCTGGGTGGAATTTCATTGTGGACAGGGGTGTGTTTTCTCATTGGTTAAACCTAAAGGCTGGCAGATTGCGGTTTTGATTTTTTTTTTTTTTTTTTTTTTTTTTTTGGGGGGGGGGGAGGGGAGGATGGTTAAGCTTATAGATGATTGTGTTTTTTGTCCGGTGTCAACTTAGTTGGGATTCGGTTCACTTGTTATGATGCTTTGTACTCTTCTTTTCTTTTATTGATGTAATCTCATATCTAATGTATGTGTTTGTCATCAATAAAGTTTCTCTTTTTGCTGATTAAAAAAAATGTTACAATTCTAATTTTATAAAATAAATAATATATGACTTGAAGTATCCGATACTTTAAAAAAAGTATTCGATATGTCAAAATTAATAAAAAAGTAACTAAAACGTATCTAATATTTTTAATAAGTATCTCTGATAAAAATATGATATAGATATATCTTCCTTTTAGAAGTATCCATATTTTGTAGTTCATGACTCATATCCGTGCCACCACGGACATTAATAATGTATTATTTTAGTACAAAGTTCATTTTCTTTTTTTATGAATTGTAAAGCTTTTAGTGAGTTTTCTAGTATAATGTTATATTTACATTTTACATATATAAAGTATTATATTTTTCATAATATCCTCTCTTTTTAAAGTATAATTACTTTTTAAGTAATTTTCATTTAAATTAATTTATATATAATCTTTTTTAATAAAATAAATGCTATAAATTTCTCCAACGATCTAATGTAGCTTCTCAACATATACCATTAAATATACTAAATTATATTGGTAGTCTTTATATTTTATTCCTTGTTATTTTAGTCTGTACAGTTTTAATTGGTTCAATTTTGACATTTTATTTTAGATTTTGTCTTAATTTGGTCTAATTGAAAATATCATTAGTGTTTTTTTAAGAAAAATTATCACTAAATTGATTGAGATTAACTAATTGAGTTGAGTAAGTTTATAATTTTTCTCTTAAAATTATAATATATGACACTTATGTGCATATTTTTCATTAAAAAAAAATTAAAAATTGTAATCAATTGGACCAAAAAATTCAAAATTCAAAATCAAAATCGAATCAATTGAAATTATAAACATTAAAATGATACAAGAACTAAAATATAGGATTATCGTCGTAATTTGTCCTTTAATATTTTTTTATTAGTTGAGATTTTTTTTCTTTTTTTTTGGACTTTTCATTGACCTTTTATTTTCTATTGATCTTTTATGTGATTTTAGTGTTACTTACACTCTACTATTACGCCTATATTTGGCAGGTGAGTTAGAGGTTATTTTAGTCATAAAAAAGATTAAATAGATTAAAAAATTAAAAAATTAAAATGTCACATTTAAATTATAATCATTTTATTTTTTATTTTACAAAATCAAAAAATTTAAAAAAATTCATTCTAAACGAGACTTTTTAATCAGGTTAACAGCCAAAAAATTTAAAAACTAACGCACTTCCCAAATGAAAGCTAAATAATATCACTTTATTCCTTCATTTTATAAATTTGTATATAAATTGATTCCATCAATTATGAAAATTATACAAATACACTCTTTTTAAAATTAATTTGAAAAAAGATAAAAATAATATATTTTTATAATTAAAGTGATGAAAATATAAAAATTTATAAAATAAAAAAAATAAAGTGATACTCGTTAATTCTCGAGGGACATGATTTAAATAAGTTTGATTTTATCTGTTGACATTGCTGTAGTTTTTTTTTTTTTTTTTTTTTTTGAAAAAGCATTTAGACTGCTATTTTGGCAGCTTGTATTCATTCTCAAGAGTCCTCACGTATTATCAAAAGGAATAATTTTTTGACTTACTGCATTGAGCGTTTTCTCTGTGAAAATTTTCTGGCTTTGTAACTAGCCAAAAAAAAAAAACATATGCTTTGGTGCGACAAACATGAAAAATGTGTCTTCACACTGAAAAGTAATCACTTCAACATTTATTTTTTAAAACATATGAATGGTATTTTTTTTTTTTTGGTTAGATTTTTAAAAAATTATTTAATAAGTATTAAATGATAAATAACATAGAGTAGTATTTTGGAAAGTTAATAGAACTTTCTAACTTTTTTGTGACTTTTTTTTTTTTTTTGGGGATGATTTTTTGACTTTTTGTGCTAAAAAGTTAGATTTTTGTGATTTTTTTTGACTAGAATAGTTAGAAAATCATTTTACTTATGTACCCAAAACACCCCAGAGTAATATTCGTTAATAGCTCACAATTAGTTGCAATTATTGTCTTTAGTACTAATTGTGCCTTGAATTACATTTCAATGGAGCCTTTTGTACATATATATATATATATATATATTTTGTTGACATTGTGTGGTTTTTTTGTTTTTTGTACATATTTCAATGGCTTTACTAGCTAAACGTATTTTTGTTGACATTGTTGTGGTTTTTTGATTTTATTGGAGTCTTATTCAGCCCAAACGTGTCATGTACGGATGAGGCTCCGAATTCGGAGGCTTTTTGATTTACCAAACTAAATTTCACATAGCAAAGAAACAAGAAGCCTTGTATTGTAAAAGTGAAAGTTGTACAAGGTGAACATTCAAAGCAAGTTATCATGCCCCACAAGTCAGGTCAGTGATAAAATTTACGCAAATGCGTGAAATTCCAAGGTCGGGGAAAACTTCTCCCAGACATGTCTTTGAGTTGATATGCCCTTGTGTCGGCAATTGATTCAACCTGATAAGGGCCGTTCCAATTGGGACCTAGCTTTCCGTCAGCGAGGTTCCTAGTAGTGGGTAGAAATTTCTTGAGAACCAATTCTCCGGGTAGATAACGTCGCAACTGCACACGTTGATTGTATGATTTAGCGAGCTGCTGCTGATATCACGTCATAGATGCGAGGGCACGGTCTCAGTGTTCCTCGATCAGAGTCAAGTCCAATGCTAGCATCATGTCATTACGGCCCAAATCGAAGACCTTCGTTCTCAGAGTGGGTAAGCCAATCTCCAAGGGGATAATTGCTTGGGTTCCAAAGCATAGGGCGAACGGGGTTTCCCTAGCGGATCTCCTTGGTGTAGTGCGATGAGCCCACAACACACTGGGAAGCTCTTCGACCCACCTACCTTTGGCTTTCTCCAACCGTTTCTTGATGACGTCTAAGATGGCTTTGTTGGAGGCTTCAGTTGGCTATTGCTTTGTGGATAAGCCGGGGTGGAGAAATAGGGCCGAATACCATACATGCTGCATAATTCTCGGTAGACGCCACAATCAAACTAGGCACCGTTGTCTGAAATGAGTGCTCTTGGAATGTCGAATTGTGTTATGATATTCTTCCATACGAAACACCTAACATCAGTATCTCGAATGTGCGTTAGTCGACCCATTTTGTGAAGTAATCTGTCGCGACAATCAAGAATCGCTTGTTCCCTGGGGCCCATCGCAATAGTCCGACGATATCAAGTCCCCATTGAGCGAACAACCAATGACTGGTGATAGAGCTTAACTTCTCAGTAGGCAGGTGAGTTAAAGGGAAAAACTTCTGGCCCTGTTCACATTTCTTGACGTAAGATTCGACATCAGCTCTCATGGTTGGCCAATAGTACCCCTGTGTGACAGCTCGATGGGCCAGAGAACGCTTGCCAGAATGGGCACCACAACTACTTTCATGTATTTCAGTCAAGAGTTCCTCGACTTTATCCGGTTGAACGCACTCTAGGTATGGACCAGAAAGAGATTTCTTGTAGAGCTTTCCTTGCGGATCTAAGTAATATCACAGGGCCTTGCTTCGCAGGGCCTTGCGCTTCTTTCTTGTCCGTCTGGAGCTGTTCTGAAGATAGAAATGCAGTGATAGGGTCCATCCAACTCGGACCTGACTCTATGATATTGATCTGAATTGGTTTAGAAGGGGCAATGCTCGGCTCAGGGATGAATCCTACTCAATTGTCTGTTTAATTTAGGAGTTGATGGCGGAAGCTAGGCAAGCCAGGGTGTCTGCATGTGTATTCTGATCCCGGGTTATTTGATTCAGTTCATGATGGTCGAATTTTGCCAGCAAAGAATTTGCCGTTTTCATATAGGCTGGCATGTGGTTATTTTTGGCTGAGTATTCTCGTTTCAATTGGTTGATGACTAATTTTGAGTCACAAAAGATAAGCAAACGCTGAGCACTAAGGAGAAGTGCATTCCGCAAGCCAGTTAACAATGCTTCGTATTCGGCCTCATTGTTTGATGCTTTGAAGCCCAGTTTGACAGTCTGCTCGATTATTGCCCTGTCGGGAGCCGTGATCACTACGCCCGCCCTATTGCCACGTTGGTTGGATGACCCGTCACAATACAACTGCCAAATGCCCCCAACATAAATTCTCTAGTTCGGCTTAGGTTGAACCTAATCAGACTTCAAATCAGTAGAACTGTAACAACCCTTGTTTTAATTACCGATTAACGACTGAATTAGCTACTGATCACTGATAAACTGAACTGATTATGACTGATAAGTGAACTGAATGAGATACCGAACTAACTGATTGAAATTGAATGAGTTTATTTATTGAATCGCATATTGCATCTGTTTGATTGAATGACTATCTGTTTAAATTCATATGTTTAAACTGCTAATTGAAGGCCCTATCGGCAGCCGATTTGGAAACCGTTTAGTGTTTTGTAATCAGGAGAATATTTGTGATTTAATGATATATTTACCCAAAAATCGATTAGGAATGATTAAATTAGATTAAATTAAGTCAATTAAAGAGTTTGATTTAATTACGTTAGTGCCATGATGAGTGGAGCTTGTTTATTCAATTATAATGAGCCTTATACACCTTATACACTTAGAGAAAACATTTCATCAGCCATTTCTTTCCTCCATAGCCGACCAAACAAGTGAGAAAGGAGAGAGAGTGAGAAGTAAGGGAGATTTGAGCTCATATTGGTGCATTAACTTGGAGTACTTGGAATTAAAGTGTAACTTGGCTAAATTAAGTTTGCTAGACTTGAAATCAACACTCTAGGTAAGAATCCATTGTCTTCTTGTCATCTTGGAGCTTCATTTTGCATGATTCTTGCTCAATTGTAGAATTAAACTGTAATGACCCGGAACTGTGTGTCACAATTATCAGTAAGTAATTATGCATTTATATGATTTAATTGAAGATTATCTGTTTGAATTAGCAAAATATCTGTTGGAATTACGACTTCGGGACTGAAATTGACTACCGTAATGGGTTCAGAAAATGAAATTGAGCACACCTATGTGTTACCGGGAATTTTTAGAACTGTTTGAGAAAATAAATTGAAGACTGAATTTCGTCTGATTCGTAAGGCTTGTTTGGCTCTAAGTTTTGGCACAATTTATGTTTATGTTATATATATATATGTTTAAAGATAAGGATGGTGACCATTTTGACTCAAAAAGGGAAAAGAAAAGTTTAGAAAAAGAGAGAGAAGAGAGAGTTCGGGGAGAAAGAGAGATCAAGGAAGAAAAGGGAAGAAAAGAA
This sequence comes from Camellia lanceoleosa, assembly GCA_025200525.1. Classification (NCBI taxonomy): domain Eukaryota; kingdom Viridiplantae; phylum Streptophyta; class Magnoliopsida; order Ericales; family Theaceae; genus Camellia; species Camellia lanceoleosa. The sequence continues at coordinate 153,258,180 of CM045760.1, read as the reverse complement.
GAGAAAGAGAAGGGAAATCAAGCTTAGTTTCTCCAAATCAAGAATCAAGGTAAGAATTTATGGAATTGATTGTTGCCTCTTGGCATCTAGTATGTAGAACTCAAGATTATGGCCTTAGATAGTGTGAATCATGTTTATCTTGTATATTGAGGTAGAAACCTCCATGGATATAGAAACATGAAGCTTGTATGTATATGTTCAAGATTTTCATCTTAGTTTATGGGGTTGATCTTAGCTATGGTTTATAAGGACTTTGTGATGAGGTTTGATGATTAAATCATGTTGTTGATCACTAGTTTTGAACTTTGATTTCAAGTTGGAAGTTAATGTTTCAAAGGAAAGGATAAAGTGTAGAAGAATCGATTTTAGATTTCAGAGGTCCGCTCGGCGAGGTGAGCCCGCTCGAGCGTAGAAATCACCCTTCCAAAGAAGCTTTCGGACAAGATCCGCTCGAGGGGACAAGTGGGCGCTCGAGCGGGAAGGCTTATTTTCAGAAAAGTTTGGGAAGTTGTTCTGCATGATTGTCTTATGTTACCTTGCATTATTTTGCCTCTTATGATTATGAAATGGACATGAATGTAATGAAGGAAGAGAATGAATATGAATGAACATGAAATAAAGTAAAGAAATGAATGAAGTGCATGATTAAGGATAATGTAAATTGAGAATGTGTTATAATGTTATTGTTGCAGGTCGAATTGAGAAGACCGTGCCATCGGTTTCGGAAACCCTCTGTAAGTGACATTTCTGTAAAGATATGTTCTTATGAACTATGTTTCAAATGATAAATGATATGATATGATACGTTTGAAATGATACTGTTAATTGTGAACGAGTGTTCTGTTTACGAATCTAGTATGGCATCCATAGTCAGTGGAATCATGGGGGCGAGAACATGCAGGCCCATGCGTCACGAGTCATGGGGGACGGCATGGAAGGACAAGCCCATGACCAGTTTACGAGATCTCGGTATGTGTTTAATCGGTGTCCGGGACCGGTTACTCTAGTCGTTAGTCGACACATGCTATGTTCTATGGAGTATGCCATTACGTATGTTCTATATGATGACTGATTATGATTATGAATGTTTTATTACAGTTTTATAAGGAATGTCGGACTTCGTTCACTAACCTCTTTACTGTTATGTTACTTGCTGAGCTTTAGCTCATTGTTTGTATTTATGTATTATAGGTGAGCCTTCGGGGAGTCAAGCCTAGGCGGATTCTTGTTCGAGCCGCCATTTTGAAGCCTACCAGTTTTGAGTGCTCCGAGACGGGGCTAGGCCTGGAAGGCCGTTGTGGTTTTGTTTTGTTGATTGTACTATTGTAACTGATGTTATGCGATGTATATGATCATGTTATGTAAAGATAGTGGGTAATTAACTCATCTTTTTGGCATGTAAATGTATGTTCATATAAATGCACAGCTCTTGGACTATTAGTTTCTGCATTTGCTTCCGCGAGCCCTTTTTATTTATGTGTTGTACAAGAAGTAGGAGGTAATCTCAACCTTGGCCGGTCACGTTGCCGGACTTCTAGGGGCGGGTTCGGGGCGTGACAGAGTGGTATCAGAGCGCACGAGTTAACTTACCCACACACGTGTCCATAAGAGCTGTTAGGTGCATTAGAAAAGAAATAGGGCATAGCATGAACATGTGCATGTGTGAGTGTGTTTATGAGAAATGAGAACTGTGAAGACACAGCAGAAGTATGATGTTGAGAATGAAACGTTCTATCTGTTATGGACTCTATAGATCAATGGAGAATGTCGATGCAAGAAACGTTAATGAAACAGAATCTTCAGATGCAAGAATGAACAGATTAGAACAAATGGTAGAAGCTTTGACTGGATTGGTTAGACAACAACTAGAACAAAACCAACAACCACAAAGAGACCATTTCCGCCTCCACCACCACCAAGACAAGTAGAACAGATGAACAATGATGACATTATCGGTTTGACACGAAATACAAGAAATTGAAACCACGAGTTTGTCAGGGGTATTGAACCTTTAAAGGCAGAGGCTTGGGTTTTAGAAACAGAAAAGATTTTCGAAGTATTTCCGTGTAATGATGTTTACAAAGTGTTGTTAGCGACCTTTACTTTGACAGAAGAAGCTAGACGATGGTGGATGTTGGTACGGGATCAGAATAGGGATTTGACATGGGATCGATTTAAAGAGATCTTTTATGAGAAGTATTTCCCACAATGCATGAGAGACAGGAAAATATCTGAATTTGAGCAGCTGAAGCAAGGTGCAATGTCAGTAGCAGAGTATGAAAGTAAATTCACTGAACTAGCTCGTTACGCTCCTCATATGGTTGACACTGAATATAAAAAGGCAAGGAAATTTGAGGGTGGTCTACAGGTTGAAGTGCTTGACCGAGTAAATGTGCTAAAATTGGAGAAATATGTTGATGTATTGGATCGAGCTCTGATGTCCGAGACGAATATTGCGGCTTTGAAAATGTCCAACTCAACGACAATGACTGATAGGGAGGGTAAGACATTTAAGAAACAGAAGCTAGAAATGATTAGTGAATCAGTGGGCTCCGTAAATGACAAATCGAACCTAACCATTAATGATACTAAGGGAGGTGTGCCTACGTGTAAAGACTGTGGGAAACAGCATTGGGGTATTTGCCGCCGTGGATCTGGAGCCTGTTACAAATGTGGACAGAAGGGACATCTAGCTAGAACTTGCCCACAGGTATATACCAGAAATGAGAGACCTATTGCTAGTGGAGTTAACTCAACAACGACACCGATGACGATTGCAACGTCTGCTTCCGAGGGGCATGCTTTGAGGCAAGCAAGAGTTTATAGCTTAGTTCCCGAAAAGACACAAAATACTGGAAAAGCGAAGACAGGTATGACTTTACTATGTAGTAAGATAGTATTATTACCTATGCGATGGAGCCTATTGAACGTGGAATATTTAACTGATGATAGAATGAATTTTCTTTAGTATTACCTTTGCTATGGATTGTTATGTTATTACCTTTGCATGGATGGAACATTTATGACGGGGGGAAAAATTAAGAATGTGAACGACATGAAATAACTTGACTACGATATGAATTACATTATGACCTTTGCATTGAACTATGGAGCTTAGTAGAGTTTGGAGGACCAAACTTCTTAAGGTGGGGAGAGTGTAATGACCCGGAACTGTGTGTCACAATTATCAGTAAGTAATTATGCATTTATATGATTTAATTGAAGATTATCTGTTTGAATTAGCAAAATATCTGTTGGAATTACGACTTCGGGACTGAAATTGACTACCGTAATGGGTTCAGAAAATGAAATTGAGCACACCTATGTGTTACCGGGAATTTTTAGAACTGTTTGAGAAAATAAATTGAAGACTGAATTTAAATGCGATTCGTAAGGCTTGTTTGGCTCTAAGTTTTGGCACAATTTATGTTTATGTTATATATATGTTTAAAGATAAGGATGGTGACCATTTTGACTCAAAAAGGGAAAAGAAAAGTTTAGAAAAAGAGAGAGAAGAGAGAGTTCGGGGAGAAAGAGAGATCAAGGAAGAAAAGGGAAGAAAAGAAGAGAAAGAGAAGGGAAATCAAGCTTAGTTTCTCCAAATCAAGAATCAAGGTAAGAATTTATGGAATTGATTGTTGCCTCTTGGCATCTAGTATGTAGAACTCAAGATTATGGCCTTAGATAGTGTGAATCATGTTTATCTTGTATATTGAGGTAGAAACCTCCATGGATATAGAAACATGAAGCTTGTATGTATATGTTCAAGATTTTCATCTTAGTTTATGGGGTTGATCTTAGCTATGGTTTATAAGGACTTTGTGATGAGGTTTGATGATTAAATCATGTTGTTGATCACTAGTTTTGAACTTTGATTTCAAGTTGGAAGTTAATGTTTCAAAGGAAAGGATAAAGTGTAGAAGAAGAATCAGATTTTCGAAATTTGAGGTCCGCCGAGCGGAGGTGAGCCTTCGGCGTAGAAATCACCCTTCCAGCCGATTAAGATAGTTCGCCGAGCGGACAAGTGGGCGCCGGCGGAAGGCTTATTTACAAAAAAGTTTGGGAAGTTGTTCTGCATGATTGTCTTATGTTACCTTGCATTATTTCGCCTCTTATGATTATGAAATGGACATGAATGTAATGAAGGAAGAGAATGAATATGAATGAACATGAAATAAAGTAAAGAAATGAATGAAGTGCATGATTAAGGATAATGTAAATTGAGAATGTGTTATAATGTTATTGTTGCAGGTCGAATTGAGAAGACCGTGCCATCGGTTTCGGAAACCCTCTGTAAGTGACATTTCTGTAAAGATATGTTCTTATGAACTATGTTTCAAATGATAAATGATATGATATGATACGTTTGAAATGATACTGTTAATTGTGAACGAGTGTTCTGCTTATTTAATCTAGTATGGCATCCATAGTCGATTGGAATCATGGGGCGAGAACATGCAGCCCATGCGCGTCACGAGTCATGGGGGACGGCATGGAAGGACAAGCCCATGACCAGTTTACGAGATCTCGGTATGTGTTTAATCGGTGTCCGGGACCGGTTACTCTAGTCGTTAGTCGACACATGTTATGTTCTATGGAGTATGCCATTACGTATGTTCTATATGATGACTGATTATGATTATGAATGTTTTATTACAGTTTTATAAGGAATGTCGGACTTCGTTCACTAACCTCTTTACTGTTATGTTACTTGCTGAGCTTTAGCTCATTGTTTGTATTTATGTATTATAGGTGAGCCTTCGGGGAGTCAAGCCTAGGCGGATTCTTGTTCGAGCCGCCATTTTGAAGCCTACCAGTTTTGAGTGCTCCGAGACGGGGCTAGGCCTGGAAGGCCGTTGTGGTTTTGTTTTGTTGATTGTACTATTGTAACTGATGTTATGCGATGTATATGATCATGTTATGTAAAGATAGTGGGTAATTAACTCATCTTTTTGGCATGTAAATGTATGTTCATATAAATGCACAGCTCTTGGACTATTAGTTTCTGCATTTGCTTCCGCGAGCCCTTTTTATTTATGTGTTGTACAGTAAGGCCGGAGGTAATCTACGAATTACTGGCCGGTCACGTTGCCGGACTTCTAGGGGCGGGTTCGGGGCGTGACATAAACCATGTTTGAGTCCATATAGGTTGATTCATGCTAGAATTCATGCATGCATGTTGAATTTGTGGACTTTTGAAGTTAGATCCTTGAAGAATTATACATGCATGCTCATGTTTAAGCTATAGTCCAGGTTTCCATCTTGTTTTCCAATTATTGAGCTCCTTAGAGCAAGATTTGAAGCTTGAATTTAGTTTAAATTCATGCATTACATGTCTTCAAATTGTTCTTGAAATGGGTTTGAAAAATGGCTTTGATTGACCAACCCTTGGCCCTTGCATGTGCAAATTAGCTTTTGAAACTTGTTATACATTGAGTTTAAAGTGTTTTTCCAGAATTTGGGGCCAAGAGGTTGAGTTTTGGATGGTTGAATACTTGGTTCGAACTTGGGAGACAAATCTGGAAATTCCAGATTTTGCTTCCTCGCTCGAGCGAAGGATTCCTCGCTCGAGCGAGCACATTTATTCAGGGCTCCGCTCGAGCGAGCATCGAGCATGGTATCGCGCGTAAAAATCGAGCAACCAATACTTTTACTGTTTCATCAGACCGCTCGAGCGAAGGATTGCTCGCTCGAGCGAAGCCTTTGATTTTGGAAGCTCGCTCGAGCGAAGGAAGGCTCGCTCGAGCGAGGTGCCTATTTCCAGCAACTTTTGAAAAATGCCTTCCAACTGTATTTTTGCATCCTCATCCCATCCTAGGCATTCTTAGGCCTAGTTTAAGGCATCTTAATGAGGATTTAGACATAGAACCACACCGAGGAATTTAGGGATTTAATTACCATCCTTCCCAACTGTAAACTTAGTGTGTGTTCTATTTGTTAACTGTTTAGGGTTGGCTCACGAGGACGCGCTCTAGCTACTGATAGCCCAATCACTGTGAGTAACAGATTGTGTAAAGATATGTTCAAAATGGTTATATTTTGAATACTGAACTGAACTGTTTATTGAACTGATATTGTTTATTGAATGAATGTATGTCCTGTATTTCGAATCAGACAGGCATCCTTAGCACCCATCGTTATTGATTCTGAGTAGCTCGCGGTTTCCTTGTGGAACCATATTGTTTATCGATTGATGGCCATCATTATTGTTGGGTCTGTTAAGGCCCGATCCTTTTGGACCTACTGTTTATAGGCTAATGGATGTACCACATATGACTGTTTGATTAAAATCCTGATTGATTGAAATACTGAAAGATTGAAATACTGTATAATGAATTGATTTCATTACTGTAAGGACATTCATTCATAACCTCCTTACGCATTATGTTATTCACTGGGCTTTAGCTTACTGTTATATATATATATGTAGGTTCTCAGCAGCCAGATCGGAGCTAGGAGCGTGGGTTAGTCCCCAGTTTTGTCAAGCCAGCCAATGTGCCTCACTGTGAGGTTCCGAGACGCCATGCCATGGCTTGGGGTGTTTTTGTGTCCCCTACCGGTCTCCCTACTGTTTGTACTCCTGTGTAGACCGTTTACTGTATAGACTGTATCGTTTTGAACTGTATAAATGCATGTATGAATGAAAAATGTTTTTGGCATACAGATTTTCACAGCTCAATGGACACTAGTTATATACTGTATTGGCTTCCGCCAGGCCCTGTACTCTGTCTTACTGTACTACTGTTCTGTAGGCCTTCGGTAATCTCGGATTACTGGCCAGTTACGGTGCTAAACCCATAGGGCCGGGTATGGGTCGTGACAAGAACACCCAGTGAATTCGACCACAAAGTCAGCCAGCACTTGCCCTTTGATTGAGGTTTTGGTTAGAAATTAGATATCGTACTGGCCGAGTTCGAGAGCCCATTTCGAAACGCGCCTTGATGCTTCTGCACTACGGAGCACCGACCAGAGGGGGTAGTCCGTTAGTACCCCAATGGCATGCCCCTGAAAGTAATGCATCAGTTTTCTTGCTGCCATGATACGAGCAAGGATGAGTTTTTCCAACGGAAGGTAACATGTTTCGGCGTCAACCATTACTTTGCTCACATAATAAACTAGCCGCTGCTCTTCTAGTTCTTCCTTTAATAGTACGGTGCTGACCGCTTGGTCAAAAACTGCTAAATATAAAATGAACGGATCACCTACCAAAGGTGTTGTTAAGAGTGGAACTGATCGAAGGTAAGTATTCAGACCGTCCAAAGCGGCTTCGCACTCGGGGGTCCATTTAAAAGCTTTACCCTACCGAAGGGTATGAAAGAATTGTTGACAACGATTTGTGGAACGACTGATGAACTTGTTGAGTACGGCGGCCATCCCCATCAGCTTCTGAACCTCTTTGACCGACCGAGAAGATCCAAGTTCTAGATTTGCTGTGATTTGCCTTGGGTTGGCTTCGATTCCGCGGTGGTTAACAATGTAGCCAAGGAATTTGCCGGATCCGATGCCAAATGTACATTTGGAAGCGCTTAGCTTCGTTTTGTATTTGCGAAGAATGCTGAATGTCTCTTCCAGATCGGTCAGATGAGTTTGCTCTCCTTTGGACTTCACCACAATATCGTCAATGTATACTTCCATGGTACGGCTGAGTTGCTCCTTGAACATGGCAGTCACTAGTTTTTGGTAGGTTGCCCCGTATTCTTTTGCCTGAAAGGCATAACCTTATAGCAATAGGTTCCTCTTGGGGTGAGGAATGCAGTTTTTTCTTGGTCCTCCGGATGCATGGCAATTTGATGGTAACCTTTGTAGGCATCCAGGAAGCTTATACATTGATGATGTGCCGTTGCATCTACGAGTTGGTCTATTCGGGGGAAAGGAAAGCAATCCTTGGGACAGGCTTTGTTTAAGTCCGTGAAATCCACATAAACATGCCAAGTTCCATTTTTCTTCTTCACAACCACAGTATTTGACAGCCATGTAGGATAGGTCACTTCGCGGATTGCCCCGGCATTAAGCAACTGGTCAACTTCTTCAACAATGGCAGCAGTGTGTTCCGCGGCTGACCGCCGACTTTTCTAAATAATTGGCTTACATTTGGGATTAATGTTTAAGCGGTGCTAAGACATAGATAGATCCACTCCCAGCATCTCATATGGTGACCATGCAACTACATCAAGGTTGCCGAGTAAGAAGGAAATTAGCTCCTACTTGTCGACTTTATTCAAAGAAGCACTGATCATGAAGAACTTGTTAGGATTCCCGTCAATTTCAACCCGATCTAGGGCTCCGGTTGCCTTTTCACTTGGGAGTCGCCCAACGTCGTCGAGGCTCTCCCGATCTGGCACCTCAATTGAATTCACTTGCAGCTCTCTTAGTGTCTTTGCAGCAAGAAGATAACATGCCTGTGCCGATTTCTGGATACCTCGAATTTGCTCTATGCCGCATTCAATCGAAAAGCGAAGTAGTTGATGATAGGTGCTTGGCACGGCCTGTATGGTATGTAGCCAAGTTCGTCCCATGATGAGATTATACGGCGAAGGAAGCTTGACAACCAAAAATTCTACATTCATTGAGCGGGAGCCTGTCCGAACTGGTAGTGTGATTTTGCCCAAAGGATATTACGGATTAGCGTTAAAGACGAATAACGGATAATGAGCTGGAGATAGGTCTGACTCAGTGAAGCCGAGTTTAACGAAGGTCTTGTAGTACATAACTTCCGAAGTACTTTCCTGGTCAATGAGAACATGCTCAATGGTGAATTAGTTTATGCGTAGTTCGATGACTAAGGGATCAATGTAGGGGAGCATTACGCCGACCAAATCAGAATCATCGAAAGTAATATTCGCAGCTTCATGGGGCCGTTTCGCTGGTGTGATTTGCTTTTAGGGGTTATGATGCGACTGAATTGTATGTACCGCGGATGTTGTCGACAAGCTATATATCATATGGATTACACCGAGTGGAGGTGAATCTAGCCGTAAAGCTACTGTTTTGGTTGAGTTGTTCTTTCGGACGTGTTGCATAAGCTTGTACCAACTCCTCAAGGTGGTCTTTCAACGCATAACAACTGTCGGTATCATGACCTTGGTCTTTGTGATATTCGCACCGCCTATCCCGTCTCCTCATGTCTGGAGGTCTCACCATCTTGGGTGGTGTAGACTCGACTTTCTTCGCGCGCCCCCCTTTCGGGGAGGCGCGAATTGGTTTCCTACAGTTCGGACTCCTGTCACGGTTCTGAATCTAATCTCACAAAGTGCAATGTGAGATTGATAAACACCAAAGAAGTCCAATCCGGCAAATCATTTTGGAAAATCGATTTTAAATCAAATAATGCCAAAATTAGATTGCTTTGCCAGATTACAGAGTCCCCACCTAAATATTTTATTTTGGAAAATCTAGGAAACCCTGACTCATGCCAAAGGCCACGTGTCCGTCATCACCAAAGTTGCCTCGGCTCGGGAACTTGGGTACTAGAAGGGAAGGTTCTGAAATGAGCACTCCCACTCGCCCGATCAAAGGATCTACCTCTACTAACATGATATGTTGTTTTATAAACCTTATGTGTTCTTTTCTGTTTATTAGCTAATGTAGACACCCCATTTTTGACTGACCTTAAGACTCATACGTCATCGATTGAGCGCTCAGTGATTATGCATGTTTGTGCTTGTATTAAGTTTTCGGAGTTTTTGGCTAAGTGCCTTGCCTCCGGGCCTCTGAACTCTTTATGTTTTGGCTCGGTTTGTGGACCAAGCCTTGTTTTACCTCCCCTGGAGGAGAGAGAGGTCTTGTAGACCACCCTTTTTGTGGTCGTAGACCACTTTTCCTTCTTGGAGACTAGTTTTCAATTTTCGGAGACTTCAGCCGCGTGCCTTGTCTCGAGACCGCTTAACGTTCTCCATTTGGCTTGGTTTTTGAACCATGCCTTGTTGCCTTTGCCTAGAGGGACACTGTGGCCTTGGAGACCACTTTTGTGGTCGTAGAACACTTTCGGTGCCCGTAGACTAGTTTTCGAGTCTCCTGGCTGCTTGCCTTGCCTTCCGGACTCTCGTCTTGCATCCTTTTTGGTTTTTTTTTGGTACAAACCTTGTTTTCCTTGTTTGGAAGGTGGTATAAGGGTGGGAGACCAGTTCTTCCCCTTGGAGACCACTTTCCTTCCTGTCAACCAGTTTTTTGGTCGGGCAACTGGTTTTCTTGGTCTTTGGGCCACCTTTTCTGGTCGGCCACCACACCACTGCCTTGCTTTCATCCTACAGACCACCTTTCCCCAGTGGCCGACCACTTTTTTTTTTTGGCCGACCACTTCCACTAGTCGGCCGACCGACCGACCAGTGTAATGAGCTGGCTTTCCAGCTCATTCCTGGAGATATTTTCTTTCCAGCTGTAATAGCTGGAGGACTCAAAAACCATCCACTATACGTGTATAGAGGGATGGATTTAGACCTTAAGCTTGTTCAACAAGCTTAGCCTTTGGTTCTCTATAAAAGAGAACCTCCCCCCTCCTTCTCCAGGTTTAGAATTTTGTGCTTAAGAGATATAGATACATATTTGTCTCTATCGTGCTTTTTGCTTCACATTTGTGCTTCAAAAGTGCCTTTTTATCACACTTTAACACACAAACACATAGTGAAACACCATATTCTTGGAGCTAAGTTCCCTTGAAGTTGTTTTTGAAGTTTTTGGACTGGTTTTAGTCAGAAAAAGCTGCTGGAGTTGTAGCTTTGAAGTGGTTCTACAAGGGTGAGATCCTAACCCTGTAAACCTTGGTCTTTGTCTAAGCTTTTGGACCTATTTGCATGCTTATTTTGGCTTAACTTTAAACTACAAAGAGTTTTGATTTTGCATGCTTGTAATGTTTGTTTAAGGTCACTTTTGTGTTGGGGGTAGTCTACCCCTCTTTAGGCCTTGTTTGGCCTTGTTTTTGTGCCATCCTTTTAAGCTATTGGGACCACCTCCTTTTGGCCTTCTCACCACTGAAACTCAGAGGAATTTTAGTGGTGGAAATGGTGTTTTGAGGTCCCAAATAGGAGATGGTCATCCCCTCTCCTTGTGTCTTGTATGCTTACTTTGAATGCCTTATGTTTGAGCATGTTTGTTAAGCTTGTGTTGGCCACATCTCAGCCTATTTTAGGCCTTATTTTGACATGACATACCACTGTTTTTACTTGGTTTTGTCATTCCTTGCATGCTTTATACACTTGTAGTGTATTTCTCACAAACTAGTCTTGTATGCTTCATGAAGTAGCATGCCTTTCTAGCATGATTTGATTCTATTTCAGCATGTTTTTGGTGATGTCTTGCCATGTCATACCTCTGTTAAGGTTTGGTTTGATGGCCCCATGCATGCTGTTTGCACTTGTAATGCAATTCCATGAACTAGCGTAACGTACATCTTGCTTTTAGCTATCATTCTAGCATGATTTTGTCTTAACTCTAAGAAGTTTTTGTCCATGTTTTAGCATGCTGTAGCTCTGATTTATGTTGTTTTGGTCATGCATGCCATGCTTCGTATAGCTATAGTGCATTCTAGCTTGTTAGCTTTGTGTATTGAGTCCACTAGCATGCATTGCTAGGGCTTTTTGAATGATTTGGCATCATTTGTTATGAGATTTCAGTCCATGTAATGTGTTCATGTACTCACATTTGTCACACTTTCAATGCTTTGGAGGGTTGGTCCTTTATGACTTAACATGAGTCATTGCGTATGCTTTCATGCCTAAGCTTGCGAGCTATCATTTTAATGTGTTTTTGGGGTTATTTTGCCATGATATAATTCTGAGTTTTGTTGGCAAAGCTATCCCATGCTTGGTCTTGATAGGTGTAGTGTAATTCTCCTTTTTGGCCTTGCATATCTCATGCCTTGTGCCCTTCATGCTAGCTTGTTTTGGCTTCCTTCCATACATGTCTTAGCATCATTTTGACATGTTCTAGGACTGTTTTGGGTTGCCTTGGTCATATGCTTCATGTTTTGCATAGTTGTAGTGCAAGTGCCTTGCTAGCCTTAAGCTTTAGGCACCATAGCATGTTTCATTTGTATCATATACATGATTTGGCATCATTTCATATGTTATTTCAAAGCATGTAGCATTGCCATGTTCCCACTTCTTTCACCCTTTGAGTGCCTCTTAGGGTTGTGCATTTGTTGCCTTGTTTGTGGCTTAGCTTGTATGCTTGCATGCCTAGGCCTTTGAGCTCCTAACTTAGCATGTTTTGGTCATTGTCTTGACCTATTTGGGCTCTGTCCATGGCTGATTCTGTCATTTGTGCCATGTATTGCATGTCTCTAGAGTAGTCCTCTTTGCTAGCTTTAATGCTTAAGGACCTTTGCATGCTATACTTGTGTTGATTGAATGATTTGGCATCATTTCATACCTAATTTGAGAACATATAGTGTTGTCACACTTCCATCTTTATCACTTCTTTAATGCGTTTGAGGGTTTTGCTCTTAGGCCTAATTGATAGGCCAATGCATGTGCATGCATTGTCTTGCCTTTTCATGCCTTAGTTTCATCATTATGGCCTCTGTTTTGGGCATGACTGAGGTCCATCCATATTCAGTTTAAGTCCATTCAACATGTTGTTAGCATGTTCGTTTGCATGTTGTTTACATGCTCATGTTGTTTGCATTGTGTATGCATGCCATTAGCATTGGTAGGATAGCATGTTATTTGCATGCTTGTGTTGCATTGCATCATGATTAGCATGCTTGTCCGTTGCATGTTGTTTGCATGCTTATCCGTTGCATGTTGTTTGCATGCTTATCCCTTGCATGTTGTTTGCATGCTTATCCCTTGCATGTCATTTGCATGTTTGTTTTATTGTATTGCATGTTTGTATGCTTGAGTTGCATTACATGTTTGCATGCTTGAGTTGCATTGCATTGTTGTTTGGATTGGGTGTTAGTCCAAACACCAGAAATGAGGGACGTTTCATACTTGAAGTGATGAAACGTGCCTCATTTCTCGGTCGCCGACGCTCTTGATCAAGCATGATAGAGTTTTAGGCTTTATATGTTATGTGTGCATTCATTTCACATTGATTCGTGTAATCTTGGCTTTTCGGCCATCATGCATCGAGATGCGCGATTGGTGGCCCGAGGATCAAGAACTACACTCCCTTGAGATCATGAAATGATAGGGAGGGTGGTTGTGCACATATATCTTGCAAATACATTGCCATGCCGCTTCTTGTTCTTTGTTGTAGCAAACTGGAGAAGTGCAACAAAAAACTAGTTGGCCGACCAGAACAACTAGCTGGGCAACCACTTTTTCTGGTCTGCAGCAAAGATGGGTGGTCAGCGGGTGGCTGGCAACACCAGAAAGTGGTCGGCCATGCTCCTACAGGTTCCCATGGTAGAGTTGAAGCTTTGTGGAGCTTTGTGCAATGTTCTAAGGTCAAATAAAAATAGAGGCAAGTTGGGGCATCGCGATGGATTTCCGAACGAGGCGACCGAGCATGCATGTGCTTCTCGCCCTGAGGACCTTTTCTTATTGCTTTGTTTAGCTAGCTTATGCTTTCATTTGTGCTTAATTAGTTAATGCGTTTAGCTGATTGACTTGTGTTGTAATAGCTAATTAGTTAACTTGTTAGTTAATTAGTTTTGTGATGTAATAATTAGTTTAATTAGCTTAGATTAGCTAGTTAGCTTATTATTCGGACCCTCCATCGAGAGGGCTAACTGTTGTAATAAGCGTGCATGTGTGTGATACATGTCTTCCAACCCCCATTTCTTTCTCCCTTTTACTTAACCGCTTACGATGGTTAGTTTTACGGCATATTTTGTTTAGCATTCTTATGCTTCACATGCGTGCATCCATTCATCTTGTTTTGCATGCACCGGGCTCGGCGCATCATACAAACTGCATTGTATTTTAATTCCTATTTGAATACATGTATCAATTGTTGCATTTCATATGCCATCTTAGAATAGCCGAGCCTATTTTAATTGCATTTTGCATGTGTTGCATTAGCCATCTTAACATGAACTAGGATCATGCATGATTTCTAACTAGTTCTTTGTTTTGGCTCGGAGTACACTGTGAGTGTTTACACTTTAGCATACTGCATGTGTGTTAGTGCTGCCATGTTAGCATGCTTGCCATGAGGCTAACTGCTTAGTTGACTAACCTGTGGGTGGAGGTTGGATTGCTTGAATTGAAACAATTCATCGAAATGCGTGTTTCTTAGCCTACTTGCGACTAGTAAACTTCAACCATTTTCAAACAAACGAACATGAAATGTTTTATTCCAACTTAGGTGATTTAGTCTATACTTGTATGTTGTGTGCATCACTTAGTACGCTAGCTAATCAGTCAGAATAAGAACACAAGTGTTTTCAAAAACAAAATATCATGCTTAGTATGGGCTGATCTATTGCATGACCTTCCCCTCTCGTACCCAAGTTCCCGAGCTGAGGCAACTTTGGTGATGACGGACACGTGGCCTTAGGCACGAGTCAGGGTTTCCTAAATTTCTCAAAATAAAACATTTAGGCGGCAATTCTGTATTTGACAAAGCAGTCCATATTTGGTACTTCTTAATTAAAAATTAATTTTTCAAAACGATTTTCCGGATTTGGACTCTTTGGTGATTTATCGGTCTTGCATTGCACTTTGCGAGATTTGATTCAGAATCGTGACATTGAGTCCGAACTGTAGTAGCTATGAACAAAACGATTTCGTGCCATCGTGCGCGGAGCTGGGACGTTCGGGCGGTCTACAGTTTCTGGCGACTCTACTGGGGACTTAGAGAACTTAACTCGAACTCATGATATCTTGTTTTGATTACACTTATGTGTTTCTTTACGTTGCATTTGCATTGGTGTGCCTAGGACATCGTGTTTGCCGTATGCTATTCCTGAACAGTTTGCCGGAGGCTTGCTTTGAGAAGCATGCCATAAGGCTTACCGGTTGCGGGCTCTGCCATGACGGGAACACAAACCACGGTTTTCACCGAGGCACCCTTTTTGACTATTCGACCTAGTGCATATCAGAATCCATAGTGACTATTCCAAACTAGGACAGGTTGCTTACCCGATTTTAGGTTGTTTGAAACCGCTGTGTGTGTAGTGAAACCCTAGCTCCTGACAAAATAGAATAGGGAAACCCTACCCCAACATAGGGGTGTTTTGGCTCTTACTTGTATGATATTTGCTGTCAAAGTGTGCCTCTACAGGGTTGTACATATCAGTTTGCAAGTCTGGGTATTAGGCTTGCGAGCATCAGTATTTGGGAATCAGTTTTACCTGAGGGTATTAGATTCAGTTCAGGGGTAGTGATTTGGGAACAGTGATCAGAGTTTGAGAACAGTTCATATCGCTTGTGTTTGCCAACTTTGTGTTGTCTTTATTTAAGCCGTTATGCTGTCCGTCTTTCTGGTTGTTTGTTTCCTTATTATGCTTTATTTATCTTTTTGCAAGGTAGTTTAGCACTATTGCATCCGACCAGGCAGATATCCCCCGAGCACTCTGGGTTAGAGGTCGTAGACTTCAGTGATCTGAGGATCTAATTGATGGACAAGCAGTGCACCTTTCTTTACCCCCGCTTACTAGATGGAGGTCAGTAAGGCGCAGTGTATCGGTACAGCGGTTGCCAAATCAGTGGTCCTTGAGTAGTTAGGCTGAAATTTCTGAGTCTACTGCAGAGACAGATATACTAGTTGTTCAGTTAGATCAGCACAATATGATAGGTATAGAGGAGATGATGCATCAGCTCCAGGAGAGTATGCAAGCCATGCAACAGGATGCTGCCCATCAGGTAGAGTTTACCGCATGCCAGGCCGAGGTTATGGCCCAACAGGCAGAGTTGATTGCTAGACTTCAACAATAACAACCACCACAACAAGCCGGAGCATCTGCTTCGTACCCACCTGCTCCCCCACCTAGAGTTCCAATACTTGGGGAGACCGCAAACGTCCAGGAAAATACAGACGTTCCAACGGGGCCGACTCCAACCCCAATCCTACCACAGCTATCCAAAGCGCCCACCAACTTAGTGGATTCACTGTTTGAGTTCAAAGTGGATCTAACGGCGCTAAAAGTGAGCAAGCTAGAAAAGCTTTTCAAGAAGGCTCAAGGCGTGAAATCAATTCCGGATATAGAGGATGGATACATCGACTCGGCCGTGACTCTACCAGACCGGTTTAAGATGCCATACATAGACTGTTTTGACAGTTCTGGAGATCCAATGGTGCACCTGCGGCTGTTTTCGAATATATTAAGGCAGATGGGCCTCTCTAGATTGCAGAAGCTTTCCCTCTTTGGCCGGACCCTGTTTGTTGTAGCGACTATTTGGTATGCAAAGCTCGAGGACTCTGTTAAGAGGAGCTGGGAGGAGATGGCTGAGGCCTCTATAGCTCAATACTCCTACAACACGCAGATTGAGGTCATAACTCGTGATCTCGAGACAACTAGGCAAGAACCGAAGGAGAGCTTCTTCGACTTTGTGACCCGTTGGAGGGCCAAGGCTTCGATGATGACCATCAGGCCGGTTGATAAAGATCAGATTCGGATGGTTGTGCGTAACCTCCAATCCAAGCTCATGTAGAAGATGATCGTCCTCCCCCTTTCCACCTTTGCAGATCTACATGAGATAGGGGTGCAGATCGAGGACGCCATGAAGCAAGGCCTCATTGATCATAAGAGAGAGCAGCCTAAGAGGGTATTCAATCGCAGTACAAATACAGGCACAAGCAGTGCTGCAGCTGCCAGGACTTCAGATGTGGGTATGGTCACCATCACTACTCCGAAAACCATTGCAGCTACACCCTTTACCGGTGCATCCGGAAGTAGCTTGCAAACAACTAGGTATGCACCCTGAGGCCAAAGAGCCTTTACCCCGATGTACATGTCTTTGTCCAAAGCTTTGGGGGTTTTGATCAAGAAAGGGCACTCGAAGCCGTTAGAGTCGCGGCCATTGCCAGGCAAGCTTCCTCCCACCCATTACCCAGTGAAGTACTGCGCCTTTCACCAACAGCATGGTCATGACACCGACTAGTGCTTTCGATTGCGTTATGAAATTCAGGATCTCATTGACAACAGGGTGATCGTGCCTCCGGAGAAGCCGAATGTCACCACCAACCCACTCCCACTATATAACCAAGCTCTACCTCCCAAACGCATCAACCTAATCCAAATCTCGACCACTCCGTATGACCGGAGCATATATATAACTCCCTCTCACCTACCTAAGCTGGAGGTATTCATTCTCGACAGCACGGACTTGTGCATGTTGGATATCTCCCAAACCCAACCAGAACCTGTGGTGGTGACTGTTGAACATAGAATTGGGTCGATTGCGGGGGCAGATGAGAATGATCATGAGGAGCCTGAGGGGTCTGCGAGCTTTGTGTACGACCTGAGCGGTTACATTACATCAATAGGCGAGGCTAGGCCAAGAGTAGGGTTGCTAGTTGAGGCAGAGATTTGTGTGGGATAGGAGGATGTACCTGATCAGGGGCTAGATGACCTAGCGGAACTGGAAGAGGATATCGCCAACATTCAATTCTTCAACGAACAAGATCCGGGGGACGTGACTGTCAACTGGTTTGATCTGGAAGGGTCAGCGAAAGCAACTGGGTGGCTCAGCAACGAGCCAGATGTTGTTGAGCAGTCTTAGCCAAAACAGGGCCCATCAGAGACAGGGATGTTAGCAGCAGCCGGAAAGGCCGAGAATCAGGATGCATCGTCGGAGAGCATCGGTGTTAAGAATTTTGCTTGGGATCAGAGCAGTTTGGGTACAGAAGATGCTGAGCAGCAGGCTACACTGAAGCAGTTTGAATAGGAAAATATCGAAGATCTGGAGAGAGCCAGAAAGGCCAAAGCCCCTACGGGGACATAACGTGTTGTGAGCACAAGAACGAAATGTGCTGCGATCACAGGAATGGAATGTGCTGTGGGCACAGGAATAGTTGCAACAAAACCAGACAGATGTCTGTCGATTGCCGATGATATGTGGTGGGAAGACGACGACTTATGTCTTGCCCACACTGATGAAGACTGGGGGAACAACCAGCTAGATGATACCTGGTATGTGGGGGTGGTTGACCACATGATCAGGAGTGGGCGGTATTTCAAGCCCCCACACTTGGATCAACCAAAGGAGTCCGAAAAGGACAAAGAGGCGGAGAAGCAGAAGAAAAAACTGCTCAAAGAGGAGGTTGTGCTGAAACAGCTTAAGAAGATGCAAGCAGACATCTCCATCTGGAGATTGCTTATGGCCTCAAGAGTTCATAGGCAGGCTGTCCTTTCTTCCATGGACAAGGCCAAACTTTCAATAGACACTACACCTGAGCAGTTGGTAGGGTTGGTTTTTTCGGGAGGAGCTTCCCTGACGTTGACCTTCATTGACAAGGAGCTGCCGCCTAAGGGCTCGGATCATAACAAACCACTCTACATCTCTATGGAGTGTAGAGAGAAGTGCATACTAGTGGTTCCTGTTGACACAAGGTCTGCTATCAACGTGTGCCCGTCAAGGACAGTATATGCTATTGGGTTGAAGCCCGCGGATTTTGTGCCAACTGCCAAGTGATAAGGGCGTATGATAACACCAGTAGAGAGGTGATGGGGACTGTGCAGATTTGGACTCAAGTTGGTCTAGGACAACGGGATATTGACTTTCATGTCTTGGATGTTCCCGCAACTTTCAATCTACTCCTAGGACGGCCGTGGCTACACCAGGTGAAGGCGGTCTCTTCCACCCTGCACCAAATGTTGAAGTGCCTCCACGGGAAAGGGGTGGCTATAGTTTTTGGGAATTCGTCAATTCATTCGCCACCAGAGGTGTCTACGCCAGTTCTGGAGATTGAACATGGCATAGAGGATGTATCCTTGTCAGGATTTACCATAGCCGAGGCCCAGATTGTACAGAACATCTTAGTTGTTGATGAGGGGTTATATGTCAGTGCATAGTCTGTGTATCTCATGAACAAACTCCAACACATCCCCGGGATGGGATTAGGGAAAAGTGGCTGGAAAGGCATTGCAGCTTCAGCCGAAGTGCCACACAACCCATATACCTTTGGCTTAGGTTATCTGCCAACCAAAGAGGATTAGGTGAGAAAAGGCAAAGAGATGGCCGGAAGAGCCAGAGCCAAGCAGGCCGGGAAGCCTTATGAGTTGGTGCACCGGCCTATCCAAGGCACCCTGAACGGATGCTTCGTCTGAGAGGAGGAAGACTTTCCATTCTGCGGTTTCCCAGAGCCATGGCTAAATGCAGAGAGGCAGCGCTTGCCGGGGTTCGAAATTTTCTTTGACTTGCAGTTGTCCGGGGATGATGATACCGAAGAGCAGACAGACCCACCAGCTGAGGCTGAGTAGTGCAAAGAGGAGGATTCCGAGAGCATAGAGTTTGAAATGAGGGTAGCACTGGCTTGTCTACTCTCAGATCCTCCGATCGTACAAAAGTGTTTTGGGATAAATTTTTGATTTCTATGATTCCGAATGAAGCGGCTGTGTGCCCATCTTCAAACATTCTGGATGTATCCATCGCACCCTCCCTCGTCTGGCAATACTGTAGACGTCCTTGAAAGTCTCGGGAGGGAAATCCCTTTTTGTTCATTTGGGCTCACTACAGTTCAGGACTCAAAGTCACGGTCTTGTATCTAATCTCACAGAGTGCAATGCAAGACCAATGAATCATCAAAAAGTCCAAATCCGGCAAATCATTTTTGAAAATAGATTTTTTGAAAGAAGTGCCAAACATGGACTGCTTTGCTAGATACAGAGTCGCCACCTAAATATTTATTTTGGAAGAATTTAGGAAACCCTGACTCGTTGCCTAAGGCCATGTGTTCGTCATGACCAAAGTTGCCTCGGCTTGGGAACTTGGGTACGATTGGGGAAGGTCACTTCCTGAGCACCCCCGCTCGCCCGATCAAAGATCGGCCTCTACTAACCATGATATCGAGCTTTGAAAATGTTATGTGTTCTTATTCCGGTTATTGGCCTAGAATTACTATGTGATGCGCACAGCATACAAATATAGACCGGATCACCTGAATTGGAACAAAACATCTCATGTTTGTTTTGAAAACGATTTGCTACTCGCAAGTAGGCCAAAATGCAGATTTTGCCACCCTCGAGTGGGCTTAGAAAACATGGTTTTGCCACTTTCAATTGGGCTTAAAAAAACTCGCATTCAATGCATTGTTCCAATTCAAATAACCCAACCTTCACCCACAGGCATTCAAGTAGGTATATCACATAAGCACATAGCCTCATGGTAAGCATGCTATCATGTTAACATTCACACATATGCGAGATGCTAAAGCATAAATGCTCACCTAGTACTCCGAGCCAAAATAGAAACTAGTTAGTAATCATGTGCATGATCCTAGTTCATGTGAAGATGGCTAATGCAACACATGCAGGATGCAACTAAGATAGGCTCGGCTATTCTAGACATGGCATATGAGATGCACATATAACATGTATTCAATTTGGAATTGAAGTACAATGCAGTTAGTATGATGCGCCGAGCCCGATGCGTGCAATATGAATGAATGTATGCAAACATGCTATCATAAGTATGTTAATTAAAACATGCCCTAAATCTAACCATCATAAGCGGTTAAATAAAAGAGAGAAAGACGTGGGGTTGGAAGGTATACATCACACACACGCACACTTATTACAACATTGCCCTCTCGCAGAGGGTCCAAAAGAATATTACACAACCAAATAAATGATTAACTACTCTAGCTAAGTAATTATTACAAACCTTCTAATTAATTAACAAATTAAATGCAGAAAGAAGGTGGCCGCAGCCCTGCCTCAGAATGCGTGGATGATGCATGCTCGATTCGCCTCGCCCGTAAACCCGGTACCATGCTCAAGGTTTCGCTTATATCGCTCGCTTGCTTCTCTAAGAACTGTGAAAATCTTGCAATTGCTTCTGGACCACCCCCTTCACACTTTAGGATGCCACCGGCCAAAAGAACATGCTACAGGCCATGAGAACAAGGTTACCGGCCAAAACTTTGACTACCGGCTGGACACTGATGGTCGGTCGGCACTGCAAGTGACCGGTCGGCCATTTCTTCCTACAGAATCTTGTAGTTGTTGCAGCAGAGGACAAACAGTGCATGGCATAGGATTTTCAAGGCAAATGTGTGCACGGCCACACTCCCTATCATGCAATGGACTCAAGGGAGCGTGGCTCTCAACCCTCGGGCCATCAATTACGCATTTAGATGCATGATGGCCTAAGAGGCCAAGTTTGCCATTCAATGTAAAAATGAATGCACAAAACAAATGAATGCCTTACACCCTATCATTTTGAGATAAAGGGCATTGGCGACCGAGGGTTGAGACGTGTTTCGTCACTTTAAGTACGAACACACCTCACCCCTCATGTTTGGTTTGACACCCCAAACCAAACCTAATGCAATGCATGTATGCCATATATAATGCTAAGTAATGCAACTAATGTAATGCAATATGAGCATGCTAAGCTAACATAATGCAATGCTACCAAGACGTGCAAGCCAAACTAATGTCACATTAGTATGTCAAGCATGCAACAATGTCATGTGATGCAATTAGCTAACAATATGCAAACATGCAAACAAAGTGTAATGCAACCATGTACCTAGTGTAATGCAACATGCAACATGTTAAGTATGCAACTATGTACAAAGAGGGACTTAAACTGAAATGGGAGGCCTCAGCCATGTCCTAAAACAGCGGCCAAAAGGGTGCAACAAAGGCACAAAACACACATGGAAACATGCATATACCAAGGCCCATCACCTAAGCCATAAAAGAGGCAATTCTAAGCATACTTAAAAGTGACAAACATTGTCATTTTACAAATATGCTGAGCTCTGAAATCATGCTAATAGGAGTGACAAACCAAACATGCAAATGAAGCATAGCATGCAAAGAGGTCCAAAGCTTGAGACCAACCAAAGGACTCAAGCCATAACCATACCAACTAAGCCCCAAAGGGCCAAAGTGACTTAAATTAGTCCTAGGGCAGACCAAAATGGGACTAGAACATGCATGGAACATGGTCAAAACATGCCAAGAAATGGGCCCAAAATAAAGGGCATTCAAGGCCACAAAAGGGAGCACTCTACTACAACCACCCCAACAACACATGGCATGGACTATTCAACCAAAAACAGAGTTTCAATGCATCTAAATACACCCAAATCCGCATGAATGGCATCTCAAATGACTTAAACAAAAGGCATGCACTATGACCCATTTCTAGGCATAAAAGAACAACTCTTCAAGGCATGAAAGGGATGATGAATGCAAGCATACAAGCATGGATTAGGAACTGAAATAGCGTGGGGAATGACTCCAAATCACTGAAACCACCCAACTAAAGCATGTTAATGACTCACACACTCAAGGCTCACAAGCCAAAATGCAAAGGGGCTATACCAAGCATGGAAAATATGATCAAATCAGCACCCACCAGACCTCAAGCATGGTAAGACATGACTAAGAACTTCACAAAGTTAGGCCAAAACATGAGAGCATGGTAGGTTAAATGCATGATGCGCTTTTAGACAAAATAGAGGAATACAAGGAAAGTATGTTATGCATGCAAGGGACCACCAATCCGACCAAAACATAGGCATATTATGACCTAATGACACCCAAAAACCTCTGAAATGGAGCAAAAAAACAACTAAGCATGCATACTACCCTTATGAGCCAGAAACACAAACAAGAGAGAGACAAAGGGAGAGGGGTGTCCCTTTCCTATACAAGACTTCAAAACCTCCTCTTCACCACTAAAAATCCCCTGGATTTCAGTGGTGAGAAAGCCAATACACAAAAGATACCAAAGCTTAACAAAGAAAGCACAAAAAGGGGCCAAACAAGGCCTAAGAGGGGGAGATCGACCCTAAACACAAAAGAGACCTTAATGAAACATCTTAAGCATGAAAAAGCAGAGTTTTTATCAGTTATACACAAAGCTCAAAACAGCATGCAAAGTAGGTTAAAAGCTAGTGCAAGATTGGGGAATATAAAGCAATAGTATTACCCTTGAAGAATACTTCAAGAATAGCAAGTCCAGCCCCCTACTTATGATCAAAACCAGCTCTAAACTCCAGGAACAACCTCTCAAAACCTCCACAACCGAAGTATGGTGTAATACTATAACAACCTTTTAAATCCTCTAACCCACACAAATGAAGAGAGAGATGGAGATATAGAGAGAGAGAGGTGTATATATCATATATCACTCTGATTTTTGCTCAACCAACCAACCCCTACAAAAGAGAAGAGAGGTCTCCTTATATAGACAAGGCAAAGGTCTAAGCTTCCAAGAGAAGCTAATCAAAAGAGGTCAAGGCTTCTTAAAAAAGCTAAGGCAAAGGGGCCAAGGCTTCCTGAGGAAGCTGAGACAGGGGTCCAAGCTTCTTGAGGAAGCTAAGACAAAGGTCCAAGCTTCCTCAAGAATTTAGACCAAAAGGGTGCAAAGGGTGCAAATTCGTCCATACACGTGTATGGAGGACAAGTCCGTGCATTCCAGCTGGCACAGCTAGCATGCACCATGCCTGAAAAAGGCAAAAAGGAGGTATTGGCCAGAACAGGAGTCCATCGGCCAAATAAATGGTCGGCTGACCACAGAAAAAGGCCGATACACCCAAGAGAGTGCCGACCGACCAAACATGTGGTCGATAGCAAAAAAAGCAAGGCTGGTGGCTTCATGCCACGACCAGTGGGTTTCAGGGATGGCTAACAAGCCTCTTCCCACCCTCAAGAGCACAAAACACAAGCCCTTGGTGCAAAACCAAGCACAGAACAGGCAAGTTAAGAGATCCTGAGGCAAGGCGCGTGACCGAGACCTCCGGGAACTCAAAACGAACACGAACATGGATGATCATCGAGTGTTCAAACGATGACGTCCAAGTCTTGAGGAGGGTCAAAAATGGGGTGTCTACAGTTGCCCCTCTTTGACAGAACTCGAAAGTCATAACAATGACGGGAGTAAATGTCAAAGCCTAGAGACGACCCATTTTTGACGAGGCTGAAGACTTAGACAAAGCATGCAAGACAAGAAGATATGCTACAAGGCGGGGCAAAATGCAACCGACAATGCAAGAAGCCAACATAACTTATGATCATGCAAAGAAAGTTGTAGAAGCATGATAATGCAACGATTTTAAGCTAGCAAACACAAATCGACTACATTACAATGCGAAGGATGTAAGAGAATTATGTAATTCTCGCCACGCTTTCACGCGAGAATACAATACCGGCGTTCGGTTAATGCGTCGTGCGCTTCAAATGAACCGTACATACAATATCGTGCCTGTAAAAGAGAGAAACTTAACAGGTACAATGTTGTTAGCAACATGCATAACAATGCAATTGAAAGTGCGTGACAACGCCAGTGAAGGGGTGCATGACAATGCGGATGAAAGGGTGCATAACAACGCAACCCAAGTGTGGGCATAACAATGCATGGAGGGCATGCGTGACAACGCAATGCCGAGCGGTGCATAACAATGCGATTTGAAATGTAAGCGCATATAAATAAAGCACACGTGACAATGCATGCAATGTGTGAAAAAGGAACTTGGACACATATAAGTAAAGCATAACGCGACAACGCATGCAATGTGTATAGGAACTTGAACACATATAAGTAAAGCATAACGCGACAACGCATGCAATGTGTATAGGAACTTGAACACATATAAGTAAAGCATAACGCGACAACGCATGCAATATATATAGGAACTTGAACACATATAAGTAAAGCATAATGCGACAACGCATGCAATGTGTATAGGAACTTGAACACATATAAGTAAAGTATAACGCGACAACGCATGCAATATTTATAAGAACTTGAACACATATAAGTAAAGTATAATGCGACAACGCATGTAATGTGTATAGGAACTTGAACACATATAAGTAAAGCATAACGCAACAATACATGCAATGTGTATGGGAGAAAAAAAAGGGGGCATACTCAACTGAAGCATGGTAAAGGCATGTTATCCATGATATTGAGATGCAAATTCAGCACAAAATGAAACATTGTGTAATGCGAGATGCGTAACGAGCGTGCTTTTAAAGCCAAAACGAAACAACGTAATACGACATGATTGAAACGATTTGTGGAATTCACAATATACAAAAAGGATACGGGAAGGGATGCTCCTTGCACGCACCGAGCATCGCTTATAGAAGACGTAGCTTGAGGTCAACTCGAAGGTCTACTAATGTTCCGAGAGTGCACTTCCTCGCACTGTCTTGGGTAATGAAGGTGCCAAACCACATCGTTGACTCGAACAAGGGTACGGGATGCATCGACCGCAAGGGGAGGTTACCGATATCAATCCCGATGCTCTGCTGCCCTGCCCTCTTTTTGCTTTACTTTCCTTTTTTACCGTTAGTTTTAAGCACATTGCACTGCCTCAGGCAGGTTTTACTTTTTCAAGACTATGTATTTTTGCAAAAGACATGATGGAAATGAAATAGCTATTTTAAAAAAGGGTGTTACGTTTGTACTTTCCATGCATCGCATCGCGTGGCATCACATAACAATGTGAATGAAATTGAACTTTGTTTGAAAATTAAGCCCTTGCCTCGTAATAATCAGGTAGTGAGCTGACTAACAACTCAATAAGTAAAACAAAGAAACTCGATGAGCTAACCAAGTGCGAGTACAACTCGATAAGCAAAACAAAGACTCGAAGAGATGAAATACAACTTGACAAGCAAATGTACAACAACTCGATAAGCAAATGGGCGTGACTCCGTAAAAATCATCATCGGAGGGCATTGGAAGTGGTGCCAGTCCCCAAATTCTCAGCATGTTCAACACATAAATAGCTCAGAGGACAAGAAGGAAGACCACCGGCCACAAGGGAAAGCCATCGGCCTCAAGAAATGGCCATCGGCCAAAAGTGGTAGTCGGTCGGCACCATTTTTGGCCGGCCGGCAATGTATGGCAAGAACTACTAGAATGCTTGCAGCTGTCTCTCACTCACACCTTATCCCCTACAAAAGGCCTCAACTTCATAGTTTTCTTCAATTCAACACTGATTTGCTCCAAATAGAAGAGTTCCTTGCCCAAAATCTCATAGCTTGGATTGCCAACTTGGATGGCTCGGAAAGGTTGAATTTCCGGGGCTTCGGCATAAACCCACTATTCACTCTGAGTCATACTCCGCTGCACTTTCCGTTCCTCTATGCTACGGCAAGGTTTTGGAACCCGGTAACACATGTCTTTAGCTTTGGCGGGCAAGAGGTATGTCCTACCTTTGAAGATTTCCAAGCTTTGATGGAATCTAAGCACAACGAAGAAATCTTGCCCCAACTTCGCTTCGGCCACGCCTAAGCTTTAGGGCGAATGTGTGGGCTTACGATGCATGACACTCGATCTTTGATTGGTGACGGAATGCTGGATATTCCGAGTTTGATTTGCCGATTTTCTGATGCCGGCGACGTGGTGACCATCATTGGCAAGGCTTTCGGCGACACACCCTTTGTTTGTGCATGCTATCCCATTTCTTGCTTGCCTCAGGCTCCGGAGTGTAGCACGTCCGCGGGGGACCTCGCTACAGTGTTCGAACTCTCCTTTGTGTCGGTTCCAAATCTGAACCAAAGAGTCCAAATCCGGCAAATCGTTTTGAAGAAAAAAACAGATTTTGAAAAGTAGTGCCAAACATGGACTGCTTTGCCAGATTACAGAGTCGCCACCTAAATATTTTAAAATGGAAAATTTAGGAAACCCTGACTCGGTGCCGAAGGCCACGTGTCTGTCATCACCAAAGTTGCCTCGGCTCGGGAACTTGGGTACGATTGGGGAAGGTCACTTCGTGAGCACCCCCACTCGCCCGGTCAAAGACCGGCCTCTACTAACCGTGATATCCGTTTTTGAAAACATTACATGCTCTTATTCTAATTATTAGCCTAGAATTACTATGTTATGCGCGCAGCAAACAAGTATAGACTAGATCGCCTAATTTGGAAATAAACATTGCATATCCGTTTTGTCTCGAAAAACGTGTTGTTTTCTTTTGCTACTCGCAAGTAGGCTAAAATGCGGATTTTAATGAGTTGTTCCAACTCAAGCAATCCAACCTCCACCCACAGGCATTCAAACAGTTTATAACACATAAGCATTTAGCCGCATAGTAAGCATACTGTCATGGCAACATTCACACGCATGCGATATGCTAAAGCATAAAACTTACATTGTACTCCGTGCCAAAACAATAAACTAGTTAGCAAAACATGCATGACCTAGTTCATGTTAAATGGCTAATGCATCACATACAGGGGTGCAATCTAAACAGGCTCGGCTAACCCTAAACATGGCACATGAGATGCAACAATTATCACGTATTCAATTTGGAATTGAAAGTACGATGCAGTTTGCATGATGTGCCGAGCCCGATGCATGTAAACAAATGCATGAATGCACACATGCATTGCATAAGGTATGCTAATTTAAATGTGCCCTAATCTACCAACATAAGCGGGTAAATAAAAGGGAGAAAGAAATGGGGATTGGAAGACATACACCCACTCACACACATTTATTACAATTGCGCCCTCACTCGGAGGGATCAAAATAATAATACAGTCCCAAAATAAATGAATAAATATTACAAATCCTAATTACTGAATAAATAAATGTGAAATAAAAGGGGGCCACAGCCCCTCGCCTCGGGATGCGTGAATGATGCATGCTCGATGTCCGCTTTGCCCGGGAACCCGCACCATGCCTCTGTTCCCTCTGTTTTTGCTGCCCTGCCTCTCTGGAAAATTGCCAGAGTCCTGGGACACCTTCCACATACCCTGAATATTACTACCGGCTGAAGGGTTGGACCATTGGCTGCAGGGTTTGGCCACCGGCTGAAATTGAGATTATCGGCACAAAAAGTGTGCCGGTCGGCACTGAAGAGTGCCGGTCGGCACTAAATTCCTGCAGGAGACAGTTTTGACAGCAGCAGACAGCAACAGAGCATGGCATTGGATTTTTGAGCATATTTATGCATGGCCAATGCTTCCTATCATGAATGGGACTCAAGGAGACATGGCTCTTGGTTCTAGGGCTATCAATTGTGCACCTTGGTGCATGATAGCCTAAGATACCAAGGTTGCACTTTTAATGTAAAAAATGCATGCAACACAACAATGATAACTAAGTCCCCATCATGCCAAAATCAAGGGCCTTAGTGACATGGGAATTAAGGTGTGTTTTGTCACTTGGAGTACAAACACCCCTCACTTCCCACACTTGGTTTGACACCCCAAACCAAGTGATGAAATGCAATCCATGCAAACATGCATGAATAATGCATTATGGAAATTAGGATGCTAGCAAACTAAGTACCATGCAACTAACATATTAGGCTTGCAAAATGCCAAAGTGCGTGAGATGCTAGTGTGATGCAAACATGAGCCAAGTATGCAATGGAATCAATGTGTTACAACACCTAGTGGACCAAACATGCAACAAACATATAATGAGCATGCTATGGTGGCCTTAACCACCACGGAGGAGGCCTCAAACCTCCCCAAAACAGTGGCCGAAACGGACTGAAATTATGGGCAAAATGCCATTCAAGCATGCAAGCCAATAAGCCCAAAACCAAGGGCACTCAAGAGAGCATCTAACCATCCCTTACAGAACCACTCATGGCATAAATCTAACAACCAAAAACAGACTTCTATCATGCAAAATGACACCCAAAACTCACATATGGCAGCCCCAAAATGTGTTAATCATGCAAGCGTACACAATGCCAATTCCTAGACATAAAAGGGGACACCCTTGAGGCATGAAAATGGTCACACATGTAAACATACACACATGATTTTTGGACTGAAATAGGGTCACAAATGATGCCAAATCATGAAGATGATCAATGTTGAACATGCTTAGGAACCAAAATGCATAAGGCTTACAAGCCTAGAATACAAAGCAACCATGTCAAGCACACTATATATGGCAAAATCAGTGGCTCACAGCCCTAATACATGGTAATATGAAGCTAATACCTTCATGGAACCAAGCTAAAACATGCAAAGAACATGGCCTAGATGTATGGCATGCTTTTAGGTATAAGAGAGCATTTCAAAGCAAGTATAAGATACATATTAAAGGCTACAAATCCGACCCAAAACAGAGGTTAAACATGCTCCAAAACACTCAAAAAAATTCTGAAATGAAGCCTAATGCAAGTATGCATGCATGCTACTCTTTAGGCCAAATACAAAGACAAGCAAAGGACAAGGGGGAGAGGGGTGTCCCTCCCCTATTTGAGACTTGGAAGTCCCTTCCTCACCACTAAAAACTCGCTGGTTTTCAGTGGTGAGAAGACCAAGAACACCAAGCAAGCAAAGCTTCAAGAAAAGACACCAAAATGGCCAAAACAAGGCCTAAGAGGGTGAGACTCTACCCAAACCACAAAATGACCTCAATGAATGTTCAAGAGCAGGTAAAAACAAGAGTTTTTCATGTTAAACACAAATCCAAAAACACAAAGCAAGAGGGGTAGAAATTAGTTGCAAGAATGGGGAAACTAAAGCAAAAAGTTTACCCTTGAAGATCCAATGAAGAACAGGTGGAGCAGCCCTCCTCTAATGATCAAAACCAGTCCAAGATCACACAAAACAACCTTCCAAGTCCCTCAATCTCAGAGCTAGGTGTAATGGTATGTGTACAAGGGCAAAAGTAAGGTAAAAACACACTTTTTAGGCCTAAAACACACACAAGAGAGGAGAGAGAGGGAGATATGGAGAGAGAGAGTATAACACAGATGTATACATGTATAAGCTCTGGTTTTTTGACCTAAAATGGCTAACCCTTGTAAAGGGAGATGAGATGGACTTATATAGGCAAGAAAAGACTTGGTGGCTAAGCAAGGGAGGGAGGTCAAGGGGTGCAAAAGGGTCCAAGGGGTTCTAGGGTTTCTAGAAGGTCCTGGGACAGCTGGCCAAGCTTCTCCAAGAAGCTTGGCCAAGGGTTCAAGCTCCATGAGGAGAGAGGGGGTCAAAGGGACCAAAGGGTGCACACCCGGGCATGAGGAGTGGTGACGGTGCACTCCAGCTGTCACAACTGGCATGCACCATCCCTGGGGGTGCAAAGGGGTCACACCGACTAGCCAAAACAGTCACCGGCACAAAACACTGCCGGTCAGCAACACACAGTGCCGACCGGCCAAGGATTTGGATAAAAATGTGCCGATGGCCACTAGGGAGTGCCGGTGTAGGTGTGGGGCAGCCGATGGGCTTCAGGGATGGCTAATAAGCCTTTCCCTACCCTCAGATGCAAAACACACAAGTCTTGGTACAAAACCAAGCACAAAACAAACCGGTTGAGAGGTCCTGAGGCACGGCGCGCAGCCGGGGCCTCCGGGAACTCAAAACAAACACTAACATGGATAATCACCGAGTGTTCCAGCGGTGACGTCCAAGTCTTGAGGACGGTCAAAAATAGGGTGTCTACACGGAGGATCTAGTGTCCGGTTGATTGAGGTTGCCCAAAGTTTGAAGAAGGGCAAACGCTGCATTGCCATGACGTTGGCCGAGACGTTGATGGGCTTGGACGCTTTCTATCACCGAGAGACGACCAGATTTGCAGGGAGTCCACTATTGCTGTAGGTAATGTTTCCCATCCAATCTTACATATGTATTGCTCACATCACTCGGCTCTCAGGCTCGATTTTCTCACAAAACCCTTTTCTCACTGTTCTCTCATCGTACATCTCTCTATTCTTTAATCTCTCATTTTTCATCCCTCCCCAAGTGTGATTGATGGACAAGTTGCAGGTTGTGGACTCTTGCCTGGTATATTCAGCTCGCGGTTATTTCTTCCGACAACGTCTGGTTGATGCCCTAGATGAGGGATGGTGGTTCGACTGGATGTGCAATTTGTCTGCAGACCGTATTGCTTGGCGCTGTCCTTGGCTCAATCTACCGGCAATGAGCTATAGCATGTCTCGACAGACTGGGATTCAGTTGATAGGCCTGACACACTGCATGTTTTACTTTTCTTTCCGGTTCCAGTGCCAGTTCGGCCATGATCAGACTTGTCTGCCAGAGGGAATAGAGTACCCTGCTGCATTCCCAATCCGAGGTGCGCAGCTTGCTTGGTATGCCATAGCATGGAGGACTAGAGAGCTTCTGGCCCCTGCACCCACTTTCAGTTGCATCTTGTCTGATGAGTGCATAGATTGGGTCAACGAAGAGGCACAGATTGGGCCCAGCTTGGCGTCAGAGGTTTCGACCAGCTCTGGGAGGGGACGCAGGAACACCTGACTTAGCTATGCCCCGGATTTACTGCTTTATTAGTACTTTCAAGTTTTCTTTATGAATGTAACCAAAAGTAACTTCAATTTGTATGCAAGAGCAGGAGGACTTTGTATTGAAATCATTAAAATTGAAGGTTGTGGGTACTGAAAATTTTCCGCTTTGGTCCAAAAATGGTCTAAGTTGTAATAAGATTAATTTGAACAAAGTCAACTTTTATCAAAACTTTTCAAAACCATTTTCAACATGGATCAGAACTGGACACACCTGAGATCTATCACTGAGATGCACAACCCCGGATCCTAGCAACTGGAAAGTTGCCCCTAGTTTGAATAGTATTACGGCACTGCACAGCAACGGAAAATTGCCCCTAGTCTGAAGAGCACTGCACCGGAGATTATAACCAAACTCTTGAATGCTAAATAGACAAAGATGGCTGAGATGATCAAATGGAAAAAGTTGATGGGGGAAAAGTTTATGGCTGAACTTTAGGATGAAGTTGCCTACGTGTCCCAAAGAGGGGAATCAAGCCTTACGTAGTTCAGGCTCGAGTTCACTCGAGTATTTTCACTCTCCTTTTACGCTCTAACTTTTGCCAAGGCCGTCCTTTGCGGGTTTTCAACCTTGCAAGCTTAGTTTTTTTAATTTCAATTTTTTTCATGCTCTAACTTTTGCCTAGGTCGCCCTTTCGAGTTTTCGGCCTAGCGAGCCTCTCAGGGGTAATATTTTTTCAACTTGTCCATATTGATCGGCTGTGAAAACTCTAGGCCATCTAGGTCCATCAGAACCACAGCTCCACCTGACCAGATAGACTTAATGATGTAAGGACCAGTCCAGTTGGGTCTGAACTTGCCCCTTGGGTCGTGGATGGGAGCTCGATTGTCCTTGAGTACCGAATCTCCTTCTTTTAGATTCCTGGACTTAACTTTCTTGTTGAAAGCCTTGGCAATTCTACGCTGATAACCTTGAACATGGTACAGTGCTTTCATTCCGCGCTTGTCAAAGAGCATGAGTTCTTCAAATCTGCTCTGCTGCCAATCTGCTTCGGTTATTTGACACTTAGCCAGCACTCTCAAAGACGGAACTTCAATCTCGATAGGTAGAACGGCCTCCATCCCATAAACTAATGAATACGGAGTCGCCTCAGTAGACGTTCTAATTGAAGTCCGGTAGCCCCACAGAGCAAACGACAACTTATCTGGCTAATCCCGGTAGGTTTCCACCATCTTCTGCAGTAGGTGTTTGATATTGTTGTTGGCTGCCTCGACCGCTCCATTGGTCTGCGGCCGATAGGTGGATGACTTATGAAAAGCCACGTTGTATTTTTCCAACAAGTCAATCATTTCCTTCTTGAAGTGGGAACCGTTATCTGAAATTATCTCGTTCGGGACCTCGTAGCGACAGATGATGTTGTTTCTGATGAACTTCGCGACATGCGAAGCCTTCAACATCGCATAAGATTGGGCCTCAACCCACTTTGTGAAATAATCTATCGCAACTAGGATGAACTCATGCCCATTCGACCTTTTCGGTGTGACAGCCCCGATCACGTCGATCCCCAAACTAAAAATGGCCACGGCGAAGTCATATTGTACAGCTTCGACGGCGGAATGTTCATGCGGTTTGCATGGATCTGACATTTGTGGCATTGCCGAACAAAGCTAATACAATCCTCCTCCATGGAGGACCAATAGTAACCTTGTCTGAGGATCTTCCGCGCTAGCATTACCCCATTCATATGCGCACCGCATTCCCCTCCATGGATGGCCTCCATTAGGCGTCTTGATTTTTCAGCTTTAACGCACAGCTTATGCATTCCCAGATGACCTCTTTTATACAATTTACCTCCGCAGATGATGAACTGAACGGCCATTCTTCTGATTGCCCTTTTATCCTTGGCATTTACCCCTGGTGGATATGCTTCCTTCTCCAAGAAATTCCAAATATCGTAATACCAGGGATTCTCATCTTGAACCTCATCTATGGCGGCAATCGACTCGTAAGCCGGCACAAATTTTTGGTTGATAATGACTGGACGCATCCGTACTCCAAACGGGATGTCTATCATGGAAGATAGAGTTGCTAGCGAATCTGCGAACCTGTTGTTCTCCTTAATAGATGAGTAAAGTTCAGCTTCTCAAACCGAGAAATTAACAAATCCAAGGTTTGGTGATACATTATCATCTTTTCTTCTTTGACTTTCCAATCTCCTTTTGCTTGAGATACAACGAGGTTTGAGTCCCTGATGGCGTCTAACTGTTTTGCCCCTAATTCCAAGGCTGCTTCTAGATCGGCAATGCATGCCTCATATTCTGTTTCGTTGTTCGAGACTTTGAACCGGAGTTTGAAGGCTAGCGGGATACATGAATTGTCGGGTGCTATCAGTAACACCCCTATTCCATACCCATACTGGTTTGACGCTCCGTCAAAGTACATCGTCCAAGTTTCATCGTCGATATGCAAAATGGCCTCATCTGGGAATAAGTACTCAACTGCTTCACCCCCTTCCACTGGATGATCGGCTAAGAATTCTGCTGCTACTCTTCCCTTGATTGACTTGCGCGTCACATATTTTAGATCGAATTCGGAAAGCAACAGCAACCAACGAGCTAGCCAACCCGTAAGTGTCGGTTTCTCGAAAAGATATTTGATGGGATCCAGTCGTGAAACCAACATTACGGAGTGAGCTAACAGGTAGTGCCGCAGCTTCCTGGTAGCCCATACCAAGGCTAAGCAAGCCTTCTCCAACGGTGTGTAGCGAGTTTCATACTCTAGCATCTTCTTGCTTAGATAGTAGATGGCTTTTTCCACCTTGTCCTCTGATTCTTGCGCGAGCATGCAGTCCATTGTAGTCTCAGTTACCAAAAGGTACAATATCAACGGCTTTCCCGGTTCAGGCGGTGACAACACGGGTGGGTTCTGTAAGTATTTCTTAATCTGTTCAAAAGCAGCTTGGCATCGACCGTCCCATTGGAATTTCTTTCCTTTCTTCAGGAGACCAAAAAGTGGTTCACAAGTCAAGGTTAGTTTTGAGATAAACCGTCTTATGAATTGCACTTTCCCCAGAAAGCCTCACACTTCCTTCTTAGTCCTTGGTGGTGGCATTTCTAAGATGGCCTTGATTTTGGAAGGGTCGACTTCGATACCTCTCTGTGTAATCAGAAACCCTAGCATTTTTCCCGCTGTAACACCAAATGTACACTTCAGAGGATTCAGCCAACCGAAATTCTCTGATCCTTTGAAAGAACTTTTGCAAGGCGTTGTAGTGGCCCTCTCTATCTTTGGACTGGACAATCATGTCATCCGCATACACATCAACCTCTTTGTGGATCATGTCATGTAATATCGTGGTTGCGGCTCGTTGATATGTAGCTCCAAAGATTCTTCAAATTAAACGGCATCACTCAGAAGAGAAGTCCCACGGGGTGGTGAAAGCAGTCTTCTCCCGGTCCTCGGGTGCCATCACTATCTGATTGTAGCCTGAGAAGCCAGCCATGAACGAAAGCAAAGCATGCCCTGCTGTGAAGTCCACTAACTTATCAATATGCGGCAAGGAAAAGTCGTCCTTCAGAGTAGCTCTGTTCAAATTCTTGAAATCCACGCGTACCCGGATCCTGCCATCCTTCTTCGGCACCGGAACAATGTTGGCCAACCAAGTCAGGTATTCGGATACCAGCAGGAACCCTACGTCAATTTACTTGGTGACCTCTTCTTTAATCTTGAGGGCCTAGTCTGGGCGGATCCTTCTAAGTTTTTGTTTGACGGGTCGGGCCTCAGGGTCAAGAGGGATCCGGTGCTGTATAATCTCAGGATCGATTCCAGGCATGTCTTCGTAGGACCACGTGAAAACATCTTTGAAATCTTTTAATAAAGCGACTAGGAGCTCGCGTTTCTCCGAAGACAACGTGGACTCGATCTGGACCAGCCGCGGGTCCTCCTCAATACCAATATTCACAGTAGTGATTTCATCAACTAAAGGTTTAACAATTCTTTCCTACTCTTGATCAATTAATCGTTGCAAGACCGGAGGAATTTCTTCCTCGTCGTTTTTGTCAAAATTTTGAAAGTCTTGATTCAAGCAATAAATCAAAGGCACAGAAAAGTACTCAGAAACCACATCCACATCATTCTCATTAAGCACATCCAAACTGTCCGATTCCTCTGTTACAACAGACTCAAAAGAGAAAGAAAAAGACGACTTGGATAAGACTGTGGCATCCGGGTTATCACCCCCAGGAATACTTGACTCAGACTCAGTCGAGTTGGAACCTGATTCTGACTCACAAGACTCGGTGGAATCAGATTCCGGCTCACTACTTGACCCGGTGCTGTTTGACAAAAATCCCTCCTCGTGCGATGAATGCATCCAAAATGTTTGCTGGTAGGCCCACAGTCATTTCATTCTCGATCATGGACACCGAGAAGTTATCCCCCAAGCACTCCTATTCGATCGGAGGATCTGAAAGTAGACATGCCAGTGCTACCCCCATTTCACTTTCGGTGTCCTCAGAATCCACTTTCTCATTCTGTTCAACACCAGCTGATGGGTCTATCTGCTCCTCGGCAACATCATCCCCGGATAATTGAAGGTCAAAGAAGATCTCAAAACCTGGCACGCGCTTCCTCTCCGCGTTCAGCCACGGCTCTAGGAAGCCACAAAACGGAAAGTCCTCCCCCTCTCGGACGAAGCGTCCGTTTAGGGTACCCTGAATGGGTTTGTGCATCAGCTCAAAAGGCTTCCTCGCCTGCTTCGCTTTGGCTCTCCCAGCCATCTCCTTACCTTTCCTTACCCAATCCTCTTTGGTGGGTAGATAACCCAAGCCAAAGGTATGGCGGTTGTGTGGCACTTCGGCTAATGCTGCAATGCCCTTCCGGCCGCTCTTTCCCAATCCCATCCCGGGGATATGTTAAAGCTTGTTCATGAGGTATACTGATTAAGCACTGACATACAACCCCTCATTAACAGCCATGATGTTCTGCACGACCCGGGCCTCAGCCAGGGTAAAGCTAGATAAGAACACATCCTCCATACTGTGCTCAATTTCCAAAACTGGCGTAGATACTTCTAGCAGTGGATGGATTGATGAATTTCCAAAAACGATGGCTACTCCCTTCCCATGAGGGTATTTCACCATCTGATGCAAGTTGGACGAAACTGCCTTTACTTGGTGCAACCACGGCCGTCCCAAAAGTAGATTGAAGGTCGCAGGAACTTCTAAGACGTGAAAGTCTACCTTATGCTGTCCCGGCCCAACCTTGGTTTGAATATTCACTATCCCCATTACTTCTCTGCTTGTGTTATCATACGCTCGAATCACCTGGGCTGTCGGCACAAAGTCCGTGGTTTTTAAACCGATTGTGTATGCAGTCCTTGCCGGGCACACATTGATAGCAGACTCTGTGTCGACAAGCACCACGGGTATCCATTTGTCTCTACACTCCATAGAGATGTAGAGTGGCTTGTTATGGTTCGCACCCTCAGGTGGCAACTCTTTGTCAGAGAAAGTCAACATCGGGGTAGCCCCTCTCGGAAAAACTAAGCCCACTAGTTGTTCAAGCGTGGTGTCTATTGAGAGCTTGGCCTTGTCCATGGTCGATAAAACAGCTTGTCGATGCACTCGTGATGCCATAAGCAGTCCCCAAATGGAGATGTTTGCCTGTATCTTTTTCAACTACTTCAGTACAGCTTCTTCTTCGAGTTGCTTCTCTTTCTATTTCTCCTCCTCCTTATCTTTCCCAGACGTCTCTGGCTGATCTAGATGTGGAGGCTTGAAATACCGTCCACTCCTAGTCATATGGTCGACTTCACCAATGTACTAGGTATCGTCTGGCTGATTGCTCCCCCAATCCTTATCCGTGTGGGCAAGACATAGATCATCATCCTTCCACCACATTCCACTGGCAACCGACAGACACCTGTCCGGCTCCGCTTCTACTGTCCTTGCACTCACAGTATTTCTAGTCCCCTCATGGGCTTTAGGTTTTTTGATTCTCTCAGAATCTTCAAACCTTTCCTGTTTCAACTGCGTCAGTACAGCTGTCTATTCAATAATTCTTGCACTCAAAGTGCCCAGATCCCGAGCAAAATTTTTAACACCGGCGCTCTCCAGTGATGCACTCTGATTCTCGACCCTTCTGGCCAGAACTGATGTCCTCGCCCCTGACGGGCCCTGTTCTCGTTGGCATTTTTCCATAACATCCGGTTGATCATCCAGCCACCCATTAACCTCTGTCGATTCCTCAAGATTCGACCAGTTGACTGCCATGTTCGCTGGATTTTGCTCACTGAAAACTGGAGGTTAGCGAAGTTCCCTTCCAAAGCCGATAAGTCATCCGACCCCTGATCAAGTCCATCCCTCTGTACTATACAAAGCTCTGCCCTTTCTGGCAACTCCACACTTGGCCTAACTTGGCCTACCGACAGAATGTAGTCACTCGGACTGTATGCCTTCTCAGTAAAACTCCCAGATTCCTCAAATTCTGACTCAACAATCCCATTCTCCTCTCCCCTATTCTGTCTTCGACAGTCACCATCATTGGTTCGGGTTGGGTTCTGGAAATGTCCAACATGCACAGGTTAGTGCAGCCGAGAAGAGGCACCTCCGGCTTGGGTAGGCGGGATGGGGTGATATATATGCTAGGATCGTAAGGCACGACCTCAGTCTGGATAAAGTTGATTCTTTTAGGAGGTGGAGCTTGGTGGTGCGGTGGGAGAGGGTTTGTTGTGACATTGGGTTTTTCGGGAGGCACAATCACCCCGTTATCAATGAGATCTTGAATCTCATGACGCAATCGGAAGCATTGGTCGGTGTCATGACCGTGATGTTGGTGAAATGCGCAATATTTGGCGGGGTTGTGGGTAGGGAGAAGTTTTTCTGGCAATGGTCGTGGCTCTAGGGGCTTCAAGTGCCCTTTTCTGATTAAAACCCCCAGAGCTTTGGACAGGGGCATATATAGTGGAGCGAAGGTTCTTTGGTTTTTGGGCGGGTATTTGGCCGTTTATGTATTGCTTCCGAACGCACCGGAGTATGGCGTAGCTGCCATGGTTCTTGGAGAGGGAATGGTGGTGACCATACTCACTTCTGAGGCTCTTGTAGTTGTAGCGCCGCTCGGGCCTACATTAGTATTGTGGTTAAAGGTTCTCCTGGGTTGCTCTCTGTCATTATCGATCAATCCTTGCTTCAAGGCATCCTCAATCTGTACTCCTATCTCATGCAGATTTGAAAAAGTAGAGAAGGGGAGCACGATCATTTTCTGCATCAACTTAGGCTTGAGATTGCGCACAATCATCCGAATTTGATCTTTATCGGTGGGCCTTAGGGTCATCATTGAGGCCTTGGCCCTCCATCTGGTTTCGAACTCCGAAAAGCTCTCCTTAGGCTCTTGCATTGTCATCTCGAGATCACGGGTTGTAATCTCGATTTGCGTATTATATGAGTACTACGCAATGAACGCCTCGGCCATCTCATCCCAGTTCCTCTTAACATCATCTTTTAACTTTGCGTACCAGATGGCCGCCACACCCGACAGGGTCCAGCCGAACAAAGATAGCTTCTGTAGTCTGGTGAGGCCCATCGGCCTTAAGATATCTGAAAACAACCTCAGGTGCACCATGGGGTCCCTAGACCCATCAAATCGATCAATATGCGGCATCTTGAATCGGTCTGGCAGCGTCACAGCTGCATCGGTATACTCATCCTCAATGTCAGGGATGGTCTTGACTCCTTGGGATTTCCTAATCATCTTTTCCAGCTTGCTCAACTTTAATGCGGTTGGGTCTACTTTGAACTCAAAGGGAGAATCCGGTACATTGACAGGCGTGGGCGCCTTGGATAGTTGCAGTAGAATCGGGGGCGGAGCCGGCCCCGTTGGAACTTCCGTATCCTCTTGGATATTCTGGACATTTGGTGTCTCTTCGGGTATCGGAACCCTTGGTGGGGGAGGAGCTTGATGTGAAGTAGATGCCCCGGCTTGCTGCTGTAGCCTTATGATTAACTCTGCTTGTTCAGTCATAACCGTGGCCTGTTGTTTGGCGAACTCCGCCTGTCGGACAGCGTCTTGCTGCATAGTTTTCATGCTCTCTTGGAGCTAGCGCACCATCTCCTCTAAACTTGCCATACTGCTCTGATCTAGCTGTATTACCGGTATATGTTGCCTCTCTGCGGGAGAAACAGGACTCTGATTCCTACTATACCTAGGCGGGGTGGATGAAGCCCTTTGAACTGTCTGTTGAACTGATATCCTCTACCTAACTGCCCTCCGTCTGGTAACCGGGGTAGAGAATGATACACTAGTTGTCCGTCTACCAGATCCTCAGATCGATGGAGTCGACGACCTCTTGTCCAGAGTGCTTGGGGGATATCTGCTTGGTTTGAAGCAATTATGCTAAACTACCTAGCAAAAAGATAAATAAAGCAGTAATAATAAAATAAACAACCAGAAGAACGGACAGCATAACAGCGTAAACAAACACACAACACACAGTTTGGCATCACGACACGCAGTTGATAAGCTGAATACACTGTTCTCAGATGTTGATCATTGTTCCCAGATTATTGCCCCCAAAATCAAATCTGATACCCGTAGATAACTGATCCTCAAAACACTGATGCCCGCAGGCCTGATGCCCAAACTTGCAAATTGAAATGTGCATTCCCTGTAGAGATACACTTTAAAAGCACATAGCAAGTAAAAGAGAGCCAAAACACCCCTATGTTGGGGTAGGTTTTCCTTGTCCTATTTTGTCAGGAACTAGGGTTTCACTACGCACGCAGCGGTTTCAAACAACCTATAATCCGGTAAGCAACCTGTCCTAGCTTGGAATGGTCACTATGGATTCCGAATATGCACCAGGTCGAATGGCCAAAAAGGGTGCCCCGGTAAAACCGGGGTTTGTATTCCCATTCTGGCAGAGCCCGTAACTGGTAAGCCTTATGGCACGCAGCCTCTGGCAAACCGCTCAGGAATAGCACATGGCAAACACGGTGTCCTAGGCGCACCAATGCACATGCAATGCAAAGAAACACATAAGTGTAGTCAAAACAAGATATCATGAGTTCGAGTCAAGTTCTCAAACTCCCCAGCAGAGTCGCCAGAAACTGTAGACGTCCCCGAACGTCTCGGGGGGGAAATCCCGTTTTGTTCATTTGGGCTTACTACAGTTTAGGACTCAAAGTCACGGTCCTGTATCTAATCTCACAGAGTGCAATGCAAGACCGATGAATCATCAAAGAGTCCAAATCTGACAAATCGTTTTTGAAAACAGATTTTTTGAAAAAAATGCCAAACATGGACTGCTTTGCCAGATACAGAGTCGCCACCTAAATATTTATTTTGGGGGAATTTAGGAAACCCTGACTCGTTGCCTAAGGCCACGTGTCCGTCATGACCAAAGTTGCCTCGGCTCGGGAACTTGGGTACGATTGGGGAAGGTCACTTCGTGAGCACCCTCGCTCCCCCGATCAAAGATCGGCCTCTACTAACCATGATATCGAGCTTTGAAAACGTTATGTGTTCTTATTCCAGTTATTGGCCTAGAATTACTATGTGATGCG
Organism: Camellia lanceoleosa; assembly: GCA_025200525.1. Taxonomy (NCBI): domain Eukaryota; kingdom Viridiplantae; phylum Streptophyta; class Magnoliopsida; order Ericales; family Theaceae; genus Camellia; species Camellia lanceoleosa. Next base: position 153,217,389 of record CM045760.1, on the reverse strand, counting down.
CACAGCATACAAATATAGACCGGATCACCTGAATTGGAACAAAACATCTCATGTTTGTTTTGAAAACGATTTGCTACTCGCAAGTAGGCCAAAATGCAGATTTTTCCACCCTCGAGTGGGCTTAGAAAACATGGTTTCGCCACTTTCAAGTGGGCTTAAAAAAACTCGCATTCAATGCATTGTTCCAATTCAAATAACCCAACCTTCACCCACAGGCATTCAAGCAGGTATATCACATAAGCACATAGCCTCATGGTAAGCATGCTATCATGTTAACATTCACACATATGCGAGATGCTAAAGCATAAATGCTCACCTAGTACTCTGAGCCAAAACAGAAACTAGTTAGTAATCATGTGCATGATCCTAGTTCATGTGAAGATGGCTAATGCAACACATGCAAGATGCAACTAAGATAGGCTCGGCTATTCTAGACATGGCATATGAGATACACAGATAAAATGTATTCAATTTGGAATTGAAGTACAATGCAGTTAGTATGATGCGCCGAGCCCGGTGCATGCAATACGAATGAATGTATGCAAACATGCTATCATAAGTATGTTAATTAATACATGCCCTAAATCTAACCATCATAAGCGGTTAAATAAAAGGGAGAAAGACGTGGGGTTGGAAGGTATACATCATACACACGCACACTTATTACAACATTGCCCTCTGGCAGAGGGTCCGAAAGAATATTACACAACCAAATAAATGATTAACTACTCTAGCTAATTAATTATTACAAACCTTCTAATTAATTAACAAATTAAATGCAGAAAGAAGGTGGCCGCAGCCCTGCCTCGGAATGCGTGGATGATGCATGCTCGATTCGCCCGTAAACCCGGTACCATGCCATCAAGGTTTCTCGCTTATATCGCTCTGCTTCTCTAAGAACTGTCAAAATCTTGCAATTGCTTCTGGACCACCCCCTTCACACTGTAGGATGCCATCGGCCAAAAGAACATGCTACAGGCCATGAGAACAAGGTTACCGGCCAAAACTTTGACTACCGGTTGGACACTGATGGTCGGTCGGCATTGCAAGTGGCCGGCCGACCATTTCTTCCTGCAGAATCTTGCAGTTGCTGCAACAGAGGACAAACAGTGCATGGCATAGGATTTTCAAGACAAATGTGTGCATGGCCACACTCCCTATCATGCAATGGACTCAAGGGAGCGTGGCTCTCGACCCTCGGGCCATCAATTATGCATTTAGATGCATGATGGCCTAAGAGGCCAAGTTTGACATTCAATGTAAAAATGAATGCACAAAACAGATGAATGCCTTACACCCTATCATTTTGAGATAAAGGGCATTGGCGACCGAGGGTTGAGACGTGTTTCGTCACTTTAAGTACGAACACACCTCATCCCTCATGTTTGGTTTGACACCCCAAACCAAACCTAATGCAATGCTTGTATGCCATATATAATGCGAAGTAATGCAACTAATGTAATGCAATATGAGCATGCTAAGCTAACATAATGCAATGCTACCAAGACGTGCAAGCTAAACTAATGTCACATTAGTATGCCAAGCATGCAACAACGTCATGTGATGCGATTAGCTAACAATATGCAAACATGCATACACGGTGTAATGCAAGCATGTACCTAGTGTAATGCAACATGCAACATGTTAAGTATGCAACTATGTACAAAGAGGGACTTAAACTGAAATGGGAGGCCTCATCCATATCCCAAAACAGCGGCCAAAAGGGTGCAACAAAGGCGCAAAACACACATGGAAACATACATATACCAAGGCCCATCACCTAAGGCATAAAAGAGGCAATTCTAAGCATACTTAAAAGAGACAAACATGGGGATTTTACAAATATGCTGAGCTCTGAAATCATGCTAATAGGAGTGACAAACCAAACATGCAAATGAAGCATAGCATGCAAAGAGGTCCAAAGCTTGAGACCAACCAAAGGACTCAAGCCATAACCATACCAACTAAGCCCCAAAGGGCCAAAGTGACTTAAATTAGTCCTAGGGCAGACCAAAATGGGACTAGAACATGCATGGAACATGGTCAAAACATGCCAAGAAATGGGCCCAGAACAAAGGGCATTCAAGGCCACAAAAGGGAGCACTCTACTACAACCACCCCAACAACACATGGCATGGACTATTCAACCAAAAATAGAGTTTCAATGCATCTAAATACACCCCAAAATCCGCATGAATGACATCCCAAATGACTTAAACAAAAGGCATGCACTATGACCCATTTCTAGGCATAAAAGAACAACTCTTCAAGGCATGAAAGGGATGATGAATGCAAGCATACAAGCATGGATTAGGGAGTAAAATAGCATGGGGAATGACTCCAAATCACTGAAACCACCCAACTAAAGCATGTTAATGACTCACACACTCAAGGCTCACAAGCCAAAATGCAAAGGGGCTATACCAAGCATGGAAAATATGATCAAATCAGGACCCAACAGACCTCAAGCATGGTAAGACATGGCTAAGAACTTCACAAAGTTAGGCCAAAACATGAGAGCATGGTAGGCTAAATGCATGATGCACTTCTAGGCAAAATAGAGGAATACAAGGAAAGTATGTTATGCATGCAAGGGACCGCCAATCCGATGAAAACATAGGCATATTATGACCTAATGACACCCAAAAACCTCTGAAATGGAGCAAAAAAACAACTAAGCATGCATGCTACCCTTATGAGCCAAAAACACAAACAAAAGAGAGACAAAGGGAGAGGGGTGTCCCTCCCCTATGCAAGAGTTCAAAACCTCTTCTTCACTACTAAAAATCCCTTGGATTTCAACGGTAAGAAAGCCAATACACAAAAGATACCAAAGCTCAACAAAGAAAGCACAAAAAGGGGCCAAACAAGGCCTAAGAGGGGGAGATCGACCCCAAACACAAAAGAGACCTTAATGAAACATCTTAAGCATGAAAAATCAGAGTTTTTATCAGTTATATACAAAGCTCAAAACAGCATGCAAAGTAGGTTAAAAGCTAGTGCAAGATTGGGTAATATAAAGCAATAGTATTACCCTTGAAGAACACTTCAAGAACAGCAAGTCCAGCCCCCTCCTTATGATCAAAACCAGCTCTAAACTCCAGGAACAACCTCTCAAAACCTCCATAACTGAAGTATGGTGTAATACTATGTGTCTTAGTGCTAAACTAAGAACAAAACAACCTTTTAGACCCTCTAACCCACACAAATGAAGAGAGAGAGGGAGATATATATAGAGAGAGAGGTGTATATATCATATATCACTCTGATTTTTTCTCAACCAACCAACCCCTACAAAGGAGAAGAGTGGTCTCCTTATATAGACAAGGCAAAGGTCTAAGCTTCCAAGAGAAGCTAATCAAAAGAGGTCAAGGCTTCTTAAAGAAGCTAAGGCAAAATGGCCAAGGCTTTCTGAGGAAGCTGAGACAGTGGTCCAACCTTCTTGAGGAAGCTAAGAAAAAGGTCCAAGCTTCCTCAAGAAGTTAGACCAAAAGGGTGCAAAGGGTGCAAATTCCTCCATAGACGTGTATGAAGGACAAGTCCGTGCATTCCAGCTGGCACAGCTGGCATGCACCATGCCTGAAAAAGGCAAAAAGGAGGTATCGGCCAGAAAAGGAGTCCATCGGCCAAATAAATGGTCGGCCGACCACACAAAAAGGCCGATACACCCAAGAGAGTGCCGACCGACCAAACATTTGGTCGGTAGCAAAAAAAGTAAGGCCGGTGGCTTCATGTCATGCCCGGTGGGTTTCAGGGATGGCTAACAAGCCTCTTCCCACCCTCAGGAGCACAAAACACAAGCCCATGGTGCAAAACCAAGCACAGAATAGGCAAGTTAAGAGATCCTGAGGCAAGGCGTGCGACCGAGACCTCCGGGAACTCAAAACGAACACGAACATGGATGATCATCGAGTGTTCAAACGATGACGTCCAAGTCTTGAGGACAGTAAAAAATGGGGTGTCTACAAATACGAGGAGAGATTTTTATCGAGCAGCACCGGGTCAGGTAGTAAGCCGAAATCTAATTCCACTGAGTCCGTGGAGTCGGAATCAGGTTCCAACCCGTCTGAGTCTGAGTCCGGTATTCTTGGGGGTGACAACCCGGTGCCACAGTCCTGTCTAGGTCATCTTTTTCTTTTTCCTTTGAGTCTGTTGTAACAGAGGAATCAAGCGATTTGGAAGTGATTAATGAGAACTGTGCGGCTGTGGCATTTGAGTACTTTTCTGTGCCCTTAATTTATTGCATTAATCAAGACTTTCAAAATTTCGATGAAAACGACAGGGAAGAAATTCCTCCGGTTTTGAAATATTTGCTTGATCAAAAGCATGAGAGGTTTATAAAATTGCTAGTTGATGAAATCACCACAATTAATGTGGATACTAAGAAGGACCCGCGGTTGGTCCAGATTGGGTCCTCGTTGTCTTCAGAGGAGCGCAAGCGCTTAGTCTCTTTATTAAAAGATTTCAGAGATGTTTTCGTGTGGTCCTGTGAAGACATGCTTGGAATCGATCCTGAGATTGTACAACATCGGATCCCTCCTGACCCAGAGGCCTGACCTGTTAAGTAGAAGCTCAGAAGGATCCGCCTGGATTGGGCTCTCAAGATCAAAGAAGAGGTCACTAAGCAAATTGACACAGGGTTCCTGTTGGTATCTGAATACCCAACTTGGTTGGCCAATATAGTTTTGGTGCCAAATAAGGACGGCAGAATTCGGGTATGGGTGGATTTCAGGGATTTGAACAAAGCCAGTCCGAAGGACGACTTTCCTCTGTCGCACATTGACGAATTAGTGGACTTCACTACTGGGTATGCGTTGCTCTCATTCATGGATGGGTTTTCAGGCTGCAATTAGATTTTGATGGCACCCGAAGACTGGGAGAAGATTGCTTTTACCACCCCGTGGGGAACCTATTGTTATAGGGTGATGATGTTTGGGTTGAAGAATGCTGGAGCTACGTATCAACGGGCTGTGACCACGATTTTGCATGACATGATCCATAAAGAGGTTGAGGCGTACGTGGACGACATGATTGTCAAGTCCAAGGAAAGAGAGGGCCATTACACCACCTTGCAGAAATTCTTCCAACGAATCAGAGAGTATCGGTTGCGGCTAAATCCTCAGAAATGTACGTTCGGTGTTACAGTAGGGAAAATGTTGGGGTTCTTGATCACACAGAGGGGCATCGAAGTCAACCCTTCCAAAATCAAGGCCATCTTAGAAATGCCACCACCGAGGATTGAAAAGGAGGTGCGAGGCTTTCTGGGTAAAGTGCAATTCATAAGACGGTTTATTGCAAAATTAACCTTGACTTGTGAACCACTCTTTGGTCTCCTGAAAAAAGGAAAGAAGTTCCAATGGGACGGCCGATGCCAAGCTAAGCAATATCTACAGAACCACCTGTGTAGTCACCGCCTGAGTTAGGAAAACCGTTGATTCTATATCTTTCAGTGATTGAAACTACAATGGGCTACATGTTTGCACAGGAGTCTGAGGACAAAGTGGAGAAGACTATCTACTACCCGAGCAAGAAAATGCTGGATTATGAGACCAGTTACACTCCGCTGGAGAAGGCTTGTCCGGCCTTGGTATGGGCTACCAGGAAGCTGCGACACTACCTGTTAGCTTACTCTATAATACTGGTTTCGAGATTAGATCCCATCAAATATCTCATCGAGAAACCGGCACTTATGATAGGCTAGCTCGTTGGTTGCTTCTGCTTTTCGAGTTTGATCTGAGGTATATAACACGCAAGTCAGTAAAAGGGAGAGCGATAGCAGAGTTCCTAGCCGATCACCCAGTGCAAGGGGATGAAACAGTTGAGTACCTATTCCCGGACGAAGACATTCTGCATGTCGAAGAAGAGACTTGGACGATGTACTTTGACGGAGCGTCAAACCAATACGGGTATGGGATAGGGGTGTTACTGATAGTGCCCGACAATTCCTGCATACCCTTAGCATTCAAACTTCAGTTCAGAGTATCAAATAATGAGGCAGTATATGAGGCAAGTATTGTTGGTCTAGAAGCGGCCCTAGAACTAGGGGCAAAACGGTTGGATGTCATCGGGGACTCGAACCTTGTTGTATCTCAAGTTAAAGGAGATTGGAAAGTTAAAAAAGAAAAGATAAGAATCTATCACCAGACCTTGGACGTGCTGATTCCTCGGTTTGAGAAACTGAACTTCGCTCATCTATTAAGAGAGAACAACACGTTCGTAGATTCATTAGTAACTCTATCTTCTATGATAGACATTCGTTTCGGAGTCCGGATGGGTCCGATCACTACGAGCTGATTGCTACCATAGATGAGGTACAAGATGAGAATCCCTGGTATTATGATGTCTGGAACTTCTTGGAAAAAGAGGCGTATCCATCGGGGGCAAATGCCAAGGATAAGAGGGAAATTCGAAGAATGGTTGCTCAGTTCATCGTCTGCGGGGGTAAACTGTACAAGCGGGGTCATATCGGGATGCATAAACTGTGTGTTGATGCTGAAGAGTCCAAATGCCTGATGGAGGCCATCTATGGAGGAGAGTGCGGAGCGCACATGAACGAGGTGATGCTAGCCCGGAAGATCCTTAGACAGGGTTATTACTAGTCCACCATGGAGGAGGATTGTATTGGCTGTTGATCGCAGGACTCCGCCTGGCCAAAGACATTGGTGTTAGCCACATCCGCGTGTTCAGTGACTCCCAGCTCATCGTCGGTCAAATCACGGGGGAATTCGATTCTAAGGATGACACAATGCGGGCTTACAGAAACATGGCGCTCCCCCTTGTCCGCCTCTTCAACACTTTCCAGATCAAACACATACCTTAGGCGGAAAACTCCAAGGCTGATGAGATGGCTCAGTTGGCCTCCGCAGATCAGTCCAACCTCAACTACGGAGTCCACCTCGAATACCTAACTCATCCGGTCGTCTCACCTGATCAGCACGAAGTGCAGTTCCTCCAAAACGAACCCATCCCCTAGGCATCCGACATCACCCTATTTCTGACAACAGGAGAACTCCCAAATGACCAAGAGCAGGCCGCCAAAGTCAGGGCTCGGTCGTCTAACTATGTCCTGGTCGATGGCATCTTGTACAAGCGTGGTTTTTCACGACCATATCTGCGATGCCTCAACTCAACCCAAGCAACATATGTAATGCAAGAAATCCATGAGGGAATTTGTGGCAATCATTCGGGCGGCAGGTCTTTGGCCCACAAAATACTCCGTACTGGCTATTTCTGGCCGACTCTCAATCAAGATGCCACTGATTTTGTCCTCAAATGCGATAAGTGCCAGCGCTTTGCCAACATCCTCCATGCTCCTCCCAGGCGATTACTCTCTCGGCCGTGCACGTTAAGCTAAATGGGGATCGACCTGATTGGTCCACTTCCCACCGGCCGAGGCCAGACCAAGTTCGCGGTTATTGCCATTGATTACTTTACCAAGTGGGTCGAGGCAGAACCCCTTGCCACCATCACCGAACGGAACACAACCAAATTCATCTGGCAATGTATCGTTTGCAGGTTCGGCATCCCTCAGGCCATCGTGTCAGACAACAGCAAACAATTCGACAACGCCAGATACAGAAAGTTCTATGCAGACCTCCAGATCCAACCATGTTTCTCCTCCCCCGGTCATCCCTAGGCCAATGGCCAGGTTGAGGTCACCAATCGGTCTCTTTTGAAGATCATCAAGGCTAAGCTGGAGGCTGCTAAGGGACTCTAGGTTGAGGAACTACCAAATGTACTCTGGGCCTACCGAACTACAGCTCGGACTCCTACCAAGGAAACCCCTTCCGCCTAACATACGGCGCTGAGGCGGTTATCCCAGTAGAAGTCGGTCTGCCAACCCCCAGGGTTCTACATCCGGATCCAACACTGACTGAAGAGCTCCGTCGAGCAGACCTAGACCTGATTGAAGAACTCAGGGAGACCACTGCGGTCAGACTAGCCTCATACCAACAAAAAATGAGAACACATTACAACCGCAAGGTCCGACCAAGGGAATTTGCTGTGGGGGACTTAGTGTTGAGAGAAGCAACCCTTGCCACCAAGAATCCGACTGAGGGCAAATTGGCAGCCAAATGGGAGGGACCTTATATTGTGAAAGCCAGACTGCGTCCAGGCACTTACCGACTTCAAGACATGGAGGGTCGCGACCTTCCCCACCCATGGAACGCTAAACACTTGAAACGCTACTTTTAATAAGCTATTACTTTTGTATCACTCAATTGTTGTACTTTCTTTTTGACGCAATATAAATTTTGATCATTGGACTACATTCTTCATAACAACACTTTTGTCTCCCAACTACCCCTGTCGCCCCAATAACATTTTCACTTGCAGCACTTACTCGAAGCCTCAGCCAGACTGAGCACCAAAAGCCTTGGCCAGACCGAGCACTTCAAGAGCCTCGGCCAGACTGAGCACTTCCAAAGCCTCGGCCAGACCAAGCACTTCCAAAGCCTCGGCCAGATCGAGCACTTCCAAAGCCTCAGCCAGACCAAGCACTTCCAAAGCCTCGGCTAGACCGAGCACTTCCAAAGCCTCAGCCAGACTGAGCACTTCCAACGCCTCGGCCAGACTGAGCACTTCCAAAGCCTCAGCCAGACTAAGCACTTCTAACGCCTCAGCCAGACCGAGCACTTCCAACGCCTCGGCGGTGAGCACTCAAAGCCTCGGCGGGCCAGGCACTTCAAAGCCTCGGCGGACCGAGCACTTCAAAGCCTCGGCCAGATCGAGCACTTCCAACGCCTCGGCAACAGAGCACTTCCAAAGCCTCGGCTGAGAGCACTTCCAACGCCTTGGCCAGACCGAGAACTTCCAACGCCTCGGCCAGACCGAGCACTTCCAAAGCCTCGGCCACACCGAGCACTTCCAAAGCCTCGGCCAGAATGAGCACTTCCGACGCCTCAGCCAGACTGAGCACTTCCAATGCCTCAGCCATGACCGAGCGCTCCAAAAGACTCAACCAGACTGAATGCCACCAATGCAGGCCCAGAATGCCTTACTTACAACTTCAATTCCACCATCAGTGACACTCCATAATTATATCCTTAATAAGATCTACAATACACATCAAGGAGTTCCCTACTTCCCTTCGATAGTCACAATTCCAGATCAAAGTTTTTACACCACCCTTTACTTAGTCAAATTCCCAAGATGTTCTCATATGTTCCATTTACTAATCAGATTATTTCCTCCACCATCTAGTGTGAATTTTTATACAAGTCCCATGACGGCTTACATTGCGCATTTAAGGGATTCTTTACTTTACTTTGCATTGAAGATTTATCCGAGTCCAACTTTACTCTACATTACGAAATTCTTTACTTTACTTTGCATTGCATTCTTATACAAGTCCTATTTCAACTTTACTTTGAACTTCACCGAATTTTCATACAACTCCAATTTTGCTCTACATTAAGTTTCTATCTAATTCAACCCCACTCCCCCTTTAAAAGTTTTTATACAAGTCCATATTGGATTTTATTATATCTCTGTAAGACTCATACATAAGCAAACACAATCAAATCATAGTGTAGACACCCCATTTTTGACCGTCCTCAAGACTTGGACGTCACCGTTGGAACACTCGGTGATTATCCATATTTGCGTTCGTTTAGAGTTCCCGGAGTTCTCGGCTCGCGCGCCTTGCTTCAGGACCTCCGAACTTGACTGTTTTGTGTTTGGTTTTGCACCAAACACTTGTGCTTTGCCTTGGAGGGGCAGGGAATGCTTTGTGAGGCATCCCCACACACCACCGGCTGTGGCTAGAGGCCACCGGCTGTCTGGTGTTTCCATCGGCACTATTTTGTGCCGGTCGGCACTCTTTTTGGCAAAATTACCATTTTGCCCTGCCGACCACTTTACAGCTGCTTTCTGAGATATTTTCAGACAGCTGTATGCCTTTTGTTTCCCCTCCATACACGTGTATGGAGGGATGAGCTCTTTGGTGCCTTAACTTGTAAGCTTTTGGTGCCTATACAAGAGGAGGCTCTTCTCTTGGATCAAGGGTTAGAATTTTTGGAGGGTTAGACATTTTAGGAGAGGGAGAAGTTCTGGTTTTTAGGGTTAGGATAGATACACATCCTATCTCTCTCTTTTCCTTTGTGTTCTAGGTGTTTTAGTTCACATTATTGCACCAAGACACCTAGTCTTTCACCTTTTCTTGGTGTGCTCAAAGATCAGGGCTTGTTCTTAGTGTTCTTGACTGGTTTGGAGCTCAAGGAACCAACAACTTCAACATTTGTGAAGAAAAGCTTCAAAGGTAAGAAACTTGCTTTATTTACCCCATTTTTGTACTCCATTTTTGCCTAGCTTAGAGTTGTTTTTGTGCTTAGTGATTAACACATAAAAGTTCTGATTTTTAACCCTCTTTATTGTTTATTAAGAGTTCTTGGTGGTTTGAGCAAGTTTGACCCCCTTTAGGCCTTGAAAAGGCCCCATTTTAGGCCATTTTGTGAGAGCTCCGAGACTTTGGTGCTTGGGCCTCTTCACCACTGAAATCTTGAGGGATTTCAGTGGTGGAGATGGTGCCTTGAAGTCTCCAAAAGGGGAGGGCCACCCCCTCTCCTTGATGTCCTTGAAAAGGGCAAATTTTGGCCTCCAAAGGAGCACCATGTTTGGTTGTGTGTTGAACATGTTTTGGTTGTTTTTCATGCCTATTATGCCATGATTAAACTCTATTTTAAGTTGGTTTTGGTTTCTCATGCATGCTTAGCATAGTTGCCTTGTAATGCCCTTTGATGCCTTAACATGCCTAGGTTGTGTGCCTTAGTTTCTAGCATGTTTTAGGCCTACATTTGTGAAGCTTTTATGCTTATATTTCCATGTTCAAGGTCTGTCTCATGTTGTTTGAGTCAACCATAGCATGTTTAATGTAGCCTCTTTGCATTTGGCTTGTTAGCCTTAAGAGCATGAATATGTAGCATGTCTTGCTTGCATTGTTTTTGGTGGTTTGGAACCCCCTAGCATGCTATCTCAGTCCCTTTGGTATGCTTGTATGCTTACCTTAGTCGCCTCTTTAATGCCTCAAAAGCATGTCTTGTATGCCCCCATGTTTTGGCCATTATGCATGCCTTTGGATTCATGTCATCTAGATGTCATCAAGGTGGTCTTTTGGGCTTAGTTTTACGTGTTAAAACTCTAATTTAGTTGCTTAAGTGTTGCCATGAATGGTTGTGCTAGGTGTGGTTCAAAGCCTCATTGGCTAGCCTTAACGCTTGGACCATTTGTATGCTTCGTTTGGCTTGCTTTGTTAGTTGGTTTGGCACCATGTTTAACATGATTTTCAGAGCTTTACAACGCATGCTCGTCGTCCTTGTTTGGTATCTTCAAGTGTGCTTGAGAGTTGCCATGTTTATGCCTTGGGTTTGGATCATAACACTTGCATGTGTGTGTGTGTGTTTAGTCTCCATTTCTAGGTACTTTGGCCACTGATTTTAGGCCAATTAGGAGTAGCCTAATTCATGTTTTAGTCCACTCCATTGCTTGGCTTGTATGCCTCTTTGCTTAGGTTGCATACTTAACATGTTTAGCTTGCTTGCATAATCCATGTTGCATGCTAGATAACATGCTTAGGGTTGCATCACATGAGCATGCATGTTTGGCCTCTTGAAGTGAAATGTGATAGAGGTTGGACACTTTTGTGCGTTTATTTGGTTGCATTGCATTTGAAATCGAAGTTGCATGCTTGGTTCTCTGGGCCATCACGCATGGAAATGCGCGATTGGTGGTCTGGGAATCGAGGCACATGCCCCCTTGAGTCAATAACATGATAAGGGGTGTGTATAGTGCATAAATACCTTGAATCACATTGCCATGCCTGTTGTTGTCCTCTGCTACTGTGAGTTGCAGGTTCTGCAGGTGTTAAGTGCCGACCGGCAGTCAATTGACAGCCGATGGATCAATTTAGTGCCGGTGGCCTGCTTCTTCAGCCAGTGGTGCTCTACCCCAGCCGGTGGTACTCCCCAGTGCCCTGAGAGGCACTCCTGGGACTTTGGCAATTTTACGAGGAGAAGCGAGAGAAAGCGAGGCAAATCATGCATGGCAGTGATTCCGAGCGATCCCCGAGGCCTTGCATTTAGCCCTCATCCCGAGGCGATTCTTGTCCGATTAGATTAATTATTTTATTTAATTAATTTAGTTGATTTGTAATAATTAATTAGCTTATTGTTAATTAGTTATTCGATTTTGTATATTCTTTTGGTCCCTCGGCGAGGCAAATTTGTAATAAGTGTGTGTGAGTGGGTGTATGTCTTCCAACCCCATTTCTTTCTATCCCTTTTATTTACTGCTTTTCGATGGTAGATTAGGGCATACTTATTTTAGCATACCTTATGCAATGCATGCGTGCATCCATGCATTTGTTTACATGCACCGGCTCGAGACATCATACAAACTGCATAGCAATTTTCAACTCCAATTTGAATACGTGCTACTCGCGCATTTCACATGCCATGTTTAGGGTTAGCCGAGCCTACTCTAGATTGCATCTATGCCTGTGTTGCATTAGCCACTTAACATGAACTAGGTCATGCATGTTTGCTAACCGGGTTATTGTTTTTGGCACGGAGTACGATGTAAGTTTGTTATGCTTTAGCATACCACATGCGTGTGAATGTTGCCATGACAGTATGCTTACCATGCGGCTAAGTGCTTATGTGATATTACTGTTTGAATGCCTGTGGGTGGAGGTTGGATTGCTTGAGTTGGAACAAGTCATTGAAATCCGTATTCTAGACTACTTGCGAGTAGCAAAATCTAACACGTTTTTCGAGACAAAACGGATATGCAATGTTTATTTCCAAGTTAGGCAATCTAGTCTATACTTTTGTGTTGTACGCATCACATAGTAATTCTAGGTTAATAACCGGAATAAGAACGCATAAAGTTTTCAAAAACGGATATCACGGTTAGTAGAGGTCGGTCTTGGACGGCGAAAGGGTGCTCATAGTCGACCTTCCCGATCGTACCCAAGCTCCCGAGCCAAGACCACTTTGGTGATGACGGACATGTGGCCTTCGGCACCGAGTCAGGGTTTCCTAAATTTCCCATTTTAAAAAATATTTAGGTGGCGACTCTGTAATCTGGCAAAGCAGTCCACGTTTGGCACTACTTTTCAAAATCTGTTTTTTCTTCAAAACGATTTGCCGGATTTGGACTCTTTGGTTCAGATTTAGAACCGCGACACAAATCGAGTCCAAACTGTAGCCGAGGTCCCCCGCGGACGTGTTACACATAGAAACTCAAAGGAAATTTTATTTATTCAGAAACATGTACATCAGTCCATTACAATACTTCAAAAAATAATAATAATAATACAATGTGTGCACAAAAACAAAAACAACAAAGTGGGTCTCCTCCGTCTTCCCCAGTCATTCTTCTTCACTAGACAGCAGGTCTTCCTCTTCAACGCCTTCATCCAGGGGGGTCTGGGCCACATCATCTTCCCCAATCGTTACACTACTAAGGTCAAGTTCTGGGAACAGTTCCTCAGCCCTCTGTTTGAACATTTTCCACCCACTGTTCCAGTACTCTGCCATTTCGTGTTTGTAGAAGTCTGACTGCTGGAAGCTCGCAATGACTTCAGACTTAGTTCTCCCAAAGATGAGTCCTTGATGGGCGGCCCCAGTCCTCCTTGCTAAGCTGGCAGCAACCGCGGCATATGACTATCTGAAGTGCAGAGATCCCTTGAAGCTGCTCCATTGCTGCGGCCTGGATCGGGGTAGGCCGCCCTCTCCGAGGCCGCCTTCGCCTTCGCCTCTTCCAGCTCCTTCATCAAGGTCGCGTTTTCAGCTGAAGCCTTAGCCCTCCCCTCCTCTAACTCCTTCTTCAAAGCCTCCCTCGGCCAATCAACCGTCCTCTCGCTTGAACTCATACTTCTTCAACAGGCGCTTTTCCTCTAGATCCACCTCCTATCGATACCTCTCCTTCTCCTCTTTTGCCTTCGACCGCTCGCTCTCCAACTCTTTCTGCAGAGCATCCACCCTACCATCCGCCTCATCTTTTTGCCTAACTAGCTCTTCATTATTGAGCATCGCTTCTTCATGGCGTTCAACTGCGACGGCGCAAGCCTTCTGGGCCTCATCCACCTTCTTCTGCTCGCCAGCCAGTTGGAACTCGAGCGACACAACCTGGCGGCGGGTGTCCTCCAGCTCCCCCTTGGCCGCTTGCAGATCGGCATGAGCACTCGCCCAGGTTGCACTCTCTTTCTTCAATTTTGTGAGTTGAGTCTTGGCCTCCTCCGCCTTTAGCTTGGCAGCCCTCGCCTTCCTCAGAAGGACCCCTGCCAAGGTGGTTACCTCCATTTGAGCGGAGCATAACCCCTTGCAGTCGGCCTCACTTGAATTTGGGCCTTGAGCGGACTCATCTACAATCTTCACCAGCCGGTCTACTCACGCCTAGTGGCCCCTCTCCTTCCTTCCAATCGTCCAGCCCACTGGCGAGCATGATAAATTGCTGTGCCAAGACTGACTCCTCCTTCCTGGGGATCAGAGCCCCTTTGGGTCTGTTGCCCCGCGCTCAGCTCTGCGCCAGTTACCCCAACTCCCACTTGTATCGCTGGGGCCATCTCCACAATCTCCAACCTTGGGGTAACCCCCGCCACTTCTGGGGCATCCTTGACCACAGAGGTCTCCGCCGCTCCTGGAACGACCTTAGCCTTTTTGGACCCAGGCTCATCTACACCCTCCTCTGGGTCACTCCTCTTCTTCTTCTTCTTCTTCTTCAGAGCCTCCCCCTCTCTCCTGGCCTGTTCTTTCACAGGATCAACTGGGGGTGGTCGTGGTTCAAAGCTACTTAAGTCCTTCCCCCCAGTGGCCTTGGGCGCGGTCGGATCCTCTCTCGTGCGATCGGTTGAGCCGGTCGGCCTTCTTGCGTCTCCTTAAATTTTTTGGCTTTGGCTAGGATGGCCCGATCCTCTGCCTCCTGAGCTGCCCTCCTCACCTCCAACTCTGTTCGGTCGAGGTCTGCACCGATCGGCAGTGGCCCCAATCCCGCCTCAAACAACGCGGATGGCTGAACAAGCTCGTCCCATTTGACCTTCTCTCTCTCCCTCCACTCCTTCACCTTCTTCACCCTCTCCTCCCCCGCTACCCTCGATCTTGCCTCCATCGACCTCATGGGCACCTTCCAGATGGTGTGAACCCCAGGCCTCTCATTGGCAGATACATAAAACCATCTTGGTCGCCACCCCTTTATTGACGACGGCAGACCCGCCACCAACCCCTTTCCCATTGCTGCCTGCAAGGTGACCCATGTCTCTTGTTGTCCTGAGGCTTTATAGCAGGTGAAAAATTCATCCGCTATCATGGCCTGCCCTCCATTTTCCTTCGGCCATGCACTTGCGCAAGATAGCAAAATCTTCCACGCATTGGGCATTAGTTGCCCTGGTGCTACCTCCAAGCGGTTGAGCACCTCCACCATGAGTTGCGGCAGTGGCAGCCTCAGTCCACCCTTTAGAGCTTCCTCATACAGGGAAAACTCTCCTGGCCTGGCGTCAGATGGCCTTTCCATCGATGTCGGCAACGATAGCTCCACCCCCGCAGGGATCTGGTACTTCTCACGGATCACCTCCAACTCCGCCGCCGTAATCGTAGACTTGTCAGCCTTCGTATGCCAGTGGTCTAGTTCCACCTGGCTGATTGGCTTCGGCGCGGCTATTATGGTAGAACCATGGGATCGCACCACCGGCTCCCCCACTCTCTCTGACCTATATTGCGCCGCTAGCTCCTCAGCATCGTCATCTCCAAGAGGGTCTACCCTCACATTCACAGCTCCTTCTTGTGCCATTTCTATGGTGTGTTTACGAATCGCTTCTGATGCAAGAGCAAGAAAATTGAAGAAATGTTGCAAAGGGGTATCGTGAGCAACAAATGAAGCAAGACTTGGAATGTTTTGGTTTTTTGTAAACAAGTAAGTGAATCTCACAACACCAAAAGCCCATGGTTTTCCCGTATTCCAAGGATCCCAATTAATTTCCGCCAGTTTGAAAACTTTTCAAATCATCCGCCAAAACTGTCTTTTCAACCCCATAATGACCTATCGTTTCACTTTTACTCCAACGCCTCACTTACCGCCCACGATAGCGCCACGTATATGGCCGCGATGCACTGCCCCAACAACTTCCCCTGTCTTTTCCACTTCACATCCTCATTTCACACGCCGCCTCTTGAGCCCCGCGCCCCTCTGCTCGGCCTTCACGCAGTCCGCCCTCCTCACGGTCGGCACTCCCACTCGGCTCCCCTCGCGGTCGGCTCTCCCACTTGGCACTCTACGCGGTCGACACTTCCACTCGGCCACCCTCACGATCGGCCTCTCCTGCTCGGCCACCCTCACGGCCAGACTCCTCCGCTCGGCCACCCTCGCTTTCGGCACCCTCACGGTCGGCCTCTTCCACTCAGCCACCTTCGTGGTTGGCACTCTTCACGGTCGGCCTCTCCCGCTCGGCCACCCTCACGGTCGGACTCCTCCGCTCAGCCACCCTCGTGGTCGGCCTCTCCCTGTCGGTCGGACTCATCTTTTTCATTACTATTTCCTTCGTTGGACTGAAGCTGCACTCGGGAATGGGGGACTACTGACATGGATAGGCCCGGATAGACCCACAAGGACCACAGCCCATAGTGAACAAACCCAAGCCCACCATTTAGACCCCATTGCATAACACGGGTAGTAAAACCCAGGACAGCTGGAGGCCAACTGAGCAGGGAAGACCAATGATACTCGGACACATGGCAGGTGCAGAACAGGCCACGTCAGCAGACAAAGATCTGCAAAGTTATTGCCACAATACATCACCATTAATGCGGTCCATCACAGCATTTATTACGACAACACCTTCCTGTCGGAACAGCGCCCCTTACCCTAAACAAGGTAGGCTACATCACAAGCTTTCGGCGAGGGAGGCACGTCGGAAGGGACAGTGAAATGATTACCAAGGAATATAAGTAAGCATGGAAGGCAAGAAGAAGGTTAAGCATTTTCTATTCCTCTAACTCCCTCTCTCTCTTTATCTATATCCACTACTTCCACTTCTAATTTACACGCCGGAGGGTTCACTGGGGGACTACCCTGTCCCCCGTTGAACTTGTTTGTAGGTCTTCCAGTGGGCTTCATCACTCGGGCATGGGCTTGAGGAGCTTGGATCAGTTCAGTCCATCTACTGTGAACGAACTGTATCAACAATGCCTAAACTCTATTTTAGGTTGGTTTGATAGCATCTCGCATACTTCACATACTTGTAGTGCAATCTTGCATGCTAGCATAACATGCATCATGTGTTTGGACCATCATTCTTGCATGTTTTGGCTCAACTCTAAGAAGCTTTTAGCCTTATTTTACCATGCTTAAGCTCTAATTTGTGTTGTTTTGGTCATGCATACCATGCTTTGTATAGCCATAGTGCATTCTAGCTTGTTAGCTTTGTGTATCAAGTCCACTAGCATGCATTGCTTAGACTATTTTCATGATTTGGCATCATTTAAAATGTTATTTCAGTGCATGTTTCATGGTCATACACTTGCATCTTTCACTCTTTCAATGCGTTGGAGGGTTTGCCCTTTATGCCTTAAACATGAGCCATTGCGTATGTTTTCATGCCTGAGCTTGCGAGCTATCATTTCAGTGTTTATTTGGGGTCATTCTGCCATAATATAACTCTGATTTTGTTGGCCAAGTCACCTCATGCTTGGTCTTGGTAGGTGTAGTGTAATCCTTCCTTTTGGCCTTGTATGCATCATACCTTATGCTCTTTATGTTGGCTTGTTTTGGCTTTGCTCCATGCATGTTTTAGACTCATTTTGGCTTGATCTAGGACTTTTTTGGGTTGTACTTGCCATATGCTTCATGTTTTGTATAGCTATGGTGTAAGTCCCTTTTGCTAGCTTCAAGCTTTAAGCCTCCTAGCATGCCGTACTTGTGTTGCTTCAGTGGTTTGGCACTATTTCATACATGATTTCAAAGCATGTAGTGTTGTCACATGTCAATGCTTCTCACTCTTTAAGTGCTCTTGAGAGTCATCCTCTTATGCCTTAATTCTTGAGCCATTTGGCATGCATGCTTGTCTTGCATTTCATGCCTTCATTTCAACATTTTGGCCACTGTTTTGGATCCTCTTAGGTCTGTTCATATGCGGTTTAAGTCCACTAAGTTTTGCATTACATGGTCCTTGCCATTGCATTGTTGTTTGCATATTGTTGCATGACATCATTATTTGCATGTTGTTGCATGTTTATAATGTTTAGCATGTTGATTAGATAGCATGTTGTTGCATGTTTGATATATAGCATGTTGTTGCATACTTGTTCCATTGTATTGTTGTTGCATGCTTGAGTTGCATTGCATGGTGTTTGCATGCCATTAGCTTTGTTAAGTTGTGCATGCATTGCATTGTGTTTGGTTTGGGTGTTAAGCCAAACGCGAGGAACGAGGAACGTTTCATACTTGAAGTGATGAAACGCACCTCAATTCTCGGTCGCTGACACTCTTGATCAAACATGACAGAGTTTAAGGCATTTATGTGTTTTTGTGCATTTCATTCACATTGAATTGTGCAACTTGGCCTCTTGGGCCATCATGCATCGAAATGCGTGATTGATGGCTTGAGAGCCGAGCACTACACACCTTTGAGCCTTAGACATGATAAGGGGTGTAATTGCACACACATTTTCTTGTAAATACATTGCCATGCCTTTGTTTGTGCTCTGTTACAGCAAAAAGGAGAGTTTACAGGAAGATATGGCTGATAGACTTTCTAGTGTGCCGATTGGCTATCAATAATTGGTCGATAGCCTCCAAATTGGCCGGTGGCCATTGTTCTTTGGCCGATGGCCATACCCCTTGGCTGATGACCTCTCAACACGTTCATGAGGTGGATCAGAAGTGTTTTAGAGATTGGCACAATTTTTAGAAGTCTAAAACAGTGCAAACAGAGGCAGCATGAGGCATGGTAACGGATTTCCGAGCGAGGCGATCGAGCATGCATCATTCATCATTCCGAGGTAGAGCTGTGGCAGCCTACTTCAGTTTCTTACTTAGCTGGTTTTGTAAATTAATTAATTTGTTTAATTAGTTAAGAGTTTTGTAATAATTAATTAGCTAGGATAGTTAGTTAGTTAGTTGGTTTGTATTATTCATTTGGACCCTCCGTCAAGAGGCCAAATTTTGTAATAAGTGTGCGTGAGTGTGTGAATGTCTTCTAACCCCACGTCTTTCTTCCTTTTACTTAACTGCTTTTGATGGTTAGTTTTGGGGCATGTTTCAATTAGCATCCTTATGTTTGCATGCGTGCATCCATTCATTTGTCTTGCATGCACCGGGCTCGGCGCATCATACAAACCACATTGTATTTCAATACATTTACTTGAATACGTATTCCAAAGCATGTTATCAAGTGTTGCATCTCATATGCCATCTTAGAATAGCCGAGCCTATTTTTAGTTGCATTTTACATGTGTTGCATTAGCCATCTTAACATGAACTAGGATCATGCATGATTTCTAACTAGTTCTCTGTTTTGGCTGGGGGTACACGATAAATGTTTATGCTTTAGCATCTTGCATGAGTGTGAGTGTTGCCATGATAGCATGCTTGCCATGAGGCTAACTGCTTAAATGTTCAACTGCTTGAATGCCTGTGGATGAAGGTTGGATTGCTTGAATTGGAACAATTCATCGAAATATGAGCTTTAAGCCCACTTGAGGTGGCAAAATCATGTTTTCTAAACCCACTCGAGGGTGGCAAATCCACGTCTTAGCCTACTTGCGAGTAGCACCTTCAAACCATTTTCAAACAAACAAACATTAAATGTTTTGTTCCAACTTAGGCGATCTAGTGTAGACTTGTATGTTGTGCGCATCACATAGTAAAGCTAGCTAATAAACCGGAATAAGAACACATGTGGTTTCAAAAACAACATATCATATTAGTAAAGGCCGATCCTTTGATCGGGGCGAGTGGGGGTACTCATTGCATGACCTTCCCCTCTCGTACCCAAGTTCCCGAGTTGAGGCAACTTTGGTGATGACGAATATGTGGCCTTAGGCACGAGTCAGGGTTTCCTAAATTTTCCAAAACAAAAACATTTAGGTGGCGACTCTGTAGCTGACAAAGTAGTCCATGTTTGGCACTTCTTTATAAAAATCAATTTTCCAAAACAATTTGTTGGATTCGGACTCTTTGGTGATTTATCGGTCTTGCATTGCATTTTGCAATATTAGATTCAGAACTGTGACATTGAGTCCGAACTGTAGTAGCTAAGAACAAAACGGATTTCGCGCCTTCGAGCGCGGAGCTGAGACGTTCGGGCATGTCTACAGCGTCATGCAAAGTGAGCCCGCACATCTTTTCTAGAGCTTGGACGTGGCTGAAGCGTAATTGGGGCAAAATTTCTTCATTGCACTGAGACTCCATCAAAACTTGGAAGTCTTCAAAAGTGAGACATATCTCTTGCCCGCCAAAGCTAAAGACATGTGTTACCAGATTCCAATATCTCACCGTGGCATGAAGGAACGGAAAATGCAGCGCGACTCAACGTAAATAGTGCATTTATGTCGAAGTCCCAAAAATTCAGCTTTTTCGAGCCATCCAAGGTAGCAATCCAATTTGTGAGATTTTGGACAAGAAATGCCTCCATTTTGGTGCAAAACTGAGTTAGAATAAGGGAACCACGAAGCTGGAACCTTTATGGAGGATAAAGCACTGTTTAGAGGACAAGTGTCAAAAATCTGGAGGTCCCCAGGCCAAGTGGTCGGCCGACCACTTTTTCTGGTCGACCAGCCACTTTTTCTGGTCGACCAGCTACTATTCCTGGTCTACAGAATAAAAAGTGGTCGGCCATGTGTAAAAATTGCTCTGCAGCTTGTTTCTTGCCTCCAGAAGAGAGTCTCTAGCTTTCCTGTGTGCTGAGAATGCTAAAGTTTGAGTTTACCTCTGTTCAAATGCATTTTGTCGCTTTGTTTATCCAAAATGCACTTGCTTATCGAGTTGTTGCTCTTTGTTTATCGAGTTGTTAAGTTTTTCTTATCGAGTTGTAAACTTGTTTAAGTCCTATTATTGCTTAATGAGTCGAGTTGTTTAGTTTGTTGTGTTGGTTCACTACCTAACTTGGCAATACACGATGTTCGATTTCCATTCAATCTCATTTTTGTGCAAAATGGTGTGATGCAATGTTTAGAATACAAATACAATACTTTTTGAACAAAAAGTTGTTTTCATTCCATTATGGTTTCTTTTTACAACATTTTACAATAAGGTACAAGTTTTTAAGAAAATAAAATTGTCTAACGCTGTACAATGTGCTACAACTACATGTAAAAAGAAAAATAAAGTAGGGAGCATCTGTGTCGGTACTATCAAGCTCAAGATCGAGAGGCGCTCTTCGGCTGAGCAACCTCTGCACCACCGCCGTTGGCACCACTATCTGAATTAGAGTCGCCGTCCTCGGAATCCTCCTCGGCATCACCTTTGCTTTCAGAACCGGAACTAGAGTCATCATCCTTGCCTGCAGATGTCTCTGACTGTGGATGTGCTGACTCCTCCTCCTCCTCGCTAGACTCCTCGTCATATCTGATGGGTGCTCTACGTTTCCCTCGGCCACGAGTTGAGACCCCTCTCCCAGCTACTCTAGAAGGCCTGGATGGCCCGGCCTGTAGAGATGTGACCTAAAAAGGCAGTTTGAATACATGAGCTAGAGTATGTATATTAGATATCAGATGCAAGTATGATATAGGGAGCGGGTGCATGCAGATATAGTATGCGAATGGGATGTGTTAGATGTGCTCTACACATGCAGTGAGTCAGTATAGTGAAATATTCTATTTTAGTATGTCATCAGAAGTATGATAGATGCAAGTAAACTAAAAAGTACCGGAATGCCGGAGGCATACAGCAGCGTCTCCGCAAGACCATGCTCTCGAGTAAGGCCACCACTCCGAGCAATCCCTCAATATACTCTCTAGGAGGCTGCAGATGCAAGTTCAAGTCACCAGTGAATGAATGAATGTTTAAATATCTGAATGATAAATGAAAACTATGGAGCATACCGGTGGTGAGTCAGGGTCATTGACATATCAATGATTTGGTAGTGGAGGCTCTAGCGGAATCGGGTATGGTGTCCCATACTGCCAACCCGTCAGCTCTGTTGGAAGATATGGCCACCCAGCATACTGGCAAGTCGAGGGCATCCCTCTGGCCCTACCCCTCGATGTGCTAGCCCTACTAGTGGAAGGAATGTCTCCGGCTCCGGCGTGGCTTGACGACGGCATATCAACAGCTCTCCTCATAGGGGTGCGAACACCCGTCAGTGGGGGCATCAAGTATGTGTGGACGTATGTCATATAGTCCCCCTCCTCCAGGAAGAGAACTGCATCAGCACCCTGCATAAGGTCGTCAACCTCCCAGGGAGTGAGACTTTCTGTGGACCACATGTCCAGTGGAGGCACTGAAGGGATCTCCTGAGCAAGATTACCCATCATTTGGCGTATGAAGCGCTTCCCGAGGAACTAGACCCTGCCAACTAGTCCCTCAAGTAAAATCCTATATCGGGAGCCGCCCCATGCACCAACGAACTGGAATCGGGAGTATCCTGGCATGGCTATCCAGGGCTGCCAAGTAATCTGTGGATATCAAATGCATGAATTGATTAGTTGTCATAAATGTGCAAGATAAATCAAAGCTAAAAGCATGAAGAACTGAGAGTTCTAGGTTACCTTCGTCGCCCGTACAGTGTCGAAGTACTGTCGGAGATATAGCAATGTCTCCCGAGGCCTCAGCCGGCACCAACCATTGAATCTGTGTAAAAATGGTATACCCAGTGGTGCCTCGACCTCCGGTTCGGTAGCAAGTGTCGGGAAGTAAGCGTAAACCCACAACTGTGGAAGGCAAGACAGTGGCTGTCAGAATACAAAATGTATAGAAAATGCAGAATGCTGAGTGCATAATGCAGAGTACAGAATGTGATGTGTGCAATGTGTGCCGAGTGTGCAGTATACAGATAATGAAAAGCAGAAATGTAAATCAAAAGGGCAGAATGTACCTCCCAGACTTGCCAATAGCCTCCTACAATGCCCCCGCGCCCGCTCATGTAGCAGTAAAGGGTGGGAAGGCCAGCGCCGCCCCAATCAAACTGCCGGACCTGTGATAGGTCTACTAGAGCGCTCAGGAGATATATCCCAACCGTGTTCCCCCTGCCAGAGAACAGTGTGGTCCTGAGTAGGAACATAAAAAATCCCTTAGCATACTGCTGTATGGCCTCAACGGTCTCGAGCGTAGTCCTCCTGAACTGCTCCGTAAACCAAGTGTACCGGACCAAGCATGATGACCGTTGGGTCGGCGGATGCGCTCCGAGAAGATAGGTCCAGGTAGTTTCCCACTCACCCATGTCGTAGTTATATGGGATAGGCCAGCCTTCCACGTCGAGGCCCGTCAACTTGGAGAAGTCATACGGGTTCATCATCATGTTCGCGGTGGCAGAGAAATGGAAGGAGTTGGTGGTGTCCCACCATCTCTCTACCAGTGCACCCAAAAGGGTCCTACTCGCCGGAAGTCGCGACAACCCCATACAAAATGGGCCAAACTTGGCCTCATCGACGATATACCGAATAGCATCCGGGAGCTCCATGTACCACTCCCTAGCGATGATCGATCCGTAACCACGTATGAAACGGGAAAATACCTGCATGTAGAAGGAACAGATGTATTCAGTTTCAGAATAAACAAAATACTGTGTTATGAGCTATGTTTTCAGATTGAGTAGTATGCTATATGAGCTGTGTGTTCAAAGTAAACAAAATACTGTGTTATGAGTTGTGTGTACAGATTGAGCAGTATATTGTATGAGGTGTGTGTTCAAAAGAAACAAAATACTGCGTTATGAACTATGTGTTCAGATCGAGCAAAACACTGCGTTATGAACTGTGTGTTCAGATTGAGCAAAACACTACGTTATGAACTGTGTGTTCAGATCGAGCAAAACACTACATTATGATTATGAACTGTGTGTTCAGATCGAGCAAAACACTGTGTTATGATTATGAACTGTGTGTTCAGATCGAGCAAAATACTATGTTATGAACTGTGTGTTCAGATCGAGCAAAACACTGTGTTATGAACTGTGTGTTCAGATCGAGCAAAACACTACGTTATGAATTGTGTATTCAAATCTGCATTATGAACTGTGTGTTCAGATTGAGCAAAACACTACGTTATGAACTGTGTGTTCAGATCGAGCAAAAGACTGCATTATGAACTGTGTGTTCAGATCGAGCAAAACACTGCGTTATGAACTGTGTGTTCAGATTGAGCAAAACACTACGTTATGAACTGTGTGTTCAGATCGAGCAAAAGACTGCATTATGAACTGTGCGTTCAAATCGAGCAAAAGACTGCATTATGAACTGTGTGTTCAGATCGAGCAAAATACTGCTTTATGAACTGTGTGTTCAGATTGAGCAAAATGCTGTGTGTTAAATGAATAGAATATTGTGTTATAAACTGCGTGTTCAGAGTGAACAGTGTCCTATGTTATATGCTGTGTGCCAAATGAACAGAATACTGTGTTATGAACTGCATGTTCAGAGTGAACAGTGTCCTATGTTATGTGCTGTGTGCCAAATGAACAGAATACTGTGTTATGAACTGCGTGTTCAGAGTGAACAGTGTCCTATGTTATGTGCATTGTGCCAAATGAACATAATACTGTGTTATGAACTGCGTGTTTAGAGTGAACAGTGTCCTATGTTATGAGCTACGTGCCAAGTGAACGGAATACTACATTGTGAGCTGCGTGCCAAATGGACAGAGTGTTGTACTTTGAACTGCGTGCCTAATGGACAGAATGCTATGCATGTGCTGTGTGCCAAATGAATAAAGTGCTGTGTATGAAAATGTGTTCAGAACGAGCAGATATAATACATAGTGAAAGCATGAAATGTGCAAGAAATGCAAAATACTTTGCAGAAAATGTAAAAGTGAAGTACGCACCTCTCGCACGTGATGAGATAGGTAGGACTCTGGCTCCCGTAGCAGCAAGTCTGCGGGCACCCGTCGCGTAAAGTCGGTGAAGTGGTGAAAGGTGCTCGGAGGCAGGATGTGCTCTTGAGAGTGGTACTCCTCCAGGTCAAAGGGCTGCATCCTCGGCGGCAATGGCGTAACGTCGGGCTCGTCCTTTACATGCGGAGAGCCCCCATCGTGCGGAATGTGGCTGGCCATATGCAAAAGAGGTGCAAAATGGGCAAAAATGAGCGAAATGAGCCAAAATTGTAAAAAGTCAACAAAAGTCAACTCTCGGGAAGAGAAAAAGTCAACAAAAGTCAAAGCCCGGGAAAAGGTGCTAAACTTCAAGAGAAACTTACCTCAAGTGGTGAAAATGGAGAAAGAAGCTTTGAAAACAAATTCTAATCGGTTCAAAATGAAGAGAATCGAAAGTTTTCGCGAAACAACTTCGCGTGGGGCGTTGGAAAACACGTATAAAGTGCGGATCTAAGAGGAAAAATGGTCTAGGGAGGAAGAGAAGTTGATTTCGGCCTTGGGTGTGTGATGCAAAATGATTTGGAGTTGTATACTTAAAGATCTAGCCATCAAAAGACCAATATGTCCTTATTTCAGTAAACTGGTCGGCCAGCCAGTTTTTCTGGTCGGCCGACCGCTTAAGTGGTCAACAACTGGTTGGCCAGCTATGTAGGTGGTCGGCCAGCCTCCTGGGTCGTCTCCAAGGTCCCATTGTTCTCCCTGTGTATTTTGGTGATGATTGGAGTCCTCGGCTCTCGGGAAAGTGCAAGAAAAGTACACTTTTCGGCTCAAATTGTCCCTGCGGGAACTTTAATTCAAGTCTTCGATGCATAGCTCATCGTCACTCGTCAGGAGCAAGGTGTGTCCTTTTTGAATACGTTGTGACCCCTCTGAGAGGTAAATCGGAGGTTCCAGTTAAGTTATTCTCATTAAGGCTTGTATCTCCTTTTTCAGTATTTTACTTCAAGCATGCTATTGAAGTCACACCCCTCTCGCATTGTTATGCACACTTTAAACGCATTGTTATGCCCACACTACCTGCTTTGTCACGCACGTCTTACTCGCATTGTTATGCACACTTCGGTCGTATTGTTATGCACACCACTTGTTACATTGTTATGCACCTCACGACTCACGTTGTCACGCACTTTTCACTTGCATTGCTATGCACCTTCACTTGCATTGTCACGCACTTTTCACTTGTATTGCTATGCACTTTTCACTTACATTGCTATGGATATTTCCATCGGCATCGTGCATGCGTTTATTTCACATTAGAATTATACCATGGCGTAACATGGAACATGTGTTTCTAACTATATTGTACCTGTTGAGTTTCTTTCTTATGCAGGCACGATATTGTATGTACGGTTCATTTGAAGCTGGCGCAACCAGACGATATTGTATGTACGGTTCATTCAAGGGAGGTTCCGGTCCGGTTTGACTGTTACCTTTTCTCCTCTCGCATTTGGTGTGCATTTGGATACCTTTCCTCTCTTGGGTGTGATATGCAGAGAGATGTTGTGTTTGAGACTCCGGGTATTCTTGGTAGTCGCTTTTAGCCTTCTCCGCGTGAGACGCAGTGAGAATTGTATATCTTTCTTGCATCCTTTTTGCATGAGTTGTAGTTTAGTTTGAATTCGCTTGCCTAAACTGTTGCATTTATTGTGTATAATTGCTTCATTACAGCTTTCTTTGCATGATCATAAGTTATGTTCGGCTTTGTGCATGTCATTTGCATCTTGCTCCTGCCTGCGGGCGCATCTCTTTGTTATCTTGCCTGTTTGTCAAAGTCTTCGGTCTTGTTAAAAATTAGTCGTCTCTGGGCTTTGACATTCACTCCCACCACTTCTTGACTTTCGAGTTTTGTCAAAGAGGGGCAACTGTAGACACCCCATTTTTGACCGACCTTAAGATTCAGACGTCATCGATTGAGCGCTTGGTGATTATGCATGTTTGTGCTTATTTTGAGTTTCCGAAGTTTTCGGCTGAGTGCCTTGCCTCCGGGCCTCTGAACTCTTTGTGTTTTGGCTCAGTTTGTGGACCAAGCCTTGTTTTATCTCCCTTGGAGGAGGGAGAGGTCTTATAGACCACCCTTTTGTGGTCGTAGACCACTTTTCCTTCTTGGAGACTAGTTTTCGATTTTCGGAGACTTCGGCCATGCGCCTTGTCTCGGGACCGCTTAATGTTCTCCGTTTGGCTTGGTTTTTGAACCATGCCTTGTTGCCTCTGCCTAGAGGGACATTGTGGTCTTAAAGACCGCTTTTGTGGTCGTAGACCACTTTCATTCCCCGTAGACTAGTTTTCGAGTCTCCCGGCTGCGTGCCTTGCCTCCCGGACTCTCATCTTGCATCCTTTTTGGTTTGTTTTTGGTACAAACCTTGTTTTCCTTGCTTGGAAGGTGGTATAAGGGTCTTCCCCTTGGAGACCACTTTCCTTCCTGCCAACCAGTTTTCTAGTCGGGCAATCGATTTTCTTAGTCTTTGGGCCACCTTTTCTGGTCGGCCACCACACCACTGCCTTACTTTCATCCTGTAGACCACCTCTCCCTAGTGGCCAACCACTTTTTTTTCTGGCCGATCACTTCCACTGGTCGGCCGACCAGTGTAACTAGCTGGCCAACCACTTCAAGTGGTCGGCAGCTTTCTAGCTCATTCTTGGAGATATTTTCTTTCTAGCTGTAACAGCTGGAGGGCTCAAAAACCATCCTCTATACACGTGTATGGAGGGATGGATTTAGACCTTAAGCTTGTTTAACAAGCTTAGCCTTTGGTTCTCTATAAAAGAGAACCTCCCCCCTCTTTCTCCAGGTTCAGAATTTTGTGCTTAAGAGATATAGATACATATTTGTCTCTATCTTGCTCTTTGTTTCACATTTGTTCTTCAAAAGTGCCTTTTTATCACACTTCAACACACAAACACATAGTGAAACACCATATTCTTGGAGCTGAGGTCCCTTGAAGTTGTTTTTGAAGTTTTTGGACTGGTTTTGGTCAGAAAAAGCTGCTGGAGTTATAGCTTTGAAGTGGTTCTACAAGGGTGAGATCCTAAACCTTTAAACCTTGGTCTTTGTCTAAGCTTTTGGACCTATTTGCATACTTATTTTGGCTTAACTTTAAACTACAAAGAGTTCTGATTTTGCATGCTTGTAATGTTTGTTTAAGGTCACTTTTGTGTTGGGGGCAGTCTACCCCCCTTTAGGCCTTGTTTGGCCTTGTTTTTGTGCCATCCTTTTAAGCTATTGGGACCACCTCCTTTTGGCCTTCTCACCACTGAAACTCAGAGAAATTTCAGTGGTGGAAATGGTGTTTTGAGGTCCCAAATAGGGGAGGGTCATCCCCTCTCCTTGTGTCTTGTATGCATACTTTGAATGCCTTATGTTTGAGCATGCTTGTTAAGCTTGTGTTAGCCACATCTCAGCCTATTTTAGGCCTTATTTTGACATGGCATACCACTGTTTTTACTTGGTTTTGTCATCCCTTGCATGCTTTATACACTTATAGTGTATTTCTCACAAACTAGTCTTGTATGCTTCATGAAGTAGCATGCCTTTCTAGCATGATTTGATTCTATTTCAGCATGTTTTTGGTGATGTCTTGCCATGTCATACCTCTGTTAAGGTTTGGTTTGATGGCCTCATGCATGCTCCTTGCACTTGTAGTGCAATTCCATGAACTAGTGTAACGTACATCTTGCTTTTAACTATCATTCTAGCATGATTTCGTCTTAACTCTGAGAAGCTTTTGTCCATGTTTTAGCATGCTCTAGCTCTGATTTATGTTGTTTTGGTCATGCATGCCATGCTTCGTATAGCTATAGTGCATTCTAGCTTGTTAGCTTTGTGTATTGAGTCCACTAGCATGCATTGCTAGGGTTTTTTGAATGATTTGACATCATTTGTTATGAGATTTCAGTCCATGTAATGTGTTCATACACTCACATTTGTCACACTTTCAATGCTTTGAAGGGTTGGTCCTTTATGCCTTAATATGAGTCATTGTGTATGCCTTCATGCCTAAGCTTGCGAGCTATCATTTCAATGTGTTTTGGGGGTTATTTTGCCATGATATAACTCTGATTTTTGTTGGCGAAGCCATCCCATGCTTGGTTTTGCTAGGTGTAGTGTAATTCTCCCTTTTGGCCTTGCATATGTCATGCCTTATGCCCTTCATGCTAGCTTGTTTTGGCTTCCTTCCATACATGTCTTAGCATCATTTTGACATGTTCTAGGACTGTTTTGGGTTGCCTTGGTCATATGCTTCATGTTTTGCATAGTTGTAGTGCAACTGCTATAGCATGCTTCATTTGTATCATATACATGATTTGGCATCATTTCATATGTTATTTCAAAGCATGTAGCATTGCCATGTTCGCACTTCTTTCACCCGTTGAGTGCCTCTTAGGGTTGTGCATTTGTTGCCTTGTTTGTGGCTTAGCTTGTATGCTTGCATGCCTAGGCCTTTGAGCTCCTAACTTAGCATGTTTTGGTCATTGTCTTGACCTATTTGAGATCTGTCCATGGCTGGTTCAGTCATTTGTGCCATGTATTGCATGTCTCTAGAGTAGTCCTCTTTGCTAGCTTTAATGCTTAAGGACCTTTGCATGCTATACTTGTGTTGATTGAATGATTTGGCATCATTTTATACCTAATTTGAGAACATATAGTGTTGTCACACTTCCATATTTATCACTTCTTCAATGCGTTTGAGGGTTGTGCTCTTAGGCCTAATTGATAGGCCAATGCATGTGCATGCATTGTCTTGCCTTTTCATGCCTTAGTTTCATCATTATGGCCTCTATTTTGGGCATGACTAAGGTCCGTCCATATTCGGTTTAAGTCCATTCAACATGTTGTTAGCATGTTCGTTTGCATGTTGTTTACATGCTCATGTTGTTTGCATTGTGTATGCATGCCATTAGCATTGGTAGGATAGCATGTTATTTGCATGCTTGTGTTGCATTGCATCATGATTAGCATGCTTGTCCGTTGCATGTTGTTTGCATGCTTATCTGTTGCATGTTGTTTGCATGCTTATCCCTTGCATGTTTGTTTTATTGTATTTCATGTTTGTATGCTTGAGTTGCATTACATGTTTGCATGCTTGAGTTGCATTGCATTGTTGTTTGGATTGGGTGTTAGTCCAAACACAAGAAATGAGGGATGTTTCATACTTGAAGTGATGAAACGTGCCTCATTTTTCGGTCACCGACGCTTTTGATCAAGCATGATAGAGTTTTAGGCTTTATGTGTTATGTGTGCATTCATTTCACATTGATTTGTGCAATCTTGGCTTCTTGGCCACCATGCATCGAGATGCGCGATTGGTGGCCCGAGGGTCGAGAACTACACTCCCTTGAGATTATAAAATGATAGGGAGGGTGGTTGTGCACACATATCTTGCAAATATATTGCCATGCCCCTTCTTGTTCTCTATTGCAGCAAACTGGAGAAGTGTAGCAAAAAATTGGTCGGCCGACCAGGACAACTAGCTGGCCGACCACTTTTTCTGGTCTACAGCAAAAATGGGTGGTCGGCAGGTGGCTGGCAACTCCATAAAGTGGTCGGACATGCTCCTACAAGTTCCCATGGTGGTGTTGAAGCTTTGTGGAGCTTTGTGCAATGTTCTGAGGTCAAATAAAAACAGAGGCAAGTTGGGGCATCGCGATGGATTTCCGAACGAGGCGACCGAGCATGCATGCCTTCTCGCCCTGAGGACCTCTTCTTATTGCTTTGTTTAGTTGCTTTGTTTAGCTAGCTTATGCTTTCATTTGTGCTTAATTAGTTAATGCGTTTAGCTGATTGACTTGTGTTATAATAGCTAATTAGTTAACTTGTTAGTTAATTAGTCTTGTAATGTAATAATTAGTTTAATTAGCTTAGATTAGCGAGTTAACTTATTATTCAGACCCTCCGTCGAGAGGGCCAACTGTTGTAATAAACGTGCGTGTGTGTGATGCATGTCTTCCAACCCCCATTTCTTTCTTCCTTTTACTTAACCGCTTACGATGGTTAGTTTTAGGGAATATTTTGTTTAGTATCTTTATGCTTCGCATGCGTGCATCCATTCATCTTGTTTTGCATGCACCGGGCTCGGCACATCATACAAATTGCATTGTATTTCAATTCGTATTTGAATGCACGTATCAATTGTTGCATTTCATATGCTATCTTAGAATAGCCGAGCCTATTTTAATTGTATTTTGCATGTGTTGCATTAGCCATCTTAACATGAACTAGGATTATGCATGATTTCTAACTAGTTCTTTGTTTTGGCTCGGAGTACATTGTGAGTGTTTACGCTTTAGCATACTGCATGTGTGTTGGTGCTGCCATGTTATCGTGCTTGCTATGAGGCTAACTGCTTAGTTGATTAACTGCATGAATACCTGTGGGTGAAGGTTGGATTGCTTGAATTAGAACAATTCATCGAAATGCGTGTTTCTTAGCCTACTTGCGAGTAGCAAACTTCAATCATTTTCAAACAAACAAACATGAATTGTTTTGTTCCAACTTAGGTGATTTAGTCTATACTTGTATGTTGTGTGTATCACTTAGAAAGCTAGCTAATCAATCAGAACAAGAACACAAGTGTTTTCAAAAACAAAATATCATGCTTAGTACAGGCCGATCTTTCAATCGGCGAGCGAGGGTGCTCATTGCATGACCTTCCCCTCTTGTACCCAAGTTCCTGAGTCGAGGCAACTTTGGTGATGACGGACACGTGGCCTTAGGCACGAGTTAGGGTTTTCTAAATTTCCCAAAATAAAACATTTATGTGGCGACTCTGTATCTAGCAAAGCAGTCCATGTTTGGCACTTCCTTATTGAAAATCAGTTTTCCAAAACAATTTGTCGGATTTGGACTCTTTGGTGATTTATCGGTCTTGCATTGTACTTTGCAAGATTAGATTCAGAACGGTGACATTTAGTTCGAACTGTAGTAGCTATGAACAAAACGCTTTCGTGCCATCGCGCGCGGAGCCGGGACGTTCGAGCGGTCTACAGCTAACTTTACTATGTGACGCACACATACAAGTATAGACTAAGTCATGAGACTTGGAACAAATCAACTCACGTTTGTTTTCGAAAATGATTTGAAAGTGCCACTCGCAAGTGGGCTAAAGCGTGGATTTGCCACTTCAAGTGGGCTTAAAACTCTCATTCGTTGAATTATTCTAATTCAGGCAACCAAGCCTTCACCCACAGGCATTCATGCAATTAATCATTTAAGCAAATATCCTCATGGCAAGCATGCTATCATGGCATCACTCACTCTCATGCAAGCATGCGAAAGCATAAAACTTACACTGTACTCCAAGCCAAAACAAAAGCTAGTTAGGAACAATGCATGATCCTAACTATGTGAAGATGCCTAATGCAACACATGCAATATGTAACTAAAGAGGCACGGCTATCTAAGATGGCATAAGAATGCAACAATTTGATAACATGCTTTGAAACGCATATTCAAATAAGTATTGGAATACAATAAAGTTTGAATGATGCGTCGAGCCTCGATGCATGCAATACAAATGAATGATGCAAACATGCAAGCATAAGGTATGCTAATCAAAACATGATTCCTAATCTAACCATCGAAAGCAGTTAAATAAAAGGGAGAAAGATGTGGGGTTGGAAGACATGCACACACACACACGCACCCTTATTACAACATTGTGGCCTCTCGAAGAAGGGTCCAAATAAATAATTAGCTAAGCTAATCAAATCAAACTAATCTAATTAAACTAATTAGACTAATTATTACAAACTAATTAAACAACTAGTAAACTACTTACTAATTATTACAAAACAATAAAAAAATAGCTAAACTAAGCTACTTAATTATTACAACACTTAATCAATTAGCAAACTAATTAATTAAATTACAAAACCAATGCTAACCAACAAAAGCATTAAACTACATTGCCTCAGCTCTGCTTCAAGGAATTGAACATGCATGCATTCGGTTTCTCGCCCCAAAAAGCCCACCAGTTTGCTCTTGAGAGGCTCTGTTTGCGGGGTCACTCCAAGAACTTTCTGCTCCACCTTACCAATTCACTACTAAGGAATGCACCAGTGGCCTGCCGGCCATGAGAAGCTGCTGCCGGCCAAAGAGAGGCACTGCCGGCCAAGGATGAAGCCTTGCCAGCCACTAATGAGGCACTGCCGGCCACTGGTATGCTGAATCACCATTCTGTAACAGAGTTCAAACAAAGGAAAAGGGAGGATCTCCCAAGGGTATGTTTGTACTGTGCCATTCCTTATCATCTCAAAATATCAAAGGAATTGCACTTGTAGATCCAAAACCATCAATCAAGCATTTTCAATGCATGATGGCCAAAGATCCAACTTGTACACATTCAATAAAGGCACAAGAAACAAGACTCTAGGACCACCATCTTATCATGGATGATCAAAGACAATGGAGACAAAGGAAGATTGGCTCATTTCATCACTTTGAGTATGAAATGGACCAATCTACCTTGTGTTCAATATAACATCCGATTGAACACGATGCAATGCAAACACAACATGCTCATCTTGGCCATGTTTTACTTGTCCAATTCTTGTTTACACATTTTAAGTTACCAAACCATTCTTTACTTGATTTGTCCAATGTGAAAGTCCTCTAATGAGAGAGGGGTCAACCAAAGAATGGTTTAAGGCATGAGAGAGATCATGCCTTTGGCTAGGAGGAACCCTCAAGAGAGGGTTAAAGCCATTTGAGCA
The DNA here is from genome assembly GCA_025200525.1 of Camellia lanceoleosa. Classification (NCBI taxonomy): domain Eukaryota; kingdom Viridiplantae; phylum Streptophyta; class Magnoliopsida; order Ericales; family Theaceae; genus Camellia; species Camellia lanceoleosa. The sequence continues at coordinate 153,183,660 of CM045760.1, read as the reverse complement.
CAAACTCTATCAAGCTTAAACACAACCTTAAGGCCAACCAACCCTCAAAACAAATGGAAAAAATGAAGAAATGAGGGAGGTTGTAGAACTTCAGTGTTGAAATGGCATGCTAAAGACCTTAAACCATGCAAGCAACACATGCACAACATGTTGAAAGTCAAAAACATCAAAGCTAGTGAAGAGCATTACTCAAGAGGCATGCACTACAAAGCTTAAATGACCAAACTAGCTCTGGACAGAGCTTAAACATGCCAAATCAGTGGTCAAAACATGCTGAGATGGTAGCATGAAAAGCAAGAAAAACATGCTCATGTATTGGCTCACAAACAAGGCACAAAGCACACTTCTCAAAAGCAATGAAAGAGTGGAATATGTGAGAGTGTGACAAGGCTACATGCACTGAAATCATGTGTGAAATGATGCTATGGCATGCAAACAACTCAAGCAAAGCATGCTAGGGACCTTGAAACTCAAAGCCAATAAAGCCATTTACACTACAACCATGCATAACAGGTCTCATATGACCAAGACCACTCAAAACAGAGTAAAAGTATGCTAAATCAGTACCAAAAACATTCTGAGATCAAACTAACACAAGCTAGAATGATAGGCTAAATCATCAAGTATGCTAGGCTAGTAAGCATGATTGCACTACAAGTACAAAAAGCAAGCAAAAAGTGTTCCAACCAACCAAAAACAGAGTTGAAGCATGTCAAAACAAAGCCAAAAACATGCTTGAATTAAGCTACAAAAGGGTAGACATGCATGCTCAACTATTAGGCCATCTACACATGCAAACAAGATACAATGAGGGGAGGCCATCCCCTCCTATTTTGGACCTCAAAACAAACTTTTTACCACTGAAATTCCTCTGAGTTTCAGTGGTTAAAAGGCCAAGGTGGCCAAACATACAAAAGGCCAAGGTGGCCAAACATACAAAGTTTCAGTGGTTAAAACCTTAAAAATAAAGTTTTTTAGAGGTTAAAACCAACTTCAAATTAGCATACAAAGGTGGCCAAACAATCAAGTAAAACAAGGCTTTAAAGAGGTAAGTTCTTACCCTTGAAGCACATCAACAAAACAGCCAAACTTCTGAGGCAAAACCACTCCAAGAAGCTCAAACAAGATCTCCAAGAGCCTCAACTGTAAGGTGAAGGTGTTTGGTTAAGGGTGCTAGTGCAAATGTGTAGAGAAAACTCACTTTCAAGCACAACATATATATATATATAGAGAGAGAGAGAGAGAGAGAGAAATATTTGTCTTCCAAAATGTTCAACCCCTTGCATGCAAGAAGATGACCTCTGTATATAGAAGATACAAAGTCATCTTGTAAAGATCTAGCCGTCCACATGCAAGCAGATGGGCCATTCTGTGCAAACAGCTATCAAAATATCTACAAAAATATCTACTGATGCACTGGTGGCCGGCCGGCTATCAGTGATGGCTGGCAGGGCCTCATTGATGGCTGGCAGGGCCTATCAATGGCCAGCAGGACAAAGCCCATGGGCGACAGCCCTTAATGATGGCCGGCAGGTCATCAAGAACATCACTCCGAAAAGACCAACACATGATCCAAATATGAAACAGAATGGAAACAGGGTTTGGAAAGATCAAACCTGGAGTGTTTCGTCGCGGAATTTAAGTGCTCGACGAGCAATAAAACTTGTCGCTGGATATACCTGCAAGAACATCCAAGTCTTGAGGATGGTCAAAAATGTGGTGTCTATAGTTGCCCCTCTTTGACAGAACTCGAAAGTCATAAAATGACGGGAGTGAATGTCAAAGCCCAGAGACGACCCATTTTTGACAAGGCTGAAAACTTAGACAGACATTTAAGATAATAATATAGATGCGCCCGTAGGCTGGTGGCAAAATGCAAATGATATGCACAATGCCGAACATAACTTATCATCATGCAATGAGGGTTGTAATGAAACATCTAGATGCAAATGTTATGCAAAGAAATGCTACAACAAACTCGTACATAAGCAAGTTAACACAAACCAAACTACATTTCATGCAGAAAGGATGTAAGAAAATTATGCAATCTCAACTGCGCCTCACGCAGAAAAGGTAAAGAATGATAACCGTCAGGCGCACCCGAGGTGGCAAATAGATCCCAATGCGTGACACATGCAAGGAGAGAGGTGGTGCGAACCTAAGGACACACCCTAAGGTTCTGAATTAAAGAGAGCACATAACAAGTGAAACACATCCAAATATTACGCAGTCGAAGCAAAGAGCGGTATAAGCTTTGAGATCCGTCTAGATGCATTTAACCAAAGCATCCTAACGCACCACGCGAGAGAGGGAAAACAGAGCGATGCAAACATCGAAAGGTGGTATAAACATCGGGCACACGACCTAATGCTTTTAACCATCGAGGTGGTATAAGCGTTAGACACACGTCCCAAATGCTTCTAACTGAAGAGGTGGTATAAACTTCGGGCACACGACCCAATGCTTCTAACCAAAGGGGTGGTATAAACACTGGGTGTACCCAAGTGTTTCTAACCAAGGAGAAGGCATAAACACCGGGCGTGCTCGAGTGTTTCTAACCAAGGGAGTGTAGACATCGGGCACATGACCCAATGTCTCTAACCAACAAGGTGGCATAGACATCGGGCACATGACCCAATGTCTCTAACCAACAAGGTGGCATAGACATCGGGCACACGACCCAATGTCTCTAACCAAGAAGGTGGTATAGACATCGGGCACACGACCCAATGTCTCTAACCAGCAAGGTGGTATAAGCGTCAGGCACATGGTCCAAATGCTTCTAATCAAAGCTGAGAGGTATAAGCGTCGGGCACACAGTCCAAACGCTTCTAACCAGAGCAACATGTCAGTGTAAACACCGGGCGTATCCGAATGTTTCTAACCAATGAGGTAGTATAAACACCTGGTGTACTCGAGTGTTTCTAACCAAAGAAGGTGTGGTGTAAGCACTGGGCGTACCCGAATGCTTCTAACCAAAACAAGGTGTTCAAAGGACATGAACGATCTCACCTGGAATCCCTCTGAATAAACCGTACATACAATATCGCGTGGTTGCACCAGCTTTGAATGAACCATACATACAATATCGTGCCTGCACAAGAAAGAAACTTAACAGGTACAATGCAATACAAATGCATATTCTATGCAAGATGAATAATCGTAATCCAAATGTTAGAGGCGTGTTTCTATGCACAACATGCAAGAGACAAAACAGAGGCGTACTCAATGCAAAATAATCAATGATGCATGTTCAATGCAACAGGCATATTCCATGCAAACACAATAATGCATGTCTTATGCAACAATTCAAAATGCATGCTCCATGCAACGACAAAAGCAATGCACATTCTATGCAACGACAAAAGTGAGTATGTTAAAGACGACTTAAAGGCAACTTCCGATTTACCTCTCGGAGGAGTTGCAACATGTTAAAAAGGATACACCTTGTTTGTGTTGATGAGTGATGACCATCGTGCATTGGAAATGCGATTCTAAACTTCCGCAAAGCCATTCTGAGTCAAACACTGAGCATACCTTGCACTTCTCAGAATCCAAGGACACAAATCAAAGGAAAAAAGTCATAAGGAGCTTATGGAAGCTTGATGGCCATCAGGGGTGGCTTTCGGCCCCCTGCCGGCCATTGGTGGCCACTGCTGGCCATCAATACAACACTACCGGCCATCGATGGCAGATTTGGGCAATTTGGTCTTTTGACCCACGGGTCTTTAAGTACAAGCAAAGCCACTTCATTTCCTCATAACCCCTTGCACGAAATGCCTCTTTCTTGCTCTCTAGGTGTTCCTTCTCTCTAGATCCGCGCATTCCACACGTTTTCCAACACCCTAAACAAACTTTATTCGCTAAAACCCTCTAGTTCTCTTCACTTTGAACCGATCAGAATTTGATTTCAACACCTCTTTCGTCATTTCCACCGTTCTAGGTTCATTCCCCTCGAGCTTCTCCCAAGGTTAGTACACTTTTCCCGGGTTTTGACTTTCTTTGACTTTTTCTCTCTCCTAGGGTTTGACTTTTTCAAAGTTTCACCATTTTCTTCATTTTTTGCTCATTTTTGCTTTTCTTGCATCTATTTCAGATGGCTGATGATGTCCCACATGACAGGGCCCTCCCCGCGCTTCCCCCGGTAGAGTTTGAGGCAGACTTTGTGGCCGAGCCCGAGGCCGAGCCTGAGCCATTGCTGTCTAGCATACGTCCTTTTGACCCAGCGAGGTACCACCCTGAGACTCACATAGTGCCTACTATAGGAGGCATTAAGGCCTTCACTGACTTCACTGAGGATGCACCAGACGACCTTCTATTGAGAGAGCCGGCATCTTATTTATCGGCCGTTACCGTATTCTGCAGTATTACCTTCAACTGTTTGCATTTCTTGCACTGTTTTGATCTGACTACATAGATTGCATTGATCGGACTGTACTATCATCATTGCTTTGCTTTCAACTGTACTTTCATTACTTGATCTGATTGCTTTACATGCACTACCACAGGACGGATCCCGCTCCTTCAGAGGCTACGAGACGATGACAGTTCGGGACTAGGACAACGAGCTTCCAGCCAGGGTCCGCGACATTATCGACGAGACAGGCTTTGGTCTGTTCTGCTCTAGCCTGACACGGATTGTAGCGAGCCGCCCTCTCTTAGGGGCTTGGGTGGAGAGGTGGTGGGACACCACCAACTTCTTCTATTTCTCCACCATGGGGGAGATGACGATGACTCCTTACAACTTTGCCATGATCACTGGCTTAGGCATAGGGGGTGATCCGATCCCTCTCGACCCTGATATGGAAAAGTAAGAGGCCGTACGGACCGTACTACTTGGGGCATACCCATCGACACTCCGGGCGGGCATGGTCCGATATAGCTGGTTCGAGGAGCAGTACAGGGGGTTTGAGCCTGAGACATTTGAGGAGGCAGAGCAGTATGCGAGGGGCTTCCTCATGTTCCTTTTCAGTACCACTTTGTTTTCGAACAGGTGGAATACCGTAGGCCTATACTTTCTAAGGGCATTGGTAGTGCTCCAACGAGTTCAATTCTACGACTGGGGCAGAGCCGGCCTCACCACTCTATATGGATACATGAGCTCGACCTCTCGCATGAGTAGGACCTTGATCAGCGGCTGCTAGTGGGCTTGGGAGGTACACAGCTAAGTTTTTCCTTTTCACTTTACATTTTCTGCTCAGCATTTCTTGCTTTACATTTGTTCAACACATGTACTTTCTGTTTTGCATTTTCTGTATCTGCTCATACACTGCATTGATGACATTTTCCCTACAGCTGTGGGTGTACGCATACTTCCCGGCTCTTGCTCCAGAGCCTGTAGGGGAGACCCCGGTGACAATTCTGTTTTCTCGGGTATATGACGGCCAGCTCCACCGTAGGACCCAGGAGAACTTCATGTTTTTTCGCGAGTACTTCGACACAGTCGCGGCACACGAGGTAACCCAAAACAAAGTCATTCTACTTTTCAATCAACTTGATGCACACATTAGCCAATTGACAGCGATTAATCATCTGTTCATTTTCTTATTTTCAGATCACATGGCAGCCGTGGAACGCGATACCATCAGGGCTCAAATTCTAGTATGATACAGCTCGGGTCGTTGCCCGCCATCATATCCTTCTCGAGGGTCCGATCTACCGTGCTTGGTTCTTGGGCGAGCGTTTCGTACATCAGACTCTAGGACTGCCTACCCCATTTATACCGACGGCACCTCTAGTATCGATGAGAGAGACAGACAAACTTTCTGCTGATGAGGTGATTGAGTTTATGGTAGGGCTGGAGGCGGATTACTTCCATGCAAAGGGTGACTATGTGACCTTCATCCTGACTTATCTGATGCCGCCTCTGACCGGCGTTCACGGAGGTGAGAGAACGAGAGCTCTAGCTGTGAGAGAGAGAGGCAGACGGGCCAGAGCGATCAGATCCCGTGGGATGAGAGATTCTGGAGAGAGGCAGAGAGTAGGATGGCCAGAGCTGCCTATTACACTGACTTGCTGGAAACGTTCTGGAGAGACCTATCACGAGCTTGTCGGAGTTCAAGGCCCGACCCCGGTATGTTCCATACTTTACGTTTTGCATATTCAATTTATTTCGATTATGCTTTATAGACCGCTGATCATCTCAACATATTTACAGGCATCCATAGAGTACACCGGGCAGGCTCTCGAGCTAGCGGCTTCTCTGATGGGGATGGTTCAAACGAGCATGAACCTGCTCAGCCTCTACAGGATTCCGGTAAGTTTCCTCAGTTTGCACTTCATGCCATAAAAGTCTCTGACGACACATTAGCATTTCAACTATTCCACACTACACTGGTCTGACTCATTACGTCACAACACTGCATAGATACATTGCTCCTATACACTGAACACTTATGCATAGATACACTGCTCCCATGCTCTGCATCGATAGGGTGCATCTGATATACATCATCTGATATACATCATCTAATATACACCATAACTAATATAATCTAACAAACTGCCCTTTTCAGATCCCTTTCCAGACCCCAGCTCCATCAGATGCCCCAGCAGGAGCCACAACAGGACCTTCAGTTCCTCCCCCAACAGCAGAGAGGAGACGGAGATAGGCTCAGACACACAGCCGAAGTAGAGCTAGAGGCATCCGCAGCGAGAGTGGCCCTTAAGAGCCCATTCTGGGCGATTATGATGACGAGATAAGCGAGGAGGCTGAGGCAACGAGTCCACAGTTAGAGTCATCTGAGGGTGGAGACGACGACGCTGGCTTAGATTCTGCTAGTAGAGAGGCTGGAGAGGCTAAGGAGGGTTCCAGGTCAGGGTCTGATCCAGCCTCAGGCAGCAGTGCTGATGGCGATAGTGCCCCAGAGTCCACTCTGCCGAGGAAGAGGACGAAGAGGGCCTCTCAAGCTTGAGCTAGTTGGCACTGATTTAGATGTTTTTTTTGCTTTGTTTTCTTTTTGCTTGTAGTGTTAGCACATTGTATAGCCTTAGGCAGCTTTATTTTCTTAAAACTTGTACTCTTTTGCAAAAAGCGACCATGATTGGAATGAAAACTCAGCGTTTGCTTAAAAAGTGTTGTATTTTGTATTCTAAGCATCGCATAACATCACACATCATGAAAATGAGATTGATCTTTTGAAAACTACACATTCAAATTGCATTGTCTTAATCAGGTAGTGAACCAACTAACAACTGAGAAAACAAAACAACTAGACAAATAACACATGGCCTTGACAAGTTAAGCAATGCAAATACAACTCGATATTGCAATAACTCAGTAAAACGAAAATGATTACAGCACGATAAACAAAATGAAGACTATTGCGTCTTAAACAAAACACACTCAAGTCTAAAAGGACCAAAACAAGATCTCCAAAAGGTACAAATAACCAGAATACAACTACTAAAACAACTAAATCTTCACAAAGAAGGTCAGTGAGCTTGACGGGAGGCTGTCGGCCATGGAGGATGGCCTGCCGGCCATTACTTCCCACTGCTGGCCATAAGTGTGCCTTTGCCAGCCATTGATGAGCCCTTGCCAGCCATCTATGAGCCACTGCCGGCCATCGATGAGCAGAACCTCTGAAACGTTGACACCTCGCCTCCACTTACTACCTTATCTTTTACAAAAGCTCCAGCTTTGTGATTTCTTCATTCTAGCTCTGTTTTTGCCCCAAATAAAGCCATTCTTTGCCCAAAAACTCTCAATTTGGATTGTAACTTTGGATGGCTCGGAAAAGTTAAATTTCCGGGGTTTCAAGATAAATGCACTATTCTCGCTGAGCCGCACTCCGTTGTGTTTTCTATTCCTCCATGTCGCGGCTAGGTGTTGGAATCTGGTTATGCATGTTTTCAGCTTTGGCAGACAAAAGATATGTCCCACAATCGAAGAATTCCAAGCTTTGATGGAATCTCGACGCGATGAGGAGATTTGCCCCAGTCTCGTTTTAGTCATATCCAAGCTTTAAGACAGATGTGTGGGCTCACTTTACATGAAGCTCGGTCCTTAGTTCACAATGGGGAGTTAGACATTCCCAGCTTGATTCATCAGTTTTCTGATGCCGGTGACCGCGACGGCCGTGTTTGGCAAGGTTTTCGGCAGCATGCCCTCTACTTATGTATGTTGGCCCATTTTCTGCTTGCCCTTGGCTTCGGAGGGTCTAGCATTCGCTTGACAGAAGTTGCCTAAGGCTTGAAGGAGGGCAAAAGCTACATTGGCTTGACACTAGCCGAGATTTTGATAAGCTTTGATGTTTTCCATCACCGGGAAACGATCAAATTCGCAGGAAGTCCACTATTCTTGCAGGTAATGTTTCCCACCCTTCTCACATGTACTTCTCACATCACTCGGCCCTTAGGCTCTATTTTTCTATCAAAACCCTTTCTCACTTTTCCTCTCCATGTACACCTCTCTATTCTTTAATCTCTCTTGTTTTTCATTCCTTCCCAGGTATGGCTCATGGAGAAGTTGAAAGTAGTGGACTCTTGTCTTGCATATTCGGCACGCTGCTACTTCTTCTGCCCTCGGCTAGTTGACTTTCCGAACAATGGGTGGTGGTGCCATTGGATGTGTAACAGGTCTGCTATTAACATTGCTTGGCGTTGCCCCTGCTTTGACCTGCCTGAGATGAGCTACAACATGTCTCGCTAGCCTGGCATTCAGTTGATTGGTTTGATGCACTGTGCCTTCTACTTCCCATTCTGATTCCGGCGTCAGTTTGGTCACAACCAAACTTGCCCAGAAGAGGGGATGGAGTACCCAGCTTCATTTCCAGTCTGAGGTTCACAGCTAGCTCGGTATTCCACTGCATGGAGGATAAGAGAACTTCTGGCCCCTGCTTCCAATTTCAATTGTGCCCTTTCTAGCGAATGCATAGCTTGGCTTGAAGATGAGGCACAAACTGGGCCCACTTTGGCATCTGAAGCTTCCACAAGCTCTGGGCGGAGGCGCAGGAACGCCTGACTTGACTATGCCCTAAGTTTATTGCTTTAACCTGTACTTTCAAGTTTTCTTTTGAATGTAATAAATAGCAACTTCGATTTGTATCAAGAGTTGGAGAACTCTATATTGAAATCAATGAAATTGAAGGTTGTGAGTACTGAAAATTTTTCATTTGGTCGAAAAATGGTCTAAAGTTGTAAAAAGATTAATTTGAACAAAATCAACTTTTATTAAAACTTTTCAAAACCATTTTCGATATGGGTCACAACTGGACACACCCGAGATCTATCACTGAGATGCACAACCCCAAATCCAATAACTGCAACGTTGCCCCTTGTCTCAATAGCACTGCACCGGGAGATCACAACCGAACTCTTGGATGCAGAAAAGACAAAGATGACCAAAACAATCACATGGACACAGTTGATTTGGAAGTGTTTATGGTTGGACTTCAGAACGAAGCTGCCTACATATCCCAAAGATAGGAATCAAGCCTTACGTAGTTCGGTGAGGGTTCACTCGGGTTTTAACACTCTCCTTTTGCGCTCTAACTTTTGCCAAGGCCACCCTTTCTAGGTTTTCAACCTTGCGAGCTCAGTTTTTCTTATTTCAAATTTTTTGTACTCTAACTTTTGTCTAGGTTGCCCTTTTAGGTTTTCGGCCTAGCGAGCCACTCAAGGGTAGTATTTCTTCAACTTGTCCATGTTGATAGGTTGGGAGAATTCGAGGCCATCTAAATCCATAAGAATGACAGCTCTACCCGACCAAATTGACTTGATGATGTAAGGACCAGTCCAATTAAGTCTAAACTTGCCCCTAGGGTCGTGGATGGGAGCTCGGTTTTCTGTGAGCACCAAATCTCCTTCTTTCAGATTCCTGGACTTAAATTTCTTGTTGAAAGCCCTGGCAATCCTGCATTGATAACGTTGGACGTGGTACAATGCTTTCAGCCTTCTTTCGTCGAACATCATAAGTTCCTCAAGCCTACTTTGCTGCCAATCTACTTCTGCTATTTGGCACTCAGCCATCACCCGCAGCGATGGAACTTCAACTTCAATCGACAGAATAGCCTCCATCCCATAAACCAGAGAATACGGAGTTGCCCCAGTAGAAGTTCGGATTGATGTCCTGTAACCCCAAAGAGGAAACGGCAGCTTATCTGGCCAGTCCCTGTAGGTTTCCACAATCTTCTGTAGAATGTGTTTGATGTTCTTGTTGGTGGCCTCAACTGTTCCGTTAGTTTGTGGCCTATATGTGGATGACTTATGAAAAGCCACGTTGTATTTCTCCCACAAGTCGATCACTTCCTTCTTGAAGTGGGAACCATTATGCAAGATGATCTCATTCGGGACCTCATAGCAACAGATAATGTTGTTTCTAATGAACTTGGCTACATGTGAGGCTTTCAGCACTGTGTAGGATTGGGCCTTGACCGAGTTTGTGAAGTAGTCTATTGCCACCAGGACGTACTCATACCTGTTTGACCCCTTCGGAGTAACTGCCCCAATAACATCAATTCCCCAGACTGAAAATGGCCACGGTGAAGTCATGTTGTACAGCTTCAACAACGGGATGTTCATGCGATTTGCATGGATCTAACATTTGTGGCATCACCGAACAAAACCAATACAATCCTTCTCCATGGTTGACCAGTAATAACCTTGTTTGAGAATCTTCCGAGTTAGCATCACTCCTCTCATATGCGCTCCGCACTCTCCTCCGTAGATGGCCTCCATTAGTCGCTTCGACTCTTCTTCATCAACACACAGCTTGTGCATTCCCAGATGGCCCCGTTTGTACAATTTACCCCCGCAGATGATAAACTGAGTAGCCATTCGCCGTATTGCCCTCTTATCTTTGGCATTTGCCCCTTGTGGATAAGCCTCCTTTTCTATGAAGTTCCAGATGTCATGATACCAAGGGTTCTGATCTTGTACTTCATCTATCGCGACAATCAACTCGTAGGCCGGCACATATCTCTGTTTAATAATGACTGGACGCATCCAGACTCCCAAAGAGATGTCTATCATGGAAGATAGAGTTGATAAACTGTCCGCGAACTTGTTGACCTCTCTCAACAGATGCGTGAAGGTTAACTTCTCAAACTTGGGAATTAGAACATCCAGGGTTTGGTGATAGATTTTCATCCTTTCTTCTTTAACCTTCCAGTCTCCTTTCGCTTGAGACACAACCAGGTTCGAGTCCCTAATGACATCCAACCGTTTTACCCCTAGCTCCAGGGCGGCTTCCAAGCCAGCGATACATGCCTCATACTCTGCTTCGTTGTTTGATACCTTGAACCGGAGTTTGAAAGCTAAAGGTATGTGGGAATTGTCGGGCGCTATCAGCAACACCCCTATCCCATACCCGTACTGGTTAGATGCTCCGTCAAAGTACATAGTCCAGGTCTCTTCTTTAACCTGCAGGATGGCCTCATCTGGAAACAGATACTCTACTACTTCGTCTCCCCCCACTGGGTGATCGGCTAGGAACTCCGCTACCGCTCTCCCTTTTACAGACATTCGAGTCATGTACTTCAAATCAAATTCAGAGAGAAGAAACAACCAACGGGCTAGCCTACCTGTAAGTGCTGGTTTCTCGAAGAGATATTTGATGGGATCCAATCTCGAAACCAGAATTACGGAGTGAGCTAACAAGTAGTGTCTCAACTTCCTGGTAGCCCATACCAAGGCCAAACAAGCCTTCACAAGTGGAGTGTAATGGGTCTCATATTACAGCATCTTCTTGCTCAGGTAATAGATGGCCTTCTCTACTTTATCCTCAGATTCCTGCGTAAGCATGCAGCCATTGTCGTGTCGGTTACTGCCAGATACAAAATCAACGGTTTCCCCGGTTCTGGCAGTAACAACACGGGTGGGTTCTGTAGATGCTGCTTGATCTGTTCAAAAGCAACTTGGCATCGGTCATCCCATTAGAATTTCTTTCCCTTCTTCAGGAGACCAAACAGTGGTTCATTGGTCAAGGTTAATTTTGCAATAAACCATCTTATGAATTGCACTTTATCCAGAAAGCCTCGCACCTCCTTTTTAGTCCTTGGTGGTGGCATTTCTAAGATGGCCTTGATCTTGGAAGGATCGACTTCAATGCCCCTTTGTGTAATTAAGAACCCCAGCATTTTCCCTGCTGTGACACCAAAAGTACATTTCTGAGGATTCAGTCGCAACCAATACTCTCTAATCCGTTGGAAAAATTTCTTCAAGGCGGTGTAGTGGCCCTCTCTTTCCTTGGTCTTAACAATCATGTCGTCCACATACACCTCAACCTCTTTGTGGATCATATCATGCAAGATTGTAGTTGCAGCCCGTTGATAAGTAGCCCCTGCATTCTTTAAATCGAATGGCATCACCCTATAACAGTAACTCCCCTACGGGGTGGTGAAGGCAGTCTTCTCCCTATCTTCGAGTGCCATCAAGATCTGGTTGTACCCGAAAAACCCATCCATAAAGGAAAGCAGTGCATGCCCTGCGATGAAGTCCACCAATTCGTCGATGTGCGGTAATGGAAAGTCGTCCTTTGAACTGGCTTTGTTTAGATCCTTGAAATCCACACACACTCGAATTCTGCCATCTTTCTTCGACACCAGAACGATGTTGGCCAACCAAGTAGGATATTCAAATACTAACAGGAACCCTATATCAATCTGCTTGGTGACCTCTTTTTTGATTTTTAGAGCCCAGTTCGGGCGTATTCTCCGAAGCTTCTGCTTGACGGGTTGAGCCTCAGGGTCAAGATGGATTCGATGCTGTACAATCTGAGGATTGATTCCAGGCATGTCTTTGTAGGGCCACGCGAAAACATCTTTGAAATCTTTTAATAAAGCAACTAAGCGCTCGCGTTCCTTCGAAGACAACGTGGACCCGATCTAGACCAGATGCAGATCCTTCTCAGTACCAACATTAATTGAAGTGATTTCATCAACCAAAGGTTTTACAAATCTCTCATTCTCTCGATCAATCAAATGTTTTAAAACTAGAGGAATTTCTTCCTCGTCGTTTTCATCAAAGTTTTGAAAGTCCTGATTAATGCAATAAACGAATGGCACAGAAAAGTACTCAGAAACAACAGTGGTACCATTCTCATTCATAACTTTTAGTTCGTCCAATTCCTCGGTTACAACCGACTCAAAGGAAAAAGAAAAAGACGACCTAGACAAAACAACGGCATCCAGGTTATCACTCCCAGGAATACCAGACTCTGACTCAGAAAAACTAGAATCTAATTCCGACTCCACAAACTCTGTGAAATCAGATTCTGATTTACTACCTGACCCAGAACTACTAGACAAAAAGCCTTCCTCGTACTGCCAAACGAGGGAGGGTGCGATGGATGCATCCAGAATGCTAGAAGAAGGGCCCATATCCATTTGATCCCCAATCATGGAAATAGAGAAGTCGTCCCCCAAGCTCCCTGATGTGATTTGAGGATTCGAGGGGAGACAAGCCAGCGCTGCTTCCATCTCAAGTTCTGTGCCATCAAACTCATCCTCTTTGCACTGTTCAACCACAGCTGGTAGGTCAGTTTGCTCTTCTGTAACTTCATCCCTTTGCAATTGTAGGTCGAAAAAGATCTCAAAGCCGAACAAACGTCGCTTCTTAGAACTCAGCCATGGCTCCGGAAAGCCACAAGATGGGAAATCCTCCCCCTCTCGGACAAAGCGTCCGTTCAAGGTTCCTTGAATAGGTCTATGCACCAACTCATAGTGCTTCCCAGCTTGTTTAGCCTTAGCACTTCCTACCATCTCCTTTCCCTTCCTTACCCAATCCTCTTTGGTGGGCATGTAACCTAAACCAAAGGTATATGGGTTGTGTGGCACTTTGGCCAATTCAGCGACGCCCTTCCGGCCACTCCTTCCCATTCCAATTCCAGGTACATGTTGAATCTTATTCATGAGGTAAACGGATTGCGCACTGATATATAGTTCCTCATCAACAGCCAGAATATCTTGCACTACCTGAGCCTCGGCCAAGGTGAATCCCGACAGAAAGACATCCTCCTTGCTGTGTACAATTTCCAAAATCAGCGTAGTAACCTCCGGTGGCGGATGTATGGAAGAATTCCCAAAAACAATAGCTACCCCATTCATATGGGGGTACTTTAGCATCTGATGTAAAATGGAAGAGACAACTCTTACTTGGTGCAACCACGGTCATCCAAGAAGTAAATTAAAGGTGGCTAGAACATCTAGAACATGAAATTCGATGTCCTGCTGTGCTAGACCAACATTAGTTCTGATCCGCACTGTCCCCATCACTTCCCGACTGGTATTGTCATAAGACCGGATCACCTGGGCTGTTGGTGCGAAATCTGCCGGTTTCAAACCGATAGCATAGGCCATACGTGACGGACACACATTGCTTGCAGATCTCGTATCAACTAAGACAACTGGTATCTATTTCTCTTTACACTCCACACAGATATATAACGGCTTGTTATGTTCAGAGCCCTCAGATGGTAGTTCTTTATCTGTGAAAGTCAAAGTCGGTGAAGCGCCACCTGGGAACACCAGTCCCACTAACTGCTCGGGGGTTGTATCAATAGAGAGCTTACCCTTATCCATTGCTGATAGGACGGCTTGTCTATGCACCCGTGAGGCCATGAGCAATCCCCAGATGGAGATGTCTGATTGAATCTTTTTCAGCTGCTTTAGTACAGCTTCCTCCTCCAATAGTTTCTCTTTTTGTTTCTCTGTTTCCTTGTCTTTCCCTTATGCCTCTGGTTGATCAAGGTGTGGGGGCTTAAAGTACCGCCCCCTCCGAGTCATATGGTCAAGTTCCTCAGTATACCACATATTATCTGGTTGATTCTGTCCCCAGTCCTCATCAGTATAGGCCAGATGCAAATCATCGTCTTCCCACCACATTCCCTCAGCAACCGACAAACAACTGTCTGGTTCCACTATACTTGTTCCCGTGTTCACAACACATTCTGCTTCCACAGGACCTTGGCTTTTCTAGCCCTTTGATCAATCTCAATTCTCTCCTGGTCGAGCCGCTTCAACGCGGCCTCTTATTCTGTCTCTGCTGTACAGATGTTGCTCAATTCCAGAGCAAAATTCTCCGTACCAGTGCTCTCCGGCAGCTCTCTCTTGTCGTTGACCGTTCCGGCCATTGCAAATGTTCTTGTTTTTTATTGTCCCTAATTCTATTGAGACCTCTCATCAATATCTGGCTCATCACTAAGCCACCCTGTGTTATCCGTTGATCCATTCAGGTCAACCCAATTGATGCGCACATCCTCCGGATCTTGTTCGTCAAAGAACTGTAGGTTTACGATATCCTCCACAAGCTTAGCCAAATCATCCAGCCCCTGGCTTGGTCCGTTCTCCCGAACTACATTTACCCCAATCCCCATTTGCAATTCCACCCTTGGCTTGGCCTGATCAGTTGGCGCAATAAAGCGGCAAGGGTTGTATGCTTCCTCAATTAAGCTCGCAGAGCCTTCAGGCATACCTTCTTCTGTCATAACCACCACCATGGGTTCAGGTTAGGATATTGATGTGCTCATCATGCACAAGTCTGTGCTTTCTGGGATGAACAGCTCCGGCTTAGGCAGGTGGAAAGGAGTGATGTATATGCCGGGGTCGTATGGGATGGCCATTGTTTGGATTAGGTTTACTTGCCTGGGTGGAAGGGGGGGTTGGTTATGTAGTGGGAGAGGGTTTGTAGTGACGTTTGGCTTGTCAGGAGGCGCTATTACTTTGTTGTCAATGAGGTCCTGTATCTCATGACGAAGCCTAAAGCATTGGTCAATATCATGCCTATGTTGCTGATGGAAAGCACAATACTTGGCTAGGTTGTGTGTAGGAGGGAGGGGATTTGGCAATGGGCGTGGTTCTAGGGGCTTTAGATGTCCTTTTCTAATTAGGACCCTCAAGGCCACAGACAAAGACATATAAAGTGGGGTGAAAACCCTCTAGCCTCGAGGTGGGTACTTTGCAGGTGGTGGAGTGGTTCCAGAGGTGCCGGTAAATGAGGTGGCTGTTTTTGGTGTGGTGGTGACCATTCTGACGTTAGAGGTTTTTGCGGCTGCATTGCCACTCATAGCTGCATTCGAACCACGTGTAAATTCCCTCTTGGGTTGCTCCTTTTCATGGTCAATCAGACCTTGTTTCATAGCATCCTCTACCTGTACGCCAATCTCATGAAGATCAGCAAAGATGGATAGGGGTAAGACAATCATCTTCTGCATCAGCTTCGGTTGTAGATTCCGAACGACCATTCTTATTTGGTCCTTCTCAGCCGGCCCGGTAGTCATCGTGGGGGCCTTGGCCTTCCACCGAGTGACAAAGTCAGAGAAGCCCTCCTTCGACTCTTGCCTGGCTGCCTCGAGATCACGAGTTGTGACCTCAATTTGAGTATTATAAGAATATTGGGTGACAAAGGCCTTGGCCATCTCTTCCCAATTCCTTTTCACGGAATCCTCCAATTTAGCATACCAGATGGCCGCAATACCCGACAGGGTCTGACCAAAGAGGGATAGCTTTTGCAGTCTAGTCAGGCCCATTGGCCGCAAGATATCTGAAAAGAGCCTCAAATGGTCCATGGGATCGCCTGAACCGTCAAAGCGGTCTATGTGAGGCATTTTAAATTTGTCCGGCAATGTCACCGCCGAATCTGTGTAAACATCCTCTATATCTGGGATCGAGTTGACTCCCTGAGCTCGCTTGAACAGCTTCTCGAGCTTGCTCACATTCAAGACTGTCGGATCAACCTCAGACTCGAACGGTGTATCTATTGGATAGGCCGGTGCTTTGGCAGTCTGCTGTGGGACTGGCCCTGCCGGAATGTCTGTATTCTCCTGGACATTAGCTGTACCCCCAGGTATTGAAACCCTAGGTAGGGGTGGGTGCGAAGCAGAAGCTGTTGTTTGTGGTTGTTGATATTGTTGTTGTTGAAGCCTGGCAATTACTTCAGCCTGCTGGGCTACAACCTCTGTTTAACGAGCGGTAACTTCCGCTTGGCGAGCATCCCGCTGCATGGTCTCGATAGTCTGTTGAAGTTGACGCATCATATCCTCCATACTGACTGAGGGGTACTGATCTATCTGATTTGGTATATACTCTGTTTTTGAGATGGAAATAGAAAATCGGGTCTCACTGAGCACAGGTATCTGACGAACTGGTGAATTATGCCAAACTCTTCTCCGTCTTGTAACTGGGGAGAGCAAAGCAAACACTAGTTGTCCACTCACAAGATCCCCAGATCGATAAAGCCTCCTTACTCTGGTCCAGAGTGCTTGGGAGGAAACTGCCTTGTCAGAAACAATGGTGAAATGCTACCTTGCAAAAAGAAAAATAAAGCAAAAAAGGAAACAACAATCAGCAAATGCACAGCACCTTGGCTTAGATAGAGATAACACAGTTGAAATCATAAGCTGGACAATCAGTACTCAAACACTGATTTCTGTCACCAAATCTTCTGCCTCAAAACTGATATCTCCTAAACTGATACCCAGACTTGCAACTGATACATACGTTCCTTGTAGAGACACACCCTAATAGCACATATCAAGCAAGTGAGAGCCAAAACACCCCTATGGCGGGGGAGGGTTTCCCTGTCCTAGTTTCGTCAGGAACTAGAGGTTCATTACGCACGCATGTGGTTTTAAACAATCCTGCATTCGGGTGAGCAATCTGTCCTAGTTTGGAACAGTCTCTAAGGCTTCCGATATGCAACTAGGTCAAATGGTCAAAAAGGGTGCCTCAGCAAGACTACCTAATATACTTCTCGCACCTAACACCGAGAAGTGAAAGAAGGATCAAACGGTACGGCGGTGATCTAGATCCAAGGTTTGTGTTCCCATCGTGGCAGAGCCCGCAACCGGTCAACATTATGGCACGTTTTTCTAAGCAAGCCTCCGACAAACCGTTCAGGAATAGCAGATGGCAAACACTGTGACTTAGGCGCACCCATGCAAATGAAATGCAAAGAAACACATAAATGTAGATAAAAACAACATATCATGAGTTCAAGTCAAGTTCTCTAAAAATCCCCAGCAAAGTCGCCAGAAACTGTAGACTCAACTTTCTTCGCGCCCCCCTTTCAGAGAGGTGCGAATTGGTCTCCTACAGTTCGGACTCCTGTCACGATTCTGAATCTAATCTCACAAAGTGCAATGTGAGATTGATAAACGCCAAAGAAGTCCAATCCGGCAAATCATTTTAGAAAATTGATTTTAAATCAAATAATGCCAAAATTGAACTGCTTTGCCAGATTACAGAGTCGCCACCTAAATATTTTATTTTGGAAAATTTAGAAAACCCTGACTCGTGCTAAAGGCCACGTGTCCGTCATCACCAAAGTTGCCTCGGCTCGAGAACTTGGGTACGAGAGGGAAAGGTCCTGAAATGAGCACCCTTGCTTGCCCGATCAAAGGATCAGCCTCTACTAACATGATATGTTGTTTTATAAACCTCATGTGTTCTTTTCTGATTATTAGCTAACTTTACCATGTGACGCACACATACAAGTATAGACTAAGTCGCGAGACTTGGAACAAATCAACTCATGTTTGTTTTCGAAAATAGTTTGAAAGTGCCACTCGCAAGTGGTTTATAGCGCGGATTTGCCACCTCAAGTGAGCTTAAAATATGATTTTGCCACTTTGCAAAGTGGGCTTAAAACTATCATTCGTTGAATTATTCCAATTCAAGCAACCAAGCCTTCACCCACAGGCATTCATGTAGTTAATCAGTTAAGCAAATAGCTTCATGGCAAGCATGCTATCATGGCATCACTCACACTCATGCAAGTATGCAAAAGCGTAAAACTTACAGTGTACTTTAAGCTAAAACAAAAGCTAGTTAGGAACAATGCATGATCCTAACTATGTGAAGATGCCTAATGCAACACATGCAATATGCAACTAAATAGGCTCGGCTATCTAAGATGGCATAAGAATGCAACAATTTGATAACATGTTTTGAAACACGTATTCAAATAAGTATTGAAATACAATGCAGATTGAATGATCCGCCGAGCCTCAGTGCATGCAATACAAATGAATGATGCAACCATGCAAGCATAAGGTATGCTAATCAAAACATGATCCCAAATCTAACCATCGAAAGCAGTTAAATTAAAGGGAGAAAAACGTGGGGTTGGAAGACATGCACACACACACGCATCCTTATTACAACATTGTGGCCTCTCGAAGGAGGGTTCGAATAAATAATTAGCTAAGTTACTCTAAGCTAAGCTAATCAAACTAATCTAACTAAACTAATTAGACCAATTATTACAAAACAATAAAGAAATAGCTAAACTAAGCTACTTAATTATTACAACACTTAATCAATTAGCAAACTAATTAATTAAATTACAAAACCAATGCTAACCAACAAGAGCATTAAACTACATTGCCTTAGCTTTGCTTCAAGGAATTGAACATGCATGCATTCGGTTTCTCGCCCTGAAAGGCCCACCGGTTTGCTCTTGAAAGGCTCTGTTTGCAAGGTCACTCCAAGAACTTTCTGCTCCACCTTACCAATTCACTTTGAGAAGTCAGCCGCCATCTACCGCCAAGAGAAACCTTAGCCAAGGATGAAGCCTTGCCCATCGATGAGGCATCGCCGCCATCTTGTTGTGCTGAATCACCATTCTGCAACAGAGTTCAAACAGAGGAAAAGGGAGGGTCTCCCAAGGGTATGTTTGTACTGTGCCATTCCTTATCATCTCATAATATCAAAGGAATTGCACTTTTAGATCCAAAACCATCAATCAAGCATTTTCAATGTATGATGGCCAAAGATCTAACTTGTACACATTCAATAAAGGCACAAGAAACAAGACTCTAGGACCACCATCTTATCATGGATGATCAAAGACAATGGAGACAAAGGAAGATTGGCTCATTTCATCACTTTGAGTATGAAATGGACCAATCTACCTTGTGTTCAATATAACATCCGATTGAACACGATGCAATGCAAACACAACATGCTCATCTTGGCCATGTTTTACTTGTCCAATTCTTGTTTACACATTTTAAGTTACCAAACCATTCTTTACTTGATTTGTCCAATGTGAAAGTCCTCTAATGAGAGAGGGGTCAACCAAAGAATGGTTTAAGGCATGAGAGAGATCATGCCTTTGGCTAGGAGGAACCCTCAAGAGAGGGTTAAAGCCATTTGAGCACAAACTCTATCAAGCTTAAACACAACCTTAAGGCCAACCAACCCTCAAAACAAATGGAAAAAATGAAGAAATGAGGGAGGTTGTAGAACTTCAGTGTTGAAATGGCATGCTAAAGACCTTAAACCATGCAAGCAACACATGCACAACATGTTGAAAGTCAAAAACATCAAAGCTAGTGAAGAGCATTACTCAAGAGGCATGCACTACTAAGCTTAAATGACCAAACTAGCTCTGGACAGAGCTTAAACATGCCAAATCAGTGGTCAAAACATGCTGAGATGGTAGCATGAAAAGCAAGAAAAACATGCTCATGTATTGGCTCACAAACAAGGCACAAAGCACACCTCTCAAAAGCAATGAAAGAGTGGAATATGTGAGAGTGTGACAAGGCTACATGCACTGAAATCATGTGTGAAATGATGCTATGGCATGCAAACAACTCAAGCAAAGCATGCTAGGGACCTTGAAACTCAAAGCCAATAAAGCCATTTACACTACAACCATGCATAACAGGTCTCATATGACCAAGACCACTCAAAAAAGAGTAAAAGCATGCTAAATTAGTAGCAAAAACATGCTGAGATCAAACTAACACAAGCTAGAATGATAGGCTAAATCATCAAGTATGCTAGGCTAGTAAGCATGATTGCACTACAAGTACAAAAAGCAAGCAAGAAGTGTTCCAACCAATCAAAAATAGAGTTGAAGCATGTCAAAACAAAGCCAAAAACATGCTTGAACTAAGTTACAAAAGGGTAGAAAAGCATGCTCAACTATTAGGCCATCTACACATACAAACAAGATAAAAGGAAGGGAGGCCATCCCTTCCTATTTTGAACCTCAAAACAAACTTTTTACCATTGAAATTCCTCTGAGTTTCAATGGTAAAAGGCCAAGCAAAGGGTATTCCAAAAGATTTGAAAGATGGCTCAAAAGGCTTTACAAGCTAAAGAGCAGAGAGAAGAAACCACCCCCTAACCAAACAAGGCTTAAACCAACATTTTAAAACCTTAAAAATAGAGTTTTTTAAAGATTAAAACCAACTTCAAATTAGCATACAAAGGTGGCCAAACAATGAAGTAAAACAAGGCTTTAAAGAGGTAAGTTCTTACCCTTGAAGCACAACAACAAAACAGCCAAACTTCTGAGCCAAAACCACTCCAAGAAGCTCAAACAAGATCTCTAGGAGCCTCAACTATAAAGTGAAGGTGATTGGCTAAGGGTGCTAGTGCAAATGTGTAGAGAAAACTCACTTTCAAGCACAAAATATATATATATATAGAGAGAGAGAGAGAGGATTCTAGGGAGAGAGAGAAATACTTGTCTTCCAAAATGTTCAACCCCTTGCATGCAAGAAGATGACCTCTATATATAGAAGATACAAATTCATCTTGTAAGATCTAGCCATCCATGTGCAAGCAGATGGGCCATTTGTGCAAATAGCTATCAAAATATCTTCAAAAATATCTACTGATGCATTGGTGGCCAACCGGCTATCAGTGATGGCCGGCAAGACAAAGCCCATGGCAGACAGCCATCAATGATGGCCGACAGGCCATCAAGAACATCACTCTGAAAAGACTAACACATGGTCCAAATATGTGATAGAATGGAAATAGGGTTTGGAAAGATCAAACCCAGAGCGTTCCATCGCGGAATTCGAGTACTCGACGAGCAATCAAACTTGTCGCTGGATATACCTACAAGAACATCCAAGTCTTGAGGACGGTAAAAAATGGGATGTCTGCAGGCGGCCATTTAAAGAACGGAAGATGTTAAACTTTAGACATAACTACGCTGATCGGCTCCGATAACTCCGTGTATTTCATGTCCACGCGCCTTATGCACCTGCTATCTAGTTAAAGTTGTTCATTAGCTCGGTGTGAACATTAGTCATTTGATTGGCGCGAATCTCGTCTTTTGTCTCGTTTATCCCGATTCCGTGGTTCAGGGCTCCATGATGGTACAGAATTTATCGGCTGAACGATTTCAGATGGGGCCGTCTTATTGGCCTTGTGCCCGGCTTTGACCCGTAGAGCATCATCTTCTACTTTGCAGTATTCTTTGACTTTCTTCATTAACGACTAGACTTATTTGGGGGGCCTTTTAGTCAAGGAGCTGCGGAGGGCACCATCAAGATGCAATCCCATCTTAAAGGAGGTGATGGCTATGGAGTCATTGTAGGCGTCATCCACTAGATTAAAGTATTCCCAATAGCACACCGAATATGCACGAAGGGTTTCTCCTGGTTGAATTTACATTGCCAGAGAGAATCGGCTTGCTTCGGCTGGACCTCATTGGTTATAAACCTTGCCCTAAATGATTTTTGGAGTTGATAGAAGCTCTTAATTAATGCCGGTTCCAACTTATAGTACCATCTGGCGGCCAGTGGTCCCAAACTGCTTGGAAATATTCAACACATGAGGGCCTTATCGTCTGCATGAAGTGTCATGGCTTGCTTATAATGACGAATGTGATCAGTGGGGTCCGATTTTCCATCGTATAGCGTGAACGATGGAGCTTTGAACTTTTGGGATAGCACTGCCCTTGCGATCCATCGCACAAAGGGGTCATGTTGATCCTCTTCGTCTGAATCACTTCTTCTTTGCTTATTCTGCGCATGCGGACTTCCTGCAAAAGAATTGGAAACTTTGACTCATCCCTTCTTTTTGGATTATGAGGATGATGAGTCAGAATCATTATCACTATCATGTCACCGAATTCAAGGTCGTCGAACATCCTTTTACAAAGGTCTCCCCCGATCTTGGCACGTGACCTGTTGCGATTTTGCCACATTCTGGGCCAAATCCTGTCAAAGGCACTCGTTCTCAACCATCATGTTTTCCAACCTATGTTCATTTTGCTTCACCTAATCCATAATCACTTGTATTGTCTCACGTGCTGATGTCGAGGGTGAGGTCTGGGCAACCGAGTTGAAATTCAAGGCCTTACTTGCTGCAATGTTCTTCGGGCCAAGCATGTCTCTTGGAGTGGTATCATCTCATGGCGTAAGGTCTTCAGTGACTACCGGAGGATCTTCTGTCACGCCCGCCATGGATGTACTTGAGTATTCCCACAGACGACGCCAATTGTGGAGAAGTGGTTTGGAAATACTCTTTGGATCTTGTAGGACGCTCTTGATCCTCAGCTAGTCACCTGAAAAGGAATGAACACTCCGGTCGGGGGTGCCGGAATTAGCACTCCGACGGATAAGTTAGTGTATACTCTCTTGGTTGCTTGTATTTCAAGTTAAGCTTAGTTGTTCTCACATACCTTTCTTTGGATGATGTTTCTCTATTTATATCTGCTTTTGGGCTTCAGGGTTGGGCCCACTTTTAACCCACCGCGTGATTGTTCATTCAGCTCCATCTGTCGTAAACCAATTCCCACTTGGCTCCTCGCTCAACTGGTTCTATGGCTAATTAGGATGTTTGGCTTTTGGATTGTATGAGACGGGGCAAAATATAATATACATCCTGATTTTTTGAGTATGTATTCGGCCTATTTACATCCCCTAATATTCGGCTCCCACAGCTAACAATATAAAATAGCATCAGATAAGAGGTGACCATCAAAAGGTGTGAGATGAGTCTGAGGATCAACGAGAGTAGTAGCAATCTTGTAATCAGTAAGACCAGCACGAGTCAAGAGATCATAGATATACTTGGCTTGTGTTAGAAAGTTACCAGAAGGATCATGAGAAATTTCCAAGTCGAGAAAATAGCTAAGCAAACCCAAATCTGTCATCTCAAACTGGTGACTGAGAAACTGTTTGAGACTAGAGATACCCACTGTGTCATCGCCAGTGATGATCATATCATCCACATAGAGAAGAAGAAGAATGATACCCTGCTCTGTTTAATGTATAAACAAGGCAGAATCATAGACACTGGAAGAGAAACCAAAGTCATGAATAGTAGAACTGAACTTGGCAAACCAGGCACGAGGAGCTTGTTTCAAACCATACAAAGCACGACAAAGGTTGCAAACTTTGATGGATGGAATAGAGGAACCAGACGAAGGTTGCATATAAACTTCCTCAGTGAGATCACCATTGAGAAAGAAGTTTTTGACATCCGTCTGATAAAGACTCCAATGGCGAGCAGCAGCAACTACTAATAAGATGTGAACTGAAGTAAAATGAGCAATAGGAGCAAATGTTTCCTCATAGTCAATCCCATACTCTTGAGTGAATCCTCGGGCAACAAGACTGGCTTTTTAACATTCAATGGAACCATCTGAATGAGTTTTGATCTTATAAACCCATTTACAACTAACAGCAGTCTTGCCAGGAGGAAGATTAACCATGTCCCAAGTATGAGTTTTATCCAAAGCCTGCATTTCATTAGTCATAGCTTGCTGCCAAAGAGGGTTAGAACAAGCCTCGCGATAGGAAATAGGTTCATGAGAGGAAAAAGTAGTGAAACCAACAATATAATCACGGAGAAGAACAAAAGGTTATTTTACCTGAGTCGAATGACGATCTACTGGAGGAGATGGTGGTAGAGATGGAAAAAGCTCCACAAGAGATGATGGAAAAGGCTCCACAGGAGGTAATAAATAAGGCATAGGACCATCGTCAGATATAGAAACCTTATGATTGACAGTAGGCATAGGCAGCTGTGAAGGCGTTAAACCAGAATCTGCATCAAATTCAAGAGACAGCAAGTCTATAGAAAGATCAGTAAAAAACAGGGAATGTGTAGACTATGGTAGGTGAAACTTAGACAAAGTAAAGAACATTTTGTGTTCCCAGAGAACCACATGACGAGAAATACAAAGACGCTTGGAGACTAGATCCCAACAGCGATAGCCTTTATGTTCTATACCATACTCCAGAAAACAGCAAAGATGAGAACGAGGTTCTAGTTTAGTGTGTTCATGAGGTTGAAGGAGAACAAAACAAGCAGAGCCAAAAACTTTAAGAGTGGCGTATGTAGGAGGAGAACCATACAAACGTTCATAAGGAGAAAGATTGGCTATGAGAGAAGTAGGCACACGATTTATAATGTAGACAACAGTGAGAGCAGCTTCTCCCAAAACTTTTTAGGACGTGAAGAGGAGATGAGAAGGGCCCGAGTAGTGTCTAGAATATGACGATGCTTTCTTTTAGCGTGACCATTTTGTTGGGACGTGCCTGCACAAGAACGATGAGATTAGGTACCATGGGCCCGAAGAAAAGAAAGAAAATCAGAATCCAATTATTCCATAGCATTATTAGAACAAAAGGTTTTAGTAGTTTGAGAAAACTGAGTATGGACTATGGCAGAGAAATCATAATAAACTTGTTTAAGTTCAGACTGATTTTTGAGAAGAAATATCCAAGTATAACGAGAAAAATTATCAACAAAAATCACAAAATATCTATACCCCCCCCCCCGAGTCGGGGTGGGGGAGGGTCCCCATATATCAAAATGCACAAGAGCAAATGGGGCAGTAAAAATAGAATTACTTTTATTAAAAGGTAATGCAGGCTGTTTAGCAAGTTGACAAGGTAAACAATCAACATTTTCAGAACTAACACAACCTAACCGATCACTAGAAACTAATTTTTTTTAAACGACTAAAAGAGACATATCCTAAATGACGATGCCAAAGGTGAAAAGAAGACATATAAGTAGAAGCAACGGAAGAGGCAACAGAAGCAGTAATGGATGATATAGATGGAATATGAAGATGAAGAAGCTCGAATAGATGTCCATGCCTATGGCCTATCCCAAGGATCTGTTTCGTCTAAGGGTCCTGCACCAAACAACCATTAATAGAAAAAATGACGGTGAGACCAAGTTCACACAATTGACCAATAGAGATAAGGTTTAATTTAAGAGCAAGAATGTAATAAACATTAGAAAGAGATACAGTGAAAGTAGAAATTTGACCAATGTGACTAACGGACATATGAGAACCATCAGTAGTATGTATAGAGGGAACAGAAGAGGATGATGAGATTGAAAAAAATTTAGTAGAATTAGAGGTCATATGATTACAACAGGCGGAATCAAAATACCATAAAGGATTACCTAATATGACTGAAAGAGCAGGAGAAAGAAGAGTACCAGATTTGGAAAGCACCTACTAAATAATGGACTCAACATCATCCATAGAAAATGATAGAACAATAGGATCCGAAGGGCGAAGAGTGCAAGAACTCTCTGATGTTGCAGCAGAAGCAGCAGCAGGTCGAGAACCATGAACAGATTTGGACTGAGGCCCAAAATGTAAAGACCCTTTCCTGGAAGAAGAAGAAGGGGGAGCGCGAGGACAATTGCTTTGGAGATGACCAGGAGTAGTCTTGTGGCAAGTCAAGCAGTCACGAACTTGGCACTAAAGTAAAAAATGATTGGCAGGTAGGCCACGGTTGCAACAATAAATACATAAGCTAAGAGGTTGTGAAGATGAAGAACCTCGTGATGATGGCGTAGCAAGAGCAGAATCCAAAGTTGGAGTTTTGAGCATCCCAAAACGAGTTTCTGCTTACAAGAGTTCAGTAATGGCTTGCTCCAAAGTCGATAAGGGCAGACGATCAAACAAGGAAGCACGCATAGGTTCAAAGGTGCTATGAAGAGCCATAAGAAACTGTAATAGTCGCTGATGATTCCTATGAACAATAAATAACTGTGCATCCTCTGAATGTGCCCAAGTAGGTTTAGAAAGAGCTAACTGGTCCCAGACATATGACATTTGGGACAAAAAATCATTGATGGATTGACCAGGCTCTTGGCGCATGTGATAAAGAGTTTGTAGGAGTTGATATTGGTGAGCATGGCCAGTAGTCTGATAGCGTTCCTTCAAGAAATCCCAAATTGCCTTAGTATGAGAGACAATGGAATCATCATCCTGAAAGCGGCCAAACTAAAGGTTAATGGAAGGAACAGAAGTAACCCAGAACCATGTGATAATCGGGTAGTTCTTCCCTTCCCATTTATCAAAACGCTCATCGAAAGCAGATGCAATCTCTTTGTCTTCCTGGACGAGTTTAGAAAGAGCACTAGTGATAATATGCCAAAGCCGCTTCTTTTTGATGAATCCAGAGAGAGCTTGGGCCCAGAGAACATAGTTAGACCTATCAAGTGTAACGGAGAGAGAATGGATGTTGTTAGAACGATCCATGATGCTCAAATAGGGCAAAAACAAAAAAGAAGGTGCTTTGTAGAGGCTAATTTTGCAAAATAGAACACACCAACAGATTCAGAAAGCCAAAAACAGTGGGGATATGGCTGAACGGACCAAAAATATGACCAGAAAGGCAATGAATCGTCTGGTCAAAGTGAGTTGACCAATCTAGTCAACTCGGGCTGATGTCACAGCAATAGCAATGATGTCGATGAAGCGACTCACGTTAACAACGGTAGCGCGCGATAGAAGGAAAGCGGCGCGACGGAAGCAACCAAAGTGGCGTCGGTGGCGTTAGAAACACGCGGCTCATGTTAATAGATGAGGCCGCGGCGCACAATAGCACGGGACAAGTGCAGGAGGCGTGTAGGGCGCATAGGATAACGAGACAGCGCGTGGCCAAACTTATGGCGACGCGTAACGGTGCGTGGAGCGTTAGATGATGATGAATCTGGTGGCATTGGCTTCGTCTTGAAGAGAAGAAGAATCTGGTGTAGTCAAATTTGTAAAACAGAAAAATACTAGATGCACAGAAACCAACATGCGAAGGAAGTAATCTGCCAGACAAAAAAAAAACGTGATGCAGAAGAAGAGGAGGCTAGGAAAAAATCCTAGGCTCTGATACCATG
Organism: Camellia lanceoleosa; assembly: GCA_025200525.1. Classification (NCBI taxonomy): domain Eukaryota; kingdom Viridiplantae; phylum Streptophyta; class Magnoliopsida; order Ericales; family Theaceae; genus Camellia; species Camellia lanceoleosa. The sequence continues at coordinate 153,155,818 of CM045760.1, read as the reverse complement.
TTATGAGAGTAGAAAGAGAAGAGAAAAGAGAACTCTTGTATTCAATATATGAATGAATAGGTACACACTCCTTTATATAGGAGAGAAGATAAGTATATACAGAGAATATACTGTAACAGATATATACAAATAATATCCTAATATATCTTAATATACTATATTAACAAGAGGGTAAGTTACATTGATCTCTTGGAATTTGAAGAAAATACGATTAACTCTATAGTTTTGGCATAATTACACTGATATCCTTTTTAATAAAGTCTATTTTGAGAACTTAGCATTTTAGCTAAAAAATCCAAGATTCATTACAAAAAAAGCATTTTAGCTAAAAAATCCAAGATTCATTACAAAAAAAAGTTAGCACTGTTGTCTATTTTTTGTACATCTTTTCATAATAAGTTAAAAAATCATTAGAAAAACTAATTTTTTAAACAACCCTAAGGTTAAAGGAGCTAAAACTAATACAATAGTGTAAAGACACAAGATAAATAAAGAAATATATATATATATAAGTGTAAAAGACATGACAACATTATATTTTCAGTCATATGATTATCTAATTATTAATGAAAAATGGACTGAGTATTATGTGAATTAAAACCTTAATATTGTGCTTAGTTCATGAATTTGAATAGGGATTTAAACATTAAAAAAAAAAAAAAAAAAAAAGTGGGTGAAATGTAAAAGAACTATAATTATATTTCATTCATATTTCACCTACATGTTTCTTTTCTCTTTCCAAAATTATAAAACTTACTGTATTTTTTCTAAATTTCAGGGAAGATTGGTGTAATTTACCCTATAAAAAATATGCTCATGTACAATATCACTGATAATACTCTAGTCAAAATTTGCATCCCAAAATTTAAGAGAAATTATAAATACAATCTTTGATTTTACTTAAAATACGAATTGTCTCACGTGATTCTAAAAATTACATCACATCCCTTCAAATTTCTAATCTCATAATAAATAATCCATTTTATTAATAAATCATTAATTCAATTAACAATTTTTAATGATGTCAGATATATATTTCAATTAACAATTTTGATAGTTTTATTATTGCATAAAAGAGTAGTTTTTTTTTTTTTTTGTTAATTTTGTTAAATAAAAAATTCAGACAAGAGGATATTTATAATTTTCAAAATTAGAAGGAATAATTCATATTTAAACAAATTTTAAAGAATATATTTATAATTGGGTTAAATGGTTAAATTCATTTTTCATGATTTGGGACTAGGAGCACTTTATCCCCTGTAGTTCAAATATAGTCAAACTACACTCATATAATTTTGGACTAAAGTGTCACTGTTAATTTTTCCATCCAAACTAACGGAAGGTGTATCATACACACCAATTTTATCCCCTTTTTTTTCAAACCTAAAATCATATTAATATGTTAATTAAAATAATATAAAATATAATATAATTAAGATTGACCTAAAATGTAACATATAATTAAATAAAAATATAAAATGAATAATAATTAAGGATTGATCTAAAATATTATTAAATCAAAATTAGATTAACATGTTAAAAATTGCAATAAATAATTAAGAATTTAAAATTAATTGTGATCTTAAATACTTAAATATAATTAAATTCAAATGGGGCTTCAGACCATATGTCCATTTCTAAATCTTTTGGGTCACTAGGTCCAAGCTCCAATCTTTTTAGGCTGAAAGGATACAATTTCTCCAAAAGAAGAACTATATGTTGAAATCAACATAAATGTTTATCTGTTTAAATTTACCAAATTAACTATCTGTTAAAATGTGACACGTGTCATTCATTCAGCACCTTATCTATTGAATATCACACGTTTATCTACCTCACCATTAACTACTTGCTGCTGCTGGCAATCGGTCACCACCGACGACGACTTTTCTGGCCAATTTCCTAAAGACTTTTTTGGCGACCTTTTCTGATATGTTCTTATCATCAAATAAGATTTTGCTTTTGATCTAATGGTTTATACGTTCTTTAGGATGAATTTTTCACCAATTTTCTCAATTAAAATTAGATTAAGAATGACAAATAATTAAATATTTTGAATTAATTATGGTTTAAAATATAATTAAATTAAAATTAGAATAAAAAGTTAAGAATTACAGTAAATAATTAAGAACCTATAATTAATTGTGATTTAATAAGATTTTACCTTGAATCTAATGGCTTATATCTCCTTTGGGATAATTTTTCACCAATTTTCTCAATTAAAATTAGATTAAAAAGAATTAATTGAGATCTAAAATATAATTAAATAAAAATTAGAATAAAAATTTAGCAATTACAATAAATAATTAAGAACTTATAATTAATTGTGATTTAATTACTCAATATTAGATATTATGCATTATGTATATGAGAGAGGAGAGAAAAAATAAATAAAAGATTTGAGAGTGTTATAGTCATTTCATATTTATAGTTATTGGTGTTAACGGTTGCATTGTTGTCCAAAATTACATAGAGACTTTTTAATTATATTTGAACCATAAGAATAAAATGATTCAGCCTCAAGCTACAAAAAAGATAAGATGAATTTTACTCTTTATAATTTACCCCAAAATTTATTAACAATTTCAATTTGTGATTTTATTCAAAATGTTATCCTGATAAAACTTTTTAGCAAATTGATAAATTCTTAATATTTACAGAGAATGGGGCTATTTGCTATAATTTATTTTAATTTGGGAGTTAATATCAGACTATTTTTTGTAATTTCTACGCAAATAATTTTTAAAAACTAATTATTTAATAAATGTTTCTAATTTTTACATTGTAATTAGGACTGGACATAGGGTTATCCGAATCGCACAACTTGCCTAACCTGAACTGATCCACATATAAATGGGCGGTTTCACAGATGTAATGCGGGCAAATGCGGTTTGACATATGGCATTATTGTGGGTTATGGGCGTGTTGCGGGTTTTACTTGCACCCGCAAAAACCTTCCCGCAATTACACTTTTTTATTTTTTTAAACCTGAACAGTTGATTTCATTCATTCTATCGTAGATATTTTTGCCCAACAAACCAAACCCTAATCTCCTAACATCAAAATCATTATTTAATGGGTTTGAATTGGATGAATTCTGACAACAATTTATTATTATTTTATTATTACATTTTGGATGAATGTAAAAGTTAATGAAAAATTATTTTTAGATAAGTTTAGGATTTTAAATAATTTTATTTCAATTGTATTGTTGAGTAGTGAATGATTTTGATGATTTAGTTTAAGATTTTAAAATACGTACTTATGTTAATTTATGTTTATTTAAAAGTTTAAGATTTTGAATGATTTGTTTTTGTTAAGAATTGATTTTGTTATATTTTTAATTTTATAAGTTTTAATTCATTAATTATTAATGTTGAGCATTTTAGAAAATGGGGAGAAAATGGCCCAAAATAAATATTCACAAAACGGGGAAGAAAAAAGTCACAATAAATTTTTAAAGAAAAAAGTCAAATCTGCAAACCACCTGCATATCTGTGAATCCTATCTATACAAATCACAACCTGTACCACGGGCGGTTGTAAGTTTAATTTTTTCCAAACTGCATATATGCAAACGATCTGAATTGCAAACCGAAACTTCCAAAATTGAATCGCGTACACCCCTAATTATAATTAGGAATGGCAACGGAACGGGGCGGAGCGGGGCCGGGGATCACCCTCCCCGTCTCCGATCCCCGATCGCAGAACTTCCTCCATCCCCGGCCTTGATTCCCGACGGGGAATCCACTACCGCCCCGACCCCCGCCCCCTAACGAGGATCGGGTTTCCTCGACCCCGAAAATCCCCGGCCAACAACAACCCACTTAAGCTCAAATACAACATCACCAACAGATCTTTAAAAGAAATTAGCTCCAGAAAAAAAATAAAAAAATAAAAAAATAAAAAATGATCACAACATCAACAGATCACAACACTAACACAATACCAACAAATCTTCAACACCAACAGATCACAACACACACAGATCTTCAACAACATCACCAACAGATCAAAAAAGAAACATAGATCATCATCAAAAAAACAGATCAAAAAAGAAACGGATCATCATCATAGATCCCCAAAAAAAAAAAAAAACAATAACAGAAAAAAAAAAAAGAAAAAAAAAAACACATCTCACAGATCTGAGCTGAAGAGGAGATCGGTAGAGTAAAGACACGTAGGAGGGCGGAGGAGGGAGGTGGAGGAGATCGGTGAAGGAAGATCGACGCTGTGCAGATCTGTGAAGATCGAAGCTCTCTCTCATCGCAAAAATGGCGATCAAAACACTATGAGTGAGGGACTGAAATCAGTAAGATATAAGAGAGAGAGTAGAGCGAAGAGGAAAGAGCGACGGCGGTCGTGAGGGAGAGCGAGCGAGTGACGGTGAGGAAGAACGGAGGGAGAAAGAGAGAGACAGAGGCGATGTGCGTTTGTGTGTGTGTGTGTGTGTGTGTGTGTGTGTGTGAATGAACCTATACACTGATCCCAACTAATTGAGGCACACATATGTATAGAGAGGATACAAACGTAATTTTACTTCGGGAGAGATATGGAGCGGGAGATGGAGTCGAGGCCGGGGCCGTAAAAGCTATCCCCGTCCCCGGCTCGAAATTGATCGGGAATTTAATTTTGAATACCATCCCCAGCCTATTGGGAATATTTTTCGAGAAAAAAGCCGCTCCTATTGGGGACAGGGGAGTGGGTTCTCGTCGGGTCGGGTTTAAATTATCATCCCTAATTATAATTATCCATTTTTAACTTAAAAAAAATTAATTAAAAAAAAAAACTCTACAGGCCATGTACTTCCCCAACACCATTTCCTCGCTCCTCACTTCACATCTCTTTCCACTTCAGTCCACACTCTCTCTAACAACTCTGCCTAATCCCCACCATCTCTCCACAAAACCCAAACCCAAAATCAGATCAGAGAGTCTATAATGATACTCCAAGGATTCATCAACAAATTGAAAGATCTTTGGGAAAAATGGGACATCCAATTGTTCATCCTCACCAGTCTCTCTCTCCAAGCCTTCCTCATCCTCGCCGCCCCCCTCCGCAAACGCACATTGAACAAGTTCGTCGTCATGCCCCTCTGGCTCGCCTACCTACTCGCCGACGCCGCAGCCAACTTCGCACTCGGACTCATCGCCAAGAGCCAGTACACCAAATCCAAAGACAAAAACAACGAGCTCCTCGCATTCTGGGCTCCATTTCTCCTCGTCCACCTCGGCGGCCCCGACACCATCACTGCCTTCGCCCTCGAAGACAACGAGCTCTGGCTCCGTCACCTCCTCCAGCTCGTTTTCCATTCCGGCACCGCTGCTTATGTCTTCGTCCTCACTCTTACCCAAAACGCTCTATGGTTCCCCACTATCCTCATGTTTTTGGCTGGACTCATTAAATATACCGAGCGAACTCGGTCTCTTTACCTCGCTAGTACTCGGAGATTTCGTCAATCTTTGGTTAAATCGCTGGTTCCCAAGCGTGGAGGAGTGAAGCTGAGGATTGTGTTGGTGATCATGAGAGTCTTTGTTAAGTTTATGAATAAGGCCGAGTTTGGGAAGACTAAGAAAGAATCGAAGCTTCCCACGAGTACAGAGATGAGTCCGGAGCATCAGAGGGTGATCAGAACAGTTGATGAAGAGGACATGAGAGAGTTTGATGATCTTGAAGTGATCAAGCTCGCTTATTGGTGTTATCGTACTTTCAGAGGTCTTCTTTCAGATCTAGATCTGGATTTCAGCTTCAATCAGAGGAATAGGAGCCGAGATTTCTTTCTCAAAAGAACTCCGAAAGATGGGTTTAAAGTGGTTGAAGTTGAACTCAATCTCTTCTATGAAATTCTCTACACTAAAATTGTGGTGATTAAAGGTAAACTTGGGTATTGTCTTAGATTTGTTTCAATTAGCTGTGTTGTTGTGTCATCTGTGCTTTTCTCTTTGACGGACAAGAAGGATCTTAAAAGGGTTGATATAAGAATCACTTATGCTTTGCTTGGTGGTGGAATTGCTCTTGATGTGATTGCTTTTTTCATGGTTCTTTTGTCTTATTGGACTGCTATTGCACTCACCAACACCAATCGTGGAAGTCCATCCTGGTTCACTCTTCGTTTTAGGAAAATTCTTTGTGTTGATAGGACAAGGTGGATTGAGGACTTACCGAAGCCACACCCCCTTCGTTTGCGGTTGGTTCCTCTGGTGCTGCGCCGGAGTTGGTCCCAACGTCTCTCTCAATACAATTTGATAAATTATTGTATTTATCCACGTCCAAAAAACGTGGAGAGATTAATTGGGCTTGTGGGTCTTACCAACATTTTTGATGGGTGGAAATATGTGACAAAAGTGCAATTCACCAAGGAGTTAAGAGATTTCATTTTCGAAGAGCTTAAGATGAAATCCAGGATGGCTGATGATTTAGAAACTGCCAAGAAGATTTGTTTGGCAAAAGGCGATTGGGTTCTTGAGAATGAAGGTTTTACTACTTTACTCCCTTATAGTACTCAGACCGTCTATGACGAAAGCATTTTATTGTGGCACGTTGCTACCGAGCTCTGTTATAATACCGATGTAGGCAATGAGGAGAACCAGAAATTTCGCGTCATTGCTAAGGTTCTGTCGGATTATATGTTGTATCTTCTGATTATGGAGCCTACGATAATGTCTGCAGTGGCAGGTATTGGGGAAATTAGATTCAGCGATACATGTGCCCAGGCTAAGGAATTCTTTAAAGGAAGAAAAGTAGGAAAGGATGATAATCGATCTTCCCTGAATATCGGCTGCCTTGACAAGTGCTTCTGCTGCTCAAAATCACAACCGGGACAAGCTTTCCAAAATGCTTCTGCTGATTCGGGATTGTCTCCCAAAGGACAATCTTGTTCGTGCCCAAACATTCTTGGCTGCTTTAAGGAATGTTGTTGCAAAGAGAAAGAAGTACCAGGCAAGAAAGAACTCGATAAGGAACAGGTTCGAGTCTGTGAAAGTATCCTTGCTCTTAATACTGACGTTGAACCCCCTGTTAAGAAAGGTAAAAGTAAATCTGTGTTGTTTTATGCGTGCTTACTGGCTAAAGAGTTGAAGAAATTAGAAGAGAAAGAGAAAGGCAGAGGCAAATGGATGATACTGAGCAAAGTGTGGGTTGAATTGCTCTCTTATGCTGCGAGTCATTGCAGAGGGAAAACTCATGCTGCTCAGCTTAGTAAAGGTGGGCAGCTCATCACTCTGGTTTGGTTGTTGATGGCTCATTTTGGTTTGGGAGACCTATTTCAGATTAATGTCTGGGATGCGATGAATCTTAGGTTAATGAAGGGCTTGCGAGGGTGAAACTAATTGTGGGGAAGTAACTGAATTGCTTTGTTGTGTCAATTGTTTGAAGATGTGTGCTTTACTTTTGTAGTATTACGGTACTTTGGTTGAACTCTAGTGATTTTCAATGGAGATGGTTTTTACCATGTGTTTGGGGGAACTTGTTCTAGCCTCTGTTGTTCTCTTGCGTCGATATTCAATAGAAGCTATGTTTGTGATGTACAAATTTGCTATAATCCAACAACCGTGACGAATTTGGGTCACATACTGATTTTTCTGTGATATATTTTTTTTCTTGTGTGTGCATAACAATTAATATTCCGTTTTTATATACAAATGGGGCGAGAGCTACACGAATTACTTCAGGCTGTTTCGAGGCTGAAGACAGCATTGGCTATGGTATTGTTTGAGAAGTGAGTTTTTATGTAAGTTTTTGTAGATGTAGGATATTATTGAAGAAAATTTTTTTAGTGTTTGAGAAGATAGTTGAGTTTTTTTTGTGATTGGATGTGATGTTTGTGAGATAAAAAATAAATTGATTATGGGGGTTAGATGTGATATTTTGTTTGGATGTGTTTTTTTTTATTTTGTAAAATTTTTATCTTTTAGTAGAAAAAATGAGAAAAAAAATCCAACTACAATTCTTTCCAAACACCACCTATGAGTGCAGCCAGTGGAGTAGTCAGGAATTCAACGAAGAAGGGCATAAATTAATGACAATATTAATTATTTTTTTTCAATGAAAAAGGGGCACAAATTAATGACAACATTATTATTATTATTTTTTTATAATAAACAACAATGAGATATTATTAAACTTAAATATTAAGAGTTCATTTGAATAAATGTAAATTTTAAATTAAAAGATTTGAGATTAAATTTTATACAAATATTAGGGAATAACTATTTTATAGATGGATTGAAAAATTAAAAAAGAAAATAAGTTGAGATAGAAGATATATTTTAGTAGAGAAATTCTATAAAAGTAGACTTATTGTTTAATAGGTCCTATGAAAAAAATTTGTCATAAAAAAAGTCATTAATAGTAAGTTTTAGGTACAATTTATAAAAATTATGACAAAAAAAAGTTACTAATTATCAATTTTTAGCGACATATATAAAAAATTATTACAAAAAAATTATTTTTAACGATAATTTTACCAAGACTTATTTTTAATAGGACTTGATGAAAATTAAGTTCAACTATTATGACTTATTGGTAGTTTACTCTATAATTTATACAGTGGTCATTTTAATTATGAATAGAAAAAAAAATATGGAGGATAAACTCTACATGAAGGATAAATTTTACATATCAAATTTAACTAACAATTCAATAAATTTCATATCTTTATTAAAATTAATTATGTTTATATATCAATAATGATAGATATCATTATTATATTAAAATTTTAATAAATAATAATATGACTTATCATAATTTTTTTATTTTCAATCAAAATAATAATTATTATTCTCATAATTTTAAAAATATCATTTATATTTCACTTTAAATAATATTTCTATAAACTTATTTATTTAAAATAATTTCTTTATATTAAAAAACTAAAATCACAAAACTGAAGGGCACGTGAACCCCGGGCCCTACATAGCTACGCCCCTGAGTGCAGCTGTTACATAGAAACCATAAACAGCTGTTACATAGCAACCATAAGGTGATTTACAGCTGTCATATAGCAACCATAGAGTCCGGATCCTCGGCGGTACTTTCCGGCAGTACTTTCCTGCCATGCCCCAAAACGACGTCGTTTTGGGGCAGATTTTCAAAAAAAAAAAACAAAACAGAACCAGATCCAGAGAGTCACCATCGAAGACGCCATTGAAGACGCCATTGTTGAATGAAGCTGCAGTCCATGAGGTTCCATTGTTGAAGCTGCAGTCCATGAGGTTAAAAATCAAAAATTATACTATATATATGAAACCATCCCTATATATATATATATATATGTTTATATATCTTTATATCCATACAAATATATATATCTTTATATTCAATGTATGCACCATTGTTACAGATAGAGAAACCCCAAATCAAAGATGAAGAGAGAGAAAATCAAGAGGCTTTGAATCGACTTTACCAAAATTTGTTGACAAACTCACCACAGATTAATTCAGATCCGTAATAAAAAATGAAATCAACAAAATCTCCAAAACCCACCAAAAAAACCAACCATAATTCACCAAAATCAAGCTTCAATCGACCACAATCCAATCAAACCCAAAATTCAAAACCGGAAAAACATGAAATCGAAAGGACGATGGGCACTCACAGCTTTTCCCGGAGCTCAGGCGTGTCCTTGGGGTTCCAAGAGTATTGAAAATGTATAGAAAGAAAAACCTAGAATCTGGGTTTGGGGAAAATCCAGCAGGAATTGGAAGGTTGGAGGGTAGGGTTAGGGCAAGAGGCAACCTTGGAACAGATGAGCCACAGAAACAATCATCTCAGATTGTTCGGAGCAACAAACGAGGCTTGTCGGAGATCGATGATACTGAAAATGGAGACCGAGATCGTGCCCCTCGAACCGATCAAAGCTTTCTCAAGCCTCTCCTTCTTCCCCTTCCCTGGTTCTGTTTCGTTTTTTTATTTTAATTTTTTTTTTTTGAAAATCTGCCCCAAAACGACGTCGTTTTGGGGCATGGCAGGAAAGTACCGCCGGAAAGTACCGCCGAGGATCCGGGCTCAGCAAGCATAAGGTGATTTAAAGTGAGGACACCACTGTTATTACAGCTGTACAGGGTGAATTCGTTCGTACCATACTCTGGTGGTGTTTGGAAACTTTGTTCCCAAATTTTTCTCATTTTTTTTTATTAAAAAACAAAAATTTTACAAAACTAAAAAAAAACACATTTAAAGAAAATATCACATCCAATCTCATAATCATTTCACTTTTTCTCTCACAAACATCACATTCAACTACATAAAAACCCAACTATCTTTCCAAACACTAAAAATTTTTTATCCTATAAAAACCTACATCTATTAAAATCTACATAAAAACTCACTTCCCAAACACCGACCTTATCGTGGTGTATTGTTAACGATATCTTGGATCCTTTTCCCGAACCCATACATGTTTTTGTAATCTGTGAGTGTTAATGTAATTGGTTTGTCTGGTAACATATGTTACCATAATTTCCCACCTTAACGAGCATGTCATGTCGCGTAAGGATCCTATAGAGTTGATCCTCTAGAGTGATTTCCTAAAGTGCCTGATCGGACGGTTGTGAATAAAACTCACCAAAACGATGTCGTTTTGGTGAGTTTTTTCAAAAAAAAAAAAAAAAAACTGAAATTCGGGGATTTCAAAATTCCCCCAGATGAAGATGAAGAACTATACAGACGGAAAGATCGGCGGTGCTGATCTGTTGTTGTGAGTTTGCACGCCGCTTTCTTCGTCCTCACGCCTATCCTCGCTTTCTTTGTTGTCTCTATCGCTCATGTCCACACAACCACTTAGGCACTGAATCTGTGAACTTCTAAAACCAACCTCACTCACTATCACTTTTATTGAATATTCCTTATTAACACTTAGACCCTGTTTTCAAACTCAAATCTGTCTCTCTCACGAGAATGGTCGACCTCACTCTCCTCCTCCTCACATTACTCGATCTCCTACTCCTACTCTGGTCGTGCAAACCCACAACAACAGATTAGCACCATCGATCTTTCCGCATTACGAAATCAAGACAAACTCGACAATTACACGGTCGATTTCTTCTCCACCTGGGACTTCACCCTACCAGATCCTTGCTCAACCTTCACCGGAATTACGCGGTGCTGATTTCCGTCTGTACAGTTCTTCATCTTCATCTGGGGGAATTTTGAAATCCCAGAATTTCAGTTTTCTTTTTTTTTTTTTTTTTTGAAAAACTCACCAAAACGACGTCGTTTTGGTGAGTTTTATTCACAACCGTCCGATTAGGTACTTTAGGAGATCACTCTAGAGGATTAACTCTAGAGGATCCTTACGCTGTCATGTCATTGTTTGCTGCCTTGGTTCTATTTGTTTGATGTGATCCAGGCAGTTCAAGTGATTAAAGAGCATATTTACTGAAACAAATATGATTACCTTGATGTATGAGATATTCTTTTCATTGTCCTTTTACTTTTAGAACATGATTGGGTGGATTAGGATATAAGATTGAGATTATTAATCCGTACACTTAATTATTTTAAGTTTGTTTTAACATTTTAGTTTAGGATTATTAATCTAATAGATTATTAATCTAACAAATTTGTAGGATTATTAGTAATGGAGTAGGGGTGAGATTATTAATCCAATGAATATTAATCCAATTAGATAGTGAAAACTACACTAATTTAATAGGATTATTAATACTTCACTATTAGTCTTGTGAATCAAACATGACCTTCATTCACTATGTTATTTTATCAAAGAACTAAATAAATTATTAAAAAAATATTATTGTATTTATCTTCACAATTAAGCTATATTATAATGTTACAATTCTTTGCTGGGGTTTTGCTGGGTAGAATTTCATTGTGGGCAGGGGTGTGTTTTGTCATTGGTTAAGCCTAAAGGCTGGCAGATTGGGGTTTGGATTCGTTTGTTAGGATGCTTTGTGCTCTTCCTTTCTTTTATTGATGTAATCTCATATGTAATGTATGTGTTTGTCATTAATAAAGTTTTTTTTTTGCTAATAAAAAAAAAAGTTACAATTTTAATTTTATAAAATAAATAATACATAACTTGGAGTACCCGATACTTAAAAAAAAGTATTCGATGTCAAAATTAATTAAAAAGTAACTAAGACGTATCTAATACTTTTAATAAGTATCTCTGATAAAAATATGATATAGATATAACTTCCTTTTAGAAGTATTCATATTTTGTAGTTCATGACTCATATTCGTGCCACCACGGACATTAATAATGTATTATTTTAGTGCAAAGTTCATTTTCTCTTTTTATGAATTGTAAAGCTTTTAGTGAGTTTTCTAGTATAATATTATATTTACATTTTACATATATAAAGTATTATATTTTTCATAATATCTTTTCTTTTAAAGTATAATTACTTTTTAAGTAATGTTCATTTAAATTAATTTATATATAATTTTTTTTTTTGGCAAAATCTTATAATTCTCAATCCGTTTCTACGATGCAATGCTATAAATTCCTCTAACGATCCAATGTAGATTTTAACAATCTTGATATATGAGATATTTTTTAAAGAACTTGTTTTGAGAAACTTTTATGACAACAACATGAGACTCCTGCTAGGGGTAAGCAGCAGATATACTGATTCGCCAAAACCGATTGAACCGAACTGATCCGCTGCATTTTGGACGGATGCATGATGACGAGCGGACGGTTGCGGATTGATTTTCTCCAATTTGCCAATCTGGCAGACGGATGGCAGATTTGAGATTTATTTGGTCGCAACCGAACCGCCAAACCGCGAGCACCCCTAGTAATTTATAAGATTTTGTGCTTTCAGTTTGTTTAAATATTTTGTTTGTGTTTTCAATTAAAAAAGAGTTAAATATTTTATTGAAAAAAAATTTTCAACTTGAATATCTTTTTTTAATTGAAAAAAATAAATGTATTATTTATCTATATTTTTGGTTTTAAATTTATCTCTAAAAATAATAAATATAAAATATGATATATGCTGGTTGGTTTTTGTTTTCAAAAACAGATATAGATATAACAATACAGAGACATACAATCTCTACTATTGCTCTGTTCATAGTTTTGGTGGTTTGAATTGTTTTTATATTTGAAGAACCACAGATTATAATACTTTATGTGGATAAGACATGCTGTGATTGTAGTATGTGGATGAGACATGCAGTGATTGTGATATTATAAAGTTTCAAACTTTCTTACTTTGGATGAGGTATGCAGTGATGGTAATATTTTTTTAAATCATTTATTGTAATACTTTCTTCTTCTTTTTTTGAGGAAGTGCACAAGTTGAATTATGTTAAAAATTTATAAAATTTGAAACCGCCAATCCGCTCAATCTACATCCACGGATTGGCGGACGGATGCGGATTGATTTTCTCTAATCTGTCAATCTGGCGGATGAATAACGGATTAGAAGTTCCATGACTGTAACCGACCCACGCCCACCCCTAATTCCTACCCAGGAGTCATGTCACAGGACTAATAATTTAGTATGTATGGTATTATAGGTGAAAATTTGTGGTAGAACAGATTATTCAGAAATAGGGTCTAGTTGGTATTCTAGCTCCATAACAAATATGACCTTTTGTGAGTATAGCAAAATGCCCTAAGAAAATGCCTATTTGCCTACGTTTTATGTCCATGCAAACACTTGGTAAAATGTCAAAACATTTGTCACAAAAGAGAGAAACTATTGGAATTACATCATCTAGTTATCACAAATGAAAATATTTTTGGAGGAAAAAATTTGCCTAATTTTTTTTTTCTTTGCAAAGGTATAATGACTGCCCTCGCAAAGTGTCTTATTGGCTATGGCAAATATGTGCCTTGTGAATCATCATGTGTTTTTGATGGCTTACATTGGTCATCGCTATTGATTTCTAAATCTCTAGTTTCTAGAGGTAGTTATTGGTGCCATATTTTCATGAGGATAAATTCAATGCCTTTAGAAAGAGTTTTTAATTATTTATTTATGCTTTTATAAAAAATGATTGACGAAAATAAAATATTAAAAAATTAAAAATTAACTCGTTTTATTGTTGATAGAACTCCTTACATTACAACAAGCAAATATATGCATCTATGGAGATCTGGGAACTTAGTGATCTGGTAATTTCTTTTCAGTTTAGACTTGAGTAAACTATTTTGTGATTTCTTGCATTCATTAGTTACTTTTTAATGCTTTTGATGTTTCTAATATATTTTTTCAGGAACAAATTGATTTGATGAGGCTCACTGCCATTTCTCAAGGTTTTGTGGTGAATGATTATAATGTGGCTGAGGAACTGAGCCACAATCATGTCCTTGGCAGGGGTGTAAGTGTCAAGGGCAAAGATTTGAATGGCAGAGGCCAAGGGTCTTGCAATAAGGAATATATGAGGGATGAGGATTTGGAGGAACATTTAAGAAAAATGAAGGCTAAATCTGCTGAAATGCTGAAGAAGTGTTGGAACAATTCGTCTTAAATTCTTCAGTTGGTGGTCTTCGGGTCTTCAAAATTTGACAATGATCTTGTCTATGTAGAACAGAAAATTAGTGCTTCAAGTCGCGTTACTCAGTCGCTTTCCTAAAGACAATATTTATACCTACTAAAAGGTGTGCAAGGGGTTATAGTAAATTCGCCTCCAGGATACAACGAAACCCAATCTAAAGATCAAGTCTACCGGCATCTGCATTGACGACAATAGATTAGAATACTCTTGATATAATCAAGAAAACCAAGACACTGATAATCAAGTTTGCAGAATTTGATTTCTTACTTGATTATCAGTGTGAAAAGCAGAATCTTACTTAAGAAACTCTTGATCGAAAACTCAAAATCAAGAGAGAGAGAGAGAGATAGAGAGAGAGAGAGAGAGAATTATAAGAATGCTTCTGAATTTTTGGATGGATTGAAATGGTTGATTTCGCAGCCTATTTATAGGCCTTGATGCACCTGATCGAATGATTATGTCCCTTGATCGCATCCGATCAGATCTGACCGTTGGATCGTCGACCTATGGTATAGATCATTCTTATATCGAATAGGTGCCTTGACTGATCACACCTAATCACGATCAGGTGCCATCTCATCCGTACGATCGTGCGCATCTCCAATTAATGGCTATGATCAAATTGCTCTAGATCAAACATGCAACCGTTCAATCGGTTGGATGACTCATCGCCAACAGATGCCACATCACTGCCATATGGAGCTGACTGTATTTCACGTCACCCATGCCATGTTAGATCTATGTTATCGCTCCAACCTGTTCGATGCAAATAGGAAAGCGCTCTCATGGTGCCTTGCGTCGATGTGTTCCCTCAAAGTGCAAAGTGTGCCATCAAACACCACATAACCCACTGCCCACGCCACGCGCACGTGTGTGCGGATGGTGCGAAACACTATCCTTGCAGTGTGGGTGCATGCACACTAGCTTTCATCTCACAATTCCATATTCAAAGTAATATTCCATGTAGCACTTTATTAAGTGCTTCATATTTTTCTTTTCTTTCTGATGTGGGACAAAGTCCCCAAGCTTATTTAAAATGCCTTCCAAAAAAAAAAACAAGGAAGGTTTTGAAAACACCCAAAAATTAAACTATACATTTTAAAAACCATTTTGAAAATTCTCCAACAAGAAGTTGTTTTAAAAAAAGGATCAAATATTGTAGATGATTGGCAAATCATTAATACCTACAGGGCAGGCATCTAATGCACAGCAATGTTCCAGGTGAAATCTAAAGCTTATTAAAATTTTCTATTGAATTGTGTAATTTGTGTCATATTGTCCATTAATAATTGTGTTTAAATTTCTTTATTGAAATTTTAAGATATTGAACTAGCCTAACAATTTGAGTTAATAGGTTATGTATGTATACTATTTTGATTATTTTCTTTTCTCTTATATATTATGAATCCTTTTTTTTTTTTTTAATTTATTTTTGAAAAGTGTGTACTATCAGATATGCACTTGCACTTTTCACTTTGCACATAGGCTCCAAGAGCCTTAACGTTCTTAAGTGCACCTCGCATTTTCAACAACATTGGAATAAGAGGATTTTATTGAAGGTTTGCCATTTATACACTTCCACCTAATTCTATCCACTCCATCCAGTTGAATACTTACACCATAAAGGGTTTCAAGAAAGTTTTCCAAATTATCCAACTTTCCAATCGTGAATAGGCCTAAAACCTAACTTGGAGAATCTCAAATAATCTCTTACTAAAGCCTCTTTATTTGCTGCAATATTGTAAGTAGCAACTTTAGCAAAAAAGGGATATCTCCACACCATACATCATATCAAAAAGAGATCCTACTTCCATCTCTTGACTTGGAACTTCACGTACGTGGTAAAATTTGTCCAACATTTGCTTATCTCCTTCCTCAAACCCTTTCTATCAGGTACACTAAACTGTTCTGATGTCCAACTCCTCGTTCTATACCAAACATACAATTATTCATCCTTGTAAATTTTTCTCTTCTTTAGCATACCTCTAAAGCCAGTTTTCTAATAAGGCTTCATTAAAAGAATGGAAATGATGCATCCCCAAGGGCTTGGCCTGCTGGCAAGACCTTGGGTCTTGGAAGTGTGCTCCTTCCAAAGTGCAGAGATCAAAATTTCTTAGGCGCTAACAATTCCTTGGGACCATCGGACTAGGGAAAAACCTTTGAATTAACCGTGTTGTACTTGTCGAAAACTTGTTGCCAAGGGCTTGTGCACCCTGGAGAGTAGTCGGGCTTTGATTCGGACACCCCAGTGCCAATCAAAGGAGGGAGAAAAAAAAAAAAAAAAGAACAGAAAGGCTACAAACCCAAACCACCAAACTATATGGGAGTTCATGTTGAGTATCCACACCATGTGAACTTGGCTATGGAAGTCAAGAATGGAGGCTGCAAATTCAGACTATCCTCTTGCAGGGTGGTTGTGTTAATAGCTTGCCATTTGTTCTGGAAGTTGGTTGTTGGCAGGCAAGTGTTGATTTTTTTTTTTTTTGGCTCTCCCGTTTGTGTATAAATGGGAAGAGATGTGAGCTGAGTTGATCATCAGAGTGTGAAGAAAAAAGAGAGTTGTGAGAAGTGTATGAGAGTTGAGTAGAGAAAGTGGGAGACTCCTCCTCCTTTGTTTTGTATTTTTACTCTATTTATAGTGCATTCTCATTTCTCCTTCCATGAACGTAGGTATTGAGCTGAACCACGTAAATATTCGTGTCTCATTTCTATATATGATAGTTTATTGATCATTTTATGGTTGTGTTTAATCCCAATAGTCCATATTATTCCAACTTGAAAGATGGATCTTTGGACTCTTCATTCCAACTATATAATTAACCCCAAAATGATAATATTGGTATGATATCATCTGTTGATGGGTAAATTCATCTTACCTGACCTAACAACTGTTGAGAAAAATAAATAGCTTGTTTGAAATGTGATGAACACAATGGGTTCAAATGATCTATATACCATATTGGAATAATATATATATATTGTCTGTCAAATGATTTGTTGATATATGAATCTCTCTGTTGATATATAGATTAAGTTTATTTATTATATGTTAGGTTTTTGTACTTGGCAATCCCGCTTGAACAAAACTCCTTTCAGTTATAATTTTATTCGATCTTTTATTCTAGTGAGGCTATGAGTATTTAGATGTGAATCCAACCCGAATTGTGCATATGGAGAGGAGTTTGTGAGCTTAATTCTATCATTTTTTCCCCATGGAGAGTTCAGGCAGCTCGCTCGAAGCAAAAAGCAAAAATGCAGTCGAAGTTGTTTGTCCGCTCGAGCAGTCAATTTTGCGCTCGAGCGGAGATGCAATCCTCTCAGAAGTTTCACTCACTTGCAAAAGAATTGAGAGTTGATATTTTACGCTCGAGCGAGCTTTCCACCGCTTGAGTGAAGGAGCTTTTTTAGAAACACACGTTTTAGTCACACCACTAGAGCGGCCATTCATGCGTTTGAGTGGTGATCACGATTCTGCTTGCTATAAAGTTGCTATTAAATCAGTTTCTAAGGTACGACTTCCAGATCTTCTTCTTAGGTATTAGGGTTTTGATTTGGAGTTTCTTTGCTAGTTTCTTTAATATTTGTTTGAATTTAACTCATGGTTTGAGAAGTATACACCAAAGGATTGTTTGTTTCATTCAATACAAAAGAGAGAGTTGTTCTTCGGTGAGTTCCAGGGAATTTAGGCCTGAAGCTTTAGTGGATTACGGAGTGGCTCATCGTTGTGCATTCGACATCGGCGTTGTGGATTCAATGTTAGGCAAGACAACTCCGAGGTGAAACGGTGGTGGAAGAGGCACATATGTAATTGAAGGTACACTTGTGTAATTCCTTTTTGTCGTCTTCTTAGTAGATTGTTTTGTGGCTTTTGCCCATGATTTTTTTATCACAATTGGAGGCACTTCAATTGTGATTTTTTCACGTAAAATCATTGTGTCCATCTGTCTTTTGATGGTTTGATTGTGATTGTTATTTATTGTTTAAAATTTATACAGAATTACAAATAAATATCTTTGGACTTTTAAGATTTTTCATTATATATTATCATGTTTTTTTGTACATTAACTTTGTTGATTGCAAATGCAAGTAAAACAAAATCGGATAATTTCAAATAGTCAACGGATTCAAAGCATGACCTAGCGGATGATATAACATATGACTTGTCTTTACCAAATGGAACTACTTCTGATATTCTGATCCTTTCAAGGCATATAAGATGAAACGAGTTTGTATTGTTTTGAATTATGTTTAGTGGAAATATCATTTTTAGGAGCAAAACGATTGTGGAATTTGAAATTTTTTCTTTTAGCATCTTGTAATGTCGCATGCAACTTGTATTCTAAGTTATTGTTATCAGTACGTTGTTGTTGAGCATCATAATATTTTCATTAAAGAGATCTTCTAGTCATGCTTCTTATCTTTGTCTTATGTTCACTCTGTTCAACACTTTTTTTTTTGGGTACCATTTTGTAGAGATTTTGAGAGGTTTTTTCTATTCTTTGGGAGTGAGATCGAAAATTAATGTTAAAAAAATTAATTCAGTTGACAAACTCCTAGTTTGTGGTCTTTTCTAATGACTTTTTTAGAGTGATTAAAAGTGAGTTTTTGACGATAAACGAGTTCGTTAAATGAGTTAAAGATTTTTTTAGTAAAATAATTTTTTTTTTAGCCTCTGTCAAACTTAACTCATGCTTGGCTTGGCACCAACAAAGCCAAAAATAATCAATCATTATTCCTTGGTTAGTTATTCTGGGTGTTAGAAATGGGCGCCCATGTGGCATGACCATTTAACATTTGAATTTGAACCTTATCCAAATGGGTTTTGAATTTGAATTCAAACCTATTTAGGATAACCACTCAGGATATAGATATTATCTCCTTGACTGATATGGATAGATAACAATAACATGTTATATATCTGATATATGGGTTATGGGTGATTAAGAGATATACAACGTATCATCTCTGTTTTTTCCCATATACAGTTTCTCCCATATACTGACTCTCTCCCATAAAAACAACGATCAATAAGCTATTTGCACTGTGATTTGTGTGGGTGATATTCACCATTGTAATATCACCCCACTGCTGGGTTGATTGACCAGATTCAGGAAGCACTGATTTACCCACAAGATCCATCAGAGTTCAGATTATATCAGAAAGGTATGACCTTATTAATTTTTATTCCGCTGCGTCATACTTTGTTTACACTGGGAAACAATGATGAAAAGAAAATGTATGAAAATTTATTAGTTTCATAAGAATGTTTAATCTATTTTTTTCCCCCTATTTAATCGGCGACCCAAACAAAATGTTAGAGACATCAATTTATTATTGAACCAAAAAGGCACTTTTACTGGCATTTGTTTGACTCTGTTCTAAGAATGTTAGAATCAGATAAATTTATTTACTTATTTATTTATTTTTTCCCAACATAGTGATTAGTATATTAGTAATTAGATTATAATGTAAACTCGAACTTGAAACTCTACTCACCTTAACACCTAAGTACCCTCTCCCTGACTGCTTTGGCAATTGCCTGGGTTTACAAACTGGAAGAAAATTTACTCAAAGCAGAACAAAAAAAGAAAACTATAAAAGAGAAAATTATTTATTAATTCATCATTGCCAAAGGCTTCTTAATTTCAACATATCAATTACAATTCTTACTATTATATATGGCAGGAAAATAAACTGTGATACACTAACATGATATTAACAAACTCAACACACTAGCAAATCCAATCCCAAGGCCTATTTTTGAAAATAAATCAGTGTGTTTGATTTTAATTTTTTGAAAATTGAGTTTTTTATTTTTATTTTTATTTTTGGTTTTTAGTTAATATTTTTAAAATTTTAAGAATTTTTTTTTTTACTTTTTTAAATGCATCTTATTTAGATGTATCTAAATAATAAAATTTTTGTAAACAAATATTTTAAAAAATTAATAAATACACAAAAATATAAAAAATATACTGAATTTTCATTTTTTTTATATATATTTTGGTATATAGTGAATTTTTTTTAAAAAAATTTCACAAATATTATACTTTTTAACTGTATTTATGTTAGGTGTGTTTAAAAATTTAAAAAATTGCTTAAAATATTTTAAAAATATAAAAAACGAAAAAATAAAATTTTTTGAAAAGTGAATTCTAAAAATGGAAACCAAACAGAATGAACTCTTTCATTTATTATTATTTGAGTGATGAATGAAAAATTTTAAACATATATAAAATTCATACAAAAAACTTGACAAAAATGATATGGTATTGTCATTATTGTAAATAAATCCATCTTCAATAATGTTTGGTTTTGAAATGAAAGGTCCACAATGAGTCACATCATTATACATAAATTTTTTTTGTTTGTATAGCATTACTTGTGATGATATATATAAACAAAAAAAATTTGTATAATAAATTTATATAGAATGACATGACATATTTGTGTTCATTCGTTTCAAATAAAAATAATAATTAAAGGGGTTTACAATTTTTAAAATGTTATTGTCACATCATTTTTTTTAATGTATTTTTTTGTTTACAAATCATTTTTTTTATTTTAATTTTAACATTTATGACAAAAATATCCTTTTTCTTTTATAATGTGTTTACAGTATGAATTTAGATAAAGATTTTGAAAAAAAAGAAAGATAAGTGTATGTGAAATGTAGGTGAAACGTAATTATATTTCATTCAAATTTTACGTACATTTTCTCTCTCTTTTCAAATTTATGCTCCAAACACAACCATGTTATGAAGTAATCTTGATATAAAAATTGTTTGTCAAAAATGGAGGTTGAAATCAAGATGGCTGAAGTTGCATTCAATGCATTCACACTGATAGTCGTAGTTGCATTCAATGCATTCACACTGCTAGTTTATCTATAAATAGCTAATGTATTGAAGTGATATGTGTGTGGGAGAAAAGAAGAGGAAGAGTGCTCTGTTTGTTTGTTTTTTAGAATTATTTTGAGTGAATTGAATTTTAGTTTGGTTCAGTTTTAAACCTTTTATTGTGAATCACCAACAGTGGTTTGCACCCCACTCCCACCAACAGTGATATCAGAGCCGAATGTAGCTTAAATTTGCAAATATTCTGTAAATTTTTCAAGAACAGAGTGTGTTTTTAAAAATTGCCCAGCAATCAAAGTGGTTGAAATCCATTTTTTATCACATCAGCTTGAAGCATCCGACGAAACGAGCACAACCGTGAAAATCGCGTCGAAAACTAATCTCAGACGACTCTGCACACGTCACACGCGCCACTGACGCCGTTCCCAAGCGCGCCCACGTGCTCACGCACCACACGTGCAAACTAGAGGAAGAAGACGATGGAGACATCGAACAAAAGGATCAAGCTAAATAATATAACTTGAGACTTAAGACCAAATCAAGTTGTTTGGCAAAGTGGTTAAGTCTCACTTTTAAAGTACACGCCAAAGGTTCGAACCTCGATAGCAGTAACTCAAATTAATTTGTTTTGACAAACAATTAGAGTCACACGCCGAGCCGCCGAGCCAAGCTTCAAGCCGAGCCGAGCCGCAAGTTGAGCCACAGTTGAGTCGCGTGGCCAAGCCACAGACGAGCCGAGCCACGTCGTCAAGCCGCTGATGTCACGCTTGAAAATTATCTGGTGTTTCTCGGTGTCTCATATTCAGCTAATCTGAACCGTTCAATTATTTTTGTTAGATTTGAGCCGTTTGAAATTCATTTTTGGTGATCCAATAGTACTTTCCAACTATTTGGAGTATTTTGGACACATCTGAACGGTCAAAATTTACAAATTCCATCCTGAAATTTTGTAGATTTTTTAGAGTCAACCAATGGCCATCACAAACAACTTCTTTCAGCCCCAATTTCCAAAACTCAGCAAGGAGAACTCTGAAAATTGGAGTATGCAAATACAAGTCCTATTAGCCTCACAAGATTTATGGGAGTTAGTGGATCGAGGATATGACGAGCCAGCCACTCTCGAAGATGAAGGAAGTTTAAATGAAGCTCAGAAGACGGCATTAAAAGGTTCAAGGAAGAGAGATAAAAAGGCCTTGTATCTACTCTATCAAGGCATTGTTGAGTCAAGTTTTGAGAAGATTTCAGCAACAATAACCTCTAAAGTGACATGGAGTATTCTTCGCAATTCACACCGTGGAATTGAGAAGACAATTAGAGTTCGACTCCAAGTGTTACGTAGTGAATTCGAGATGCTGCACATGAATGAGAATGAGTCAATTTCTGAGTACTTTAACAGAACATTGACCATTGTTAATCAAATGAGAAGATATGGAGAGAAGATGGAATCTCTTCAAGTAATAGAGAAGATTTTACGATCACTTAGCCCCAAGTTCGAACACGTGGTTGTAGCAATAGAAGAGTCCAAGGATCTCAGTGCCATGACCACCGATGAGTTGATGGGCACATTTGAGATTCATGAACAAAGGATCAACAAGAAAATTCCCTCAAGTTCCCTAGAGCAAGCTCTTCAATCAAAGCTGTCTTTCAGAGATGACGGAAACGAGCAAGGGGGGACATCACAAAGAAGTCGAGGAAGAGGTCATGGTTACAATAACCGAAGTTCTGTTTTTCGAGAAAGAGACGGAAGAGGTCCAACCAGAAGAGGAAGAAGTCAACCACACTTTGCTCTAAGAGGAAGAGCAAGAGATAGAGGAGGTGGTTACAATAACTGACCAGGATTTGACAAAAGCAATGTTTAGTGCTACCAGTGCCACAAGTTCGGGTATTACAGCAATGAATGCCGAAGTAGAATAACAACAGAAGTCGGAAAGCAAGTAAATTTTCCAAGGAGGAAACAAACAAAGTTGGACCTATAGTCCTGTTTGTCCACCATGGAGATACTGAAAACCAAAACAATGTTTGGTATCTAGATTTGGGAGCCAGTAATCACATGTGTGGTAAAAGAGAGTTGTTCGTTGAGCTTGACAAGACTGTACAGGCACAAGTCTCATTTGGTGATTCTTCAAAGACTCTAGTGAAAGGAAGAGGTAATATTCTGATCAAGCTCAAGAATGTAGATCATGATTACATCTCCAATGTTTATTATGTTCTTGCCATGAAGAACAACATTTTGAGTATGTGACAACTCCTAGAGAAAGGATACGACATCAGCATGAAAGATTGTCATCTTAACATCAACGATAATCATGGTAATTTGATTGCTCGAGTGAGAATGTCCAAGAATCGGATGTTTGCATTGAACATCCAACATGATGTTGCGAAGTGTTTAAGTGCCATAATCAAAGACAAAGACTGGCTATGGCATTTGAGGTTTGGACATCTCAACTTTGGAAGCTTGAAGCTGTTGTCAAGCAAGAATATGGTAAAAGCGCTCCTTCATATTGCTCACACTAATGAGGTCTGTGAAAGCTGCATTCTTGGCAAGCATTAGAGAACTAGCTTTGCCAAAAAAATGAAGTGGAGAGCAACAAAGCCGTTGGAGCTAGTGCACACTGATGTGTGTGGTCCATTGAAGCCAATGTCAAATGGACAGAATAGATACTTTCTCACCTTCATTGATGATTATAGCCAGAAGACATGGGTGTATTTTCTTAAAAGAAAGTTGGAGGTGTTCAGTATCTTTAAAGAATTCAAAGCTTTTGTAGAGAAGCAAAGCGGCTACAACATCAAGACATTGCGGTCAGATCAAGGTGGAGAATATACATCAGATGCTTTCGAGAATTATTACAAAGAGCATGGAATCAAGCATCAAACAATACCATCCTATACGCCACAGCTGAATGGTGTTGCTGAAAGGAAGAATCGCACAATCTTAGATATGGCAAGAAGCATGTTGAAAAGAAAGGGACTGACCAAGCAATTTTGGGCTAAAGCCATATCATGTTGTAGACACCCCATTTTTTGTTGACCTTAAGACTCAGACGTCATCGATTGAGCGCTCGGTGATTGCGCGTGTTGTGCTCGTTTCGAGGTTTCGGAGTTTTGGTTGAGAGCCTTGCCTCTGGGCCTCTAAACTCTTTGTGCTTTGGCTCGGTTTGCGGACCAAGTCTTCTTTTCCTTTCCTGAGGGAGGGAGAGGTCTTTTAGACCACTTTTCCAGTTTGGAGACTAGTTTTCGGTTTTTGGAGCCTTCGGCCGCGCGCCTTGTCTCGGGACCGCTTAACGTTCTCTGTTTGGCATGGTTTTTGAACCACACCTTGTTTCCTTGGCTTAGAGGACCACTGTGGTTTGGGAGACCACTTTTGTGGTCTTAAACCACTTTTGATGCTTAACAGCTAGTTTTCGAGGCTTCCGGCTACGCGCTTTGCCTCCCAAACTTTCGTCTTGCATCCATTTTGGTTTGTTTTTGATACAAACCATGTTTTCCTTATTTGGAAGGTGGTACAAGGGTGGGAGACCAGTATTTCCCCTTGGAGACAACTTTTCCTCCTGCCAGCCAGTTTTCTGGTCTGACAACTAGTCTCCCTGATTTTTGGACCATCAAAAGTGGTCGGCCACCACACCTTTTGCTTGTTTTCATGCTCTGGACTCTCTCCCACCATGGCCAACCAGTTTTTGGTCTAGGAGACCACTTAAAGTGGTCGGCCAACCACTTTAAGTAGCTGGCCGACCACTTTAGTTGGTCAGCTGCTTTTTGTCACCTTTTTGGAGATATTTTGGGCCAGCTGGCACAGCTGGAGAGCATTTGAACCATCATCCATACACGTGTATGGAGGGATGGCCTTGAGCCTTAGCTTCTTCAAGAAGTTTATGCTTTTGTTCTCTATAAGAGGGAGGCTCCTCCTCCCTCCTCTAGGTTCAACAAAATTGGCTCAAGAGTTATACATATGGCTTTGTCTCTATATTGCTCTTCTTCTTCACTTTTGTGCCTTAAAATGTCATTTTGTCTTACTTTAACACACAAACACACACTCAAACACCATCCTTTTGTTGCTGAGGTGCTTAGGGGCTGGTTTTGGTGTTCTTGGGTTGGTTTGAGCTTGAAAAACCTGCTGGAGTTGCAACTTTAAAGGTGGTCTTCAAGGGTGAGTTTCTAACCCTTAAAACCCCCATTTTTGCTTAAGATTTTGAACCTATTTGCATGTTGTTTTGAGCTTAACTTCCTTCTGCAAAAAGTTCTATATTTTGGTGCTTAAGATCTTTGTTTAAGGTCACTTTTGTGTTTGGTGTTTTAAGGTCCCAAAAAGGAGAGGGTCATCCCCTCTCCTTGTGTCTTCAATACTTATCTTGAATGCCTCATGTGTGAGCATGTTTGTTAAGCTTATGTTGGCCATATCTTAGCTTGTATTTGTGGTTATTTTGCTGAGGCTTACCACTGTTTTTGCTTGGTTTGGTCATCCCTTACATGTATAATACTCTTGTAGTGTAAATCACACAAACTAGTCTTGTATGCTTTATGAAGTAGCATACCATTCTAGCTTGTTTTGTTTCCATTTCAGCATATTTTTGGTATTGTTTTGCCATGTCATACCTCTGTTAGGGTTTGGTTTGGTCAGCCTTTGCATGCTCCATGCACTTGTAGTGCATTTCCATGAATTAGCCTAACATGCCTCATGCTTTGACATGTCATTCTAGCATGTTTTTGGCTTAACTTCAAGAAGCTTTTGTCCATGTTTTAGCATGCTTTAGCTCTGATTTGTGTTGTTTTGGCCATGCATAACTTGCTTTGTATAGCCATGGTTCAATTTAGCTTGTTAGCTTTGTGCACCAAGTCCATTAGCATGCTTTACTTGGACTATGTGAATGATTTGGCATCATTTATTATGTGATTTCAGTCCATGTTTCATGCTCATGCACTTGCAATTATCACACATTCAATGCGTTGGAGGGTTTCCCCCTTTATACCTTAACATGAATCATTGCGTATGCCTTCATGCCTTAGCTTGCGAGTCATCATTTCAATGTGTTTTTGGGGTTATTTTGCGATGATATAACTCTTATTTTTGTTGGTTAATTCATTCCATGCTTGGTCCTAATAGGTGTAGTGTAATGCACCTTATTTGCCTTGCATTCGCCATGCCTTATGCCCTTCATGCTGGCACATTTTGGCTTCCTTTCATGCATGTTTTAGACTCATTTTAACATGTTCTAGGACTGTTTTGGGTTGCCTTGATCACATGCTTCATGTTTTATATAGTTGTAGTACAAGTGCTCTTGCTAGCTTCAAGCTTCGGGCACCATAACATGCTTCATTTGTATCATGTACTTGATTTGACATCATTTTTCATGACATTTCAGAGCTTATAGCATGCTTATATTCCCACTTCTTTCATACTTTGAATGCCTTTGAGTGTTGTGCATTGTTGCCTCTTTTATGGCCTAGCATGTATGCCATCTTACCTAGGTATTTAAGCCTCCATCTTAGCATGTTTTGGTCATTGTCTTGACCTATTTTAGCTCTGTCCATGATTGGTTCATGCATATTTTCCATGTATTGCATGTTTCCTTTGTAGTCCTGTTTGCTAGCTTTCATGCTTTAGGACCTTCGCATGCTATGCTTATCTTGAATGAATGATTTGGCATCATTTCTTAGTTAATTTTAGTGCATTTAGTGTTGTTACACTTCTACATTTATCACTCCTTGAGCCTTCTTGAGGGTTGTGCTCTTAGGCCTACTTGGTTGGCCAATGCATTGTGTATGCATGCTTTGTGTTTTGTGCCTTTATTTTGGTGTTATGGCCACTAATTTGGGCATGGCTGAGGTTTGTCCATTTTGGTTTAAGTCTATTGAGCATTGTGTATGCCATGTAACATCGCATCATGCATGTTATGTTATTGTTTGCGTTGTCCATGCCATGCTCTTGATTCGCATTGTATATGCCATGATCATATTCCATTAAGTATGCCATGATAGTCATTGCATTGAGTATGCCATATTGTTCATTGCATTTGTGTATGCTATGTTCATTTGCATTGTGCATGCTAGTTGTTGTTCATATTGTTGCATGCTTATGTTGTCTTGCACTAAATATGCATGCCTTAGCATTGTGCATTGTACATGCCACTAGCCTTGTTAAGTTGTTCATGTTGCATTGTGTGTTTGCATGCTTGTCCCTTGCATGTTGTTCATATGCTTGTTTCATTGTATTGCATGTTTGCATGCTTGATTCACATTGTGTATGCCATGTTATGTGTTACATTTTGTTTGGAATAGGTGTTAGTCCAAACACAAGAAACGAGGGGCGTTTCATACTTAAAGTGATGAAACGTGCCTCAATTCTCGGTCGCCGACGCTCTTGATCATACATGATAGAGTTCTAGGCCTTATGTGTTTACTCATGCATTCATTTTATATTGAATTGTGCAACTTCGCCTCTCGGCCATCATGCATTGAAATGCGCGATTGGTGGCTCTAGGGTCAAAAACCGCACTCCCTTGAGTTCATGACATGATAGGGAGGGTGGTTGTGCACACATACCTTGCAAATATATTGCCATGCCCTTTCTTGCTCTCTGTTGCAGCAAATTGCAGTCTGGCAACAACAACTGGTCGGCCAGCCAGAAAAACTAGCTGGTCGACCACTTTTTCTGGTTTTCATCACAGAAAGTGGTCGGCAGGTGGCTGCAAACACCAACAACTGGTCGGCCACCCTCCCTCAGGTTCCCAAGGTGGAGTTTCACCTTTTTGGAGCTTGGTGCAAGGTTTTGAGGACAATTGCAAACAGAGGCAAATTGGGGCATCGCATTGGATTTCCGAACGAGGCGACTGGACATGCATGCTTTCTTCTCTCTGAGGGCACCTCTGTTTACTGCTTTATTTAGCTTCTTTACTTAGCTAAATTAAGCACTCTTTTTGTACTTTAATAGTTAATGCTTTTAGCTATTTCAATTTGTTTTGTAATAAATTAGTTAACTAGGATTAGTTAATTAGTTTGTTTTTGTAATAATTAGTTTAATTAGCTTAGATTAGCTAGTTAGCTTCTTATTCGGTCCCTCCGTCGAGAGGGCGCAATGTTGTAATAAGCGTGTGTGTGTGTGATGCATGTCTTCCAACCCCCATTTCTTTCTCCCTTTTACTTAACCGCTTACGATGGTTAGTTTTAAGGCATATTTCGATTAGCATACCTTATACTTGCATGCATGCATCCATCCATCCATCTGTATTGCATGCACCGGGCTCGGCGCATCATACTAACTGCATTGTATTTTCAATACATTTACTTGAATACATGTTCAATAGCATGTTATCAAGTTTGCATTTCACATGACATTCTAGAATAGCCGAGCCTATTTTAGTTGCATTCTTGCATGTGTTGCATTAGCCATCTTAACATGAACTAGGATCATGCATGATTTCTAACTAGTTCTCTGTTTTGGCTTGGAGTACACTGTGAGTGTTTACGCTTTAGCATACTGCATGTGTGTTCATGTTACCATGAAATCATGCTTTCCATGAGGCTAATTGCTTATTTGATTAACTGCCTGAATGCCTGTGGGTGAAGGTTGGATTGCTTGAATTAGAACAATTCATTGAAATCCCTAATTTAGCCTACTTACGAGTAGCAAACTTCAAACCATTTTCAAATAAATATGCAATGTTTTGTTCCAAATTAGGCGATCTATTCTATACTTATATGTTGTGCGCATCACGTAGTAAGATTAGCTAATTAACCGGAATAAGAGCACATGTGTTTTCAAAAACAAAATATCATGCTTAGTACAGGCCGATCTTTGATTTGGCGAGCGGGGGTGCTCATTGCATGACCTTCCCCTCTCGTACCCAAGTTTCCGAGCCGAGGCAATTTTGGTGATGACGGGCACGTAGCCTTAGGCACGAGTCAGGGTTTCTTAAATCCCCAAAATAAAATATTTAGGTGGCGACTCTGTATCTGGCAAAGCAGTCCATGTTTGGCACTTCTTTATTAAAATCAGTTTTCCAAAACGATTTGCCGGATTTGGACTCTTTGGTGATTTATCGGTCTTACATTGCACATTGTAAGATTAGATTCAAAACCGTGACATGAGTCCAAACTGTAGTAGCTCAGAACAAAACGAGATTCGCGCCCCTCGCGAGCGCGGATATCAGAGGGTTCCCGAGAGCGTGTCTACAGTTTCTGGCGACTTTGCTAGGGACTTAGAGAACTTGACTCGAACTCATGATATCATGTTTTGACTACACTTATGTGTTTCTTTGCATTGCATTTGCATTGGTACGCCTAAGTCACCGTGTTCGCCGTCTGCTATTCCTGAACGGTTAGCCTGAGACTGCATGCCATAAGGTTGACCGGTTACGAGCTCTGCCACGATGGGAACACAAACCCCGGTTGTTACCGAGGCACCCTTTTTGACCATTCGACCTAGTGCATATCGAAATCCGTAGTGACTTTTCCAAACTAGGATAGGTTGCTTACCCAATTATAGGTTGTTTGAAACCGCTGTGTGCGTAGTGAATCCCTAGCTCCTAACAAAATAGGACAGGGAAAGCCTACCCCAACATAGGGGTGTTTTGGCTCTCATTTGCTAGTTATGTGCTTTTAGAGTGTGCCTCTACAGGAATGCATGTAACAGTTTGCAAGTCTGGGTATCAGGCCTGAGGGCATCACTGTTTAGGAATCAGTTTTATCCGACGATATCATATTTAGGGCAGTAATTTGGGGAACAATGATCAGTGGTTGAGAATAGTTATTTCAGCTTGTGTTTTCCAACTATGTGTTGCCTTTAATTTATCTAGCTCATAACATAGCACATTGCACGTTTGGGTTGTTTGTTTCCTTATTATGCTTTATTTATCTTTTTGCAAGGTAGTTTAACACAATTGCGTCCGACCAAGCAGATATTCCCCGAGCACTCTGGGTTAGAAGTTGAAGACTTAATCGATCCACGGATCTGATAGACGGGCAAGCAGTGTTTCTTTCTTTACCCCCAGTTGCTAGGCGGAGGTCAAGAAAGTATGATGTATCGTCTGAAGGTTGCGGATCGGCGGTCTTTGAGCGGTCGGTGAGGTCTCGGTTTCTCTTTGCGAGTCAGATATACCATTTGTTCAGTTAGTTCAAAATAGTATGGTAGGAATGGAAGAGATGATGCGTCACTTTCAGGAGAGTATGCAAGCCATGCAGCAGGATGCTACCCGTCAAGCAGAAGTGGTTCATGCCAGGCCGAGGTCATGGCCCAACAGGCAGAGTTAATTGCCAGGCTACAGCAGCAGACCGGAGCATCTGCTTCACACCCAACTCCTCACCCACCAAGAGTTTCCATACTCAGGAAGACCGCTAACGTCTAGGAAAATAGGGACGTTCCAGCGGGGCCGGCTCTGCCCCTAATCTTACCCCCACCAACCTAGTGGATTCACCGTTTGAGTTCGAGGAGGATCCAATGGCATTAAAAGTAAGCAAGCTAGAAAAGCTTTTCAAGAAGTCCCAAGGTGTGAAATCCATTCCAGATATAGAGGATGGATATACCGACTAAACCATATTTTGCAGGACGGTTTAAAATCTTTGTCGACCGCCGTTTTGATGGAGTGCAGGGATCTATGGTGCACCTACGGCTATTTTCAAACATCTTAAGGCCAATGGGCCTCACCAGATTACAGAAGCTTTCCCTGTTTGGTCGGACCTTGTCGGGTGTAGCGGCCATTTGGTATGCAAAACCGGAGGACTTCATTAAGAGAAGTTAGTAAGAGATGGCTGAGGCCTTCATAGCCCAATACTCCTATAACATTCAGATCGAGGTCACAACCCGTGATCTCGAGACCACTAGGCAAGAACCAAAGGAGAGCTTCTCCGATTTTGTGACCCGATGGAGGGCTAAAGCCTCGATGATGACCATCAGGCCCGTTGACAAAGATCAGATTCGGATGGTGGTGCACAACCTCCAGCCCAAGCTTATGCAAAAGATGATCGTTTTCCCCCTACCCACCTTTGCAGATCTACGTGAGATTGGGGTGCAAATCGAGGATGCAATAAAACAATGTCTGATTGACCATGAAAGAGAGTAGCCCAAGAGGGCATTCAACTGCAGTACAAATGCATACACAAGCAGTGCTGCAGCTGCCAGATTTTCAGTTGCGGGAATGGTTACCACCACCCCTCCCAAAACCCTTGCAGCTACACCCTTTACCGGTATGTCCGAAAGTAGCTCGCAAACAGCTAGATATGCCCCTAGAGGCCAAAGAACCTTCACCCTGCTATACATGCCTTTGTCCAAGGCTTTGGGGGTTTTGATCAAGAAAGGGCACTTGAACCCCCAAGAGCCGCGGCCCTTACCAGAAAAACTTCCTCTTGCCCATAACCCGACGAAATACTACGCCTATCACCAACAGCATGGTCATGAAACCGACCAGTGCTTTCGATTACATCATGAGATTCAGGATCTCATTGACAACAGGGTAATCGTGCCTCCGGAGAAACCAAATGTCACAACCAACCCTCTCCCACCACATAACCAAGATCCATCTTCCAAACGCATCAACTTCATCCAAACCGGGGTTGTGTCATATGACCCTAGCATATATATTACCCCTTTCCACCTACCCAAGCTGGAGGTGTTCATTCCTGACAGCACTGACTTGTGCATATTAGACATCTCCCAAACCCAACCTGAATTGGTGGTGGTAACCATCAAAGATAGAATTGGGATCACTGTTGAGGCAGACGGAAATGATCAGTCAGAGCCTGAGAGGTCTGCAAACTTTGAGTACAACCCGAGCGGTTATATTACTTCAACGGATCAATCTAGAACAAGAGTAGAGCTCCCGGTTGGGACAGAGATTTGTGTAGTTCAAGAGGATGGACCTAATCAAGGGCTAGATGACCTAGCGAAACTGGAGGAGAACCTTACAAATCTGCAATTCTTTGAAGAACATGATTCAGGGGATGTGACCGTCAACGGGTTCGACATAGAAGGGTCAGCAAAGGTTACTGGGTGACTCAGCGACGAGCCGGATGTTGTTGAGCAGTCTCAGTCAGAATAGGGTCCGTCGGACACGGGGACATCAATAGTAGCCAGAATGGCCGGGAATCAGAATGGGCCACCAGAGAGCACCAGTGTTAATAATTTTGCTCAGGATCAGAACAGTTTGAGTACAGAGGATGCTGAGCAGCAAGCTGCACTGAAACAGTTTGACCAAGAGAAGATTGAAGATCTGGAGAGGGCTAGAAAGGCCAAAGCCCCTGTGGGGACAGAATGTGATGTAAGCATGGGAACGGAATGTGCTGTGTGCACAGGAACAGTTGTAACAGAACCAGATAATTGCTTGTCGATGGTCAACGGAATGTGGTGGGAAGATGACGACCTATGTCTCGCCCACACGGATGAAGATTGGGGGAACAACCAGCCGGCTGATACCTGGTATATTAGAGAGATGGACCACATGACCAGGAGTGGGCGGCACTTCAAGCCCCCACACCTAGATCAACCAAAGGCGTCCAGGAAGGACACAGAGGCGGAGAGGCAAAAAGAAAAGTCACTCAAAGAGGAGGCTGTGTTGAAACAGCTTAGGAAAATACAAGCAGACATCTCAATTTGGGGACTGCTTGTGGCCTCAAGAGTTCATAGACAGGTTGTCCTTTCTGCAATGGATAGGGCCAAACTTTCAATCGACACCACGCCTGAGCAGCTGGTAGGGTTAGTTTTTCTGGGAGGAGCTTCCTTGATGTTAACCTTCACTGACAAGGACCTGCCGCCTGAGGGCGCAAACCATAACAAACCTCTCTACATCTCTGTGGAATGTAGAGATAAATGGATACCAGTAGTTATTGTCAACATAGGGTCTGCTATCAACGTATGTCCATCGAGGACGACATATGCAATCGGGTTGAAGCCCGCGGACTTCGTACCCACTGCCCAGGTGATTCGGGCATATGACAATACTAGTAGAGAAGTGATGGGGACTGTGCAAGTTCGCACTCAGGTAGGTTCAGGACAGCAAGATATTGATTTTCATGTCTTGGACGTTCCCGTAACCTTCAACTTACTCTTAAGGCGGCCGTGGCTGCACTAGGTGAAGGCAGTCTCTTCCACCCTGCATTAGATGCTGAAATACCCCCACGGGAAGGGGGTGGCTATTGTTTTTGGGAATTCTTCAATCCATCTGCCGCCAGAGGTTTCTACACCGGTTCTGGAGATTGAACATGGCACGGAGGATATATTCCTATTAGGATTTACCCTAGCCGAGGCTCGGGTTGTACAGAACATACTGGCTATTGATGAGGGGGTATATGTCAGTGCACAGTCTGTGTACCTCATGAATAAACTCCAGCACATCCCTGGGATGGGATTAGGGCGCAATGGCCGGAAAGGCATTATAGCATCGGCTGAAGTGTCGCATAACCCGTATACCTTTGGCTTAGGTTATCTGCCTACCAAAGAGGACTGGGTGAGGAAAGGCAAGGAGATGGCCGGAAGAGCCAGAGCCAAACGAGCCGGGAAGCCTTATGAGTTGATACACCGGCCTATCCAGGGTACCCTAAACGGACGTTTTGTCCGGGAAGGGGAGGATTTCCCGTTCTGCGGCTTCCCAGAGCTATGGCTAAAAGCAGAAAGGCGGCGGTTGCCGGGGTTTGAGATTTTCTTTGACTTGCAATTTTCTGGGGATGATGTTGTTGAGGAACAGACAAACCCACCAGTTGAGGTTGAGCAATGCAGGGAGGAAGATTCCGAGAATGCAGAGTTTGAAATGGGGTAGCACTGGCTTGTCTACTTTTAGATCCTCCGATCGTACATGAGTGCTTGGGAGATAACTTCTCGATGTCCATGATCGGGAATGAAATGACTGCGAGCTCATCTTCAAACATTCTAGATGTATCTATCGCACCCTGCCTCATTTGGCAATATGAGGAAGGATTCTTATCGAGCAGCACCGGGTCAGGTAGTGAGCCGGAATTTGATTCCACTGAGTCCATAGAGTCGGAATCAGGTTCCAGCTCGTTTGAGTCTGAGTCCAGTATTCTTGGGGGTGACAACCCGGATGCCACAGTCTTGTCTAGGTCGTCTTTTTCTTTTTCCTTTGAGTCTGTTGTAACAGAGAAATCAGGTGACTTGGAAGTAATTAATGAGAATTGTGCGGCTATGGCCTTCGATTACTTTTCTATGCCTTTGATTTATTACATTAATCAGGACTTTCAAAATTTCGATGAAAACGACGAGGAAGAAATTCCTCCGGTTTTGAAATTTTTGCTTGATCAAGAACAGGAGAGGTTTGTAAAACCCTTGGTTGATGAAATCACCACAATTAACGTTGGTACTGAGAAAGACCCGCGGTTGGTCCAGATTGGGTCCACGTTGTCTTCGGAGGAGCGCGAGCGCTTAGTCGCTTTGTTAAAAGATTTAAAAGATGTTTTCGCGTGGTCCTACGAAGACATGCCTGGAATCGATCCTGAGATTATGCGACTTTGGATCCCTCTTGACCCGGAGGCCGACACATTAGCGAAGCTCAGAAGGATCCACCCTGACTAGGCTCTCAAGATCAAAGAAGAGGTCACCAAGAAAATTGACACAGGGTTCCTGCTGGTATCCGAATACCCAACTTAGTTGGCCAACATAGTTCCAGTGTCGAAAAAGGATGGCAAAATTCGGGAATGTGTGGACTTCAGAGATTTGAACAAAGCCAGTCTGAAGGATGACTTTCCTCTGCCACATATCGATGAGTTAGTGGACTTCACTGCAAGGCATGCGCTGTTCTCATTCATGGATGGTTTTTCTGGCTACAATCCGATATTGATGGTACCCGAAGATCGGAAGAAGACCGCTTTTACCACCCCGTGGGGAACGTATAACATCGTTTGGGCTGAAGAATGCCGGGGCAACGTATCAACAGGTTGCAACCATAATATTGCATAACATGATCCATAAAGAGGTGGAGGTGTACGTGGACGACATGATTGTCAAGTCCAAGGAAAAAGATTGCCACTACACCGCCTTGCAGAAGTTCTTCCAAAGGATCAAGGAGTATCGGTTGCGGCTGAATCCTCAGAAGTGCACGTTTGGTGTTACAGCAAGGAAAATGATGGGGTTCTTGATCACACAAAAGGGTATCGAGGTCGATCCTTCCAAAATCAAGGTCATCTTAGAAATGTCACCACCAAGGACTGAAAAGGAGGTGCGAGGCTTTCTGGGTAAAGTGCAATTCATAAAACGGTTTATTTCTAAATTAACCTTGACTTGTGAACCACTCTTTGGTCTCCTGAAGAAAAGAAAGAAATTCCAATGGGACGGCTGATGCCAAGCTGCTTTTGAACAGATTAAACAATATTTACAGAACCCACCTGTGTTGTCACCACCTGAGCCGAGGAAAACATTGATTTTGTACCTTTCAGTGACTGAAACTACAATAGGCTGCATGCTCGCACAGGAGTCTGAGGACAAAGTGGAGAGAGCTATGTACTACTTGAGCAAAAAAATGCTGGATTACATGACCCGCTACACTCCGTTGGAGAAGGCTTGTCTGCCTTAGTATGGGCTACCAGGAAGCTGCGACACTACCTGTTAGCTCACACCGTAATACTGGTGTCGAAATTAGATCCCATTAAATATCTCTTCGAGAAACCAGCGCTTACGGGTAAGCTAGCTCGTTGGTTGCTTCTGCTTTCTGAATTTGATCTGAAGTATGTAACGCGCAAGTCAGTAAAAGGGAGAGCGGTAGCGGAGTTCCTAGCCAAGCACCCAATTGAAGGGGATGAAGCATTTGAGTACCTATTCCCAGATGAGGCCATTTTGCATGTCGAAGAAGAAACCTGGACGATGTACTTTGACGGAGCGTCAAACCAGTATGGGTACGGGATATGAGTGTTGCTGATAGCACCCGACAATTCCCGCATTCCTCTAGCATTCAAACTCCGGTTCAAAGTATCGAACAATGAGGCAGAATATGAGGCATGTATTGCCAGTTTAGAAGCTGCCCTAGAACTAGGGGCAAAACAGTTGGATGTCATTGGGGACTCGAACCTTGTTGTATCTCAAGCTAAATGAGATTGGAAAGTTAAAGAAGAAAAGATGAGAATTTATCACCAGACCTTGGACGTGCTAATTCCTTGGTTTGAGAAGCTGAATTTCGCCCATCTGTTAAGAGAGAACAACAAGTTTGCAGATTCACTAGCAACTCCATCTTCCATGATAGACATTCCTTTCGGAGTCCGGATGCGTCCGATCATCATCGAACAAAAATTTGTCCCGGCCTATGAGCTAATTGCTGCCATAGATGAGGTACAAGATGAGAATCCTTGGTATTACGATGTCTGGAACTTCTTAGAAAAAGAGGCGTATCCACCAAGGGCAAATACCAAGGATAAGTGGGCAATTCGAAGAATGGCTGCTCAGTTCACCATCTACAGAGGAAACTATACAAGAGAGGTCATCTCGGGATGCATAAGTTATGTGTTGATGCTGAAGAGTCCAAGCGCCTGATGGAGGCCATCCATGGAGGGGAGTGCAGAGCGCACATGAACGAGGTGATGCTAGCTCGGAAGATCCTTAGACAGGGTTATTACTAGTCCACCATGGAGAAGGATTGTATTGGCTTTGTCCGGCGATGCCATAAATGTCAGATCCATGCGAACCGCATGAACATTTCGCCATCGAAGCTGTACAACATGACTTCGCCATGGCCATTCTCAGTCTGGGGGATTAATGTGATTGGGGTTGTTACTCCAAAGGGGTCCAACGAGCATGAGTACATTCTAGTAGTGATAGACTACATCACTAAGTGGGTTAAGGCCCAGTCTTATGCGGTATTGAAGGCTTCGCATGTCACCAAGTTCATCAGGAACAACATCATCTGTCGCTACGGGGTCCCGAATGAGATCATTTCAGATAATGGCTCTCACTTCAAGAAGGAGGTGATCGACTTGTTGGAGAAGTACAACGTGGCTTTTCATAAGTCGTCCACATATCGGCCTCAAACCAATGGTGCTGTTGAGGCCGCCAACAAGAACATCAAGCATATACTGTAAACGATGGTGGAGACCTACCAGGACTGGTCAGATAAGCTGCCATTTGCTCTGTGGGGCTACCGGACTTCAATTCGGACTTCTACCAGAGTGACTCCGTATTCCTTGGTTTATGGGATGAAGGCTATTTTGCCTATCGAAGTTGGGGTTTTGTCTTTACGGGTATTGGCTGAGTGTCAGATAGCTGAGGCAGATTGGCAGCAAAGCAGGTTCGAAGAACTTATGTTTTTTGACGAGAGAAGGTTGAAAGCACTGTACCATGTTCAGGGTTATCAACGACGAATTGTTAGGGCTTTCAACAAGAAGGTTAAGTCCAGGAATTTGAAAGAAGGAGATTTAGTACTCAAAGACAACCGAGCTCCCATCCACGACCCTAGGGGCAAGTTCAAACCCAATTGGATTGGTCCTTACATCATCAAGTCTATCTGGTCGGGCGAAGTTGTAGTTCTGATGGACCTAGTTGGCCTAGAGTTCTCCCAACTGATCAACATGGACAAGTTGAAGAAATATTATCCCTGAGTGGCTCGCTAGGCTAAAAACCCAAAAGGGCGACCTAGGCAAAAGTTAGAGCACAGAAAATTTGAAATTATAAAAACTGAGCTCGCAAGGTTGAAAACCCAGAAAGGGCGGCCTCGGCAAAAGTTAGAGTGCAAAATAAGAGTGTTAATACACGAGTGAACCCAAGCCAAACTACGTAAGGCTTGATTCCCATCTTTGGGATACGTAGGCAACTTCATTCTGAAGTCCAGCCATAAACACTTCCCCGATCAACTTTGTTTGTGTCATCAGGTTGGCTATCTTTGTCTATTCTGCATTCAAGAGCTCGATTGTGATCTCCAATGCAGTGCTATTCAAACTAGGGGCAACTTTCCAGTTGCTGGAATCTGAGGTTATACATCTCAGTGACAGATCTCAAGCGTGTCCAGTTCTGATCCATATCGAAAATGGTTTTGAGAAGTTTTAATAAAAGTTGATTTTGCTCAAATTAATCTTTTTATGACTTAGACCATTTTTGGACCAAACGAAAAATTTTCAATACCCACAACCTTCAATTGCTTTCATTTCAATACAGAAATCTCCTACTCTTGAATACAAATTGAAGTTGCTTTTTATTACATTCATAAAGAAAACTTAAAAATACTAATAAAGCAATAAATTCGGGGCATAGTTAGGTGTTCCTGCGACCCCTCCCAGAGCTGGTCGAAGCCTCTAATGCCAAAGTGGGCCCAACCTGTGCCTCCTCATCAAGCAAAGCTATGCACTCATCAGAAAGGATGCAACTGAAAGTGGGAGCGGGGCCCAAAAGCTCTCTCATCCTCCATGCTATGGCATACCGAGCTAGCTATGCGCCTCAGACCGAAAATGCAGTTGGGTACTCGATCCCCTCTGCTGGCAGGCTGATCATGTCCGAACTGGCGCCGGAGCCAGAACAGAAAGTAAAAGGTACAGTGAGTCAGATCGATCAACTGAATCCTAGGCTAGCGAGACATGCTGTAACTCATCGCTGGCAGACTGAGCCAAGGGCAGCGCCATGCAATACTGGTAGCGGATAGATGGCACATCCATTCGCACCACCATCCCTCATCAAGGGCATCGACTAGACATCGGCGGAAGAAATAGTTACGAGCTGAATATGCTGGGCATAAGTCCATAACCTACAACTTATCCATTAACCATACCTAGGGAGGGATGAAAAATGAGAGATTAAAGAATAAAGAGGTGTACGTTGAGAGAAAAGTAAGAAAAGGGTTTTTGTGAGAAAAACCGAGCCTAAAGGCCGAGTGATGTGAGCAATATATGTTAGATAGGGTGGGAAACATTACCTGCAGCAGTAGTGGACTCTCCGCGAATCTAGTCGTCTCTCGGCGATGAAAAGCATCCAAGCCCATCAAAGTCTCATCCAATGTCATGGCAATACAGCTCTTGCCCTCCTTTAAGCCTTGGGTGACCTCAATCAAACGGACGCTAGATCCTCCGAAGTCTGAGGCAAGCAAGAAATGTGACAGCATGCATAAGCAAAGGACGTGTCGCCGAAAACCCTGCTAGTGATGATCGTCGCGGTCACCGGCATCAGAAAATCGATAAACCAAGCAAGGGATGTCTAACTCCCCATTGTGGATCAATGGCCGAGCGTCATGCATAGTGAGCCCACACATCCGTCCTAAGGCTTGAACGTGGCCAAAGTGGAATTTTGGCAAAACCTCTTCCTTGCGGTCGGACTCCATGAAAGCTTGGAAGTCTTTGAAAGTGGGACACATCTCTTGCCTGCCAAAGCTAAAGACATGTGTTATCGGGTTCCAAAACCTTGCCGCGGCATGAAGGAACGGAAAACGCAGCGAGGTGCGACTCAGCGTGAATAGTGCATTTATGCCGAAACCTCGGAAATTCAATTTTTCCGAGCCATCCAAGGTAGCAATCCAATTTGTGACATTTTTGACAAGAAATGCCTCCATTTTGGTGCAAAACTGAGTTAGAATGAGGGAACCACGAAGCTAGAACCTTTATGGAGGATAAGGCACTGTTTGGAGGACAAGTGTCAGAAAACTGGAGGTTCCCAAGTTAAGTGGTCGGCCGACCACTTTTTCTGGTCGGCCAGCTACTTTTTTGGGTTGCAGACAGAAAAACTAGTCGGCAAGCTCTAAAAGTGGTCGGCCATGTGCAAAAAGCTAGTCTCCAGCTGTTTCTTGTCTCTAGAAGGGAGTCTCTAGCTTTCCTGTGTGCTGAGAGTACTGAAGATCTGAGTTTACCTCTATTTCGGATGCATTTTTTCACTTTGTTTGGCTCAAAATGCATTCGCTCTTCGAGTTGTTAAGTTTTGCTTATCGAGTTGTTGCTCTTTGTTTATCGAGTTGTTGCTTGTTGCTTATCGAGTTGTAAACTTGCTAAGGTTTTGTTGTTTCTTAGTGAGTTAGGTTGTTTAGTTTGTTTTGTCGGTTCACTACCTGACTTGGTAATACACGAGGTTCAATTTCCATTCAATTCCATTTTTGTGCAAAATGATGCGATGCGATGCTTAGAATACAAATGCAACACTTTTTGAACAAAAAGCTATTTTCATTCCATCATAGCTTCTTTTTACAACATTTTACAAAAGGGTACAAGTCTTGAAAAAAAATAAAATTACCTAAGCTATGCAATGTGCTACAACTACATGTAAAAAGAAAAATAAAGCAGGAACATCGGCATTAGTGCCATCAAGCTCAAGACCGAGAGGCCCTCTTCACCCTCTTCGGCTGAGCAACCTCCACGCCACCATCGTCGGCATCTCCGTCTGAATCAGAGCCACCATCCACGGAAGCCTCCTCGGTGTCGCCTTCACCCTCCGAACCAGAACCAGAGTCATCATCCCTGCCTGCAGATGTCTTTGACTGTGGATGTGCTGACTCCTCCTCCTCGCTAGACTCCTCGTCATAACTGACAGGTGCTCTGCGTCCCCCCCAGCCGCGTGCTGAAACTCCTCTCCTAGTTGCTCAAGAAGGCCTAGATGGCCTAGTCTGCAGAGGCGGGACCTGAAAAGGACAGTTTGAATGCATCAGCCAGTATGTATATCAGATGCAGATGCGAGAATGATACATGGAGTGGGTGCATGCAGATATAGTGTGTGAATGTGATGTGTTAGATGTGCTCTACACATACAAGGAATCAATGCAGTGAAATGTTCAGTTTCCATATGTCATCAGAAGTATGATAAACGCAAGGAAATTGAAAAGTACCCGAACGTCGGAGGCATATAGCATCGTCTCCCTTCGCAGAACCATGCCCTCGAGTGAGGCCACCACTCCGAGTAACCCCTCAGTATACTCCCTGAGAGGCTGCAAATGCAAGTTCAAGTCATCAGTGAATGAATGAATGTCTAAATATCTGAGTGATAAATAAAAACTGTGAAGCATACCGGTAGTGAGTCAGGGTCACTGACGTATCGATGGTCGGGCATTAGAGGCTCCAGTGGAATCTGATATGGTGTCCCATACTGCCAGCCCATCAGCTCGGTCGGAAGACTTGGCCATCCAGCATACTGCCAAGTCGAGGGCCAGTCTCGCCTCTCGATGTGCCAGCCCCGCTGGTCGAAGGAATGTCTCCGGCTCGGGCGCGACTCAAGGAAGGCATGTCAGCAGCTCTCCTCTTGGAGGTATGGATACCTGACAGCGGAGGCATCAGGTATGTATGGCGATATGTCGCGTAATCCCCTTCCTCCAGGAAAAGGACCGCATCAATACCCAACATAAGGTCCTCTACCTTCTGGGGTGTGAGACCCCCTGCGGACCGCATCTCTGGTGGACGCAATGAGGGGACGTCCTGAGCGAAATTGCCCATCGTCTGGCGCATGAAACGCTCTCCGAAAAACCAGGCTCTGCCGACTAGTCCCTCAAACAAGACCCTATATCGGGAGGACCCCCATGCCCCAGCAAACAAAAATTGAGGATTCCCTGGCATGTCGATCCAAGGCTGCCAGGTCACTTGCGGGTAACAAGTGCATAAATTGATTAGATGTCATAAATATGCAAGATGAATCAAAGCTGAAAGCATGAAGAACTGAGAGTTTTATGTCAACTCCGTCGCCCGTACAGTATCGAAGAACTGCCAGAGGTAGAGCAGAGTCTCCCGAGACCTGGGCCGGCACCGACTCACAAATCTACATGAGTAGGGGATCTCAAGAGATGCCTCGACCTCGAGCTCAAAGGCCAATGTCGGGAAGTAGGCATAAACCCATAGTTGTGAAAGACAAGACAGTGGCTATCAGAATACAGAATGTATAAAGAATGCAGATTGCTGAGTGTAGAATGCAAATACAGAATGTATAAAGAATGCAGAATGCTGAGTGCAGAATGTTGTGTGCAATGTGCAGTATACAGAATGTATAGGAAGTACAAAATGCTGAGTACAGAATGTAATGTGTGCCATGTGCAGTGTACAGATAATGAAAAGTAGAAATGTAAATCAAGAGAGCAGAATGTACCTCCCAGGCTCGCCAGTAGCTGCCTACTATGGTCCCCCGCTCTCGGGAAGTCACGCTCATGTAGCGGTAAAGGGTAGCAAGACTAGCGCCACACCAACCATACTGATTGACCTGTGATAGGTCTACCAGAGCATTGAGCAGATAAAGCCCGACTGTGTTCCCCCTGTTGGAGAACAGAGTGGTCCCGAGGAGGAACATAAAAAATCCTCGAGCATACTGTTGTACGGCCTCAATGGTCATGGGCGTAGTCCTCCTGTACCGCTTGGAGAACAAGGTGTACCTGACCCTGCCTGA
Organism: Camellia lanceoleosa; assembly: GCA_025200525.1. NCBI lineage: Eukaryota > Viridiplantae > Streptophyta > Magnoliopsida > Ericales > Theaceae > Camellia > Camellia lanceoleosa. The sequence continues at coordinate 153,113,240 of CM045760.1, read as the reverse complement.
TGATCTGTCGATCAGCAGATGGCCTCCAAGTAGATAAATCCAAGCGGCCTTCCACTCACCCATATCTGCATCGTATGGGATCGGCCGGCCTGCCACGTCAAGGCCTGTCAGCATGGAGAAGTCATAGGGGGTCATCGTCATGTCCCCGGTGGCTGAAAAATGAAAGGAGTTGGTAGTGTCCCACCATCTCTCTACAAGTGCGCCCAGGAGGGTCCTGCTCGCTGGATGACGCGACAATCCCGCACAGAATGGGCCAAACCCAGCCTTATCCACAATATGTCGGACAACGTCTAGGAGCTCCATATACCGCCCTCTCGCGAGGATCGATCCATAACCCCGTGTGAAACGGGAGGATACCTGCATTCAAAATGAACAGATGTATTTAGTTTCAGAATGAAAAGTGTGAGCTATTTGTTCAAAATGAAAAATATGAGCTGCGTGCCAAGGAAAAAGAATACTGTGTTATGAACTGCGTGTTCAGATTGAGCAGTGTGCTACAAACCGAATACTGTGTAATGGACTGCGTGTTCAAATTGAGCAGTGTGCTACAAACTGAATACTGTGTTATGAACTGCGTGTTCAGATTGAGCAGTGTGCTACAAACCGAATATTGTGTTATGGATTGTGTGTTCAGATTGAGCAGTGTGCTACAAACCGAATACTGTGTTATGGACTGCGTGTTTAGATTGAGCAGTGTGCTATAAACCGAATACTGTGTTATGAACTGCGTGTTCAGATTGAGCAGTGTGCTATAAACCGAATACTGTGTTATGGACTGTGTGTTCAGATTGAGCAGTGTCCAATAAACCGAATACTGTATTATGAACTGTGTGTTCAGATTGAGCAGTGTGCTATGTTATGAAAAAGTATACTATGGTATAAACTGCGTGTTCAGATTGAGCGGTGTGCTATGTTATGACAATAAACCGAATACTGTGTTATGAACTGTGTGTTCAGATTGAGCAGTGTGCTATGTTATGAAAAAGTATCTCGCGTTATGAACTGCGTATTCAGATTGAGCGGTGTGCTATGTGATGACAACAAAAAGTATATTGTGTTATGAACTGTGTGTTCAGATTGAGCAGTGTGCTATGTTATGAAAAAGTATACTGTAGTATGAACTGCGTGTTCAGATTGAGCGGTGTGCTATGTTATAACAATAAAAAGTATACTGTGGTATGAACTGTGTGTTCAGATTGAGCAGTGTGCTATGTTATGAAAAGGTATACTGTGTTATGAACTGCGTGTTCAGATTGAGCAGTGTGCTATCTTATTAAACAGAATGCTGTGTAATGAACTGTGTGTTCAGATTGAGCAGTGTTATGAGCTGTGTGCCAACTAAACAGAATATTGTGTTGTGAACTGCATGTTCAGATTGAGCAGTGTTATGAGCCGTGTGCCAACTAAACAAAATGTTGTGTTATGAACTGTGTGTTCAGATTGAGCAGTGTTATGAGCTGTGTGCCCAAAATGAGCTGTATGCCCAAAATGTGTTGTGTGCCAAAATGAGCTGCATGCCAAATTAACAAAGTGTTGTGTGGTGAGCTGTGTGCCAAGTTAGCAGAATGTTGTGTATGAACCGTGTGTTCAGAATGAGGGGAGTGCTGTGTGTGTGAATATGTTCAAAACGAGCAGATATGATATATAGTGAAAACATGGGATGTGCAAGAAATGCAAAAGTAAAGTACGTACTTCATGCGCGCGATGAGATGGATGGAACTCCGGCTCCCGTAGTAGCAGGTCTGCGGGCACTCGACGCATGATGTCCGTGAAGTGGTGGAAGGTGCTAGGAGGTAGAATGTGCTCCTGCGGGTCATACTCCTCTGGGTCGAATGGCCGAATCCTTGGAGGCAACGGTATAATGTCGGGCTCGTCCTCTGCATATGGAGAACCTCCGCCACACGGAATATCGTCGGCCATCTGAAGAAATATGCAAAAATGAGCAAAAACGAGCGAAATGAGCCAAAATTGCAAAAAGTCAACAAAAGTCGACTCTCGGGAATAGGAAAAGTCAACAAAAGTCAACACCTGAGAAAATGTGCCAAAGTTTGAGACAAACATACCTCAAGTGGTGGAAATGGAGAAAGAAGCTCCGAAAACAAATTCCAATCGGTTCAAAATGAAGAGAATCAAAAATTTTTGCAAAACAACTTTACGTGGGGCGTTCGAAAACGCGTATAAAGTGCAAATCTGAGAGAGAAAAGGGTCTAGGGAGGAAGAGAAGTTGATTTTGGCCTTGGAGGTGTGAGCAAAACTGATTTGGAGTTGTGTACTTAAAGATCTGAGCATTAAAAGACAAAACTACCCCTGTTTTCATAAACTGGTTGGCCAGCCAGTTTTTCTAGTCGGCCGACCACTATGGTGGGCAACAACTGGTCGGCCACTGGTCGGCCACTGATATAACTGGTTGGCTAGCCTCCTGGGTGATCTTCAGAGCTCCTTTGTTCTCCCTGTGTATTTTGGTGATGATTGGAGTCCTCGGCTCTCGGGAAAGTACAAGAAAGGTACACTTTTCGGCGCGAAATTGTCCCCGTGGGAACTTCAAATCAAGTCTTCGATGCATGGCTCATCATCACTTATCAAAGAGTGAGGTGTATGCTTTTTAAGTATGTTGTGACCCCTCCGAGAGGTAAATCGGAGGTTTCGGTTAATTTGCTCGTGTTAAGGCTTATTTTTCTTTAACCGGCATTTTGTTTCAGGGCATGCTATCAAAGTTATACCACTCTCGCATTGTTATGCACACTTTCCTCTCTTGCTTTTGTTATGCACACCACTCCTTGCTTTGTTGTGCAATCACTACTTGTGTTGTCACTCTCGTTTTACTTATATTGCTATGCGTACTTCCGTTGCATTGTTATGCACCCGCATATTTCACCTGCATTGTTATGCATTCTTCACTTGCGTTGTCGCGCATATTTCGTCTATTTGTTATACACACTTCACTTGCATTGTTATGCACCCTTTATCGTATTGTTATGCGTCACACTTAGGTTGCATTGTTATGCATCCCTTCCGCATTGTTATGCATCACACTTAGGTTGCATTGTCATGCACCCCTTCACTTTGCTTGCATTGTTATGCTCTTTTCACTTGCATTGCTATGCATGTTTCTAACAATATTGTACCTATTGAGTTTCTTTCTTTTGCAGGCACGATATTGTATGTACGGTTCATTCGAAGCTGGCGCGACCAGACAAACCGAACAGTATTGTATGTTTTTCGCGTGAGACGTAGCGAGAATTGTATAATTCTCTTACATCCTTTCTGCATATAATGTAATTTGATTTGTATTCGCTTGCTTAAAACTGTTGCATTTATTGTGCATATTTACTTCATTATAGCTTTTTTTGCATGATAATAAATTATGTTCGAGTTTGTGCATTGCCCTTTGCATCTTGCCCCTGCCTGTAGGCACATCTCTTTGTTATCTTGCATGTTTGTCTAAGTCTTCGGCCTTGTCAAAAATGGGTCATCTCTAGGCTTTGACACTCACTCCCATCACTTACGACTTCTGAGTTCTGTCAAAGAGGGGCAACTGCAGACACCCCATTTTTGACTGACCTTAAGACTCAGGCGTCATCGATTGAGCGCTCGGTGATTGCGCAAGTTGTGCTCGTTTCGAGGTTTCGGAGTTTTGGCTGAGAAGCTTGCCTCCGGGCTTCTGAACTCTTTGTGCTTTGGCTCGGTTTGCGGACCAAGTCTTGTTTTCCTTGCCTGAGGGAGGGAGAGGTCTTGTAGACCACTCTTTAGTGGTCGTAGGCCACTTTTCCCGTTTGGAGACTAGTTTTCAATTTTTAGAGCCTTCGGCCGCACGCCTTGTCTCGGGACCGCTTAATGTTCTCCGTTTGGCATAGTTTTTGAACCACACCTTGTTTCCTTGGCCTAAAGGACCACTGTGGTTTGGGAGACCACTTTTGTGGTCGTAAACCACTTTTAGTGCTCAACAGCTAGTTTTCGAGGCTTCCGGCTGCGCGCTTTGCCTCCCGAACTTTCGTCTTGCATCCGTTTTGGTTATTTTTTGATACAAACCTTGTTTTCCTTGTTTGGAAGGTGGTACAAGGGTGGGAGACCAGTATTTCCCCTTGGAGACCACTTTTCCTCTTGCCAGCCATTTTTTTGGTCTGACAACTATTCTCCTTGATTTTTGGACCAACAAAAGTGGTCGGCCACCACACCTTTTGCTTGTTTTCATGCTCTGGACTCTCTCTCACCATGGCCGACCAGTTTTTGGTTTGGGAGACCACTTAAAGTGGTCGGCCAACCACTTTAAGTAGCTGGTGGTCGGCTGCTTTTTGTCACATTTTTTGAGATATTTTGAGCCAGCTGGCACAGCTAGAGAGCATTTGAACCATCCTCCATACACGTGTATAGAGAGATGGCCTTAAGCCTTAGCTTCTTCAAGACGCTTATGCTTTTGTTCTCTATAAGAGGGAGGCTCCTCCTCCCTTCTCTAGGTTCAGAAAAATTGGCTCAAGAGTGAGTTTCTAACCGTTAAAATCCCCATTTTTGCTTAAGCTTTTGAACCTATTTGCATGCTGTTTTGAGCTTAACTTCCTACTGAAAAAAGTTCTGTATTTTGGTGCTTAAAATCTTTGTTTAAGGTCACTTTTGTGTTTGGGGTTGTTTACCCCCTCTTAGGCCTTGTTTGGTCTTATTCTTGTGCCTTCTTTTTAAGCTTTTGGATCACCTTGTTTTGGCCTTCTTTCAGTGGTGGGGATGGTGTTTTAAGGTCCCAAAAAGGAGAGGGTCATCCCCTCTCCTTGTGTCTTCAATACTTGTCTTGAATGCCTCATGTGTAAGCATGTTTGTTAAGCTTATGTTGGCCATATCTTAGCTTGTATTTGTGGTTATTTTGCTGAGGCTTACCACTATTTTTTCTTGGTTTGGTCATCCATTGCATGCATAATGCACTTGTAGTGTAAATCACACAAACTAGTCTTGTATGCTTCATGAAGTAGCATGCCATTCTAGCTTGTTTTGTTTCCATTTCAGCATGTTTTTGGTGTTGTTTTTCCATGTCATACCTCTGGTAGGGTTTGGTTTGGTCAGCCTTTGCATGCTCCATGCACTTGTAGTGCATTTCTATGAATTAGCCTAACATGCCTCATGCTTTGACATGTCATTCTAGCATGCTTTTGGCTTAACTTCAAGCTTTTGTCCATGTTTTAGCATGCTTTAGCTCATTTGTGTTGTTTTGGCCATGCATGACTTGCTTTGTATAGCCATGGTTCAATTTAGCTTGTTAGCTTTGTGCACCAAGTCCATTAGTATGCTTTACTTGGACTATGTGAATGATTTGGCATCATTTATTATGTGATTTTAGCCGTGTTTCATGCTCATGCACTTGCATTCATCACTCATTCAATGCATTGAAGGGTTTCCCCATTTTTGCCTTAACATGAATCATTGCGTATGCCTTCATGCTTTAGCTTGTGAGTCATCATTTCAATGTGTTTTTGGGGTTATTTTGCGATGATATAACTCTTGTTTTTGTTGGTTAATTCATTCCATGCTTGGTCCTAATAGGTGTAGTGTAATCCACCTTATTTGCCTTGCATTCACCATGCCTTATGCCCTTCATGCTCGTAATAACCCTCACCACTGCTTGTTTGCTGACCATGATTACTATTAAATCGAGATTGATTATGATTGATAAGCGAAGTAATCGAAATCTTGGTATCGACTGAAATCCGAAATTGATTGATTGACTGTATCTGTTTTAATGCATTTTCTATCTGTTGATTGTTAATTGATCTGTTCATGTTTTATGTTTAAATTGCAAATTGAAGGCCTTATCGGCGGTCGAACCGGAAATCGAGTAATGTTTTATGATCGTCATAATTTATGTGATTTTATGGTGTATTTCATTAAAATGTGATTTGGTACGATTAAATCGGATTAAAATAAGCTAAATTACATGAGTTTGACTTATTTACCAATTAGACCACTTAGTGGCCACTATCTACACACTTTTGAGATCATTACATTACACTCAAGCAAATGTTTCCTCAGCTCAGTCCTTGTTCCCACCGAAATAGAGAGAGAAGGAGAGAACTAAGAGAGATTTGAGTCCCTTCTTGTGAATTGGCTTGTAGACTTGAAGAGATCATAGGAGATTTGCCTAATTGGACTTCTACACTTGTAATTGAAGCTCTAGGTAAGGAATTCAACCCCTTATTGATATGTTTAAGTTAATTCCTACAGGATTCATGTCAAATTGTAGAGCTAAGGCATGATTTAGTTCTAACATGTTGAGTTGAAGCTCATTCCATGCATGTATGTGTATATTGAAGAGTTTTGGGTTGATTTCATGGCAAATGTTGCATGCATGTTCATGTTAATGCTTAGGCCCATGAAACAATCATGTTTTTAAAAGAATTGGCTCATTTGAGCTAGCTTTGAAGCTTGAAAATTGTTTAAAGTTCATGCATGTCATGTTTATAGCATGTTCATGAAAATTGGTTTGAAATTGAGTTTGAATTAAACACCCTTGGGCTTTGATTTCTCAAATTGAGCTTTAAATCATGTGATTCTATGTGTTTGCAAAGGTTTTCCAGAAAATGGGCCCAAAAGGATCGAATTTGGTGTTTGAAAACTTGATTTGAGCTTGGAAGTTCAAATCTGGAAATTCCAGATTTTGGACTCCAGCTCGAGCGAGGAAATCGACGCTAGAGCGGGAAATTCGTACTCCCAGTACTTTGCACTGTGTTGAAGTCTGCTCGAGCGGAAGGATTGACGCTCGAGTAGGGCCTTGTGTCTTACGCTCAAGTGGCTATCGAGCGCCCGATCGAGCGTAGATTTCACCTATCCAGTACTTTTGACTGTTTTGCATGTCCGCTCGAGCGTGGGAAGTGACACTCGAACGGGAACCGTTGCTTGCATGTCCGCTCGAGTGGAGTAACCTATGCTCGAGCGGGACCTCTGTTTTTCTGAAATTCTGAAAATGTTTTTTTGAATACATCTTTGCATCCTCATCCCATCCTAGGCATTCTTAGGCCTAGGTTAAGACATCTTAAGAAGGATATAGATGTAGAACACACCGAGGCAAATTAGGGATTAAATTATTATCTTTCCCAACTATGTAGCTTTGTGTGTGTTCAATCTGTTAACTGTGTAAGGTTAGTTTCCGAGGAGACGCTCTAGCCTACTGTAGCCCAGAACTTTGTGAGTAACAATCGTGTAAAGATATGTTCAAAATGATTATTTTTGAATACCTTGCATCTTGTTTTCGAGTATTCTTAATCGAATGAATGTATGTCCTATATTACGAATCAGTATTGTGGCATCCTTAGCAACTATTGTCTTGGTTATTCTTTATTCTGAGATCTCTGTCGGTTCCTCGTTGGAACCATTATTTCTTGATTGATGGCCATCATTTCTTGTTTGGTCTTTTAAGACCCTCGCTTTCTTGTTATGCTAATGGATGTATCACATATTTGACTTTGTCTTGAATAACTGATATACTGATTGAAAATGAACTGTTTTCATTACTGTAAGGACATTCATTCTAAACCCCTTTACGCATTATGTTATTCACTGGGCTTTAGCTCACTGCTCATATATATATGTAGGTGTACAGGCACCAGACCAATGCTAGAAGCGTCGGGGTAAACTCCAGTTTTGTCAAGCCAACCACTGAGCCTCACTGCGAGGTTCCAAGCCCGTCCAAGCCATGGCTTAGGGGTGCTTTTATTTCCCCTGTCGGTCTCTGTATATGTTATGTAATAGCTATGGATCGATAATCTTATCTTTGCTTGTTAGTAGGGATTGAGTCCTGTCTTGAATGTCTATGAATGTTATGTATCTTGTTTGTCCTTGTTGTATATATATATATGTGCATGAAAATCTTTTTGCATCTGATATCATGACTCATTGGACATTATTTATATCTTGTATTGGCTTCCCTTACATGCTATACTGTTATCTTGTCTTCTTATTAGCGGGCCTTCTCGGATCTTCTTGGCGATTCTGATGCTAAACCCTTAAGGCGGGTTTGGGTCGTGACAAAGTGGTATCAGAGCGATACTTACCACGAGTTATAACGCACACATGTGTCTAAATGAGCTATAGGATGTCCTAGAGAAATGATTAGGGCATTTCATGAGCATGATAAGTGTATGTGACTATGACATGACTAAATATATATGACATGATTTGTATATATGCTAAAGTGATAGAAATCCTTTGTTATATCTAATTATCATTTGTGGCAGGTAACTGCATGAACCCAAAGTTATAGCAATGGCAGCTTTTGTTCGTCTCCATCTCTTCTTCTTGTTTGTTCTAGCATATTTTTCAGTAGCTCAAACTAATGGTACTGTATTTTCCTTTGATAAAAAATATATATATATAATAATAATAATAATAATAATAATAATAATAATAATAATAAACAGTATGTTTGATTTCAGTTTTTTGAATTGAGTTTTTTAAAAATTGAGTTTTTGTTTTTAGTGTTTTTTTAAGTGAATATTTTTAAAATTTTTAGTAATTTTTTACTTTTTTAAACACCTTATTTAGATGTATCTAAATAGTAAAAAAATATTTTAGAAATTAATAAATACACAAAAATATAAAAAATGTACTGAAGTTTTGTATTTTTGTATTTTTGTATTTTTTGGTGTTTAGTGTATTTTTAAAGATTTTTTCACAAATATTATACTTTTTAAATGTATTTATATTAAGTGTGTCTAAGAATTTTAAAAAATACTTAAAATATTAAAAAAGTTTATTGAAAAAATTAAAATATAAAAAATAAAAAAATATAATTTTTTAAAATCTATCTTCTGAAAATCAGAACCAAACAATGGTACTGTGACAGTGGGAGGTACTGTAACAGTGGGAACAACTCTCACTGCAACCGAAGATGCCACTCCATGGCTTTCGGCTTCTGGGGATTTTGCATTTGGATTTCACCAACTTGACAACAAAGATCTCTTCCTTGTCTCAATATGGTATGACTAGGTACCAGACAAAACAATTGTTTGGTATGCAAATGGGGATTAGCCTAATTTGCACTAAATTTTATACCTCACATCTCTCTTATGTTAATTTTATTTTGATATTTTATTAAAAATAAATAATATAAATATATATTAACTATAACATGACGGATTGACTTTGAAAACCGATTATAAATTTTTAATGATAAATTAAATCAATCCACAATCAACAAGCAAATTGATATGAATTAAACGATTTCGACAAATTAAATGAGATTTTGCCCAGGCAATATTTATATCAGACTTTATGTTCGCTTGGAGTGTCCTAAATAAGTGTATTTTTTATCTTTTTGGACTAAAAAGTTGAGAAAAAAATATATGGATGCTTTGGTTAATTTTTTGACTTTTTATGAAAAATATGTATTAAAATATTGTATAATTAAGTGTGTAGGAGAAGACAATTAATTAATCCATACAGTTGGGCAGTGCGTCGGTTGAAAAGGATATTTGAAAAGATTGCCTACTTTTTGGCCTTTGATTGGACGGTGTTGTTAGTGGAGGCTCACCACGGGTCTAGTTTTTCTAATCGAAATCATTTAATGTGTAGAACTCATCGAGTACTACATTCTTGTAGAAAATTACGTTCATTGGATATCGATAGCTATCTGAACGTGTTAGTTTTTTTTGTCACATGTTAACTATAACACTATCCATTTTTTATACAAAACTGATTTGATCATATAGTTAGCGATATCCGATAGAAGTAATTTTTTACAGGCATATAGTACTCGATGAGTTTTACAAATTGAACGATTCCGATTAGAAAAAAGGAACCCGTGGTGAGCCCCCATGAACACAACTTTACCATCTAATTTAATAATATACACATGTAATATATATATATATATATATATATTTTCCCTTTCACTCATATGCTTGGATGTCTGTATATAGGCTGTCGTGCGTCGACTGATTTGTATTTAACATTATATATATTAATTTTTTTTAATAAATAATAATTTTTTTTAATTTTTTAAATAATTTTTTAATTTTTTATCTTTTTTTTTTACAGTTGTCAAACTTGGCCTTCGTTTCAACGCTACCACAAATCAAGTGACCAACTACTCCTTCGTGACCTTGTATGGGTGGACTTACTTTTTCCAAGTCTTCGTTTTTTTTAGGTGTGACTTACTTTTTCCAAGTCTTGATACAACGTTAGTTTTCAAACCATGAACCTAAATAATTCACAAGAGGGGCCTACAAGGTTGTTAATGACAAGAATAGTTTTGGAGAGATTATTTGTTGTTGTAAACCCTTCGCTTATTTTTGTAATAATGTTATTCGTTATTATATTTATCTATTATATTTTATTTATGGACAAAATTTATTTTAATTCCTTATGATTTAAAGTCGGATCACTTTATCTCCATAAAATTCAAAAATAGCCAAAAAGACTCTTTTAATATTGGACCAAAGTGTAACCTTAAGTACCTTTAACTATAGGAGTAAATTACACTTTACCCCCTTAAACTATTCCTCAATATCACTCTATCCCTTAATTAAAAAAAAATGTTTGATTTTTAATTTAAAACACAAAATCTAAGTTTTTTGTAATAATTTTTGAATTTTGAATTATTAGTAATTATTTTCATATTATAGTAAAAATTTAGGTAGTGTTTGGTTTAATTTTTAAATTAACATTTGGATCGAAAACCAAAAACATGTTTGGTTAATAAATTTTCAAAACTCTATTCAAAATTATTTTTCTCTCTCCTATCTCCTTTTTTTAATTAATTAATAAATCAATCAATCACTTTTATCTCTCTCCTCTCTCCCCATCTCATATTACATTGAAAAATCTAGAAATTCCCTAAATGTTGATTTGTGATTATGTATCAATTTTAAGCAATATATAACAATCCCAATCAAACAATTAAGACAAATCGACACAACGATTTTAATGTAGAAAAATCACAATTGGAGCACATCCAAGTGTGATAAAAAAACCACGGGCAACAGCCACAAGACAATCCACTAAGAAGATATACAGGAATTACACAGGTATACTTTCAATTACCTAGCGAATCCACGCCCGAATTGAACCAACCTCTATGTGTCTCTTCCAGTCCCGTCTTCACCTCGGAATTGTCTTAACGATGAGCCACTCCAGAATCCACCAAAGCTTCAGGCTCGAATTCTTCAGAATCTACCGAAGAACAACTCTCTCTTTTGTGTAGAACAAACAAATAATCATTTGATATATACTCTTTAAACCATGAGTTGAATACTCAATCAAAACATCAAAGAAAACTAGCAAAATATCTCCAGATATAAACCCTAGAACCCAAGAAGAAGATCTGGGGAAGTAATCCTAGATTTGAAGCAACTTGCGCATTTATAGAATCTGAAATCGCAAGGTCCGCTCGAGCGTGGGAATTGACGCTCGAGCGGGGGCACTATATGACGTGTTCCAAACCAGGATGTACACTCGAGCGGGGATTTCGACGCTCGAGCGTGAAAACACGGATCACAATATTTTTGCAGACACGTATACTTCTGGAACTCACTATTCTCTGCTTGAGAAGGGGAATGGACACTCGAGCAGGGAGGCAACTTTGAATGCATTTTTGCATTTTGCTTTGAAGTATTGCCGCCTCGACCCGGACCCACCAAGGACGCCTCTCAACCTCTGCGGTGGCCAAGGCGGCATCGATCCCCGTCATAATCAGCGAAGTGGCAATCTTGAAAGTATTAACATCACAAACTTCTCTGCAAGGCACAATTCTCTGCAAGGCACAATTCATGTTGGATTCGCATCTAACAACTTATAGTCTCACTGAAATAAAAAGTGCGAAAACAAGTACAACGGAAAGGAGTTTTGTCAAACGGGATTGCCAAGAATAAAAATCTAAAAATCTCCCCCTTTGGCAATGCCGTGACAAAACACACCTAACAAATAAAATCCTAATCACCCCAATCCATTACAACCAATAAAAACAAACTTCTTTCTCAAGGTCATGATCTGCAAAACAACTATTAGTGCCACAAGAGTATATAAAAAAACAACAGACATATGACAAGATGATCTTGAAGCATGAGATAAAAAACATAAATAGATGCGACTTGGAGATTTTAGAAACATGTAGCATGAATAGATGAAAACTAAAACACATGCACCCGACCGACCCATGGCATGAAAACTTGAAATCTTAAGACACATGCATCGGACAAACATTACTTGCTCTTTTTGACACGAATTTACAAAGAAAGCTCAATCAACTAAAGCAAGATCAGAAACCACATAAGCAATGATATGATGATGTAAATATTAGGAGCATGCAAGAAGGAAATAATAAGCAAACAGTGCATAGCAACATGCAAAACAACTATAGCCAATCTTTCTTACCAAACAAAACAAAGTGTTCATGCTAACAAACTCTTGTAATGATAAACTAAACCCCTCCTCACTAAAAACAATAAACAAGAAGAAAAACGACAAGAAAATAATATGGTGGAGCAAGCAAGGAATTTCAAATTTGGACCTTGAAACACACAAGATTATCCAAGAAGCACAATTACTTGAAAACACAATATGCATAGCCTCTAGAAGATTTCTCATAAAAGAAAGTGATGCATTATGTGAAAAAGCATAGATCCCACGAAAAAAGTGTATGTGTGACTCTTGGGGTTCGACAAACACTAGATTCAAATCCTAGTAGTGATATGAAAGCTGGACCTTTGGTATGAGAATCTAAGCACAACAAAGGAAAGTCAAACCACCAGGAATCAAGGAGTATTTGGTGAGTAAAAGCGGAGGCTCCCCCTCAATCAATGAATCCTTTCTTTTTTTTCTTTTTCTTTTTTTCACATCTTTTTCTTTTCTTTCTTTTACACATCTTTTTTTTTTTTTTTTTTTTTTTTTGCACATTTTATCTTTCTTTTGCATACTCATTGGCGGCTGACACGCTCAAGAGTATGGAAACCGAACCAGAGAAGCATGGATATAATAAGGATGGCCTGGTTGGTGACTCTAAGGTAGTCTTTTCCTCATGCCTAGACTACAAAAAACAGAGGGGAAAGCCATGGAGATGCAAAAAGATGAAAGATGGTTAAGAGACTTAACATCACCCATGATATGGTAGTATAGGTCAATTCCTCTAGAAAAGCAAAAGATATAATGCTAGAAGTCTATAGAGAAAAAAGATCACTAAGGCGGAAGACTCTAATATTTGCTAATCCAAGAGTGTGTACATAATGAGACATACTAATCAAAGAACACACACTTTGAAATGAGTAATGACTACATGAAGTACACACATGTTAACATATAATGGATATTCTCATCAATTCCAATATGCACCAAGGACTATACAAAAATTTCAAGCTTGCAAAACCATACTAAGAAAATCTTTTTGTTTTTTTTTAAACAAAGCAAGTCAGAAGACGAACATGCACACATAAAATGGATAAAAAAAAACACACAGAAACCCAAAAACTAAAATGAATAAACTAATTAACACAAGTCAAGTTTTCTCACCCAAACCGCTTTAGTATGAACAAAATTATGAGAATTGCGGTTCTTGGGTGGTATCTTGACGTTGTGGTTCCCTTCCCTTTCCATGGGAACCCGTCTCGACGTGGTTTCCAACTTCTTATTTATAGGTTTAGGAAAATGCAAACTCGCACCATGTTTGGTCTCAAGCACATTTAAATAACGAGATCTATTATGACCCTTAACCTCATTACCACAAATGAAATATCTCCTACCCCATGAGATGTTGGAATTTCTTCCATCTCTATGAGACACTCTCCCATGCAAGTCATAATAATAAGGGCGAATATGACCATGCATACCACAATGATGACAAATAAAAAGCAGGTGTACAGGATGTACCTTCTTTTTTTTGACCTTACCAACTCTAGGAAGTTTGAGAAGTCCATCCTCATGTTGAATTTTTTGTTCTCCCTTTCCTTGAGTTCTTGTATTATGAGATGTGGAAGCATTCTGTTTTTGCTCTTTCTTACCACCAAAGCCAATGCCACTCTTGTCAGAACAAATTTGTTGAGACCTAATGATATTGTCCAAAGTCTTTGATCCTCTGTTCCAAAGACCAATGGTAGCCATAACACACTTGAGTTCTTCCTCTTTCTCGATCATTAGTTCTTCCAAAGCAACTTGAGACATCTCGAGAGTTTCAATCTTTTCTTCGTATGTTGCATAGATTTGCCGTAGCTCATTCCTCTCTGTTTCACAAGTCAAGAGTTTTACACAAAGAGCTTGTTGATCATTAGAAATCTAAAGGGCATCATGCCTAGCCTCGGAAATCTCTTTCTTTAATTTGACATTCTCACTTTCACATGCTTTGAGTTTCGTAGTGAGTTTGTCGTTCAATTTGGATAAGTTAAGAGATTCCTTATACATCTTTTCTTAACCTTGCACATGCTCTTCATCATTACTTCCAGAGGATTCACTAGTGGTGGCTTTTTCAACTGGCCTCTTCGGTTTCTCTGTTCGTCCTTCAGTTTCAGAAACCGCCATAAAAGTAAGAAATTGTTTATGTCCCTCTTCGCCTTGATCTTCGTTGTTACTTTCATCTTTATCAGATTCTGATTTATCATCCCAAGTGATAGCGAGGGCTTTCTTCTTCCTCAAGCAGTGGGGCATTCTTGAGCAAAGTGGCCAAATCCTTGGCATTCATAGCATTGGACTCTTTCAGAGTTCCCTTGTATCTTTCCTTTCTCATTCTTGGCTATAGAATTAATTTTGAGTTTATCTTTGCCTTTAGAGTTATGAGTATGAGTATATTCCAAAAGATTAGGATTCTTTTTCAAAAAAGATTTTTTTAATTGTTTAACAAAAGTAGCTGTAATATTGGAATCTATCTCACAATCCTCATCAGAATCCTCTCCAACTCTATGAGCACTACTAAAAGCAATAGCATCTTTTTGTTTCTTTTTGAAATTCCTATGTGCCTCATAAGCTTGGAGATTTCCAACCAAGTGATCCAGCTTGAGGTTGTCAACATCTTGAGCCTCCTCAATATTCGTAACTTTTGGTTGGAACCGATCGGGCAAGGATCTCAAAATTTTTCCCATAATTTTGGATTCTGGTATTTTTTCACCTAAATTGAAGCTGAAATTTACAATGTCACTCAACTTCGCATAAAATTCATCAAAGGTCTCACTATCTTTCATTGAAAGGTTTTCGAAACTAGACGTGAGCCTTTGAAGTTTTGAGCGTTTAACAGAAGAAGTGCCCTCATGAATAGTTTTGTAAGATATTCTATGCCTCTTTTGCGACTTCACAACTGCAAATACTACTAAACTCTTCAGGTGTGACAGTGCAAAAGAGAGAATTGATAGCTTTACTATTCCAGCTACTATTTTGGTAATCAATTATGTCCCATTTATCAATTGGTTTGGGAAAAGTTATTTCATCAACGGTAATCGTTGGTTCAGTCCACCCATACATGAGAGATTGCCAAAATTTTTCATCAATAGATTTTAAAAACAATCTCATTCGAGCTTTCCAAAACGAATAATTGGATCCGTCAAGTAGGGGTGGTCGAACTATAGAATTTCCCTCACGAATTGAATCCATTATCACAAATCAAACAAGATCTCGCTCAAAAGTTTTTAAAGAACAAAAAAGCGACCCGCTCTGATACCAATTGAAAAATCTAGAAATTCCCTAGATATTGATTGGTGATTATGTATCAATTTTAAGCAGTATATAACAATCCCAATCAAACAATCAAGACAAATCGACACAACGATTTTAATATGGAAAAACCACAATTGGAGCACCTCCAAGTGTGATAAGAAAACCACAGGCAACAGCCACAAGACAATCTACTAAGAAGATATAAAGGAATTACACAGGTATACTCTCAATTACCTAGCGAATCCACACCCGAATTGAACCAACCCCTATGTGTCTCTTCCTCCGTTTCACCTCGGAATTGTCTTAACGATGAGCCACTCTAGAATCCACTAAAGCTTCAAGCTCGAATTCTTGAGAATCACGAAAACAACTCTCTCTTTTGTGTAGAACAAACAGATAATCCTTTGATGTATACTCTTTAAACCATGAGTTGAATACTCAATCAAAACATTAAAGAAAACTAGCAAAATATCCCCAGATATAAACCTTAGAACCCAAGAAGAAGATCTGGGGAAGTAATCTTAGATTTGGAGCAACTTGCGAATTTATAGAATTTGAAATCGCGAGGTCCGCTTGAGCGAGGGAATTGACGCTCGAGCGGGGACACTATATGACGTGTTCCAAACTAGGATGTACGCTCGAGCGTGAAAACACGGATCACAGTATTTTTGCTGACACGCATACTTCTGGAACTCACCATTCTCCGCTCGAGCGAGGGAATGGACGCTCGAGCAGGGAGGCAACTTTGAATGCATTTTTGTATTTTGCTTGGTAGCGCCCTCGACCCTCGCCGGACATGTAATGCCTTTGCTCACTGGACCAAGCGACTCGACCCCCTTCATAATTAGCGAAGTGGCAATCTTGAAAGTATTAACATCACAAACTTCTCTGCAAGACACAATTCAGGTTGGATTCGCATCTAACAACTCATAGTAAGAGTGAGTTTCTAACCGTTAAAATCCCCATTTTTGCTTAAGCTTTTGAACCTATTTGCATGCTGTTTTGAGCTTAACTCCCTACTGAAAAAAGTTCTGTATTTTGGTGCTTAAGATCTTTGTTTATGGTCACTTTTGTGTTTGGGGTTGTTTACCCCCTCTTAGGCCTTGTTTGGTCTTATTCTTGTGCCTTCTTTTTAAGCTTTTGGATCACCTTGTTTTGGCCTTCTTTCAGTGGTGGGGATGGTGTTTTAAGGTCCCAAAAAGGAGAGGGTCATCCCCTCTCCTTGTGTCTTCAATACTTGTCTTGAATGCCTCATGTGTAAGCATGTTTGTTAAGCTTATGTTGGCCATATCTTAGCTTGTATTTGTGGTTATTTTGCTGAGGCTTACCACTGTTTTTTCTTGGTTTGGTCATCCATTGCATGCATAATGCACTTGTAGTGTAAATCACACAAACTAGTCTTGTATGCTTCATGAAGTAGCTTGCCATTCATGCTTGTTTTGTTTCCATTTCAGATGTTTTTGGTGTTGTTTTTCCATGTCATACCTCTGGTAGGGTTTGGTTTGGTCAGCCTTTGCATGCTCCATGCACTTGTAGTGCATTTCTATGAATTAGCCTAACATGCCTCATGCTTTGACATGTCATTCTAGCATGCTTTTGGCTTAACTTCAAGAAGCTTTTGTCCATGTTTTAGCATGCTTTAGCTCGATTTGTGTTGTTTTGGCCATGCATGACTTGCTTTGTATAGCCATGGTTCAATTTAGCTTGTTAGCTTTGTGCACCAAGTCCATTAGTATGCTTTACTTGGACTATGTGAATGATTTGGCATCATTTATTATGTGATTTTAGCCCGTGTTTCATGCTCATGCACTTGCATTCATCACTCATTCAATGCATTGAAGGGTTTCCATTTTGCCTTAACATGAATCATTGCGTATGCCTTCATGCTTTAGCTTGTGAGTCATCATTTCAATGTGTTTTTGGGGTTATTTTGCGATGATATAACTCTTATTTTTGTTGGTTAATTCATTCCATGCTTGGTCCTAATAGGTGTAGTGTAATCCACCTTATTTGCCTTGCATTCACCATGCCTTATGCCCTTCATGCTCGTAATAACCCTCACCACTGTTTACCGAATGACCACTGATTACTATTAAATCGAGATTGATTATGATTGATAACTGAAGTAATCGAAATCGAATGGTAGATCAAATCCGAAACTGATTGATTGACTGTATCTGTTTTAATGCATTTTCTATCTGTTGATTGTTAATTGATCTGTTCATGTTTTATGTTTAAATTGCAAATTGAAGGCCTTATCGGCGGTCGAACCGGAAATCGAGTAATGTTTTATGATCGTCATAATTTATGTGATTTTATGGTGTATTTCATTAAAATGTGATTTGATGCGATTAAATCGGATTAAAATAAGCTAAATTACATGAGTTTGACTTATTTACCAATTAGACCACTTAGTGGCCACTATCTACACACTTTTGAGATCATTACATTACACTCAAGCAAATGTTTCCTCATTTATCCTTGTTCCCCGAAATAGAGAAGGAGAGAACTAAGAGAGATTTGAGTCCCTTCTTGTGAATTGGCTTGTAGACTTGAAGAGATCATAGGAGATTTGCCTAATTGGACTTCTACACTTGTAATTGAAGCTCTAGGTAAGGAATTCAACCCCTTATTGATATGTTTAAGTTAATTCCTACAGGATTCATGTCAAATTGTAGAGCTAAGGCATGATTTAGTTCTAACATGTTGAGTTGAAACTCATTCCATGCATGTATGTGTATATTGAAGAGTTTTGGGTTGATTTCATGGCAAATGTTGCATGCATGTTCATGTTAATGCTTAGGCCCATGAAACAATCATGTTTTTAAAAGAATTGGCTCATTTGAGCTAGCTTTGAAGCTTGAAAATTGTTTAAAGTTCATGCATGTCATGTTTATAGCATGTTCATGAAAATTGGTTTGAAATTGAGTTTGAATTAAACACCCTTGGGCTTTGATTTCTCAAATTGAGCTTTAAATCATGTGATTCTATGTGTTTGCAAAGGTTTTCCAGAAAATGGGCCCAAAAGGATCGAATTTGGTGTTTGAAAACTTGATTTGAGCTTGGAAGTTCAAATCTGGAAATTCCAGATTTTGGACTCGGCTCGGCGAGAAATCGGCGCTTCGGCGGAAATTGTACTCCGATTTTGCATCGTGTTGAAGTCCGCCGGCGGAAGGATTGACGCTCGAGTAGGGCCTTGTGTCTTACGCTCAAGTGGCTATCGAGCGCCCGATCGAGCGTAGATTTCACCTATCCAGTACTTTTGACTGTTTTGCATGTCCGCTCGAGCGTGGGAAGTGACACTCGAACGGGAACCGTTGCTTGCATGTCCGCTCGAGTGGAGTAACCTATGCTCGAGCGGGACCTCTGTTTTTCTGAAATTCTGAAAATGTTTTTTTGAATACATCTTTGCATCCTCATCCCATCCTAGGCATTCTTAGGCCTAGGTTAAGACATCTTAAGAAGGATATAGATGTAGAACACACCGAGGCAAATTAGGGATTAAATTATTATCTTTCCCAACTATGTAGCTTTGTGTGTGTTCAATCTGTTAACTGTGTAAGGTTAGTTTCCGAGGAGACGCTCTAGCCTACTGTAGCCCAGAACTTTGTGAGTAACAATCGTGTAAAGATATGTTCAAAATGATTATTTTTGAATACCGAATCGCATTGTTTTACGAATTCTTATTAGCGAATGAATGTATGTCCTATATTACAATCGTATTGTGGCATCCTTAGCAACTATTATCTTGTTATTCTTTATTCTGAGATCTCTGTCGGTTCCTCGTTGGAACCATTCTTGTTTCTTGATTGATGGCCATCATTTCTTGTTTGGTCTTTTAAGACCTCATTTCTTGTTATGCTAATGGATGTATCATATATTTGTTCTTGTCTTGAATAAGCGATATCTTGATTGAAAATGAACTGTTTTCATTCTTTGTAGGACATTCATTCTAAACCCCTTTACGCATTATGTTATTCACGGGCTTTAGCTCCTTTGCTCATATATATATGTAGGTGTCAGCACGGACCAATGCTAGAAGCGTCGGGGTAAACTCAGTTTTGTCAAGCCAACCGAGCCTCACTGCGAGGTTCCAAGCCCGTCAAGCCATGGCTTAGGGTGCTTTTATTTCCTGGGTCTCTGTATATGTTATGTAATAAGCTGTATGGGTGATAATCTTATCTTTGCTTGTTAGTAGGGATTGAGTCCTGTCTTGAATGTCTATGAATGTTATGTATACTGTTTTGTCACTGACTGTATATATATATATGTGCATGAAAATCTTTTTGCATACAGACTGTCACAGCTCATTGGACATTATTTATGTACTGTATTGGCTTCCGCCATGCCCATGCTACTGTTATCTTGTCTTCTTATTAGCGGGCCTTGGTAATCTCGGATTCTTGGCGATTCTGATGCTAAACCCTTAGGGGCGGGTTTGGGTCGTGACAAAGTGGTATCAGAGCGATACTTACCACGAGTTATAACGCACACATGTGTCTAAATGAGCTATAGGATGTCCTAGAGAAATGATTAGGGCATTTCATGAGCATGATAAGTGTATGTGACTATGACATGACTAAATATATATGACATGACTGTATATATGCTAAAGTGATAGTAATCCTTTGTTATATCTAATTATCATTTGTTCCACGTAACTGCATGAACCCAAAGTTATAGCAATGGCAGCTTTTGTTCGTCTCCATCTCTTCTTCTTGTTTGTTCTAGCATATTTTTCAGTAGCTCAAACTAATGGTACTGTATTTTCCTTTGATAAAAAATATATATATATAATAATAATAATAATAATAATAATAATAATAATAATAATAAACAGTATGTTTGATTTCAGTTTTTTGAATTGAGTTTTTTAAAAATTGAGTTTTTTGTTTTTAGTGTTTTTTTTAAGTGAATATTTTTAAAATTTTTAGTAATTTTTTACTTTTTTAAATACCTTATTTAGATGTATCTAAATAGTAAAAAAATATTTTAGAAATTAATAAATACACAAAAATATAAAAAATGTACTGAAGTTTTGTATTTTTGTATTTTTGTATTTTTTGGTGTTTAGTGTATTTTTAAAGATTTTTTCACAAATATTATACTTTTTAAATGTATTTATATTAAGTGTGTCTAAGAATTTTAAAAAATACTTAAAATATTAAAAAAGTTTATTGAAAAAATTAAAATATAAAAAATAAAAAAATATAATTTTTTAAAATCTATCTTCTGAAAATCAGAACCAAACAATGGTACTGTGACAGTGGGAGGTACTGTAACAGTGGGAACAACTCTCACTGCAACCGAAGATGCCACTCCATGGCTTTCGGCTTCTGGGGATTTTGCATTTGGATTTCACCAACTTGACAACAAAGATCTCTTCCTTGTCTCAATATGGTATGACTAGGTACCAGACAAAACAATTGTTTGGTATGCAAATGGGGATTAGCCTAATTTGCACTAAATTTTATACCTCACATCTCTCTTATGTTAATTTTATTTTGATATTTTATTAAAAATAAATAATATAAATATATATTAACTATAACATGACGGATTGACTTTGAAAACCGATTATAAATTTTTAATGATAAATTAAATCAATCCACAATCAACAAGCAAATTGATATGAATTAAACGATTTCGACAAATTAAATGAGATTTTGCCCAGGCAATATTTATATCAGACTTTATGTTACTTGAGTGTCCTAAATAAGTGTATTTTTTATCTTTTTGGACTAAAAAGTTGAGAAAAAAATATATGGATGCTTTGGTTAATTTTTTGACTTTTTATGAAAAATATGTATTAAAATATTGTATAATTAAGTGTGTAGGAGAAGACAATTAATTAATCCATACAGTTGGGCAGTGCGTCGGTTGAAAAGGATATTTGAAAAGATTGCCTACTTTTTGGCCTTTGATTGGACGGTGTTGTTCGGCCCGTGGAGGCTCACCACGGGTCTAGTTTTTCTAATCGAAATCATTTAATGTGTAGAACTCATCGAGTACTACATTCTTGTAGAAAATTACGTTCATTGGATATCGATAGCTATCTGAACGTGTTAGTTTTTTTTGTCACATGTTAACTATAACACTATCCATTTTTTATACAAAACTGATTTGATCATATAGTTAGCGATATCCGATAGAAGTAATTTTTTACAGGCATATAGTACTCGATGAGTTTTACAAATTGAACGATTCCGATTAGAAAAAAGGAACCCGTGGTGAGCCCCCATGAACACAACTTTACCATCTAATTTAATAATATACACATGTAATATATATATATATATATATTTTCCCTTTCACTCATATGCTTGGATGTCTGTATATAGGCTGTCGTGCGTCGACTGATTTGTATTTAACATTATATATATTAATTTTTTTTAATAAATAATAATTTTTTTTAATTTTTTAAATAATTTTTTAATTTTTTATCTTTTTTTTTTACAGTTGTCAAACTTGGCCTTCGTTTCAACGCTACCACAAATCAAGTGACCAACTACTCCTTCGTGACCTTGTATGGGTGGACTTACTTTTTCCAAGTCTTCGTTTTTTTTAGGTGTGACTTACTTTTTCCAAGTCTTGATACAACGTTAGTTTTCAAACCATGAACCTAAATAATTCACAAGAGGGGCCTACAAGGTTGTTAATGACAAGAATAGTTTTTGGAGAGATTATTTGTTGTTGTAAACCCCTTCGCTTATTTTTGTAATAATGTTATTCGTTATTATATTTATCTATTATATTTTATTTATGGACAAAATTTATTTTAATTCCTTATGATTTAAAGTCGGATCACTTTATCTCCATAAAATTCAAAAATAGCCAAAAAGACTCTTTTAATATTGGACCAAAGTGTAACCTTAAGTACCTTTAACTATAGGAGTAAATTACACTTTACCCCCTTAAACTATTCCTCAATATCACTCTATCCCTTAATTAAAAAAAAATGTTTGATTTTTAATTTAAAACACAAAATCTAAGTTTTTTGTAATAATTTTTTGAATTTTGAATTATTAGTAATTATTTTCATATTATAGTAAAAAATTTAGGTAGTGTTTGGTTTAATTTTTAAATTAACATTTGGATCAGAAAACCAAAAAACATGTTTGGTTAATAAATTTTCAAAACTCTATTCAAAATTATTTTTTCTCTCTCCTATCTCCTTTTTTTTAATTAATTAATAAATCAATCAATCACTTTTATCTCTCTCCTCTCTCCCCATCTCATATTACATTGAAAAATCTAGAAATTCCCTAAATGTTGATTTGTGATTATGTATCAATTTTAAGCAATATATAACAATCCCAATCAAACAATTAAGACAAATCGACACAACGATTTTAATGTAGAAAAATCACAATTGGAGCACATCCAAGTGTGATAAAAAAACCACGGGCAACAGCCACAAGACAATCCACTAAGAAGATATACAGGAATTACACAGGTATACTTTCAATTACCTAGCGAATCCACGCCCGAATTGAACCAACCTCTATGTGTCTCTTCCAGTCCCGTCTTCACCTCGGAATTGTCTTAACGATGAGCCACTCCAGAATCCACCAAAGCTTCAGGCTCGAATTCTTCAGAATCTACCGAAGAACAACTCTCTCTTTTGTGTAGAACAAACAAATAATCATTTGATATATACTCTTTAAACCATGAGTTGAATACTCAATCAAAACATCAAAGAAAACTAGCAAAATATCTCCAGATATAAACCCTAGAACCCAAGAAGAAGATCTGGGGAAGTAATCCTAGATTTGAAGCAACTTGCGCATTTATAGAATCTGAAATCGCAAGGTCCGCTCGAGCGTGGGAATTGACGCTCGAGCGGGGGCACTATATGACGTGTTCCAAACCAGGATGTACACTCGAGCGGGGATTTCGACGCTCGAGCGTGAAAACACGGATCACAATATTTTTGCAGACACGTATACTTCTGGAACTCACTATTCTCTGCTTGAGAAGGGGAATGGACACTCGAGCAGGGAGGCAACTTTGAATGCATTTTTGCATTTTGCTTTGGGGGCGCTGCCCCTCGACCCCGCCGTGGTGCTACCCCGGACCCACCAAGGGACGCTGCCCCCTCAACCTCTGCGAGCTGACCGGGCAGCTCGATCCCCGTCATAATCAGCGAAGTGGCAATCTTGAAAGTATTAACATCACAAACTTCTCTGCAAGGCACAATTCTCTGCAAGGCACAATTCATGTTGGATTCGCATCTAACAACTTATAGTCTCACTGAAATAAAAAGTGCGAAAACAAGTACAACGGAAAGGAGTTTTGTCAAACGGGATTGCCAAGAATAAAAATCTAAAAATCTCCCCCTTTGGCAATCTTGGTGAAAACACACCTAACAAATAAAATCCTAATCACCCCAATCCATTACAACCAATAAAAACAAACTTCTTTCTCAAGGTCATGATCTGCAAAACAACTATTAGTGCCACAAGAGTATATAAAAAAACAACAGACATATGACAAGATGATCTTGAAGCATGAGATAAAAAACATAAATAGATGCGACTTGGAGATTTTAGAAACATGTAGCATGAATAGATGAAAACTAAAACACATGCACCCGACCGACCCATGGCATGAAAACTTGAAATCTTAAGACACATGCATCGGACAAACATTACTTGCTCTTTTTGACACGAATTTACAAAGAAAGCTCAATCAACTAAAGCAAGATCAGAAACCACATAAGCAATGATATGATGATGTAAATATTAGGAGCATGCAAGAAGGAAATAATAAGCAAACAGTGCATAGCAACATGCAAAACAACTATAGCCAATCTTTCTTACCAAACAAAACAAAGTGTTCATGCTAACAAACTCTTGTAATGATAAACTAAACCCCTCCTCACTAAAAACAATAAACAAGAAGAAAAACGACAAGAAAATAATATGGTGGAGCAAGCAAGGAATTTCAAATTTGGACCTTGAAACACACAAGATTATCCAAGAAGCACAATTACTTGAAAACACAATATGCATAGCCTCTAGAAGATTTCTCATAAAAGAAAGTGATGCATTATGTGAAAAAGCATAGATCCCACGAAAAAAGTGTATGTGTGACTCTTGGGGTTCGACAAACACTAGATTCAAATCCTAGTAGTGATATGAAAGCT
Source organism: Camellia lanceoleosa (assembly GCA_025200525.1). Lineage (NCBI taxonomy): Eukaryota > Viridiplantae > Streptophyta > Magnoliopsida > Ericales > Theaceae > Camellia > Camellia lanceoleosa. Next base: position 153,088,486 of record CM045760.1, on the reverse strand, counting down.
GGACCTTTGGTATGAGAATCTAAGCACAACAAAGGAAAGTCAAACCACCAGGAATCAAGGAGTATTTGGTGAGTAAGCGAGGCTCCCTCAATCAATGAATCCTTTCTTTTTTTTCTTTTTCTTTTTTTCACATCTTTTTCTTTTCTTTCTTTTACACATCTTTTTTTTTTTTTTTTTTTTTTTTTGCACATTTTATCTTTCTTTTGCATACTCATTGGCGGCTGACACGCTCAAGAGTATGGAAACCGAACCAGAGAAGCATGGATATAATAAGGATGGCCTGGTTGGTGACTCTAAGGTAGTCTTTTCCTCATGCCTAGACTACAAAAAACAGAGGGGAAAGCCATGGAGATGCAAAAAGATGAAAGATGGTTAAGAGACTTAACATCACCCATGATATGGTAGTATAGGTCAATTCCTCTAGAAAAGCAAAAGATATAATGCTAGAAGTCTATAGAGAAAAAAGATCACTAAGGCGGAAGACTCTAATATTTGCTAATCCAAGAGTGTGTACATAATGAGACATACTAATCAAAGAACACACACTTTGAAATGAGTAATGACTACATGAAGTACACACATGTTAACATATAATGGATATTCTCATCAATTCCAATATGCACCAAGGACTATACAAAAATTTCAAGCTTGCAAAACCATACTAAGAAAATCTTTTTGTTTTTTTTTAAACAAAGCAAGTCAGAAGACGAACATGCACACATAAAATGGATAAAAAAAAACACACAGAAACCCAAAAACTAAAATGAATAAACTAATTAACACAAGTCAAGTTTTCTCACCCAAACCGCTTTAGTATGAACAAAATTATGAGAATTGCGGTTCTTGGGTGGTATCTTAACGTGTGGTTCCTTCCTTTCCATGGGAACCCGTCTCGACGTGGTTTCCAACTTCTTATTTATAGGTTTAGGAAAATGCAAACTCGCACCATGTTTGGTCTCAAGCACATTTAAATAACGAGATCTATTATGACCCTTAACCTCATTACCACAAATGAAATATCTCCTACCCCATGAGATGTTGGAATTTCTTCCATCTCTATGAGACACTCTCCCATGCAAGTCATAATAATAAGGGCGAATATGACCATGCATACCACAATGATGACAAATAAAAACAGGGTGTACATGATGTACCTTCTTTTTTTTGACCTTACCAACTCTAGGAAGTTTGAGAAGTCCATCCTCATGTTGAATTTTTTGTTCTCCCTTTCCTTGAGTTCTTGTATTATGAGATGTGGAAGCATTCTGTTTTTGCTCTTTCTTACCACCAAAGCCAATGCCACTCTTGTCAGAACAAATTTGTTGAGACCTAATGATATTGTCCAAAGTCTTTGATCCTCTGTTCCAAAGACCAATGGTAGCCATAACACACTTGAGTTCTTCCTCTTTCTCGATCATTAGTTCTTCCAAAGCAACTTGAGACATCTCGAGAGTTTCAATCTTTTCTTCGTATGTTGCATAGATTTGCTGTAGCTCATTCCTCTCTGTTTCACAAGTCAAGAGTTTTACACAAAGAGCTTGTTGATCATTAGAAATCTAAAGGGCATCATGCCTAGCCTCGGAAATCTCTTTCTTTAATTTGACATTCTCACTTTCACATGCTTTGAGTTTCGTAGTGAGTTTGTCGTTCAATTTGGATAAGTTAAGAGATTCCTTATACAACTTTTCATAAGCTTGCTCAAGCTCTTCATCATTACTTCCCGAGGATTCACCATTAGTGGCATTCTCAACCGGCCTCTTCGGATACTCTGTTCGTCCTTCAGTTTCAGAAGCCGCCATAAAAGTAAGAAATTGTTTATGTCCCTCTTCGCCTTGATCTTCGTTGTTACTTTCATCTTTATCAGATTCTGATTTATCATCCCAAGTGATAGCGAGGGCTTTCTTCTTCCTCAAGCAGGTGGGGCATTCTTGAGCAAAGTGGCCAAATCCTTGGCATTCATAGCATTGGACTCTTTCAGAGTTCCCTTGTATCTTTCCTTTCTCATTCTTGGCTATAGAATTAATTTTGAGTTTATCTTTGCCTTTAGAGTTATGAGTATGAGTATATTCCAAAAGATTAGGATTCTTTTTCAAAAAAGATTTTTTTAATTGTTCAACAAAAGTAGCTGTAATATTGGAATCTATCTCACAATCCTCATCAGAATCCTCTCCAACTCTATGAGCACTACTAAAAGCAATAGCATCTTTTTGTTTCTTTTTGAAATTCCTATGTGCCTCATAAGCTTGGAGATTTCCAACCAAGTGATCCAGCTTGAGGTTGTCAACATCTTGAGCCTCCTCAATATTCGTAACTTTTGGTTGGAACCGATCGGGCAAGGATCTCAAAATTTTTCCCATAATTTTGGATTCTGGTATTTTTTCACCTAAATTGAAGCTGAAATTTACAATGTCACTCAACTTCGCATAAAATTCATCAAAGGTCTCACTATCTTTCATTGAAAGGTTTTCGAAACTAGACGTGAGCCTTTGAAGTTTTGAGCGTTTAACAGAAGAAGTGCCCTCATGAATAGTTTTGTAAGATATTCTATGCCTCTTTTGCGACTTCACAACTGCAAATACTACTAAACTCTTCAGGTGTGACAGTGCAAAAGAGAGAATTGATAGCTTTACTATTCCAGCTACTATTTTGGTAATCAATTATGTCCCATTTATCAATTGGTTTGGGAAAAGTTATTTCATCAACGGTAATCGTTGGTTCAGTCCACCCATACATGAGAGATTGCCAAAATTTTTCATCAATAGATTTTAAAAACAATCTCATTCGGACTTTCCAAAACGAATAATTGGATCCGTCAAGTAGGGGTGGTCGAACTATAGAATTTCCCTCACGAATTGAATCCATTATCACAAATCAAACAAGATCTCGCTCAAAAGTTTTTAAAGAACAAAAAAGCGACCCGCTCTGATACCAATTGAAAAATCTAGAAATTCCCTAGATATTGATTGGTGATTATGTATCAATTTTAAGCAGTATATAACAATCCCAATCAAACAATCAAGACAAATCGACACAACGATTTTAATATGGAAAAATCACAATTGGAGCACCTCCAAGTGTGATAAGAAAACCACAGGCAACAGCCACAAGACAATCTACTAAGAAGATATAAAGGAATTACACAGGTATACTCTCAATTACCTAGCGAATCCACACCCGAATTGAACCAACCCCTATGTGTCTCTTCCAGTCCCGTTTTCACCTCGGAATTGTCTTAACGATGAGCCACTCTAGAATCCACTAAAGCTTCAAGCTCGAATTCTTCAGAATCCACCGAAAACAACTCTCTCTTTTGTGTAGAACAAACAGATAATCCTTTGATGTATACTCTTTAAACCATGAGTTGAATACTCAATCAAAACATTAAAGAAAACTAGCAAAATATCCCCAGATATAAACCTTAGAACCCAAGAAGAAGATCTGGGGAAGTAATCTTAGATTTGGAGCAACTTGCGAATTTATAGAATTTGAAATCGCGAGGTCCGCTTGAGCGAGGGAATTGACGCTCGAGCGGGGACACTATATGACGTGTTCCAAACTAGGATGTACGCTCGAGCGTGAAAACACGGATCACGCGATTTTTTCTTGACCGCATATACGGAACTCACCATTCTCCGCTCGGCGAGGAATGGGCCTTTCAGCGAGGCAACTTTGAATGCATTTTTGTATTTTGCTTGGTAGCGCCCTCGACCCTCGCCAGAGTAACTGCCGGACCGCCAAGGACCTTTGCTCCTGGACCCTCATGGTGGTAGTGACTCGATCCCCTTCATAATTAGCGAAGTGGCAATCTTGAAAGTATTAACATCACAAACTTCTCTGCAAGGCACAATTCAGGTTGGATTCGCATCTAACAACTCATAGTAAGAGTGAGTTTCTAACCGTTAAAATCCCCATTTTTGCTTAAGCTTTTGAACCTATTTGCATGCTGTTTTGAGCTTAACTCCCTACTGAAAAAAGTTCTGTATTTTGGTGCTTAAGATCTTTGTTTATGGTCACTTTTGTGTTTGGGGTTGTTTACCCCCTCTTAGGCCTTGTTTGGTCTTATTCTTGTGCCTTCTTTTTAAGCTTTTGGATCACCTTGTTTTGGCCTTCTTTCAGTGGTGGGGATGGTGTTTTAAGGTCCCAAAAAGGAGAGGGTCATCCCCTCTCCTTGTGTCTTCAATACTTGTCTTGAATGCCTCATGTGTAAGCATGTTTGTTAAGCTTATGTTGGCCATATCTTAGCTTGTATTTGTGGTTATTTTGCTGAGGCTTACCACTGTTTTTTCTTGGTTTGGTCATCCATTGCATGCATAATGCACTTGTAGTGTAAATCACACAAACTAGTCTTGTATGCTTCATGAAGTAGCATGCCATTCTAGCTTGTTTTGTTTCCATTTCAGCATGTTTTTGGTGTTGTTTTTCCATGTCATACCTCTGGTAGGGTTTGGTTTGGTCAGCCTTTGCATGCTCCATGCACTTGTAGTGCATTTCTATGAATTAGCCTAACATGCCTCATGCTTTGACATGTCATTCTAGCATGCTTTTGGCTTAACTTCAAGAAGCTTTTGTCCATGTTTTAGCATGCTTTAGCTCCGATTTGTGTTGTTTTGGCCATGCATGACTTGCTTTGTATAGCCATGGTTCAATTTAGCTTGTTAGCTTTGTGCACCAAGTCCATTAGTATGCTTTACTTGGACTATGTGAATGATTTGGCATCATTTATTATGTGATTTTAGCCCGTGTTTCATGCTCATGCACTTGCATTCATCACTCATTCAATGCATTGAAGGGTTTCCCCATTTTTGCCTTAACATGAATCATTGCGTATGCCTTCATGCTTTAGCTTGTGAGTCATCATTTCAATGTGTTTTTGGGGTTATTTTGCGATGATATAACTCTTATTTTTGTTGGTTAATTCATTCCATGCTTGGTCCTAATAGGTGTAGTGTAATCCACCTTATTTGCCTTGCATTCACCATGCCTTATGCCCTTCATGCTCGTAATAACCCTCACCACTGTTTACCGAATGACCACTGATTACTATTAAATCGAGATTGATTATGATTGATAACTGAAGTAATCGAAATCTGGTATTGATGAAATCCGAAATTGATTGATTGGTATGTCTGTTTTAATGCATTTTCTATCATTGATTGTTAATTGATCTGTTCATGTTTTATGTTTAAATTGCAAATTGAAGGCCTTATCGGCGATCGAGCCGTCGAGTAATGTTTTATGATCGTCATAATTTATGTGATTTTATGGTGTATTTCATTAAAATGTGATTTGGTACGATTAAATCGGATTAAAATAAGCTAAATTACATGAGTTTGACTTATTTACCAATTAGACCACTTAGTGGCCACTATCTACACACTTTTGAGATCATTACATTACACTCAAGCAAATGTTTCCTCATTTCGATCCTTGTTCCCAATCAAATAGAGAGAGAATGAGAGAACTAAGAGAGATTTGAGTCCCTTCTTGTGAATTGGCTTGTAGACTTAAAGAGATCATAGGAGATTTGCCTAATTGGACTTCTACACTTGTAATTGAAGCTCTAGGTAAGGAATTCAACCCCTTATTGATATGTTTAAGTTAATTCCTACAGGATTCATGTCAAATTGTAGAGCTAAGGCATGATTTAGTTCTAACATGTTGAGTTGAAGCTCATTCCATGCATGTATGTGTATATTGAAGAGTTTTGGGTTGATTTCATGGCAAATGTTGCATGCATGTTCATCTTAATGCTTAGGCCCATGAAACCATCATGTTTTTAAAAGAATTGGCTCATTTGAGCTAGCTTTGAAGCTTGAAAATTGTTTAAAGTTCATGCATCTCATGTTTATAGCATGTTCATGAAAATTGGTTTGAAATTGAGTTTTAATTAAACACCCTTGGGCTTTGATTTCTCAAATTGAACTTTAAATCATGTGATTCTATGTGTTTGCAAAGGTTTTCCAGAAAATGGGCCCAAAAGGATCGAATTTGGTGTTTGAAAACTTGATTTGAGCTTGGAAGTTCAAATCTGGAAATTCCAGATTTTGGACACCATTTCGGCGAAATCGGCGAAATCGCGGCCGAGTCGGAAATTCAGTACTTTTACTTTGTGTTGAAGTCCGCTCGAGCGGAAGGATTGACGCCTCAGCGGGGCCTGTGTCTTCGCGCTCAAGGCTATCGAAGCGCCCGATCGAAAGCGGATTTCACCTATCGATGCTTTTTGTTTTGCATGTCCGCTCGAGCGTGGGAAGTGACGCTCGAACGGGAACCGTTGCTTGCATGTCCGCTCGAGTGGAGTAACCTATGCTCGAGCGGGACCTCTGTTTTTCTGAAATTCTGAAAATGTTTTTTTGAATACATCTTTGCATCCTCATCCCATCCTAGGCATTCTTATGCCTAGATTAAGACATCTTAAGAAGGATATAGATGTAGAACACACCGAGGCAAATTAGGGATTAAATTATTATCTTTCCCAACTATGTAGCTTTGTGTGTGTTCAATCTGTTAACTGTGTAAGGTTAGTTTCCGAGGAGACGCTCTAGCCTACTGTAGCCCAGAACTTTGTGAGTAACAATCGTGTAAAGATATGTTCAAAATGATTATTTTTGAATACCGAACTGTACTGTTTTCTGAACTGTTACTGTTAACTGAATGAATGTATGTCCTATATTCTGAACTGTATTGTGGCATCCTTAGCAACTATTGTACTGACTGTTACTGTTACAGAGATCTCTGTCGGTTCCCTCGTTGGAACCATTACTGTTTACTGATTGATGGCCATCATTTACTGTTTGGTCTTTTAAGACCTACTGTTTACTGTTATGCTAATGGATGTACCACATATGACTGTTTACTGTACTGAATAACTGATATACTGATTGAAAATGAACTGTTTTCATTACTGTAAGGACATTCATTCTAAACCCCTTTACGCATTATGTTATTCACTGGGCTTTAGCTCACTGCTCATATATATATGTAGGTGTACAGGCACCAGACCAATGCTAGAAGCGTCGGGGTAAACTCCAGTTTTGTCAAGCCAACCACTGAGCCTCACTGCGAGGTTCCAAGCCCGTCCAAGCCATGGCTTAGGGGTGCTTTTATTTCCCCTGTCGGTCTCTGTATATGTTATGTAATAACTGTATGGACTGATGATACTGTACTGCACTGTTAGTAGGGATTGAGTCCCTGTACTGAATGTCTATGAATGTTATGTATACTGTTTTGTCACTGACTGTATATATATATATGTGCATGAAAATCTTTTTGCATACAGACTGTCACAGCTCATTGGACATTATTTATGTACTGTATTGGCTTCCGCCATGCCCCATACTACTGTTATCTTGTCTTCTTATTAGCGGGCCTTCGGATTCTTGGCGATTCTGATGCTAAACCCTTAGGGGCGGGTTTGGGTCGGGACAAAGTGGTATCAGAGCGATACTTACCACGAGTTATAACGCACACATGTGTCTAAATGAGCTATAGGATGTCCTAGAGAAATGATTAGGGCATTTCATGAGCATGATAAGTGTATGTGACTATGACATGACTAAATATATATGACATGACTGTATATATGCTAAAGTGATAGTAATCCTTTGTTATATCTAATTATCATTTGTTCCACGTAACTGCATGAACCCAAAGTTATAGTAATGGCAGCTTTTGTTCGTCTCCATCTCTTTTTCTTGTTTGTTCTAGCATATTTTTCAGTAGCTCAAACTAATGGTACTGTATTTTCCTTTGATAAAAAAAAATATAATAATAATAATAATAATAATAATAATAATAATAATAATAATAAACAGTATGTTTGATTTCAGTTTTTTGAATTGAGTTTTTTAAAAATTGAGTTTTTTGTTTTTAGTGTTTTTTTTTAGTGAATATTTTTAAAATTTTTAGTAATTTTTTACTTTTTTAAATACCTTATTTAGATGTATCTAAATAGTAAAAAAATATTTTAGAAATTAATAAATACACAAAAATATAAAAAATGTACTGAATTTTTGTATTTTTGTATTTTTTTTTTTTTGTATTTTTTGGTGTTTAGTGTATTTTTAAAGATTTTTTCACAAATATTATACTTTTTAAATATCTTTATATTAAGTGTGTCTAAGAATTTTAAAAAATACTTAAAATATTAAAAAAGTTTATTGAAAAAATTAAAATATAAAAATAAAAAAATATAATTTTTTAAAATCTATCTTCTGAAAATCAGAACCAAACAATGGTACTGTGACAGTGGGAGGTACTGTAACAGTGGGAACAACTCTCACTGCAACCGAAGATGCCACTCCATGGCTTTCGGCTTCTGGGGATTTTGCATTTGGATTTCACCAACTTGACAACAAAGATCTCTTCCTTGTCTCAATATGGTATGACTAGGTACCAGACAAAACAATTGTTTGGTATGCAAATGGGGATTAGCCTAATTTGCACTAAATTTTATACCTCACATCTCTCTTATGTTAATTTTATTTTGATATTTTATTGAAAATAAATAATATAAATATATATTAACTATAACATGATGGATTGACTTTGAAAACCGATTATAAATTTTTAATGATAAATTAAATCAATCCACAATCAACAAGCAAATTGATATGAATTAAACGATTTCGACAAATTAAATGAGATTTTGCCCCAGGCAATATTTATATCAGACTTCATGTTCGCTTGGAGTGTCCTAAATAAGTGTATTTTTTATCTTTTTGGACTAAAAAGTTGAGAAAAAAATATATGGATGCTTGGGTTAATTTTTTGACTTTTTATGAAAAATATGTATTAAAATATTGTATAATTAAGTGTGTAGGAGAAGACAATTAATTAATCCATACAGTTGGGCAGTGCGTCGGTTGAAAAGGATATTTGAAAAGATTGCCTACTTTTTGGCCTTTGATTGGACGGTGTTGTTCGGCCCGTGGAGGCTCACCACGGGTCTCGTTTTTCTAATCGAAATCATTTGATGTGTAGAACTCATCGAGTACTACATTCTTGTAAAAAATTACGTTCATTGGATATCGATAGCTATCTGATCGTGTTAGTTTTTTTTGTCACATGTTAACTATAACACTATCCATTTTTTATACAAAACTGATTTGATCATATAGTTAGCGATATCCGATAGAAGTAATTTTTTACAGGCATATAGTACTCGATGAGTTTTACAAATTGAACGATTCCGATTAGAAAAAAGGAACCCGTGGTGAGCCCCCATGGGCACAACTTTACCATCTAATTTAATAATATACACATGTAATATATATATATATATATTTTTCCTTTCACTCATATGCTTGGATGTCTGTATATAGGCTGTCGTGCGTCGACTGATTTGTATTTAACATTATATATATTAATTTTTTTTTAATAAATAATAATAATTTTTTAATTTTTTAAATAATTTTTTAATTTTTTATCTTTTTTTTTTACAGTTGTCAAACTTGGCCTTCGTTTCAACGCTACCACAAATCAAGTGACCAACTACTCCTTCGTGACCTTGTATGGGTGGACTTACTTTTTCCAAGTCTTCGTTTTTTTTAGGTGTGACTTACTTTTTCCAAGTCTTGATACAACGTTAGTTTTCAAACCATGAACCTAAATAATTCACAAGAGGGGCCTACAAGGTTGTTAATGACAAGAATAGTTTTTGGAGAGATTATTTGTTGTTGTAAACCCCTTCGCTTATTTTTGTAATAATGTTATTCGTTATTATATTTATCTATTATATTTTATTTATGGACAAAATTTATTTTAATTCCTTATGATTTAAAGTCGGATCACTTTATCCCCATAAAATTCAAAAATAGCCAAAAAGACTCTTTTAATATTGGACCAAAGTGTAACCTTAAGTACCTTTAACTATAGGAGTAAATTACACTTTACCCCCTTAAACTATTCCTCAATATCACTCTATCCCTTAATTAAAAAAAAATGTTTGATTTTTAATTTAAAACACAAAATCTAAGTTTTTTGTAATAATTTTTTGAATTTTGAATTATTAGTAATTATTTTCATATTATAGTAAAAAATTTAGGTAGTGTTTGGTTTAATTTTTAAATTAACATTTGGATCAAAAAACCAAAAAACATGTTTGGTTAATAAATTTTCAAAACTCTATTCAAAATTATTTTTTCTCTCTCCTATCTTCTTTTTTTTTTAATTAATTAATAAATCAATCAATCACTTTTATCTCTCTCCTCTCTCCCCATCTCATATTACATTGAAAAATCTAGAAATTCCCTAGATGTTGATTTGTGATTATGTATCAATTTTAAGCAATATATAACAATCCCAATCAAACTATTAAGACAAATCGACACAACGATTTTAATGTGGAAAAATCACAATTGGAGCACCTCCAAGTGTGATAAAAAAACCCACGGGCAACAGCCACAAGACAATCCACTAAGAAGATATACAGGAATTACACAGGTATACTTTCAATTACCTAGCGAATCCACGCCCGAATTGAACCAACCCCTATGTGTCTCTTCCAGTCCCGTCTTCACCTCGGAATTGTCTTAACGATGAGCCACTCCAGAATCCACCAAAGCTTCAGGCTCGAATTCTTCAGAATCTACCGAAGAACGACTCTCTCTTTTGTGTAGAACAAACAAATAATCCTTTGATATATACTCTTTAAACCATGAGTTGAATACTCAATCAAAACATCAAAGAAAACTAGCAAAATATCCCCAGATATAAACCCTAGAACCCAAGAAGAAGATCTGGGGAAGTAATCCTAGATTTGAAGCAACTTGCGCATTTATAGAATCTGAAATCGCAAGGTCCGCTCGAGCGTGGGAATTGACGCTCGAGCGGGAGCACTATATGACGTGTTCCAAACCAGGATGTACACTCGAGCGGGGATTTCGACGCTCGAGCGTGAAAACACGGATCACAATATTTTTGCAGACACGTATACTTCTGGAACTCACTATTCTCTGCTTGAGAAGGGGAATGGACACTCGAGCAGGGAGGCAACTTTGAATGCATTTTTGCATTTTGCTTTGGGGGCGCTGCCCCTCGACCCCGCCGTGGTGCTACTCCGGACCCACCAAGGGGCCGCCTCGACCTCTGCGGTGGCAAGGCGTCTCCCGTCATAATCGTCAAGTGGCAATCTTGAAAGTATTAACATCACAAACTTCTCTGCAAGGCACAATTCTCTGCAAGGCACAATTCATGTTGGATTCGCATCTAACAACTTATAGTCTCACTGAAATAAAAAGTGCGAAAACAAGTACAACGGAAAGGAGTTTTGTCAAACGGGATTGCCAAGAATAAAAATCTAAAAATCTCCCCCTTTGGCAATGCCGTGACAAAACACACCTAACAAATAAAATCCTAATCACCCCAATCCATTACAACCAATAAAAACAAACTTCTTTCTCAAGGTCATGATCTGCAAAACAACTATTAGTGCCACAAGAGTATATAAAAAAACAACAGACATATGACAAGATGATCTTGAAGCATGAGATAAAAAACATAAATAGATGCGACTTGGAGATTTTAGAAACATGTAGCATGAATAGATGAAAACTAAAACACATGCACCCGACCGACCCATGGCATGAAAACTTGAAATCTTAAGACACATGCATCGGACAAACATTACTTGCTCTTTTTGACACGAATTTACAAAGAAAGCTCAATCAACTAAAGCAAGATCAGAAACCACATAAGCAATGATATGATGATGTAAATATTAGGAGCATGCAAGAAGGAAATAATAAGCAAACAGTGCATAGCAACATGCAAAACAACTATAGCCAATCTTTCTTACCAAACAAAACAAAGTGTTCATGCTAACAAACTCTTGTAATGATAAACTAAACCCCTCCTCACTAAAAACAATAAACAAGAAGAAAAACGACAAGAAAATAATATGGTGGAGCAAGCAAGGAATTTCAAATTTGGACCTTGAAACACACAAGATTATCCAAGAAGCACAATTACTTGAAAACACAATATGCATAGCCTCTAGAAGATTTCTCATAAAAGAAAGTGATGCATTATGTGAAAAGCATAGATCCCACGAAAAAAGTGTATGTGTGACTCTTGGGGTTCGACAAACACTAGATTCAAATCCTAGTAGTGATATGAAAGCTGGACCTTCGGTATGAGAATCTAAGCACAACAAAGGAAAGTCAAACCACCAGGAATTAAGGAGTATTTGGTGAGTAAAAGCGAAGGCTCCCCCTCAATCAATGAATCCTTTCTTTTTTTTCTTTTTCTTTTTTTCACATCTTTTTCTTTTCTTTCTTTTACACATCTTTTTTTTTTTTTTTTTTTTTTGCACATTTTATCTTTCTTTTGCATACTCATTGGCGGCTGACACGCTCAAGAGTATGGAAACCGAACCAGAGAAGCATGGATATAATAAGGATGGCCTGGTTGGTGACTCTAAGGTAGTCTTTTCCTCATGCCTAGACTACAAAGAACAGAGGGGAAAGCCATGGAGATGCAAAAAGATGAAAGATGGTTAAGAGACTTAACATCACCCATGATATGGTAGTATAGGTCAATTCCTCTAGAAAAGCAAAAGATATAATGCTAGAAGTCTATAGAGAAAAAAGATCACTAAGGCGGAAGACTCTAATATTTGCTAATCCAAGAGTGTGTACATAATGAGACATACTAATCAAAGAACACACACTTTGAAATGAGTAATGACTACATGAAGTACACACATGTTAACATATAATGGATATTCACAACAATTCCAATATGCACCAAGGACTATACAAAAATTTCAAGCTTGTAAAACCATACTAAGAAAATCTTTTTGTTTTTTTTTAAACAAAGCAAGTCAGAAGACGAACATGCACACATAAAATGGATAAAAAAAAACACACAGAAACCCAAAAACTAAAATGAATAAACTAATTAACACAAGTCAAGTTTTCTCACCCAAACCGCTTTAGTATGAACAAAATTATGAGAATTGCGGTTCTTGGGTGGTATCTTGACGTTGTGGTTCCCTTCCCTTTCCATGGGAACCCGTCTCGACGTGGTTTCCAACTTCTTATTTATAGGTTTAGGAAAATGCAAACTCGCACCATGTTTGGTCTCAAGCACATTTAAACAACGAGATCTATTATGACCCTTAACCTCATTACCACAAATGAAATATCTCCTTCCCCATGAGATGTTGGAATTTCTTCCATCTCTATGAGACACTCTCCCATGCAAGTCATAATAATAAGGGCGAATATGACCATGCATACCACAATGATGACAAATAAAAACAGGGTGTACAGGATGTACCTTCTTTTTTTTGACCTTACCAACTCTAGGAAGTTTGAGAAGTCCATCCTCATGTTGAATTTTTTGTTCTCCCTTTCCTTGAGTTCTTGTATTATGAGATGTGGAAGCATTCTGTTTTTGCTCTTTCTTACCACTAAAGCCAATGCCACTCTTGTCAGAACAAATTTGTTGAGACCTAATGATATTGTCCAAAGTCTTTGATCCTCTGTTCCAAAGACCAATGGTAGCCATAACACACTTGAGTTCTTCCTCTTTCTTGATCATTAGTTCTTCCAAAGCAACTTGAGACATCTCGAGAGTTTCAATCTTTTCTTTGTATGTTGCATAGATTTGCTGTAGCTCATTCCTCTCTGTTTCACAAGTCAAGAGTTTTACACAAAGAGCTTGTTGATCATTAGAAATCTAAAGGGCATCATGCCTAGCCTCGGAAATCTCTTTCTTTAATTTGACATTCTCACTTTCACATGCTTTGAATTTCGTAGTGAGTTTGTCGTTCAATTTGGATAAGTTAAGAGATTCCTTATACAACTTTTCATAAGCTTGCTCAAGCTCTTCATCATTACTTCCCGAGGATTCACCATTAGTGGCATTCTCAACCGGCCTCTTCGGATACTCTGTTCGTCCTTCAGTTTCAGAAGCCGCCATAAAAGTAAGAAATTGTTTATGTCCCTCTTCGCCTTGATCTTCGTTGTTACTTTCATCTTTATCAGATTCTGATTTATCATCCCAAGTGATAGCGAGGGCTTTCTTCTTCCTCAAACGAGTGGGGCATTCTTGAGCAAAGTGGCCAAATCCTTGGCATTCATAGCATTGGACTCTTTCAGAGTTCCCTTGTATCTTTCCTTTCTCATTCTTGGCTATAGAATTAATTTTGAGTTTATCTTTGCCTTTAGAGTTATGAGTATGAGTATATTCCAAAAGATTAGGATTCTTTTTCAAAAAAGATTTTTTAAATTGTTTAACAAAAGTAGCTGTAATATTGGAATCTATCTCACAATTCTCATCAGAATCCTCTCCAACTCTATGAGCACTACTAAAAGCAATAGCATCTTTTTGTTTCTTTTTGAAATTCCTATGTGCCTCATAAGCTTGGAGATTTCCAACCAAGTGATCCAGCTTGAGGTTGTCAACATCTTGAGCCTCCTCAATATCCGTAACTTTTGGTTGGAACCGATCGGGCAAGGATCTCAAAAATTTTCCCATAATTTTGGATTCTGGTATTTTTTCACCTAAATTGAAGCTGAAATTTACAATGTCACTCAACTTCGCATAAAATTCATCAAAGGTCTCACTATCTTTCATTGAAAGGTTTTTGAAACTAGACGTGAGCCTTTGAAGTTTTGAGCGTTTAACAGAAGAAGTGCCCTCATGAATAGTTTTGTAAGATATTCTATGCCTCTTTTGCGACTTCACAACTGCAAATACTACTAAACTCTTCAGGTGTGACAGTGCAAAAGAGAGAATTGATAGCTTTACTATTCCAGCTACTATTTTGGTAATCAATTATGTCCCATTTATCAATTGGTTTGGGAAAAGTTATTTCATCAACGGTAATCGTTGGTTCAGTCCACCCATACATGAGAGATTGCCAAAATTTTTCATCAATAGATTTTAAAAACAATCTCATTCGAGCTTTCCAAAACGAATAATTGGATCCGTCAAGTAGGGGTGGTCGAACTATAGAATTTCCCTCACGAATTGAATCCATTATCACAAATCAAACAAGATCTCGCTCAAAAGTTTTTAAAGAACAAAAAAGCGACCCGCTCTGATACCAATTGAAAAATCTAGAAATTCCCTAGATATTGATTGGTGATTATGTATCAATTTTAAGCAGTATATAACAATCCCAATCAAACAATCAAGACACAACGATTTTAACATGGAAAAACCACAATTGGAGCACCTCCAAGTGTGATAAGAAAACCACAGGCAACAGCCACAAGACAATCTACTAAGAAGATATAAAGGAATTACACAGGTATACTCTCAATTACCTAGCGAATCCACACCCGAATTGAACCAACCCCTATGTGTCTCTTCCAGTCCCGTTTTCACCTCGGAATTGTCTTAATGATGAGCCACTCTAGAATCCACTAAAGCTTCAAGCTCGAATTCTTCAGAATCCACCGAAAACAACTCTCTCTTTTGTGTAGAACAAACAGATAATCCTTTGATGTATACTCTTTAAACCATGAGTTGAATACTCAATCAAAACATCAAAGAAAACTAGCAAAATATCCCCAGATATAAACCTTAGAACCCAAGAAGAAGATCTGGGGAAGTAATCTTAGATTTGGAGCAACTTGCGAATTTATAGAATTTGAAATCGCGAGGTCCGCTTGAGCGAGGGAATTGACGCTCGAGCGGGGACACTATATGACGTGTTCCAAACTAGGATGTACGCTCGAGCGTGAAAACACGGATCACAGTATTTTTGCTGACACGCATACTTCTGGAACTCACCATTCTCCGCTCGAGCGAGGGAATGGACGCTCGAGCAGGGAGGCAACTTTGAATGCATTTTTGTATTTTGCCGGGCGCCGCCTTGACCTCGCCCAGAAGGCCGCCGGACCGCCAAGGGCACTGCCTCGACCTCGCGAGCCGTGGCGGCTCGATCCCCTTCATAATTAGCGAAGTGGCAATCTTGAAAGTATTAACATCACAAACTTCTCTGCAAGGCACAATTCAGGTTGGATTCGCATCTAACAACTCATAGTAAGAGTGAGTTTCTAACCGTTAAAATCCCCATTTTTGCTTAAGCTTTTGAACCTATTTGCATGCTGTTTTGAGCTTAACTTCCTACTGAAAAAAGTTCTGTATTTTGGTGCTTAAGATCTTTGTTTATGGTCACTTTTGTGTTTGGGGTTGTTTACCCCCTCTTAGGCCTTGTTTGGTCTTATTCTTGTGCCTTCTTTTTAAGCTTTTGGATCACCTTGTTTTGGCCTTCTTTCAGTGGTGGGGATGGTGTTTTAAGGTCCCAAAAAGGAGAGGGTCATCCCCTCTCCTTGTGTCTTCAATACTTGTCTTGAATGCCTCATGTGTAAGCATGTTTGTTAAGCTTATGTTGGCCATATCTTAGCTTGTATTTGTGGTTATTTTGCTGAGGTTTACCACTGTTTTTTCTTGGTTTGGTCATCCATTGCATGCATAATGCACTTGTAGTGTAAATCACACAAACTAGTCTTGTATGCTTCATGAAGTAGCATGCCATTCTAGCTTGTTTTGTTTCCATTTCAGCATGTTTTTGGTGTTGTTTTTCCATGTCATACCTCTGGTAGGGTTTGGTTTGGTCAGCCTTTGCATGCTCCATGCACTTGTAGTGCATTTCTATGAATTAGCCTAACATGCCTCATGCTTTGACATGTCATTCTAGCATGCTTTTGGCTTAACTTCAAGAAGCTTTTGTCCATGTTTTAGCATGCTTTAGCTCCGATTTGTGTTGTTTTGGCTATGCATGACTTGCTTTGTATAGCCATGGTTCAATTTAGCTTGTTAGCTTTGTGCACCAAGTCCATTAGTATGCTTTACTTGGACTATGTGAATGATTTGGCATCATTTATTATGTGATTTTAGCCCGTGTTTCATGCTCATGCACTTGCATTCATCACTCATTCAATGCATTGAAGGGTTTCCCCATTTTTGCCTTAACATGAATCATTGCGTATGCCTTCATGCTTTAGCTTGTGAGTCATCATTTCAATGTGTTTTTGGGGTTATTTTGCGATGATATAACTCTTATTTTTGTTGGTTAATTCATTCCATGCTTGGTCCTAATAGGTGTAGTGTAATCCACCTTATTTGCCTTGCATTCACCATGCCTTATGCCCTTCATGCTCGTAATAACCCTCACCACTGTTTACCGAATGACCACTGATTACTATTAAATCGAGATTGATTATGATTGATAACTGAAGTAATCGAAATACTGAACTGACTGACTGAAATCCGAAATTGATTGATTGACTGTATCTGTTTTAATGCATTTTCTATCTGTTGATTGTTAATTGATCTGTTCATGTTTTATGTTTAAATTGCAAATTGAAGGCCTTATCGGCGGTCGAACCGGAAATCGAGTAATGTTTTATGATCGTCATAATTTATGTGATTTTATGGTGTATTTCATTAAAATGTGATTTGGTACGATTAAATCGGATTAAAATAAGCTAAATTACATGAGTTTGACTTATTTACCAATTAGACCACTTAGTGGCCACTATCTACACACTTTTGAGATCATTACATTACACTCAAGCAAATGTTTCCTCAGCTCAGTCCTTGTTCCCACCGAAATAGAGAGAGAAGGAGAGAACTAAGAGAGATTTGAGTCCCTTCTTGTGAATTGGCTTGTAGACTTAAAGAGATCATAGGAGATTTGCCTAATTGGACTTCTACACTTGTAATTGAAGCTCTAGGTAAGGAATTCAACCCCTTATTGATATGTTTAAGTTAATTCCTATAGGATTCATGTCAAATTGTAGAGCTAAGGCATGATTTAGTTCTAACATGTTGAGTTGAAGCTCATTCCATGCATGTATGTGTATATTGAAGAGTTTTGGGTTGATTTCATGGAAAATGTTGCATGCATGTTCATGTCAATGCTTAGGCCCATGAAACCATCATGTTTTTAAAAGAATTGGCTCATTTGAGCTAGCTTTGAAGCTTGAAAATTGTTTAAAGTTCATGCATGTCATGTTTATAGCATGTTCATGAAAATTGGTTTGAAATTGAGTTTGAATTAAACACCCTTGGGCTTTGATTTCTCAAATTGAGCTTTAAATCATGTGATTCTATGTGTTTGCAAAGGTTTTCCAGAAAATGGGCCCAAAAGGATCGAATTTGGTGTTTGAAAACTTGATTTGAGCTTGGAAGTTCAAATCCGGAAATTCCAGATTTTGGACTCCGGCGAGAAATCGGCGCTCGGCGGGAAATTGTACTCAGATTTTGCTTTGTGTTGAAGTCCGCTCGAGCGGAAGGATTGACGCTCGAGCGGGGCCTTGTGTCTTACGCTCAAGCGGCTATCGAGCGCCCGATTGAGCATGGATTTCACCTATCCAGTACTTTTGACTGTTTTGCATGTCCGCTCGAGCGTGGGAAGTGACGCTTGAACGGGAACCGTTGCTTGCATGTCCGCTCGAGTGGAGTAACCTATGCTCGAGCGGGACCTCTGTTTTTCTGAAATTCTGAAAATGTTTTTTTGAATACATCTTTGCATCCTCATCCCATCCTAGGCATTCTTAGGCCTAGGTTAAGACATCTTAAGAAGGATATAAATGTAGAACACACCGAGGCAAATTAGGGATTAAATTATTATCTTTCCCAACTATGTAGCTTTGTGTGTGTTCAATCTGTTAACTGTGTAAGGTTAGTTTCCGAGGAGACGCTTTAGCCTACTGTAGCCCAGAACTTTGTGAGTAACAATCGTGTAAAGATATGTTCAAAATGATTATTTTTGAATACCGAACTGTACTATTTTCTAATGCTATCTTAATCAATGAATGTATGTCCTATATTCTCGAATCAGATTGTGGCATCCTTAGCAACTATTGTCTTGGTATTCTTTATTACGAGATCTCTGTCGGTTCTCTCGTTGGAACCATTACTGTTTACTGATTGATGGCCATCATTTACTGTTTGGTCTTTTAAGACCTACTGTTTACTGTTATGCTAATGGATGTACCACATATGACCTTCATCGTCTTGAATAAGCGATATCTTGATTGAAAATGAACTGCTTATTATCAGTAAGGACATTCATTCTAAACCCCTTTACGCATTAGGTTATTCATGGGCTTTAGCTCACGCTCATATATATATGTAGGTGTCAGCACCGCACCAATGCTAGAAGCGTCGGGTAAACTCAGCTTTTGTCAAGCCAACCACTGAGCCTCACTGCGAGGTTCCAAGCCCGTCCAAGCCATGGCTTAGGGGTGCTTTTATTTCCCCTGTCGGTCTCTGTATATGTTATGTAATAACTGTATGGACTGATGATACTGTACTGCACTGTTAGTAGAGATTGAGTCCCTGTACTGAATGTCTGTGAATGTTATGTATACTGTTTTGTCACTGACTGTATATATATATATATGCATGAAAATCTTTTTGCATACAGACTGTCACAGCTCATTGGACATTATTTATGTACTGTATTGGCTTCCGCCATGCCCTCAGACTGTTATCTTGTCTTTATCATTAAGCAGGCCTTCGTAATCTCGGATTCTTGGCGATTCTGATGTGCTAAACCCTTAGGGGCGGGTTTGGGTCGTGACAAAGTGGTATCAGAGCGATACTTACCACGAGTTATAACGCACACATGTGTCTAAATGAGCTATAGGATGTCCTAGAGAAATGATTAGGGCATTTCATGAGCATGATAAGTGTATGTGACTATGACATGACTAAATATATATGACATGACTGTATATATGCTAAAGTGATAAACTGTTTAAGTATGCAACTGTTTATGTTTACAATTGCTATAACTGCTTATAGTGAAATGAATAATGCAAATGAATCTGAATCCTCGTCCACTGAGGCAAGAATAGAAAGAATGATGGAACTGATAACTGCAAGAGTTGAGCAACAACAGAATCCACAGCCCCCACCTCCTCCTCCGGTACAGCCGGAACGAATGTGAATGTTAATGATGGGGATATAATTGCTCTTACCCAGAAGTTCAGCAAACTGAAACCACCATCCTTTCAGGAAGGCCTTGAACTGTTAAAAGCTGAGGCATGGGTTTTGGAGACTGAAAAATTGTTTGAAGTGTTTCCGTGCTCGGAGGCACACAAAGTACTGTTAGCTACCTTCACCTTGCAAGAAGAAGCCAAAAGGTGGTGGATACTAGTCCGTGACACCAACACCGTTCTGACATGGGCTCAATTCAAGGGAGCGTTCTTTGAAAAGTACTTCCCTCAGTGTGTCAGAGATAGAAAAGTGACTAAATTTGAGCAGCTGAGATAGGGCACAATGTCCTTTGCTGAATATGAGACAAAATTTACTGAACTTGCTGGATATGTACCACACATGGTGGACACTGACTATAAGAAGGCCAGGAGGTTTGAAGGCGGCCTTAATGTTGCTATACTGGACCGAATTAGTGTTTTGAAGTTATCGAGCTATATAAATGTTCTTGACCGAGCTTTGATGGTTGAGTCAAACATCGAAGCTGTGAAACAATCTGAAACGCCGGTACTTGAATGGCATAGTAAAAGGCAGGGTTTTAAATTCAAGAAAGGAAAGCATAACCCATTGAACAAGAAACAGAATACGGGGTCAACAACTGGCCCCAGCCAAGGGAGTGGTTTCATTCCACCCTATTCTGAGTGTGGCAAGAAGCATAAGGGGGTTTGTTACAAAATATCTAGAGCCTGTTATAGGTGTGGCAAGGTGGGCCACATGGTTAAAGACTACCCTTCGCCTCCATGCAGTTAATAGTAAAGCTTTGCCAACAATACCGCAAAGATCAATTGTAGCACCAAAACCGAACCCCAAAGCTACCGGGAAAGAGCCTATGAGGCAGGGCCGAGTGTTCGCCCTAGTACCGGGAGATGTACAAAATACTGAGACCGTTGTGTCAGGTATCCTCTCTATTTGTACTCAAAATGCATATGTACTGATTGATTCGGGGTCTACACATTCATATGTATTGCATGCTTTTTCACGGAAATTGAATAGACCCTTAGAACCTATGAACTATTTGTTAGCTGTGTAACCACCCGTTGGGGGATCCATGACATGTGCTTATATGTACCCTGCATGCGAAATCATTGTTGGGGATATGCATCTGTTTATTGATTTACTGTCATTGAACATTGATCATTTTGATGTAATACTGGGATGGACTGGTTACAAAAATATCATGCTACCATTGACTGTGTGACAAAGCAAGTTGTTTTTCGTCCACCTGGTTTACCCAAATTGGTGTTTAATGGGGTTGGAGTATGTAACATGCCCGGGGGGTACCTGCGCGCGTTAAACAGTTCGGACTCCCGAGATCTCTTTGATCTCAAGTTTCACGAGTGCAATGTGAAACGTAGATGAGAGTCCAGATTTGGCAACTTTTATTGAAAATTCATTTTATTGCAATTTTGTCAAAAATGGATCTAGTCATCGGATCTCGAGTCGCCACCTAATATTTTGGGAAATTAGGAAACCCATGACTCGGTGCCAAGGCCACTGTTCGTCGTAACCAAGGATGCTTGGCTCGGAACCTTAGGTATGAGAGGGGAAGGTCAATAATGAGCACCCCCGCTCACCCGATCAAAAGATCGGCCTCTACTAAACCATGTGTAGACACCCTATTTTTGACCGTCCTCAAGACTTGGACGTCACCGTTGGAACACTCGGTGATTATCCATGTTTGTGTTTGTTTGGAGTTCCCGGAGTTCTCGGCTACGCGCCTTGCCTCAGGACTTCCGAACTCGATTGTTTTGTGTTTGGTTTTGCACCAAACACTTGTGCTTTGCCTTGGAGGGGCAGGGAATGCCTTATGAGACATCCCAATATACCACCGGCTGTGGCTAGAGGCCACCGGCTGGCTGGTTCTTCCACCGGCACTATATTGTGCCGGTCGGCACTATTTTGTGCCGGTCGGCACTCTTTTTGGAAAAATTACCATTTTGCCCTGCCGACCACTTTACAGCTGCTTTCTGAGATATTTTCAGACAGCTTTATCACCTTTTGCTCCCCTCCATACACGTGTATGGAGGGATGAGCCTTTAGTTGGCTTAGCTTGTAAGCTTTGCTTGCTTATATAAGCAAGGCTTCTCCTCTTGGCTCAAGGTTAGAGATTGAAGGGCAAAAACCAGAGCTTATACATACATATATATCTATATTTTCCCTCTCTCTCCTCTCTTGTGTGTGTTTTAGGCCTAAAAAGTGTGTTTTTACCTTACTTTTGCCCTTGTACACATACCATTACACCTAGCTCCGAGATTGAGGGACTTGGAAGGTTGTTTTGTGTGATCTTGGACTGGTTTTGATCATTAGAGGAGGGCTGCTCCACCTGTTCTTCATTGGATCTTCAAGGGTAAACTTTTTGCTTTAGTTTCCCCATTCTTGCAACCAATTTCTACCCCTCTTGCTTTGTGTTTTTGGATTTGTGTTTAACATGAAAAACTCTTGTTTTTAACTGCTCTTGAACATTCATTAAGGTCATTTTGTGGTTTGGGTAGAGTCTCACCCTCTTAGGCCTTGTTTTGGCCATTTTGGTGTCTTTTCTTGAAGCTTTGCTTGCTTGGTGTTCTTGGTCTTCTCACCACTGAAAACCAGTGAGTTTTCAGTGGTGAGGAAGGTACTTCAAAGTCTCAAATAGGGGAGGGACACCCCTCTCCCCCTTGTCCTTTGCTTGACTTTGTATTTGGCCTAAAGAGTAGCATGTATGCATACTTGTATCTAGCTTCATTTCAGAACTTTTTTGAGTGTTTTGGAGTATATTCAAACTCTGTTTTTGGTCGAATTTGTCATCCCTAACATGTCCCTCATACTTGCTTTGAAATACTCTCTTATGCTTAAAAGTAGGCCATGCTTTGAGGCCATGATTTTAGCATGTTTTTAGCTTAGTTTCATGAAGATACTAATGTTGTTTTGCCATGTTAGAGGGCTGTGAGCCATTGATTTTGCCATGTATAGTGTGCTTAACATGGTTGTTTTGTATCCTAGGCTTGTAAGCCTTAGGCATTTTGGTTCCTAGCATATTCAACATTGATCATCCTCATGATTTGGCATCACTTGTGACCCTATTTCAGTCCATAAATCATGTGTGTATGTTTACATATGTGACCATTTTCATGCTTCAAGGGTGCCTCCTTTTATGTCTAGGAATTGGCATTGTGTATGCTTGCTCGATTAATACATTTTGGGGTTGCCATATATGGGTTTTGGGTGTCATTTTGCATGATAGAAGTCTATTTTTGGTTGTTAGATGCATGCCGTGAGTAGCCTTGATAATGGTAGTAAGGTATTCTCTTTGGTGCCTTTGTTTTGGGCCTATTGCCTTGCATGCTTGCATAAGTTTTTTTGGTCACCATTTTAGGCATGTTTTGCTACTGTTTTAGGGAGTTTTGAGGGCTGCCTCATTGTGGTTAGACCATCATCATATGCTTATCCCATGCTAGTTACATGTTTGGTCCCCTAGGTGTTGTAGCATGATGATTCCATTGGATACTTGGCTCATGTTTGCATTACACTAGCATCTCACAAACTTTGGCACTTTGCATGCCTAATATGTTAGTTGTATGGTATTTAGTGTGCTAGCATCCTAATTTCCATAATGCATTGTTGATGCATGTTTGCATAAGTTGCATTTCATCACTTGGCTTGGGGTGTCAAGCCAAGTATGGGAAATGAGAGGTGTTTGTACTCCAAGTGACAAAACACACCTCAATTCCCATGTCACTAAGGCCCTTGATATTGGCATGATAGGGACTTAGTTATCATTGTTGTGATTGCATGCATTTTTTTACATTGAAATGCAACCTTGGTACCTTAGGCCATCATGTATCAACATGCATAATTGATGGCCCAAGAACCAAGGGTCATGCTTCCTTGAGTTCCCAAACATGATAGGAGGCAATGGCCGTGCATAAATATGCCTAAAAATCCATACCATGCTCTGTTCTTTGTCTGCTGTGTCAAACCATGCTCTCTGCAGAATTTAGTGCCGGCACTCTTGATCTTGGCCGAGCACACTTTTTGTGCCGATGATCCCAATTGCAGCCGGTGGCCAAACCCTGCAGCTGATGGTCCAACCCTTTAGCCGGTGGTAATATTCAGGGTATGTGAGAGGTGTCCCAGGACTTTGGCAATTTTCCAGAGAGGCAGGGCAGCAAAAGCAGAGGGAACAGAGGCATGGTGTGGATTTCTGGGCAAGTCGGACTGAAGCATACATCATTCGCGCATCCTGAGGCCCCTTTCTTGTTACATTACATTTAATTTGATAATTAGAAATTTCTGTAATAATTTATTCATTTATTCTTTGGACTGTATTATTATTTGGTCCCTCCGAGCGAGGGCAAATTTGTAATAAGTGTGTGTGAGTGGGTGTATGTCTTCCAATCCCCATTTCTTTCTATCCTTTTTATTTACCTGCTTATGTTGGTAGATTAGGGCATTTCTATCTTAGCATACCTCATGCTATGCATGCGTGCATCCATGCATTCGTTTACATGCACCGGGCTCGGTACATCATACAAACTGCATCGTACTTTCAATTCCAAATTGAATACGTGCATCAAATAAAGTGCATTTCACATGCCATCTTTAGGGTTAGCCGAGCCTACTCTAGATTGCATCTATGCCTATGTTGCATTAGCCACTTAATATGAACTAGGACATGCAGGTTTGCTAACCGGGTTTTTGTTTTTGGCATGGAGTACGATGTAAGTATTTTACGCTTTAGCATCCTTGCATGTGTGTGAGTGTTGCCATAATAATATGCTTACCATGCGGCTAAGTGCTTACATGAAATAAACTATTTGAATGCCTGTGGGTGGAGGTTGGGTTGCTTGAGTTGGAACAACTCATTAAAAATCCGTATTTTAGCCTACTTGCGAGTAGCAAAATCCAACACGTTTTTCGAAACAAAACGGATATGCAATGTTTATTTCCAAGTTAGGCAATCTAGTCTATACTTTTGTGTTGTGCGCATCACATAGTAATTCTAGGTTAATAACCGGAATAAGAACGCATAAAGTTTTCAAAAACGGATATCACGGTTAGTAGAGGCGGTCTTGGACGGCGAAGAGTGCTCATAGTGACCTTCCCGATCGTACTGACCCGAGCCAAGACCACTTTGGTGATGACGGACATGTGGCCTTCGGCACCGAGTCAGGGTTTCCTAAATTTCCCAAAAATAAAATATTTAGGTGGCGACTCTGTAATCTGGCAAAGCAGTCCATGTTTGGCACTACTTTTCAAAAAATCTGTTTTCTCAAACGATTTGCCGGATTTGGACTCTTTGGTTCAGATTTAGAACCGCGACACAAAGGGAGTCCGAACTGTAGCGCGAGGTCCCCCGCGGACGTGTTACACCATGATATGACTTTTATTTTCTTTATATGTTTATGTTCTGATTATTTTAGTAAATCCTAAAATTTACTATGTGAAGCATACAAGTATAGACTAGTTTGCTCAAATTGGAATAATTCAACTTCATGTTTGTATTTCGAAAAGGGTTTGAATTTGTCACTTGACAAAGTGGGCTTAAAGTTTGTGAATTTGCCACCCCAAAGTGGGCTTAAAATGTACATTTATTGAATTATTCCAATTCTAACAACAAGCCTTCATCCACAGGCATTCAAACAGTTTATCATTTACCTCATGGTAGGATACTAAACATAATAAGAAAATCACACACAAATGGGATGCTAAAGCATAAAAACTCACAGATTGACCGACGTCCCTCGAACAACTACAAAACAAAGTTAGTAAAATATGCATGATCTTATATACAGAATCCTAATGCAATTCACTCATAAGATGCACTAAAGATTCGGCTTCTAGAATATGGCATGTGAATCATCTCAAAACATACGATAGCGTACAGAATCACAGAAGAATTGATTAAATCCACACATGTAAATGTAGTCGAATCTTAATGCATGAGACATAAATGTAAAGCATGGATATGCATGGCATGTCAGAAATATACATACACACAGTTAGGGAAAGCGATTAAAAAATGGGATAGAAAGAAGCGGGGTGGGGGAATTATTACAACGCCTTAACTATTACAGATCCGAATAAAGGAGGAGGGAGAAATAATAAAATAAAATAAAACCTCACAAAACACTCAAAATAAAAATAAAATAAATAACTTCATCACTGGCACATGTCACTCCTTTTCGCATGTCCCGGGTTCCGCAACATCGCATGATTCACATTTTCTAGATTCAAGCAGCAAACCAAGGAATGGATTTGAAATCTGACTAGTATGGCTTATTGGGAAATCACTATTGGATGATGTGCAAATTTCCTGAGAGTGTAGAGAGAGAAAGAGTGACTATCTCCTCTTTAGAACCTCAGAGTTGTACATATATCAACAAAGATGCAGTACAGACAAAGGCCAGTCCAACGATGTTTCTGGGTTTGAGAAAGAGAGAGAGGAGAGTCGTGCTTGTGTGTAGGTGTGTGCGTGTGCATGTGTGTGCATGTGCTGCCGTGTCTGTTGTGTGTTGTGGCAATGTGGTCCTCCTCCTATCCGTGAGCTGTGTGTGTGTCATATACATGTGTGTGTTGCTGGGTGTGTGTT
The DNA here is from genome assembly GCA_025200525.1 of Camellia lanceoleosa. NCBI lineage: Eukaryota > Viridiplantae > Streptophyta > Magnoliopsida > Ericales > Theaceae > Camellia > Camellia lanceoleosa. The sequence continues at coordinate 153,061,956 of CM045760.1, read as the reverse complement.
GTCCGAGAGCTGTGCCGTGTGTGTCAATGGTGTCTGTGATGTGTGTGGTGGTGTGGTGTGTATATTGTGATGGGTGCATGTGGGCATTCATGTGTGTGTGCGGATGTGTATCCTCTCCCTCACCCAAACTGTGTGTGTTTCTCCCCTAAAACCATGTTGTCATCTCCCTCTCCTCTCACCCCAAACTCTGTCTGTTGGGTGTGTGCGGCTGCCCCATGTCTTGTGCCAGCCGAGAGAGAGAGAGAGAGTGTGTGTGTGCCCCTTCGTCTTTGTATCATTCCCCGTGTGTAGATGTATCCCCCTTCCCCTTCAAGACTCAAACCCGAGAGAAAATCATGGAGCCTAACCCATCTCCCTTTTTTTCCTCCTCTTGTGTATCTTTTTCTTTACATTTTAAAACCCCACAAACTCTAGAGAGAGAGAGTCCTTTCTTCCTCCCTTGTCCACCTCCCCCCATGACCATATATTCTCATTATATTCTCCAGCACAATTCATGATCCCACCACCACCATTTCTTTCTTTCTTTCTGTAAAGCCACCGCCCCATTTCTTTTCTTCATTTTTTTTATGTTATCATCATCCCACCCACCACACAAACATTCTGATCATATCTCCATTTCTTTTTCTTTTTTTTCATTTTCTATTTTTTTATTTTTCTATTTTTTTGCTTTTATCATTTTTTATTTATAAAATATCACATGCCAATTTATATAAACATACCTAAAAATTTGTACAAACACACAAAATTATATAAAAGTATACAAAATTATAAATTCAAATAAAAATATTTTAATTTGACCAAAATGGGTGAGTTTTGGGATTAAAATTTCAATTTGATTTTTCTGGTGAGGGTGGTCAAAATAAAGTGCCCAAGTCTTAGGGCCGGTCAAAATGGGGTGTCTACAGTTGCCCCTCTTTGACAGAGCTCGAAGTCATGAAATGACGTGAGTGAATGTCAAAGCCCGAAGACGACCCTTTTGACAAGGCCGTAAGACTTGGGCAAACAAACAAAATACAATGCAAGTGGTTGAACCCGAAGGTTGCCTACGTATCCTTCTGCAAGGAATCAAACCAGCGTAGTTCAGGGGCAGCATGCAAGTGATATGCAGGAAGATTTTGATAATTGGACTTACACGCTACGCGAAGCCGATTGTAATTGGACTTATACGCTACGCGAAGCCGATTATTTTTGAAAAACTTATGATCATGCAAAACAACCTAACGCATCTCACGCGAAAGGAGGAATGATGGTGTAAACTCCAGGCACACCTGATGTTTTTAACCGAGGAAATCAACAACCCGACGCGTTTCACGCGAAAGGAGGAATAGTGAACGAACCCAATTGCGTTTCACGCAAGAGGATAAAATGTGGTATAACCAATAAAGGTACCTAACCGTATCTCATACGGAAAGGTTTTAACCAGGTAAACATCCAATCCTAACACGTTTCATGTGAAAGGAACAAAGGCATATTCGAAGTCCAAACGAGTCTCACGCGAGTGGAAGAACACAAATGAGAAGGGGGTTGCACCGCATTCAAATGTGCATACCACACAGATGAAAGAGGGGGTTGCATCGTATTCAAATGTGCATACCACACAAATGAGAGAGAGGGTTGCATCGCATTCAAATGTGCATACCACAAAAATGAGAGAAGGGGTTGCATCGCATTCAAATGTGCATACCACACAAATGACAGAAGGGGTTGCATCGCATTCAAATGTGCATACCACACAAATGAGAAGGGGGTTGCATCGCATTCAAATGTGCATACCACACAAATGAGAGAAGGGGTGCATCGCATTCAAATGTGCATACCACACAAATGAGAGAAGGGGTGCATCGCATTCAAATGTGCATACCACACAAATGAGAGAAGGGGTTGCATCGCATTCAAATGTGCATACCACACAAATGAGAGAAGGGGTTGCATCGCATTCAAATATGCATACCACACAAATGAGAAGGGGGTTGCATCGCATTCAAATGTGCATACCACACAAATGAGAGAGGGGGTGCATCGCATTCAAATGTGCATACCACACAAATGAGAGAGGGGGTTGCATCGCATTCAAATGTGAATACCACACAAATGAGAGAGGGGGTTGCATCGCATTCAAATATGCATACCACACAAATGAGAAGGAGGTTGCATTCTATTCAAATGTGTATACCACACAAATGAAAGGAGGGGTTGCATCGCATTCAAATGTGCATACCACACAAATGAGAGAAGGGGTTGCATTGCATTCAAATGTGCATACCACACAAATGAGAAGGGGGTGAACTTGATATCACGCGTCTCACATGAGAGGAGGAATAGTGGTGTAACCAACAGTTGTATCTCAATGTATTTCATACAGAGAGAGGGAAAGTTTTAGATGGGTGAATAATAATGGTGTAACCAACAGAGGTATCTCAACGTATTTCATACGGAGAGAGGGAAGGTTTTAACCGAGAAACAAAACAATGGTGTAACCAGCAGACGTATCTCAACGTATTTCATACGGAGAGAGGGAAGGTTTTAACTGGGAAAAAAACAATGGTGTAATCAACAGACGTATCTCAACGTATTTCATACGGAGAGAGGGAAGGTTTTAACCGAGGAGCAAAAAAAATGGTGTAACCAATAGACGTATCTCAACGTATTTCATACAGAGAGAAGGTAGGTTTTAAATGGGGAGAAAAACAATGGTGTAACCAACAGACGTATCTCAACGTATTTCATACGGAGAGAGGGAAGGTTTTAACCAGGTGAACGCCATGTCCTAACACGTTTTCACGTTAAATGAGAAAAGGTAGATTCGAAGTCCAAACGCGTCTCACGCGAATGGAGAATGATTTCTTGCTGATAAGGGGTAATCTCTACACAGATGTCCCTTTTCTTCCTGATCATATTCACAACTGTCCCTATTCTCCAACGGGGTGACAGACTAGGTTGGTTCAGTATCCAGAATTGAGGCGCATACACGCTACCTCAACCTATGGGGCTGCCATACAGATTTCAAGCCGGGGATACACCCCTGGGTATTTAAACCAGACTTTAGTCTCGGAAATTCCAAACCTTTTGCGTTCTAGGCCTTGGCTATTCGAACTCTAGTTTTCACCGTCGCAGTTGGTCTCCTAGGAACTCATTGCAAACACAACCAAGATAATACACACATATTTACATATCAATACACACATATATGTACATATGGTATACACATATGCATATACTACACATATGCATATACAGATAACATACAGACAGATATATACAGATATATACACAGACATATACAGTATATATACAGGTATCTATGACATAGACATATACGGACCTATACACAAACATATACGGATATCTACACAGATGGGGAATATTCCATTTGTAACCGTCAACAGGAAGATGCCGTTACTGAGAAGGCATATTCCGTTTGCTGACGTCAAGACACGTACGCAAAACACGCAAAAAGAAAGGAAAAACACAAAATGCATGGATGTGGGGATATGGGGTTTTGAACCCCTGACCTTCGGCCTAGTCTTCGAGTCCTCGACCACTGAACCACGCCACTCTTGTGACAAGATATGCAAACAAATATATACATATACGAGACATATATATACAAAATCAAAACAAACCAAAAGAAACACTCGATGTGGGGTTCAAACCCCTTACCTCAAGCTCAGACTCTCCGAATCCTCAATCCACTAGGCCAAACCACTGAACCCAAGCCACACCTGTGACCCAAATGTTCAAACAAATATATATATATTACATAGCTATACAATACATATACATATATATATATACAACTTTCCCACCTCTCTTTCTGTTTTTGTCTTACTCTCTCTTCCTTCATCTTCTTCGAACGTTGTGTCTGGCGCACGATTTCAACAATCTCGGCGCCTGATCGACAGGTTATCCAATCATGCCTCGTTTGTCAAAGATCATCTCGAGCCTTTCTCCCTCTTTGTCTTCTTCTTTGGCTTCATCCTCTTCTTAAGTTGAGGCCTGCGAAAGAGAGAGGCAGAGCAAAAGCCTGTAAACTTCCTCTGCCACCACTCTGTAACCTCTTTCTTTTGCATTATTCTTCTCTGCCATGGCCTCTTCACAAGGTTCTCTCACTCTTTTTCCAGACCTAAACGAGTCTACGATAGAGATGACCAATTCCGACTCCCCTGAACCTCAACCACGGGCTCCTCCTCATTCTCCTGTTTTCAACTTTCCAGCGATGTCAGTTGAACAAATCATGGCTGCATACCGACATCGGCAAACTCAGATCTGCCGAGGTCATGTGTGGAGACCGTGATACGATCTCCAACTTGTCCCGTCATTGCGAGCGAGCGTGTGAGGTGCATCGATTGAATGCACAACTTTCTTTACTTCAACATATGTACAAAGATTCTCGAGGGGAAGTTAGTGCGCTGAAGAAGCAGAACAAAGAGCTAAAACGACTGACGACCTCCATGACTCGATTCGGAGTTCCTTCGCACAACCAATCTGATGGCCGGCGAGGAATAATCTCTTTTGGAAGCTCTGCCAAGGCCGAGGCAGAGTCTTCAAAAGCTTCAAAGGAGTAAAGATGAAGCGAGGCAGCTGATGGTAAAGTCAGGCAACGAAGCTGTGTGCAAATAAAGCTGGTTGTAATCTTCGTCGCCGAGCTACTGCCGGAAAACTGAGAAAATGCTACTCTCTCTTTCTTTTCTTTTTTTGTTGTTTTTTGTTTTTTGTTTTTGTTTTTGTTTTTTTTTTGTTTGTTTTGTTTTGTTTTGTTTTTGTTTTTGTTTTTGTTTTTTTTTTGGTCTCTGTAATCAGGGATGTCCTCTCCTGACTGCAATAAAATCAGTTTAGTTTTTTGCACATCAATGGTGTGACTGGCATATCAAACATTTTTGTTTGATTGAATTTGAAAGTGATTGAATTTTGAACTTTGAATTAAATATTGATTTTATACTGACCTGAATCAAAGAATGACTTAACAAAACAAGAACAAAGCAAAACGATCTAAACACACTTATATACACTAACTAGTATAAATAAACCGACTGGTATAAATATACTGACTGGTATGAAAGGAACACACTTATATACACAGACTGGTATGAATACCCTGATTGGTATGAATACACGACTGGTATGAATACACACTTATATACACTGAATAGTTGACTCGAGCGGTGGAGAAGACAGAATCTCTAACTCGACTATGCCCCTAATTCATTGCCTTGACCTTTTTTGTCTCTTGATTTTTTTTGGAAAAATGTTTTGACCAACGTAAGAGTTAGATTAGCATACTTATTTCATTTTCTGTTTCAAATCATGCAAGCTAAACTATGAGCCCTGAAAATTTTCCCTTTTCAAATCCAAACAATGGTCCAAGTTTTGCAAAAATGGAACAATTTTCGAGAAAAATTAGTCAACTTCATTCAAATTAGTCAAAACCTATTTTTGCAAATGGTCATTAGTCAACTAACATGGAATCAATCATCGGGGTGCATAGTCCCAAGCCAGATAACCAATGGTGATATCCGCACCAAGCCAAACGAACCAAGCCAATCTGAACCGAATGAAGCCGAGTAGAACTGGACCGAACCGAACCAAACTGAATCAAGTTGAATTGAACCAACTGAACTGAGCAGAATGAAAATATTCCAAGCAAACATGGATAGGACAACCAAGTCGACTAAAGATACACCAATCAAACATGGACGAGATGAATGAGTTGAAAAATTATTAGGGCTGAACTTCAAGATGAAACTACCTACGTATCCCAAAGATAGGAATCAGGCCATCGTAGTTCGGGCTAAGGTTCACTCGAGTACTGACACTCTCTTTTTGTGCTCTAACTTTTGCCAAAGCTGCCTTTTTTGGGTTTTCAACCTTGCGAGCTTTTCATTTTTTTTATTTTTGTTTTTCTATTTTTTTTATTTTGTTCATTTCATTTTTTTTTTATAATTTTTTTTCTTTTGAGTTTCTATTTTTTTTTGTTTTTCTGCTATAACTTTTGCCTAGGTCGCCCTTTCTGGGTTTTCAGCCTAGCGAGCCTCTCAAGGGTTACTTTCAGTTTAACTTGTCCATGTTGATTAGGTGTGAAATCTCTAGGCCATCTATAAGAATGACTACTACACTTGACCAGTAGATATGATGTAGGGACTAGGCTAATTGGGTCCAAATTTGCCCCTAGTGCTGCCCCTAGTGTAGTGGATAGGAACTCGACTGTCCTTCAATAATAAAATTCATTCTCTCAAATTCTGGTTTTGCCTTTCTGTGCGATCTTCTTTGGGAAACGATTCAGTTTTAACTCTTTGATCACATCCAACCTTTTGCCCCTGGTTCAAGGGCTGCTTCAAATCTAAATCACATCTAACCTTTTTGCCCTAGTTCAAGGGTTGCTTTCAATCTGAATCATAGGCCCTACATAGTTTTGGCTAAGGTTCACTCGAGTATTGAAACTCTTCTTTTACGCTCTAACTTTTGCCAAAGCCGCCCTTTTGGGTTTTCAACCTTGCGAACTTTTCATTTTTCATTTTTATTTTTCCTTCTTTTTATTTTTTATTTTTTTGTGCTCTAACTTTTTCCTGGGTCGCCCTTCCAGGTTTTCGGCCCAGCGAGCCTCTCAAGGGTGGTACCTTATTGCCCCTAGTTCAAGGGTTGCCTCCATTTCAACTTTGCAAGCCTCACACTTTTGCCCCTAGTTCAAGGGCTGTTTCAAATTGAAATCACATTCTCTACCCTGAGTTCAAGGTCTGTTTCCAATCTGGATCACATCATTGCCCCTAGTTCAAGGGCTATTTCCATTTGACTCATATTCGACCTTATTGCCCCTAGTTTAAGGGCTGTCTTCATTTGAATCACATCATGGCCCTCCAATTCAAGAGCTATTTCCAATTTGGCTACGCAAACTTTACACTTTGATTGATCATGGAATACTTCAAATCACGATTTGAAAGCTAAGAAGCTAAGGAAGTCGGACCACAAGTCAAGAGGGATCCTATGCTGTATAACTAATTCCAGGCATGTCTTCGTAGGACCACACAAAAATAGTTTTTGAAATCTTTTCACAAAACCATTGAGTTTTGGATTGTTTGTATTGAATTATCAAATTTGTTTAGATATCGAATCATGAATCCTATGAGTATGTAAATTGTATGATTATTGAACTCGCCTTACTGGAATTATTTTACCTCTAATGATAATTGAATTGTATGACTTTTTCTTTACACTCTAGAATCACAAAAAGTTTTACAAATTTCTTTTGTAGTTTTAATTTTACCTATTGAAAATTTTCTAATTTTCATATACTTAATATTTTTTTAATACTAAATATCAAACTAATTGTCTTCTTCTTCTTCTTCTTCTTTATTACAGGTCCAGAGGAATAGTGTTGCTCAAGTTGTAATTGGGATAAATTGCTAAAAGTAGAAGTTATTTTGAAGTATTTTGTTGCAACACCTAAAACTGAATTTGCAAACTATTGTTGAGGCATATGGTACTGTGGATTAAAGGGGATTACTGACTGATTTTATCTCTTTGATTGCCATGATTATTTTGTGGAATGAGATTGAATTGGTTTTCTAATCAGCAGCGCTATTGCTACATGATCACTTCTCATAATTCGAATTTCACTCCCAACTCCTCTCAGATCTCACAAGTGTTGTGCAAAATTGCAGCTTCTTTGATTTCCTTCCTCAATCTATCAAGGAACTCTCAACCAACAACAAAATTGTGATCCAACCGCCACAGCCACCGCCTTTCCACCTCCGACCACTACCTAACTCTCCTCTACCCACACAAAAATGTTGGGTTAATATTGAGATATTTCTGACACAAATCCGAAATGACATGACACACTAATACAACCTGACACGACACAATGCATATCCGATTGTATTCTTATCAAGTTTGTTCTCTGTTTAATTGGAGAAGGGAAAAAAAAGTACTATATTCCTCAGTTTGGCAGACAAAGATTAAGATAGAAAGATAAACTGACTTTTTTTATAGTGTTATCTATCCTATGATTTTAATTTAGAACTTTGGTTTTTATTTTAGCAAACTATATTTAATTTGATGTATTACCATACATGGTTATAACTTGTAACACAACTTCTAGTAATAATAAATACACCAATATAGTTTGGTTCTGAGTAACCTCTACAACCAAACCATTCAACAAATGGAACAAAATATCTAAAATTTTCAGTAAGTTCAATCTTAACTTCGCAACACCACTACGGGTTTTTAATAGGCTCACTTTTAACCTAAATCATTTGTGTGATAATATATATATATATATGTGTCTGCTTATGTAAAGAAGATACTTGCTCATTGCGTCGTGTATAAGGTGGTAGCGGTGTAGAACTAGGCTGCAATAGTAGGGTCCTATGTTCTATACACTCCCTAAATGCACAGTGGCCACTCAGATGCATCGAGAACCTACAACATTAAAGTATAATTTGTTAGGCATATGAATAGAAATTTTTTTTTAAAAAAAAATTAAAATTTAAATATAGTAAGTAAAAAAAAAAATTTGCACTAAACCTAGAATGCCTCTGAATTCCCTTCTTCGCTTGAAATTAATTCGTCATTTGCTCGATATGTGTAGTGAGTTCTACCCTGAGCTCCCTTTTGAGCTTCTCACACATTTGTTGTGTGTTTTGGACAATCATTAAGGCCTGCTCCTGCATTAACTTCTCCCAAACTTGTTGAGTGATCTCAGCCATCGTTAAGGCTTGGGATGCAAGTGATGGGCCCACACCATGTCTGTACACCGCACTCTGAGGCGCATCCCCCTCATATGTCTGAAAATACCCAAGTTGTGTTGCCTGGAGGGACTCGGGCTTGTCAAAGAGTTGCCAATTGTACCCGTCCCACATTTTAAAAACACAAGTACACAATGATGCAAAAACAATATGATGGTGGAAAAATTACAAAAGAAAAAAAACACAATACTTGATGTTGTATCTGCGAGAAGTGTGTTTGCCCTATCGTAAGAGGTGGGCCACGAAGCTCCTAGTTATAGGAGTTTTGAGTCAATATCTCTTGTAACATTAGTTCCACATTTATAATATTAGCTAAACATTTAAAGTGATATTTAAATTTTTAGAAATTAATTTTCACTAATAAACCACTACTGCTGAATTATTGCTCCAATAACCCGCTGAGTTACAATTACCATATGTGAGGGGAATTTAGTGCCGTTACGCACTATCTGTCCAAGTTGGCCATTCAAGGAGGCATCTTGATCCCCTACCGGCTGGAATGTACTATCAAATTGGATGCCCATCTAGCACCAGTATTCACTACAAGAAATTGCATTTTTCGCAACGTAACAAAATATGTTGCTAAAAGGGAAAATTCGTTAGCAAAGAGTTTTGCCGACGCACAAAGCTACGTTGGCAACCCGTAGGCAAAAGTGAGTCGGCAAAAGTTTTTGCCGACGAAATTATCGTTGCGTTGGTAAAAGTAATGCCTTTAGCGACGAACATAGTCGTCGATAAAAGCCTTCATCCATCGTCGGCAATTTACCTTGCGTCGGTAAAAGTCATTCAAATATGATGATTGTGTGGCACTTTTCGCAACACAAATTTGCATGGGCAAAAACTATACTTTTAACAACAAAATATGCGTCGGTAAAAATAAACTTTTGGCGACACATTTCCATCGGTAAATGTTGCCATTTGCCGACGATTTGTTTGTCGCTAAAGCTTTACTTTTGGCAACGACAAATTGGCATTGGCAAAAAATACACTTTTAGCAACACAATATGAGTGGGCAAAAAAAAACTTTTGGCTATACATTTACCGACAAGTTGTTTGTCGAGAAAACTATACTTTTTGGCAACGACAAATTTGTAACAACAAAAAAAATTGAAAATCATTTATATTTTTTCATAAAATTTACACATTTACAAGAGGCATCCCTCAGGTACTACTATTACAAACTAATAACATTGATATTAAATCACCTAAAGTTGATGTGTAGGCAAAAAAACACTGCTGAAAATATGCTTTTGGAAGCGGTGTATAAAACTTGAAAGGGTAAACTCACTAAAATACTCAAATACATCCAAATTGTGAACCCATAGTAAAAACAGCAGATAACAAAATGAAAACATGAAACTAACAACCCAAATTTGCAGCAAACTAGCATCTAGTAGCGACCGCTTCCGACAACATTGCGGCAGAAGAGCAGCAATGACGACCAAGAAAATTCTTCAAGCAATCAATTATTCATTCTTGAATTAGAGATTTGTATACAATATATTACCTAAGAGAGTCATCTCCATGAAAATAAATAATTCTGTAATTCAATTTTTCAAAAACCAACAATGTATAACAACAAATAATTAAAAGCACAAAACATGAAAAACTCCAAGTACTTAGAGTCCATACATCTTGCAGATTTACATGCCTAATTATAGATGTGTATTGGTGCCTCTGGTGTTTTGGACATTAACATTTCTGAACTGAATTTGAACGCACCTACTAAACATTTTATGGTATGAGAAGTGAAAGTTCAATCAACTGTTGCTAAAACGAGGTCACCTAATGAAGAATAGAAAACTCGCTCATTTATCTTGAAAGTGATCATATTTATGTTCTTTTAGTACATGACAATATTCATTATTTTGAATTTCATTTGTAGATTGGCTGCCATTTATTCTTGTCACTTTGCATACTCAAAATATCAGATTTCCACTTTGAATTACTATGAGTACTATTGGCAATCATTCCCTTTCTATGGGACATCAAAATACGACCTTAATTTTCCCAAGAACCCTAGTAATTAGCAATATATGAATAGATGTTCATGGCAACCGCTTGCGTTATGTAAATAAGAAGTGACAGAACAATACCAGGGTTTTCTCAGCACATTACTCTTTTTTTCATCTATACAAAACAGAATTTGGACTTTCAATTGACATTAATAAGTTTAACATACAGAGCATAGGCTAGTATTCAAACATCACTGCCTCCTAATTTAAAAATAAATAAAATAAAAAAAATCATAAATAACATTTTAAGCAAAAAATAGAGTTGAATAATAAGTATATTTAAAAACATAAAAAGGAATATACATGGCACTGATGTGACATTCATCATCAGAAAGGCAGGTGCAATTGACAGTACAGTCATACATAAGGGAAGAGTCCACTATTGGTGTTTGCCAGTTCAAGTTTTTGTCACAATGTTTCAAATTGAAATTCCAGCCTTTTTTACCCAGTTGTTCAGCTATTTCACCAAGAGCTTCCCATCTTAAATCAAAGTCATGTTAGCCTTTAAAGTAGTTAGAGATAAGTGATAAAACATGAAGAAATGTCTATGTATTAGCATCATTAAGTATGGTGAGATATCTTAGTGCTTTTACAGATTGTGCCTAAAATGAAGGTCATGCATGAATAAACAAGGACAAATTGGTTAAACAAGATAAATAGTCATATCTCGAACCTTTTTGAAAATGCCATTTACAAATTGGTATTATCCAAGTGCGATCAGAAACCTAACCATCGGCAGTTCAAATCTTTAAATTAACTCATATGTTATGACTACACGGCTGATTATAGAAGGTTTGTCTTTAACTCATGCAGTTACATCAAATATAAACTTTAAGGGCATTGAAGAGTAATCATATAATCTTTCTTTGTGATTTGTTAGTTTATACAATGAATGCAACCAAAAGCGAAGACAATCATGAAAAACAATAGTCTATCTAGCTACTTTAATACTACAGTGTGCAACAACAAGACAACACAAAAAAAGAGAAGAGACAACCTTAGTTCACAAGCCTATTTGCCTCTTCAGCAAGCTCTATAAAGAAGAGAAACAAATGCGGGGTTAATTGAAGGACTGCTAGTAAGACCTTATGTTATATACTTGGAAGTAAATGTTCAATAAGCTTATCAAACATGAAGGATAAAGAGAATAATGAAAGGGCAGTGGTGACTGGCCCAAAACAGCCACACACCTTATGCTGATCCTCCCTTGGAACTGTCAAGGAGTGGGGCGACCCTTGATAGTTCAATTCTTGCAAGAGACTATCAGCTCATCACTCCAATATTGTCTTTTTAATGGAAACTAGAAATCAATCAGGAAGTAGAATTCTAAGAAATTGAGTACTACATGTTGCATCGTTTTGCCACGTTTCAAAGAATGAATAATACAAATTTCGCAAAGACTTGAACCCTAGATCAATGTTCTTCCAAAAACATTGATAAGTCATATTCACAATCTACAACACTTCTAACAATTCAATTATTTATGAAAGTATAAACAACTTTGAGATCAGCATCTGAATCTTCTGAGCATGTAAGGTGGCTATAGTTTAGAATGATAAAAAAGCTGGCATGTGATGAAAAATTAAATTTGAAATATAGATGAATCAATCTTGTAGCATTAGTACCATCTGCAAGGAAAAATTGATCTTAAGAAGCTCTGCCCTCTTTACACCATCGTAGAAATTTACAGAGCAGCTGGATTGATTTCAACTCATGTGATCGATCAAAATGGAATAGGCAGCTGTTGGGACAATAATGCATTCCCCACCCAAAATGATCAACATTCTGGTAAAAGATATCAGGAAAACCAAACTGTTCCTGGTCTTTTCCTGATATAACCTGTGTGTAAACATCAAAGAAGAAAATCCTTAGGGGAAGTCCTTTATATATGCCCATTGTATGTAATTATCCCCGACATAACAACTACTCTAAGGAGATGTCAACCAAGAAATTTTTAAAAGGAATGCTAGCAATACATTTGTTTTGGACATTAATCACAGGCAGCTTCTTGTGTTGGTAATCTCCCATCTTCTTGGAAGAACTTTGTCCCATTTTATCAATGAAACCCATAGCACTCGCGTCATCCCAAATGCCCAACTGTCACATCCATATTGGTACACCTAGCGCTCCATTCCCTTTCTTTTTTATCTCTTTTTTCCCCTTTTTTAAAAGAATATCTTACATTCTATAACAAACTATATTAATAGGAAAAACAGAGTGGGTAAAACAACCCCCAATGCCTAAGAAAGCCTCAAGACAAGTATTGTTAATATTGAATGAGAGAAGAAAAACAGTTAATCATTGGGGGGGAATTTGGGGAAATCCGCTCTAATAATAGCGGGGCAGGGTGGGTTTCCATTGGGTTTGGATTTAATTGCCATCCATAATTCTACCCAAAAGATTCCACCAATGAATCTCCACCAATAAAAATTCATTTGAAATATTAAAACACACCTATTTGAAATATTAAAACACACCTATTATCGATTAAGGTAGGTTTTGGTTTTTGTTTACAAACATTTTTTTTTGCTTTCCTCATGTTTCTATTTCCAAGCTAACTAAAATAATGTACTGAAATGAAATTCTGACCCTTATATATAATATATAAGCAAAATCCCATTAATTTTTAAGAATTAAAACACTTGTTTAGTGAATGTTCATCAGCAGCAAAGTGGCAAGTGAAAAACATACACAATAAAATGAACTAAATAAATATGTGATGCACTCTCCTCACCAATTTTGAAAAGGCAAAAACCTTAAAGCATGACAGATCATTCAAAATCAGAAAAGTATATATGTAAACAGCATATTTGTCCGATATCTACTAATTTAAGTTTTAGAATGGTATAAATCATTTTTATCCTTTTACTTAACATCATTATTTTTCAATTTGCATTTCAATGACAAAACTTACAGACTTAAATTATACCAAATATATGAAGTTGCTAGGCTGTCATTAATTTTAACACCATTTTCTGTCAGAACTCAGAAGTACAAAAGAAAAGATTTTATAGAAACTTGAACCTGTTCTCCATATTTTTCTCCGAACATTGCAATAGCCCTAGCTTTTTCAGCATCAGTTATAAAACTGCCTCAACTAGGTCACGAATTTCTACTCTTTAAAATAGATGGAACTACAAAAGTTAATTTAATACCTGATATTTTTAGAATTTCCTACAAGCAATACATTGTTTGCGATGATTGAGGCTCTGTGAACTGCTGCTTTAGCATGAATAGCTGAAATTTCATTTCTTGCCATTCGCAATTCCTCCAATAGTGTTTCTACCCTAGCTAGTACATATTCAGCTTTCATATTTGCAGAATGAATTTTAATAATGAAAACATTGGGAACAATCAGGTGTTCTTTATTTAACAAAAAGATTATAGAAGAAAACATACTTTGAGAGTGGAGCAGAGCTGTTTCATGAAGTTATCTCTAGCATTCGATAAAAGCATCACCAGCAACGGCTTCTATACGTCTGATTCTAGACGCAATCCCCTGTTCTGAGATTATTTTCAAGCCACGTATTTGAAATCTGGCGACATGAGTGCCACCACATAGTTCCATGGATACACCGGAACCTCTACAACACGTGCCTAAAATAATCACAAGATTTGAAGGAAAAATCAAATCCTATGTAAAAGTATGTTCCATAAGTTCTGACATTTATGTGTTGTGAAATGAGCGTATATTTTAACACCATTTTCTGTCAGAACTCAGAAGTACAAAAGAAAAGATTTTATAGAAACTTGAACCTGTTCTCCATATTTTTCTCCGAACATTGCAATAGCCCCAGCTTTTTTATCATCAGTTAGAGGCATCACTTTAGTTTGCAGAAGTGTAGAGTCCTCAATCCAGCTATTGATCAATCCTTCAATCTCCATGAGCTCATTATCCAAAAGTGGCCGGTGGAAGTTGAAATCAAATCTAAGACGATCAAAAGCCACCAATGAACCAGCTTGTGATGTTTCCTAGCCTATTACTTTTTTAAGTGCTGCTTGTAGCAAATGAGTAGCAGTGAAATAAATGATACAGAATAATGAACATAATATTTAGTGCACATATTATCATAAGAATGACAATAAACAATAGGAGAATATACACCTGGACAAAAAATTAAGTATATAGAATAATAGCAATAAATTGGATAATAATTTTATAGTCAATATAAGCACGAGTATATGAATAAAAAAGTCACAACATTTATTTGATTATAGGAAAGAATGTATTACAATAACAAAAGGCATTGAATGACAAGAATACACCCATGCTATCTTATGTTCTATTCAATCATCATGTTAACTTACAAAAGATATGTAATACAAGTAATAAGTGTTTCAATAAGTGCCAGTTAAGCACCCAAACAGTATAGACCAATGCTAGACATTTACACCCAACCAAATTGTAATTAGCCACTGTTTTAAATTAAAATATAAATTATTATAGATTCTACAAATTATATGCACCAATTATAAGTATAAAAACCTAAAATCAATTTCTCACAAACTAAAACAATATTTAACTGTTTTAGGTCCTTTCTTTTTCTTTTTTTTTTTAGATTGGCAAAATAAAACTTTTATTGATGAACAAAGAACTCATTACATCAAGAAAGGAAAAGAGATGTGTGTAAAAAGTATCATAGTGAGACATACCAATCCTAATTAGGTTAGCACCAATATGCTTGTCCAATCCTTTGCTAGCACGCCATCAAGAGTTGGTGAGCAACCAACCAAAGCCAAGAAAAAAACCAGTAGCAAAAATCAGCACCTAAAATAGCTTTGCAGCAACAAAAATCAGCAGCAGCAACTGGCAGCAGCAGCAACTGGCAAGAATAGATCTCCAACAGCACTAGCAGATGCACAGCAAGCTCTGTTTTGAAAGCCTCCTCTGATCATCTTCCAGTAGCAGCACCCAAAGGCAAACACAATACACACAACAAGAGAATGTAACATATCAAAGAATTGTAATAGCAATTTCTTAGAATATAAAAGAAACAACCTCATACTTAATATTAAGAAAGTGAGTGGTCAAAATAAAATTTCATTCTAAATACTCTGAAGTTAACATTTAAAACTACATGTCAATATTTATATTATCGAACTTATTTAATAATTTAACTGTAATAAAGTGACTAAAGACCCAATTTACACAGATAAAATTCTTGAAACTCCAGAGAGCGAGTTGTTTTGTGTTCAATCTAAAAAAAAAAAAAAAACTCAATTTATAGAAATTTGAGTTCAAAATCACACAAAACGAACAAATACACAGATATAAATACACATTTTGTTTCAATTTCAATATACCTTTCCCGTATCATACATGTTCTAAACGAACAAAAATTTTAACAGCACAACCATAATTTATATTTTTTTCAATAAAAACCAAAAAAACAATTGTGAAGTATCAAATCAAGTGATAGGGTCTTCATTGATTTCAATAGTCAATCATCTTTTTGAGGAGTAATTTGATGATTCACAATTATTTTTGTTGTGTTGGTACACCCAAATTGCAAGTCCTAAAATCATTAAAACCTAAATTTAAAAATCACAATTCCTCAACCCAGAAACTCTCCAGATTCAATCTTCACCCCATATACCTAACAAATCATTCACAAAATGCCAACATAATGATAAACCCAATAGAAAAAAATGAGGTGCACAAGGGTCCCATTCAAAAACAACTAATCGTCTCAAAGCATCAAGAAATCTCAAACTCAAAAAAGTATCAGAAAATAAAAATGCCCCGAAAGATCTCAGAACCCGAGCCCTAATATGAAACCTCAGAAAACTCATATCGTTCATTTTTAAAAAAATCCCAAAAATCAACATTAAAACATTAAGCAGAGAGTGTACCTTCACTTCACAAAAACAACAAAACATCTAATTAATCGAAGTCGGAATACAAATCTTCGAATTCAAAGAAAAAATTGGGTAGAGAATGCAATATCGAGAGAGATTGAAACCCTTGTCCGGCGGTTTTGCTCATTCGAACCCTCTTTTTTCTCCATCTCTTCTCTGTTTTGCTCCTTTCCACTCTCCCTCTCGTCTCCTCTTTCTTCTCCTGCTATTTTCTATTTCTATTTTCCTTTATGATTAGAAGACAAAGAGTTAGATGCATTTTGATAGATTTATTTATTTTTTTAACATATTTTTTTTTTGGTTGTTGGTGCCAACGTGTATTACTTTGGTATTTTTTATTTATTTTTTATCATACTATTCACAACAGAAATTGTGCCGTGAAATTTTATTTTATTTTTATATAATTTTTTAGTGTTTGGCATTTGAAATTTTCATTTTGGCACTATTTTTTTTTTTTTTCAGTTGTACATTTCACCCTTCTTTTTAAAAAAAATTTTGGAAAAAAAATTTTGAAACTAATTTCTGAAAATAAAACCAAACATATTAAAATTGATAATCTAACCGCATTCTTTGAAAAAGTTTAAATTATCTCAAATTAGTCATCTCAACTTAAGAATGTGTTTACGTTTGATAGGTTCATTTTGTAATTTAATTCAATGATCACTTTAATTTTATAATTCAATAACTAGAATATTTAAAACTTTTTCAAAAGTTATAATAAAAGCATAAATCATTAAATCATCTCATTTCACTGGTAAAACTTTTACCAACGAATAGTGTTATCGTCGCTAAATGTTTAACTCTTTGCCCACGCCAATATGTCGTCGCCAAAAGTAAACACATTAATAGCAACGCTCATTGTGTTGCTAAAAAATAAGCCTTGTAGCTAAAAATTATGAAATTTTGGCGCCAAGCAATAATTTTGGCGCCTAGTGAATGTTATCCTTTTTTAGCGACGGCAATAAATTGCGTCGGTAAAGGTCTACTTTTACCAACGAAATTCATCACTGTGTCGCCAAAAATACACTTTTGGCTATGAAAAATTGACGTCGTCGCCAAAAGTAGTCGCCAAAAGTGTAATTTCTTGTAGTGATTCCACTCCTTAATGCCCCTAACATAGCCTTGGCTACACCTAATCAAGGTAGAGTTAAAAGTCGCTAGGCCTGAGAGAAACAATGATAATGAACAAGTCAGAGATAAACAAAGTATGGCATGATTCAACATAGCAATTAATGTAAAATTATTAAAGATGTACATACCTGAGGTGGGATGTGATGATGATGGTAGTGATGTGGTTGCAGGTGATGATGAAGGTGCCAATGATGGTGGCTGTGATCGAGGCTTCTGGGATGATGGTTGTGAGGTAGAGGTGTGAGTGTAATCTAAATGAGCAAGATGATTGCAGCTTCCCTTTGACATAGTAATCTATAAGAAATAGAACTGATAAATTCAAGATATGAACATAATTAGTTAGCTGAGAGTAACAGCTCATCAATTGAATTTTTTTTTTATTCATAGCTCATCAAGTGAATTGATAATACATGATATGGACATAAGCAGAAAATATGTTACATCTCATTAATTTAAGTAATAATTCAATCCCATCACACTAAAACAAGATATACTTGCGATCGTGACTGCATTACATTTCAATAATGATAGTCAAGTATGTATTGTAGTACACTGTCCCTATGTGAGGATTTTTGTCTCGCTCACTAGCATAACTCACAGTATTTGCCTTTGAAGTCATACATCACAATATTGCATGGCTCAACAATCATCCTGGCCTTTACACAAAAACAAAACTCATTGATTATATAGTTTTAAAACTTCTTTGCCAAGTTTTGAGGACCATCTGACAATCTATTGATTTCTTTAGAAAATATGATATTATTTGTTGTCCACAAAGACTCATTCAAAACAAACATGTAAATTCAGAATAAAATTATATGTTGGTTGGAATCTATAGATTTAAAGACAAACATGTTCCTTGATCTAGGTGTAGAAAGTTTTGAAATGTTCATGTCAAATCTGATGATCGTCGACACGAGACATTTTACTCTTAACTGCTTCAAGGTGTTTGTTTTGTAGCTTGAAAGATATGTATAAATAACAATGGACTTCCTTGAGGTTAAGCCAAAAAATGATATGCCTCTTGAAGTTTGATTTGACATTACACCCCATGGTGTCAATACCTAAATGAAAAATGAATAACTTATAACAAAAAAAATTTCTAATTACAAAAATAACTATTTTATTTCACTCCATTCTCCTATTTTCTTTTTCTTCTCTCATCACACTGCTATTACCCATAACCACCACCTAAAATCACCACTACCACCCACCACCACCGCCACTGCCACCATATATATATATATATAGAAAGAGAGAGAGAGGAAAACATGGTGAGGTTTGTATTGTTGTGATATATACTCACAACCACTTTTTTTGTTCATCGCAGCCATGTTGCTGATAACAGTTGCATCATTAGTGAATTGTGGGTTCTCAGAAATCAAAGGAAAGAACTTCTAGTACCCCTTGCCTCCTCCTCTCCCATCAGCACAGCACCTTCCCTCTCCTACCCCATCATCGCAATCCCTCACATCCCTCATCCCCACCCCCATCCTTACTGCCCAACCAAATCGAATGTAAACTTTGGCAAAATGGGAGACTGAGGAAAAAAGATGAAGAGAGTTGAGAGAACACAAAAGGAAAAATAAAGGAGACAAAAGTGAAATTTACTTAAGTGGTATTAATTTCACTGTAAAATTTTAATAGTACATTTTAAAATAAAATAAAATATCTATTTTTGGGGCATCACACCTACATGCTGTTAGTTTGGATGAAAAACATCACTTTTCACTTTGTTATCAACTCCGGGCATTAAATGTCACAAATCAAATTTTAACACGGCACTACATTTTTTGGCCCAACCCCAAAGGGTTAAAGTATAATTTACCCAAATATGTAAATATCATATACATTTGAATATAAAAATTATCAAGATTGGGTTGGTGAGATAGGTTACTATATGTTCACACTAATGAGTTTGTACTCTTGCATTATTTTTTTATTGGCACCAAGGTGTCCAGATCAAAACCCGACTAATCCCCAAGGGTGCACAGGCCCTCGGCAAAGAGTTTCTTATAAGTGCACCACCGTTAATTCAAGAGTTTTCTCAGTTCGATGGCCTCAAAAAATTGTTAGCACCTAAGAGGTTTTGATCCTTGAACCTCGAAAGGAGCACACCCCCAAGACCCAAGGCCTTGCCACTAGACCAACCCCTTGCGGTTATACCCATGCATTATTTATCTAGATAAAAAAAATTATGCTCTTCCCAGCAACACAATCCACATTATCAACACCATCATAGTTTCTCAATGTTCAATTAGATTTAGTTTTCCACATCATGGAGTTATTGTGCATAAAAATTTATATAATCTTCCATCAAGTAACCTTTACCCATCCAGTAACTTGGCCCAAAATAAAACCCATGGGCAACCCCTAAAACCCATGTCCAACAATTATTGAAATTACCATAATACCCTTAGTACTAAAACCTATTATAATGACATAAATTTGTCTAGTAGCGCAATAAATTAAAATAAATATATATAAAGACTCAAAATATTCCAAAACTTCAATCCTTGATGACTTAAACATACTTTATGTGGAATTAAGGATTTCTTCTTTCCATGTTCGCCATCACTAAAACCCTTAAACCTCACTAAGAGATTAAGGGTTCAAGTCTTGTCAAAGAAATACTCCTCATCCCTACACTATGGCCCTCGATGTACCAAAGAATAGGTAAATTACTCTTTCAACCTCCAACTCACCAAAATTTAACTTTGGTATGCTACCTTCTAATTACAACAATTAAGTTGTCAAACTTGACCTCGTGTTTCAATGTGGTCCACCTATCATTCACTGTCAAAATGTTGTATGGAAAACGCTGCACATTTTTTGGAAGATAAAAATTATAGCTTAAATTACATTTTTCACCTTTCAACTTTAACTCAAATTCCACTTTGGTCATTTATGTTTCAAATTTTTTAATGAAGA
This sequence comes from Camellia lanceoleosa, assembly GCA_025200525.1. Taxonomy (NCBI): domain Eukaryota; kingdom Viridiplantae; phylum Streptophyta; class Magnoliopsida; order Ericales; family Theaceae; genus Camellia; species Camellia lanceoleosa. Next base: position 153,041,276 of record CM045760.1, on the reverse strand, counting down.
GTGATGAGATAATCACATTGAAACAAGAGTTGCAATTTGAGGACTTAATTATTACAGTTAGAATGTGAGGAACCAAGGTAAAATTCATATGAAAGTTATAAAAAGAATTGTATAAACTTGCACACATATCATGAAATGTGCTTTTGCACATATGTGAATGCCACCCCAACTGCCAACTCCCTCTCCCACTCTCCCTCTCTCAGTCTCCCTCACCTCTCCACCACAAACCTCTCTAATGCCTTCCTCCCTCTCCCAAACGCATATCTGCCACCCTCATCACTCTTCCCCACCCCTCTACCACCATCCCCCCCACCCTTTCCCCTTCATCCCCTCCTCACCCTTGCACCACTATCCTTTTTCCCCTCTCACATCCATACACATGCCACCATCAACCCCCTTTGCCACCATCGTAAACCATCAATAACAGGAATTCAACACAATATCTAGATCTAAAATTACACACACAGATGACTTACTGGTGAAGTTGGGCATGGGCGCACAGTGGTGGTGACGACTTTGGAGCTGTTCAAAGGTGGTGGTTATCGATATTGATTAGTTACTGATGTAAGTGGTTGCCAACGTTGTTGGTTGCCATTGGAGTGCTACAAAAGTGAGATAATGAATGAGTAAGATAGTTGAGAGAGAGAGAGAGAGAGAGAGAGAGAGAGAAGAAAATATTTGGGGAAAAAATTTAGGAAAAATCAGGGAAAAGAAATAGAGAGCCAAAACATCGTCGTATTACAGTACAATTTTTTTTTGCAACAACAACAATGCAGCCATAAAAATTTAGTATTTGTGATGGCAACCTCTAATTGTGGCATATATTATATAGCCGTTTACTTTTTCCAATTTTGGAACACGCTATCGCAAAAAATTGTGGACACTTTTGCATTAGCATGTTAATGTCATAGCAAACACTCACTTTTTACGACAGCATTGTCATTACAAATATTTTGGTTGCTAATAATATTTTTCACAATGACAAAAAGGTCAATGTTTTGCAACAATATTTGCACCGTCGCAAATATTTCTAATGCAAATAGCCATTTTCTAGTAGTGTTAGTCCTTCAAACCTCATCATCCATCAAGTATTTCCCCTGTTCTTTGCAGTTATGATTTCACTCCCACAAAAAAATCTTGCTATTGGTATGAACTATTTAGAAGTTGGAGGAGTATCAATTAGCACACCATGAGGAAAATTATGTTGTTCTTGTAGTTCTACCACCTCTTGAATCTTCTCGTCGAAGTGCTTTCCCAATAGTGCGCGTGAGACAAACATCCATTGTCCAAGTCCATCTACTTCTTCCTCAAGTCTTGGCATGGATTCTATCATCTCTTGCGCATTTTTACACCAATGTTGAGCCACTTTCCTTGGTCTTTTGGCTCGATGGTGCTCTGCGCCTCTTAGTTCTTTTTTTTACATCATCCACTTTAGTGCTCAAATCCTTTATCTTTTTTTTTTTTTTTGAGATTTTTCATGTTTGGATTAAGGTTTATGTAATGTCCCAACCATTTACTGAATAATGAATATATGAATTCCATGGTGTGGTCAGTTCCTGCAAATATAGAAGTTGCGAGGGATTGTAGTTAAAAGGGAAAAAATCCTGAAGAAAACTACAATATCAATTTTGACGGTTATTAGAAAGAAATTTGAAATTTGATTATAAATTTATAAGGGGAAAAAATCAAAAGAAAAATAATTCTAATATAAGCAAATTGACTTCATGTTTACCTCAAAATAATAGAAAATAAGTCGTCTTTTTTTTTTTTTTTTTTTTGGACAGGTTAAAAAATTAGACTTGAATCACTGACAGAATGGTGATTGTGCTACAAAAAGATATCAATAACAATGAACAAGCATTTATCTTCTTGAATTTTTTGCTATGACATCAAGTGACATCATTTGTAAAATATTTCACATAGGCTGATGTTTTGAAACAGAAATAAGTGTAAGATCCATAAGAGAGTTTGGAACCATTTATCATCTAAGCCCACAAAACATCTACAAAAAAGGAAGAAATAATTAAAATTTATCTATGAAAAGGAAATGTATCTCTAGGGTTTAAAATTCATCATGAAGTTGCCACATTTCGGCCACAGTTTATATATGAATATGGCACTCAAGCTGAAGTACATGTGGAAAAATGCTTTAGCCACTTTTAAGAAATATAATAAACTAGCTACAAACTTTGGCGTATGCAGGAGTAGTTATGCCATTAACAGTTCTGCTGAAGCTTGAAGAGAAAATTCGAGGATTTGATAACATTTGTTAATCCAAAGCCAATAACGAACTACAGGAAGTGGATGGGTGGTGGTCTGGTCGCCAACAGTGGAGGAGCCTGGAAACGAAATTAGAAGAGGCACTTATTGATTACAACTTTAATTTTTTTTTTCCATAACCAACAATAAGAAGATAATAATAATTTTTGAATTACTATTAAGTAGAAAAACTTAAATAAATTATTAAAAAAGTATTTCACATAAAATTTTACAATTAATTTCGAGTAAAATCAGAAAAAAAAGTATTGCGTGTAACTAGTGTATCACGGACAATGTAAAAAATTCATATATTTAAGTCTTAATATAAATTATATAACGGTAAGATAAATCAAATTTTTACAAAATTTGAGTAGAAATTTCATATAATAGTGATATCACGTCATTATTGACATATGATATTACCAACCAATAGTAAAACAACATATGAAGGGTGAACTCTACATGCAAATATAACTAATACTCTAGTAATTTTTACATATATATAGTGAGATTAATTATATTTACATATCAATAATGATAAATATTACCTTTATATTGAGATTTTTTCATAAAATTTTCATACATAAAAATATAATTTGTTGTAGTCACTTCATTTTTAATAAAACAATTACTATTGTTTTCATAAATTTAAAAATGCCCTTAGACATTTTATTCTAAATATTATTTTTGTTTAAAATTTTATTATATACATATGCAAAAAAAATAAAATAATCCAGAAGGGGCACGTGACCCTCCTGATCACTGGTCGCCAAGGTTCTAAATTTAGAAAATGGTTCCTAATTTGCAAATGCTTGTCATATTTAGACCAATTTGTTAGAATTGCCAAATTAAAACTACAATTTGAAAGCCTAGGTTTTCCATGCACACGGTTTTTTTTGTTAGTTGCTACATTTTTACGAAGTTAAATGGAATGCTTTTCGGACATTTCCATCAAGAGTCTGGAATCTCGATTCTAAAATAACTCATGAAAAATCATAGGAGCCACTGTGCTTGTAAAGTGGGACTACTATATACACTCTCCTATCATAACAAAAGATGGGAGTTTTTTTCATGTTAATTACGAATTGTCATGGTGTAATTACCAAGGAGCTAAGTTATAATGGTGTAATTATCATGGTGTAACTAACAAAAATCTTCGTTATAAACTATTGTGGTAATGTATGAACATTGAAAGTTACGAATTTTGTGGTGAGCAAAGTTATTAACGTTTTTAGTACAAATCATTGTGGGGTCACAATTACGCTTGAAATCAATTTTTTTTTTCTCTTGGCAAAAATAGCAATCCTATTGTTCATGCGTAAAGCTGAAGGAGAGCCAGTCACCATTCATATGTAAGGCCCACATGAAAATATAGTGCTTGATGATGCATATATGCATGCATCAAATTATAACAACCTTGGCTTCAGGCAGTGGGTCTGTGGTTCTTTTGGTAATATATATACTTTTGCCATCCATCTTAATATACTACCAGAAGGGTGGTGCTTTTTTTTTATTTATTTATTCCGTGATATTATATCCTTTAACTTTTGAAAAAAAAATAATTTTTAAACTACCCGCTAATGCAATGACTTCGTTCATTAAAAATGATTTGAGATCTGCTTGAATAACTTATTACTTAATTCGATGATATGTACTACTGATGATAACAAAATTCTATAATTTTTATATTTCTTAATTTTATTATTTTGGAATTAGATTTTGACTAGGATTTTAAATAGTTTAGAATTTTAGTTTACATTCTCTTAGGTTTCCTAATTTGTGTTGATTTAAGTTTTCTAATTTATTTTAGAATTACTTTTCCTACAAGTATTAGGTTTAGTTTATTATAAATAAGTCTACAAGCATATGTGTTAGATTCATTCAATCAATAGTATTTTAAAGAGTTTTTCTTCTATCTTCCTTGTGGATTCAAGGGTGTTCTTGTGGGTTCAAGAATTCTCATCTACTAGAACGATATCTAGTCTCGTGTGATTTATTCTGCTACGTCAAGTGGTATCAGAGCAAGGTTCTGCTAGGCTCGATGTCATTCATCGAAGGAGGAAGCACAAGCTTTATAGACGATGAGCGTAGAGAAAGATCTAATAGGATTCAAGTCAAGGGACTTGCCCAAGGCCAACTTGGTAGTCATAACATTAATAGGAACCCCGCTATAGGATTTGCCCAAGGTCAGCCTATTAACCACGACGTCTTAAGACAATTTTCTTGTTATCAATACGATAGTGAGAATGAATTTGAAGATAAGCTATTCGAGGATTATAGTAAATACCAATCGGTAAGGCGACAACTAAGATTCAGTGATGTGTTCAATGGCAATAATTGCATCAATCATGACTTTTCAGATAATCAAGTACAACCAGAAATTCCCTATTTTAATGCTTCTTGTCATACCAAGGATTTTATTTATTGGTTTCGCAAAGTTGACAAATTCCTTGAGTGTATCGAAATCTCTGAAGAAAAGCAGGCCAAATATGTCGCACATAAGTTACAAGGTTATCTTTCTACATGGTGGAAACAGTTGCGGTATGATCAAAGGCGACAATACAAACAACCCATTAGGACGTGGCATAAGATGAAGAAGTTGATGAGTTCTAAGTTTCTTCAATCAAATCATGGGAAAATGTTGTATCAATAATATCAAAGAAAGCTTGAATCGAAACAATTGTTCCAAGGTAATTTTGATTCACAACATTCTTCTCAATTCAATAATTATTATGCAATTGTGGATACAGATTATTCAAGAAACATGACTAGGGTTCCACCAAGTTTGGGTCAATCAAGTCTTGTAGGTCAAAAATTTTGTCACGCTTCACCACGCATTGAAGAAGAAAAGATTTTGAGTATCTCAATGTTTGAAAATTTTGAAGACCTAAACAGACATTCAATTGAAGTAAAAAATCAAGTTGATTTCAACAATGGTGAAAACATTGAAATTGATAAAAGAGACGTCGTTGAAATTACTTTGATCAAGAAGTTTGAAGCATATGATAAAGAGGTGAAGCAAGAGAAAAATGTTGAAGTTTGCCAAGAGCTTCTAATGACAGAACTATTATCTCTTGATTATTATGATGGTTATGAGATCGCAAAAGGAGATCAAGTTGAACTCAATGAAAAAGAAGAAATAAAAGATGAGGTAATAAAGTTGACATGTGCACCAGAAAAGTGATTGAGGATGCAATTGATGTTCTAAGGATGATAATTGAATGCCCAACTGAATCTAAGACAGAGCAAAGTCTAGAGAGTATCCAACATCAACATAAAATACACTTTGTTGATTTTCTTGGTGTGAAGCAATTTAATTTGATTTTCAATGCTTGTCTAATTAATCTTGTCAACCAATTGAAGCATATAGAGAAAAACTTTTAGAAAGAAAACTTTTCTACATACAAATTTGGGAAGAGGGGCAAGTAACTGAAGTATTCAAAATATCTCTTTATTTGGCATGAAAGATGGCAAATCTCTAGTTGGAACTCAAGGACGAGTTCTTTTAAAGAAGAGGAGTATGATGTAAAACAAAATTCTATAATTTTTATATTTCTTAATTTTATTATTTTGAAATTAGATTTTGACTAGGATTTTAAATAATTTAGAATTTTAGTTTCCATTCTCTTAGGTTTCCTAATTTGTGTTGATTTAAGTTTTGTAATTTATTTTAGAATTACTTTTCCTATAAGTATTAGGTTTAGTTTATTATAAATTAGCCTACAAGCATATGTAATGGATTCATTCAATCAATAGTATTTTAAAGAGTTTTTCTTCCATCTTCCTTGTGGATTCAAGGGTGTTCTTGTGGATTCAAGAATTCTCGTCTACTAGAACGATATCTAGTTTTGTGTGATTTATTCCGCTGCGTCAACTACAAAATTTGTTTGAGACTAATTCAAAAATAAACAATTAAATTTAAACATATTTTTAAATTCATTAATTTTCGAATCAATTTTTTTTTCCCCTTAACCAAACTTCTTCCTATCATTATCACAAGAATTAGTCTGTGAACTCAAAATTTAAGGACCATAATTTGCAAAAAGAATCCATGTATGGGGGTAGATTGAGTGAGTGTTTTGTTGGATTCATGCATAAAATAATTTGAACAACAATTCGGATTTGATCGTCATGGATTCAGATTTGTAGAAAGGCCATGGCCATACCCAATGAGAAGCCATGGATTCGGATTTGATCCACGTACGAATGATTATAAGGAGATTAGCATAGTGGACTTTTATCGAACAACACACATTAAGGTTTACTCCCTTACGATGTGTTTGATTGAAGGATTTGAGAAGGGATTTGAAAAGGGAAAAAGAAAATGGAGGTAAAATGTGAATAAAATACACCTACATTTCACCTAATTCACACACCTTTTCCTTTTTCCTTTCTGAATCTCTTTCTCAAATCCTTTAACCAAACATAGCGTTAGTGCAGGCACGTGGAAAATGTCTAGAACATGGAGCAACTCTTATCCATACACTACTGGAAATAAGGGTTTTATAGGCTTTTAAAAAACGCCGTTATAGGTCTCAAAAATGTCATCAAATCTTTTTGTGACGTTTAGCACCAAACGCTAAAGACGCGGCCGTCTCTATAACCTTATGGCGCTTTAGAGACGTCACTATATTACTATAGGTGGCATTTTACGCTAAAAGTTCAACATAACAATAAGATGACGTCACATGATATTTTAGCGACGTTTGAAAAACGCTGTCATAGACATTTATACATTTTAAAAATCTAGCCGTTGGGGTTGGGATATAGTGACAATTAAAAAATGCCGCCATAGCCTTTTTTTATATATTTAAATTGTGCTAATTTTATATGGTTGAACTAAAAAAATACCTGTCATAAACAATTATTAAGAACTAATAATTGATCTTTATTAAAATAATAAATAAACTAAGCTTGGAAACAAAATTAAAAATAAGAAACAATGCATTGTATACCCAAGAATAAAAACAATTCCTGTTCAAACTTTAAATACATCAATTGAAATCAAAATGGTCAAGAAGAAGTCAAATTACTTAAACTTCAAGAGTAGCTCTCATTAGTGTGAGATGAACAACATTTAAAAGAGGTGAATTGTCAAAAAAATTGCACAGAACCCTGTATGAGAGGGTTCAATAATGTTGTCGGAAAATTTGAAGATCTTCAAAAATCTTTGAAGAAAACTCGAGTTCTCTAGAAATGATGAGAGGCTTAGATTCTTTAACAGTCATAACTAGGAACACAATAGAAAAGAGATGATGGAGATAAGAGATTGGGTGAAGAAAAAGGAAAAGTAATTAGAGAGAGAATAATGGCAAAGCTCTCCCATGGATCTCCCACTTTCACTCTCAAGGTAGATAATGGAGAAGGGAAATTAGTTCTTTCCTAAGAGTTGCCTCTCCAAAATCCAGCCCTTGTAAAGCTATGGGTGGGTGCTATTTATAGGCACCTCATGATATAAGATGGAGCCCATGGGCAAGGCACATAGGGAATATTCTCTCTAACCACCTTGTCCAAGGAGATGACCTCTTTGAGGATGAGGAAAACCCGAAGAGAGGATCAACCTCTCGACGAACCCTTCTTCTTAGCCACACCTAACCAATGATCCCCAATCATCCCAAAGGGTCAGGGGTAGTCCCAGAGGACGCCTTGCCGCAGAAGGGTCAGGGATAGTTCATGAGAACGCCTTATCGCAAATATTTTCGAGTCTCAAGGACTCCTTAGATCGTGCCACCTCGATCCAGGTATGTGGGGAAGTGGTTTTGGAAATACTCTTCAGATCCTGGGAGACGCTCTTGATACTCAGCTAGTCACCTGCAAACACAAATACTCCGGTCGGGGGTGCCGGGAGTAGCACTCCGACGGGCAAGTTAGTTTTTCTACTCAAGAAAACTTGTTTACTTAATTTAGTGAAGTGTTTCTTTTCTTACATACCATTCCAAGAACGCTGCTTCTTTATTTATATCTGTTCCTCCTGAGGCCTCGGGGCCTGAGCTTGGTTTTCAATCATTACCCGTTCTTATATTCGGCCCCTAACGATCTTTTTCAATCGGCTTAATCGGCTTACGTATCGTATTCGGCCCATCCTAGTCTCGTAGGATGGGGCCAATTAATATTTGCTGGACGTCCGGTTAGTGTCAGTACTAAAACATGCCCTTTCCGATTTAGCCATATATTCGGCTCCCACAATTGCCCCTCGAACTCCCTATTGACGGTAGCTAATCGGCGTGTTTGATTTAGAATTCAAAGAGCCCATCACAGATCGGGCGGCTTCGCATATCCCAAGGCATCAGGAAATGTCAGAAGGTGCCCGCCTTTTCGTTTATCATTGCACTTTCCCGCTTCATTCATGCGTCTCTCGCATTTATTGCGATTTGAAACTTCAGTCCCTTTTGGTACACGCTTCGTTGATCATCTGATACGTTTGGACCGCCAGTGCGCATCCCCTCTCTCATTCGTGTTTTTTGCAACTTTCGTCCGTCTACCTTTGCATCATCTGCTCTTCGTAAGTTTTCTTCCCTTTCCTTTGTAGCCCTATTTTCTGTTTATCATTTTTACTTTCGGCGAATCCTTGGGTCCCCGTCGAAATGGCTAAACATTTGAAGGACCTCCTTTCTGAGAGTCGTATTTAGGATTCGCGACACTTTTCCATTCTAGATGGCGTCCATCTAACCCTTGTAGCAGACGATACTCTGGATATGGAGAGGAGGATCGAGAATACAATCGTATTCCCCTCGCATCCATAGCGGAAGGCGGAGTCCGTTTCCCCCTACATCCACTACTTAGGGCTGTCCTTCGCTATTGGAGTCTGATTCCTTCTCAACCAAATGTAAATTTCTTTCGAATCATTATGGGTGTTATAGAATTGAATCGACGTCTTAGGATCGATCTCGGAATTTCGGCCATTCGGCACTGCTACGCTTTAGCCAAATCCTCTGGTCGGCTGGGTCGGTACTTCCTTAGGGCCAAGGATACTGACCATCATTTGGTGACTATGCTTGCCAGTTCTGGTAAGAGGGTCGACGATGTAATGGTTGATGTCCGAGGTAATTGGGAGTTCGCTGAAGGCGAAGATCATCTAGACCCCATTCCCAGACATAAGGGTGACCCAGGTTGCCACGTAGTATCTTGTGTTTAATGATCTATCTTTTAATCAGCTTTCTTTCCTTAATCACTCATCTTTTGCAGGTAATAAATTGAAGAAGATTCTGACTTGCGTTGACGAAGCGGTCCTTAGGGATATTAAGATTGCACTCAACTACTTTGGCCGCCCAAATGTGCAAAAAGCAGGAGAGCCCACATTTTACTTGATGCAGCCCACTTATACCACGTTCTCATTGCGGACAACATTCGATTCCATCCGTGATCGTGACTCTCGGCTCTTATCTTCCCGGCTACAAGAACCTCGAACCGTCGGTCTCGAAGATTGATTAGGCGAGCCAGAGCGATAATAAAGCGATTGCGATCCGGCAAGAGAATTCACCGAGGAGGCGAAGAAGTTGAGGCCGTCTTTCGGCGTTTGAGGTCTGGGACTCGTCGCCTTCACCATCGCGTCGGGTCGGGCGAAGTCTCTTCGGAGACATTTTAATTTGGGCGACCTACCGGCGATTTCTTGAAGGTATGGCGAAGGAAAGCCTTTCGCAAATGGCGCGTGGGAGAAATGCCAGCGAATGGTGCTCGTCAAAAGGCGAGGCCGTGAATCGATCGGCTTGCCTAAGGCCTCCATACCCATTGTTGAAGAAATTTGGTTCGATTCGCCGGTTGAAATGGAAAAAAGGGGTGAGCAATGGGCCGTTGAAGAGCAGCAAATTTCGGAGGTCTGACCAAAAGCCTTGTAGGGAAGCGATTCGAAGCTAGTCTTTCTGACAAACGGCCTCGCCTCGAAGAATCGGACGCGGTTTCTCCCTTTGTTATTCAGCCAAAGATCAGAGATATGCCGATTTCTTCCAATGCTTCTACCATTGAGGATCCGGCCGTTGCGTTGAGCACAGCAACCGATTTCCTTAGGTGACGGTCTGACCTTTTTGCGCCGTCTTGGGATATTTTAGCCGTAGCCTTATCTGCGCAGTCGACACTCCTGGTAGGAATCTTATATTTATTTCTGAATTTATTTTTTATAAAGATATCTAATGATCCCTTATTCTTGCAGACCGTCGGCAGGATTGCCGACTTGGGCCGCCGCCTGCATGATGCTCTTGGCAGGATTGACCGTTTGCAAGCTGAAGTGGAAGGTCAGAAGAGTAGAGCGGAGTTTGAAAAAATGAGGGCCGCAATGGAGAGCGCGCGAGCCGAAGCGAAGAAGGAGAGGGCTCGTCTTCTTTGAGCAATTGCGATCGATGTTGGCGAGGCGAATCACGGTGAGTCGCTCAAGCTCTCAAATGACGAACTTGGCAAGGCGGAGACTCAAGTAGAGGTTCTGAAGGCGGCCAAGGAGAAAGCCGGGTCGATGCTTTCAAAGGCGGGAAAAAGTGCGCTTATTGAATATGTTGATGAAGTTCAAGTTTGAGAATCGGGGTTCAAACATGGGTGGCTCAAAGCCCTTCTTTGTTGGGGTTACATCGGATTTGCCAATTCCTTACGAGCAAGTGGATGTTGAGCCACTCGAATCCGACACCGAGGAGTGATTTGGGAGGCGTTTTTTTTTTTTTTTTTTTTTTTTTGCTTGGTAGGGTTTTGTTGGTTCGGGGTAATTTTCATGTATAAATTGGTTACTAACTTGTACGCAATTTATTAATGAACATTTCCTTGTAATGCTACTACTTCCTGTGCACAATTTGTGTGATTATGCTAATGAAACATTTTGCTGAGTTTGGCTCAAAGCCTTTTGCTACTTTGCGTAAAATTGTTGCTGAGTTTCAACTTTTAGGGATTGAATATCCTGTCAATATGGATTCGTCTTGCTCGTGCCGACTGGATTCGAATTATGAACTATCAATTCGAGAGCCGGCTGGGGTATCTGAGCCGGATAGATTGGTGAATCTGCCCTTGCCCCAGGCGGTCCTTGCGGCGTCGAGGGCCGGCTGGGGTACTTGAGCCGGATAGATTGGTGAGCCTGCCCTTACCCCAGGTGGTCCTTGCGGGGTCGAGGGCTGGCTGGTGTACTTGACCCGGCTAGATTGATGAATCTGCCCTTGCCCCAGTCGGTCCTTGCAAGGTCGAGGGCCGGCTGGGGTACTTGGGCAGGATAGATTGATGGATTATGGTAGGATCGTGCCCCTGCCGTTGACTTAGCCGGCGTCGGGCGATTCAGGATCTCCAATTAATGAGATTGCCTCGAACGTGCTGCCTCTGTGAAGGATAAATGAGGAAACGTACATCCTTTATGAGCTTGGTAGACAATTGAGCTGAGCTCTTGGGGAAAGGCGATTGTCGGATGTCGAACTGACTTTTCTTCAACAACAAAGGGAAGCGAAGACCTGGTGAGCTTAGGAGATATGAATCGGGGTGGTGAACCCTCATGAGGCGAAAGTAGGAGTGCGGGGTCGGAGAGGCGTCGATCTCCCGACGTCGCGATAGATCGCCCGAGAAAAGCGATCGCGGTAAGGCTCCATAGTCGAGTCGAGGAGGTCGACGGCCATGCCCATTAAGCTTTGGCGGTATTCATGAAGAATAGACCCATAGAGGCGGACTCGATCGTTCGAGATCGGATGTAGCGGTCGACTTTGCGGACAAATATTTCGCTGAGGTTGAAATCAATCTTTGGGTCGAGATTACGAAGTGTTTCGCGAGGGCATTCACGGTAGCGATGAAGGGCTTTACACTGCTTATGAAGTCGGCATGCGTCTGTGCGCTGCCCGTCAAGAGATGGAGAAGAAGGACGAACGTATTCGAAGTTTGGAGGCCCGCGTGGAGGCGGCCGAGCAAGAACTAAGGAAGGCCAAGGTGGCTCAAGCCCAACCCATCGCGCACGCAAACACAATTGTGGAAGAGAGGGTTTCGAATTAAACCTCGACTCATGGCCGTCGATCGAGCGGCTAGTATGTTCGCAATAGAGTGCAAAGGGAGGGCCTCTGAAAAAGGTTTCCATGAGGGCGAAAGGTGGGGAATCGAGAAAGCTGTGAAGCAATGGTGAAGAAGTATGCGATGTGAAAACCGCGGGTTCGAGCGCAGTTGGATCAAGGCATCTCAAGCGCGAAGCTCTTGGCGTCGAGAATTGATTCGGCATCACTGCGCTCTGAGAGTAAAGATTTTTCGTTTTATGCCTTTGAGATTGAGAAGAGTGAGGATGAGGTGACGCCGTATGAATTTTATAGTCTTAAGATTGGAATCACGGGCGTGTTGAAACTATGTAACTTATTGTTTTATTAAATAAAGATTGTTTCATTATAAGCTGTTTAGTTGTCATTCATATTCGGCATATGTGTATTTCGTGTTGCTTAAATGTTTGAATGTCTAGATATTGCCCGACCGGATAGCCGTTAAGCTTGCCCGACAAGGCGGGCCTATCGGCGAGATCCGCACATGGCGGGGCAAACCGTCCATGACGGCAGATTAGGGTTTATTGAAATTTGTTTCAACGGCCATTTATCTCCGATTTGGCGGCGTATTGGCGCTTGGCGGTTGGATTAATAAATTTGGGCGGTCGTGGTGATCGGCATGTGAATATTTGGCCGATCGATTTTAATGAAGTTATTTCCCTTTGGCCTAGTCAGCGCGCGTTTCGGCCAGCCGTCGGGATGGTCGTGGCGAATGTTAATCGACGCTTGTTGTTTTTTTTTTTTTTTTTTTTTTTGACCAATGCGTTTTTGGGAGTTAATAAAATTTTCTCGGGGTTGGGACCTCGAGATCGCAATCGTTGCTGAGAATAAAAGGAGTGGGCGCTTCGCACCAGTAATCCCATTTGACTCATCATTCTTCGTCTGGTATGGCGATTTTGGTTACAGAGGCTCAAATTTCGGTCAAGTTTGGTGTTGAGATGGTTTGCAACAGAAAACCTATCCGTGAAGGAGTTAGGTCATCCAAAGGGCTTGAGTTCTGTGAGTCTCCAAGCGAAGGGCTTAAGATCTGTGAGTCTCCAAGTCGTCGAAGCAGATCACCCCGAAAGGAGAGTCAACAACTGTCAAGTTCATTCTTCCTTGTCCTGGATCTTTGTCTTGACATTGTCAATGGTCTGCTGATTTGGTGGAATACCCTCCTTATCCTGGATCTTAGCCTTGACATTGTCAATGGTGTCAGGGGCAGTTCGGCGTTTATGCAAGTCGTGGGCTTAAGCATAACTGGTTCAAGGTAGTGCACGCCATGGGGGTTTAAAGGCGGCGTCGATCGGCGATGCCGCTTTACCGCGTTTTGTCCCTTTTTTGCTTTCGATATTGTAATGTTCGAATGCGGGTTGTATTCATGTAACAACTGTTTAATCAAATAAATGGTTTTATTTTAAATCTATTTGCGTGTTATTCTGAATTTTGCTTGTGTACAAAGGCTCATTACTTCGAATGCAGGATCTGTTCTAGCATGTTACATAGGATCAATTATCAATCTTTTGTTCGTGCCAACGTTTGCTCCGGATTCGGAGACGCGATTAGCACTTAGCACTGTATGATCCGTTTTCGAATCCGGGGCCCATTTGGCCTTAAGGAGATTAATCGCCTCCAAACCCGGGGACCTAATCGGCCCTAAGGCGGCATGCGCCAAAGGGGGCTCCGAATCCGGAGACTTAATTTGGCCAATCGTGATACACGAAGGGCGCTCCGAATCCGGAGACTTAATCGGCCCTAAGGTGGCATGTGCCAAAGGGGGCTCCAAATCCGGAGACATAATCGGCCCGAAGGCGACATGCGCCAAAGGGGGCTCCGAATCCGGAGACTTAATTGGCCCTAAGGCGACATGCGCCAAAGGGGGCTCCAAATCCGGAGACTTAATTTGGCCAATCGTGATACACGAAGGGCGCTCCGAATCCGGAGACTTAATCGGCCCTAAGGCGGCATGCGCCAAAGGGGGCTCCGAATCCAGAGACTTAATTGGCCCTAAGGCGGCATGCGCCAAAGGGGGCTCCAAATCTAGAGTCTTAATCGGCCCTAAGGCGACATGCGCCAAAGAGGGCTCCAAATCCGGAGACTTAATCGGCCCTAAGGCGACATGCGCCAAAGAGGGCTCCGAATCCGGAGACTTAATCGGCCCTAAGGCGACATGCGCCAAAGGGGGCTCCGAATCCGGAGACTTAATTTGGCCAATCGTGATACACGAAGGGCGCTCCGAATCCGGAGACTTAATCGGCCTTAAGGCGGCATGCGCCAAAGGGGGCTCCGAATCCAAAGACTTAATCAGCCCTAAGGTGACATGCGCCAAAGGGGGCTCCGAATCCAGAGACTTAATTTGGCCAATCGTGATACACGAAGGGCGCTCTGAATCCAGAGACTTAGTCGGCCCTAAGGCGGCATGCGCCAAAGGGGGCTCCGAATCCGGAGACTTAATCGGCCCTAAGACGACATGCGCCAAAGGGGGCTCTGAATCCGAAGACTTAATTTGGCCAATCGTGGCAAGTGCCCCACTGGGAATCGACATATGATTTTCAGCGTCGAGGAAAAATAGTTCATATTGCAGAGGCGAAATACATTTCTGATTATCGAGCCCACGGTCAGATTCGATGATAGGGTTTTTTCGAACTCTACTTGTGTCGATTGGGGGGAACCACGTATTTCTTCAATGCCGTGGGTTGTTGGGAAACATAGGATCTGATGGTAGGTGCTTGGGACGGCCTTCATGATATGTAGCCAGGTTCTTCCCATTATAGCATTTTACGGCGAGGGGAGCTTCACGACCAGGAATTCCACCGGCAGATTACGGACCCTTCGAACAGGTAATATGACCTTGCCCAATGGGTATTCCGGGTTCGTATTAAAGCCGAACAGTGGGTGAGGCGCTGGAGATAGATGTGCCTCGTTGAGGCCGAGCTTGATGAAAGTTTGATAGTACATGACCTCTGAACTACTCCCCAGATCTATGAGGATTCGTTCAATGATGAACCGGTTTATGCGTAATCCAACGACCAACAGATCAATGTGGGAAGCCGTTGCGTCATTGAGGTCGGAGTCGTTGAAGGCAATTGTCAGAGCTTCTTCGGACCGGTCAGTCGAAATACGGCGCCCCTGTAAAGTTGGGTGCGATCGAATTGTGTGCATGGCCGGGAGTGTAGGCAGGCTGTAAATTACGTGGATCACGCCAAGTGGGGGAGAGTCCTGCCTTAATGCTAATGCCTTGGTTGGCTTTCCCTGTTTCACATCTTCTTTGATCGGCCATCTTGCACCAGTTCTTCGGTGGTCTTTTAATGTAGCAACTCTACTGTTTCGTGGCGTGATCTTTGTGATATTCGCACCTCCGGTCCCTTAAATGCGTGTATCGGGTGGTCCCACCATCTTTGTGACCATTTGAAGAATGGAAGGTGTTGGATTTTGGTCATTCTGGCGGTGATTGGCTCTGCGATTCGTGTACTTTTTGTCGGCGCCTTGGCGCCCTCGTCGACTTGCAATTGCTCATTCGTCGGGTGGGAGCATTGATCGCTCGTCGGCGAGTCTCGCCTTTGTCCCGTTTACGTTATGCGTGGCTCGGGGCTCGAGGTAACCGAGCTTATCGGTGAGCAATGTCAGGAGGTCCCGATTTGGTGGGCGCTTGACTAGCTTTGATCCTCAGGGAATCGTCTTCCACTTTGCAATACTCTTCGACTTTCTTCATCAACGCCCGGTGTTTTGGGGGTCTTACGGTCGAGGAGTTGCGAAGAACCTTGTCGAGATATAGTCCCATTTTGAAGGCGGTGACGGCCATGGAGTCGTTACAAGCGTCGTCAGCGAGATTGAAGCACTCCCAATATCGCTCGAATATGCTCTCGGCGTTTCTCGGTTGAATTTGCATAGCCGTAGAGAGTCGGCTGTTTAATTTGTACCTCGTTGGTGATGAACCCGCCTGAAGGATTTTGCAATTGATGGAAACTTCGATCGGCGGCTCGACTTGTAATACCATCTAACGACTAGTGGCCCCCAAAGCTGGCGGGGAATATTCGGCACATGAGGGCTTCATTGTCTGCATGCAACGTCATGGCCTGCTTGTAGTGACGTATATGATCAGTGGGGTCTGATTTTTCGTCGTAGAGAGTAAATGATGGAGCTTTGAACTTCTTGGGCAGGGCCGCCCTCGCAATTCGTCGGATAAAAGGAACGTGCCGGTCCTCTTTGTCTGAACTGCTTCTTCTGCGCTTGTTCCTTATATGTGGGCTTTTTTCAGAGGAGCTGGAAGTGTCTGAACGTCCCTTGTTACACTCCGTGGATAATGAATTGGGGTCGCTATCAGTTTCCCTTGGTCAGGCTCGAGGTCGTTGTTTACATGCCCTCAGGGGTCGTTCGGGGTCTTAGCGCGTGGCTTCTTTGGATTTTGCTACTTCCAGGGCCAAATCTTGTCGAAGGCGTTCATTTTCTGGGAGCATATTTTCCAGCCTTTGCTCATTCTGTTTAGCTTGTTCTATGATGGCTTGCATCGTCTCCTGTGCTGAAGTCATTGGTGAATCAAAATTCAAGGCGCGTCTCGCAGCGATGGTTTCCTTCCCGAGCATATCTGCCGGGGTGATGTCGTCTCTCTGTGTGGTCTCGTCGGTGGCTATCGAAGGATCTTGCGTCATGCCTTCCATGGATGTATTTGAGTATTCCCACAGACGACGCCAATTGTGGGGAAGTGGTTTTGGAAATACTCTTCAGATCCTAGGAGACGCTCTTGATACTCAGCTAGTCACCTGCAAACACAAATACTCGATTAAAGTGCGGGATTAGCACTCCGACGGGCAAGTTAGTTTTTCTACTCAAGAAAGCTTGTTTACTTAATTTAGTGAAGTGTTTCTTTTCTTACATACCATTCCAAGAACACTGCTTCTTTATTTATATCTGTTCCTCCTGAGGCCTCGGGGCCTGAGCTTGGTTTTCAATCATTACCCGTTCTTATATTAGGCCCCTAACGATCTTTTTCAATCGGCAATAAACTACGTGTATTATTCGCCCATCCTAGTCTCGCAGGATGGGGCCGATTAATATTTGCTGGACGTTCGGTTAGTGTCAGTACTAAAACATGCCCTTTCCGATTTAGCCATATATTCGGCTCCCACAAGGTATAAGCTAGTTTAACCGAAGAGTGAATTTATCTCTACTCACCGTTCTCGCGATTGGGTCCTTTGTTCGAACTCTATCACGTCCATGGTTCTGGTACGTAGATCTTGGAAAGCTCCGAGCCTGCAAGTGTTCTGGGACTCATTAACGGAGCGACTTCTAGATTGTGTTTGAATCCGTTCGAAGCCAAGCACTTCGGATCTCTAGGTTTATGGATCTGAACCCTTTTGAGTTCAAGCTCAAATAGGTCTCTAAGTTCGTGGTTCTGAACCCTTTCAAGACTAAACCAATACCTCGGAGAATGGATCTCCTCTGAGGGTTTCATCTCTTTTGAAAGTAACAGTTAACCTCCTCGGAGCCCCGTATGATCTAGGCCTCCTTGGATGGGCTTGTTGGACTCGCTTTAGAGATATCTGCTTGATGGGTCTTCCTCTGCCCAACTTGTTGGCTTTCTTATGGGCCCGTTCAATAGAATTCACTTGGCCTATTTGGCAATAATTTCTCCAAGCTCACCAATTTTTTGGGCTTTCCGATTGGGCTTTAATTGGGCCCAATAATTTAGTAGGCTCAAGTTAACGCCTCTTACATTTTGCCCCTTGCATGTATGGGAAATTTTGAATTTCTTGGACATGTAAATTTCCACTTCTTCGGCCATGCTTCGCATCACGCTCTCGAGAATATTTTGTCCTTATGTAGATTTTGGATAAGATTGATGACCCATCATATTTTATGGATAAAATTGTCAAATGATATTGATAAGAAGGAATCTTTCACTACAAAAAAAATAGTTTTTTGCGACGGCAAAACGCCGTCACAGATGCTCCACACGCCGTCGCTAATACCTTTTGCGACGGTAATTTGATTTTTTGCGACAGCAGGTGGGAGTCGCGACAAAGGGGGTTGCAAAAGGTCTTTAGCGACGGTGCGTGCCCTCGCCAATGGTTTTTGCGACGGGAGCGTCCCTTTTTTGCGACGGTAGTTTCCTGTCGCCAATAAGTGAAAAAAATCTAAGTTTTTGCGACGGTAAAGTTTTTCCGTCGCTAAAATTGGTTTTTTGAGACGGCAAAGCACCGTCGCTAAAAGTGTGCTACTGCATATAACTATTACCGACGGCATGGTGAGCCGTCGCTAAAGGTATGTTTTACAGGAGTTTCGAAAGCTTTTGCGACAGTACGGTGCCGTCGCAAAAGCCTCAAACATATGTTTTTGGGACGGCTGTTATGCCGTCTCAAAAAAAAAATTATTAAAAAAATTAAAAAAAACCTGTATTAAATGAAAAATAATTACAAAAAAATCTAAAAATTACATAATAATATAAATATATACATAAACAAAAGTTGACAAATAATGAAAATTCATAATGTTGTTCCATTCATAATATTACATAAATAAAAATTTAAAACAATAAAAATTATGCCATTACATAATGTCGCATAATACATACATAATGTTGTACACAAATTTAAATAACATAAATCAAAATCAAAATCAAAATCAAAACCAAAAGTTTTCATCTTGATTCTTTCGTGGGTTACAAAAACAAAAGTTGGACATAATCTTTATACGCCCGCATTCCACAAGAAGCAAACTGCTACTCAGGAAATATCTGAAAAAAATAAGATAAAAATAATTAATAACCATATAATGGTGTTAATATTGTAATTACATAAAAATATTAAAAAAAATTGACTACTATATAATTAGAAAGATAGTTAGTAAATAATTTTGACTAGACCGAAATCCGACTCAAACTCCCAAACCGGGAACCCAATTCAAGCCCCGTCTTCTCCCACAAGTCTCTCTTGCCTAGGAGGTCGTGTGTGCCAAATTTCGTGCTAAACCGACGTCGTTTGATGATTTTGGGGCCTTAACTCTCAGAATTCAAGTTTCTTATGGAACTAATTTGCCTAAAGTGAAATCCGGCTCTAACTCCCAAACCGGGAACCCGATTCGAGCCCCGTCTTCTCCCACAAGTCTCTCGTGCCTAGGAGGTTGTGTGTGCCAAGTTTCGTGCTCAACCGACGCGGTTTGGTGATTTCGGGGCCTTAACTCTCCGAATTCAAGTTTCTTAAGGAACTAATTTGCCTAAAGTGAAATCCGGCTATAACTCCCAAACCGGGAACCCGATTCGAGCCCCATCTTCTCCCACAAGTCTCTCATTCCTCGGAGGTCGTGTATGCCAAGTTTCGTGCTCAACCGACGCGGTTTGGTGAATTTGGGGCCTTAACTCCTCGAATTCAAGTTTCTTAAGGAACTAATTTGCCTAAAGTGAAATCCGGCTCTAACTCCCAAACCGGGAACCCAATTCGAGCCCCGTTCTATCCCACAAGTCTCTCGTACCTAGGAGGTCGTGTGTGACAAATTTCGTGCTAAACCGACGTCGTTTGGTGATTTTGGGGCCTTAACTCTCCGAATTCAAGTTTCTTAAGGAACTAATTTGCCTAAAGTGAAATCCGACTCTAACTCCCAAACCGGGAACCCGATTCGAGCCCCGTCTTCTCTCACAAGTCTCTCGTGCCTAGGAGGTCGTGTGTGCCAAGTTTCGTGTAGCAAGCCAGCGGTTTGGTGATTTTTGGGGCCTTCGCTCTCGAATTCAAGTTTCTTAAGGAACTAATTTGCCTAAAGTGAAATCGGCTCTAACTCCCAAAGCAGGAACCCGATTCGAGCCGTCTTCTCCCACAAGTCTCTCGTGCCTAGGAGGTCGTCTGTGCCACGTTTCGTGCTCAGCAAGCGGTTTGGTGATTTTGGGGCCTTAACTCTCCGAATTCAAGTTTCTTAAGGAACTAATTTGCCTAAAGTGAAATCCGGCTCTAACTCCCAAACCGGGAACCCGATTCGAGCCCCGTCTTCTCCCACAAGTCTCTCGTGCCTAGGAGGTCGTGTGTGCCAAGTTTCATGCTCAACCGACGCGGTTTGGTGAATTTGGGGCCTTAACTCCTCGAATTCAAGTTTCTTAAGGAACTAATTTTCCTAAAGTGAAATCCGGCTCTAACTCCCAAACCAGGAACCCGATTCGAGCCCCGTCTTCTCCCACAAGTCTCTCGTGCCTAGGAGGTCGTGTGTGCCAAGTTTCGTGCTCAACCGACACGGTTTGGTGATTTTGGGGCCTTAACTCTCCGAATTCAAGTTTCTTAAGGAACTAATTTGCCTAAAGTGAAATCCGGCTCTAACTCCCAAACCGGGAACCCGATTCGAGCCCCGTCTTCTCCCACAAGTCTCTCGTGCCTAGGAAGTCGTGTGTGCCAAGTTTCGTGCTCAGCAAGCCGGTTTGGTGATTTGGGGCCTTAACTCCTCGAATTCAAGTTTCTTAAGGAACTAATTTTCCTAAAGTGAAATCGGCTCTAACTCCCAAACCGGGAACCCGATTGAGCCGTCTTCTCCCACAAGTCTCTCGTGCCTAGGAGGTCGTGTGTGCCAAGTTTCGTGCTTAACCGATGCGGTTTGGTGAATTTGGGGCCTTAACTCCTCGAATTCAAGTTCCTTAAGGAACTAATTTGCCTAAAGTGAAATCCGGCTCTAACTCCCAAACTGGGAACCCGATTCGAGCCCCGTCTTCTCCCACAAGTCTCTCGTGCCTAGGAGGTCGTGTGTGCCAGGTTTTGTGATCAACCAACACGGTTTGGTGATTTTGGGGCCTTAACTCTCCGAATTCAAGTTTCTTAAGGAACTAATTTGCCTAAAGTGAAATCCGGCTCTAACTCCCAAACCGGGAACTCGATTCGAGCCCCGTCTTCTCCCACAAGTCTCTCGTGCCTAGGAGGTCGTGTGTGCCAAGTTTCGTGCTCAACCGACGCGGTTTGGTGAATTTGGGGCCTTAACTCCTCGAATTCAAGTTTCTTAAGGAACTAATTTTCCTAAAGTGAAATCCGGCTCTAACTCCCAAACCGGGAACCCGATTCGAGCCCCGTCTTCTCCCACAAGTCTCTCGTGCCTAGGAGGTCGTGTGTGCCAAGTTTCGTGCTTAACCGATGCGTTTTGGTGAATTTGGGGCCTTAACTCCTCGAATTCAAGTTCCTTAAGGAACTAATTTGCCTAAAGTGAAATCCGGCTCTAACTCCCAAACTGGGAACCCGATTCGAGCCCCGTCTTCTCCCACAAGTCTCTCGTGCCTAGGAGGTCGTGTGTGCCAGGTTTTGTGATCAACCGACACGGTTTGGTGATTTTGGGGCCTTAACTCTCCGAATTCAAGTTTCTTAAGGAACTAATTTCCCTAAAGTGAAATCCGGCTCTAACTCCCAAATCGGGAACCCGATTCGAGCCCCGTCTTCTCCCACAAGTCTCTCGTGCCTAGGAGGTCGTGTGTGCCAAGTTTCGTGCTCAACCGACGCGGTTTGGTGATTTTGGGGCCTTAACTCTCCGAATTCAAGTTTCTTAAGGAACTAATTTGCCTAAAGTGAAATCCGGCTCTAACTCCCAAACCGGGAACCCGATTCGAGCTCCGTCTTCTCCCACAAGTCTCTCGTGCCTAGGACGTCGTGTGTGCCAAGTTTCGCGCTCAACCGACGTGGTTTGGTGAATTTGGGGCCTTAACTCCTCGGATTCAAGTTCCTTAAGGAACTAATTTGGCTAAAGTGAAATCCGGCTCTAACTCCCATACCGGGAACCCGATTCGAGCCCCGTCTTCTCCCACAAGTCTCTCGTGCCTAGGAGGTCGTGTGTGATAAGTTTCGTGCTCAACCGATGCGGTTTAGTGAATTTGGGGCCTTAACTCTCCGAATTCAAGTTTCTTAAGGAACTAATTTGCCTAAAGTGAAATCCGGCTCTAACTCCCAAGCCGAGAACCCGATTCAAGCCCCGTCTTCTCCCACAATTCTCTCGTGCCTAGGAGGTCGTGTGTGCCAAGTTTCGTGCTCAACCGACGCGGTTTGGTGAATTTGGGGCCTTAACTCCTCGAATTAGAGTTCCTTAAGGAACTAATTTGCCTAAAGTGAAATCCGGCTCTAACTCCCAAACCGGGAACCCGATTCGAGCCCCATCTTCTCCCACAAGTCTCTCGTGTCTAGGAGGTTGTGTGAGCCAAGTTTCGTGCTCAACCAACGCGGTTTGGTGATTTTGGGGCCTTAACTCTCCGAATTCAAGTTTCTTAAGGAACTAATTTACCTAAAGTGAAATGCGGCTCTAACTCCCAAACCGGGAACCCGATTCGAGCCCCGTCTTCTCCCACAAGTCTCTCGTGCCTAGGAGGTCGTGTGTGCCAAGTTTCGCGCTCAACCGACGCGGTTTGGTGATTTTGGGGCCTTAACTCCTCGAATTCAGGTTCCTTAAGGAACTAATTTGCCTAAAGTGAAATCCGGCTCTAACTCCCAAATCGGGAACCCAATTCGAGCCCTGTCTTCTCCCACAAGTCTCTCGTGCCTAGGAGGTCGTGTGTGCCATGTTTTGTGCTCAACCGATGCAGTTTGGTGAATTTGAGGCCTTAACTCCTCGAATTCAAGTTTCTTAAGGAACTAATTTGCCTAAAGTGAAATCCGGCTCTAACTCCCAAACCAGGAACCCAATTCGAGCCCCGTCTTCTTCCACAAGTCTCTCGTGCCTAGGAGGTCGTGTGTGCCAAGTTTCGTGCTCAACCGACGCGGTTTGGTGAATTTGGGGCCTTAAATCCTCGAATTCGAGTTTCTTAAGGAACTAATTTGCCTAAAGTGAAATCCGGCTCTAACTCCCAAACCGGGAACCCGATTCGAGCCCCGTCTTCTCCCACAAGTCTCTCGTGCCTAGGAGGTCGTGTGTGCCAAGTTTCGTGCTCAACCGATGCAGTTTGGTGAATCTGGGGCATTAACTACTCGAATTCTAGTTCCTTAAGGAACTAGTTTGCCTAAAGTGAAATCCGACTCTAACTCCCAAACCGGGAACCCGATTCAAGCCCCGTCTTCTCCTACAAGTCTCTTAACTTAGAATGTAAAGAATGCAAAGATACATTTTAGCTTAGAATACAAAGATACATTTTATACCTGATCTTCTTGTGGTGGTGTATATGGATTCTCATCTTCTGCCGATTCCCTAAGTGCCCGGTGGCCACTCGATGCATCAGGAACCTATGTTAGTCAATTCATAATGTGTTAATCATATTTGAATTTTATACATAATCTTGAGTGAAAATTGAACTATCAAACGATTTAATTTATATGGAACCTGTCTGTTGGGATCCACACTCGCCCCCTGTGACACAAGGGCCATCATCTTAGCTCTCATCTGCTCTAAATGTGTTGAGAACTCTGCTCGCAGCTCCTCCCTCAACTCATCCCTTAGCTCTGCACGAACCTTCTGCGTGATCTGATCAATAGTCGATGGCTGGGGTGTTGACTGTGATGGCCCAGCACCATCTTTATACACCGCTCTCCGAGGCACAATTCTCCCGTATGTGCGACAATATCCATGTCCGTCATGACCTATCAACTCATGGAAAATGGCATTCCTAGCCTCCAAAGTCTGACCATCCTCAGGTAGCATAGAGAGTTGACGATTAAACTCATCCTGTATTGGATAAGACAGACAAGTATATGCCAAATTAAGATGGTTGACACAAAAAAAATAAACTTTAAATACAATCAAAGGTGTTTGGAAACTACCAAGGTCTGGATAACCTCTGGGTCATCTACTCTACGTGTCATAAGCCAAACATTCATCTTATCAGTAGACTCTCCCTTACTGGTCATCTACATTTTTTTTAGAATATGAAAATTAGAATCCAAATAATTTGCAAATATACAATGTTTGTTTATATACAAAAATAAAACAATAAAATGTAAATCTCATGCCGTATCTGAGAGAAAGTTGTACGTCCTGTGGTATGAGCTATGCCGTGAGCTCACCGATTTTTAGCGTTCCTACTTGCAATTTTCTATAACAGGTTCAACAAATGTAAGTATGTAAATATGATTTGTATGTTTAAATATCATAAATATAACGTAATTGTATACCTCAGCATCGAATGCGTAATACTCCACAAGTTGTTCCCACTGGCTTGGCACAACGTTCATAGGAACATCATCCTTCAGATTAGGATCAGAACTTCTAGGCTTGAAATACTTAGCCTTAAGCTTGTTCTTGTGATCCTTCCATATGTTGTTGCAGTTTTTCATGCAGATTGGCTTGTACTCCTTTGGACATATATTCAAATTGTCCTATAAAACACAATTTCAAAGTTTAAGGCTAAGTATAACACAAATTTGGAATTTGAATTTGTGGACAAAAATATGCTTTTACCTTCACATCCTTCCAGATAGCATCAACAATATCATTAGGCACATTGTTCCAGTCAAGAAAAGTAAGAGGAACAATGTTACCATTCCACACAATAATGCCAAGTTGAGTAGTTAACTTGGCCACGTTATCCCCTATTGGGCAGTAATTTCCATCAAATTGTATGTCCAGCTTTTTACCAGTACCCCACTCTTTAATGCCCTTGGCACATCCTCTACCACGCCTAGTCGAGGTTGATGAAGAACTAACATGACCTGCGATATACAATAATAATAAACAATATGCAATGGTAATAAACAAATGCAAATTTAAATAATGTGAATACAAATCATATCAAATAAAACTGAGGTGGTGAAACGTGAAGAAGTCGAAGGGTCTGCAAAATACAATGAGAATAAACAAGTTATATATAATGAGCATAAATAAATGTATGTGTAAATAATTTT
Organism: Camellia lanceoleosa; assembly: GCA_025200525.1. Classification (NCBI taxonomy): domain Eukaryota; kingdom Viridiplantae; phylum Streptophyta; class Magnoliopsida; order Ericales; family Theaceae; genus Camellia; species Camellia lanceoleosa. The sequence continues at coordinate 153,016,291 of CM045760.1, read as the reverse complement.
CATACAAATCAAAGCAAATTTATATACCTGTGGATGGCTCATAAGCTGATGATGATAGCTGCAGTGGTGCCACTGATGGTGGTCGCATCGATGGTAGGTGTGGAAATTTGAGTACATGGTAGCTATTTGTGGTGCCACCGATGGTGGTCGTCTGATGGTACTAATGGCCCTCGGATGGTGGTGGCACTAATGGCCCCTCGATCTTTGGCCGATGTGATGCCTCCTCGATGGTGGTGCTTGATGTCTGTTATGTAGCACATCGGACATCATCTTGTAGGGAATTATCAGGCTTCCTCTTCCTTCCCATAATAATCTGCAAGCAATATAACATTAATTGACATTAGAAACATAGACAATGGTTTGTCATCAACTATAATATGACATTAATTGAACTAATACAATTACAAAGACAAAGTAACTTAAGAAATTGATGATTAACTACAACATTGGCCTTAATTGAATTACTAATGTTGATTAAATATCGACCTATTTGAACATCAACTGTTTCCCTTACTGCGGCTTCCTCACCCAACCAACTTCTTCATTCTGAAGCATTATATTTTCTTCCAATTGTTGGCTCATGTATGGCTCGATTTGTGGATCGGTCGAACTCATATCAAATAAACCTCTTTGAGACATCTTCACCACGACTTGCCGGCTTGGTTTATGCAGTCCGCAAGATACCAAACTTGCTTTCTGCTTGGGGCGCCAAGATGAAAGGTTCATTGGTAATTCGATCATCTCGGTACAACAAATGATTGAAGTTCACCAACGTGAAATTGAAGACATCTTCTTTCTTTCCGTGAATGTTGTCAATCCGATCACTTAAACAACACATGTTTCTTCTCATTGGAATATCGAATCTCAACAATATCTATCAATTGTCCATAATAGTACCACAGACCCCAGACGAGGATTCTTGTCTTTTTACTAGCATAACTTATGGTATCGCCTTCAAAGCTACACCACAATTTTGTGTGGCTCGGCGATCATCCATGGCCTTTACTCGTCAAAAACCCATTCGGTATATATAGTTGAACCTCCTTGCGGTTATGAGGACCATTTGCCAATAGAATAATCTCTTCAGAAAATATGACATCAGTAGTCCTTCGCAAAGTTTGGACCTATTTAACACGAAAATGTAAAATTTAAAATGTAGATCGACTTAAGTAACTAGAATCTATAGAGTTAAATACATACATGTTCCTTGAACCAAATGTGAAAAGTTTCAAAATGTTCACGCCGAAGTTGATGATCGTCGACACGAGGCATTTTGAGCTTAAGTACTTCAAGGTGTTTGTTGTGTAGATTGAAATTTTAGCAATACAAAAAATTTAGTTGAAAATTCAAGAAAACATAATAAAATATTGAGTGAGTGACTTAACCTACTTTATGAATGGTTGAACCGCGTTTGTATTGAATAAGATGTACCGATGAGCTTGTACCCAAGAAGTATTATCAAGATAAAAGCTTGTGTTTTCACCAATAGCATGACCCAAATTATCATCACCACTGTAGTTCCTCACGAGTCGACTAGATTTGGTTTCCACATCATTGAGATATTGTGCACAAAAATTCATGATTCTTCCATAAGATATCCTTTAGCAATTGATCCTTCAGGACGAGCTCTATTACGCACGTATTGCTTCAAAGTAAGAAGATACCTCTCAATTGGATACATCCATCGAAACTGAATCGCCCCACCCAATAAGGCTTCATCAGCTAGATGTATAGGCAAGTGCTCCATTATATCAAAAAAACTCGGAGGAAATATTTTCTCTAGATGACAAAGTGTTCTGACGATACGATCTTTAATATATTGCAAATCCGTAAATGCGATTCACTTTCGAACACAATTGTCTAAAGAAATTGCTCAATTCAATCAAGGGTTCAATTACATTCTTCGGTAACGATCTGCGAATAGCCAATGGAATAAGTTGTTGCATCAGAATATGACTATCGTGGCTCTTAAGACCCCCAATGCTTCTATCATGTAAGCGCACACAACGTGATATATTGGATGAATACCCGTCGGGAACTCTTACTTCCTTCAACACTTTCAAGAACAAATCTTTCTCATCCTTGGTCATCGTGAATTGTGCTGGTGGTAAATAGGCTTTATTCGACCCTCTTAACTGCAAATGTAGGGGTTTTCTAATATTCATATCTTGTAAATCACGCCGAGCATTAACACCATCCTTCGATTTTCCTACAACCCCTAATATTGTCCACAACACATTGTCACAAACATTCTTCTCTATATGCATCACATCGAGGTTGTGTCTTATTAGATTGTGCTCCCAATATGGCAATTCATAAAAGATACTCTTTTTCTTCCAACTATGGGTGTGATGTCTAGCTTTCTCCTTCTCTACCTGTCTCTTATGCCTCTCCTTAAGGTCATCCCTCTTGTATTGGGTTAAAATACCCTCAGATTCTAATTGTAGCAACATCTCAGTTCCAGACAACAATTTTGGTTTGAGTCTGACTTCCCGACTACCATCAAATGATACTTTATCCTTCCGAAATTTATGGCCAGTAGGTAAAAATCTGCGATGACCCAAGTATGATTGTTTCCTACTATGCTTCAACCAACACGATGTAGTTTCCTTATTGCAACAAGGACATGCATATTCGCCTTTAGTGCTCCATCCTGACAAGTTTGCGTATGCAGGAAAATCACTAATTGTCCACAGTAAAGCTGCATGCATTTGAAACATTTGATTTGTTGATGCATCAAATGTTGACACACCCTCATTTCATAGTTCTTTCAACTCCTCAATCAACGGTTGCATATACACATCAATCTTGTCACCAGGTCCTTTCGGGCCGTCAATAAGCACGACTAAAATTAGAAATGGTTGCTTCATGCACATCCATGGCGGCAAGTTGTATGGAACGAGCACAACAGGCCAAGTGCTATGAACTATGTTCATCGTCCTGAATGGATTAAAACCATCAGATGCTAAGCCAAGCCTTACACTTCGACAATCATTACTAAAGTCAATATTCCGACGGTCAAAATCTTTCCATACAAGGGAGTCAGCAGGATGCCTGAAGAAACCATCATCAGTTCGTTCCTCTGCATGCCATCTCATTAACTTGGCCGTCTCGGATGACATAAACAACCTCTGCAACCTTGGCTTTAAAGGAAAATACCTCATCTGTTTTGCAGTTATTCGTTTGCCACCTTTGTTAGGACCATTTGAACCACCATCACCATTTGATTTCCATCTAGAACTGTTGCATATGACACATTTATCAAGATTGGCGTCCTCATTTCGAAACAACATGCAACTGTTGGGACATGCATCCCACGTCTCATACGTGAAGCCCAAATCTGTTGTGACCTTTTGAGCTTTATAATATGAGTCCGGGAGTTTCACACCCAACGGGAACGCCTCATTCAATAACTCAAGCAACATGTCAACAGACTTGTCTGTCCACTGATTAAGCACCTTCAAATGTAAAAGTCGAACAATGAATGACAAAGATGTGAACTTCTGACAACCCGGATACAATTCACTTTGTGCATCTTGAAGAAGTTTGAAATACTTTGCAGTCTCTGCATTTGGACCGAGCTGGGGTTCAGATGCATGGGGATCAGGCCCCTGTGGTTCATTACCCTGAACACTTGTACCGGCATGTGGATTTCCCATAGCCCCTTGTATCATTCCAATCATATCATCCCCAATGTCTAAATTAGTTAATGTTTCATTCTCTCGATTACCATGCAGAGATACGTAAGATTCCCCATGATTAATCCAATGTTTGTATTTTTTTAAAAAATCATTCAAAACCAGATGCTCTCGTACACCCTCTCGTACAAAATAGTATCGATTCTCGCACTTCCTATACGGACAACTGATCATCGAACCTTCAACCCTATTGGTGTAGGCAAACACAAGGAATTCATCAATCCCGTTAATGTATTCGCTGGACATCCTATTTGGAAAATTAATCCAACTCTTATCCATCATCTGTACACATCCACAAAAATATCTCATCAAAGTAACTCTAAATATAATACCTTTAACTCAAACCTATTCAAAAAAATACTCAAAACTCATCTATTTAAGTTTGTCTAAAAAATACTCAAAACTCATCTATGCTCTTTAACTCAAACTCATCTATGTCCCTAGACACATGTTTGCGGGATATGTATGCAATATATTTGTAATAAGGAAGATTAAACAAAGTTAGTTTGAAAAACAAAGTTAATGAATTTTTAAATTTTTAGAAGAAAAACAAAAATGAAAACCAAAATACAATCTTTTTTTTTTAAGTCCTTAAACGATCCACTTTATTGCATCAGTTTGATATCCAATGATTAAAATCACTCAAACTAGTCCAGATTTTGGAGGATTTGGGGGCTTCAATTGCAAATAAGAAAAGGTAAAACAAATCTTTAGATTTTACATATTTAAAATGAACAATTTGCCATTCCAAGTGCGATAGTCTCTAAAAGTCATGTACCCTCGATCTAGATCAACATTTTGAACCAACACTACTAGAATTATACCACCACTTCCTATAAACAAACTCAAAATCGGTTTTGTTCTCTTTATATCGAATTTTGATCTTTGTAAACATTTTATCGTTATCTTTCCTATTTATATTGTTGATCCTTACCTCAATGTGCCCCTCTTTAATGGTGACTAGTTGTTCATTTGTTTGTCAATTGTTTTTCCATTTTTTCAAACATAAGACGTCCTACTTCTCTAACATTCACTGCATTTTTTTAATTTTTTTTTTTTTGGCAATCGGTAATAGAAGAAGGAAATGTTAGCAGGAGAAGTTAGTTTAGTAGTTAGGTTGAGCTTTATATTGGTGAGTGAGAGTCCTTCAACCTCCTTTGATTGTCTTTTTTACACTTCCTGGACCTTATGTCATTGATTAAGCTAGGATGAAAATGAGAAAAAAAAAAAAAAATACTCGCATATTGAATCTGTTTTTGTTTAGTGGGTCGTCTGATTGAATATTAACATGGGTGAAGAATGCTAATTTCATCTCACCTAGGATACATACAAGCAATCTAAAGATTTTACATTTATGTCTAAACATTGTTCATTCTTAAGTTTTTTCTGCTTTGGAAGAAAAAAAATAATTACATTTTACATATTTTTCATATATATTTTTTTCTTTTTCATTTCTGAATTTTCATCCAAATTTATAATCTAAACACAACCTAACAAAATAAAATGAAAAAATAATGAAACTTTTTGGACAGCATACATACATATATATGAAAAATAATTTATATTCATGTATATATATATTTTTTTGAACAGCTAATACATATATACATATATATATATATACAGAGAGAGAGAGAGAGAGAGAGCATACCTGAGGTAGCTGTCGCCGTCGAAGCACCACCGCTAGCCCTTCGCCGTTCGTCGTCGCCGCACCACCGCTAGCCCTTCGCCGTTAAGTCACCCGCCGTCATTTGGTTTGGGGATTTAGGGATTTCGTGCTTCAAAACAATTTTAGGGATTTGGAGATCGAATTGAGCGGCAAGATGAAAGGGAAGAGGGGGGAAACTTGGTTTTTACTTTTTGCGACGGGAAGGTTTACACCGTCGCAAATGATACAAAATTATCCATAAACGACGCCGTTTTAATAAACCTTTTTTCGCGACGGACAAAACGCCGTCGCAAATGATCGAGTATTTGCGACAGCAAGCTTTTGCCGTCTCAAACATGTTTTTTTTCCTAACGGTTCAACACGCTGTCGCTAATAGTTCCTCATTTTAATACCCGACCGTGTAGTTTTATTACCGACGGTTAAACGCCGTCGCTAAAGCTCTTTTTTGCGACGGTTAATTTTGCCGTCGCAAAAAATCATTTTTGGCGATGGGGATCGCGCCATCGCGAATACTTCTGTGTTTTTGCCCTCTTTTCTTGTAGTGTTTTATCCTTATATCATGTTTGGCAAATACACTTTTGTGCCCTTTGATTTTTTTTAATTTTTTAATTTTTTTTGAAAGAAAATCAAAACTTGAATTGTTTAATGCTCCCCCAACCAAACCTTGACATTTAATTAATACGGCGGCACCAACTAAGCTGCTCAAAGAAAATAACCTTGAAAACAGACAAATCACAACAGTCTTGACCTTCTTCTTTTTTTTTTTTAACAATACATAATCATATTGCTTTTTGGGTATTCTCTCTTCAGAAATTTCATGTAATCACCCAGAATTTTTTTTTTTTTTTTTGTTAAATAGTCAGTGCATAATTTAATTGAGCAAATTTTCGAATTTGAGTGCTGTGTAAATTCTATGCGAAAACAGTTCGGTTTTATATTTTTTAAAAATAGTTACCGGTCTCAGAAAATTATAAAATTTTTGTATGTTGTTCACATACGAGTCTAGCACGTCGAGTAAAAATTTCAAGATTTATTGATGAGTATTTATTTTTTTAAAATTCACGGACTGATTGGTGTTCAGTTTAATTTACAGCAAAATTTGAAAGTGAGTTTTGGATGTTTGGTCCTTTTTAATTATATGATTGGTAGTAACCACCTTGGGAGTTGCTATTATTTATTATATAGGGTTATAATAAATATTTAAAAGTTAAATTTATGGTGTGTACCATACGATGAAAAATTATATATTTTATAAAGAATGAAACATGTATGTATTGTGAAATGAGCAAAATATTATATTTTGTGGTGTACAAAAATGTTATATTTTTATGGTGAGAAATATTATATCATTTTATAATTTATATTATAAAATTCTGAGTTATTATTACAAAAAATTAAATTATGTTTTTTTTTGAAAAAACCATCATTGTAAAAGACAAACCTCCACATGGGGTTGTCCATCCCTTTGAAAATTGCCATGCTTTGCTTTTCAGAGAGTTGCTTTGCTCTCTCTCACTTTGGATCTTCTCTTTCTCTTCCTCTCTCACAACGTCTCTCTCCCTCTCTGTCTCTCTCTTTTTTTTTCTTTTTTTTTATCCTCCATTAATACTCAATCTTTGAGCTTAGAATGGGAGTCGTTAGAGTGAGATTTTACAAAAGTGTTGTAAATAAAAGCTGGAGAACTCGTCGTAATCTTCGCAATGGTGTTCACGGATTCATGATCGGGCGACGTTTGCATTTTCAGATTTATTTTTCTTCATATTTGAAGTAGAGACTTTCTTCATATTTTTACATTAAAGTTATGGTATGATTATTTTGAGAAAATATATCATTATAAGAGATATTGCATATAGATATATTTTCATTTACTTGTTTGATAATTTTTGGAAGAAAAATTATGTTGAAATGTTGAGAATGTTGGTATTTTGAGATTGATTTTAAATTTGTAAAAGAAATCCGAAAATAGAATTTAATAGTTGTATGGATTATATCTACATCATATTTTGGTTAGATAATTTATTTTAAGAAATTAAGGTTGAAATATTTATCTCATCCTTGAATTTTGAAATTTATTTTTGAGAAAAATAAATTGACATTGATGAATATGGTGTGAGTTGTTAAGTTGAGATTATAGAATGATTTTGGGGTTTACGACTTTAAAAGTGTAATATTTATGATGATTTATAAATATTAATTTATTAATTTTAGAAAAGTTGTTAAATTATGGCTCGTAGAGATTTAAGAAAGATGAGTAGGCATGTTGTGGGTGAATTTTTGGTCCACGGTTTTGGTCAAAAACCTGCCCATAGTTTGGGTTTTCTTTTTGCTCACTACAAGCAATGGGTTTTGTATAGTGGTTGATTGGAGTTGGGGCCCGCCACTATATATGTTGGGCATCTAATATTGTTGTTAAAGACATGTTTGAGGAGCAATTTTTGGTTAGTTGGTTATATTTTTTTTGTTCAAGCCCACGGATTGTTTGGTTAGCAGGGAATTCAAACTTCCTCTGCTTCCATGATCAAGTTAGGTGGTTTGATATTATATATATATATTTGCAAGATCTAAATGAATTTAGAAATCATCTTTTGATTTGTTTTGAAAATGGAGTGTTGATTCAAGGAGGTGAATGATTTTGAAAGTGGGTTTACTTTCTTTTTCCTTGTAAAAATAGAAATTTATATTTTTGAATTATGTTGATAAAATGTGGAATATAATTTATTTCTAAATGTTGGAAATCGTGGGAGATTTCAAGTTATAGTATTATGTTGGATTGTAGGTTCATGTTGTTATCTTTTAATTAATATGTTAGAGATAACTATTTGGCTATTAGTGAAAAATTTACCTTGTTGCATTTAAATGAGGGATTTCTTGGAAGGATGAGAAATGATGGAACTTTGGAAACTTGATGTCTAATATGTTATCAATTTGTCTTGAAATGACTAAATTGGGAATGTTGATTAACATGTGGAGATGTATAATGTTGAAAATAGGGGTTTTGTTCAATTGACTCATACCTGTGTGTTTTGGGTTTAAAATGGAGATTATTGATGTTTTTGATAATATTTGAACCTTTGGGTCAATATTGAGAAAAAAGGGAAAAATGCCATGTTTGGGTATATTTGGGTCATTACTGTAATTAATGACAATTAATACGGAAATATGAAATTGAGTTGGAAATAATAAAATCGACTCAATATGAGGTAGAATGGTAGAGTTGGATTCATTAATCACTCGCTTTGAAAATGTTGAGATTATATATATCTGTTGTAACATTTATTTTCTGTTTAGAAATAACTGCTTTGGGCTATCGGTGGAGGATAGTCATGATTGTTGTAGAACTGCATGATGATTAGGTAAACTAAAACTAATCAATTGGATGTGTCATAGAGTTTGACGGTTGAAAGAATACATTAACTTTATGTATTGATTGATTGTGTATATGACTTATGTGTATATACGTTGTGTTATGTTGGAGGAGATAGAGGATGTACTCCAAGGTTCAGGGGAAGATAGGAGATGGACCTCTAAACCGGATGTTGTTGGGAGGAGATAGGGGATGGACTCCGTTGACACAGCTCATATGCTTGTCAGTTGATGTGTTGATATAGCTCATATGCTTGTCAATTGATGTGTTGATATAGCTCATATGCTTACCTATGGAAGTGTTGATATAGCTCGTATGCTTATCTGTTGAATTATTGATATAGCTCGTATGCTTAATTATTGAAATGTTGATACAACTAGTATGCTTATCTATTATGAAGTAGGAAATGTTTAGTATGAATTACTATTAAATTGTTGGCCAGGTTCTGAGCCATAGTCATCATGAATTGAATAGCATATATGAATTGGAAATGGATTGATGGAAAATGGAATAAGATTGGTCTTAGTGGCATATGAATATGCAGGTCTTGGATATAAGAGATTATATAATAAAATCATATGGTTTTGACATGATATGATTTCACGTATATGTATAAGTATCTTTGTCCCTGCATATCTTTTAATGTTTTAATATGAGATTGTTCGGTGAGTTTTGCTCACCCCCTGTCTGTACATGTGTACAGGGAATGCTTTTCAGATTTGAAGATCAAACAATGGGTTTTACCATTTCATAAGTGTAATGTGGAGAAGGATTGTACTACTTCATTTGTTGTTTGGCTGAGTGCTATCTTTTTGTAAAGAGTAGTGTCTTCTCTTTTATTGTAAGCCTCAGGGCATTTCTTTTAATTATTCATCATTTTCATCCAAGGATAAAATGTTATTTGTAAATGGATTTAATTAATGAATATTGGTAAAGTTATCCGAGTAATAAAATAAGGGGCTTGACATTTCAAAACCTAAAAATATTCTTTCCATTCAAAACAAACAAATCCTATAGCTTGACCCATTCGATTTCTATCTCTAGAAAATTGGAAACCCACTGTTCTCCTTTCTTGAAATTGGAAATTCATTTATATATATATATATATGCTCTTAGAATAATTGATAGACCACCGAATCACAGACATTTTTATTATTTATTTTTTTTTTGGAACAAACTTGATATTGCTTTTCCTTCAACAACCTACAAAATTCCAAATCCTTAGATTCTCTGAATATTTGAATATATATCCTTAGGCTATATAAAGGACCATCAGCATCACACATTTTTTCCTCAGAGAAAGGACACAAACTTCTAGTCCTTATCCCTTTCTTTTTTGCCAAACCCTATTCTTAGCCTAATCTCTCTCTAGATTGAGAGACCTAGCTTTCTTCTTCAACAAACCAGAGCTGCTACCGTTTGCACACTGACCTCCGTCGCAGCTTTAAGCACTGTCGCTATTTTTATCACTAAAGACCAACGCCACCTTGCACACCATTAGCGACCACAACCTCAGCTACCGTTGGCATCGCGACATCGTGGGCAACCGCCGAGTCAAGCCCAACTCCAGCCCAGCTCATTGCTGGCTAGTTCATCCTTCGCACCTGTCGCCTTCAACCTTCTATCGGCCTCTTCCGCTGTAACTTCGCCGCCAACCTTGACTGTTGCTCTAGTGCCAACCACATATCACCCCACTACAAGAATAAACACATTTGTCGACCACTTTTGCCGACCAAAAATATTTTCGTCGCAAAAAAATGAAATTTGGCGACCAAAATAAAATTTGGTTGCTAACATTTCAAACTATTACCGACTAAAAATATGTTGTCGCAAATAAGTATCTTTTTGCGACCAAATTCTATTTTTTGTCGGCAAAAATATAGGCGGAAAATGAAAATTGGGCTGCAGCAGGTGCGATCTTTTACCGACTAATATGAGTTTGTCACAGAAACCAAAATGACGTCATTTTGCTATGCAAATTCCCAATCAGTCATTAGCCGACCAACATGTTTGTCGGGCATTCCACTCCTAATTCAAACACTCGCATAAAACCAAATCCCCGCCTCTTTTGGCAAAAATGTCGAATTCGATCAGACCAAAATTCACGCCAATCACCTCACCTAACCATCAACCTTGCTGTCCACCATCCTCACCTCTCCACTGTCTGCGCCGCCGTCCGTCCGTCTTTGCCATTTCTGATTCATCTAGGTATGTTTTCGAACTGATAATCGTCTCTCTGTTTATATCTCCACAGATCTGTGTCTCACTTTTGTCTCTTTGCATTCTCTTACTCCTCTTTCTCATACTCATCTTCTTCTACAATGTGTCAGCCACCAGGGCCCTCACCATCGTGATTTTTCGGAGCATCTTTAACTCTCCCTAGCAACAATTGCAGGTAAAAATCTGCTGTATCACTCTCACTCACTCAGTCTCTGCCTGTGTCTCCCTCTCACTGTCAATGTTTGTGTTGATGTTTGCTGCTGGGATATGTGGAGAATACCATTTCACTCTGTCGTTTGTGAAGTCCCCCAATCTATTATTTGCCTTGGAGTGTGTTATTTCTCCTCTTTCTTTTAAGTATCCCTTTCTATATTGGCAAATATACGTAATGAGAATCAAATTTTTTTTTTTTTTTTTTGCTTTTATAAGTTATTTGTAAAATCAAAGCATCATTGGGGAACATTTTTAATATTATAGTTAAAACAAGCTATACTACCTGTCTTATGTTTCAAAAGTTCCACAGAGATTGAAGCGGATGATGAAAAACCACATGCAAAATAGGTAAATGATTAGTGCTAAGTTCTTATTTTCCTTTCCTCTTTCTTTTTGGGGTACATATCTTCCGTTTTGAGATTGGAATCAGTAACAGTACATACCTTCTGTTTTGAAATGAAAAATATATATTAGGACGACTTTATCTCTGCATACACATATGGTATCTCTCTATTTCCCATCAACTTAGTATAACATTAGGTCAACCAGTTCTGGGATATATGGGGGTTTATTGATCAAAGGATATCTTTGTATTGAGGATTAGAGTTACGCCAAAAGAGGGTGATGTCATTTTGAGTCTCTGTTCTTGGATAAGCAACTACACATGCTTTCTTGAATGTGTGAACCTGCTCATTATGTCTGAACATCATAATAGACCACATATGTAAGAAGCTACATTAATATGTGAACATAAATTAAATCTGGTGAAGGAAGATGATAAACCAGGGAAGATATTTAGTTTAGATTTCAATAATGCCAGATCCATGTTTGTTAAAAATATATAACAACTATATTCAATGCCAAACATAATCTTTAACCAGTTTGCTTTGAAGATCAAGAACATCATCAAACAGTAAACCAGCCCCAAAACTCATATATATAGAACATTTGAAAAGAAGCTTCTTTAACTCATTCATCCGTACATCTAAAAATTGTACCCATCTCCCTTTCATTCCCTCTCTTTAATTTCCACTATCTCATCTCATTCCAACCATATGACAGAGAGAGAAATAAAAAAATTTCCAGATGAATATCAATCAGAAAGTGATTAAGAGGGAGATAAGTGTTTCCCAAAAACAAAAAACGAAAAAAAACCAAGAAAAAGTGCTTACTGTTCTAGCTTAGTAGTGCATCAAGAACTCTCATACCCGTTGCAATGATAATGTTGAAGAAGCCTATTGGCTTCTCTAAGGCCACTGAAATAGGCTCCATGAGTAGTTGAATAATGGGTTCTATTCCATTTGCTTCACCTGCAAACAGAATTTGGAGTGGAGGAGAGGCAACAGCCTCATAATTTCCATTTTTGGGCAATGGCATAGAAAAGAACCAACACTGAGCTTTCCATTAAAGCCTTTTGCTGCTATAAACTTACAATACTCAATCTCTTCATTGCTCAATCCTTCTTCGCTCACCTTTCCTTGAGCAAAATCCAGTAGTTTGTTGAAAAAACTAGTTATTGAATCGACAAGTGATGGATTGAGCTCATGCCCACCTTCAGCAATAGTGAGTGGATCATGCAAAAACCCATCCATACACTCCCAATGCTGATTAGAGTCAAGTGAATGGATTTCTTGAGCAATTTTCTGAATTGGGCTACCTTTAATGCCATGAATCCAAGTAGCACCCATCTCAATCCTATCACCACCAAACTCAGAAGTGTTGATTCTTCCACCAATTATAGTCCCACCTTCTACTACACAGAGCTAAAATGATTCGTTCGAGCCTTGTGATGTGGAGAACTTGTTGGCAGCTGTGGGACCAGCCATTCCAACCCCAATAATCACAATTCTTGGCTTCTTGGCCACCATTGTTGCTACAACTTGTTAGTTTTTTAACTTCTCTTCTTTTCTTTTCTATTATTTTCTCAGTAGGACATAAGCAGAGGAATATATTAAGAACAGGGCTCTACTTTTCTTTTTGAAACTATCAACACTCCAAATTCTAAACTATCAACACTCCAAATTCCAAACTATCAACACACACACACACACTCTCTCTCTCTCTCTTAGTGTGACACCTCTTGTCATATATATATATATATAAACATAGCATTATAATACTAAATTATTTACAAAGGAAGGTAGAGCAAATGTTGTTGATGCCAAGACCCAATAATAGGTTGATGATTCCTTTCACCAACCTCACATGGAAATCCAGTTAATGACAGCCTACCAACTCCAACCTTTGAATGTTTTCTGATTAGTCAATAAATGGGTTTCGACCAGGTAATCATCAAACAGATGTAGCATTAAAATTGTTGCCACTTTAGGTACTATTACATGTTAAATTATTTATTTATTTATTTATTTTTAATTTCCTCTGGCCTTGGAATGAAATGGAATATTAATGTCCTAAAAAGTTGTGCCACGGTGGTAGGACAACACTGGTGAAAAATATTGATGTAGAAAGTACTCTCTTCTTCCTGTCTTGTTAATCACATAGGATCCATCATCAAGTGCACCATCAATTGGAAGCTCTTTTAAGTTGAGAATATGTATATTAGCCTCGTTAGCAAAAATACATGATGATTATGTGTCTGTTCAATAACAGTAAATTATCTTGTCATACATTTTCCTTTAATATTATAACATACAGGTTGCTCGTTATCATACTAATTATAAGTACCCTATTGTCTTTAGTGTAATGGGCAGTGAATTGGCAATGGCATTATTAGTATTAGCAATTACATTTGAAAATGGTCATTTTTAGTCGTTAGTTTGAAGCTGATAACTATTGCTCCATTTGATCAACCTATCTGTCTAGATGTCCTTTTTGAATTTTTCCCCCCCAATAAATTTTATGTGCTAGAAGCTCGATTTAATGATATAATGTTTTGCTAGATGGACTCTCTACCATTTGAATGCTGCTGGATTTTTGACTTCTTTAGATGATTACTTGAAGTCTTATTACATACACAATTAAAATAACAAAAAAAAAAAGGCCCAATTAGTGCACATTAATGTGTCTTTAAATAACCATAATTTAGATATTTAGGAGATATTGTAGGATAATCCAAGAAAACTAGGAAACTAATATAACGTTATAAACTTGTTCCTAAAAAAATGCAAATATCAAATAAAATAAATTAAATAAATCAAATACAATTTTAAAATTACAAAATAACAGTCCAAAGGGATATGAAGCTTGTTCCTCACAAAATTGTGAATAAAGATGGAAAGTCTTGTATCGAAGTTAAGATTAAGGATGCAAAGCCCAAGGTATTTAGCCCTGAGAAGGTCAGTCCTATGATTCTAATTAAGATAAAGGAGACTGTGAGGCATTCCTTGGGAAGAAAATCAATTGAGGATGTTGTTGTCACAGTTGTTGGTGAGTAGAACTCTTCTAAATTACTACTATTATTCTCCACTCTTCCAAGGATGCTGTGGTACTCCCTTTTACTTTTTTTTGCAACTTGCAGCCTACTTTAATGATGCCCAAAGGCAAGCTACCAAGGATGCTGGTATTATTGCTGGGCTGAATGTTGCTAGAATTTTAAATAAACCATCTGCTGTATCTTTTGCCTATGGATTCGATAGTAAAGGTGGTGAGAAGAACATCCTTGTGTTCAACCTTGGTGGTGGCACATAAAAAGTTAGACAATTTTTTTTTTTTTAGCACAACAAAGCTATTGCAAATCTCAAACTGTCATGATGATACATTTGATGGACTATATATTCAAATAGCACCAACCACGGATCCACTAGTAACAGAAGGGTTTAGAGTGTCTGGTCGATTTGTTGCCATCAGAACTTTGATGTTCCCTCGAGCATCAAATCTATCAAGCTGATTCACAATTTCAAGCATAGTGCGCTGAACCTTATTGTCTCCACTCACACCATCATCAAAACGTGCACCTCCTATGGCATCTAGTTCATCAAAAAAACACGATACAAGCTTTTTTGGAACGTGCCATCTGAAATAGTTCATGAACCAGACGGGCACCCTCCCCAATATATTTCTTAACAAGTTCACTTCCAATTACACGGATGAAACGCGCATCAGTTCTATAAGCCACTGCTCTAGCTAAAAGTGTCTTACCGGTACCAGGTGGACCATAGCATAGAACACCCTTAGGAGGGTCGATTCCGAGGTTCACAAACTTTTTAGGATCATTCCTTTGAGTAACTACATAAGGAGAAACAAATAAACCATAAACAAAGAAAAAGAAAAAGAAAAGAAAAGAAACGAAAAAACAGAGAAAACCATAAATAAGAGGAAGATTGTTTTCAACATTGTAGTAGTCTTCTATGTATGTCTGTTTTTGTCAAGCTTGATTGTGTTTGCCATGACCATATATGAACCTTGCACTTTTCTCTGTGTAAACATGAGTCTCATTGTCCAATCTATTAATACCCATTTCAAATTTGTAATTAGCAGCTTATACTCTGAAATTGATAATTTAATTACCTGCAAATGAGTTAGAAATTTTGATTTGAACTTACGATTCTTTGAAATAGATAATTTAATTACCCATTTCAAATATTTTCATTAAAAACAAACCTAACATTATTTCTCATTTTCTTTGGTATAGATGGATGATGGATGATCTCGTGCACGAGGCTAAATTGTACAAGACTACTTGGCAGTATAAGCATTTTTGGGAGGATTAAATATTTTTGGATAGATGTGTACGGATAACAAATATTAGTAGTTTTATTTGTTGATGGCTGCGCATGGATAACAAATAGTTATGTTTCAAATTGTTATGCTAGATGGAT
This sequence comes from Camellia lanceoleosa, assembly GCA_025200525.1. Taxonomy (NCBI): domain Eukaryota; kingdom Viridiplantae; phylum Streptophyta; class Magnoliopsida; order Ericales; family Theaceae; genus Camellia; species Camellia lanceoleosa. The sequence goes on along the minus strand of CM045760.1, from coordinate 153,000,349 downwards.
GTGACTTGTGAATGAAAACTTAGAATAGTTGTATTGTGTCGAATGTTAATGAATTATGTATTGTGTCGAATGTTAATGATTCAGTTGATATGAATGATGCTTTAAAATTATAGGTTTATTATGGATTGAATGAATTATTAGGAATTACAGGTGTATTGTTTTCCTGCTTTTGGCAACTAATTTATTAGTCGCGACAAATAAATAATTTTTTTTCTCAAAAAATGACAAATGCCGACCAAGAGTTTTGGTCGCAAAAAATACATCTATTGCCGACCAAAATAGCTCTTGGTCGTGGAATCTCACTTTTGCTGACCAAAAGTTTTGGTCACGAAAAGTAACAAATGGCGACCAAATTTTTTGGTTGAAGAAACTATAATTTAGCGACGAAGAAGTTTTGGTCGTGGAATGTAATTTTTGCCGACCAATTTTGTTGGTCGTTGAAAGTAATTTTTGCCGACCAAATTAGCGACTAACATGTATGGTCAATAAATGTAATTTTTGCCGACCAAAGTCTTTTCGCGACTAAATAGGTTAGTCGCGATAATTATATGTTTAGCGACCAACAATTTAGTCGCCAAATAGAACGTTTTGCCGACTAAAAATCTTTTTAGTCGCTAATTACTTTCCGCGACCCTCAATTGCCGACCAAATTGGCGACCAAAAAAATTGGTCGGGAATATGTTTTGCCGACCAAATCTTTAGTCGGCAAATGTTTTTATTCTTGTAGTGCCCACTCAACGCGTTGTGTGCAGTCGCCAACTCCTTTGCAACATCACCGCTGCTTCCGGCCTCAATTGTCCGACGCCGACCACTCAACTCGCGCAATTTGTTCGTTTTACACCCTGCTCTTGCACCGTTGCATCATTTGTCAACCGTAACTGATCATTGACCATGCTGCCCACTCAACGCGGCATCGGTCTACCCATATCCTTTCTCACCCACTATCGATGCTGTCATTCTCGACCTACACTGATTTTGGTCTTCATTCTCTTCCTACTCCTTTGGATTTGTAAGCAAGTGTTCGCCGAAACCCCATTTTTGAATTTCTTATTTGTATAAACTCTGATTTATAAATTTCTGGATAATGTAACCCATAAATTTTTGTTGTTGCACATCTTCATAAAGAGAACTTGATTTTTTCCTTGTGAATACTGGAATAATCAATATTGAATCCTTGCTAATTTTGCTAAAGAAATCTGGCTTTTGTTGCCCTGAAATTTATACTATTGAGCCTTGAAATTGTGTTTGATAAAATAGATTTATAATCTGTTTTCTTGGCCTTGCAATAATTTGAAAATTTGTTGAATCTTGGTGGGCTTGTTGAAGGCCATTGCAATTTGTTATTAAACACCATTGTTAAAAATTTGAAGAGAATAGAACACATGTGTAGTTGTTTATGTTGCCCAATTCTGATAATGCCTAAATCATGATATGAAATTGATATTGCTCGTCTTGTTTGTCGACTTTGATATTTCAGGAAAATGAATTCTTGTGTGAAATTCAAGACCCCGGGGCCCTCAGAACCCCCACTAATGAGAGCAAGGGATGTCCCTCGAAAGTCTGAACGGAAGCAAGACTGTCCCTCAAGAATCCGAATAGTGGCACATACCCTACTTCGGTAAGAAAGATCCCTTCTAACAGGTAACCAAGTCTCGAGGGCTGTTCTTCGGAAGTCCAAATGGGAGCACACACTCTACTTTTGGTAGGAAAGATCCTCGAAGCTCGCACTGATGGAAAAAAGGTCTGTTCTTCGAAAGTCTGAGTGGGAGCACACACTCTACTTCAATAAGAAAGATCCTTGAAGCTCGCAATGATGGAAATGAGATCTGTTCTTCGAAAGTCTGAGTGGAAGCACACACTCTACTTCAACAAGAAAGATCCTCGAAGCTCGCAATAATGGAAATGAGATCTGTTCTTTGAAAGTCTGAGTAGGAGCACACACTCTACTTCAACAAGAAAGATCCTTGAAGCTCGCATTGATGGAAACAAGGGTTGTCCTTCAAAAGTGCAAATGGAAACAATGGCTGTCCCTCGAAAGTCCAAGTGGAAGCACATTCCCTTCTTCGGGAAGAAAGATCCTCAAACCCCGCACTAATGGAAGCAAGGGCCATTCCTCAGAAGCCTGAGTGGAAGCACACTTCTTCCTTTGGAAAGAAAGATCATTTCTGGTTGGCAACCGAGTCTACTACTACTCCTTCTTCGAAGGACAACAAAAATTGAAAACTATCTCAAGCAACATAACATAACGAAGATATACAATATGGAGGAAATAAATTTTTTCATAACATAAGAAAGATGGAACTTCTTAGACAATGTAGTAAATACAAATTGTAAATGTCATAGATAGACTTCTTTTACAAAATGTTAACCCTTGTCCCTAGAGTTGTGAGATCATTTGGAAAGCTTTCACCAGCTGCTCGGGTTGTGGCTGTCATACGCCATCATAGCCACATCTTCTAAGATATCCTAGGGCCCCTGTTCTTTGAACTCTAGCTCATCTGCTTCGACTTTCTTTCTAAAGATCTTCTTAAGCATTCGACACTTTTTCTGTAGGATGTCCCAGTGATTGGTGGAAAACATAATAATTAGGGCCTTCGCGGTCCTTCTTCGACAAAAGCTCTTCGATACGAGGCAACTTCAGTTTCCCGTTTGCTACCCATTCTTTAACTAAGGCCTTCACCTCCTTAACACTACACGGAAAAAGAGTGTCGTCTTCACATTTTTTCCTCTTCTGACCTCTGAATTCCTCCCCTTACGACTTTCGGGTAGAAGACGCGGAAGCCGCAGTGACTAAAGGTCCTCGGGATGACATGAAGCTGGTTTTATAACTAGTCTCGAACCTGATCTCCTGAGACTGAGGTATGTTGATGTTCCGAGATGCTTCAATTAGTATCGAGAAGGTGAGTAGCTTGTGATTAACAAGAAGCATCTTATACCCGTTCAATGCCCTTTCAACACATATTTGGACCAAATAGCTTTCCTCCATAGCCTCATAACAGTCCACGGCTTTGTCTTGGAACCTCTGCACGTATTCAAGAATGTCTTCACCCTCTCGTTGCTTTTCCTTACATAGGGTAAGTGTGGTTACCTTCTTGGCCACTTGAAAGAATTTGGCGTGGAATTTGTTGACCATCTCCTTCCAACTTTGGATAGAGTTTGAGGCCAAGTTGACATACCAACTATATGCTCGGTCGGTGAGGGACTTCAAGAATTCTCTCAGTCGGAGGACATGGTTTGAACCATGAATCCCCAAAGTCTCGATGAACCGAACAACATGTTCTCGACCATTTTCTTGTTTGCCATCGAATTTGATGAACTTCAGCACCATGTACCCCTCCGGGTATGGATAACTCAACATCTCAATAGGGTATGGTGGCTTGACATCGGGATCAAGCAAAGAGGGTAAAGTCCTCTTGCCCCGTTCGAGATCGAACATGGCTTGCACATCGGCGAGAGTGAGAAATTATTAAGGGAGAGAACTTGATGGTGGTATTCCCGGAACTTGGCTTGTAGACCCGAAGACCGAGCTTGGAGCGACTTGGCTATTTGGGTGTTGAGAATTCATCATTGGTGTAGGAACGTGGTGATATTGACCATCGGCATCTATGGATATGACATTTGGTGATAGAGTGTTTCCATAAACTCCGTTACACGCCATGGATATGTTGGGTTGGGCTTAGAAAGCCATTGTTTGAGCCAATGGAGACCCGCTCTGTACATGAGTATAATTTACAATCGGTGGAACAAAATTAGGTATGGATGGAGCACCATTTTGTAGAGAAATTTCCGTGGGCCTTTCTTGAACTTCCACAGCTGCTGGAACACTATTCATCACGCCGGACACTCTTTTAACCACTTGTGGACCATGGCTCGACCCTCCAGATGCGTGATTTTGTGCTCTATGGGCCACAGATTGGCCATGACTTGTTCCTCCTAGCACTTGATTTTGCACACCATTTTGAGCAACTTCAAGGAGAATTGGGGGTGGGTCTTGATGGTTTTGACCATTCCCAACATCACTATGAAGTTGTTGTTGCTTGCCAGCACCAACTTGACCTCCATTTGTTGCAGGTGGTGCGAAATTCGAACCCATCACTAACATGGTGTGGGCAAGATTTTGAAGGGTCATGAGAATCTCTTGTTAAGTGTGTTGGAGTCCTTGAATGGCTTCAAGGATGAGAGGTGGGTCTTGAACTTGAGTCCTCTCATCACCACCATTGGAAGAGCCTTGTTGATGAACTTCTTCTTCTCCCGCCATCTTCACCGGAGTTGTGTAGATTTTGGATCTTGTTTAGACCATTAACCAATCCGCCTCCCCAGTAGACTCGCCAAATGTATGAGAGGGTTCAAGAATGCTGTCGAAAAATTTGAAGATCTTCGAAACTTTTTGAAGAAAACTCGAATTCTCTAGAAATGATGAGAGGATTAGATTCTTTAACAATCACAACTAGGAACACAATAGAAAAGAGATGATGGAGATAAGAGATTGGGTGAAGAAGAAGGCAAAGTAGTTAGAGAGAAAATAATGGCAAGGCTCTTCCATGGATCCCCCACTTTCACTCTCAAGGTATATAATGGAGAAAGGAAATTAGTTCTTTCCCAAGATTTGTCTCTCCAAAATCCATTCCTTATAAAGCTATGGGTGGGTGCTATTTATAGACACCTCATGATGTAGGATGGAGCCCATGTACAAGGCACATAGGGAATATTCTCTCTAACCACCTTGTCTGAGGAGATGGCCTCTCCGAGGATGAGGAAAACCCCAAAGAGGAGATCAACCTCTCAGCGAACCCTTCTTCTTAGCCACACCTAACCAATGGTCCCCAATCATCCTAAAGGGTCAGGAGTAATCCTAAAGGACGCCATGTCGTAGAAGGGTCTGGGGTAGTTCAAGAGAATGCCCTACCGCAAATATTGCCGAGTCTCAAGGAATCCCTAGATCGTACCACCTCGACCCGGGTATAGGCTAGTTTAACTAAAGAGTGAATTTATCTCCACTCACCATCCTCGGGATCGGGCCCTTTGTTCAGACTCAATCACGCCCATGGTTCTAGTGTGTAGATCTCGGAAAGCTCCGAGCCCGCAAGTGTTCTGGGATTCATTAACAGAGCGACTTGTAGATTATATTCAAATCCGTTCGAAGCCAAGCACTTCGGATCTCTAGGTTCGTGGATCTGAACCCTTTCGAGTATGAGCTCAAATACGTCTCTAGGTTCGTGGTTCCGAAGCCTTTCAAGACTAAGCCAATACCTCAGAGAATGGATCTCCTCTGAGGGTTTCATCTCTTTTGAAAGCAATAGTTAACCTCCTCGGACGCCTGTATGATCTAGGCCTCCTCGGATGGGCTTGTTGGACTCTCTTTAGAGATATCTGCTTGATGGGTCTTCCTCTGCCCAATTTGTTGGCTTTCTTATAGGCCCGTTCAATAGAATTCTCTTGGCCTATTTGGCAATAATTTCTCCAAGCTCACCAATTTTTGGGCATTCCAATTGGGCTTTGATTGGGCCCAATTAATTTAGGCTCAAGTTAACTACTCTAACAAACCCCATAAGCTATTTTAACAATTACAACCTTCAAGGCTCTCATCTTAGCTGCTGCTGTAAAGTGACTTTTACAAGGAAGGGCTATAGGCCAAAACATTTTTGTGGCATCTAAGGGTGCACCATATGGAGTAGTGTGGCTCGCCTCTTTCACGCCCCCTTTCGGAAGGTTTGAAAAGAAAGGCCTTACAGTTCGAACTCCCGTGGTTCTGAATCTAATCTCACAAATGCAATGTGAAACTGATAATCACCAAAAAGTTCAAATCTGGTAAATCGTTCGGAAAATTGATTTTATGATCAAAAATGCCAAAATTGGACTGCTTTGCCGGATACAGAGTCGCCACCTAAATATTTTTTATTTTGGGGAAATTTAGGAAACCCTGACTCATGCCAAAAGCCACGTGTCCGTCATCACCAAAGTTACCTCGGCTTGGAAACTTAGGTACGAGAGGGGAAGGTCATGAATTGAGCACCCCCGCTTGCCCGATCAACGATCGGCCTCTACTAATCATGATATGATTTTTTATAAACATTATGTGCTCTTGTTCCAGTTATTAGACTAACTTTACTATGTGACGCACGCAAGCAAGTATAGACTAGTTTGCTCAATTTGGAACAATTCAACTCATGTTTGTTTGAGAAAATGGTTTGAATTTGCCACCTCAAGTAGGCTTAAAAATGCGGATTTGCCACCAAACATAGTGGGCTTAAAACATGATTTGCCACTCAACAAAGTGGGCTTAAAACGCACATTCGTTGAATTGTTCCAATTCAAACAACAAGCCTTCATCCATAGGCATTCATACAGCTTAGCATTTAAGCACATAGAACCATGGTGAGCATGCTAATCATGGCAACATTCACATTCATGCAAGTATGCTAAAGCATAAAAACTCACCTAGCACTCCAACCTAAGAAGATATGAGTTAGAAAATAATGCATGATAACTAACTATATAAGATGCCTAATGTAACACATGCAATATGCAATTAATAGACTCGGCTACTAATATGGCATATGAAGCAATTTAAACAAAATGTGATCCAAGCATGTATTCAAAGAATTATTGAAATGACGATGTAGTTTGAATGACGCGCCGAGCCTCAGTGCATGCAACACAAATGAATGGATGCAAGCTGTAACAATCCCGACCCATGATTAACGCTAATCCGTACTTAATTATGCCTAACAGTAATCTAGGAGGGATTTGGAATTAATTTGCATCTGTATTGCATTATTTTTGTGTCTCTATCTGTTCGGTGTCGAAAGATCTGTTCTTGCTTGAACTTCGGTTTGCGAATTAAAAGCCTTATCGGCGTTCGAATCAGAAATTGACTTGATTTATGTGCTAATTAGGATTTATAGAATTTTATGGTAGGTTTAATTAAAATTTGGTTCGGAACGATTAAATTAGATTAAATTAGTGTCACATATCTGACCCTAGTTAGCTATGCTTTATCTAAGTCTATATTGGGCTAATTGAGTCCCACTCACCTCTTTTATTCATTTTGATCACACTTGAGCTTTGAGAGGAAGAAAACGTGGAAGAGAGTGAGAGAGGGAAGAAATTGGGATCAAGCTTGAGGTTTATGAGGGAATTGCTAGGAAAACTTGGAAGATCACTCAAGACCATCTCTAGCATAAGGAATTGAGATCCCTAGGTAAGAATGTTAATCTCTAGCCTTGAAGTTTGGTTGATTAGAGCATGAAATTAATGGTGTTAGGTGGATTAACATGGGAATTGAGCTACAAGAGTGAAATTAAGAATGAATTCATGCATGCATGTGCATTTCTTCACAATTTGAGCATGATTTCAAAGACTTCTTCCATGCATGTGGTTATTTCATCTATGTTTTGAGAATTCACCATGTTTGCTAACAATTTGCCTAGTTTGATCATGTTTTGAAGAGATTGAATACAAGAGAGTTCATGCATGTTATGTTCATGAGTTAATTTTGGGTTTAAAGTTGAATCTTTGCACAATTGGCATGTTTTTGGGCCATGATTTCTTGAAATAATGCTTTAAACATGTTGCTTTATGAGTTACTAAGTGTTTTCCAAAGTCTTGGGCCCAGAAAATCGAGTTTAATGCTTTTGAGGTTGAGTTTTGAGCTTGAGGATCAATCTGGAAATTCCAAATTTTTTATCCACGCTCGAGCGGGGAACTTCACGCTCGAGCGTGAACTCTGAGTACATGTACTTTCACTCGAGCGACGATGTTTACGCTCGAGTGTGAAATGCATATACCCAGAAGTTCTTGTGTTTTACAGTCCGCTCGAGCGAGGGAATCCACACTCGAGCGAAGGTCTGAGTCTCACGCTCGAGCGGAGGTCGAGCATCCGTCGAGCGTGAAAATCATGCATCCAGTACTTTTCCAAAAGTGTGCAGTCCGCTCGAGCGGGGAAAGTCACGCTCGAGCGGAGCTTCATTGTATGCATGTCAGCTCAAGCGGGGACAGCTACACTCGAGCGTAGACCTTATTTTCAACAAGTTTCAAAAATGTTTTCCAATGCATTATTGCATCCTCATTCCATCCTAGGCATTCCTAGGCTATGTTTAAGATTCCATAATGAGGATTAAAGGTTAGAAACACACTAAGAGCCAACGAAGTAAGTTATGTACAATTCGAATGTGTGTTTCAAGTGTGTATCCGTTATGTGTCATGTAGGTCACGTGCCGCATACCGTTTGACCAATCTGCTTCATCTGTCTGTCTCAAGGCCAACTGTGAGTTATAACATAGTAAAGTTATGTTCAACTGTGTTTATTTTCTGTGTGATAAAATGAGATCTGTTTTCTGATGTGCTATATTTTGTACAATGAATGAATGTCCAATTTCTGATATGTATTTGTGGCATCCTTAGCATCATGTGATATATGTTGGCTGTTACCCGGTATCGGAGGTTCCATCATGGAACTTAATCTGTCTGCACTCTACTACCCGTACCGGAGGCTCCATCATGGGGCTCAGTGTGTTTATTCTCTGTTACTCGGATCCAAAGGTTCATTTATGGAACTGGTTATTCGTAACCCTCACGTGTCTGCATCTGTTCTGTATCTGCTCTGTTAGTGCTTATGGATGTACCACGTATACTTACGCATGACTTATGATTTTTGTATATGATTTGGACAAATTATAAATTTGATACGAAACTGAATTATGAATTCTGAATCTGTACAGACTCATTCATGGAAACCCCTTTACTTTGTTATTGCACACTGAGCTTTCGCTCACAATTTATATTATGTATGTAGGTGAGTCGGCATGTGATCAGGGCCAGAGTTGACGACCTTCATTTCTGTTTTTGTCAGCCAACCGTTGTGCCTCCCGAGGAGGCTCCGATCGAAGTCTAGTTACATGGTTGTTTTTGTACTTATGCCAGTCTCTGTCTGTTTTGTAAAGTCGGGTCCTGGGAATTACAATTTTGTAAATATTTATGTCCTTCGACCGACACGCTTATGTATATGCAAGTTTTGAAATCTTCTGTCACATGTTATCGACACAGCTCAATGGACTATTCATGTTTTTGTATATTTGCTTCCACAGCCCCTTATTATTTGCTAATCTGTCAAGAGGCCTTTGGTAATCCAAGGATTACTGGCCGGTTACGATGCTAAACCTACAGGGGCGGGTTTGGGTCGTGACACAAGCATGCGATATGCTAATTAAAACATGTCCCTAATATAACCATCGAAAGCGATTAAATAAAAGGGAGAAAGATGTGGGATTGGAAGATATACACAAACGCACGCATACTTATGACAACATTACGCCCTTTGCGAAGGAGGGTCCAAATGAATAAGCTAACTAACTAGCTACGCTAATTAAGCTAACTAATTATTACAACACTTTAAACTAATTAACTAGCTACACTAGCTAACTAATTATTACAAACTGAATTAATTAACTACCCGTGTTAACTAATTACAACACTCTACACAATTAAACTAGCTACAACTAATTAATTATAACAATTAGCTAAGTGAAATGGCTCGGTATGTGATGAAGGCTCATGCATATGCTTGGTTACCACCCGAAAAGCCACTACCTTGCTACTGAATGCCTCTATTTGCACATTTGAATACCAACAATGCTGCCCACTTCTAGAACAACTCTATTTCACCTTACCAACATACAACACTTTTCATTGATGGCTGACATGGGCCGATCGGCCACCACTGGTGGCCGGTCGGCTACTGGTGGTCGTTGTCAACCACTGATGACTTGAACTTCCTTGCTGCGAGAGAGAGCAAAACAACTTATTTCTCATGGGTTGTTTCCACACTTTGCCTCTCTTTTTCATGAGGAAATCAAAGGAGGGACAAGATTTGGTTCACAAAACCACCAATCAAGCAATTTCATTGCATGATGGCTCGTGAAACCAATTGTGCATGTTCAATAAGTGCAAAATGAGACCAAAATGACCATCACCCTATCATGCATGATCAAGGGCAAAGGAGACCTAGGAAAATGGCGTATTTCATCACTTCTGAGTATGAAACGTCCCATTTTCCTTGTATTCAAATTAACGTCCGATTTGAACACATGCAATGCAACACAAAGAATGCTTATCTTGCATCTTTTACTTGCCAATTTTGTTTACTCATTTTAATTACCAAGTCATCCTTTAATCCATTAAGTCCATTGATGAGTGTCCTCTAATAGAAGGAGGGCTCAAACCCTACGTTGCTTTGGGCATGAAAGAGACATTGCACTGTTGATAATGAACCCCCTAAGAGATTAAACCATTAGATGTAGCACCTCCATTTCATACTTAGGTAAACAAATGGCTTAAAACCACTTTCAAAGCAAAACCAAAAGGTGAAGAAAGGGAGATTGTAGAGATTATACGTGCTGAAATGAAGTAGAAAAAGCACTAAAACATACAATCAACTTAAACCAGTGATGGTTAAAGCCTTAAAACACTAAGCTAGTGAAAGGGGTTACACTACAACTATGCAAAATAAAACTCAAATGAACTAACCAGCCCAAAACAGAGCTAAAACAGGTCATTTCATAGGCTAAAACATGCTGGACCTGAGCTAAGTTAAGCTAGAAAAACATGCTAATATGTGAAGCTAACTAGGCATGCAAACAAGACACAATGAGGGAAGGGAAGGCTAACCCCTCTAAATTTGGACTTCAAAATGGGTTTTTTGCTACTGAAAAACTTCTAAAATTCAGTGGTTAAAAGGCTCAAAAAAGTTGGTTTGAAAGTGATGAATAAAGGCACAAAAGCTTTACAAATTAATAAGCAAGAAAGGTAAACCACTCCCTAACTAAAAAAATTGCTCAAACCAGCACTTTTAGGCCACAAAAATAGAGTTTTTCTCAGTTCAAAACCAGCCCCAAAACAGTAAGAAAAGATGGTAAAATAACTTTGCAAAACAGAGTAAACTAGGCAAGTAAACTACCTCTTGAAGCAAATGGCAATTCTAGGCACAAAACCAAGATAAAACCACCTTCAAGATCTCCAAGAAGACCCCAAGTAACTTCAGCTCAAAGGTAAGAGGGTTTGATTTAGGATGTGTATGTAAAAGTGTAGAGAAAACAAGCAATTAGGCACAAAATTGTAAGAGAGAGAGAAATCTAGAGAGAGAGAGAGAGATTTTTACTCTAAATTTTCTAACCCTCAAAAATAAGGGAGGAACCCCCCTATATACAGAAAAACAAGTCTTGAGCTTAGAAACATCCTACCATACACATGTAGGGAGATGCAGCTCAATGTGCTAACAGCTGGCATAGCTGTCAACAAATATTTAGAAAAAGAGACTGGTGGCCGTCGGCCACCACTAGTAGCCGATCGGCCACCACTAGTGGCCGACAGGCCACACCAATGGCCGATAACCAAGGGCCATGGCCGACAGCCTCTACTGGTGAAGTTCTGGGCACAAAGTTTTGATCCAAAACAAGGCACAGAAAGGACAAGGTCTAAAGGCTCAAAGATAGGGCATTCCGCCAAGGACTTCGGGCACTCAAAATGAACACATGCAACCATAATCATCAAATGCACAAGTGATGACGTCCAAGTCTTGAGGACGGTCAAAAGTGGGGTGTCTATAGTTGTCCCTCTTTGACAGAACTCAGAAGTCGTGAAATGACGGGAGTGAATGTCAAAGTCTAGAGATGACCCATTTTGACAAGGCCGAAGACTTGGACAAACAAACAAGCAAGACAAAAAGGCTGCCTACGTATCCCTTTGCAAGGAATCAAACGAGTGTAGTTCTAGGGCAAGATGCAAGTGATATGCATGATGCAGGAACATAACTTATGATCATTCAATGAGGTTGTAATGAAACATTTAAATGCAAACGCTATGCAATGAAAATGCCACATTCAAACAAACCGAAACAAGGTATAGCAACCTCAAACACAAAAGTAAGAAAACACGTCACACGTGGGAATTACGAACCGAACCACATTTCATGAAGAAATGATGTAAGAAAATTATGCATACTCAAACACACAACGCGCAAGAAAGGTGAAAAGTGACCAGCGGCTGCACCCGAGGTCTCAACCGAAATCCTAATATGTTACACACATAAGGAAAAAGGTGGTGTTCACACTGGGACACACCCGAATGTGTTAACTAAAGGGAAGTGTAAACATTGGGACGCATCCGAATGTTTTTTAACCAAAGGGAATGGTGTAAACACCAAGACGCACCCGAATGTTTTTAACCAAAAGGAGTGGTGTAAACACCGAGACGCACCCGAATGTTTTTAACTAAAAGAAGTGGTGTAAACACCAGGACACACCCGAATGCTTTTAACCAAAAAGAGTGGTGTAAACACCGGGACGCACCCGAATGTTTTTAACCAAAAGGAGTGGTGTAAACATCGGGACGCACCCCAATGTTTTTAACCAAAAGGAGTGGTGTAAACACCGGGACGCACCCCAATGTTTTTAACCAAAAGGAGTGGTGTAAACACCAAGATGCACTCAAATGCTTTTAACCAAAAGAAGTCGTGTAAACAATGGGACGCACTAGAATGCTTTCAACCAAAATGAGTGGTGTAAACACCAGGACACACCCCAATGTTTTTAACCAAAAGGAGTGATGTAAACACTGGGACGCACCTAAATGTTTTTAACCAAAAAGAGTGGTGTAAACACCGAGATGCACCCGAATGTTTTTAACCAAAAGGAGTGGTGCAAACACCGGGACGCACCCGAATGTTTTTAACCAAAAAGAGTGGTGCAAACACCAGGACACACCCGAATGTTTTTAACCAAAATGAGTGGTGTAAACACCGGGACGCACCCGAATGCTTTTAACCAAAAGGAGTGGTGTAAACACTGGGACGCACTCGAATGTTTTTAACCAAAAGGAGTGGTCTAAACACCGGGATGTACCCAAATGTTTTTAACCAAAAGGAGTGGTGTAAACATCGGGACGCACTCGAATGCTTTTAACTAAAAGGAGTGGTGTAAACACCGAAACGCATCCAAATGTTTTGAACTAAAAGGAATTGTGTAAACACCAGGACACACCCCAATGTTTTTAACCAAAAGGAGTGGTGTAAATACTGGGACGCACCCGAATGCTTTTAACCAAAAGGAGTGGTGTAAACACCGGGACACACCTGAATGTTTTTAACCAAAAGGAGTGGTGTAAACACCGGGACGTACCCGAATGTTTTTAACCAAAAGGAAATGAGTGGTGTAAACACCAAGATGCACCCGAATGCTTTTAACCAAAAGAAGTGGTGTAAACACCGGGACGCACCCCAAAGTTTTTAACCAAAAGGAGTGGTGTAAACACCGGGATGCACCCGAATGTTTTTAACCAAAAGGAGTGGTGTAAACACTAGGATGCACCCAAATACTTTTAACCAAAAAGAGTGGTGTAAACATCGAGATGCACCCGAATGCTTTTAACCAAAAGGAGTGGTGTAGACATCGGGACGCACTCGAATGCTTTTAGCCAAAAGGAGTGGTGTAAACACTGGGACACACCCGAATGTTTTTAACCAAAAGGAGTGGTGTAAACACTGGGACGCACCCGAATGCTTTTAACCAAAAGGAATCGTGTAAACACCGGGATGCACTCGAATGCTTTTAACCAAAATGAGTGGTGTAAACACCGAGATGCACCCAAATGTTTTTAACTAAGAGGAGTGGTGTAAACACCGAGACGCACCCGAATGCATTTAACCAAAAAGAGTGGTCCTAACACGCCTCACGCGCGAGGGGAAGGAGTAAAGGGATGTGATTCGAAGGACACCAATGACTTCACCCGAAGCCCCTCTGAACGGACCGTATATACAATACCGTTTGACTGCGCTAGCTCTGTTGAATAAACTATACATACAATATCGTGCCTACGTGAGAAAAAACTCAACAAGTACAACATAGTAAGGGTGCATGTTTTATGCACAATTACAATAATGGTAAGGCATGTTCTATGCAAAGTATTGAATACATGTTCTATGCTAAGTACAAAATGCGTGCTCTATGCGTGATCAACAGCATGTTTCATGCTAAATAACAAAATGCATGTTCTATGGAAAATTGAAAGCATCTTCTATGCAAAGTACAAAATGCATGCTCCATGTGTGATCAACAGCATGTTCCATGCTAAATAACAAAATGCATGTTCTATGCAAAATTGAAAGCATCTTCTATGCAAAGTACGAAATGCATGCTCCATGCGCGATTGAAATACGTATTTTGTGCAACAGCATATGTAAAATGCACGTTCTACATGCGATATAAAGGGATGCATAGTCAACGTAAGAATGAAAGTGTATTCTAACGAAACAAGTTCAATAGCAACTTTCCAATTTACCTTTCAAAAGAGTTGCGATATGCAAAAAAGGATACGCCTCAGTCAACAATTGACAAACAACAATCACCGAAAACACAATTTCGAGTTTCCGCAGAGAGAATTTGAACTCAACAATGACCTTCCCTTCCACCTCTCAGGAAACAGGGACAACCACAACATCAAGACACAAAATAGGAGCATTGGGCACTGGATGGCCACTAGACGAGGGTGACGGCCACCTGTTGGCCACCATTGACGATTGTTGGCCACTAATGGGGCCTGTCGACCACTAATGGCAGATCGGACCAAAATGGTCTTTTCACCCATGGGTCTTTAAGTATAGGTCATGGGACCTCATTTGCACACACCCTTATGTCTGAAATTTCACCCACTCTCTCTCTCTAGACCCTTTTTCTCTCTAGATCCGAGTTTTATACGTGTTTTTCACCACCCCATGCATATTTTCTTCGCTAAACCCTCTTAGTTTACTCCGTTTTGAACTGATTGAAATTTGATTTCGGTGTTTTTTCTTGGAGTTTCACTACTTGAGACTTGTTTCCCTCGAGTTTCTCTCGGGTTTGGTGCCTTATTCTGGGCTTTGACTTTTTTTTTCATTTTCTCTCTCTTAGGGTTTGACTTTTTCAAAGTTTACCCTATTTTCTCCATTTTCTTCACTGTTCATCAACTCTTCACCCATATTATAGATGACAGATGACATACCACATGATGGAGCTCCTCTAGAGGCGGAGTTTGATTCTGAGGTAGAGTTGGAGCCATTACCACTGGGAGTGAGGCCTTTTGATCCGGCAAGGTATCATTCTCGGATGCATATTCTACCTGCTGGAGGCATTAGGCACTTCACTGATTTTGTTACTGAAGCGCCAGAGGATCTCCTATTAAGGGAGCTAGATTTCTATCTTTCAATCGTTGCCGTTAAGGTACAAACTCTATTCACTTGCACATCTGATGTTCTTTACTTGCATTTCTTGTGTTGTCTCTCATCTGACTGTATTTTTATCACTCCCATCGCATTTGTTTTGCACTTCCTTTTCATCTAACTGTATTGACACTAGTTCACCTGTCCTCTGCCATAGGGTGACTCTTGCGCATACAGGGGCTATGGGGCCACGACGGCTAGAGATTGGTATAACGAACTCCCCGCAGGAGTACAAGACATTGTTGACAAAGCTGGCTTTGGCCTATTCTGCCCTGGATTGACATGTGTTATAGCGAGTCGTCCACTTCTTGGAGTGCTAGTAGAGAGATGGTGGGACACCACCAATTCTCTCTACCTTTCTACTACCGGAGAGATGACAATGACTCCTTACGACTTCGCCATAATCACAGGCCTAGGCGTAGAGGGTGATCTGATTCCTCTTGATCTTGATATGGAGGAGTAGGAGGCTGCCTAGATTGAGCTACTGGGCGTGTACCCATCTTTGTTCCGGACAGCTATGGTCAGATACAATTGGTTCGATAAGCAGTTCCGGGGGACTGAGCCAGAGACAATAGAGGAGATAGAGCAGTACGCTCGGGGGTTTCTGATGTTCCTCCTCGGTACCACCCTATTTGCGAACAGGGCGAACACTGTAGGGTTATACTTGCTGAGCGCACTGGTGGTCCTTCCCTGAGTGAGTTTCTATGATTAAGGCGGGGCCGGCCTCGCCACTCTATATGGCTATATGAGCTCGACTTCTCGCGGGAGTGGACACTTGATCGGAGGCTACTGGCGAGCCTGGGAGGTACACATCTCAGTTTCCTCTTTATACTTTGCATTTTTTGTTCAGCATTTCTTACTTTAAATCTGTTCAACACATGTACTTTCTGCTTTGCATTTTCTATATATGTTCATGCACTATATGCTTTTTGCTTTGTATTTTCTATATTTGTTCAAATTGTATTGATCACATATCACTGTGCTTTTTCCACAGCTATGGGTGTATGCATACTTCTCGACTCTTACCCCAGAGCTTGCAGTGGAGGTTCCGTTAACGATCCCCTATTTGCAGGTGTATGATGGTCAGTTTCGCCACAGGACTTGCGAGCCCTTCACTTTCTTTAGACATTACTTTGACACCATAGCTACCTATGAGGTAACCTAAAACACGGTCATCATTTTTGCTCTACATTTGTTCTGATTCATATATTAGCAACTAATGACAACTAATAATCTATTCATCTTCTATTTGCAGATCACGTAGCAGCCATAGGCTATGATACTGACGGGGGTTCAAGGCTGGTACACTGTGGCCTTGGGCATTTTACGCTACTGTATTCTACTTGAGGGTCCAATTTGCCGAGCCTGGTACCTAGGCGAGAAAGTCGTGCGTTAGTCTCTGGGTCTGCCTACTCCGTTCATACCGATGATGCCGCCAGAGTCTATGAGGTCAGTAGAAAGCCTATCTGTTGGCGGGGTTATCCAGTTCATGGTGGGCTTGGAGGCAGAATGCTTCCGAGTCGAGGGCAATTATACGGTCTTCATTCAAACACACCTTATGCCACCTCTGACCGGTGTTCGTGGAGGTGAGAGGGCGAGACCTCCTTCTATGAGGGGCCTAGGCGACCAGGCGGCGAGGCAGTGGGAAAAGGCTTCTTAGAAGAGCGGAGGACCAGGGCCGGGCCGCCTCTGTTCTCCTATTTGGCGGTATACTGGGGAGGCATATTAGATTCCGATTGAGCCTGCTGCAGCAGGGCATAGATATGTCAGAGCTCGTAATGCACCCCCAATATGTACCACATTTAGTTTTCTCATCTCTTTTTGATATTTGTTCTTTCTGGACATTGATCATTCCCAATGCATTTGCAAGTACCCCGAGGATACACCGAGGATCTGTTGGAGCTATTAGCTTCATTTGAGGGCATGATATTGAGGAGGGAGGCATTGCTCGGCTTCCACGGGATTCAGATTATTTCTTCAGTTTTCTTACATTCCAGTTATCAAATGCTTATACACTGAAACTAAAATGAGAACTTCCCCACGCTGCACTGATACACTGCACCTCTATATAGTATTCATACACTGCATCTGACTCCTGCATACGCTCATTCTGCATATCATACTTGCATTTGATACGCATACTTTGGCTGACATATGACAACTGCCTTTTTAGGTTCCACCTACAAGCGACACCGGCAATTTGCAGCCTGACCGTGATTGCCTCCTTTAGTGATAGGGAGGAGAGAGAGACGAGCTTCGTCTGTAGAGGCGAGCCGAGGGCACCGAGATAAGAGTGGCCCTTTAGAGCCCATTACGGCGATGATGAAATTTGAGACTAGTGAGTAGGAGGCGACAAGTCGACTTCTTTGAGTCATCGAGTGGAGCGATGGCCAGCTCTGATTACGAGAGTAAGTCTTGATCTTGAGGAGGCTCCGGCGGAGGCGGAGATGGCTCCGGTTCAAACTCTGATTCTTGTTCAGACAGTGGCGCCAATGGAGACAGTACTGTAGAGTCCTCTCCTCCGAGGAAGAGGACGAAGAGGGCTTGTCGAGCCTGAGGACTGCTTATTTTTTGTAGTTTTTTGCTTAGCTTCTTTTTGTTAGTAGCGTTAGCACATTATACAGCTTCATACGAGTTTTATTTGCTTTTTAAAAAAAAACTTGTACTACACTTTTGTAAAAACAACTATGATCAAAATGAAGACCAGTGTATTTTTGAAAAAGTGTTGTGTTTTGTATCATGAGCACTGCATTGCATAAAAATGAGATCAAATTTGATATTGAAAACCAAATACTTATATTGTCACAACAATCTAAATCAGGTAACGAACCGACCAACAACTGAAATAATCAAAGTAATACAACTCGATAATCAAAATAACAACAACTCGATAAACAACAAAACAATTTGATATACAACAAAACAACTCAATAAACAACTCGATGAACAAAACAACTCGATAAACAAAACAAAACAACTCAAATGCAACTCGACAAACTTGCTAAAGTTAAAAGGGCTCAAAACAAGACCTTACAAGACATAAAGAACAAAACAAAACACATGTCTTCAGCATTCTTAGCACACAGATGAACAAGAGGACAGGCAAAACGACCGTCGACCATGGGTCAGCCATGAATAGAGGATGTCGGCCACCAGTGGTGGCCGGTCGGCTACCAAAGTGGCCTGTCAGCCATCACCAGTGGCCAGTCGGCCATCAATGTGAAGAACCTCTAGAATGTTGACACCTGGCTTCCATTCACTACCTTATCTTCTACAAAAGGTTTGGACCTCGTATTTTTTCCATTTCAACTGCAAATTCTTCACAAATGGAGCCATTCTTTGCCGAAAAACTCTCGAATTGGATTGCAACTTTAGATGGCTCGAAAAAGCTGAATTTCTGGGGTTTTGGCATAAATGCACTATTCTCATTGAGCCGTTCTCCGCTTTGTTTTCCGTTCCTACATGCCGTAGCTAGATGTTGGAGCCCAATCACGCACGTCTTTGACTTCGGGGGACAAGAGATATGCCCGATAATTGAAGAATTTCAAGTGCTAATGGAATTTCGGCATGATGAAGAAATCTTGCCTCAGCCCTGTTTTGGTCACATCTAAGCTTTGGGAATGATGTGCGGGCTTACTCTACACGAGGCCCGATCCTTTGTTCACAACGGAGAGCTAGACATCCCTAGTCTAATTCATCGATTTTATAAAGCTAGCAACCGAGACGACCTTCTTTGGTGGGGTTTTCGACAACACGCCCTTTGTTTGTGTATGTTAGCTCATTTCCTTCTTGCCCCCAGTTTCGAAGGGTCTAGCATTCGACTAATTGAAGTGGCCCAAGGCCTGAAAGAGGGAAGGAGTTGTATTGGCTTAACATTGGCTGAGACTTTGATGGGTTTGAACGCCTTCCATCGGCGAGAGACAAACAAATTTGCAGGGAATCTACTACTTCTGCAGGTAATGTTTCCCACCCTTTCTGATATGTGTTTCTCACATCTCTCTGCATTCATGCTCTGTTTTTCTCTCAAAGCCCTTTTCTCACTCTTTTCTCTCAACATACACATCTTTATTCTTTAATCTCTCTTTTCTTTCATCCCTCCCTAGATATGGTTTATGGACAAGCTGAAGGTAATGGACTCTTGCCCTGCATACTCAGTTCGAGCATATTTTTTTCGCCAACAGCTAGTTCATTTCTCGAACGAAGGGTGGTGGTGCCATTAGATGTATAACAGGTCTGCTGCTGACATTGCTTGGCATTGCCCCTGGTTTGATCTACCCAAGATGAGCTACAACATGGCTTGGCAACCTGGCATTCAACTGATTGGCCTGACACACTGTGTATTCTACTTTCCGTTCCGGTTCAGGCGCCAGTTCAAACATGATTAAATTTGCCCAGAGGAGGGGGTAGAATACCCGATTTCATTCTCCATTCGAGGCACACATTTGGCTAGGTACCCCAGTGCGTAGAGGACGAGAGAACTTTTAGCTCATGCCCCTAGTTTCAACTGTGCACTTTCTGGCGAGTGTCTGTCCTGGCTTGACGATGAGGCGCAATCCGGGCTCACTTTAGCATCAGAAGCTTCCACAAGCACAAGCGGGGGACGCAGGAGCACTTGACTCATCTATGCCCCAAGTTTATTGCTTTGATTTTTACTTTTCAAGTTTTACGAATGTAATAAAAACAACTTTGATTTGTATCGAGAGTTGAAGAACTTTGTATTAAAATCAATGGAATTGAAGTTGTGGGCACTGACAGTTTTCCTTTTGGTCCGAAAATGGTTTAAGTTGTAAAAAGATTAATTTGAACAAAAATCGACCTTTATCAAAACTTTTCAAAAAATCATTTTCGCTAAGAATCACAACTTGACATGCATAGAATTTGTCCTCGAGATATACAACCCCGGATCTGAAGACAACAAATTGCCCTTTGCTGAATAGCACTGCTCAGCATTGTAGCCAGTTCTCAGGGCGATCACAATCGAACATTCAGATAAAGAATAGACAAAGATGACCTGATCAACACATGGACAGGATAGTTGAGTTGGAGGTGTTTACAGCCGAACTTCAGGATGAAGTTGCCTACGTATCCCGAAGATGGGAATCAAGCCTTACGTAGTTCGGTTCGAGTTCACTCGAGTATTAACGCTCTCCTTTTGCGCTCTAACTTTCACCGAGGCCACCCTTTAGGGTTTTTAACCTTTCGAGCTCAGTTTTTCTTTATTTTCAATTTTTTGTGCTCTAACTTTTGCCTTGGTTGCCCTTCCGGGTTTTCAGTCTTACGAGCCTCTCAGGGGTAATATTTCTTCAACTTGTCCATGTTGATTGGTTGGGAAAATTCTAGGCAATCTGGTTCCATAAGAACAACAGCTCCACCCGACCAAATACTTTTGATGATGTAAGGACCAGTCCAATTAGGTCTGAACTTGCCCCAAGGGTCATGGATGGGAGCTTGGTTGTCTTTCAGCACCAAATCCCCTTCTTTGAGATTCCGAGACTTAACTTTTTTGTTAAAAGCCTTGGCGATCCTACGTTGATAACCCTGAACATGGTACAGTGCTTTCAGCCTTCTCTCATTGAATAGCACCAGCTCTTCAAACCTGCTTTGCTGCCAATCCACCTCTGCTATCTGACACTCAGCCATGACCCGCAGCGATGGAACTTCTATTTCAATCGGTAGAATAGCTTCCATTCCATAAACAAGAAAGTACGGAGTTGCTCTAGTAGACGTCTGAATTGAAGTCCTATAGCCCTAGAGTGCAAATAGCAACTTGTCTGGCCAGTCCCTGTAACTCTCAACTATTTTCTGCAAAATGTGCTTGATGTTCTTATTGGTGGCCTCAACAACTCCGTTGGTTTGTGGCTGGTATGTGGATGACTTATGAAAGTCATGTTGTATTTCTCCAACAACTTGATCACTTCTTTCTTGAAATGGGAGCCATTATCTGAAATGATCTCGTTCAGGACTCCATATCAACAAATGATGTTATTTCAGATGAACTTAACCACATGCGCTACTTTCAACACTGCATAAGACTGAGCTTCCACCCACTTTGTGAAGTAATCAATTGCCACCAGAATGTATTCATGCCCATTTGACCCTTTCAGTGTAACTGCCCCAATGACATCAATTCCCCAAACTGAGAAGTGGTGAAGTCATGTTGTATAGCTTCGACGGCAAGATATTCATTCGATTGGCATGAATTTGGCATTTGTGGCATCGCCGAACAAAACCGATACAATCCTTTTTCATAGTAGATCAGTAGTAACCTTGCTTGAAAATCTTTCGGGCTAACATTACCCCGCTCATGTGCGCTCTACACTCTCCTCCATGGATGGCCTCTATTAGGCGCTTTGACTCCTCTGCGTCGACATATAACTTGTGCATTCCCAGATGACCCCTCTTATATAGTTTTCCTTCACAAATGATAAATTGAACGGCTATTCGTCGTATTGCCCTCTTATCTTGGCATTTGCCCCTGGTGGATAAACCTCCTTTTCCAAGAAGTTTCAGATATCATAAAACCAAGGGTTTTGATCTTGTACTTCATCTATTGCGGCTATAGACTCGTAGGCCGGCGTATATCTCTGCTCAATAATAATCGGGCGCATCCGGACTCCAAAAGGGATGTCTATCATGGAAGATAGAGTTGATAAAGCATCAGCGAATCTG
Organism: Camellia lanceoleosa; assembly: GCA_025200525.1. NCBI lineage: Eukaryota > Viridiplantae > Streptophyta > Magnoliopsida > Ericales > Theaceae > Camellia > Camellia lanceoleosa. The sequence goes on along the minus strand of CM045760.1, from coordinate 152,978,433 downwards.
TTGTTGTCTATTAGTAGATATGTGAAGGTTAACTTTTCAAACCTAGGAATTAGAATGTCCAGGGTTAGGTAATAGATCTTCATCTTTTCTTCTTTGACCTTCCAGTCTCCTTTTGCTTGAGACACAACTAGGTTCGAGTCCCCAATGACGTCCAACCTTTTTGCCCCTAGTTCTAGGGCAGCTTCCAAACCAGCGATACACGCCTCGTATTTTGCTTCATTGTCAGATACTTTGAACCAGAGTTTGAAGGCTAAGGGTATATGGGAATTGTCGAGTGCTATCAGCAACACCCCTATCCCATAACCGTATTGGTTAGACACTCTATCAAAGTACATTATCCAAATTTTTTCTTTGACTTATAGAATAGCTTCATCTAGGAACAGGTATTCTACCGCTTCATCTCCTTTCACTGGGTAATCTGCCCAGAACTCTACTACCGCTCTCCCCTTAACAGACTTGCGAGTAACATATTTCAAATCAAATTTGAAGAGGAGAAGCAACCAACGAGCTAGCCTACCCGTAAGCACTAGTTTCTCAAAAAGATATTTGATGGGATCTAATCTCAAAACCAGAATTACGGAGTGAGCTAACAGGTCGTGCCTCAACTTCCTGGTAGCCCATACCAAGGCTAGGCAAGCTTTCTCCAGCGGAGTGTAACGGGTCTCATAATCCAGCATTTTCTTGCTCAGGTAATAGATGGCTCTCTCCACCCTATCCTCAGATTCCTGAGCAAGCATGCATCCCATCATTGTGTCCGTTATTGACAGATATAGAATCAACGGCTTCCTCGACTCTGGCAGCGACAACACAGGTAGATTCTGAAGGTATTGCTTGATCTACTCAAAAGCGAACTGACATCGGTCCTCCAATCGAAATTTCTTTTCTTTCTTCAGGAGACCAAATAGTGGTTCATAAGTCAAGGTTAATTTTCAAATAAACCGTCTTATGAATTGCACTTTACCCAAAAAGTCTCGCACTTCCTTTTCAGTCCTTGGTGGTGGCATTTCTAGGATGGCCTTGATTTTGGAAGGATCTACCTCGATGCCCCTCTATGTAATCAAGAAACCTAGCATTTTCCCTGTCGTTACACCGAAAGTACACTTCTGTGGATTCAATCTCAACTGGTATTCTCTCATCTGTTGAAAGAATTTCTTCAAGACAGTGTAGTGGCCCTCTCTTTCCTTGGACTTGACAATCATGTTGTCCACGTACACCTCGACCTCTTTATGGATCATATTATGCAGAATTGCAATTGCAGCCTGTTGATAAGTAGCCCCAGCATTCTTCAACCCAAACAGGATCACCCTATAGCAATAGGTTCCCCACGGCATAGTGAAAGCAACCTTCTCTCTATCCTCGAGTGCCATCAAAATCTGGTTATACCCGAAAAATCCATCCATGAAGGAGAACAACGCATGGCCTACGGTGAAGTCCACTAATTCATCAATGTGCGGTAAAGGAAAGTCGTCCTTCGGACTGGCTCTGTTCAGATCTCTCAAATCCACACACACCTGAATTCTGCCATCTTTCTTTGGCACTAGAACAATGTTGGCCAACCAAGTTGAATACTCAGATACTAGCAAAAACCCTGCGTCTATCTGCTTGGTGACCTCCTCTTTGATCTTTAAAGCCCAATTCGGGCGTATTCTCCGCAACTTCTGCTTGATGGGTCGAGCCTCAGGGTCCAGAGGGATCCGATGCTATACAATCTCAGGATCAATTCCAGGCATGTCTTCGTAGGACCACGCAAAAACATCTTTGAAATCTTTTAATAAAGTGACTAAGCGCTCGCGCTCCTCCGAAGACAACATGGACCCAATCTGGACCAGATGCGGATCCTTTTCAGTATCCACATTAATTGGAATGATTTTATCAACAAAGGGTTTTACAAACCTCTCCTCCTCTTGATTAATCAAATGCTTCAAAACCAGAGGAATTCCTTCCTCATCGTTTTCATCAAAATTTTGAAAATCATGATCAATGCAATAAATAAGGAGCACAGAGAAATACTCAGAATCTATAGCAGCATTCTCATTCAAAGATCCAGCTCATCCAGTTCCTCGGTTACAACCGACTCAAAGGAAAAGGAAAAAGACTACTTAGACAAAACCTCGGCATCCGGGTTATCAACCCCAGGAATACCGAACACAAACTCAGAAGAACCGGAATCTGATTTCGACTCTACAGACTTTGTGGAATCAGATTCTGGTTCACTAACTAACTCAGAACTGCTAAACAGGTAGCCCTCTTCCAATTGCCAAGTGAGGGATGGTGCGTCAGATGCATCCAAAATATCGCTAGAAGGGTTCACACCCCGTTGGTCTCCGATCATGGAAACGGTTAGGTTTTCCCCCAAGCTCTCTGAGTTGATCTGAGAATCTGAAAGGAGACATGCCAATGCTGCTCCTACTTCAAGTTCATTACTATTGGAATCACCTTATGTGCTCTTTGCAGCCTCAACAGTCAGTTCAGTCTATTTCTCCGTTTCACTCTCTTGCAGTTGTCAAAGAAAATCTCAAAGCCAGGAACCCGCTGCTTTTCAGAGTTGAACCAGGGTTCAGGGAAACCACAGAATGGGAAGTCTTCACCCTCCCAAACAAAATAGCCATTCAGGGTTCCCCGAATTGGTCGGTGCACAAGCTCATAGCGCTTTCCAGTTTGCTTAGCTCTGGCTCTTCCGGCCATTTCTTTCCCTTTCCTCACCCAGTCCTCTTTGGTAGGCGTATACCCAAGACCAAAGGCATGAAAGTTATGTGGTACGTCAGCTAACACAGTAATGCCCTTTCGGCTACTTCTTCCTAATCTCATTCCGAGCATGTGTTGCAGCTTGTTCATGAAGTATACAGATTGGGCGCTGACATACAAGCCCTCATTAATAGCCAGGATGTTCTGCACTACCCAAGCCTTAACCAAGGTAAACCCCGAAAGGAAGACATCCTTTTTGCCATGCACAATCTCCAGCATAGATGTAGTGACCTCTGGCGGAGGATGTATAGATGAATTTCCGAAGACTATGTCCACCTCTTTCCCATGGGAGTACTTCAGCATTTGGTGGAGGATGGAAGAGACAGCTCTTACTTGGTGTAGCCAGGGTCACCCAAGTAGTAAGTTGAAAGTGGCTAGGACATCCAAGATATGGAACTCAATGTCCTGTTGAGCTGGGCCAACCTGTACTCTAATTTGGAATATCCCTATTACCTCCCTGCTTGTATTGTCATACGTCCGGATCACCTAGGTTGTAGGCACAAAATCGGCCGGTTTCAGACCGATAGCATAAGCCATACGACAAGGACACACGTTGATTGCTGACCCGGTGTTGACCAATACCACTGGTATCCACTTCTCTCAGCACTCTACGGATATATATAGAGGCTTGTTGTGTACAGAGCCTTTCGGTTGCAGCTCTTTGTCTGAAAAGGTCAAAGTCGGCGCAGCGCCTCCTGGGAAGACTAATCCCACCAGTTGTTCCGGAGTGGTGCCGATGAATAACTTCACTTTATCCATCGTTGTCAGTACAGCCTGTCTGTGCACTCGCAAAGCCATAAGCAGCCCCCAGATAGATATTTCAGCTTGAATCTTCTTCAACTGTTTCAGCACAACCTCTTCCTCTAACTTTTTTTCCTTTTACCTCTCGACTTCTTTATCCTTCTCGAATGCCTCGGGTTGGTCCAGATGCGGGGGTTTGAAATATCGGCCACTTCTTGTCATGTGGTCGACTTCTTCCACATACCAGGTATTGTCAGGAAGGCCTTCACCCCAATCCTCATCAGTGTGAGCAAGATGCAGATCATCATCATCCCACAACATACCTCTGGCAACCGACAAGCAATTGTTCCGTTCTAGTCTAAGTGTTCTCTTAGCAGAAACATTCCCCGCGGGGCATTGAGCTATTCCAGTTTTATGATCACTTTCACTCATTTCTTGCCCAAACCGCTCCAGTACGAATTCTTGCTCTATATGTACAGTGCTAACAATGCCCAGTTCATGAGCCAATTGTTCTTCACCGTGCTTTCCGGTAGTTTACCTTTCCTATCAGCCGTTCCGGCCATTGCTATGGTTCCCACTTTCTGTTCTTCAAGCTTTGATTTAGTTCCCTCATCTATATCGGGTTCATCACTTAGCCACCCAGAATTGTCTGTTGACCCGCTCAAATCAAACCAATCAATATGCACGTCTCCTTGATCTTGCTCATCAAAGAACTGCAAATTGTCTATATCCTCCTCCAAGTCAACTAGATCATCTAATCCCTGACTTGGTCCATCTTCTCAAACTACACTGACCCCCATCCCAGTTAGCAATCACTTCCAGCTTAGCTTGATTGATTGGCACAACATAGCAGCTCGGGTCGTATGTCCCTTCAGATAAGTCCTCAAAGCCCTCGGGCAACGGACTGATATTCTCCACCAAGGCTGACATCCATTCATCTTCTACTATCACCACCACAGGTTCGGGTTGGAGTGAAAACGCGCTTATCGTGCACAAGTCTGTGTTCTCAGGGATGAATAACGTTGGCTTAGGTTGGTGGGAAGGGGTGATGTATATACTAGGGTCATAAGGGACGGCCAGTTTATGGATGAGGTTTATATGCCGGGGTGGAGGGACTTGATTATGTGATGGGAGAGGATTTGTAGTGACATTGGGTTTTTTAGGAGGTGCTATCACTTTATTATCAATGAGATCTTGAATCTCATGACGCAGTCTGAAGCACTGATCAATATCATGACCATGTTGTTGGTGAAAAGCATAGTATTTGGTTGCATTGTGTTTTAGAGGGAAAGGATCAGGTACTGGATGTTGTTGTAACGGCTTAAGATGCCCCTTTTTTATTAAGACCCCTTAGGCTTTAGACAAAGTCATGTAGAGCGGGGTGAAGACCCTTTGGTTTCGGGCTTAATGGCTCGAGGTTTGTGAAGTTGTATTGGATGTATTGGCGAACGGGTTAATAGTTTTGGATGTAGTGGTGACCATGCTCACATCCAAAGGCCATGCAGAGGCGCCACCAGTCGTAGCTGCATTGGAGCTGTATGTAAAGGGCCTTTTGGGTTGTTCCTTCTCACGGTCTATCAGCCTCTACTTCATCGCATCCTCAATTTGAACTCCTATTTCATGGAGCTCGGCAAATGTAAACAAAGGCAAGACTATCATTTTCTGCAATAATCTCCCTTGCAAGTTACGGACCACCATTCTGATTTCGTCCTTTTCAGACGGCCAAACAGTCATCATAGAGGCCTTGGCCCTCTATCGGGTCACAAAATCCGAGAAGCCCTACTTCAACTTCTGGCAAGTTGCTTCAAGATCACGAATAGTGACCTCAATCTGAGTATTGTAGGAGTACTGCGCTATAAAGGCCTCAGCCATTTCTTTCCAATTTCTCTTCATAGAGTCTTCAAGCTTGACATATCAAATGGCTGCTATACCCAACCGGGTCAAGCCAAAAAGCGAAAACTTCTGCAATCTAGTGAGACCCATTGGTCATAGGATATCAGAGAATAGCCATAGATGGACCATGGGATCCCCGGAGCCGTCAAACCTGTCTATGTGCGGCATCTTGAATTTTTTCGGTAGAGTTACTACAGATTCTATGTATCCATCCTCAATATCAGGGATTGAATTCACCGTTTGAAGAGCTTTTCTAGCTTGTTGACCTTCAATACAGTGGGGTCAACCTCGAATTCAAACGGCGCCTCCATTTGGTAAGCTGGTGCCTTGGAGGTCTGAAGTGGGATCGGATCTACCGGAATGCCCATATTCTCTTAGACATTGACTGTGACCTCGGGTGCCAGAATTCCCACTGGGGGTGCATGGGATACAGAGGCTACTGCCGGTTATGGTTGCTGTTGCTGTTGCTGAAGCCTTTCTATCACTTCTGCTTGGCGGGCTACGACCTCGGCTTGGTGGGCTGTGGTCTTAACTTAGCAGGTAGCATCTAGCTGCATAGTCTCAATAGTCTACTAGAGCTAACGAAGCATGTCTTCCATACTGACCAAAGGATGTTGAGCTATCAAAACTGGTGAATACTCTCTTTTTGGAGTAGAAGACTGAACCTGACTAGGCGTAGGTGAAGTGAAAGGTGACTACTGGATTGGTGAATCCTACTTGATCCTCCTCCGTCTGGTAACCGATGGGAGTGAAACAAACACTGGTTGTTCCCTGACAAGATCTCCAGATCTACAAATCCTTCTTACTCAAGTCCAGAGTGCTTAGGGGGTAACAGAATCATCTGAAGCAATGATGAAAAACTACCTTGCAAAAAAAGAAATAAAGCAAAAAGAAAACAAAAACCAGAAATTGCACAGCACCTCTGCTCAGATTCTAATCAGGACACTGATGTAATCAAAGCCGTAGAACCATGCTCAATACTGAATTCTGCCTCCCAAAAACTGATACCCAGACCTGCAACTGATACATACATTCCTGTAGAGTTTCACTCTAAAAGCACATATCAAGCAAGTGAGAGCCAAAACACCCCTATGATGGGGTAGGGTTACCCTGTCCTAGTTTCGTTAGGAGCTAGGGTTTCACTATGCACAACAAGTGGCTTCACACAATCCTGCATTCGGGTAAGCAACTTGTCCTAGTTTGGAACAGTCTCTATGGTTTCTAAATATGCAACTAGGTCGATTAGTCAAAAAAGGTACCTCAGCAAGACTACCTGATATACCTCTCGCTCCTGACACCGAGAAGTGAAAAGAGGATCAAACGATACAACAGTAGTCTAAATCTAAGGGTTGTGTTCCCATCGTGGCAGAGCCCGCAACCGGTCAGCCTTTTGGCAAGCTTTTCTAAGCGAGCCTCCGGCAAACCGTTTAGGAATAGCAGATGGAAAACACTATAACTTAAGCGCACCGATGCAAATGTAAATGAAAAGAAACACATAAGTGTAGATAAAAATGTCATATCATAAGGTCGAGTCAAGTTCTCTAAATCCCTAGCAGAGTCGCTAGAAACTGTGGCTCGCCTCTTTCGCGCCCCCTTTCAGAAGGTTTGAAAAGAAAGGCCTCGAAGTTCGGACTCCTGTGGTTCTGAATCTAATCTCACAAGTGCAATGTGAAACTGATAATCACCAAAGAGTCCAAATCCGGCAAATAGTTTGGAAAATTGATTTTAGGATCAAAAATGCCAAAATTGGACTACTTTGCCAGATATAAAGTCACCACCTAAATATTTTTTATTTTGGGAAAATTTAGGAAACCCTGACTCATGCCAAAGGCCACGTGTCCATCATCACCAAAGTTACCTCGGCTCAAGAACTTAGGTACGAGAGGGGAAGGTCACAAATTGAGCACCCCCGCTCACCCGATCAAAGATCGGCCTCTACAAATCATGATATGATTTTTTATAAACATTATGTGCTCTTGTTACGGTTATTAGACTAGCTTTACTATGTGACGCATGCAAGCAAGTATAGACTAATTTGCTCAATTTGAAACAATTCAACTCATGTTTGTTTGAGAAAATGGTTTGAATTCGCCACCTCAAGTGGGCTTAAAGATGCGGATTTGCCACCAAACATAGTGGGCTTAAAACATGATTTTCCACTCAACAAAGTGGGCTTAAATCGCACATTCATTGAATTGTTCAAATTCAAACAACAAGCCTTCATCCACAGGCATTCATGCAGTTTAGCATTTAAGCACATAGCCTCATGGTGAGCATGCTAATCATGGCAACATTCACATTCATGCAAATATGCTAAAGCATAAAAACTCACCTAGTACTCCAAGCTAAGAAGATATGAGTTAGAAAATAATGCATGATTTCTAACTATACAAGATGCTGTAGACACCCCATTTTTGACCGTCCTCAAGACTTGGACGTCACCGTTCGAACACTCAATGGTCATCCATGTTTGTGTTCGTCTTGAGTTCCCGGAGGTCTCGGTCACACGTGTCTTGCCTCAGGATCTCTCGACTCGACTGTTTTGTGTCTGGTTTTGCACCAAACACTTGTGTTTCGCCTTGGAGGGGCAGGGAAAGGCTTGTGGTCCATCCCCCACACTTCACCGGCCATGGCTTGAGGCCACCGGCTGTGTTTTGTTGCCACCGGCCAAATGTTTGGTCGGCCGGCACTATAGATGGCCGGCCGGCTATCTTTTTTTGGTCAATTGCACTTTTGGCCGGCCGACTACTGTGCATCTGCATTTGCAGATATTTGCATGCAGCTGGCATGCACTTGGCTCCCCTCTATACATGTGTATAGAAGGATTTCCCTCTTAGCTAGCTTGTCTTGTAAGCTTACAAGATTGAAGCTCTATAAGAGGAGGCCTCCTCTCCCTCTTTTAGGGTTAGACAACATTTCTTAGAGAGCTCTGGTTTTAGGGTTTGGTTTGTGTATCTATCCTATATCTATGTCTCTCTCTCTCTTATATTTGTGTGTGTTTAGCCTTAGGATTGCACACAAACACCCACTATTACACTATCCTCTTGGAGCTGAGGCCCTTGAGGGTTGTTTTTGAAGTTTTGGAGCTGGTTTGAGCCAAAGAAGCTGCTGGTCTTCCATTCTTGAAGAGGGTCTACAAGGGTGAGCACTTACTCCTTTAAATACCCTATTTTTGCAAAGCTTTTTTGACTATCTTGCATCTATTTTTGAGCTTAGCATATAACACATAAAAGTTCTGTTTTTGAGCCCTCTAAATAGTTGTTTAAGAGTGTTCTAAGCTTTGGGGTTGTTTGACCCCTCTTAAGGCTTGTTTGGCCTTCATCTTGTGCCATTTTGGTGAGCTCTGGGACCATTGTGTTTGGGCCTCCTCACCACTAAAATCTTGAGGGATTTCAATGATGAGGATGGTGCCTTGAGGTCCTAAGAAGGAGAGGGCCACCCCCTCTCCTTCTTGTCCTTGAAAAGGGCCATTTTAGCCTCTTGAGAGAGCATATTGTTTAGGTTCATGTTGGACATGCCTTAACTGATTTTTGTGCTTATTATGTCATAATATAGCTCTGTTTTCAATTGGTTTTGGTACACCATGCTTGCTTAGCATACATGCCTTGTAATGCCATGTTTAGGTCTTAACATGCTTTAGGTTTTGATCCTTGTTCTAGCATGATTTTGGCCAAGCTTTGTGAAGCTTTTGTGTTTGTTTTAGCATGATTAAGCTCTTTTTTTGGTTGTTTTGGTCGACCATCACATGCTTAGTATAGCCACCTTGCATTTTGGCTTGTTAGCCTTGGGTGTGTGAGTGTGTAGCATGCATTACTTGCAGTGTTTCAGTGGTTTGGAACCACTTACCATGTTATTTCAGTCCTTATAATATGCTTGCATTTAATGCTCCTTTGATGCTTTAAGAGGTTGTGTTGTATGCTCCATGTTTAAGCATTTGTGCATGCCTCCATGTGTAGATCATTTAGATGCCATCTAGGTGGTTTTTTTTAGGACTTGCCTTAACATGATTTAGGACTATTTTGATCTATTTTGGTCATTTGCTTCATGTGTCATATGATCATGCTTTAGGTCCTTGGACCAATTACATGCTTTGCTTGCTTTGCTTAGTTGTTTAGCACCTCTTTTTTATGCAATTTCAAAGCTTAAGGTGCATGCCATTTGTCCATGTTTGCATCCTCTTAAGTGTGCTTGAGAGTTACTTTTTGATGTTTAAAGTTTTAAGCCATGTTTGCATGCATGCTTATATATGTAGATACTTGGCTCATGACACATTGTTGCACACTTTTGTGTTGTTGCATTTGGCATGCTTTGTATCTAACATGTTGTCCATATTGCACCTTGCATGTGTGCATATTGTTCTTACACTTTGCATGCTTGGTTAGTTGCATCTTTGCATTACTTGCTTGCATGCCCATATTGCACACTTAGGCTCACATGCTTAGGATTGCATTGCATTGGCATGCATGCTTCACCTCTTGATCTAGCCATGATAGAGGTTGAAAGCCCCTTGGTTTGTTTATGTGCATTGCATTTCATTTGAAATCGAAATGCACACTTGATTCTTTGGGCCATCATGTATGGAAATGCGTGATTGGTGGTTCGAGAATCGAGGTCCATCCTTCTTTGAGTCATACATATGATAAGGAGTGTGGTTGGTGCATACATTGTTTAAAATGCATTGCCATGCTATGTCTTGCCCTCTGCTACTGTCAAAATCAGTTTCTGCAAGAAGATTTGGCCAGCCGGCCATCTTTAGTGCCGACCGGCCATCCATCAGTGGCCGATATCTCAATTAGTGGCCAGTGACCATTCTCCATGGTCGGTGACCAATCCCCTCAGCCAGTGGTGTTCCACAGCATTCAGAGAAGCAATCCTAGGACTTGTGAAGTCTTCAGAGGAGCAGAACAGTCAAAGCAAAGGCATCTTGTGCATGGCAGTGACTTTCCAAGCGGAACCAAGCGCGCATGCATTGGACCCTCTTCCTGAGGCTGCTGGTTATTGCTTAAATAGATTAGTTAATTTGCTTAGCTGATTTAATTGGTCTGTAATATTTAATTAGCTTGTAGGTTAATTAAATTGTATTATTCTTTTGGTCCCTCCGAGTGAGGGTAAATTTGTAATAAGTGTGGATGCGTGCGTGCATGTCTTCCAACCCCCACTTCTTTCTCCCTTTTACTTACCTGCTTTGATGGTTAGTATTAGGACATGTTTACTTTAGCATCCTTATGCTATGCATGCGTGCATCATTCATCAGTATTGCATGCACCGGGCTCGGCGCATCATGCTAACTACATAAGTATTTCAAATCTAACTTGAATACATGCTACTTGCGCATTTTCACATGTCATTCTTAGATTAGCCAAGCCTATTCTAGTGACATTCTATATGCGACGCATTAGCCATTTTAACATGAACTAGGATCACGCATGATTACTAACTAGTTTATTGTTTTGGCACAGAGTACGATATAAGTATTTATGTTTTAACATCTCGCATGAATATGAATGCTAACATGACAGCATGCTTACCATGTGGCTAGATACTTATGTGATATAAACTGCCTGAATGCCTGTGGGTGAAGGTTGGATTGTTTGAGTTGGAACAACTCATTGAAATCCGTATTTTAGCCTACTTGCGAGTAGCAAATTCTAAAGCGTTTTCCAAACAAACGGACATGCAATGTTTTGTTCCAATTTAGGCAATCTGGTCTATACTTGTTTGCTGTGCGCATAACATAGTCATTCTAGGCTAATAACCAGAATAAGAACACATAATGCTTTCAAAACAAGATATCACGGTTAGGAGAGGCCGATCTTCGGATCGGGCGAGAGGGGGTGCTCATAGCTGACCTTCCCCATTCGTACCCAAGCTCCCGAGCCGAGGCAATTTTGGTGATGACGGACACGTGGCCTTTGGCACCGAGTCAGGGTTTCCTAAATTCCCCCATTAAAAAATATTTAGGTGGCGACTCTGTATCTGGAAAAGCAGTCCATGTTTGGCACTTCTTTCAAAATCTGTTTTTCTCAAAACGATTTGCCGGATTTGGACTTTTTGGTTCAGATTAAGAACCGTGACAAAACGAGTCTACAGATGCCTAATGCAACATATGCAATATGCAACTAATAGGAAAGGCTACTAATATGGCATATGAAGCAATTAAACAACATGCGATCTAAGCACGTATTCAAAGAATTATAGAAATGACAATGCAGTTTGAATGATGCGCCGAGCCTCGGTGCATGCAATACAAATGAATGGGTGCAAGCATATACTAATTGAAACATGTCCCTAATCTAACCATCGAAAACGATTAAATAAAAGAGAGAAAAACGTGGGGTTAGAAGACATACACACACGTACGCACACTTATTACAACATTACGCCCTTGCGAAGGAGAGTCCGAATGAATAAGCTAACCAACTAGCTATGCTAATTAAGCTAACTAATTATTACAACACTTGAATAAATAGCTAAACTAATTAACTAATTATTACAACTCTTTAAACTAATTAACTAGCTACACTAGCTAACTAATTATTACAAACCGAGTTAATTAACTACTCTAGTTAACTAATTACAACACTCTACACAATTAAACTAGCTACAACTAATTAATTATAACAATTAGCTAAGTAAAATGGCTCAGTATGTGATGAAGGCTCATGCATATGCTTGGTTTCCACCCCAAAGCCACTACCTTGCTGCTGAATGCCTCTGTTTGCACATTTGAATACCAACAATGCTGCCTACTTCCAGAACAACTCTGTTTCACCTTACCAACATACTGCTCACTTTTCATTGATGGCTGACAGGGGGCCGGTCGACTACTGGTGGTAGCTATCAGCCACTGATGACTTGAACCTCCTTGCTACAAGAGAGAGAAAAACAGCGTATTTCTCAAGGGTTGTTTGCACACTTTGCCTCTCCTTTTCATGAGGAAATCAAAGGAGGAACAAGATTTGGTTTACAAAACCACCAATCAAGCAATTTCATTACATGATGGCTTGTGAAACCAATTGTGCAAGTTCAATAAGTGCAAAATGAGACCAAAATGACCATCACCCTATCATGCATGATCAAGGGCAAAGGAGACCTAGCAAAATGGCACATTTCATCACTTTTGAGTATGAAACGTCCCATTTTCCTTGTGTTCAAATTAACGTCCGATTTAAACACATGCAATGTAACACAAAGAATGCTTATCTTGCATATTTTACTTGCCAATTTTGTTTACTCATTTTAATTACCAAGTCATCCTTTAATCCATTACGTCCATTGGTGAGTGTCCTCTAATGGAATGAGGGCTCAAACCCCAAGTTACTTTGGGCATGAAAGAGGCATTGCACTATTGGTAATGAACCCCCTAAGGGATTAAACCATTAGATGTAGCACCTCCATTTCACACTTAGGCAAACAATTGGCTTGAAACCACTTTCAAAGCAAAACCAAAAGGTGAAGAAATGAGGGAGATTGCAGAGATTATACGTGCTGAATGAAGTAGAAAAACCACTAAAACATACAATCAACTTAAACCAATGATGGTTAAAGCCTTAAAACACTAAGCTAGTGAAAGGGGTTACATTACAACTATGCAAAACAAGACTCAAACGAACTAACCAGCCCAAAACAAAGCTAAAACAGGTTATTTCATAGGCTAAAACATACTGGACCTGAGCTAAGTTAAGCTAAAAAAACATGCTAACATGTGAAGCTAACTAGGCATGCAAATAAGACACAAGGAAGGGAGGCTAACCCCTCTAAATTTGGACTTCAAAATGGATTTTTTAATATTGAAAAACCTCTAAAATTCAGTGGTTAAAAGGCCCAAAAGAGTTGGTTTGAAAGTGATAAATAAAGGTACAAAAGCTTTACAAATTAATAAGCAAGAAGGTGAACCATTCCCTAACTAAAAAAAGGGCTCAAACCAGCACTTTTAGGCCACAAAAACAGAGTTTTTCTTAGTTCAAAACCAGCCCCAAAATAGTAAGAAAATATGGTAAAACAAGCTTGCAAAACAAAGTAAACAAGGCAAGTAAACTACCTCTTGAAGCAAAGGACAATTCTAGGCACAAAACCAAGCTAAAACCACCTTCAAGATCTCCAAGAAGACCCCAAGTAACCTCAACTCAAAGGTAAGAGGGTTTGATTTAGGATGTGTATGCAAAAATATAGAGAAAACAAGCAATTAGGCACAAAATTGTGTGTGTGTGTGTGTGTGTGTGAGAGAGAGAGAGAGAGAGAGAGAGAGAGATTTTCACTCTAAATTTTTTAACCCTAAAAAATGGGGGTGGAACCCCCCTATATATAGAAAAGCAATTCTTGAGCTTAGAAACATCCTACCACACACGTGTAGGGAGATGCAGTTCAATGTGCTAACAGCTGCCACGGCTGTCAACAAATATCTGGAAAAATGGACTTGTGGCCGACAAGCCACACCAATGGCCGACAACCAAGGGCCATGGCCGACAGCCTCTGGTGGTGGCCAACAGGTCACCACAAGTTCCAGGTACCAAGTTTTGATCCAAAACAAGGCACAGAAAGGACAAGGTCTAAAGGCTCAAAGGCAGGGCGTTCCGCCGAGGACTTCGAGCACTCAAAATGAACACATGCAACCATAATCATCAAATGCACAAGTGATGACGTCCAAGTCTTGAGGACAGTCAAAAATGGGGTGTCTACAAGTAGTTGCCAATTCTAACCAATAAGAAATATACAACTTTGAAGCAGCTTCCAAGTCTTCCACTGAGCACTAATATCAATTGAAGGAACAAGAATTGCAGCAACAAGAAAAAAATAAAAAAATAAACCAACCATTTCAAGCATTAAGAACAATAAGAGAGTGAAAACCGAACCAATATAAATAAGATCGAGATAAGAGAGTGAAGCATTAAGGAACTGTTGCTTTGAATGTCAAGACCGTGATAAGATCGAGATGCAAGATACTCTGTCCCAAATTTAGCTGTTCCCTTGATTATAGATTTAGGGTCCTTATCGCTCACCTGAAGAGCCTTCTTTGTTTCTTTCACTAAGGCAAGAGTTCCATCTTCATTTTCCTCACTAGTCTCTGATAACCCACAAATATTAGAAACATTCGAAATATTAGAAACATTAATTACATTTACCATGTTCCTGTCCTATGTAGAAAAAACACCAAAAAGGTAAGTTTGGGTTATGTATGATTTTATCCGTCTTACCTACAGAAAAACAAGAAATAAATAAACAAATAAGAGAGAAAGTTTTTCATCAAGTAAATTAATGGACACGGAAAACAAGTAGAAAAATAAATAATCACCTGGTAAAGATTTTCCCTCTGCCTTTTGGAGAGTGTTTTCTAATCTAACAACTAAAATGGCCATATCAATAAGGTAGGGACAATCAATATAAATAATTTTATTGTAAACAACTTTATCACCAGATAATCCCTACTGATCTAGGAAAGGGATATATTAAAGGAAACAAACAGCTAAATAATTTGAGGTATGTGTTAGGGAAAATCGATAATTCCCCACAAGTAAATCAATCAATGGGAATAAAAAACTAATGCGGAAAAATTAAATCAAAGGCAACACAAGAATTTTTACGTGATTCCCTCAATGTGAGGTACGTCCACAGGATCGAAATCCGATTCCACTATCAATCAAATAGATTCCAAATGATTACAAATGAGACACTAATGGTCTCACAAAACCACCCTTAGGTGAATTCCAAATAATCACAAATAAACAAGAGGAAAGACCTCACCAAATAGATGAACCAAAATCTTCAGAACCAGAGTTGAAGAAGACCCAAAATAACGAACCAAATTAGTTTCAGAACAGAGGCAACATGAACAAATCAAGTACCTTGACCAACCTTAACCAATCGGCACTATTACCAAAGCTCTATAGCAGCCGCCACTTTTGTGTGTTGAACAAAAACAATACCTCCAATATGAACATAATATATTGAATCTAGGGTTTTCTTCTCAAAACCTTAGTTGTTTCCAAATTAGGTTGGGTCTCCTCAAATTAAATATAATATATAAAAAATATATTATAATTAATACTAAATCAAACTAAACTCTTTTTCCAAAACCAATTGGGTCCCACACTCCAATAAGGAGGTATACCCAACAATTCTCCCCCTACCGACTTAGGTGGAAACATCAACCATACCCACCAAAGTTCGACACTTTAAATGTTTGTCCCTCGACAAAGTCTTAGTCAGCATATCTGAAATATTATCATCTGTGTAAACCTTTTCGAGTTGCAACAATTTCGAATCTAACACATCACGAATCCAATGGTATCTCACATCAATGTGTTTCGATCTCGAATGAAAAGTAGAATTTTTACTCAAGTGAATAGCACTTTGACTATCACAATAAAGCACATACTTTTCTTGCTTCAAACCCAACTCTTGCAAAAAATTCTTCAACCATAACTCTTCTTTGCAAGCTTCTGTAATAGAAATAAATTCAGCTTCGGTAGTTGAGAGAGCAACACATTTTTGTAATTTAGATTGCCATGCCACAGCTCCCCCTGCAAAAGTCATCAAATACCCCGAAGTAGATTTCCTAGAATCAACATCACCAGCCATGTCAGAATCTGTGAATCCATCAAGCATCGGCTTACCATCCCCAAAACACAAACACACCTTCGAAGTCCCTCGAAGATATCTTAGAATCCATTTTACCGCTGCCCAATGTTCTTTACTCGGATTAGAGAGAAAACGACTCACCACACCAACGGCGTGAGCAATATCTGGCCTAGTACAAACCATGGCGTACATCAAAGAACCAACTGCTAAAGCATAAGGAACTTTCAACATCTCTTCTTTGACTTTCTCACTTGTAGGACATTGATTCGAACTAAGCTTGAAGTGACCCACAAGTGGACAACCAACCGACTTTGCTTTATCTATGTTGAACCTCTCAAGAACTTTCTCAATGTAGCTTTCTTGAGACAACCAAATCAGTCCCTCTTTGCGATCACGAACAATTTTCATATCAAGTATTTGCTTTGCCGGTCCCAAATCTTTCATAGCAAAAGATTTACTCAACTCTACCTTCAACTTGTTGATCATGGTAGAATCTGGACCCACAATTAACATGTCATCAACATAAAGCAAAAGAATAATAAATTTACCATCCGAAAATTTTTTCACAAACACACAATGGTCCGAAGTGGTTTTCGAAAAACCATTATTCATCATAAAAGAGTCAAATTTTTTGTACCATTGCCGTGGAGCTTGCTTGAGGCCATACAAACTTTTCTTCAATTTGCAAACAAATTTCTCTTTCCCTTTCTCTACAAAACCTTCCGGTTGCTCCATGTAAATTTCTTCTTCAAGATCACCGTGAAGAAATGCGGTATTCACATCAAGTTGTTCAACTTCAAGATTCATACTTACAGCCATGCCAAGTACAACCCGAATAGAAGACATCTTCACAACTGGCGAGAAAATCTCATCAAAGTCAATACCTTTCTTTTACCCAAAGCCTTTCACAACAAGACGTGCTTTATACCTCAGATTCTTCATATCATTCTTCAATTTGAAAACCCACTTATTTTTCAGAATTTTCCTCCCTTTAGGCAACTTCACTAAATCATAAGTCTGGTTTTCAAGCAAGGAATTCATCTCCTCTTCCATGGCCTTTTTCCAATCATCTTTCTTGGTATGCTCAATTGCTTCTTGGTAGCTCTCCGGCTCCCCTTGATCGGAAATCAATACAAATTCATTGGGAGGATACTTGCTTGAAGGTTGTCGGTCCCTTGTAGATTTTCTTAACTCAAGTTGTGGTGGCGGTTCTTGAGTTGGATGCTCTTCCTTAATTTCTGACTCAACTTCATTAGGATTAGCATCATCCTCTATATCTTCAATAGGTGGCTGCACATCTCCTCCATTTTCATCATCAACTGGAGATGAAGGAGATGGATCCATGTCAATGAGATCACTAGTTTTTGGCTCCAGTTGATCACCTTTACCAAAGTCTTCAATTGTTTGGTCTTCAACAAACACAACATCACAGCTTCGAATGACTTTCTTGTCGACCGGATCCCATAATCTATACCCGAATTCATCACGCCTATAGCCAAGAAAAATACATTGTCTTGACTTACTATCAAGCTTGGACCTCTCATCCTTTGGAATGTGAACAAAAGCTCAGCAACCAAACACTCTCAAGTGCTCATAAGACACATCTTTGCCAGTCCAAACTCTTTCAGGAACATCACCATTCAAAGGATAGCAAGGAGACAAATTGATCATGTCAACCGCTGTACTCATTGCCTCACCCCAAAAGGATCTTGGCAATTTAGCTTGTGAAAGCAAACACCTTGTTCTTTCTACAGTGGTGCGGTTCATCCTCTCGACAACGCCATTTTGTTGAGTAGTCTTCTTAACTATCTTTTGGTGCCGAATACCTTGGTTGCGACAATACTCATCAAATGGCCCAATGTATTCACCACCATTGTCTGATCGGATGCACTTCAATTTCTGTCCTGTTTCTCTTTCAACCATGGCCTAAAAATGCTTAAATACTTCTAGAACTTGATCTTTTGATTTTAGTAGAAAAGCCCAAACTTTCCTTAAATAATCATCAATGAACGTAACAAGATAAAGTGCACCACTATGTGTTTTAACTTTTAAATGACCACAAACATCCGAATGAATCAACTCCAAAACCTTTTCTTTTCTAGAAGCAACATTTTTATGAAAAGAAACTCTATGTTGTTTACCCGCCAAACAATGAACACAAGTTTTAAGATGTGTACCTTTCAAACCGGGTAGAAGCTCTTTCTTGAACAAAACTTGTAGACCCTTTTCACTCATATGGCCAAGCCGCTTGTGCCCTAATTCGGTAGAAGTATCATCTTCAATTGCATTGACAACACCTTTACAAATTTTTTCTTGCATCGAATAAAGTGTATGAGTCTTCTTGCACTTAACCACCACCAAAGAACCTTTTGTGAGCTTCCATATTCCATCACCAAATTTGTTGTTGAAGCCTTCATCATCTAGCTTCCCAGTAGAGATCAAATTGAGGCGAATATCGGGAACATGCCTCACATCTTTAAGCAACAATTTGCAGCCCAAATTTGTTTCCAAGCAAACATCACCCATGCCGATAATCTTGGACAAACCTTCATTACCCATTCGAACAGAACCATAATCTCCTACTGTGTAGGTAGTGAAGAAATCAACTCGATAAGTCACATGAAAAGAAGCACCAGAATCAATCACCCAACTGCTCTCTTGGCCTACAAAATTGATACAATCATCTTCACAAACGACCATGAGATCATCGGTTGTAACTGCTGTTGTGTCTTCTTGCTTCTTATCCACACTTTTGTCACGCCTTTTCTCCTTGTTCTTGAGCTTTCGGCATTCCCGCTTCATGTGCCCTTTCTCATGACAATAATAACACTCAACGTCTTTCTTTGAAAAAGAACCATCTCTTGACTTGTCATGGCTTTGATCACGACCATGAGGAGTCTTACTCCTCCCCCTTGTTTTGCTTCGGCCTCTCACAACAAATGCTTCCGAATGAGAGGAACCGGCTGATTTTCTTCTAGTTTCTTCATTCAACAAGCTACTAGTGACTTGGCCCATTGTGACAACTCCATCGGGTGCCGAATTACTAACTGTCACAACCAAAGTCTCCCAACTTTCGGGTAAGGAACTAAGTAGCATCAAAGCCTGTAACTCATCATCAAAAACAATTTTCATAGAAGCAAGTTGGTTAACAGTACTCTTTATTTCATTCAGATGTTCTGGAATAAGGTTGCCCTCTTTATATTTTAAATTAACCAACTTACGAAACAGAAAGGCTTTATTTGTGGCTGATTTTCTATCATAAAGACTCTCTAATCATTTCCATAAATCATGTGCCGAAGTTTCAGTGGCAACATAATGAAACACACTGTCATCAATCCATTGACGGATAACACCAACGGCTTTTCGATTAAGCATCTTCCATTCATCATCTTTCATATCATCAGGTTTGCCACTGTCACCCTCAATGGGTCCATACAAATCTTTACAAAATAATAGGTCCTCCATTTCAGTTTTCCAAGTTACCCAATTTCTTCCATTAAAGCTAGACATACGACCCACATTCCCCTCCATTGATTTACACAAATAAAAAAACCCCAATAAACTGTAAGCTCTGATACCAGTTGTTATGGAAAATCGATAATTCCCCACAAGTAAATCAATCAATGGGAATAAAAAACTAATGCGGAAAAATTAAATCAAAGGCAACACAAGAATTTTTACGCGGTTCCCTCAATGTGAGGTGCGTCCACGGGATCGAAATCCGATTCCACTATCAACCAAATAGGTTCCAAACGATTACAAACGAGACACTAATGGTCTCACAAAACCACCCTTAGGTGAATTCCAAATAATCACAAATAAACAAGAGGAAAGACCTCACCAAATAGATGAACCAAAATCTTCAGAACCAGAGTTGAAGAAGACCCAAAATAACGAACCAAATTAGTTTCAGAACAGAGGCAACATGAACAAATCAAGCACTTTGACCAACCTTAACCAATCGGCACTATTACCAAAGCTCTATAGCAGCCGCCACTTTTGTGTGTTGAACAAAAACAATGCCTCCAATATGAACATAATATATTGAATCTAGGGTTTTCTTCTCAAAACCTTAGTTGTTTCCAAATTAGGTTGGGTCTCCTCAAATTAAATATAATATATAAAAAATATATTATAATTAATACTAAATCAAATTAAACTCTTTTTCCAAAACCAATTGGGTTCCACACTCCAATAAGGAGGTATACCCAACAGTATGAAGTGGGTTTTTGTGCAAGTTCTTTCTTCACAACCTAGAAGAACAAAATTGCCATATTGGCGAAAATAGGTGCATCAATATCCTATTGTTGGAAAATCATAAAAATACAATATAACTTTAACAACCAAAATCAATTGCCATTGCATATTCTCAAGGCTATGGTAAAAGATGCATCAATCTCCTCTTGTTGGAAAACTTGACCTCAAAGTTCAAAATTGCAGTTAACAAAAGTAAAATAAACGGTTCATAATAATCCATTATAAAATACAAAGCCCATATGGTCACAGGACCCTTTTTTTAATTTGAAAGCATCTTTGCAAATAAAAATTGAGTAAAAAATTTGAAACATTGTATTCATACTCAAAGTAAATTCTCATTCTTAGACCTACTATGGTACCAAAAAATGACCTATCCTCTACAAATACTCTTGAAAATAAGAAGGAAAGAAAAGAAATCTAAAAGAGGAGAATCAATATTCAAAAATAAAATGAAAAATAGAATAATTCCAAGAGGGAGGAGACATTCTAGTCCCCTACTTATTTAGCTTAGCTAATTCAGATGCATCTGATGGCAACCTAAACTATTTTGCATGAGATAATTTCAAACTATGTCATCTTTTGGTACAATTTAGAAGAAATTTACTCTCTTATTCAAAAACATTATAAACTAAATAATAAGAAATTTTGCCAATCTTTTAATTGTTTCTCGCTCTCTTGCCAAGTTTGAATAGATCATGCATGACTCTACCATTGCTTCTCTTAATTATTTCCCAAAAAAAAAAAAAAAAAACCTCATTACTACTACAAACAATGATGCCAAAAGAGCAAACAAAGTTACCTTCCAGTTCAAAATCTTCTACGTATCCACCTTGAAGGAATGAAAATCGTGCTTCTTCTAACTGGTCTCTTAATTCCATTGGAAATAAAGTCAACAAATTATGAAATTCCATCACATAAGCTCCTGTCAATTGACTTCGTTTGAGGAATAAAATCATAAACAAAGAAAAAGAAAAAAATAATATGTTAAGCAAGGATACTGATGAAATACAGTAATTGTAGAGAATCAAATGCTTTAAGCATGAATTTTGGACAAACACTCCCTTCCCAAACAATTAATTTATTGTTTTGAGCCTCTAATCTAATCCCCAAGTTTTACTCCACTTCCTTATTTCCATTCATCTGTACGAAACATGGAAACAACTTCTCCACATGTGGAAGGCTACATACATCTAACCCTTCACAGACCACAGTGGTAGGATCCTTGTACACTAAGCTGCCATTTATATATCAAAGTGTTTATGGACTTTGCACCAAAATATATTGCTACACATCAATTTCTCCACATTCAAGTTGCAAATGTGTATCGAGATCCTCTGCATTACATCATCTAATAGTTTTAAAACGATAATAGTAATAATAAAATATTTTTAAAAAAATTTAAAAATGAGAAAAAAAGTCAATAGTTGTAATGATTTTTTCTTAATTTGAAATAATGATAACTTGATATGACTATTTTAGAACCACTGGATGATGTAATAGAGATCGTCCATCACAACTATGTAGTGGAGAAGATTTGGATCCGCTAAATGCAAACTTGTATGGGATAATAGGACTCCCTTCAAGTAAATAAAAAAATAGGCAGAAACAAATTAACAATTACATAGATATTTTCTCTGATAAGTCATTTCATAGATTTGTGGAACAAAGAAGTATCTAGGATAAAGATTTCTCACAAATTTGAGGCATCCAATCAGATTAAATTTGTAAAACATGATAGGTGAATTGAACTAAAATATCAAAATAGACATATTATAGATGATGTGAGTTTCAGCTTTGCAAGATGCTTGTAGAAGAAAAAAAAATCAAATACATATCAGAACATGTGGTGGAATACTGACAATGCTTGGAAGCAAATTCTTTTTTGCGCACACATGCCTTTTGCAGAAAAAACTAGACTAATAGAAAAGCCATGAGGCCAAATTGATTATAACAAAATGCTAATAGATGGTTTGAAAGACTGAACTGGTTAAGATGGAGTTAAGAACCATTAACTAAAAATTTGACTTATAAATAGGGGAATTTTCTGGCAATACCTACTGAAAGCTATCATGGCTTCAAAAGGGGTAATAACAGGAGATAAGGGTGTGTTTGGTTTGTGTTTTGAGATAAATTTTCAAAAAAAATTTTGGGAAGAGTGTTTAGATTTTTTTAGATTGTTTGGTTGTATATTTTGAAAATAATTTTGGAGTTTGAGAGTTTTGGATGATTTGATATTTTGTTGTAGTTGAGCAGATGTGTATGAGAAAAAAGTGATTGAAAAGGAGAGAGAAGAGAGAGAAAGTAATTGATTGATGTGTAATAAAGAGAAAAGTAATTTTAGAATTTTTTTGAGAAAATTTGTAACCAAACATATTTTTGGAAATTTTCTTCCAAAAACATGTTTCAAAACACAAACCAAACACACAACTCTTTGCTATCCAAAAGAGCAGGTTGTGCACAAGAAACATAAACAAAGACGTCACACTGTAGAAAGAAGAAAGTTTGTCATAGAATTTTGTATTATAATCTCTAGTGAAAATAGAAATCATCTACTTGCATACATCAAAGTTTACCTCCAGAAAGTTGGCAAGTTTAGTAGGGTTCAGTTTTCCCATAACAAGAGAACATTAGAGACTAACTTACCCGACCCAACTGGGGAAAAACCAAAGTGTTCAAAGTGGCACCAAGAGCAAAAGATGAAACTGCAGCAATGGAAATGAACTGAGGCAAGCTGGGATCAATTATTCCAGAGGCCGCATCTCCAGTGGACAACACAGCAGCAAATGGAAAGATGATGGAGGGGTTAAGTAAGGATGAGCCTTCATTTTTTATGGGTGCTCTTAGTAACAGTGATTCTCGGCCATCTGTATGGTTTGTCAGGCACATAGGCTCTCCTGGATAGAAGTTGGGGGATTTTCGAATAAACTTCGAGGGACCCACATCTGTGTAAACATTTGATGGAGCTACTAGAGCAATGGCTACTCTTTCTCCTTCTTGCACAAGAAGATCAACTGTTTCAGTAACAAATCTGTGAGTGCGTGCCATCCCAAATGGAGTCTCCAGCTGTAGAGAGGAAATGTAGAGAATTAAGTATAAAAAAAAGAACACAGGTTGTATACTTTTGAGATACAGAACGTTGCCTAAGGTATCATTTATGGGCCCCACCTTTAAGGAAACCCATCTCTTTGCTTAGAGCATCCATAATGGACGTGTTAGTGATTGTGTTAGTGTCAGTGGCCAAATTTTAGCTAGCTACAGTAACATTTAGATCTCACAATAGAAGTGTTAAGTAGTGTGTTAGTGGATTTTGTTAGTGTCGGTTGTTAACTTCTTTGTTAACTGTGGCTAGCGTTTTAGTTAGCGAGAGAGAATGGAAAGAGGGAGAGGGAGACGTGAAAAAGTGCCTTGGGGTCATCCGACCAAATGTCCGGCTGGTCATCCCCCCGGACATCCTGACCCTTCACAAAAAAAAAAAAAAAATTGCCTTTGACCAATTGATCCGCCGGATGTCCTATCCAACTTTCCTGTCTTCATTCATTGCATCTTAACACATATTATTTATATATATAAAATACACACACCTTTAACACATATTATTTATACTATTTTATTTATTATATATATATATACACTTAACACACATCTTAACACACACCTTAACACATCCATTGCACCATCACTCACTCTCTAAAATTAATAAACTCTTAACACACCTTAACACATTTTTGGGCCCCACTTTTATCACTTTTTGTCATATAACACACATTTTAACAAATAATTTTAGCTATTCCATTGTGAATGCTCTTATATAAGGAACTACACCAGTAAAATTTGTCAGAAGAGAGAAGCTAACAAATATTTTGATACATGGACTTTCTCAATACAAAAGAACAAATTTGATTGCTAAATAATCAAAGATTATAAGATATCATTTACAATAAACCCATTTTTTTAATGCATGAATCTTGTGATAGTTTGTGAAAGGTAAAGAAAGATCTAATAAATGTTTAAAATTGATGAAGTACATGCTTAACTATAATAAAATCAGCAAAAATGTACCACAATAGAGTGAACTGCAACAAGGAAGCTTTGCTTCTTTATTTGAAGGAGTCTTAGCCCCCTTTTCCATGCAGGTACCTCCATGCTGCGTTCAGTACTAGGGAATCCTTAGAAAAAGTGAATATCTCAGGATCAATGCTATACATAAACATACACTTGTACAGAAACGATGAAGTAAAAAAAGGAGAAGTGCAAAAAATTGAATGTTCCCCATTGTAATTGTTTACAGATCACTAGTAGTTTGAACATTGATCATATATTAATGGAATGCCAATGTGTGACCTTTAACAAAAATAAGAGAATTGAATCCAGAACAGTTCATTATCAACTGAATTGAAGCACCACAATGTTGAATCCAGAACAGTTCACTATTATAAATAAATTCCAGTTTATTGTATCACACAAAGACACATAAGTTCGCTTGTTAAAATTTGGCCTACTAATCTTGAGGTTATGGGTTTAAATTTGAGGGTGGTTACTTTGTGCAAATTATGCCAAAGGTTAGGTTCGCGTTAAAACTCATCCTACTAACCTTGAGGTTGTAGTTCGAATTTGAGGACAGTCACTTTGTAAAAATTATACCAAATGATAGGTTTATACGCAATCTATCTCTCCCAGACCCCATTCTAATGGGAACTACACTAGACTTACTTTTTTTTAATCACACGGACATATCTGACATTAAAAGCATTTCCTAGTTACATTGTCGACCAATATGTGCCACTTGGAAAGGTTAAGTTGCTTTTCTCATAAGAATACACAAAGAGCTATAAACAAATTTAAAGAAAATCTAAAGTAGAATGTATATTATGGATGATACTACCTTTGAAAGATTAGTAGATTACTAATATGATGGAAAATATCTAGATAAAACATTGGTGCATCTACCAATGATAAAACAAGACAAGTTACAAAACATTAATAAAATGTGTCTTCCCAATTGGACAATCCGATTCCTTTCATAAATAATTAATACTATAAAAGCAACCAATATTCAATTGATATGCATTTCCATATAGAATACATAAATCCATAATACCATATGTACATACAATATCTCTTATAATTCTGTAGAAAATAAAAACTAAATAAAAAATTAAAATTTCTTATAATTCCAAATTCAAAATCTCTTATAATTCCATATAGAATGCATTTCCAATTGTTTTGATCATGTAGTTAAATCAAAACTAAATAAAAAAATTTCACTAGGGCTCACTATTGCTTAAAATTTCACTAAATATATAGAAGCATAATCTGTAACAATAAGATCACTACAACTCTTCTATAATTTTGTTGATTATTAAAAAGGCTTTAAAAAAAATTAAATAATAAGGGTAGAGTTTTAAAAATTTTACACCTATGATAAAGCTATAAAAAAAATAACTAAAAAATAAAATGTATAGCATAGATTTCAGCCACATCAAAGTTTAGGATGTGGTTGACTGACTTTCTTCCTTCTGACATTTCTATATCTAATTTGTAGGCCAGTGGGGTTTCCCTTATTCAATTTTAGTTGTGGAACAAGCATGAAGGATAATAGCCATGTTGAACAAGCATGAAGGATATGACAGGATCGTTTCAAATCAAATATCAAAATCATTCACAGGATTTCACAGGATTGATTTCAATAACCAAATCGACATTGCACTATCAGATCAGCTTGAGAGAGAGAAAGAGACAGTGGAGCTCACCGATCTGAATCGCTTCGATAAACTTCTATTTCGATTTCAAGAGAGAAATTCGAAATGGCTGAATCACCGATCTGAAATGATCTGAATCACCAATCTGAAATGATCTAAACTTCAATTTCGAGACAGAACTTCGAACTTCGAAATGATCTGAATCACTGATCTGTTTCCCTAAGACCGATCTGAAGCTATGAATCTAATTAGGGTTTAGACAGTAGAGAGAGACAGAGAGAGAGTGGAGATATTAATGGGGTTTAGAGCATCCCAGCGTTTACTTAAATTTTATCCTAAAATATTATTAAAAAATTCATTCTCTATTTTAGGAATCACTTTTTCATTTACTTTCCTCATCAAACTCCCTATTCTTTCTCTATTCTATTAAAATAATCTTTTCATGTGCTTTTAAATTTGAATATTTTTTTAATTATAAAATAATGAATGAGAAAAATAATATTTTCTGGTATATTGAGTAGAGGTAGAAGAATATTTTATGAAGGAAAAAGAATACACACCACAACAATATATTGAAGGAATACATAGTGTGTATTCGAAATTACCACTGTATTTTCAATCACCACAGTGTGTATCCTTAGCCACTAAATCACCGCTGAATTGAGCACAGTGTGTATCCTCTACTCAATATATTGAAGGAAGAAGAATACCAGAAAATGTCTAACCTTCTCAAATGAAGAATACCAGAACACAGTGTGAAGAATACCAGAAGAAGAATACCGCTAAATTAAACAAAGGTCATTCGGCCGAACGTCCGGCCGATCAACCCCCTGGATATCCAGCCCTTGTCTAGGCTGCTATGTTCGCGCCTTGAACGAAATAAAATATGAATTTATCAGATATGAGGGAGCTACAGTGACTCCCTACAAATAAGGAGTCAGTGTAGCAATCCTAAATTTAAGGGATCATATAAGGGATCTGATGGGGTTAGATTTTTGAAGAATCAACCCCTTATGATAGCAAAAAGTTATTTTAAGGCATCTGCTGGGGATGCTCTTAGACAGCAGAGAGAGAGAGAGGAGAGAGAGAGAGAGAGAGATTTGGAGATTCAAAATGAGAATGAAAAGAAGGAGAGAGGGAGCGCCTAAGAGATAACCCATTTAAAACGTCTTCTATTGATGAAACGGCATCGTTTTACTTTTAAAAAAATGCGACGTTTATGAAACGCCGTTAAGTATTATGAATAGTGACATTTTTAAAAAAGCCATTAAAAATATGCCACCACAACCCATATTTCCTGTAGTGATATAGGATTACTATAGGTTATTCATTTTGCTGCAAATATGAAGAAATCCAATGATCCATTGTTTTTGTGGTTTGATTTGCGTGATGAGGTGTTTCAAACGACGATGTTACCAAATTGTATGGTAGGCCTGAGAACTGAGATGAGTACTTCAGTCTTTGGCGGATCGCTTTCTGTGTTACGTTATGAAGATGCTGCTCCAACCAAGTCTTGTTCCATTTGGATAATGAAAGAGTTTGGCATAGTTGATTCTTTGTATAAACAGTTCACAGTTGATCCAAGCGATGGAATTACAAAGGTATTAGGTATACGAAATAATGGTCATTTAATACCAAAAAAAATTACTCCTAAAGACCGAAAAACAAAATGAAAATATACTGGTTCAAATGTTTGTATTGTCAATTCTAAAATGAAAAGTTTGTTATCGTTTTTTTTTTTTTTTTGGTCTTCAGTGAACTTTTTTTATTTTTTTAGTTCAATTTGTTTTTATTTTTTTAAGTGCATCTAAGTTAGATACATCTATAATGTAATAATGTTTATGAACAAATTCAAAAAAAAAAATCACTAAAGACTAAAAAAAAAATCTAATTTTTTTATTTTTTATTTTTCATTTTTTGCATCTTTAGTGAATTTTTTATATCATACATGAAGCTGATGTGTTGGTGATGTGACAGATTCTGTTAGTTTTTTAAATGGAAGTTAGTCTAAGAGTAAAGTGAGAATGATTGTAAATAAAAAGGGTTAAAGTGGGAAGAATTACGAATATGAAGGGCCAAAGTGAAAAAAATCAAATATAAAGGGCCAAAGTCAGAAGAATTATAAATATGAAGAGTCAAAGTAAAAAAAAAAATCAAATTTAAGTAATCAAAATAGAAAATAGATAAAACATTAAGAGCATCTCCAACGGTGTACTTAATTTTTCATCAAATCTGAGTACAAAAGAAGCGATTTCACCAAATCTCAAATCATCCGCTCCAACGCTGCATCAGATTTGCATAAAATTGAGTGGGGCGACCGGTTGGTCAACCGGTGGGTGGACCGGTTGGTCAACCGGTATGTGTAAAATCTAATTTTTTTTGTTTGACCCTTTTGAACTGTCTGCACCCAGTACTGAGCAGGGAGGCGGCCATCGTCGGCCGTGAGTCGGCAAGTTACCATATTTTTTTTTTATTTTTTTTTCCTTTTTGTTGTTTCCCTCCATTTCATTTTCCCAATTGTTTTTCCATTTTTTTTTCCCTCCATTACATATATATATCTGCCAAATAGATTGTGCTCTCATATTCACCTATTATCCACACACCAGACAAATACGATCATAAACTTCAACAAAACAGAGCACCAACAAAACAGAGCACCATGAATACCTTGAAATCTATGATAGGTACATCATTTTCATCCTCCTCTTCTTCCTCTTCCTCCTCTGATGATGAGTCTGATGATGAATATATTGTCACACTTTTATGATCAGAATAATAGTAGTATGGTTCAGATTCTTCAGTCAAATGATAGCTCAAAGAAGATAGGTGGTTCTGTGGTAGGTCATAGATATATATACAGAAATAGAAGGCAGGGTCATGATAGATTATTTACGGATTATTTTGCTACAAATCCTGTGTATTCACCTACAATATTTCGTAGACGTTTTCGAATGCGTCGTCCTCTGTATCTACGTATTTTGAATGCAATCCAAGCACACAATTCATATTTTGTTCAAAAACAAGATGCAGCTTATGTCCTTGGATTATCTGCCCTACAAAAAATGACAAGGCGATGAGAATATTAGCATATGGTGTCGCGGCAGATGATTGATGATTACATTCGTATTGGGAAAATCTTGCAATTCAAAGTTTGCAACAATTTTGTAATTCGGTGATTGAAATATTAGGAGAAGAATATCGAGATCCCCACGCCATGACATTGATGAATACTTGCTATTAGGGAGGTTGGGGTTTCTGGCATGTTGGGAAGTTTAGATTGTATGCATTGGGAGTGGAAAAATTGTCCAAAGGCATGGCAAGGTCAATATATGGG
The DNA here is from genome assembly GCA_025200525.1 of Camellia lanceoleosa. NCBI lineage: Eukaryota > Viridiplantae > Streptophyta > Magnoliopsida > Ericales > Theaceae > Camellia > Camellia lanceoleosa. The sequence continues at coordinate 152,949,186 of CM045760.1, read as the reverse complement.
TCATCAAAAAAGCCAACCATTATTCTTGAAGCAGTAGCATCTTATGACTTATGGATTTGGCATGCATTTTTTGGAATGCCTGGCTCACACAATGACTTGAATGTGTTGGACCGATCGCCTTTATTTTCTGATCTTGCGCAAGGTAAAGCTCCCCCTGTCCATTTCACAATTAATGGACATAGTTACGATATGGGTTATTACCTTGCTGATGGTATATACCCTCAATGGGCAACATTGGTTCAAACAATTTCTTCTCCCCAAGGAGCAAAGAGACAACATTTTGCAATGATGCAAGAGGCTGCCGGGAAAGATGTGGAGTGGGCATTCGGAGTCCTTCAATCTCGTTTCGCAATTATACGTGGTCCTGTACGTTATTGGGATTCGAAAATGCTTGGCAACATAATGAAGACTTGCATCATATTACATAATATGATTGTCGAAGATGAGAGGGAGGAGCACCTTGATTTCAATTATGATATTGCATCAACCAACACACCTGCAATGTCTCCTTCTCCTACCAATGACTTCCAGTCATTTCTGTCTCGTCATTTAGGCATTAGAGATAAGGATGCGTATCATGCCCTCCGTAATGATTTAGTAGAACATATGTGGTATCTTCGTGGTGAGCACTGAAATAACCACATAAATACATGTCATTTTGGTTTACACTTTTGGAATGGAAGCTGCTGTTCTTTGTAATCTTTATTTTCATGCAGTATATGAACTAAGTACATCACAAGTTATGTGATGCTGTCCTGTTCTGTTCACATTTGTTTGTTGGATAAATAAGTCTAATTTAACCACATATATTTGACTTCTTAAGTTTTCAAATCAAGTTTGAGCAAGACTCACTAAGTTTGTATGGGATTGATTCTTTTCATTATTGATGAGTCAACTTTTGTACTATCCTATTATCTTTTTTTATTGACCAAGACAATAATAAATAAATAAAAACTTATTACACAACTTGATATGATTATATGTACTAAAAAAAAAATCAAACAACTTGAATTTGACTGCTGTCCAACTTGTTAAAAGTAGTTCATTGAAAATTGACTCATTAGATAAATAAGTAAATTTTAAACACATTATAAAACTTGTTATCAAATGAAGTCTAAACTTAGTTACAAAAATGAATAAATGTCAAAAATCTACTACTAAGTTAAACTGCTCTCATTTGGAGTCCAGTAGAATTGAAGTATAAATTCATAATTGAGTGTCCCAGGGGAAGCAAGGTATAAGGGCAATTTGGTCAATTACTAAGTGGGAATTCATTACGGTATCTAACCCTTTTTGCTTCTTCATCAGGCATTATCAGAACAATAATTTGGTCATCTTCCAAGTAAGAATAGAATATTTGGATGTTTACTTCTTATCTCATCTTTTCTTTAGTTAATGCATTGTTTGGTTTTCTTTATGCAATCCACCAATTCTTTTTATATATTTCAATTACAATGTAATCACCAATTATAATGATGATGAAATGCAATATAAATCGCAACAATTATATATAAATTCTTAAAGTGAAAGAAAGACTCAAATAAATATTAAACGGTTCAGACTAATAAACATTGCATACTCTTAACTTCCTACTAATTAACAATTATAATATGAATTCAGTATAGTATAAATGACAATAATTACATATAACTTCCTAAGAAATGAACTAAGTATGCTAGGGTTTTAGAGAAGCTTTTGAGACATTTTCAAAAGTGGCCATGTGCAGCTTTTCAATGTCAATACAGAGGAGATGTTTAATGCCCTGCCATGTGATTTAATACTATTTTGATCAATTTTTATGGTTCCACTATCCATCTCCTCTCAACGTCACCTTTTCAATGAAGGGCCTTTCTGTAGTATTTTTATGTATAGACACCACCAACCAAGCTATATCCACCACCTACCAAGCTATAGACACCACCTAACATTCAATTTACCACCTACCAAGCTATTGAATGCATGCCATCTACCATGCCTCAAGTTTCATACAGCATATGTTTGTTGAAAAGGTAATAGCCTCACCACCTACCTGAAGAATGAAGGGTCTATATCAGCTCAAAAAAACTTAGCCAGACCTGCCATCAAAATATTGGTTCTCTTTCCACAGATTGGCTCTAACACCATACTCACTGTATTCCTCCATCCAGTATCTTCAAAATCGTGTTTTGAATCCAAAAGAAAATCCCAAACTCAACATATTCAAATGGAAATGAAGATCGGTTCACCAATTAATCAGTATACAGTGACCCGTGCTGGTGCAGCCCCCAATTTAATGGGGAGTGATAATGCTTCAGAAGATTCAGAAAATGAAGGCGCCGAAGGTGATGCTCCACAAGATCCTTCTCATGCCAATGTGACGCCATCAGCTGAACAACCTCAATATTGGACTGACTATTTGGCCATGGAAGAGCAACGTTATAATCAACGCGTTCAATGGGAACAGCAAATGGCAAGTCAGGTCAATTTGTTAAGCGATCGATTTGATACATTTGCCAATGCACAGAACTCCTTAATTCAACAATTTGGTGATTTCCGTGTGGACATTGAGCATCGTGTAGATACGATTGAGCATCGCGTAAATGATATATACCAGCACTACTACCCTACTCCATCACCACCACCACCAGATAATCAGTGAAGCTGTGATTCAACTTGTAGGCAGTCAGTTTGTATGTTGTTATTTTGAAAACCTTTTGTTTTTTTTTGTTCATATTTTGGTGTATATTGTAGTTTTTCAGTGTAATGCCTAGTTGACTAAGGACATGATTATGTCTGGTGAAAATCGTAAATGAAGGCCATTATGCATTATGATTCCTCTTCTAAAAATCATATTATAGTAGTCAATGACTTCACTTTAAATATCATTTATAGAAGCGTGATTAATAAGAAAAAAGTAACACATTGCATTACTTGAAAATGGCAACAAAAGCGTATTCAATTCAATCGGCAATAATACATATCGAGTTAATTCAATACATAAAACTAATACATAAAATAAATACATAAAACCCACAAAATATGGAAACTTTCAAGGCGTCTATTAGTTGTTGAAATAAAATCGGTTGAAGATCTTCGTAGTATGCCTTTTGCATAGGATTTAAATTTGACATGTCCATTGACATAATTTTATGATCTTCATTTAGTTGTTCTCTTTCATTCATCATAGATAGGAGTTTTAGTTGTTCTTCCCTATCTTGGCCCTTTTTTCTCTGTATACGCCTTGCGGTCTATCGCCTTTTGTTCATCTCATTGAATAGTTCTAGCAGAGATAGTTGATAACACTTCAACAATCTTGGATTGGTTAGCAGCCATTTCATCAAATCTACTATCATGCGTTGTTTTATTCTTCAACTTCTCTTTTGCGGCCTTTGTACCAATTGGTCGTGTTGATGTATTACATGGTTGGTCGTGCACCGCATTGGCCAGGATTGGATTGAGAAGCCTCATATTCACTTGGTACATTCAAACATGGATCGATGGGTTATGGGTTTTTTGATCGAAATTCATCCCATTTACAACTCTAGCGCAGAATCTGCCAACATGTATCAAATGTGAAGTGTTTTTTTTGTAGTACATGATACATCCGTTTTGCTTCAGTGACCTGAAAAAAAAGTTACAAAAATTTCAATAACAAGTATAGATTTAAAAATTAAATTTGATATTTAATAACACAAATAAAATTTACCATATCTGCCTCGGTTATTCCACTTTGTTGCCTCAGTTGAATTTGTTCAAGAAAACCACAAAATTTATTAATTGCCTTCTGTATGGCTGACCAACGGTGAGTCAAAGAAATACGATTTCGATTGGATTTACCGCCCAATTGTGAATTAAAATTAACAAGTACTCGTTCCCAAAATATAGTCATACTCTGACTATTACCAGTAATAGGATCTTGAGAGATTGCTAACCAAGATCTACATAATGTTTCATCTTCTATAATTGTGAAGGCTTTACCACGAGAAACACGAGAAGATTCTGAAATGAAATGATTAGCACTATTCTGCGTGTTCTGTTCTCGTGAAGATTCTGACATAAAATTACTACGACTGTTGTGCTCAAACATTTGTGATTCCTCAAACATTTCAAAATCTTCCATAGCATAAGAAAATACAATATACTTACTGAAAAAGATTGTAATGATATGAAGCTCAAACTGTGAAGGTCAAGATCAACACCACATACTCAGAATCAGCACCACATACTCAGAAGCAGATAGTATGAACTAAAATTTGAAGGAAAATATATATCTAATTACTGAAAAGAAAAAAATATTCACAACCTTCAATGAATACGATTTTGAAACTGAAACACTATCTTAACTTGATATAGAAATCAGACCTGATTTTATAGAGTAAATCATGAACGGTAAATTTTCAAAATACTCTTTTCAAAATACTCTGCCAATCTAACGGTAAATTATTATAACGGCTAATTATGAAATATACATGTCAAATATATTGAAAATGTAAATTAATGACCCTTCAAATTATTGGTAATCACAATAATTTCATACGTCCCAAAAAAAATTATAGCTGAAACAAAAAAAAAAAAAATATAGCTGAAACAAACGAGGAGCCTTGCAAACAAAATAAGCTGTGATTGGAATAGCCCAACCCGGTCGACCGGGTGGTCAACCCACCGGTCAACCGGGTGGTTGACCGTTGCCTTCAGCTGCAGGTTCAGAGGGTTCAAACGGGTCAGGGCATCTTATGCTACACCGGGCGACCGGTTGGTCAAGGGTCAACCGCTGGTTGGTCGACGTGTCCCTCCAACCAACGGTGTGATGTTTTGGTGAATTTATTTCTTGCTTGTCGATCTGATGAAAGATTTGGTGAAATCTCATTTTGGTGCCAGCTTTGGTGAACGGTTGGAGCCATGAACAGTATCATTTTCATCAAAATTCAAATTTGAACCGGTTGCCCACCCGGTTGACCAACCGGTCGCCCGGTGTAGCATAAGATGCCCTGACCCGTTTGAACCCTCGAACCTCGCAAACAGGCACGGTCAACCACCCGTTGACCGGTGGGTTGACCACCACGATCGGGTTGGGCTATTCCAATCACAGCTTATTTTGTTTGCAAGGCTCCTCGTTTGTTTCAGCTATATTTTTTTTTTTTTTTTTTTTGTTTCAGCTATAATTTTTTTTGGGATGTATGAAATTATTGTGATTACCAATAATTTGAAGGGTCATTAATTTACATTTTCAATATATTTGACATGTATATTTCATAATTAGCCGTTATAATAATTTACCGTTAGATTGGCAGAGTATTTTGAAAAGAGTATTTTGAAAATTTACCGTTCATGATTTACTCTATAAAATCAGGTCTGATTTCTATATCAAGTTAAGATAGTGTTTCAGCCAAAATCGTATTCATTGAAGGTTGTGAATATTTTTTCTTTCAAGAATTAGATATATATTTTCCTTCAAATTTTAGTTCATACTATCTCGCTCGAGTATGTAGTGCCCGATTCGGTATGTGTTGATCTTGACCTTCACAGTTTGAGCTTCATATCATTACAATCTTTTTCAGTAAGTATATTGTATTTTTTTATGCTATGGAAGATTTTGAAATGTTTGAGGAATCACAAATGTTTGAGCACAATGAGTAATTTTATGTAATCTTCACGAGAACGTAACACGCTAATAGTGCTAATCATTTCATTTCGTAATCTTCGTGTTTCTCGTGGTAAAGCCTTCACAATTATAGAAGATGAAACATTATGTAGATCTTGGTTAGCAATCTCAAGATCCTATTATCGTAATAGTCGAGTATGACTATATTTTGGGAACGAGTACTTGTTAATTTTAATTCACAATTGGGTGAATCCAATCGAATCGTATTTCTTTGACTCACCGCTGGTCACCATACGTAAGGCAATTAATAAATTTTGTGGTTTTCTTGAACAAATTCAACTGAGGCAACAAAGTGGAATAACCGAGGCAGATATGGTAAATTTTATTTGTGTTATTAAATATCAAATTTATTTTTTAAATCTATACTTGTTATTGAAATTTTTGTAACTTTTTTTTCAGGTCACTGAAGCAAAACGGATGTATCATGTACTACAAAAAAAACACTTCACATTTGATACATGTTGCGCATTCTCGCCAGAGTTGTAAATGGGATGAATTTCAATCAAAAACCCACGCAACCCATCGATCCATGTTTGAATGTACCAAGTGAATATGAGGCTTCAATCCAATCCCGCCAATGCGGTGCACGACTAACCATGTAATACATCAACACGACCAATTGGTACAAGGTCGCAAAAGAGAAGTTGAAGAATAAAACAACGATGATAGTAGATTTGATGAAATGGTCGCTAACCAATCCAAGATTGTTGAAGTGTTATCAACTATCTCGCTAGAACTATTCAAATGAGATGAACAAAAGGCGATAGACCGTGCAATGTATACACAGAGCGTAAAAGGGCCAAGATAGGAAGAACAACTAAAACTCCTATCTATGATGAATGAAAGAGAACAACGAAATGAAGATCATAAAATTATGTCAATGGACATGTCAAATTTAAATCCTATGCAAAAGGCGATACTACGAAGATCTTCAACTACGATTTTATTTCAACAACTAATAGACCGCCTTTGAAAGTTTCCATATTTTGTGGGTTTTATGTATTTATTTTATGTATTAGTTTTATGTATTGAATTAACCCGATATGTATTATTGCCGATTAATTGAATACGCTTTTGTTGCCATTTTCAAGTAATGCAATGTGTTACTTTTTTTCTTATTAATCACACTTCTATAAATGATATTTAAAGTGAAGTCATTGACTACTATAATATGATTTTTAGAAGAGGAATCATAATCGATAATGGCCTTCATTTACGATTTTCACCAGACATAATCATGTCCTTAGTCAACTAGGCATTACAATCGAAAAACTACAATATACACCAAAATATGAACAAAAAAAAACAAAAGGTTTTCAAAATAACAACATACAAACCGACCGCCACAAGTTGAATCACAAATTTCACCGATTATCCGTGGTGGTGGTGGTGGAGTAGGGTAGTAGTGCTGGTATATATCATTTACGCGATGCTCAATCGTATCTACACGATGCTCAATGTCCACACGGAAATCACCGAATTGTTGAATTAAGGAGTTCTGTGCATTGGCAAATGTATCAAACTGACTGCCTAACAAATTGACCTGACTTGCCATTTGCTGTTCCCATTGAACGCGTTGATTATAACGTTGCTCTTCCATGGCCAAATAGTCAGTCCAATATTGAGGTTGTTCAGCTGATGGCGTCACATTGGCATGAGAAGGATCTTGTGGAGCATCACCTTCGGCGCCTTCATTTTCTGAATCTTCTGAAGCATTATCACTCCCCATTAAATTGGGGGCTGCACCAGCACGGGTCACTGTATACTGATTAATTGGTGAACCGATCTTCATTTCCATTTGAATATGTTGAGTTTGGGATTTTCTTTTGGATTCAAAACACGATTTTGAAGATACTGGATGGAGGAATACAGTGAGTATGGTGTTAGAGCCAATCTGTGGAAAGAGAACCAATATTTTGATGGCAGGTCTGGCTAAGTTTTTTTGAGCTGATATAGACCCTTCATTCTTCAGGTAGGTGGTGAGGCTATTACCTTTTCAACAAACATATGCTGTATGAAACTTGAGGCATGGTAGATGGCATGCATTCAATAGCTTGGTAGGTGGTAAATTGAATGTTAGGTGGTGTCTATAGCTTGGTAGGTGGTGGATATAGCTTGGTTGGTGGTGTCTATACATAAAAATACTACAGAAAGGCCCTTCATTGAAAAGGTGACGTTGAGAGGAGATGGATAGTGGAACCATAAAATTGATCAAAATAGTATTAAATCACATGGCGGCATTAAACATCTCCTCTCAGATTGACATTGAAAAGTCAGACATGGCCACTTTTGAAAATGTCTCAAAAGCTTCTCTAAAACCCTAGCATACTTAGTTCATTTCTTAGGAAGTTATATGTAATTATTGTCATTTATACTATACTGACTTCATATTATAATTGTTAATTAGTACGAAGTTAAGAGTATGCAATGTTTATTAGTCCTAACTGCTTAATATTTATTTGAGTCTTTCTTTCACTTTAAGAATTTATATATAATTGTTACATTTATATTGCATTTCATCATCATTATAATTGGTGATTACATTGTAATTGAAATATATAAAAAGAATTGGTGGATTGCATAAAGAAAACCAAACAATGCATTAACTAAAGAAAAGATGAGATAAGAAGTAAACATCCAAATATTCTATTCTTACTTGGAAGATGACCAAATTATTGTTCTGATAATGCCTGATGAAGAAGCAAAAAGGGTTAGATACCGTAATGAATTCCCACTTAGTAATTGACCAAATTGCCCTTATACCTTGCTTCCCCTGGGACACTCAATTATGAATTTATACTTCAATTCTACTGGACTCCAAATGAGAGCAGTTTAACTTAGTAGTAGATTTTTGACATTTATTCATTTTTGTAACTGAGTTTAGACTTCATTTGATAACAAGTTTTATAATGTGTTTAAAATTTACTTATTTATCTAATGAGTCAATTTTCAATGAACTACTTTTAACAAGTTGGACAGCAGTCAAATTCAAGTTGTTTGATTTTTTTTTTTAGTACATATAATCATATCAAGTTGTGTAATAAGTTTTTATTTATTTATTATTGTCTTGGTCAATAAAAAAAGATAATAGGATAGTACAAAAGTTGACTCATCAATAATGAAAAGAATCAATCCCATACAAACTTAGTGAGTCTTGCTCAAACTTGATTTGAAAACTTAAGAAGTCAAATATATGTGGTTAAATTAGACTTATTTATCCAACAAACAAATGTGAACAGAACAGGACAGCATCACATAACTTGTGATGTACTTAGTTCATATACTGCATGAAAATAAAGATTACAAAGAATAGCAGCTTCCATTCCAAAAGTGTAAACCAAAATGACATGTATTTATGTGGTTATTTCAGTGCTCACCACGAAGATACCACATATGTTCTACTAAATCATTACGGAGGGCATGATACGCATCCTTATCTCTAATGCCTAAATGACGACGTAAATGACTAGAAGTCATTGGTAGAGTAGATACAGACGTGTGTTGGTTGATGCAATATCATAATTGAAATCAATGTGCTCCTCCTCTCATCTTCGACAATCATATTATGTAATATGATGCAAGTCTTCATTATGTTGCCAAGCATTTTCAATCCCAATAACGACAGACCACGATAATTGCGAAAACGAGATTGAAGGACTCAATGCCCGCTCCACATCTTTCCGGCACCTCTTGCATCATTGCAAAATGTTGTCTCTTTGCTCCTTGGGGAGAAGAAATTGTTTGAACCAATGTTGCCCATTGAGGGTATATACCATCGAAGGTAATAACCCATATCGTAACTATGTCCATTAATTGTGAAATGGACAGGAGCTTTACCTTGCGCAAGATCGTAAAATAAAGGCGATCGGTCCAACACATTCAAGTCATTGTGAGCCAGCATTCCAAAAATGCATGCCAAATCCATAAGTCATAAGATGCTACCGCTTCAAGAATAATGGTTGGCTTTTTGATGACCCATATTGACCTTGCCATGCCTTTTGGACAATTTTTCCACTCCCAATGCATACAATCTAAACTTCCCAACATGCCAGAAACCCCAACCTCCCCAATAGCAAGTATTCTCATTAATGTCATTGGCCGGGGATCTCGGATATTCTTCTCCGAATATTTCAATCAAATTACAAAATTGTTGCAAACTTTGAATTGCAAGATTTTCCCAATACGAATGTAATCATCAATCAGATTCATGCGACACCATATGCTAATATTCTCATCGTCATTGCCATTTTTGTAGGGCGATAATCCAAGGACATAAGTCGATCTTGTTTTTGAACAAAATATGAATTGTGTGCTTGGATTGCATTCAAAATACGAGATACAGAGGACGACGATTCAAAACGCTCACGAAATATTGTAGGTGAATACACGATTTGTAGCAAAATAATCCGTAAATAATCTATCATGACCTCGCTTATTTTCAGATATATATCTATGACCTACCACAGAACCACCTATCTTCTTTGAGCTATCATTTGACTGAAGAATCTGAACCATACTACTATTATTCTGATCATAAAAGTGTGACAATATATTCATCATCAGACTCATCATCAGAGGAGGAAGAGGAAGAAGAGGAGGATGAAAATGATGTACCTATCATAGATTTCAAGGTATTCATGGTGCTCTGTTTTGTTGAAGTTTATGATCGTATTTGTCTGGTGTGTGGATAATAGGTGAATATGAGAGCACAATCTATTTGGCAGATATATATATGTAATGGAGGGAAAAAAAAATGGAAAAACAATTGGGAAAATGAAATGGAGGGAAACAACAAAAAGGAAAAAAAAATAAAAAAAAAATATGGTAACTTACATCACGGCCGACTAGTCGCCTCCCTGCTCAGCAAAAGTGCATAGCCAAAAGGGTCAAACAAAAAAAATTAGATTTTACACATACCGGTTGACCAACCGGTCCACCCACCGGTTGACCAACCGGTCGCCCCACTCAATTTTATGCAAATCTGATGCAGCGTTGGAGCGGATGATTTGAGATTTGGTGAAATCGCTTCTTTTGTACTCAGATTTGATGAAAAATTAAGTACACCGTTGGAGATGCTCTAAGAATGTAAAGTATAATTTACCCTTTAATAAAATTAAATTATTTTTATCATACTTATCATACTGTCACCATTGTAACTGTCATCAACTATATATATAGAAAAAAAGGGTAAGAACAATCACAGACACTGTCACCAGTCTTGATAAATGTAAAAAGTTCATAAATAAATAAGAAACACTATGGTATATACAAACTCTTTAAAGGTGTATATCATATTTATTTTATAGTTAAAAAATAAAATAAAATAATTTTACATTTTTGAGTTATAACTATAAAAATAAAAATAAAAATAAAAATTATCATAATTAAACACAACATGAAACATAATTAAAATAATATCATAATTAAAAAAATATATATATATATAATTAAAAGTGAATATAGTATACTTTTTTTAAGAATGTGCATATACAATTTCCCTAGATAAATACTTGAGAAAGTATATTAAAATTTGTAAGAATCTTCAAAGAATATGCAAAAGGTATTGAAATTATTAATATTTCAGCATTACATGCTTCTTAATAAAATTCATAGAATTGTCATTAACATTATTCATCTATTATAATATATAAAGTGAGGGTTGTTGTGGGTGTTGACACATATATGTCTCATATTTTTGGTATTTTTTAAATATTCATGAACTTGATATTTATGTTTTAAAAAAAAATAAAAAAAGTAGACAAAACTTGAAGCTAAGATCATTAATTTGGAAAAACAAGCTCTTATCACTTAATCAATATATAATACATACTATATGTATATTTTTTTATCATTATTTTAATATTATTATATTTTTTAAAATTGTACAAACGTTGGATGTGTAGCCCGCTAGTTAATATAAAATGTATATCCCAATTGGTATGAACGATATTGCATTTTTCTTTTTGTCCAAAAATAATCTACCAATACAGTAATTATCCATTTAATAACAGTTATAATCTAATAAATTTTGAATGATTTTTCCTATACAACAAAAACTGTCCAAATCACTTTTCCTCAATCATTAAATTATCTAAATATAAAATCACAATCCCGTCATTAAGCTCCGTTTGGTAAGTGATTAAAATAATTAAGAATTCAAAAAGTGATTAAAAAGTTAAACAATCATACAAAAATTTAAAAATCTTTTTCATTATCTTTACTTTTTACATGTTTTTTGGTAAAAAAATTAAAAATTTATTCTAAAATATTTTAATTTTTTCACCTTATATTTTAGGAGAAATTACAATTCAATAGTTTTTTCAAAAAATAATTACAGATTTATGAAAAAACTTATGATTTTAATTATTAATATTTATAAAATTTATCATTAATTTATAATTATTTTTTCAAATTATCACTCATTTGATATCTCCCTTACATTTATAGCATCACCAAATAACTTTTTAAATTATTATATTTTAGTCATTCTAATAGATTAATTATTACAATAGTTATTTTAATACAATTCTTCATGACTAGTTATATTTGATGGCTCTTTAAATAATTAGGTTCTATAAATAGGTAAAATAAAGAATATTGTAGGTGTTGATTTTTAACCACACAACCAAACAGGGAACTCAGCTAGAGAGTAACAGCAGAATAGATTAAGCCCAACAATTTGTAACAAGAAGATGAAAATCTGGCGATGATTCGTTCACCTGGGGTCATTCTAACAATCAAGTCAATAAAACAAATATCTCTCATAGATAGCAAATAGAGTTTAAACTCACAAGAAAGAACTTACCTTTGACCTACGAGAGTGCCTTGCTTTTATAATCAGCAGTGACCTAATCCCTTTGGAAACCTCACTTCCATGGACTCAAGCTCAATGCCTATCCTGGACCCTCAGCCAGATAGAGATAAACTCTTCTCAAGCCTTATCTCTATCCAGACTGAGATCCTCTCCAATTTTAGGACTCCTCTCCCTTATCTGTTTATCCTAAATTCCAATATCCCCTCAGATTACCTCGACCTAGCCGAAATCATCTCAGCGGTGTGACCAAGCCATGTGGCACCTCAGTTGACACTTCGGCATCATCGTAGCCATGTGCGGTCATTTATAAAATGTCTCCCCACAACTGCGCCCTAGGTTTTATTACCTCGACAACCTGAGGTGATGGAACCTACATCGTTTGCCCAAATAGCTTGTCGGCTAACGTTCAATCTTCTTGTTTGACCGAGATCATAGCTCGTCGGCTTTGTATAACCAGGACTCAACTGTTTACTCCCCCAAGGATCAAGAATCAAGAATCCAGTTCTTTACGCATCTCTGCCGAGATCGTCTCTTTTGCTGAGGTTATAGCCTCATTATTTTCAAGAATTTCAAGAGCTTTGCATGAGTTGTCACGCACAGTCCTTCCAACCGTTTTATCCACTCGTCCTTTCCCCACTGGTTCGCACCTGACACGCGCTATCAGGTTGCGTCGCTTCTATCCACGTCGTCTAACAAGCACGTCATTCAAGGCACCTCATTACGTTTTTCCGCCTTTTAGTTTTTTCAATAAAACTCTTTCTCTCTCTCCATTTTCTCACTTTTCATTCTTGCATTTCTCTCTCTAAGCTCAAATTTTCTCTCTATACATTCCTAAAACCTCAATTGTTGCGTTTTTCGAGCTCTCTGCCCCCGTTTCATTCACTATTTCCGACGAGCTTTTTCACCATCTGGTCATAGCTGTCGTTATCATCCAATTTCGGCAAACCTCACTCCAGCGTCCGTGTTCTCGGCTCCATTCAGTGAGTTCATAAGTTCTTTTAATTCCAATCATCCATTGTTCTATAATTTCCCTTTGAATTCTGCCATATGCCTGTACTGCATCTGTTGCCATTGAATTTGTTTTCTTAGTTGTACTCTATTTTTATTTTTATGTTCTAGTCATCATTTTCCTATTCTTGAGTCCGTGTTGTGCTTTGAAGTCCATTACTATTGCATGGATTTGTGTTTTGCTGGTGATTTTTGCACGTTACCTTGCACTTACTCAATGTTCTGCGAACTTGTAACTCCTTCTATATTCTTGGATTGCTGTTTGTTTTGTTGATTTTGAATCATGCTTCTTTGTTCTATTTTTCTTACTGTGTTTCTAGATTCTTGCCTTTGATTCTTGTTTCTACGTAGACTTAGGTTTGGGATTTGATTTAGAACCTTGTTCTCTAGAAAAATCAAAACAAAACCCTTCCTTAACCTCCAAAACCCTTACCTCAGTGCTATCTAGGGTTTAGTCGAGGTCCCAAAATTTTTCAACAAGCTTCTTTTAACAAAAACTGTTTCCAAACCCATCTTAGCCAAGATAATGGGTATATTCAAGTGGAGGGTAGATACCCCAAAAAAACCAGAATATTTTAGGCGAGAGTTCTCTATTCCAGCCAATGTCCAGCTGAGGTTGGCTGGGGAGGAGGACTCCATTATGCCTGATGGAGACTCTATGCCCTTTTCTGTAGTTGTGTTTATTGAGTGTGGACTTCGGTTCCCTCTAGATATCTTATTTAGGGAAATCCTGCACTATTACAAACTTAACCTTATGCAGCTGGCCATAAACTCATATCGGGTTATCAATGGTATAATCGAACTAGCACACCGAGAAAAGGCTAGGATCACATTAGCTGACATCCAGTACTGCTATACAATGTGTGGCCTTAAGTCTGAAAAATGCTACACATATTACCTTAAACCCAGATCCACCGCCTTCCAACTCATAGCCAACCTTCCTAACTCTAACAAGGGTGCTGGAGATGACTACCTGATCGTCTTGGGCAATTGGGAGTTCGCTCCTGATGATAATCTTCACCTTTTTCCTCTGTGCCAAGCAGTTTTTAGAGAGGAAGAGGGTAAGAATTGAGTCATTAACCCTTTTTTTGTTAAGATTTCGTCAATTTATTTTTGTTTATGCTAATGTTTCCTCTTCTTTACAGATCTTCTCTAACCATACAAGGATTTCCGCCAATGCTTTTTCCTCAGCCCCGATTTGAAGAGGCTTCTGGGTTTGGCAATCGAAAAGCACAAAGCCCCATTGCTGCTAATCTATATTCCAACCTACAAGTCCGTTTTGTCCGATATTCCCCGCCAAAGAAAAACTCCCCCATCAGCAACAACTCCACCAGTTGCATCATCACCAGGGCCAAACCAAGCCTCTTCTTTAGATCCTGTGGAACTACCATCCACCTTTACTCCCCAACTTACTCCACCAACTCATTGTCAACACCAACGTCGAGCTCCACCAAACGTACTAGCTGGCAGAACTCGTAGCCGAAAACACCATGAATCAAAGGCGTCAACTTACGATCCAACAAACCCCCATATTGTACTACCAGTAATCCATTTCGGTA
This sequence comes from Camellia lanceoleosa, assembly GCA_025200525.1. Lineage (NCBI taxonomy): Eukaryota > Viridiplantae > Streptophyta > Magnoliopsida > Ericales > Theaceae > Camellia > Camellia lanceoleosa. Next base: position 152,934,164 of record CM045760.1, on the reverse strand, counting down.
CCAAGGTTACCGTTGCTACAACAACCAACGAGATGGGCTGCAAACCAGCCGTTGTTGAAAATCTTCTTGCCACCTTTCTAGGGGTGGTGACTGTTCAATCTTCCTCTTCTCCATTCTAACCCAAGCTGAAGCAAAAAAGAGTGAAGAAGGCTAAGGCCAAGCCAACAGTGAATCAGGTTGACTTTGAGGATACTGTGCCGATCTCCAAGCTGGACGAGATCGAGAAGAGCTTAAGTGCCGCTGAGAAGAGGCCAGCCGAGACTACAACTCTTAATGTCCCACCACTAAAGAAGCCGAGATTTGATCTCTCAGAGGATAGGAACAGCTTCCTTCACAATATGATCTAGGCGCCTGAGGTCATGGTGAGGGATAGACCATTAACAGCCGACGATAGTGCAATTGAGAATGTCGAGGTTGGCGCTGCCCTATCAACGGCTGTGCTCCTACCCGAAGACATGAATCACATAGCTGATCTTCACAAGTATGAGAACTTCAGCTTGATGATGTAGCACTCAGTCTTGGTAAGTTTCCCACTTTGTTCTCTTTAAGCTTCCAACACTTAGCCAAAATTTTCACTAATCTGTCTCATTCCTTATAGGCCATCCAGCATGCACACTCGAATGCTGTCAAGACCGAGATGAGAAGGAAGGAGTTGGTGAAAAAGACCCAAGAAGCCGCCAAGCTCCTGTCTTCGTTGAACAATACCGAGGCCGAACCAAGTTCTTTGGATCGAATAAGGTTGCCAAGGCTGCCGTAAGGTCAAGAAGGCCAAGCCGAGGTCATGAGGAAAACACCGAGGCCACCAAGGCTGAGGTGGAGGTTACCAAGGCCAGGGTAGCAGAATTGGAGGCCAAGCTTCAGAAGGCCATTGACTCGAAGCAAGTCGAAGCACAAGCGGCCGACGAGAAGGCTTTCAAAGAAGGCCAAGCCGCCATCTGCGACCAATATAAAGAACAAGTCAATCTGGCTTACAATAGTGGTTATTATCTTGACTGGACGGCGACGCTCAATAAGCTATCTATCCCAATGGACTCTCCCCTCTGAGATATCAACCTGCTTCAAATGCCTTTCTCTTCAGCTCCCAAAGGATCAGATGACGAGGCCGAAGAGGAAGACGCCGAAGTTGATGATAATGAGAAGGAGGAGGAGGCTACAACTGGGGCCAAGTTCCCCACTCTGAATGAGCAAGTCCTTGACTTAAATCAAGATAAGGATGATGAGGTCTCCAAGAGTGCCTCTCCAAAGAAGACCACTTCTGAAGCCGAGGTTCAGACTGCCGAAAAGAGTTTGGACCAAACACTCCAGAAGATAGATGTCGAGATCCAAGCCGAAAAGTTTGGGCAGCTGGCTGTTGAGGGTGAAACTACGCCAATTGTCGAGGCAAGACAGTCTGAGGAAAATGTTGGACACTCTTGCACTTAGGATTTTTTCCCTTTGTGCTTTGAACTTTTTATGCCCTCATTTACTTATAGTCTTTTTTGTTTTGTGAACAATGGTAGCTTTAATTTGGCCAATGTGCATCTCCTTTGTAATTGGAACAAATTTTATCTCTGAATACAAGTCTTCTTCTTCTTCTTCTTTTTTTTCTTTTAGTGTTGAATGCTTGCTTGTTTCCTTAAGCATTATCTGTCTTTGTATGCTTCCATACTTAGAATATTTTTGCACTTCTACAACTTCTCTTGTATGACAACTTCGAGTTTAGAACACCTCAGACAAGTATTAGCTTGCATCCACTTTATCTCGGGTGCACCCATAGCTATTCTCCTCGGACCAACTTACATCGGAATTCACCTTCAACCATAATCTCGGTCAAACAACACTTAAAAATATTTTGTTTAAACATTTTTACAATTGTTAATTTGTAACAGCAACACCAAACCCTTCCAGGTCTATCATCTTGGTTAGGTATCTCAAACAATTACACTTTGGGTATAGTGAAGTACTCCCATCTCGGATTAACTCATCTCAGAGAGTTCCATTTCAGATGGAATTTTCATAAATAAAATTTTCAAGTGTTTATTCATAACTTCAACTTGAAATTGCAGAAAATTTCACAAGTGCTATGCTTTTATTCCATTCCTACTTCCTGCCCCCCTAATATGAACCTAAGTATCACTTATGTTTAAGCATGCAACTCCAATTCTTGCCGAGGTCTGATTAAAACAAAGATTAGCCAAGGTTTTCTACCTGGGTTTCTCTGTTAATCCAACAAGAGCAAACTTAGTTCAACTCTATCATAAGTATAATTCAACTCTACCATATGATAAGTCTAAGTTTAATCATTATGTTTCAATTGGAAACATCGCCAACTTAGTTCAACTCTATCATATGGCAAGTATAATTCAACTCTACCATATGATAAGTGTAAGTTATTCGTCATGTTTCAATCAGAAACATCGCCAACTTAGTTCAACTCTAGCATATGGCAAGTATAATTTAACTCTTCCATATGATAAGTCTAAGTTATTTCAATCAGAAACATCGCCAACTTAGTTCAACTCTATCATATGGCAAGTATAATTCAACTTTACCATATGATAAGTCTAAGTTATTCATTATGTTTTAATCAGAAACATCGCCAACTTAGTTCAACTCTATCATATGGAAAGTATAATTCAACTCTACTATATGATAAGTCTAAGTTATTCATCATGTTTTATTCGGAAATATCGTCATAAGACTATTTCAGCCTATTGCACAAATTTTAACAATAATAAAGACAAAAATCAAGCTAGTGTTTTATTAAAACTTCGGCTAATAAAATAATTACATAAATCTAAAAAAACAAAAACTAATGATAGAAAAATTTTAGATTGCAAGTGTTCCAGGGCCGTGGCAACTCTTTGCCATCAGTGTCTCCAAGTCGATATGCTCTGTTGCTGGCAACCAAGATGATTCTGTAAGGTCCTTCCCAATTTGGGCCAAGCTTGCCCTCTCTAGGATCCTTCTTGTTGCCGACAACTTTCCTCAAGACGAGGTCCTAACCTTGAACTCTTTTTGGTTGACCTTCTTTTTGTAAGCTTTAGCAAGCTGCTGCTGGTATGCCCCTAGCCGAATTACTGCTGTCTCCCTTCTTTTTCCAATAAGTCCAAATCTTGGGCTAGGAATGCTTCCTTGGTCCTATTCTTTACTCCTTGGGTTTTGATTCCAGGGATGCCGACCTCTAGTGGGATGACAGCTTTAGTGCCATAAGCCATGGCGAAAGGAGACTCTCCAGTTGATCTTCTCAACGTAGTTTGTATGCCCACAGCACATTGGGCAATTCTTTTACCCACTTTTCCTTGGCTGCTTCCAACCTTTTATTGACCCCATCCAGGATGGTCTTGTTGAATGCTTCTGTCTATCCATTACTCTGGGGAAAACTAGGAGTAGAATAATAGTTCTTAATCTTATACTTTGCACAGAAGCTTTTGATTAGCTTACTGTCAAATTGGGTACCCTTATCTGCTACTATGGCCCTTAGGATTCCAAATCTGGTAATGATGTCCAGATGAAGTTCTTCACATCAATATTTCGAATCTTTGCAAGGGGTTCAGCTTCTTCCCATTTCATGAAGTAATTAGTAGCTACTAAGAGGAACTTTCTCTGTCCAATTGCTTGAGGCAATTGCCCAACATGATCCATTCCCCACTAGGTAAATGGCCAGGGACTGGATTCTGGATTTAAATCTGCTGCTGACTGATGTATCAAAGGTGCGAACCTTTGACATTTCTCATACTTCCTTATGTAGGCTTTAGCATCCTTCTATATGTAGGGCCACCATTACCCCTGAGTTATGGCCCTATGGGCAAATGATCTGCCCTCAGCATGGCTTCCACAAACTCCTTCATGTATCTCATACAGGAAGTCTTCAACCTGTGATGGATGTACACATCTCAAGAGCGGCCTAGTGAAAGATCTTCTATAGAGATAGCCTTCTGCTGAGAAGCAGAACTTGGCCAACTTCAATCGTATCTTATGTGCTTCCTTGTTGTCTACTAGCAGCCTGCCATCTTTGAGGAACACAACTATGGTATCCATCTAACTTGGACCTATTTTCACACACATTGCTTCGTACTCTGTGATCAGTGGTTCTATACTTGGGCCTAACAAGTAATCAACCATTATTGTCCTTGCCTCACCTGATTTCATTGCACTAGCCAGGTTAGCCAAGGCATCGGCATGACTGTTGTCATCTCGGCTAACCTGCTGTAATCGGCAATCCTGGAATAGTGCTAGCAACCTGATAACTTCTTTAACATAGGCTATCATCCTTTCATCTCGGGCTCATACTCGCTTGTTGCCTGATTCACATTAAGTTGGGAGTCACAAAAGACTACTACCTCGTCAGTTTCTATTGCTGTTGCCAACCTTAGTCCTGCAATCAGTGCCCCGTACCTCTACTTCATTGTTTAAGGCCTTGAATCCCAAATGGATTGATTGCTCTATCATTCGCCCGTCTGACGATATCAAAACCACCCATGTGCTCACTTCTTATCGGTTTGAACTTCCAACGACAAACAGGTAGAAAAAGTCACCGATGTAGATATTGCATGGTTTTGGTTGCTCTGCTTTCTCTTGTTTCGTCGGCATGGGGTCATTTGGCCCCAGTTAGGTTTCCTCCGATTCTCTTGGACGCCGCGGCTCATCGAAGCCCGACGTGCGATGGTACTAGGGGTGAACTCGGCCATAAAGTCGGTTAAAACCTGGCCTTTAATAACTATCCTAGGCTTGAACTCCAAGTTATATTGGCCCAACACCACTGCACATCTAGCTACTTTACCTGTCAGATCTCCGTGCTGTAACAAGGACTTTAAAGGATGCTCAGTCAGCACTACCATCTTGTGGGCTTGGAAATAATGATTCAACCTTTTAGAAGCCATTACCAAGGCCAATGTTAACTTCCCTAGGGGTAGGTATCTGGTTTCTACACTTGCTAAGGTTTTACTTACATAGTATACTGTCTTTTGCTTTCTCTCCTCTTCTCGGATTACCACTGCACTTACTGTATGGTTGGAAACTTCCAAGTATAGAAACAGTTTTTCTCCAGGTATTGGTTTTGACAATACTGGAGCTGTTGTTAGGTACCTTTTCAAGTCGACCAAGGCAACTTTGCACTCTTCTGTCCATAAAAAATTTGTGGCTTTCTTTAATAAACTAAAAAATGGTTTACACTCATCTAAACTTCGGTTAATGAACCGGTTAAGGGTTGCTGCCTTATTGGTCAAAACTTGGACCTGTTTGGCCGATATTAGGCTTTTTAAGTCAAGGATAGCCTTGATTTGATCTGGGCTTGCTTCAATGCCCCTTCTGGTGGCCAAGTATCCAAGGAACTTACCAGACCCCACTCCAAATACACATTTCGAAGTATTGAGTCGGAGCTGATATGTTTTTAGGATGTCAAAAACTATTTCAAGTCAGCCAAATGGTTCCCAAGTTCTTTGGTCTTTATGACCATATCATCAATATATACTTCTACTGTCTTACCAATCAGATGTCTGAACATTTTAGTCACTAACCTCTGGTAGGTTACCCCTGTATTTTTCAACCTAAATGACATTACTCTATAGCAGTACAGCCCTTTTGGGGTGATAAATGCAGTCTTCTCCTCATTAGGGGGATACATTGCTATCTGGTGGTATCCCCTATAAACATCTAAGAAGCTCATTCTTCCATGCCCTGAAGTGGCATCCACCAGTTGGTCAATTTTTGGCAGAGGGAAGTTGTCTTTGGGACAAGCCTTGTCCAGGCTAGTGAAGTCCACACAAACCCTCCACTTTTCATTCTTTTTTTTTCACAACCACTGTATTGGACAACCAGGTAGGGTAGCTCACCTCCTTGATGGCCTGGGCTTCTAACAGTTTGTCCACTTCCTTCTCAATTGCCTCTACATGTATTAATGTTGGTCTTCTTGCTCGTTAAATGATAGGTTTAGTCGACCTGTCCACATTGAGTTTATGACAAGTGACCTCGGGATCAATGCCTGGCATCTCATAAGGTGTCCAAGCAAACACCTCTATGTTTGCTCGCAAGAATGCCTCCAACTCCTTTTCATCCTCCTTGGCTAAGCCTAAGCTGAAAAGAAAGAAGCGTTGTAGACCACCCGAAACTCTCTCCGCGCGCCCCCCTTTCGGAGAGGGCGCGAATTGGGTTCTAGCTACTACAGTTCAGACTCCTGTCACGATTCTGAATCTAATCTCACAAAGTGCAATGTAAAATTGATAAATCACCAAAGAGTCCAAATTCGGCAAATCGTTTTAGAAAATCGATTTTTATCAAAAAGTGCCAAACATGGACTGCTTTGCCAGATTTCAGAGTCGCCACCTAAATATTTATTTTTGAAAAATTTAGGAAACCCTGACTCGTACCTAAGGCCACGTGTCCGTCATCACCAAAATTGCTTCAGCTCAAGAACTCGGGTACGAGGAGGGAAGGTCATGAAATGAGCACTCCCGTTCGCCGATCAAAGGATCGGCCTCTACTAAACATGATATGTTATTTTTGAAAACACATGTGTTCTTGTTCAGATTTATTAGCTAACTTACTATGTGATGCGCACAGCGTACAAGTATAGACTAAATCGCTCGATTTGGAACAAAACATCTCATGTTTGTTTTTCGAAAATGGTTTGAAGTTGCTACTCCAAGTAGGCTAAAATGCGGATTTGCCACCAAACAAGGTGGGCTTAAAACATGATGATTTGCCATTTCAAGTGGGCTTAAAACTCACATTTTGATGAATTGTCCTAATTCAAGCAATCAAGCCTTCATCTACAGGCATTCATGCAGTTATAGCATTTAAGCAAATAGCCTCATAGCAAGCATGTTATCATGGCAGTCACGCTATCATGGCAGTCACTTACACACATGCAAGGATGCTAAATCATAAATACTTTACAGTGTAATCCGATCCAAAACAGAAAACTAGTTAGAAATCATGCGTGATCCTAGTTTATGTTAAGATACCTAATACAACACATGCAAAATGCAATAAGATAGGCTCGGGTACCTAAGATGGCATATGAATGCAACAATTGATACATGTATTCAAATAGATATTGAAATACAATGCAGTTTGAATGATGCGCCGAGCCCGGTGCATGCAAAACAAATGAATGATGCACATATGCAAAGCATAAGGTATGCTAATTGAAAAAATGCCCTAAAACTAACCATCGAAAGCGGTTAAGTAAAAGGCAGAAAGAAGTGGGGTTGGAAGACATGATCACACGCACACACACTTATTACAACATTGTGCCCTCTTGACGGAGGGTCCAAATGAAAGAGAGCTAACTAGCTACGCTAATTAAGCTAACTATTACAAATCACAACTAATTAACTAATTAGTTAACTAATTACAAACACAAATGAATAGCTAAACACATTAACTATCTAAGTATAGAATCGACGAGTTAACCATCTAAGCAAAGCAGTTAAAAGGAGCCTCGGAGCGAGGAATGCATACATGCTCGATTGCTCATTCCCGAAATCCCGTCTCTTTGCCACCGGTTGCCTCTATTTGCATTTGCTTTGATTCTGAACACCAAACAAATCTTCAAGTTGTTTATGCTCCAGAACCAGAAGAACTTTGAACCATCTTCAAGCTGGTGGACTGTCGGCCACTGTGGAGGTCAGAGGCCAACCACTTTTTCCTCGCCGATCGGCCAGTTGTTTCTGCATACTCCAGTTTTGCTGCAAACAGAGTACAAAAGGGGCAAGGCAAGGCATTTGCAAGGTGTGTATGTACAACCAACCTCCTTATCATTTCTCAAGCTCAAAGGAGTGCGGTACTCGACTCTCGGGCCACCAACCGAGCATCGCAATGCACGATGGGCGAGAAGCCAAGTTTGTACAAGTCAATGAATGCATAAATAACACATAAGACTCAAGAGACCTCCTCCACCTTATCATGCACAATCAAGGGTGTCGGCGACTAAGAAATGAGGCGCGTTTCATCACTTTGAGTATGAAACGCCCCTCGTTTCTCGTGTTTGGATTAACGTCCAATCCAAACACACGCAATGCAACACACATGCAAATGACATGTTTATCCATCAATGCTAGAGAGATATGCACAAGGTTCTATCATGTAAGCAATGCATGCAAGGCAATGTTTGAAGTCGAAGGCATTGGAGCTAGCAAAGAGCATAACACTATAGGCATACAATACTAAGCCTAACTGACCAAACCACCCCCGGACAGAGGTTAAATGTGCCAAAACAGTGGCCAAAACATGCTAAAATGATAGCCCAAAAGCTTAGACAAACATGCATGCAAGTTGGCTTACAAGTGAAGCATAAGGCTCAACCCTCAAACACAATAAAAAGGCAATAAATGTAAGAATATGGCAGAGGTATATGGTCTGAAATGACATGTCAAATGATGCTATGCCATGCAAAAAGCTCAAATATGACATGCTAGAGGTCTCAAAGTACAAGACTAGCAAAGCCAAATACACTATAGCTATGCAAAGCCGAGCATGAATGACCAAAACCACTCAAATCAGACCTAAAGCATGCTAAAACATAGCCAAAAATGTGCTGGAGTAGAGCATCCACATGCTAGATCAATAGGCTAAAACACCAAATACACTAGGCTAGTTAACAAAATTGCACTACAAGTGCAAGAAGCATGCAAGAGGCAACCAAACCAATTAAAAATAGAGTCATGGCATGGCAAATCAGTGGCAAAAACATACTAAGATAGAGCTAACATAGGCTAGAATGAGAGGCATAAAGCATGATGCATGTTAGGCCAACAAGTAAGATTGCACTACAAGTGTAAAATGCAAGAAACCAATGATCAAACCAACCCAAAACAGAGTTATGGCAGGTCCAAAAAGTCACAAAAACATGCTTAGACTAAGCTAGCAAATGAGAGAAATACATGCTCATGTATTAGGCCATCATCACAAGGCATAAATGCACCACTCTTAAACACAATGAAAGAGTGATAAACATGAGAGTTTGACAAGAATTTATGCTCTAAATTTACATACCAAATGATGTTATATCACACAAATGTCACAAATGAGGCATGCTAGGGGTCCCAAGACACAAGACTAGCAAAGGCCACTACACTATGACCATACAAAGCAAAGCATATGTGATCAAGACCACCCAAATCAGACCTAAAGCATGTTAAATCATTGACAAAAATGTATTGGAACCAAGCTAACACATGCTAGAAAGGTGGGCTAAAACATCAAGCATGTTAAGCTAATAGGCAAGATTACACCATAAGTGCAAGATGCAAACAACAAGAGGCCAAACCAGCCAAAAACAGAGCTATATCATGCTAAAATGAGGCCAAAAACATGTTGAGATTGAGCCCCAAAAGGGTAGAATAACATGCTAACTTGATAAGCCAACAACACAAGCAAACAAGATACAAAAGGGGGGCCACCCCCACCTATTTTGGGTCCCAAAGCCCATTTTCCACCACTGAAATTCCTCTGGAATTCAGTGGTTAAAAGGCCGAAACAAGGTGATCTCAAAGGCTTTAAAAACTAGCACAAAGCAAAGCAAAACAAGCCATAAAAGGGGGTAGACCACCCCTAACTCAAACAAGGCCTTAAACAACCATTTTTAACACTTAAAAATAGAAGTTTTTACAGTTGAAAGCTAAGCCAAAAGAAGCATGCAAAGATGGCTAAGTAAGCAACTAAAACAAAGCTCTAAAAAGGGTAAAGACTTACCCTTGAAGCACAATAACAAAAGCAGCACTTCTGAGCCAAAAACCAGCTTTTAGGCTCCCAACAAGACCTCCAAGTAACTCAGCAACAAGGTCGAGTGTTTGGGTAAAAGGGTTGTAGGCAAAAATGTGAATAACACTCACTTTTGAGCACAATATAACACAATATAGAGAGAAATTGAGAGAATTCTAGAGAGAGAGTGAAATTTTTTACTCTAAAAATTCTAAACCCTTCTCAAGGGAGAGGAAGCTCCCCTCTTATAGAATTTCAAGCCTCAAGCTTGTTTGACAAGCTAGAAGCTTGTTGCAATCCCTCTATACACGTGTACGAAGGATGCCTTCTGTGCCCAACAGTTGGCATAGCTAGCAATAAAAATATCTACAAAAATAGAAAAATGGCCTACTAGAGGAAAAAGTGGCCTATAGCCACAAAAAGTGGCCAACAGGCCCTTCCCTCCCTCAAGGTAAGGGGTAACAAGGTATGGTCCAAAAACAAACTAAAAGGAAGGGATCCAAAAGACCCCAAGACAAGGCACTCAGCCAAAAGCCCCGGAAACTAGCCTACGGGCCACTACAAGTGGCCTACAAGAGGGAAAAGTAGCCTACAACTACAAAAAGTGGCCTACAGGCCTCTCTCTCCCTCCAAGCAAAGGCACTAAGGTCCAGTCCAAAAACAAACCAAGAAGAAGAGAGTTAAGAGACCCCGAGACAAGGCGCTCAGCCGGAAGCCCCGAAAACTCAAAACGAGCACAAGCATGCGTAATCACCGAGTGCACAAACGATGACGTCTGAGTCTTAAGATCGGTCAAAAATGGGGTGTCTACAGTAAAATGAAAAGAAAAAAAGAAATGAAATGAAATGAAAACAAAGAAAGAAATAAAAAGAATTGAAAAGAAAAGAAGAACATAGCTCGCAAGGTTGAAAACCCGAAAGGGCGGCCTTGGCAAAAGTTAGAGTGCAAAAGGAGAGGTTAATACCCGAGTGTACCTTAACCTGGAACTACGTCAGGCTTGATTCCTATCTTTGGGATACGTAGGCAACTTCATTCTGAAGTCCAGCCGTAAAACACTTCAAATTCAACTGTCCTGTCCATGAGATTGAACGAGTCATCTTTGTCGCTTCTTTATCCAAGAATTCGGTTGTGATCATCATTATGAGAGCGGGTTACAGTATGTTACGGCGCTATTCAAACAATGGGCAACTTTCCGTTGTCGTGAGTTGCCATTCAAACAAGAGGCAACTTTTCGTTGCTAGATTTGGTGCCATGCAGTGTCATTCAGACAAGGGGCAATTTTCCTTTGTTTTGGATCTGAGGTTGTGCATCTCAAGAGTAAATTCTATGTTGGTCAAGCAGTGGCCATTTGCAAAAATAGTTTTTGAGAATTTTTGATGAAGTTGACTAATTCTCTCGAAAATTATTCTATTTTTTCAAAGCTAGACCATTTCTTAGACCCAAAAAAGAAAAAATTTTAGTGCTTATAGCCTGACTTTCATGATTTCAAATCAGAAAATCGAACAAGCATGTTAATCTAACTCTCATATTGGTCAAAATTGTTTTCATAGAAAACCAAAACAAAAAATGGTCAAAATGATGAACTAGGGGCACAGTTGAGTCAGGCTTCCTGTCTTTTCCCCGTTGTCAACATATCTGCCAAAAAGGGCACCATACTTGCCGGAAAGGGCACCATGTTCGCCAAAAAGGGCATAACTGAAGCTAACAACAGAGGGCTGAAAGCTCTCTCATCCTCCAAGCAGCGAGGTATCAAGCCAAGTGCGAAGCACGAAATGGAATGGATCAGGGTATTCCACTCTCTTATCTGGGAAGTGTAGACGTCCCCGAATGCCCCGGGAGGGTTAGGTCCCATTCCGTTCGTATTGGGTTTACTACAGTTCGGACTCGATTTGTGTCGGTTCTTAATCTTGAACCAAAGAGTCCAAATCCGGCAAATCGTTTGAGAAAACAGATTTTTGAAAAAGTAGTGCCAAACATGAACTGCTTTGCCAGATTACAGAGTCGCCACCTAAATATTTTAAGAATGGGAAATTTAGGAAACCCTGACTCGGTGCCGAAGGCCACATGTCCGTCATCACCAAAGTTGTCTTGGCTCGAGAGCTTGGGTACGATCGGGGAAGGTCAGCTATGAGCACCCCCTTTCGCCCTGTCCGAAGACTGGCCTCTACTAACCGTGATATCCGACTTTGAAAACATTACATGCTCTTATTCCAATTATTAATCTAGAATTACTATGTTATGCGCGCAGCAAACAAGTATAGACTAGATTGCCTAATTTAGAAACAAACATTGCATATCCGTTTTGTTTTGAAAACACTTTGGAATTTGCTACTCGCAAGTAGGCTAAAACACGGATTTCAACGAGTTTTTCCAACTCAAACAATCCAACCTTCACCCACAGGCATTCAAATAGTTTATGACACATAAGCAATTAGCCTCATGGTAATCATGCTGTTATGTTAACATTCACACGCATGCGATATGCTAAAGCATAAATACTTACCTAGTACTCCGTGCCAAAACAGAAACCAGTTAGTAATCATATGCATGATCCTAGTTCATGTTAAGTGGCTAATGCAACACAAGCAATGGTGTAATCTAAACAGGCTCGGCTGTCCTAAGCATGGCATGTAGAATGCTACAAATAACACGTATTCAATTTGGAATTGAAATACAATACAGTTTGTATGATGTGCCGAACCCGGCACATGCGAAACAGATGAATGAATGCAAACATGCTATCATACTGTTATGCTAATTTAAATGTGCCCTAATCTACCATCATAAGCAGGTAAATAAAAGGGAAGAAAGAAATGGGGTTGGAAGACATACACCCACTCACTTATTACAATTATGCCTCGGAGGGACCGAATAAATATTACAGTCCGAATAATAAATAAATTAATTATTACAAAAATTCTAATTATTTAACAAATAAATGCAAAAAAAAGGAAAAAGTGGCCACAGCCGCCCGCCTCGAGATACGCGAATGATGCATGCTCGATCCCACTTGCCCGGAAAACCCGTGTCATGACGCTGTTGCTTCTGTTTCTACTGCCCTGCCTCTCCAAAAATTCCTAAAGTCCCAGAATACCTTCTACATGAACTGCAGTACCCCACCGGCTGGAGAAAATGACCACCGGCTGCTTAAATTGGCCAACGGCTTCTTGTAGAGCTTATCGGCACAAAAAGTGTGCCGGTCGGCACATTTTATCGCCGGCCGCGTAAAGTTCTGCAGAGATGCTTGACAAAGAAGAAGAAACCAAGTAGTGCATGGCATGGATTTTGAGCATATGTAAGCATGGCCAATGCCTCCTATCATGCTTGGGGACTCAAGGAGGCATGACTCTTGGTTCTTGGGCCATCAATTATGCATCTTGATGCATGATGGCCTAAGGAACCAAGGTTGCATTTTAATGGTAATGCATGCAAACAAACAAATGAAATCCAAGGCCTTATCATGTGTTAGTCAAAGGTCTTGGTGACCAAGAATTGAGACGAGTTGCACCACTTGAAGTGTGAACTCCTCTCAATCCTATGCTTGGCTTGACAATCCCCAAGCCAAGCCATGGAATGCATGTATGCAACATAGCTCAAATGATGCAACAATGGGACTAAGATGCAAGGCATACCAAGTGTCATGCAATTATCACAATAGGCATGCAAAATGCTAGAGTATGCAAGGTATAAGTGGCGGCCAATCAAGCAATGGGACCAACCTACTACAACACTCGATGAACCAAACATGCATCAAGCATATAATGAACATACAATGGTGGCCTTAACTTCAACGGGGCAGCCCTCAAACCATCCCAAAACAGTGGCAAAACAAGCCCTAAATGATGACCAAAATGCTATACAAACATGCAAGTTCATGGGCCTAAACCTAAGGCACCAAAGAGAGCATCTTACTACCACTTACACAACCACTCATGGTATGAATTTAACGACCTAAAACAGATTTTTAGTATGCAAAATGACACCCAAATCCCCTCACATGGCATCCCCAAAATGCATTAATCATGGGAGCATATACAAGGCCTATTCTTAGGCATAAAAGGACACACCTTTAAAGCATGAAAGAGGTGACAAGTACAAACATATGAGCAAGGATTAGGGTCTGAAATAGCATGTCAAATGATCCCAAATCATCTAAATAGACTATCCAATGCATGTTCATGGATCACCTACCCAAGGCCTACAAGCCATCATGCAAAACAACCATGTCAAGCATGCTAAATATGACAAAAACAGTGGCCCACAGCCCTTATACATGGAAAAATGATGTTAGTACCTCCATGGAACTAAGCTAAAACATGCAAGAAAACATGGCCTCAAAGCATGGCATACTTCTAGGCATAAGAGAGCATTTCAAAGCAAACATAAGAGGCATGTTAAGGACCATAAAACCAACCTAAAACAGAGGCATAACATGTCATATGAACCACAAATATGCTCTGAAATGAAGCCAAAACCAACCGTGCATACATGCTATTATTTGAGTCCAAAACAAAGGCAAACAAGGGGCCAAGGGGAGAGGGGTGTCCCTCCCCTATATGAGACTTAAAACCATCTTCCTCACCACTGAAAACCCACTGGTTTTCAATGGTGAGAAGATCAAAAACACCAAGTGAACAAGGCCTTAAGAAAAGGCTCCAAAATGGACAAAACAAGGCCTAAGAGAGTGAGACTCTACCCAAACCACAAAACAACCTTGATGAATGTTCTTAAGCAAGGAAAAAAAAGTCTTTTTTATGTTAAACACAAATCCAAAAACACAAAGCAAGAGGGGTAGAAAGCTAGTGCAAGAATGGGGAAACTAAAGTAACAAGCTCACCCTTGAAGATCCTTTGAAGAACAGGTGGAGCAGCCACTCTCTAGTGATCAAAGTCAGTCCAAAACTTCAACAAACAACCCTCCAAGTCTCTCAATCTCGAGCTAAGGTGTAATGGTGTGTGTAATGGTGCAAAAGTATGGTAAAACACACCTTTTAGGCTTAGAACACACACACACAATGATGAGAGAGATGGAAAATATAGAGAGAGAGAGAGGTATGTGAGCTCTGGTTCTTTAGTCTCTCAAATGGCTAACCCCAAAGCCAAGAAGACAAGGCCTCCTCTTATAGAGGAGGCAATCTTGTAAGCTTAGCAACCAAGCAAACAAGGGGTTCATCCCTCCATACACGTGTATGGAGGGGAAGAAAGTGGTACAAAGCTGTCTGAAAATATCTCCAAAAATAGCTGTAAAGTGATCGGCAGGGCAAAATGGTCATTTTGCCAAAAGGAGTGCCGACCGGCACAAAATAGTGCCGACTGGCATAATATAGTGCCGATGGCAACAAAAACCAGCCGGTGGCCTCTAGCCACTGCCGGTGGTGTGTGGGGATGTCTCAGAAGGCATTCCCTGCCCCTCCAAGGCAAAGCACAAGTGTTTGGTGCAAAACCAGACACAAAACAGTCGAGTTCGGAGATCCTGAGGCAAGGCGCGTAACCGAGAACTCCGGGAACTCGCAAACAAACACAAACATGGATAATCACTGAGTGTTCAAGCGGTGACGTCCAAGTCTTGAGGACGGTCAAAAATGAGGTGTCTACAGGAAGGTCCGATCAATCCAAGCCAAGGGTGTCATCAACCGATGTCAGTTGCAGATTTACTGCGCATTTGGTCGCACCGCAACCCCTCTGTGGAAGAAACTCACTAGCTGTGAGTGAAAGATGAGAATCTAGTTGAATACTAGGGGCAAGAGCCCACAACTTCCTGTTTATCCAATCAACCACCCAGGGGAGGGATAAAAAAGAAGAGAAATTAAATAATAGAGAGATGTGCACTAAGAGAAAAAGTGAGGAAAGGGCTTTTGACAGAAAAAGAGATTGAGTGCCAGAGTGATGTGAGAATCACAAATGATAAAAGGGTGGGAAATAATACCCGGAGAAACAGGCTCCCTGTGCACATTTGAGTCGTGTGTTTTGTTGTGTTTTCGTTTATCTCGATTCTTGTTTTGAGTCATTTCGAGTGTCAATAGATGTGTATAGGTTATTTTACCTTTGTTTTCCGTTGTTGAGTCATTTTTGTTGTGATCAGTCGTAGGCTCAATACCCAGTTAAGAACTCGTTTCTCAATTTCAAATTCAAAAATAAAATCGTTTTGTGCTCGGAGTGCTGTGTCATTCTCCACATTTGTGCAAAACAGGATTTGTTCTTTCATAAAACTACAGGGTTCAACCCAAGTCATGTGAGAACAGTAGAACCAGGACCTATCTGAAGCTATATGGGTTCCAGACTGCAAAGCAAAAGAAAAGAGAGAAAATTTGGAGCATCTTAGTGTGTTTCAATTTCAGTAATTTTCGAGATTGCATTCCAAATATACGTCTTCAGGCCTTGTCAATGCTCCGAAGTATAAGTGTGCCTCTACCTCAAGCTCAAGATCAAGTTTACTTCAAGCCAGAATGGCGATCAGAAATGCTCTCCCCAAGTACCAGTCCCTGCTAAGGGTGTCTTGGCTGTGTTTGCAATGAGTTCCTAGGAGACCAACTGCAACGGTGGAAACTAGAGTTCGAATGGTTGTTGCCTAGAACGCAAAGGTTCGGGATTTCCAAGACTAAAGTCTGGTTTTAATACCCAGGGGTGTATCCCCGGCTTAAAATCTGTATGGAAGCCCCATAGGTTGAGATAGCATGTGTCATGACCCGAACCTGCCTCCAAGGGTTAAGGACATAATCGGCCAGTAATCATGAGATTACATACGGCCTCAAACCAAACCAAACGTATTTTAACAGAGTTAATGGGAGCCAAACGGAAGCAATTTAAAACTTTGTCCATAAAGCTGTGCTTACATGGCACATCGTAACAAGCCATACATATGCACATTAATAACTCACATCAAAATATGTACTACACAAAGCTCTGTACATACAGGATCATATAAGTCTAAGTTAGCCAAACAAAACTATATACAACATATGCGAAGTCTTCGCCAACATGACAGAATATAAATACATAACAAAAGGGCGAAGATGGGTCTCGTGCGTGAGACACAAGGGCTGACTCTCCCAAAACCTTTATTATTTCACATAGACTTCACTGGGGCTGGGTTTGGACTTCTTTGGACTCACCTACAAACACATGAATAAGCATGAGGGATAGCCCAGTGAATAATATCAAATACAGAAGTTATACAAACGATTTGTAGAACAACATGCTTCAAACGGCCTTGGGCCCAATTCATATTTCTATTTAACATATATACACAATTTAGGTCAAATGACTGCGGTTCCGAACAAACTGGCCTTTGGCCCATTCAAACTTTCATTTGTGTCAAAACGGCCTTTGGCCCATTCAGATGATAAACTGGCCTTTGACCCATTCATTCATTCATGTCAAAACGGCCTTCGGCCCATCCATTCATGTCAAAACAGCCTCTGGCCCATTCATTCATGCCAAAACGCCCTCTAGCCTATTCATTCTATTATTCAGATCAGACTGGCCTCTGGCCCACTCATTTGGTATAGCAAACATTGTCCACCAATCGAATCAAATGAACTTATAAAACTTACATAGAAGTAAGCTATTGGACAACAACATATTTCAGATATCTCTGTTAAGATATTACTCACAGTGATCGGTTGGTTGGTTTGCCCTGGAGCTCGACCCTACACATTCCATGAACACAAAAGGGTCACAAACAATTCGATCCGTTCTAAATTCACATTTTTCTCTTTAGGCTTCATTCTTATCTCTTTAACTCAATTACAATGCTCAATGCATGCCTAAGAGTATTTAGAAGTGAAAGAGAATAGAAAACGAAACACAGAATGCCTTTTCAAAATTTCAGAAAACAGGGTCCCCGCTCGAGCGTGGCCTTCCCCGCTCGAGCGGACCCATGAGGTCTGCAAAAGTACTAGATGCATCAAAATTACGCTCGAGCGTGAAGTCTGGCACTCAAGCTGAAGGTCTGTCTACATAGCTCCCCGCTCGAGCGAACATCCAAGTCTGCAAAAATACTAGGAGCACGAATTTCACGCTCGAGTGGCAGTTTCCCCGCTTGAGTCGACATCAAAATTCTGGAAAACCCAGAATTGTTCTTTGAGCTCAATTCGACCTTCCAATCAACATTTCAAGCATATAATAGCTCAAACTTCACATATACATATTCTAACATGGTATAAACACCAAATTACCACACAATGAAGCTCAATTTCACAATTTAATCACATGCATGCCTCAAATTAACTCAAACTCATCACCAACTTACTAGATTCAAACATGCAAGACTCAAACTCCCATGATTTGCACTTGCATGTGAAATATACACAATAGCCTCAACTTAATTGGTGAAGAGATGATCAAATACATGGACTTAACCAAAAATCCAACATGGATCATACACATTGTGCTCAAATATGGAAATTCATAGTAATTTCTTACATGCATGCATCTATTGACTTTAAATTCGACAAATACAACTCAATTTCATTTCAATTCTTACTCTTGGTCATTAATCAACTTTGAATACGCAAAATTACACATTAAACTCATGAATTCAAAATTAATTGCTTACCTAGAAGCCCAATCTTCCCAATCTATGGTTAATTCTTGAGTTTAACTTCAAGACTTCCAAGCTTCAAGATCAAAACATAGATTTTCTCCCATCTCTCTCTCTAATTTCGGGTCTCTCCCCTTCTAGAGAGCTAAATCAGCCAAAAGGTGAAACAAAGAGAGGACTTGAGTATGTATTGCCCTTTTTATAAAAGTCCCACTAAATCAATTTATCAATATTAAATAATGAGGCACTAATTCATCAATTAAATGAATTAATTCTGATCTGAATCAATTTTCAATTAAATTTCACTGTAGGCTCTAAAAATTATGCCAATCACAATGGAGCGACCAATTTTGGGTTCTGTGGCCGATAAGGCCTTCAATTTAATTTTCAAAGTAGACAATCAAACAGATATTCCTACGATGAACAGATAGAAATTCAAAACCACATATTTTCACATAATGGCACACAAAATCATATTAAACACATAATCACATTCATATTAAGGACCAATTAACATATAACGGAACAGGGATATCACAGTCTTCCCCCCTTTAGGAAGTTTGGTCCTCCAAACTTAATTTACCTTCGTCAGGAAATAAATGTGGATAGCATAGTCGCATTTCATCCTCTTTTTCCCACGTGGCATCCGTCCCATAGTGTTCTTTCCATTCCACTTTCACCATTGGGATGGACTTGCTTCTCAGTTGTTTCACTTGTCGGTCAAGGATTCGTTCCGGTCATTCGGTGTATTCCATATTTTCATCAATAGCTACCCGGTGATAATCAATCACATGGAACGGGTCTCGGAGGTAACCCCTCAACATCGACACATGAAACACGTTATGGATTTGTTCGAATCCCGGTGGCAAAGCTACTCTATAAGTAACTAGACCAAGCCTTTCCAGAATCTAAAACGACCCAATGTAACGGGGCGACAACTTGCCCTTCTTTCCAAATCTGACTTGGCCTTTCATTGGAGATACACGGATGAACACATGGTCACCAACCTCATACTCAAGAGGTCTTTTCCGAACATCTGCATAATTCTTTTGTCGGTCCTGAGCTGTTTTGAGCCTTTGCCGAATAATCTTGATTTTCTCAAATGTGTCTTGCACAATTTCAGGCCCAAGTAAAGCTCTATCCCCGACTTCTGTCCAACAAATAGGTGATCTACACCTTCTACCATACAAAGCCTCGTATGGTGCCATACCGATGCTGGAGTGGAAGCTGTTATTGTATGCAAACTCTGTAAGTGGCAAATAGTTTTCCCAACTCCCCTGAAAGTCCAAAGCACACATCCGAAGCATATCTTCCAAAGTCTGTATTGTTTGTTCTGATTGCCCATCGGTCTATGGATGGAATGCAGTACTGAATCTTAATTCTGTACCCATAGCTTCCTACAAACTCTTCCACAGTCTACATACAAATTTCGGATCTCTATCCAACACAATGGATACCGGAACTCTGTGTAAACGGACAATCTCATCAACATAAATGATAGCCAGTCTATAAGCATTAAACGTAGTTTTGATAGGCAGAAAATGTGCAGATTTAGTCAGTCTATCAACTACAACCCAAATAGAATCCATACCTCGAGAAGTCCGAGGTAGGCCAACAACGAAATCCATAGTCACATGCTCCCACTTCCATTCAGGAATAGGGAGAGGTTGAAGTAGACCGCCTGGTTTATGATGTTCAGTTTTGACTTGCTGACATTGAAGACACTTGGACACATATTCTGCAATCTCTTTCTTCATTTTAGGCCACCAATAGGTTTGTTTCAAGTCCCGATACATTTATTATTACCCGGATGCATAGCAAATACAGATCTGTGGCCTTCATCTAAAACCCTCTTCTTTAGTTCCAGAATATCTGGGACACACATTCTGTTCCGAAATCTCAACACTTCATTTCAAATGCCAAACTCTGCTTTCGGACTTGTCTTAAATTCATCAATCACTTTTTTGAGGAATTCATCCTCTTTCTGCGTCTGTTTAATTTCCTCAATGATTACCGGCTCGGCTGTAATAGTGGCTATCAATCCGCCATGTTCACACATTACCACTTCAATTTCAGACTTCTCAAAATCTTGTAAGATCTATTTCTGTTCAGTAAGCAAACAAGCCATACTCCCCGTTGATTTTCTGCTCAAGGCATCAGCAACTGTGTTAGTTTTCCCGGGGTGATACTGAATCTCCAAATCATAATCCTTTATCAATTCTAGCCATCTCCTTTGCCGCATCTTCAACTCTTTCTATGTGAAAAAGTATTTCAAACTTTTGTGATCCGTGTAGACTTCACATTTTGCTTCATACAGATAATGCCGCCAGATTTTCAAAGCAAAAACAACTGCGGCCAATTCTAGGTCATGCGTTGGATAATTCTTCTCGTGTGGCCTCAACTGTCGGAAGGCGTAAGCAATAACTTTTCCGTTCTGTATTAACACACAACCTAAACCTTTATAAGACGCATCACTGAAAATTACAAAACTCTCCGTACCTGAAGGTAGTGTTAAAATTGGTGCAGTGGTCAATCTTGTTTCCAGTTCATGAAAGGCAGCTTCTCTTTCGTCGTTCCATTCAAACGGTTGCCCTTTTCGTGTCAATTGGGTAAAAGGCACAGCTAATTTCGAAAAGTCCTTCACAAACCTCCTGTAGTACCCAGCTAAGCCCATGAAGCTGCGGACTTCTGTCACATTAGTTGGTGTAGGCCAATTCACAATTGCCTCTATTTTCTGCGGGTCCACTGAAATTTCTTCCTTGTTGATCACATGCCCTAAGAAAACAACCTCATCCAACCAAAACTCACATTTTTTTAGTTTAGCAAATAATTTCCTTTCCCGAAGTATTTGTAGGACAGTTCTCAAATGATGTTCATGTTTAAGTCTATCTTTAGAATATATCAAAATGTCATTAATAAAAACCACAACAAATTCGTCAACGTCAGTTTTAAAAATTCGGTTCATTAAGTCCATAAATGCTGCCGGAGCATTAGTCACTCCAAATGGCATAACAAGAAACTCACAATGTCCATACCTCGTTCTGAATGCGGTTTTCTCAACATCTTCTGCCTTAACCTTCAACTGATGATACTTGGACCTTAAATCAATCTTAGAAAACACCTGTGATCCCTGCAACTGGTCAAATAAGTCATCAATACGGGGTAGGGGATATTTATTCTTTATTGTTACCTTGTTCAATTTCGATAATCGATGCACAAACACAAAGTTCCGTCATTCTTTTTCACAAATAATACTGGTGCACCCCAAGGCGAAGTGCTAGGTCGAATAAACCCCTTGTTAAGCAGGTCTTGCAACTGTTCTTTCAGTTCTTTCATTTCAACAGTAGCCATTCTGTAGGGAGTCTTGGAAATAGGCTGGGTGCTTGGCACAGTTTCAATAGTGAACTCTATCTCCCGGTCTACCAATTTCCCTGGTAATTCATTTGGAAACACATCTGGAAATTCTCTAACAATAGAGATGTTGTTCAATTCAATATTTACAGATTGTTCAGACAACACATAACACAAATAACCCTAGCACCCTTTCCTGATCAGTTTATATGCTTTCATTGCAGATATCAAATAAGGTAAAGGCACTACCCCATTATCCACAAACACAATCTCTTTTTATTCTGGTGGTTTAAACATAACCCGTTTTGTCACGCAATCAATGGTGGCACAATATTTGGTTAACCAATCCATACCTAAAATTACATCAAAATGTCTAAAATTCAAGGGCAACAAATCCACATATAGGATAGCATTCTCAACACGCATATCACAAAACCGGTATATAGATTCACACAATACAGATTCCCCAGATGGAGCAGACACACATAGCAGATATAGCAGTAATTCTAAAGGTCTATTCAGTCTAGATACAAATGCATATGTCACAAAAGAGTGTGTAGATCTGGAGTCAATTAACACAAAAGCATCCTGATTACATATAGAAATAGTACCTGAGACAACTGCATTGGCATTCCGTGTATCGCCCGAAACAAGTGCAAAAACTCTCCCCTGTCTCACGGTATCCCCAGTGGTAACAGATCTCAAAGTATTTCCCGACTTTGGGATCGATGCAGTGGAACTAGCAGCTATCTTTCCACCATTCTGATTACAATCTCGAGCCATATGTCTTTGTTTCCCACATTTGAAACAGGCTCCTGATGCACGGTAACAAACTCCACGGTGCCTTTTGCTACAAATGTTGCACATGGGAGCTGTGTCTTGGGAAGAATTTGAAGTATTTAAGGAGCCCGTGTTTTGCTTTTTCAGAAATTTCTTCTTTAAAAAGAAGCCTTGCCTTTTGTTGCCTTTCTATTCTATCGTTGGCTTAGCATGTCTAGCTATGTTAGCCTCCGATATGATGGCCCTGTCTAGTACCCCAATGTAGGTTTCTAGCTTCAAGACATTCACTCTTTCTAAAATGTCGCTGCGAAGCCCACCTTCAAAATGCCTTGCTTTTTTGTAATCCGTATCAATCACATGCAGTGCAAACCTGGCCAATTCAGTGAATTTGGCCTCATACTCCTACAGTCATACTGTCTTGCCTAAGTTCCATGAACTTTGCTACTTTCCTGTCCCGAACACACTGAGGGAAGTACTTGTCATAGAAAATCTCTAGAAATTTCACCCAGTCAACATCTTTATGATTTTCTTGCATTAACATCCACCATTTTCTTGCTTGGTCTTCTAGCATAAAAGTGGCTAGAAGCACTTTCTGTGTCTCCGAGCAAGGGAACACTTCAAACAATTTCTCAATGCCGAGAACCCATACCTCGGCTTTCAACGGATCTAATCCACCATGGAACTATGGTGGTTTCATCTTCTTGAATTCTTTGGTGAGAGCTATTATCCGATCATTATTCTGATTATCTGGCACAGGTGGTGCCGGAGGTAAAGGTGGCGGATGTGGTTGCTGCCACTGTTGCTGCCACTCCTGTTGCTATCTCAAAGTTTCTGCCATTTCCTGAATTAACCTTTCCATTCTATCCATTCTAGCAGTAGAGGACTCTTCTATTTCATCACCTCTTGTTCTCACCATCTGATTAAACTTGCATTATACTTTATACAAAAGATACACAAGTATGCATATACTAAGGGGCATACATATTCAAACAATTTGTAATGCAAGCAAATCACAAACTTATGGCATATAACTATTCATATCAAAACATTTAAGCACATTATCGATGCTTCCAAGTTCATATTTATCACATGAATGCATCCTAAATCTTTTCTAGACGCTTATTGCTCTTTTGGACAAGTGTGTGAGTTATTAACTCATGCTCTGATACCACTCTGTCATGACCCGAACCCGCCCCCAAGGGTTAAGGACATAATCGGCCAGTAATCATGAGATTACATACGGCCTCAAACCAAACCAAACTTATTTTAACAGAGTTAATGGGGGCCAAACGGAAGCAATTTAAAACTTTGTCCATAGAGCTGTGCTTATATGGCACATAGTAACAAACCATACATATGCACATTAATAACTCACATCAAAATATGTACTACACAAAGCTCTGTACATACAGGATCATATAAATCTAAGTCAGCCAAACAAAACTATATACAACATATGCGAAGTCTTCGCCAACATGATAGAATATAAATACATAACAAAAGGGCGAAGACGAGTCTCGTGCGTGAAACACAAGGACTGACTCTCCCAAAACCTTTGTTGTTCTACATAGACTTCACTGGGGCTGGGTTTGGCCTTCTCTAGGCTTACCTACAAACACATGAATAAGCGTGAGCGATAGCCCAGTGAATAATATCAAATACAGAAGTTATACAAACGATATATAGAACAACATGCTTTAAACGGCCTTAGGCCCAATTCATATTTCTATTTAACATATATAAACAATTTAGGTCAAGTGACTGCGGTTCCGAACAAACTGGCCTTTGGCCCATTCAAACTTTCATTTGTGTCAAAACGGCCTTTGGCCCATTCAAATGACAAACTGGCCTTTGACCCATTCATTCGTTCATGTCAAAACGGCCTCCGGCCCATCCATTCATGTCAAAACGGCCTTTGGCCCATCCATTCATGTCAAAACGGCCTTTGGCCCATTCATTCATGCCAAAACGGCCTCTGCCCCATTCATTCATGCCAAAACGCCCTCTAGCCCATTCATTCATGCCAAAACGCCCTCTAGCCCATTCATTCTATTATTCAGATCAGACTGGCCTCTGGCCCACTCATTTGGTATAGCAAACATTGTCCACCAATCGAATCAATGAACTTGTAAAACTTACATAGAAGTAAGCTATTGGACAACAACATATTTCAGATATCTCTATTAAGATATTACTCACAGTGATCGGTTGGTTGGTTTGCCCTGGAGCTCGACCCTACACATTCCATGAACACAAAAGGGTCACAAATAATTCGATCCGTTCTAAATTCACATTTTCCTCTTTAGGCTTCATTCTTATCTCTTTAACTCAATTACAATGCTCAATGCATGCCTAAGAGTATTTGGAAGTGAAAGAGAACAGAAAACGAAACACAGAATGCCTTTTCAAAATTTCAGAAAACAAAGTCCCCGTTCGAACATGGCCTTCCCCGCTCGAGCGGACTCATGAGGTCTGCAAAAGTACTAGATGCATCAAAATTACAGTTCGGACTACTACAGTTCGGTATCGTAGTAGCTAGAACCCAAAAATAAAAAGATCAATCCGGTATAGCCTTACCTCCAGTAATGGAACATATGCACAACGTCTTTTATGTATCGATGCTACGAGAATATTTGAGGGATCCACTTCACGTCCTTGAACGAACACATGTACTCCTGAAAGATAATTACACATACGAGGAAAGACCTATCCAGATTGTGAATCGCCGGATCAAAAGGTTGAGAAATAAAGAAATACTGCTGGTAAAAGTTGATTGGCAAAACCACGGAGGAACCTATGCAACTTGGGAAACCGAGGAAGACATGATGAAGAGATATCCAGATTTGTTCCCATTGGATCCAATGTTGATTCAGAATGAAGGTAATTCGAGTTTGGAGACCAAACTCTTTTAAGGAGGGAAGACTGTAGTAACCCCGACCTCCGATTAATGCTAAAACATGATTAATTATGCCTAACAGTAATTTAGAAGGAATCTGGGATTAATTTGCGTATGTATTGCATTAATTCTATGTTTCTATCTGTTTGCCATAAACTGATCTATTCATGTTTAAACTTTGAACTGTGAATTGAAAGCCTTATCGGCGCCCGATTTCGAAATTGATTAGTGTTTCTTGTTAATTAGAATTTATGAGATTTTATGGCATGTTTAATTAAAATTTGATTTGGTATGGTTAAATTAGATTAATTAATGTTAAATTACATTAGTTTGGCTTTATTACCATAATGCCACTAAGTGGGCTTTGCTAGATTAAATGTTTAGTCTTGAATTACACTTAAAAGCATAACATCTCCTTAGCCATTTCTTGGAGTCAAAACGTGAGCAAGAGAGCTAGAGAGAGAAGAAGTTTGATTTCAACAAAATTCCTAAGAGAATTGGAAGAATTGATGAGTAGTATGCATATTTGAGCTTCTAGGCTTGGAATTGGAGACTTAAGGTAGGAGAATTACCTTCTTGATTGTGAATTCAAGTCATTTCTTGCACGATTCATGTGACATTAGTGATCTTAGACAAGAATTGAATTAAACATGTTGAATTAGAGCTTAAATCATGCATGCATGTCCATATCATAACAATTTGAAGTGTTTTCATGGAAATTCTTGCATGCAAGACCATATTCTAGTTATAGTCCATGAGTTCATCATGATTTTGAGTGTAATCTTGCATTTGGTTACATTTTTGGAGCATTGAATTCAAATGAACACTTGCATGTGTTGTTCTTTAATATTTTTTGGAAGTTTGTTTGAAATTGTGTTTAATTGACTCACCCTTGGGTTTTGATTTCTCAAATTGATCTTTAAAACACGTTATACTATGAGTTTAAAGTGTTTTTTTTTTTTTTCCAGAAAATGGGCCCAAGAGGTTGAGATTTGGGTAGTTGAATGCTTGGTTTGAGCTTGGGAGGCAAATATGGAAATTCCAGAATTTGGCTTCCTTGCTCGAGCGAAGGATTCCACGCTCGAGCGACCATCGTTTGTTTAGAGCTCCGCTCGAGCAAAGGAATGGTGGCTCGAGCGTAAATTGCAAGCTCTCAGGTTTTTGGTGCACGCAGACGCACGCTCGAGTGACGAGACCTACGCTCAAGCGAAGGGTGTGTCTCACGCTCGAGCAAGCATCGAGCGTGCATCGAGCGTAAAATTTCAACAACCAGTACTTTTGCATTTTTACAGACCGCTCGAGCGAAGGAGTCTACGCTTGGCGACCCCTCTGTTTTGGTAAGCTCGCTCGAGCGAAGAAAGCTACGCTCGAGCGAGACCCCTGTTTTCAGCAAATTTTGAAAAATGTTTTCCAAGGCATCTTTGCATCCTTATTCCATCCTAGGCATTCTTAGGCCATGTTTAAGATTCTATAGTGAGGCTTTAAGGTTAAAAACACATTAAGAAGCAACGACGTAAGTTTTGTGTGATTAGAATGTGTGTTTCAAGTGTGCGTCCGTTATGTGTTATGTAGGTCACGTGTCGCGTGTCGTGTGATCAATCTTCTCCGTCTGTCTGTTTCAAGGCCAACTGTGAGTAATAATTTAGTAAAGTTATGTTCAAACTGTATCTACTTTCTGTGTGATAAAACAATATATGTTTTCCGAAATGATATGTTAGTACAATGAATGATTGTTCAATTTCTAATATGTATTTCGTGACATCCTTAGCATCATGTGATATCTGTTAGCTGTTACCCGGTATCGGAGGTTCCTTCATGGAACTTATTTTTGTCTACACCTTGTTACCTGCATCGAGGCCCTCATGGGGCTCACTGCTCGCTACATTGCAGGATCTGGAGGTTCCTTTATGGAACTGGTTATTCGTAACCTCACGCGTATGCATTCTGTTCTGTTAATGCTATGGATGTATCACGTAAATTAATCATAACTTATGATTTCTGTCTATATATATGATCTGGACAAATGATGAATTTGATGCAAATCTGGATTGTGATTTCTGAATCTGTACGAACTCATTCATTGAAACCCTTTACTATATTATTATTCACTAGGCTTTCGCTTACAGTTTATATTATGTATGTAGGTGAGACGGCACCTGACCAGGGCCAGAGTTGACGACCTTCTATTCTGTTTTTGTCAACTATCCGTTGTGCCTCCCGAGGTGGTTCCGATCGAAGCCTAATGCTATGGCTGTTTTTGTCTTTCATGCTAGTCTCTGTATATGTTTTGTAAAGACAGGTCTTGGGTTGTACATGTTGTAAATATTGTGTACCTGGACTGGCATGTTTATGCATATACACATATAAGTTTTGAAATGTTCCGTCCCATGTACGTTATCACAGCTCATTGGACCTTGTTTATTTTGTATTATTGCTTCCGCAACCCCCTTACTATTTGCTAATCTGTTCAGAGGCCTTTGGTAATCCACGAATTACTAGCCGGTTATGATGCTAAACCTATAGGGGCGGGTTTGGGTCGTGACAGAAACCGCAGCAACTGGTGCAAAGTTGAGGGAACAACCCTCATTGCGTGCAACCACGGTTTTCCTGAGATGACATTATAAGGGGAAGGGGTATTAATTATTGTAAATTTAGTTTTTACCTTCTTGGTGCCTTCCTACACCTCCCAACTTACGGCTTCAAGAGGCCATGTCGGCGTCCTATTGAACCTAACTATGGGGCTGTTGGATTGTTCCAGGTCATCTGGGTAGAGGTTGAGCTCCTTGTAACATTTGACATACATGTTGTCACAAGAGCTACCTTGGTCGATTAGAATGCGCTTTATTTGGCATTCTCCAATCTTGAGGGTCACTACCAGAGCATCGTTGTGTGGATGTTGTATCATGTCCAGGTCAGCCTCAGTAAAAGAAACCATAGGTCCCCAGTACTCGTTTGTCCTAGGCCTTTTTTGTTAGACCTGGTACACATGCTGCAAGTGCCTTACTCTCTGGGTTTCCCCTCGCATGTCATTTTCATTGACCTTTGAGTGAATCACGTTGATTACTCGAGGTCCATTTGCTTGTAGTGGTGGTGATGGTGAGAGCGGTGCTGCCGGTGTCAGAGGAAAGCTTGCATGCTCTTTCTTAGTTCTGGGCTCATTCACTGGTTCTCTCAGGTGGCCTTGCCTAACTAGATCCTCGAAGTGTGTTTTTAAGGCCCTACATCCCTACGTCAAGTGCCTATTCTCATGGTGGTAAGCATAGTGCTTCCCAAGGCTCCTTCCCATAAACTCACCAGGGATCTTTTCCGGTGCTCTGTAATATGGCTGATTCCTGATTCTTCCAAAACTTTGTAGACCGAGATTCGAAACACAGTGGTGACTGCCTGTGTAGCTCTCAACCTTATTTCCTACTTATTAAAGCCAGTATTACCTCGGCCTTGCTTCGACGAGCTATTTCTTTTCTCCTAGTTTAGCGTATTTGCTCTTTGCGTATCTTCTTCTGCTTTGACATATTTCTCAATTCGTGCCATGAGCTCCTCCATACTCTTTGGTAGAAGTTCTTGTAAGTGACTGTCGTAGTAGGCATTCATCCTCCAGGCCGTTTTTGAAAGATACGACTGCTAACTCTTAGTTACATGCTGGTATTCTGTTGAACATCTCGTAATACTGTTTGGCATAAGCCTTGAGGTTCTCACATTCGCCAATTTTCAAAGCCAACAAGTAATCAACCTGTAGTAGCTGCAACTTGTTCGTGACAAACCTGGCCACAAATATTTCGGCCAGGCTTTCCCAACTCTTCACAGTTCCTTTCGGCAATTTATGAAACCAGTCCGACGCAATCTCCCCGAAGGACGAAGAGAACACCTTGCACAGCAACTGCTCATTTTCACTATACAAAGCCATAGAATTTAAATATAGGCCAACGTGAAAGTTTGGATTGAACCTACCATCGTAAATCTTGAACCTCGGCATGTTAAACCTTTTTGGGGTTTCAAATGTATCCAATTCCACTAAGAACGGTATCCTCGGCTTGACGGGTGATGTGACCTCGCCGTTGAGCCGCTTCCTTTGGAGATAGTCTCTTAAATTCTCATTCGTTCGACCGGGAGCTTGGCTATCAACAGATTTCAGCCTTTTTGGTGCGCTACTCCCGGTGTCATTACGTGTCCTTTTGGACTTCTCTTCATTCGCTGTGTCAAAACATAGGCCCTTCCCCTGGATATGCCGAGGTTCTTTAACATAAGTATCCTTCATACGAGGCGTCCTTTGCGTCTCACCTCTTACTGACTTAGTTTGCCCGACGTCTCGTGATGTCTGGTGCGAACGTTTCTTTTCTTTGTCATGATATGGGACTATTGAGACTATTTTTTGCCTACTTTTCTAGGCATCGGCGTATCCAGCAATGGGTATGGTGGCTGCATTACATTGTTCTGCATCATAAAATGGACCATTGCCTAAAGGTCGGCCAACTTTTTTCCCATTTCTTTCATCTCCCCATCCCTTCTCAGGCATTTATTCTTCTATACCTGGAGGTCACTTTCGTCGTAGTACTCACCTCGGCATCTCTTCTTCGAAGCGTTACCTTCTTTGCCGACATCCTTCTCCTCGGGATTTGGATCATGTGCTCTCTCGTTACATTTTTCTGTCCGATGTTAGGATCTACATGTTCACAACTTTCACTGTTAATGTCCTTTCCAACATTTTCTTCTTACTCGTTGTTGGCCATCTGTTCTCTTTAGGTTCTCATAGACAGCGTTAAATTGTGAGTGTTGATTTTTGACCACACAACCAAACGAAAAACTCAACTGAAGAGCACCGGCAGAACAGATTAAGCCCAACAACCTATAACAAGAAGATGAGAATCCGGCGGTGGTTTGTCCACCTGGGGCACTCTGATGATCAAGTCAGTAAAACAAATATCTCTCATAGATAGCAAATAGAGTTTAAATTCACAAGAAAGAACTAACCTTTGACCCATGATGGTGCCTTACTTTTATAATCAACAGTGACCTGATCCTTTTAGAAGTCTCACTTTCATGGACTCAAGCTCAATGCCTATCCTGGATCCTCAGCCAGATAGAGATAAACTCTTCTCAAGCCTTATCTCTATCCAGATTGAGATCCTCCCTAGTTTTAGGACTCTTGTCTCTTATCTGTTTATCCTAGATTCTGGTATCCTCGCAGATTATCTTAGCCTAGTCGAGATTACCTCGGCGGTGTGATCAGACCACGTGGTATCTCAGTTGACACTTCGACATTACTGTAGCTACGTGCGGTCATTTATAAAATGTGTCCCCACAAATACCATTGTTATATATAGATAAAACAAATTAAGCCAAATAAGAAAAATATCTTTTTTATATTTTAATTAGAAAAAAAAAGTAAAGAGAATGGTTAGAGTTGTTCTTACCGCCGCCGCCCCTGCTCCCCATCAAAACTCTGAAATTAAAAAATTTGCAAAACCCCCCCCCCAACCCAAAATTTGCAAAAAAACAAAACCACCCCCACCCAAACTCTAAAATTAAAAAATTTGCAAGCCAACCCTTTAACAATTTGAAACAAGTTTTATCCTTTCCGCCAAGAACCAGGAGAACAAAGTTGATTCAAACATTTAGGTTTAGGGCAAAAATCCGTATCTGCTTCCTCATACAAGCATCCAAGAAGAAGAGCAATAGCAATGTCGGACTTTTTTCCAGACGAAATCATGGTTGAAATCCTCTAGAGACTACCCACCAAATCCCTAATCAAATTCAGGTCTGTTTCCAAATCTTGGAACTCTCTCATTACAAGCCCTAATTTCATCAATACCCACCTCACTCACTCACTCACTCACTTCCAATTCCTACATAAACAGCTATGATAATCTTCCACTCATGATAGGCAATGCGTTTTTGACAAATCCCTACACCCTTTCTTCAGCCCAAACGTTTTCAGAAATTACTCTCTCTCTCGGTCGTCGCCGCTGCCCATTGCCAGCACCGAGACCTGTTTTGCTTTCGCTGCCGCATCCGCCGCCACGGAGAAAAGCTCCCAAAGCTGTTGACGAAGAGATCTAGCCGGAGCTCCTCCACCGAAGAGTGAGTTTATTCCTCTGCCCTTTTCTTTTCCTCCTCGTTTTAGTAAGCTACATGCCTCAATGTCTCTCTCTCTCTCTCTGCAACTTGTTTCTTTACCTTTCTCCATCTCCATTCTATGAAACCCTAGACCGAAATCCCCTTATTCGAAGCTGCCCCTTTCACCTTTGTGAACTCACTGGATTTATAAAATTAGGAAAATATGATTTGAATGGGTTTAGGTTTTTTTGTGTTTGTTTGCTTTGGTAATTGTTTTGATTCCATATATATGTATATATAGACTTGAAATTTGGCTTGACTGTGTGAAATCTGATGTGTGGGGAATTGAATTTTGTACTCATGTAATTGATACGAGACTGTAATTTTTTATCTGTTTATTGAAATCTGTTTATGTTTCTAACAATTACTCTTGTGGTGCCTTGATTTTCCTATGAGAAAGAAAATTAAAGTAGTTTGGGATGTATTACCTTTAGCAATTTTCTGGGAATTGTGGGAACTCAGAAATGAATGGATATTTTGATGTTACTGTATAAACCTATTAATATTTTGTAGTTTACAAGCTCACACACAAACAATTGGATATTGTAAGTTCATCAAGATGCATACAGAGAAGTTGATGCAATTCGATTTGGAATGGTTAATATTTGCTCTTGTAGAGACAACTTATTTCATGGAACTAATTGATTTATTTAAAAATCCAATAAGACACAAGAATTGTTATATATAAGATATGTTTAGCAACTTTCTGGGAACTGTGAAAAGTGAGAAATGGATGTTTGTGTAATGATGGTCATCTAGATTGGATCAAGGTTCAGGAAATATATGATTTAAATCCAATAAACATTTTAAAGTCTTCTCTGTGAACGACTTTATGTTCAATTATCAGAATATTAAGGATCGTGCACCTCATTAAATGTACATATCATGTACACTTTACTTTGAAACCATTAGATATCTATAAATTAATCTAAACCATAATTTTATTAAAAAAATTGAATAGCTTCTCAACTGGTAACTTTTTTTTTTTATTTCCCTTTTACTGATTGTGCTTCCCCCCTCCCCACAAAGGCTCACGTTGTTTTTCCAAAACCCTTATGTTATTTGGTCCGAAACCCTCCCATTTCCAGACACAACTCCGGCAATCTTGTCTGCCCTAGAAGACCATCCCGTGAAGTGCATCTTTTTTACTGATTGTTTCATATCTATTTTCTGCATATAAAAACTTTGCCTGAAGGCATGAATCTCTGAGTATGTCTCTCTTTGCAACTCGTTTCTCTTGCCTTTCTTCAACCGTATTCTATGAAACCCTAGACCAAAATCCCCTTTTGTTAACCCTATTTCCTTTCCCGATTTTGGTTTCCCCTTCTTCAAAACTGCCTCACTTGGAGTGGTCGCTTTCTAAATTTAGAAAAATATGATATGAATAGCTTTTGTTTTTCATGTTTGTTTGATTTGGTAGTTGCTTTGATTCCATATATATAGATATATATTTCAAATTTGGTTTGGGTTTGTGAAATTTGATGTGTGGTTAATTGAATTTTGTACTCATGTAACTGATATGAGACTGTAATTTATTATTTATTTATTGAAATCTGTTTATGTTTATAACTTTTCGTTTCTTGTTATGTTATACTTCTAATGTTGGTGCTTTTGGGTTATGGTTGAATGTAATATTCCTCTTCTGGATTAATAGTTGCATATTTTATCTCTGCATTTGAGGATTTTTATTTGATTGAAATACAATACTTCTCATGATTGGATGTTGTTGGTGCATTATCTATGCATATATATTATTTTAATATTAATTTTATATTTGTTTGAAATTCCATCAGATTGAGTAGGGGTCTGCTTAACATTCAACTCAATGTAGTATGTAATGAATGGGAAAACCAATGACTTTCTATATAAATTTAGAAAAAAAATATTCTTTATTATACCAACATGCGCAACATACCCAATGTATAATATTAAAAAATCCAATGGCTTTTTGTTGTCCCAAATGAAGAGTAAGAGATGAAGAATTTATAGAATAGTGATAAAATGTAAATCACATTACCGGAGAAGAGAAAATTAAATACATAACAACAAAAAAACAGTTTCAAAATATATTTTGCAAAATGTTAGAATTTAACAATTTTATTAGCTGTCACTATTAGCATCATCAATGATCTTCACAATAAGATTCTGGAATTTTATAAGAATATGATTTCTATGATGTTCAAATCAAAACATCCGATTTCCAAAAAGGCTTTATAAAGATTAGAAAATCCAAGAACAACAATCAAGTAGTCAACGTAATTAAAAGCAACTCATCTTCTTCTTTAACATAGAAAATTACTAAGAATGAAACTAA
This sequence comes from Camellia lanceoleosa, assembly GCA_025200525.1. Lineage (NCBI taxonomy): Eukaryota > Viridiplantae > Streptophyta > Magnoliopsida > Ericales > Theaceae > Camellia > Camellia lanceoleosa. The sequence goes on along the minus strand of CM045760.1, from coordinate 152,900,484 downwards.
GTTATGCTTTTTAAGTAAACAACAATTCTACATAACCAGAAAAAATACTTGGAAAAATGTATAGAATTTTAAATGGTTGGATCAGATTGGTATAGGGTGTGGTCCACATCGCATCAAGTTAAATCTATACCAAACATTCAAATTCTAGGAACTTTTCTACATACAAATCATTTACGTTAAGCAAGAATTATAACTAAAAGCCATAGTTTTTGTCATTTATAATTACTCACTTCATGATATAGAACTTCATGTAACTATGACATATGGACTGATGTTGGCTCAAATCATTTGGAAAATACACTCCAACATTTTTATTTTAGATTTTTTTGGAAAATAATAAACTTGCACAAAAGAAGAAAATTATGTGAATGTGTTTTGCTTTCTATGACGTTGAAACCATCATATTTCCTTAATGTTATGTTTGGATCATGAATTTAGCTAAGGAAAGGGAAAGGAAAAAGGTGTGTCGAACGTAATTATAGTTCATTGACATTTCACCCACATTTCCCCATTTACTTTTCAAATTTCTACTCATGTCTATGATCCAAACACAACATAAAGGTCCTATCAAGATCAGAAAATCCAATAACAATAATCCAAATCCAGTTTTCCAATAGTCCAATAGTTCAATAGGCCGCATATGAAGTTTTCAAAAAAATAATCCAATAGTCCATTCATTTAGAAACTACTCAGTTTCAGCTTTGACACATGAAACTACTAGGAAATTAACCAAATTATGATCTATCAAATAGTCCAATAGTTCATCTAATCATATAATTTTCGTTTGTACATATTTTTATTTAATTTTTTGTTGAAATGATCAAATGGTTGGTTGTGGTACATTTGTTTAAGTGTTTATTTATGTAATGGTTATTGATACTTTGAACAAAGGTAGTGGACTTTCATCTCTGTTATTGCTTATGTAGTTTGTTAATGTGAAAAGATGTGCAAAATAATGGCCTTGTTTGGTTTGTGTTTCCCAAAAATTTTTGGGAAAAATTCTCTACAAATAAGTTTTTAAAAGTAATCAAACCAAACAAATTTTCCCAAAAAAATTTCCCAAAACTTGTTTGGTTTACAAGTTTTCCAAACAAATCTCTCTCTCATACACATCAAATCAATCACTTTTTCCAAAACTCTCTCTCAAAATAATTTTCCAAAACATCTTTTGAAAAAAATCAAACCAAACAACTTTGCGTACTTTTTATCTCTAAAACTCATCTCTCAAACTCAAACCAAACATACCCAATATTTTTCTTACATAGATTTTTTCTTTTCTCCCCATAATCATTAATTTTTTTAAGTATTGTCTTCTTTACTAACTCTATTTTGATGTTCTGTTTTTGTTTGTCATAGGTCCTGAATTTCTCCATCTTAACATAGAAGCAAAGCTATATCTCCTCCATCCCTTCCTCCCTAGCGGTTGCATTAGTAGGTGTGCTTTTTAATTTATTTGCTTTTAATCAATAAAGCTATAAAAGAAGATAAAAGCTACACAAAAGAAGATGAATGCCATTGATTTTATCTTTCACTCAACCGATTAAATTGTGTCAAGTCAACTATAATTCAACTGCACTAATTTTTTTATTAATGCTCTTATTAATTAGAAGCGCCATGATAACATTGATATTTAGAAAGTACTAAATAATTACTCAATCAATCTAGGCTTGAGTTTGGAAAAATTATACACTATGATAATAAGTCACGTGATACACTATGTAGTTTGCCTTTTATTGTAGGTTTCATTTGGCACGTGATAATAAGTCAACTTAAAAAACTCATTACGCTAAAAAAACGTTAAATCATGTGGAATATTTAGTTAGTTATTGTCAAAAAGTCAATTTTAACCACTAAAAAGTTTTAAAAAACCCATTTTTTTATTTATTTTTTATTTTTTTTTTATGAATATGCTACCCAAATTATTTTTTAGCATTATTATTATTATTATTATTTGGCAAACACCCAAATGAAGTCTCAAATTGGTTTTATATTATATTAGTTTAGTTTATGGGAAATTACCCCCAACGTGTATACGGGTTGGAACTCACAATGTAGCGTTGGAAGGATAGTAAAACACAGTATAAATATACAATGAACGATATATCCCTCAGGCACGGCACAAGAGACAAAGATATATCCACCCAGGTCTCCTTCCTCCTCTACCTCTCTCAACTCTCTCTGTCTCCCTCTCTCTTGCATGCATTATATTTGTATGTATCTAAGTATTTGTATTGACTAAATCTAATTTTTCTCTTCGATTTTTCTATTTCATCGTTATGCCCTAGCATCTCCAGTTTTTTCTCTCTCTTATTGTCTCTCACTTGATTTAGATATAAATTTTACGTTTTTAAAGAAAACTTGTCCTCATAAAAGAGGCATCCATGAAAACAATGTTGTATCGATACCTTTCGAATTATAGGGTTTGGGGCTATTCTAGGATAATGCACCAATTGTGGCTGTGTGTTTCTTCTTGTTAATTGTTTATTTCTTGCATTTATAATTGCTTGTCTACAGTGTTTTTGAATTTTGAGCTCTCTACTTTTTGAGGACCTGGGAAATTTTATTTTGGCCCATACATAGGGCTCTGGACTGGCCCATACTGGAGCCTCTCTCTCTCTCTCTGTGAACAGCAGCAGCAATACCTTGGTCTAGTATGTTGAAACTTAAAACCCTTTTCAAGAGTATTCGATTTGTTGAGCTTTGCTATCTCCCAAAGCTAAGCTAGAGAGAGAGAGAGAGAGAGAGAGTGATGGATTACTTATTCGATTCGAGATTATTTGCCATGTCGGCCGCATCTAGAGGCCTCTTTTATCACCTCCGTCTATTCTCTATCAGTCCGAGAATACATTATTCTTCAACTCATACATTATTCTTCTATTCTCTATTAGTCATTTGCAGAGAGAAGGTGAAGTGTAATGGCGTTGTCATTATCCAAGTGGCTTGTAGACCCCAAGAAGAACTGGTTCGCTGCTCAACATTTGAAATCTGTCTCTACACGCCTCCGCAGATACAGTTTGCCCTATTACGATCTGGACGTGAAGGAATCCCACACTCGAATCATCGAACCTAAACCCGGAGTTATGACTCCCAATTCGAAGAGAACCGGCGTCATCGCAGTCAAGTGTGGAATGACTGCACTTTGGGACAAGTGGGGGGCCAGGGTTCCCATCAGCATTCTTTGGTTGGACGATAACATCGTATCTCAAGTCAAGACCCCCCAAAATGAAGGAATCTCTGCTCTCCAGGTTCCATCACTCACTCTAACCATGGCTTGTTATATAATCTGTTCTTTTTTTTTTTTTTTCCTTAAAAGGGGGGATTGTTTTGTTTTGAAATTTGTGTACTGGGTTTGTTTGTTTGTTTGTTTGTGTTGTTGAAATGTCAATATAGATTTTGTGTGTTTGCTAGATTGGTTGCGGGCATAAGAAAGAAAAACATTTGACAAAACCCGAAGTGGGTCATTTCAGAGCTCAGGGTGTTCCAATGAAGAGGAAATTGAGGGAATTCCCAGTCTCAGAGGACGCACTTCTTCCTCTTGGTTTTTCCATTGGTGTTCGCCATTTTGTTCCTGGCCAGTTTGTTGATGTCACTGGAATTACAAGAGGGAAAGGTTTTCAGGTCAATTTCTTGCTCTTCATTTGCTATCCTCCTCCTCCTCCCAATCTTCTCCCTTTTGCTTCTTCATTTTTCTTTTAATCCCGTTTCAATGTTTATCATCAACAGCTGCACTATTAAACAGCCATAGGGCTTTGCTCCAAATTTTCAGTGTTCCATTTCATGTTTCAACTTTCAATTATTGGTCGCATAAATGACTAACTCATCAACTGGGATCATATTTACTGAACCCAGGAACACACTAATAGATTTTCACTAGGACATATATCATTGTTGATTGACTTTTATTGTCTTAGTTGCAGTAGTTACAAATATCAAACCCACAAATTATTGGGCATAATGTATGTAGCATAGCCACGGTAAGAACATAACATGCCAATTTGTGTGAAAATAGTGAAATTCAGTGTAGATGCTAATTAACTGGTGCCAAATTTTAAGTGAATTAGCTAGAGTGTTATTGTGCACATGGAAAATATCAGTAGTTTGGTCTGGAAGAATGATGTATGAGTTTACAGAGAGTGGTTGACTTCTCAGCTCTCGAAATGCGATGGGTATGTCAATTCTTTGAGGTTGCTTTTGGGAGGTGTATAGGAGGTTGCTTCTTCAGGAGAGTGATTCCTAGTACTATCATTCCATAAAATATGTTGTTTGAAGGCCTTGTTCATGCAGTGAGAAAGATCATGCTCTGCATTACATTAGTAACTTGTTTTTGTTTTATTGCCAGGGTGGGATGAAAAGATGGGGAATGAAAGGAAATCCTGCATCTCATGGTGCATCATTATCACATCGAAGTATTGGTTCTACGGGTCAAAGGGATGCTCCTGGAAAGGTGGGTGCACCCCTTCTTGTTTGGTGAAATTTCATTTAAAACTGAGTGGTATTGAATGTCTAATTATTACTTCACTTTTTAGCAGCTTATTGTTTTTGATTGGAAATTCATTATTAATTGGTTCATCCATGAGCAAATCTACGCAATTTGGCTATTATTAGGAAATGTAAAGTAAAAAACTGTCTTACTGTTATCTTTTGGGGAGGCAGTTACGGAGATCCAGTTTAAACACAATCTCACTGTCTCGTATGGATTGGATGCTTTACCTTAATTGTATCCAGAAGATGAATTGTTTTGGCCTTTTCTTCTTGTTTTTATGAAGATAATCTTATTTGAATGTTGTCTAGAAATAAAAATCCTTATCTCATGCATAGTTATCTAACCAGATCCCATCCCATCGGAAACATAGAATGCATAATTCAGGAAATATAGAACGAAAAGTGGATATGTAACAAAAATGCAAGAAGGATCAAGAAGATAGTATTTCCAAGTTTTCAGTAAGATCCAAGAATGTCTCTCTGTAGCAAATTTCCATTATGCTGTGAGAGTTTATTCTGGTCTTAATGAAGGAAGAAACATTAACACCTTAAAATTAAGTGATTCACATTACCCCTACACAAATATTTAACTTATAGAGACAAACTAGTAACAAATGACATTAAATGAAAAGCCTGGGACTTAATTCTTTTAGATATAAGTAACTTTATTAGAAGAGGTGCTAAAATGGGAATACTAATCCTGAATGCATGAAGTACATCAAGACTATACCACTATATCTCTACAGAAACATATGATTCCCCCCAAAACAATCAAGACCAAAAGGAAAGAACTCTAAGCCAAAATAAAGGGACATGTGAAGGTTTCCCTTCAAGCATAGGATAGAGCTCTCCTCATTCTGAAACATAACTGCTATTTCTCTCCTTCCATAAACACGAAAAAACACATATATGCCTCTCGAACATCCATATATCTCCAAGAGGCAAACATGTCCTTGATTGTATGGGACATCACCCACTCAACACCAAAAAAAAGGGTGGTTTGTAGCCTCCCCCACCTACTTGCACGTGTAACACTATTTTGCTAAAACTTCCCTCAACTAAGGGTTATCCAGAGTTAAATTGACTCCCTAGCTGCCTTCTAAGCAAAAAATTCGTCTGATATTGTGTTTGGATCGTGGATTTGTTGAGGGAAAAGAAAAAGGGAAGGGATATGTGAAAAACATTAGCTTGTATTTCATTTACTTTTCACTCCACAAATCTCTCCCCAATTCTAAGATCCAAAACAGGCTTGCTTGGAGCTTTAGAATGGCATGTTCCTTTTCAAGGAAAATATGAACCCCCTATCTTCCAAAAAGAAATGTAGAACGAACTCACCAAGAACACGTCAAAGGTCTTCAAGCCATGATATCCTTGGAATCTCCTTAGAAGGGCCCCAACAAATTCCATGTCCCAATCATTAAATGCCCTATTAAATTGGGTGTCCATAAAACTCCTGTAGTAGAAATACAGAGAAAATCTGTCACTTCTTTCTTATCCACTGTAATCCAATGCAAATCAGGAAGAAACTCCATCAAAAGACAATGACCATACAAAATATCGTGGCAGAAGCGTACCTTGCTATCATAAACATAAACATTTTATTTATTTATTTATTTAAATTTTTGTGGGGAATGGGGAAATTATTTTAAGATGTCAATTTGGGTTTGTTTAGAATGTTGTACATCAAAATTTTGTTTTGAATTTGGGAAAGGGTGTGTTCAAACATCTCTCTTGAAGGAAGAAAGTGGGGGAGGAAAGTTTCTTCAAACTTTTTCTCTGTGAACAGTAGTTTTACTGTGGATGTATATTATGGCTTACATTCTTAATATGTTGTTTGAACAGGTTTTCAAAGGCAGAAAGATGCCTGGGCGCATGGGTGGCAAGCAACGGACAGTTAAGAATGTTTGGATTTACAAAATAGACCCAGCAAGGAACTTGATGTGGGTGAGAGGCCAAGTATGGTTTTTCTAACCTTTTAATCTTTCTGATGTGAATGCTTAAAGCCTGAGTTAAAAGGCAAGGGGTTGTGTTATGCCTATGTGAACTATTGATATGCTGGCAGTCCAACAAAATCCTGACACTGCTGATATCCGACTCCTTCACCCCTTATTTATCTTTTATTTTTCTTGGGATCCAATATTAATGTTCTACACAATGGAGGGATGCCCTCCCCATGACCATAAAACTCCCAATGCTGATGACAACGAGATTTGATCTTAGGTCTTCGGCACAAAATGCCAAAAGATACAAGCTCACCTTCTTACCCTCTCTTTTAAAGATCCCCATGATGAATGTTTGAATAACCATCAATGGTACTCTACTAAGAAATAAGTTGATAGTTGACAAAAATATCTTGAGACAGATGCATAAGAAAACTCAATCAATGGAAGTCTTTGCATGCCAGGAATTCCATTGTGAACAATACAGCCAAGTTGATATCAGAAACCAAAAAACTTGTGATTAATTTCCAATGCCTAGTACTTTTTATTTTTTTGGTGCTAATTTATTTTAAGTCTTTGTGTATCCTTACGGAGATGCTATTCTTTCGCAGGTTCCAGGAGCTGAAGGAAACTTTGTGTTTATAAAAGATGCTGTTTACAAAAAACCAGATATTTCGATGCTTCCATTTCCTACATATTTTGCCCCAGAAGATGAGAACATAGAAGAGTTGGAACCTCTGGTTGCTGATCTCGGGGAAGTAGATCCGTTTATGCTAGCAGATTAATCAGAGCTGGGTCTGGGAATTCCCCAAAAAGTGAGTTTCCTTTGTTGTTAGGTTAACCCTTGACCAAGGTTTTAAAAAGCGGCCGCAACCGTTACGTAACGGTTTTGGCAGTTACCGCCACCCGTTATGGCCGCTTTTGCAGTGTGATTGAGATTCACAGGTGTGTCGGCTGTAGCGGCTGCCGTAGCGGTCGTAACGGTGCCGTAATAGCCATAACTGCATGTTATGCACTGTTACGTAACGGTTCCAAATTGTTTCTTTCGAAAAAACACAAAAAAATGCTGAAAATGGGAGAAAAGGGATAGAGAGAAGAGGGAAGATCAAGAGAGAAAATAGAGGAGCAAGAGATAGAGAGAGAGAGAGAGAGGGAAGATGAAGAACATGTCATTGATTTATTGAAACTATAAGACCTATGCTACTATCACTAAACCATTTTGTTTGTGTCTATTTATATATTGTTTGAAAATAATAATAATAATAAGTGTGGTCATTATCTATTTGACTTGGTTAAAATATGTATATATATATATTTAAGCTCTTATTTATTCTCTTACTTTTGTCATTATTTATCTTATATATAATGGTTAGTGATTAATTTTTTGTAAAATATAAAGTCATTAATTATTAAAATAAAATGTAAAAAACTCAGTTTATAATGATTTAAAAATATGAAATATATTTGATCATACTTAAAAATTTACAAAAATTGATCAATATTTATTTTTAACCCAATAAATATGATCATGGAAAAAAAATATGCGTATCGGTAAGTTTTTTTCAAATTGTGCGAAAAATAAAAATTCACTTGCTCGTTACCGCATAACTGCTACACTACCTCTGGCCTTTACACCTCAAGAATCAAGAATCACGCCATCGTTATGGCGACCGCAACCGCTTTTCAGAACCTTGCCCTTGACATTTTATATTTTTCTTTGTTATCCATGTGCATATGCATATCACTTACCTTTGCTCTGTCTGTGCATAAATATGTCTATATTTGTGGCATGTGAAGTTTCTTTCTTGTATTTAATACATGTTTTGTCTATGGTGTGAGGTAGGTAGGCTCCATTCCTCACTTTCTTCATTAAAATTGATCGTATGGAAATTTTTTTTTTTTAATGAAATGGCTTAGGGTAGTAGTTGGAAAAAATTTCAACTAGCCAACCCAAGGGCATTGTTGTCTAGAATTGAATATTAGATGTAAAAAGGTGTGCAGTATGTGTTAGTGTGTGAGGCTTGTGCGGGGGGCTTTTCCATCTCTGCATGAATACTGGGAATTTTGTATCTATCATTTACCATCATCTAATGCAATTACTGTACTATGTTTTGAGTATTTTGCTAACATGTTTGTGTTACACAGATGCGGTTAAAATTTCATGTTATATTACTCCCTCCATCCCACGATGTTGGTCCCTTTTGAAAATTCCAACTTTTTAGTGAAACATGTAATTATTGCTGTAAAATCAAATCAAAATATAGTAATTTACCATATGGCCCCTTTTATTTCCATTATTTATGTTTCGACTTTTCAAAATGGAGAAAGATGGACCAACAATATGGGACGGAGGGAGTAGTTTCTTGTTGCTTCTTTGCCATTACACATGAGAAATGGAGTTGGAAGTTGTATCCCTTGGAGTCTACATGGTGTGGGGATTTATAATTTCCTTTCGATTTTTTTTTTTTTTTTGATCAGTTTCCTTTTGATTTTTTTTTTTTTTTGCAAGTACTCTTTTATAAGAAGATTAGTACTATTACAAAGGGTGCTACTTAGCAGTGCTCAACAGGTGGACTGAGCAGCCTAGGTATGGCCAAGTGAACTTTAAACCCATAAAACCTCATCAATTTCCCGATGACCTGAATAATATTTTGACACATCCTCACATTTTATACCTGCTAAAGTTGGAAGTGTATTTAAAATGGTTACCTAATTAGGCTGCAAAAGTTGATAGGGTATTTAAATGGTCACCTAATTGGGCATCAGAAGTTGATAGTGAAAGCTAATTAGGCTACAACAACTTTCTCTCCATAATACTCTATAAAAGCTATAAAAGTCATACACACATATGGGACACTCTCCTAATGGGACACAAATTTTCTTTTTCTATCTGGGAATATACTTGCCTAGCAAGGGGGACACTCTTCTAATTGGATTGGATTCAACCTCTCAGGTATTCCTTTCCTTAGCCAACTTACTTAGTTCCCTATTTAACCATGATTACATAATTTAGGAATCATATGTTGACCAAGCTTTACCTTCCGCCCTTATCTCGACAGTTCATCTCGCACAACATGGCACCTCTACCTGAGGTCATGCCACGTCAGCCAACCTCCTAGATCCACTTGGTCCTACTTAAAAATATGTCCCTCCAATCATGGATGGATCTAAGGGGTGGTCGCAGCCCCAAAACTTCTAAAACAAGATAATTATAAAATTAGAGTATTTCACACCCGCAAAATTAGAATATAAAATTAGTCGAATTTTATCAAATATTTGTCTCTTGTGTTTGCTACTACGTTTTTCATTATATATATTTGTTCTTGTTTCCAACTATTCTTATTTTATGACCATGTGTCATTGATGTTTTTCCATCACACTTTAATTTGTTTATTTCTGTTTTTTTCCTTCCATTCTTGTTTGTTCATCATATGGAAATGAGAATTTTGTATGCGCTTAACATTCCCAAAATTGCGAGCATGAAATTTGATAGTGCTTATTGAAACTAATTAGCCTCTTATTCATCAATTGATTAATTTTGCATGTTTCAATTTTGCATATGAATGCGCATTTTCAACTATGAAATTTGTCAGACTAAACTATATAGAAGATCACATTTATTGACAAACATTGTTTGAGGTTTTGATTCGAGCCTATCATAAATGTTTTTTATATCATAAACAAGTGTCAAGCACAATCTTTTCAAATGACTTAACTTTAGTAGATGAAGACATATGGTAATAGTTGCTATTTTTTGTAAGTTAATGCTGACAAAGAATATGTTTAACTATGTGATCATATTTTTATACTCAACTATGTTGACAAAGAATGTCTAGTTGATAGAAATATTATTTACCTTTTTGTGATGAGAGATTTTGACTCATTTATACGAGAGTGTGAGCTGGTGGATCCTCCTTTGTGCAATACCAGATTTACTTGGTCTAACCTCCAAGAGAATTTGGTATGCTGTAGACTGGATAGATTTCTATATTCCTTGGGGTGGGATGGGGTTTTTCCCAATTCAAGACAAGAATCATTGCCTAGAGTAGTTTCAGATCACTGTCCTATTGTGCTAGGAAGTTGTCCATTAAAATGGGGTCCGACGCCTTTTAGATTTGAGAACATGTGGTTGGAACATGTAGGTTTTAAGCGAAATTTTGAGGAATGGTGGTCCAATGCAAGTTGTCACGGTTGGGAAGGTTTTAAATTTATGAGAAAGTTGAAGATGGTCAAGGAGAAGGTAAAGTGTTGGAATAGGGAGGTGTTTGGGTCTTTGGAATCTTCAAAAAAGGGAGTAATGAGTAGAATAGTAGAGTTAGATGAGTTGGAGACGCATGGGGGTCTAGTTGAGTCATTGAGGAGGGAAAGATCTGAGTGTAGATTGAAACTGGAGGAGCTGACTTTTAGAGAGCAAATTTTTTGGGCTCAAAAAGCAAAGATCAAATGGTTGAAGGAAGGGGACGTTAGTTCAAAATTTTTTCACAAGGTTGCAGATGGGAAAAGAAAAAAGAAGTTCATCAAGAGACTTGAAATAAGTCCAGGGGTTGTGGAGGATAGGTAGGATCAGATTGTCAGTGGCATTTATGAGTTTTATTCCCAACTTTATTCGAAGGAAGAGATGAGTAGACCGGGGATTGAAGGACTGGAATGGGGAACCATTGATCTGGAAGTTGCAGCATGGCTTGAAAGGCCTTTTGATGAAACAGAGATTGGAGAGGCGGTTTTTGATTATGAGCAGTGTTTTTAAAGGCTCAAGGCGCACTAAGGCGTTGAAGGTCTCTCGGGGCCTAGGCGCAAGGCGCAAGGCGAGGCGCAGACTTTATTGAAGTAAGGCGCACAGTCTTAGTAAAAAATAGAAAAATTAACATAGACTAATCATTCATAGTATTAAGACAATTTTTTTTAAAATAAAAAGTAATTAAGATTCAAGACAAAATATAGAATAATTTTCAAAGCTATGAAAGTGCATATTATATAACAATTCAGTTTTCAAAGATAAAATAATCCACATTCATAAGTGTGATTAATTGTGTAATGTAATGGAAAATTAATTAATAAAATGTAATGCAATGCAATTGTGTAATGCATAGTGTATTAATTAATTGTGTAATATAATGGAAAATTAATTAATACAATTGTGTAATGCATAGTGTATTAATTAATGGAATGTAATGGAAAATAATGTAATGTAACGTGTCAATTTAAAAAATAATTAATGTAATGTAATGTGTCAATTTAGAAAATAATGTAATGTAAAAAAAAAAGAGACCAATAGCAGTGTGTTAATTAATTATTTGTAAAAAAAAAATATTTTGTATTTCTTTAATAAAGTACAAAAAGACATAAATAATTGAGAAAAAAAAATAATTGAGAAAAAAATATTTATTTTGTATATTTTTTTGTATTTATTTAAAAAATATTTATTTTGTTAAAATATTTAATTGACATAAATATTTTGTATTTATTTTGTTAAAATATTTAAGACATAAATATTTTGTATTTATTTTTTTTTTTGTTTTAACAGAGATGCAAAGGCATAAATAAATAAATAAAAAAAAAAGCAGATGATCAGTGAAAAATGAGAGAAGAAGAAGGGCGAGAGAGAGACTGATCGAAGTCGAAGAAGGCAGAAGGGTAGACGACACGAAGCCGAATCGAAGAGACGCAGTCGAATCGAAGTCGAGACGAAGAGACGACTTCGAAGTCGAGACGAAGAGACGATCCAAGTCGAATCTAAGTCAAGAGACAAAGAGACGCAGAGACGACACGAAGTCGAATCGAAGTCGAGAGACGATCGTTAGATCAAAGATTAGGGCGTAAACACTGAGTTGTGCCTAGGCTCTCGCCTTGCGCCTCTCTCGCCTTGCTCAAGTCGCATCTAAGGCGAGCGCCTGGTTCAAGTCGCCTCGCCTGCACTAGAGGCGCCTAGGCGCTTTTTGACAACACTGATTGTGAGAGAGATAAAGCTCCAGGTCCGGATGGTTTCTCTATGGCTGTCTTTCAAGATTGCTGGGAGGTGGTGAAAGGGGATTTGTTGAGAGTGTTTTTGGAATTTTATGAGTCGGGGATTGTTAATTTGAGCTCAAATGCCACATTCATCTGTTTAATTCCTAAAAAAGTCAATGCCGTTAGAATTGGAGATTTCAGGCCTATCAGTTTGGTAATGTCATTGTATAAGATTTTGGGCAAGGTTTTATCAAAAAGACTTAGGATGTCTTTAGGGGATACGGTGTCTAGGGTACAGGGGGCTTTTGTGAAAGGAAGACAAATTTTAGATGTCGCCTTAGTGGCAAATGAAGTAGTGGAGGAATATAGGAGTTCAGGAAGGGAGGGGCTTATTTTTAAGGTGGATTTTGAAAAGGCATATGACAATGTGGATTGGCAATTTTTAGATTTTGTAATGGATAAGAAAGGATACGGGGGTCGGTGGAGATCTTGGATTAGGGGATGTTTGTCGACTTGCAATATGTCAGTCATAGTTAATGGTAAACCTGAGGAGTGTTTTAGGGCTACGAGGGTTTTGACAAAGGATCCACTTTCTCCCTTTCTTTTTATTTTAGTGGCGGATGTTTTGGGTAGAATGGTTGATAGAGCTAAAGAAACAGGTCTTGTTGAGGGGTTGGAGGTGGGGAGGGATAGAGTTAGTGTGACCCATTTACAATATGCAGATGATACTATATTTTTTTTCCACAGGGGATGAAAATCAGATACTTAACCTTTATTCGATCTTGAGAATTTTTGGGCTTATTTCGGGGCTCAAGGTTAATTTGGGAAAAAGTAGTGTGGTGGGAATTAATATGCAGCTAGGTCAACTTCAGAATAGGGCGTCTCTTTTAGGTTGTGGTATAGAGTCCCTTCCGATTAAGTATTTGGTCCTCCCATTGGGGGGTAATCCTAGAAGTGAAGCTTTTTGGACTCCAGTAATGGAAAAGATTGGTAAAAGGTTGGAAGGTTGGAGTAAGGCTTTATTATCTCGAGGGGGAAGGTACACTTTGGTTAAGACTGTTTTGAGCGGAATTCCTATCTATTATTTATCTCTGTTCAAGATTCCGGTTAAGGTAGCAAGGTCAATAGAAAAGTTGATGCGGGACTTTCTTTGGGAAGGTAAGGATGAGGGGAAAAAGGATCATTTGGTGAATTGGGAGGTGGTGTTGTTACCTAAGGAGAAAGGGGGTTTGGCTATTGGTAACATTGTAGCTAGGAATTTGGCCCTTCTTGGCAAGTGGTTATGGAGATTTCCACTGGAAATTGATTCACTATGGCATTCGGTTATAAGGAGCAAATACGGGATTCAAGACAATGGGAGGGATTCACGAGTGGTTTTACGGGGTAGTTGCCATGCTCCTTGGAAGTCAATTTCTCAAATTTTCTCGTGTTGGTCTCGACATCTTTCTGTAAGGGTGGGTAACGGGGAAATTGTTCGATTTTGGGAAGATGTTTGGATGGGTCAATCTTCTTTTGCTGCAGATTTTCCTCATCTTTATCAAGTGGCTCGGTCTCATAATTCTTCAATTACTTCCATGGCTTGCTCTCTCTCAGCTCCAATTGCTTGGAATTTTGACTTTCTAGAAATCTTAATGATAGGGAGGCTTCACAGTTGGTTTCTTTATTATCTAGAATTGATCACTTTTCTTTATCTCCTCTTTTGGAGGATAAGAGGGTTTGGGCACTTCATTCGTCTGGAATATTTTCTTCTAAGTCTTTTTTTGATTACATCATCGATAATGCTCAAATCTCTCAATTTCCTTTTTGTAAAAAAGTTTGGAAGGCTTGTGCTCCTTTAAAGGTAAAGGTGTTCATGTGGGCCTTGGTTCATGAGGGTATTTTGACAAATGATACATTGCAGAAAAGGAGACCCAATCGTTTTTTAAATCCTCAGTGGTGCATTCTATGTTGTAAGAGCGGGGAATCCGTGGATCATTTATTCTTGCATTGTCCAATAGCTTTGATGTTATGGCATAGATTGTTTTGTGTTGGAAGTGGTATGTGGGTGGCCCCGGAAAAGAGTGTACATATGCTCCTTATTGATTTTCAAACATTTGGAAGATCGAAGAGAGTCAAAATTTTATGGACTTGTGCTGTCTTTGCCACTTTTTGGGTGCTATGGTGGGAGCGAAATCAGAGGTTGTTTGAAGATAAGTTTCGGGAGGTGGATTGTTTATGGGATCATGTTTGTCACTTATCTTCTTTTTGGGCGTCGGGGAACTCTTTATTTAAGGGAGTTCCACTTTTTTTGTTAGCTAGAGATTGGTTGGCAGTGTGTGCTTTGTAAGCTTTTGTTTGTTTTTAGCCGGTTAGGGGCTTTTTTGTTTGTCTCTTCATTGCTTTGTATTGTGAGGATGCCTCATCCTCCTCCTTCTCTTTCAGTTTTATTAATAAAGCTTTTGTTGTTCATCAAAAAAAAAAAATCGATACTGTATTTTAAAACTTTATAATTAAACCATTTTTTTTTCCAATTAGGAGTTGCATTTGTTTTAGCCCCCCAAAATTAGAATCCTAGATCTGTCCCTGCTTAGAGTTACCTAATAAGGCATTGCAAACTAAATAGGATGTAATGTGATGATGTATTTATCTCTTAAAAGTGTTTTATGCAATACAGAAATTTAAATAATTGTAGGAATTTGTTAATTTAGACAAGTGATGTTAAAACATTATATAATTTTATTTAAATTTTATGATGAAGCCTATGAATAACTAAAAGAATCTTCGTTAAATATAGGAGAACTTATTTTATAATTACAAATTCTAATTTCATAAACTTTTTTGATATGTTTATTTCAAAATTAATTAGAATATATATTTTTTATTTTTTTAATAATGTGGGTGGTTTGTGTGAGTTGGATGGTTGAGAGAAAAGTGTTCATACCAAGTGAGTTGTGTGCTTTATATAATATTATAGATATTTATCCATATTTCTGTATGTGAATATATGTTACAATTTGTTTGATAATTAACATTTAGTGAGGATTTTTCAAACTCTATTTATTTTTGAGTGATAGAATGGTTAATTACTTGGTTAGAGAGTCCATCGTACCTTGGTTTGGGATAGCTCTTTAAACATAGGATCTTGTTAACATGTGCCCTTAAAGCACATGCTAAGACAACTTAAAAATGTTGTACATTCATCAGTGTACAACCTTTCACATTAACAAAATCCTTAAACATATGCCAAGCCTAGCTCAACTGTATATAGAATTTACTTGGTGGATCAAAATTTTTTTTGCAATTGTCTAGGATTGGTTATTGTAACTTAATATGTAATGACCTTGACCTTGCCCCGCAGCGGAAGTTTACGTAGGTGATCTTGGGTATATTAGTACGAACAATGAACCCAAATGACATTCCCTAGCTAATCCTTTTTGGCGAGACCGTGTGGGCTCGGGGACCATGTCTGAAGTCCAGGGAATATTGCCCTGTGTGCGGGTGACGTTGGCCACTATGGAATAGCATTCGTGTTGGTAATTTCTAGTGCTCAACCTCCTTGTGAGACTCTGAGGGTATAAAGGTGAAGAGTTTGTAACGCCTTTGCCCCACATCGGAAGTTTACATGAGTGATATTGGGCATATAAACAGGAACAAAGAATCCAAATGACATCTCCTTTCCTAGGCCTTTTGGGTGAGTTCCCGTGGTTGTTACTTATGATGTCAGATCTGACGTGTGTGCATGACCTTGTTTGAAAGTCTAGGGAATATTCCTGTGTGTGGGTGACTCTAGGCACTAGGGAATAGCTTGTGGGTGGGTGGCTCTAGTTAGTAACAATCCTTTCTCACACCGGAAGTTTGGATAATTGATCTTGGGTACATAAGTAGGTGCAATGAACCCAGATGATCTCTCTCTGGCTAGCTCTTTTGGGTGAGTTCACATTGTCATTAACATATGTGCGAGTTCTTTTGCATCACTCCTAATATCCAATGATGTGGATTTTCTTTGAAGGAAATTAATTTGCTCATGACTGTTCAGTTTAGGAATTTATGAGTGTTGAAAAGATGATCTCATGATGAAAAGAAAACACATGGTGTCTGGTGACAGCCATTAGCAGACATTTTACTCGGTTTTTGTTTCGAGAAAAGAAAATGTTTCCTGTTCCTTGTTCCCTATTTAGTGGTCCGAGGGAAGGTTGGTCAATGATCTTTGGTAGCCTGCAATTTAGAGTAATGGACTAGTGTGTGGTTGAAGTCATTTTGACATTAATCGACAGTATCAGATTCCCTTGAACAATTACTTGGATGCATAATATACAGACGAATCCCAATGGCAGATCATACAATTTCCATCCAATTTTTAGGTGTATGATAACTCTAATGAAAGATTGTAGATTTTTTTTGTCCCTCCTATAAATTTTGAAGAATTCCCTTGTCTAACACTAAGATAAGATACTTTCTCTTTGTAAATTATTATTTATGGGTCAAGTAAGCAAATGGTATAAAAAAAAAACATCTGTACACAATAAAAGGATGGAAACCATCTGGAGAATTACAAAAGATGGGGCGCCATCCCACCACCCAACTAGACAGCAAAACATCAACTAAACAACCTACATCTCTTTAAGGACCCTTGTTAGACCAAGAGTAATCTAATGGTTAATGGAGGGCCACCATAAGCACACTTTCTGGTTACTAGTACCTGGAACACTTGATGCTATTTTCTCACGTTTGTTTTACTCAAAAGTTGCTTTACTTATGCCGCGCCACTTTGTTCTCTAGGGCTTATATTTGAAATTGAATTGATATATATATATATATATATACACTTATATTGATGAGCTACTTTTTTTGTTCTGTGAACAGTAAGGCACTGGACGATGATGCATCCCCGTCCTTAGCCGTAACAGGTTTGACAAGCCAAGAGACTTGAGGAAAGCACTTCATATTTAATATTCTTTTCTTTTGAATGTATTAAGTTCCCTCGCTGTAAGGGGTGGGATACTTGGTTTGATCTTATCTTTCTTAGACTTGTTTTCTGATTATTTTTTCATATCTCCAAACAGTTGTGAGCTGTGACTACCTGTGAAATATAATGTTATGGAAACTGGTTGTCAGATTTTGCCTCATTTAATTTTATAGTTGCTGCTTGATAGAGAACAAGTGGAGTAGTCAAGTTCTTTAAATTGTGTGTGATCTACAAAAGCTTTTTTCGATTAAAAAAAAAAAAAACTAGACTATTCTATTAGTTTTTATTATTGGTTAAAACTTGGTTGCGATGTACATTCTTTTATTGGCAACCTTAACTGACCATACAGCCTATGTTATTACTATTCATTTTTACTATTGTCGGGGCTATTGTTGTATTAGGTTGTACCCTTTTTGATTAGGTTGTACCCAATTTACCACAAGAGATTCTTAGATGTTGTGTAATGAACTTAATAATAAGTAAATGATTCAATTGATTTTTATTAAGAATTTAATCTTCTGTGTTTGTATTTTCCTCTCAATCAAAGCATTGATTATGTGTGTTATTTTGGAGTCTTTTGCAGGTTCATGTACAAGTTAAAATTATTATGGAGGGGAGGAAGGATCTGAAACTGTCTTAAAGTTTGGTTCAAACATGGCTATGGTGGGCAGTAGTTTGCACTTTGTAGGAGCTTATATGTATATATATTGAACTCATCTTGGCTCAATAAAAAACTCTGAATTGGAACGAACTTTGCTCAAATCAAATCACAATCTGGAAATGGAAGAGTTACAAGAGGTGTATGGAATCTTTTGTATGGTGATCTGCCCCAATAAACAAAGAGAAGAAAGAGTTTTTGAGTTTGAAACAAAATGCCTCCTCGTCTTTTGAATTATGATAAGTCCTCTACTTTGTTTTAAAATTAAAAGATTTGTGTTGAGTTATATTATTATGTGTAAAAATTATGTTTATATTTATTTTTTGAGTAATATTATAATATATATATATATATATGCACACATAATATAGAGAATTGTTAAATTTTTATTCTATTTTTATTATAAATACAATTTTAATTTTATTTTTATTTTAATAATATTTAAAATTGTACATGAAATAATTCTCAATGTTAATTTTTTTTTTTTTTAAAAAAAAAGAAAAAAAAAACTAAATATAAATAACTCTTTTGGATGCGATTTGCTGGCGTGTGTCTACTTCCTCTTTAAACCAAATGGATGATCTACCAAAAAGAAAAATGAAAATAAAAAAATCGGTTTTGTAATACAAAAATGTAGCCACTACATCATTATTATTAGGGTAAATTATACTCACCTCCCTTGAGATTTCTGATAAATAGAGGGATTTTTCTTGTGACTTGAATAATTACACAAACTTTTTATACTGTAATTGATATTATTAAGATTTCCCCATATTTGAACCTTTGTTACCACAGGTCACAGAACTTGCTAATGTCATCACCAATAAATCTAAAAATACCAATAATGCCCTCAGGGTTGTTGGACAATTATTAACATATTTTTGAAGAAAATACTATACAAACTAATAAATATTACACATTTTCTTACTCGTGCTATACAATAATAAAATTTTAGAATGATAAAATAATTGTAACATTAGTAAATAAGAAAATTTTATAAACTTTAGGGTAAATTATACTAACTACTCTTGAGATTTGGAGAATGCAATAAGCTTCACAAACTTGGTACAATTACATTATACTGCTATAATATTTTAATTCAGATAATACTTAATTTTTTTCCCCCAGTAAGTTTTTAGTCATATATAGAGAAGAAAAAAAAATCTGTTGTCATTTATTTTAGTGTTTACACACTATATGCATTACTTTTTATCAATTTAATCTTACTAAACAAGAGATTTATGTAATTATGTCAAATTTATAATTCTTAGTAGTAGTCAGTGTAGTTTATCTTAAAATTTATTCTTATTTATTTATTTATTTTATAATATTACTCCAATTAAAATTTCAATTTACAGCGCATTAAACACTAGAAGCATAAACAATTAATTAGCCAAATAAGAACATAAAAAACATAGACTGTCCCACCACCAAATCACATAATAACATGAATTTTAAAATTCAAAAGGTAATACATTTGAACTCACCGTGATACATAGGTTTTTGGAGAAGTTTGATTATCACGCTGATAGCGTGTTTGGGATTTATTTATTTATTTATTGTGACTTTTCAATTTTTTGACTTTTTAAAGTTAAAAAAAAAGTTAATGTTTTGAGAAAATTATTTGTGAATGAAAAAATTTAAGAGAAATTACGAAAATAAATAAATAAAATCGGAGTTTGAATATTGTAATAAAATAAATTATGAGTTTTAAATTTTGTTAATTTAAATCTTAATCTTTTGGTTTTTTTTTTTTCCAATTTAAACTATGTACCTATTTTCATTAACTATTGAAAAAAGTATATTTTAATTGTTAAACACAATTTAGATATACAAAAAATGTCTACAATATTCATTTCTATTGAGTTTAATGACTACAATATATTTTTTTAACAATTTTACTAAAGAAAAATAGACAGATAGTTTAGATTAAAAATAAATCAAATATTAAAATTTAAATTAATAAAATTAAAAACTCATAGTTTATTAGGCTATATAGATTAAAAACAAATCAAATATTAAAATTTAAATTAATAAAATTAAAAACTCATAGTTTGTTAGGCTATAAGGCTCAAATCCTTGATTTTTTTTTTTTAATAAATGTTTTAAAATTTTATGTTGCGTTTGATTTTTTTTTTTAACTAATGACATAATTTAATGGATTTTTTTAACTAGAGCCCAAACAGCCTTTTACTGAGGATAAGAGATGGAGGATACCTGGGCCCTACCTAAAAAATAATTCATAATTTAATTATTGTATAACCTAAATAGAGGGAATAAGGGTATTGTCTTTTTGTCATGCTTAAAAACAAGGGTAATAAGGTTATTTATTATATGTAAATAATGTTGTTTGTTATAATCTGACGGAATGGGAGAATCTTGACAATGTTAGTTAAAGTAAAAGGGATTTGTGTAATTATTCAAATTACAAGAAAAGTCTATGTATTTGTCAAAAATATTGGGGGAGATGAGTGTAATTTACCCTTATTATTATTATTATTATTATTATTATTATTATTATTATTATTATTATCTATACTATTATATTAAGGGGTTGTTTGGGGTATCTTAAATAAGTGCACTTTTTGTCTTTTTGGACTAAAAAATTGAAGAAAAAAATATGGATGTTTGGGTTAACTTTTTGACTTTTTATGAAAAAAATATATGAAAAAAAATTGTATAAAGAAGTGTGTAGAAGAAGATTAGAGAGGTGTGGGCCACAGCCGTACAACCTGCACAAGTGGAATGGGAGTAGGAAATTATTGGTTACTTTTTAAGCATTACACTAGATGGTTTTGTTCGGCCCGTGAGAGTCATCACCGGTCCCATTTTGATAATCTAAACCGTTCAATGTGTATAACTCGTCGAGTACTATATGTCTATAAAAAATCACATTGATCAAATATCGATAGCTATCTGATCAGATTTGTTTTTTCTCAATCATTAATTATAACCCCATCCATTTGTTGATCAAATAGTTATCGATATCCGATCAATGTGATTTCTCACAGATATCTAGTACTCGACGAGTTCTACATATTCAACGGTTTAGATTATCGGGACCCGTGATGGCTCCCATGGGCTAAACAACAGTGTATGAAAATCACATTCAATCATTTCATTTGTGTTCACAGCCGCAGCACAGCAGCTGCACATACGTCAATTCAAAGTTGTACTTTTTGTAAAAAATTAATTTTTAAATTTTTTTTTTTGAATAATGATATCTTTTTAACTTTTAGAGTAACTTTTTGACTTTTTACCTTTTTTAGACTATGCAAAACTCCAAAATAATCTCTTGAATCTTTTGCCACCTGAAAATTATATAATTTAAAAAAAAAAAAAATAATAAAAACCTACACTTATATTGTTTAACTGCCACGTTTTGTACCCTCACCTCTTATTATTCCACACCTACAACTTCTCTTATTTAACTTCTCTTATTTAACTGTCTAATTAGATTTTCAAAAAAAAAACTTTTCAAAAATTTCCTTCGCATCAAATCATTGACAGGTTTGCCATTTCTATTGTCCTTTTCTTAAAATTGCTTACTTTAATTTCCTTAATCAAACTATTGTTGTTTGTATTTTTAACCTCAACCATTTGCTGGAAATAGTTGAAAAATTCTCGATAAAATTAAATTTTTTTTTCTAACTTTGGTTTATTATTTAAGTGGGATCTGAGCATTGATTTTAGCAAGTCAAAGTGATAACGCATTCTATGCCGCGTTGTGATTTACGTGGTATATTTGATTGCTCAAAACCATTACCGAGTGAATGAGAAATTGAAACCAAAATATATTCCATGAAAATGGAGTTTTGGTGAAAAATCCTTAAATGTTGAAAAGTGGCTTGTCCCACATTGATTTGGTGGGAAGTTTTGAGTGGATTTATAAGGCATGAGATTGGAACTTGGGTGTGCCCTAAGGGGTACCCAAGTTTGTAGAATGGAGAGGTTATGGGCAAAATGGGCTAGACCCATTGGACCAAAAAATCACCACACATCGCCGTCCATCCGGGTGGGCTGGGCTTCAGCGTAGGTGCGTGGTGTGAGGTTGGGTTGGGCTTGTTCGGCCCAATACCTATCTTTTTGGACAAAAAATATTTGAATTTAATTTTATTTTTTGGTAAAATAAAATCCAGAATTCAAATGAATTCCGGAAATAAACTTGTTCGGTTTTACTGTACAACAAAACAGGTCCCGTTCGTTTTTATCTGTTTGAATTTTGAATCCAACAGATTTAAATCTGTTTAATTTAAAACCAAACAGGTTGCACCTATTTAATTCAAAACCTACAGCCACCAATACATTTAGAAATAGACTAGTTCCCCATTTGGATTGATGTTCCAATTTTCGTACATAAAATTTTGCATTCATACTCTTCATTTTGTTACATTATTTTCTTGTGAGAGAGAGTATAAAACACTTAGTGTGTTCGTTGTACAAATATATTGTAGTATTGCATATATTTGTTGTTGATCATTTCATCTTGGGAGATAGACGTCCATATTCTGAAAGCACTGTGGAGATGACGAATCTGTCTTAAGGACACAGTGTCAAATATTGAACTTTATCAGAATAATATTCAAGATATTAATCAAGTAAGTTATTTATTTATTTTCTGTTTTTATTATTTATTTAAATCAGATTTTAATTTTATTTTTATAATAAAATAAAATATGTTTTTATTTATTTAATTCTTTTTCTAGTTTGATTTTTGTAATCAAACATTCATTCTCCTTTCCTATATTTATTTTATATTCTGTTTGTCATTTAGTACCCAAACAGAATTAATTAATTTAAATATAGTGAAGATTATCCAACACCATTTTGCTAATTTTAGAAGCGATTATTCCTTAAATAAAAATATAATTTTTTTCATACAATTTTTTTCAATTTTTTTTTAGTTTCTTCTCTCTTTTTATAATTTTCTCTTTCAAAATTGTTATCTATACTAAGAGGGAGTTATTATGTGCATTAGGGCCGAGCTAGGCCAAGGCGTAGTAATGGGCCGTTCTATGGGCTGCGGTAAAAAGGTTCGATTGAAAGGACCTTGCAGTTAGCTCGGTCCAAAGGTAGTTGCAGTTACCACGGTCAGAGTGGTAAAAATTAGCTCGGTCATGGTATTCAGAACCGAGGTATTTGGACTTCTTACGGTGGACCTTGCTCTTGTTAGCTCGGTCAAAACTTGCTGCAGTTAGCTCGGTCTAAATAGACCAATCCGAGGTGCAAGTGATAGAAGAGCCGAGCTATGTCTTATAGTTGGCAAGGCGCTGGACTAAGTATGACAAAAGGCTAGTGTTACCTCGGTCATACTGTCATCCAACTATGGTAAAACCATCTTATTTGGTTTAAGCAGTGATGGGGGTGTTGAAGGATAAGCATTATCTTTCAGGAGTGTGATTCCTAGGAGGATTCTACATGGAGGAATAAGAGTCCTACTAAGATTGTACCAGACAAAAGTTATAAAAGCTCACAACATAACCTATGGAGAGGTAACACAACTTTGATTCCCGAATACGTAGAGCTTTTGTCTATTTCCCTATTTTGTTGACTTCAGCATCGGAGAGGTATCTGGCACACACTCGTCGGCTAGCTCACGTTTGTGTTTTCAGGGAGTAAAGCGACGACATTTGAAGGAGCGCAGACTTGATTAATAGGATTATACGAGAACATTATTTCTTGCTCGTACAATTGGCGCCGTCTGTGGGAATTCCAGAAAGAACAAAACCTCTTAATCGAGTTTTTCCTTTCTAATTGGAAGTAATGGCGCACAATGAAGATTTGCCGCAATCCGCTATCGACGGATAAACCCCAGAGGGAGGTGGGAGGCGCGAAGGCTTGCCTTCTATCCCTCCCATGGCGAATTTAGAACCTCAGCGACAGAACCCCCGGAGGGATGCAAGGGGAAGGCGGGCTAACAGCCCCCGTTGCTCTCAAAGTCCAGAAAGACAGAGGCGGAGGATGGACCCTCAAATTCTGGAGGATTGCGTGAAGGAACGTGACGAGTTAATAAGGAAGATGGTGGCAGACATGGAGTCAATGAAGCGCCAGATAAAAGGAAAAGAGGTGGTGGCAGGAGAGGGACGCAAAGGCAACACGCCTCCTCGCCACTCGGAAGATCGTGGTAGGCATACCACACTATCGCAAGCAAAAAGTAGGAGCCTTAGAACAGGCGATGCTCAATCAAGGACTTCCAGGACTCATTACTCCAGATCTAAAAGAACGAGAACTGAGAGGTCATGCACTGAGGGAAACACCTATCGACCCTCACACACGCACCAGACATCATCTAGGTACACGGAGTTGCCTAGATCATCCGACTTACGAACTGTGCTTGAAGAAAGGACACGATGGAAGGAGGATACCAGGGCACGCGACCCGTGCAGAGTTTCGGCCTTTCAACAGTTGGCCCCTCGGACGCATGGAAGCGTCGAGGTAGGAATGACAATGTCGCGCCTTGCTTACGAACCAACAGACAAAGCATTAGCAAGGCTACAGAGCTCGTCGTTCGTTTCGGCGATTAAGAACGTGCAGCTACCTTCAGGCTTCCACCAACCCAAATTTACTATTTATGAGGGGAAGACGGACCCCTACATACACTTTCACCACTTTTGCCAGGTTATGGCGGTATATCGGCGGAATGAGGCCTTGATGTGTATCCTGTTCCCATTCAGCCTTGGCGACCTAGGTCTAACCTAGTTCGAAAGGCTACCAGAAGGTAGCATCGCCTTCTGGGCATAATTGGCAGAGACGTTCGTGACTAGGTTCAAAACAAACACCAAGACACTAGTGGAGATCGACCAGCTGCTCTCCATTGACATAGGCGACAAGGAGACGTTGAGATCCTACAACAGTCGCTACTGGGAAACCTTCAACCAAATTGGGGATTGCCTTACAAACCTCGTCATAGCACAGTACAAACGGGGCCTGTTAGTCGGCAATAAATTAAGGGACTCAATTACAGTGATGCAGCCCCTCACGATGGAGGCCCTAATTGAGAGAGTGCACCAACATATTCGCGTGGAGGAAAATAGCTCCTGTGCTAAAGCGAAATCTGGCATAACAGCAATACCAGATAAAAAGACTTCAGCAAAAGTCAACACGGTAAAACAACCAAGCAGGAATGGGCGAGGCAGACGGGCTAACAGAGAAGACCCAGACAAAAGGAAGTTAAGAGTTCGCACTGCCATTATCACAGTGTTCAAAAAATTAATCTACCGAATTCTTAGTGAGATACGCGACGAACCTTTCGTCCGATGGCCAGCTAAGTTGGGAGAAGCACAAAAGGACTATGACGAGAGGTCCCGATGCACCTTTCATGATGAAAAGGGGCACCGCACTGAAAATTGCACACCGTTGAGGCAGCATTTGGAGGAGTTAGTGGCAGCTGGGCACCTGGACCAGTACATAGAAGGAGGGACGCAGCCAGCCCCCCAGAACCACAACAACCCAAACGGGATGCCGGTCGACGCTTCACCTTAAGGCGTAATTAACGTAATACATGGGGTATTTGAACCTGAGTGGGTATGTGAGCTCAGGGGAATGATCAAAAAGGCTGAGCACTTAAGGGAGGTATTAAGTGCACAACCTGTCGTAAAAAAGGGAAGAACAGAGGCCACAATTGTCATATCTTTTTCAGACAAAGATTTAGCAAGGATATACTGCCCTCACAATGATGCATTGGTTGTCACTCTACATGTCAAGAATTTCGACATCCAGCGAATTCTGATTGACCAAGGAAGCTCATGTGAGATAATGTATTATGAAACCTTCAAACAACTGAAACTGGAGAACAAAGACATGGCCCTTGTAACATCTCTCCTAATCGGATTCAACTCAATGCCAGAGTGGCCAGTGGGCAAGACAATCCTCCTAGTTAAAGCAAGAACCATGACGAAACAAGTGGAATTCTAGGTATTAAAAGTCCCTTCCACTTACAATATAATTTTAGGGAGGACATGGGTGCTTGCCATGCGATCGGTAGCGTCAACCTACCATCAAGTATTGCGGTTCTCCAACGAAGCTGGAGTAATTGAAGAGGTCTTTGGAGACCAAATTATGTCAAAACAGTGCTTTGTTACAATAAATGGCAGCCGCGCTGCGAAAAGATATATACAGATGGTGGAAGAGCATGAGAGCAATGAATTATTTGCGGATGTTAGCAAGGCAGCTGAACAGAAGGCAGTGGAAGACTTGGTACAGGTAAGGATAGATGAAAAAGACCCAGAAAAGTTCTTTTTGCTCAGCTCGTCTTTATCCAGCACTGAGAGAATAGAGGTCATGGAATTCTTAACCTCTAACATCGAAGTGTTTTCCTGGACACCATATGACATGCTTGGCATAGACCTAAACTTCATCTATCACCAACTGAACGTCCACCCTACTGCCAGACCAATTATAAAGCGCACTCGCAGATCAGCACTCCACTATGCCGAGATAGTGGCAGAAGAAGTGGGAAACTTGTTGGAGGCAGGAGCTATCAGAGAAGTGCACTATCCCAGGTGGATCTCCAATACCGTAGTAGTGCCAAAGAAGAACGAAAAATGGCATGTCTGCGTAGAGTACAAAACAGTCAACAAGGCATGCCCAAAGGACAGCTTTCCCCTACCACGGATAGACTAACTGGTAGACCTGACGGCAGGACACAATCGACTTAGCTTCCTTGATGCGTACGGAGGTTACCATCAGATCGCTATGTATTAACCAGATCAGGAGGTCATATCCTTTACAATGCCTAGAGGATTGTATTGTTATAAGGTCATGCCCTTTGGCCTAAAAAACGCAGGGGCAACATTGCAACGGATGGTCACCAAGATGTTTGAACCATTGTTAGGCAGAACAATAGAGGCTTACATAGATGACATGGTGGTCAAAAGCAAGGATGAGAAGGACCATCTCAGGGACCTAGGTGAAATGTTCTAGATTCTGAAAAAGAACAAGTTGCGTCTAAATGCATCCAAGTGTGCATTTGGCGTAAGATCAGGCAAATTCCTAGGCTTTCTGGTGACCAACCGAGGTATAGAAGCATACCCTTCTCAGATCAAAGCAATCCAGGATCTAGAGAGACCCAACACAGTAAAAAAGGTGCAGCATCTCACTGGCCTAGCTGCCGCACTCAACCGGTTCATAAGTCGGTCGTCAGACAGATGTCGACCATTCTTCCAAGCATTAAAGGCCAAGTTTGAGTGGGATGAAGAATGCGACCGTGTTCGCGCCCTAGAAAGCCTGAAAGAGTACATGTCTTCTCCACCGTTGCTAGTAACCCCAATACCTGGAAAAGAGCTCTTTTTGTACCTGGCAGTTTCACTGTACGCAGTCAGCGCAGTGTTGGTCAGAGCGGAAGAAATCCAACATCTGCATATCTTTTATGTCAGCAAAACCTTGCTGGGAGCAGAAACCAGGTACCTACCATTGGAAAAGCTGGCCTTAGCCTTGATGATGGCCTCGAGAAAGCTGTCGCATTACTTCCACGCCCACACCATAATCGTCCTAATGGCTTTTCCATTAAAAGCTTTGGTTGAAAGGGCGAACTTTTCTGGGCGAATCTTGAAGTGGGCGATGGAATTGGGACAATTCGATATCAAGTTTCAACCTAGAACCGCAATAAAAGCCCAAGCTTTGGCAGACTTTGTGGCAGAGTTCACACCAGGAAGCCATCACATCTGCCCAGTGGACTTGACCGGTACAACAGAAAAGGGGATGGAGAGTGCCGCAAGAGCCGTGCAACCCCCAAAATAAGATGCCCAGCCATATCTCAAGGCATACCGGATTGAAGAAAATGAGGAAGAGGCAAACCGCACTATACCTGGCAAAGACTCACCAACAAGTCATAGTTTGGTACAATCAGACAGTGAGGGGCAAACAGTAGGTGTGGACTATGAAAATGACATCAGCAGCACTCATGACCCCAAGACATCATCCGATCCCTCCACTTGCTGGAAGTTATTCGTTGGAGAGATGTGGAAACTCTTCGTGGATGGAGCATCCAATAGGCATGGTACAGGACTTGGCATAGTCCTCATCTCACCAGATGGCCTAATAGTGGAACAAGTAGTCAACCTTGGCTTCCTAGCATCAAACAATGAGGCGGAGTATAAAGCACTCTTAGCAGGCCTAAAATCAGCACCCTACATGCAGGCCGCCGAGCTAATGGTTACAGTGACTCCCAACTGGTAGTAAACCAGATTTCAGGCGACTACGAAGCAAAAGATGAGAGGATGGAAAAGTATCAAGAGTTAGTCAAAAGGGAAATCTTGAAATTCGAAGTAGTGCAAATAGAGCATATCGCCTGGGAAGAAAACAACAGAGCAGACGAACTAGCAGGCTTTGCTTTGATGGCAGATACATCCATCCCACATCCATTACTGATCGACTTCCTACGAAGACCAAGCATTGAAGAACCCGAAGTAACTGAAGTATGTTGTGCCGAACTAGGCCCTTCATGGATGGATCCCATTATAGTATTCTTAAGAGACGACGTCTTACCTGAAGAGAAGAAAGAGACCAACAAGATCAGAGCAAAGTCACAGTGATTTTGGCTCTCCCCATCAATGGCCTTGTACAAAAAATCCTTCGCAAGATCTTACTTGAAATATATCCATCCCAACAAGGTCGAGGCATTCTTGTTCGAGATACACGAAGGCATATGCGGAAGCCACCAAGGAGGAAGATCATTGGCCTACAGAGCAATTTCGCAAGGATATTGGTGGCCTTACATGCAAGCAGATTCAGAAAAGTATGGCAAGAAGTGCGAGAAATGTCAGAAGTTCGCACACCAAATACATCAACCAGCCAGAGAGCTTCTACCATTAACTAGCCCATGGCCCTTCGCAATGTGGGGCTTGGAGATAGTAGGACCACTTCCAACAGCGCCCGACAATAGAAAGTTCTTTCTTGCAGCAACAGACTACTTTACAAAATGGGTAGAAGCAGAAGCACTCGCCTCAATAAAAGAGAAAGATGTAAAGAAGTTTGTTTGGCAGAATATCATCACTCGGTTTAGCATACTCAAGGTTCTAATATCAGACAACGGCACTCAGTTCGATGGAAAAAATTTTGAAGGCTTTTGTGAGGAGTACAAGATAGAATTCTACAATTCTACACCAGCATACCCCCAAGCAAATGGCCAAGAGGAAGCATCAAACAAAGTCGTCTTGGATGGATTGAAGAAAAGGCTAGAGAAAGCAAAAGGCAAGTGGGCTAAGGAGCTTCCTCATGTTTTATGGGCTTACCGTACCACACCTCGGCGATCAACTGGAGAAATGCCATTCTCTTTAGCCTATGGCATGGAGGCAGTGATTCCATTGGAAGTTGGCCTCCCCACAATGAGAAGTGAAAATTTTGACCCAGACTTGAACAGAGAAGCCATAGCTTTGGAACTCGACCTTGCAGAAGAAAGAAGAGAAAGAGCACTGGTTCACATCGCCTCATACCAGCAAGAGTTATCCAGAAAATATAACAAAATGGTACATCCGAGGCAATTTAAGATTGGAGATTGGGTGCTGCGCAAAGTAATGGGAAACACCCTGATACCCAGAGATGGCAAGTTAGGGCCCAATTTGGAAGGACCTTACAAAGTGGTTGGATTAGCAGGAAAATGGGCATACCACTTGGAAGATAGAGACAGCAAGGCCATTCCCAGGCCATAGAACACGGCCAATCTCAAACTATTTTATTTTTAGCTTTTCTTCAAACATACTTGTAGTTTTTTTTTTCAATAAAACAAGTAGTTTCCTTTTCAGCATAAATTGTTTTCTTCTGTAAAAGTAATCTTAGTGAATTAGGGGCAATAAAAGCAGAGTTGGCAGGAATAACCAACACTTAGCTCTAAGTTGGCAGGAATAACCAACACTTAGCTCTAAGTTGGCAAGAATAACCAACTTTGAGCTCTTTTCAGCCAAGATCAGGATCTAGGCTGAAGAAGTTTGGCAGGAATAACCAAACACTTTGGCTCTAAGTTGGCAGGAATAACCAACTTTGAGCTCTCTTCAGCCAAGAACAGGATCTAGGTTGAAGAAGGTTGGCAGGAATAACCAACACTTAGCTCTAAGTTGGTAGGAATAACCAACTTTGAGCTCTCTTCAGCCAAAATCAGGATCTAGGCTGAAGAAGTTTGGCAGGAATAACCAAACACTTTGGCTCTAAGTTGGCAAGAATAACCAACTTTGAGCTCTCTTCAGCCAAGATCAGGATCTAGGCTGAAGAAGGTTAGCAGAAATAACCAACACTTTGGCTCTAAGTTGGTAGGAATAACCAACTTTGAGCTCTCTTTAGCCAAGATTAGGATCTAGGCTGAAGAAGTTTGGCAGGAATAACCAAACACTTTGACTCTAAGTTGGCAGGAATAACCAACTTTGAGCTCTCTTCAGCCAAGATTAGGATCTAAGCTGAAGAAGGTTAATAGGAATAACCAACACTTTGGCTCTAAGTTGGCAGGAATAACCAACTTTGAGCTTTTTTCAGCTAAAATCAGTATCTAGGCTGAAGAAAGTTGGCAGGAATAACCAACACTTTGGCTCTAAGTTGGTAGAAATAACCAACTTTGAGCTCTCTTTAACCAAGATCAGGATCTAGGCTAAAGAAGTTTGGCAGGAATAACCAAACACTTAGCTCTAAGTTGGCAGGAATAACCAACTTTGAGCTTTCTTCAGCCAAGATCAGGATCTAGGCTGAAGAAGTTGGCGGGAAAAACCAACACTTAGTACTCTTCAGCCGAGATAAGGATCTAGGCTGAAGAGTGGTTGGCTGGAATAACCAACTTCTAGTACTCTTCAGTCGAGGTAAAAACATAGGCTAAAAATGTTGGCAGGTATGGCCAAACAAAATACAAGGTGAAGACCAAGATAGTTATCTCAGCCAGAAAATGTTATACTTCATGCATTTCTGGTAAGAAAATAAGCGCAAGCATAGAGTTAACCGAACAAACAGTTTAAACAACAGAAGATTTCATTGAAATTTCAAATGAAAGGTACAAAAGATGGGGCCTCAACCCGGTTACACATTCTTTCCAAAGAAATAAAAAGAAGAAAATATGGGATTAAGCAAAAAGGTCGTCAAGATCCGCATCCAGATCAACTCGAAGCCCGATTTCAGCAGGTAGCTCGGTCACATTTTCAACCAAGTCTTCCACCGATGGCTCCACCCGAGCTGACTGAACAGCGGGATCATTGGCGACAACCGGGGCATTGTTGGGCTCTGATGCTTCTTCTTCTTCCTCAACTTGAAGAAATTTTTGTTGAATGGCGTTGGCATACTCCACCATGTAGCTCAGTATGAAATGTGGAGGAGGGTTCAAGAAGACCTCGGCCTCTTGGCCATGACCGAGCTGCGCCACGGCTGCCTTCCACCCATATTTGAAATATATATCCTTAGCAGCTTTGCACTGTAGGATATAGGTGGCTTCACCTTCTTTATAACCGCGGTCTTCCGCGTCCTCCAACTTCTTCTCAAGCTCTGTTATCTAGGCGTTCTTCTTCTTCTCAACTTTAACAAGTTCGCGCAGATAACGGTCCTTCAGCTCGATCAAGGCCTTTTGTTTGTCTGCCTTTGTTGAGTCGACTAGTCCGGTGAGTCGGGCGACCTTTGATTGTAGCTCGGTCATTTTTTGTTTGGCTTTGTTAAGCTCAATTTGTCTTCTTCATCGGCCTCGCCAAATTTTGTCGCTCTTGCGTAGTTCCAACACACACTTGTGAGCAATGTGGTTTTTCTGCATGGCCTGCAAAGAGGGTAAGAAATTTTGAGTAAAAATCGAGCAAGCAGATGTCTGAAATTGGAAAACAAAGGAAAGAGTACTCACCAGCACCATCGACTTGGTAGCCGAGCGAATCGCCTTCAGCTCGGTAAGATGGTCATGGTGTTCTATGTTAGGGGGCAAGCACACGCTCTTAGCCAGGTTGAAGGCGAGCGTGTGGTCTTTGTCTGCCACCACTGAATCGGTGTCTCGAATGGCTCAGTTCCGATATGATAATTTCGGGGCCCACTTAGAGGAGCTAGCCTGGTCAGAACGCTCAGGCTGTGGGCTTGGTGGCGTGGTTTGGGAAAGCACGGTTTCATCCTCGTCAACAAGGCGTAGCTCGGTTATGGATGTCCGAGCACGCTTGCTTGGCTGAGATAAAGAAGGCTGAGCGGTTAGAAGGGCTATCATGGCCTCTTGTGTTTGGCCGGCTTGTGGTACCTCGGGTTGGTTTGTTTCGGTGATGAGGGCCCTTACTGCTATCTTCTTAGCCATTTCTTGTTCTGCAGTTAATGGGATCAGATTGATTTGAGGTAGTGTTGGATCTGGTTCAGGTGAGGGTTCGAAGTTGAGTAGTTGGGCCCAACCTCATTCGCAATATCGAAGCGCGGCGCGGAGTGCATCTAGGTTGGGATAACTATACTGCGACTTTAGATGGTCCAAATCTGCATAAGGAAAAAAAGCCAACGGTTAGCACGGTGCCAAACTTATAAACAGAGTAAAGAAGGCACAAAAGTAAGCCGAGGTAATTATACCGACTACTCCTTTATTCCAGTTGATGCAGTCTCCTAGTATTTGGGCTTCCTGGTCCTCAAAGTTACCAGAAATCCAGAAAAAATCGTTGTCTTTTACATCTTTGTCTGGGGTGTTGTTTATTATCTTTTCTCGGCGGCGTCTTATTCTTAGGTAATATACCTAGCCATCTTCATTCTGGCCAAGGGAGTATTGATGGAATATTTCGGCTAAACCGAGATAAAGGCCAAGTCGGCAATTTAGCTCAACGATGCTGTTTATTATTCTGTATGAATTGGTGCTAAGATGTGTTGGGCATATCCTAGTTTGCCTAAGGAATTCGCAAAGAAGATGTTGAACAGGGAATCGGTGTCTGGCTTCCACGATAGAAAGGACAGTGAAGGGAACGAAGCCCGATTTTTTCCATGAAGTCGTGTCTAGCCCGGCTAGTGAGAGGTGGACGTCATCAGGGATGTTGTAGTCCCTTCGGAACTCGGCTATAGCCCCTGGAGAGTTTACTAAAAATCTATATTTACCCATGTGGATTTAAATTAGGTATAAATTAGCTCGGTGTTGAGAAGGGGTGGAGTATCTCGGTTGAAACGTTCAAAGGAGTGCCTGGGCAACCTAAGTCAGTCTGCAAAGTGAAAAGAAAAAGTGTTAAGTACAGATCGTTGGACTGTGCTAAGTATAAAGGCAAAATAAGTATAAACCTAGCTCGGCTATGAGGAATACTATCTGTTTTTAGTTCGGTTGGTGCAAAGGACTTTAGCTCGGCTAAATGAAACTAAAGGTTTGGCATGTAATTCTAGTTCGGTCATTTGAAGAAATTATCTAGTTTGGCTGGGTGCACACCTAAAGAGTTCCCTAGTTTGGTTGTACCTAAGCCTAAAGTTGCCCAAACAGATTTTTAGCCCGATCACCCCACGATTCTAGATTCAAACTTCATATTTTTTGAATCTAGAGGGTGTGTTCTTAGGCACGAACCTGTTGTTTGCGAGTCTGGTTTATTGGTACTATCTGTTCTTGCTCATTTCATCAAAACTACAGAGTACGTTTTGCAGAATATATGAATATATGCGTCTATACTATATATATTCACGAAATGAACAGAAAAAATGGAGGATTTGAGTCACTTACAGTATTGGAAGAAGAGGATAAGGCTCTAAAACGATGAAGATGCTAGACGAGAGCACAAGCTTTGCAGGAACAGCATTGAGAAAAATGGACGCTTAGAGGGAAAAAGAGAGGGAATATGAATAGTGATGTGTTCTGATTCGAAGAGTAGGGTTTGGTTTTGTGTAAGGCATAAGTTTGGGCAGGACTGTTCAAATTTTACGAGGTACGAGGGCGGCTATGGCCGCTGTAATTAACCAATAAAGACTTGCCACGTGTCCATGAGAATCGTAAGCGATTCAGTTTTGCAGCAATTGAAATGACGTTTTTGACCGAACCAATCGGTAGCTCGGTGATAACTTAGCTCGGTTAAAAGTCTCAAGATTTAGTTGGTAGTAGGTAATCCCAATCATGCTACGCAGATGGAATTAAGGGGCAATTGAGAGGGAGTTTTTATGTGCATTAGGACCGAGCTAGGCCAAGGCGTAATAATGGGCCGTTCTATGGGCTACGGTAAAAAGGGTCGATTGAAAAGACTTTGCAGTTAGCTCGGTCTAAAGGTAGTTGCAGTTACCACGGTCGGAGTGGTAAAAATTAGCTCGGTTATGGTATTCAGAACCGAGGTATTTGGACTTCTTACGGTGGACCTTGCTCTCGTTAGCTCGGTCAAAGCATGCTGCAGTTAGCTCGGTCTAAACAGACCAATCTGAGGTGCAAGTGATAGAAGAGCTGAGCTATGTCTTATAGTTGGGAAGGAGCTGGACTAAGTATGACAAAAGGCTAGTGTTAGCTCGGTTATACTGTCATCCAACTGTGGTAAAACCATTTTACTTGGTTTAAGCAGTGAGGGGGGTGTTGAAGGATAAGCATTATCTTTCAAGAGTGTGATTTCTAGGAGGATTCTACATGGAGGAATAAGAGTCCTACTAGGATTGTGTCAGACAAAAGTTATAAAAGCTCACAACATAACCTATGGAAAGGTAACACAGCTTTTGTCTATTTGCCTATTTTGTTGACTTAGGCATTGGAGAGGTATCCGGCACACACCCGCCGGGTAGCTCACGTTTGTGTTTTTAGGGAGTAAAGTGACGACATTTGGAGGAGCGCAGACTTGATCAACAAGATTATATGAGAGCATTATTTCTTGCTCGTACATATACTATTATGGCAAAGGAAATACAAACAAGATTATTGTTCCTCTTTGAAGGTAAATGATCTAAAAGTCATTAATTTTCATGGTTTATGTATGAACTTCTTAATATGTTATTTAGGTGTATGTTGTTAGATTGAAATTGAGATTTAGGTGTCTGTTCTTAAATTTAGTTTTAGTTGTTTGAAGTCATACATACTTTTTATTTTTGTAGTTTAATTTTGTTCATTATTAGTATAATTTTTTTTTCCAGATTGTTTTGATCTCACACAATGTCTGACTTATGCAATCACCTCTAAGTGACTTCAGATTTAACTTACAAAAGACACGTATTGGGATGACCTGTTAGTAATTTTTTTTTTCTTTTCACAATTTAATAGCTATCTCATTTGTATAGTGAAGTTGAATATATCCACATGATGTGGATGACTTGCTATTGGACTATTATTATTATTTTTTTTTGTAGGTTACTTTATAACTTTGTTTTATTCAGAACTAATAACTTTTTGAGGAGTTGTTTAATACCATCAACCTTCTTCTACTGTAAGTATTCTTTATTTGTTTATTTGTTTTTTTAAAGTATAAACTTTGTAATTGTTTGGTTTAAAAAAATGGTATTTATTTATTATTTATTTTTTATGTTTATTAATAAGCAGTTTATAACTAATACTTTCTGAATGGAAAATTCACATTTCCATTTTGTTGATCATTTTATGCTCATATTCTTATGATTTTTTTTTTTTTCATTTTTTCCACCATATAAAACTTCAATCTAAATTATAAGTAACAATAATAATAAATGTATGTATATATTATGATGTGGATTTTACGCTCATATTTTAATGATTTGTTTTTTCTTTTCATTTTTCCCACTATATAAAAGTTCAATCTAACACATACACACACACACAAAAGAACTTGTACACAATTCAACCTAAGTGATAATTAATGTCCTCATCACCATATGACAATTTTGTAGGTGCTGATTTCTTTTTTTGGGATGACCTGTTGTTGGACTATTATTATTTTTTTTTTGCAGGTTGCTTTATAATTTTGTGCTATTTAGAACTAATAATTTTTCAAGGGGTTGCTTAATACCATCAATTTTCTTCTACTGTAAGTGTTCTATTAGTGTTTGTTTGTTTATTTATGTCAAAATACTACGACAAGTCTTTTTTCAATTTGTTAATAATAGTAGTATCTTGTCCGATGATCAGCATATCATCGACAAACAACAGTAGGATGATGAAGTTTCTATCCAAAAACCTTCGAAAATATACACACTGTTCTGCTATTGTTCTTGTGTACTCTTGATCCACCATAAATGAATCGAACTTCTTGTACCATTGTCTCGGCACTTGCTTCAGGCTGTAAAGACTCTTCTTCAGTTTGCAGACTAGATTCTGTTTCCCTTTAACTTCAAATCCTTGTGGTTGTTCCATATAGATCTCTTCCTCCAAATCACCATGGAGAAAGGTAGTCTTGACATCCATCTGTTCTACTTCCAGATTCAAGCGAGCTGCTAATCCCAGAGCTACTCGAATGGAAGTCATCTTCACAACTGGGAAAAAGATCTCATCAAAGTCAATTCCCTTCTTCTATCCAAAACCTTTGACCACCAAGCGAGCTTTATACTGTAGTAGTTTACCGTTGCCATATTTCTTCAACTTATACACCCATTTGTTCTTCAAGGCTCTCCTGCCTCTTGGAAGTGAAACAAGCTCATAAGTGTAGTTCTTCTACAAAGAACTCATCTTCTCCTTCATGGCTTGCATCCAAAAGTCTTTCTTTGTATGACTCTTTGCTTCTGAAAAACTTTCGGGCTCCTCCTCATCAGTAATTAGAATATACTGAGAAGTGGGTTACTTGGTTGATAGCATGGTAGCTCTTCTAGATTTTCGCAACTGCGGCCCAGTTACCTCTGGTTGAGGGGATTGCTCTCCTTACTCAACACCCTCTTCATTTGGGTTTTCATCTCTTTCCTCTTAATCTTTAATTTCTGGCATAGGATCCTGCAACTTTGGCTCTTCTTGTTGCACATCATCACATCTAGCATTTTGTGATGGCTTGGGAGATGGTAACAAGTCTAGAATGATGATATCTCTAGACTTTGCAGGCTTCTCAATATCTGCTAGTATTTGGTCTTCCTAGAATACAACATCTCTGCTCTTGAACATCTTCCTGTTCACTGGGTCCCACAACTTGTACCCAAATGCTGCATCTGAATATCCCACATATATGCATGGAGTGGACTTATCATCAAGCTTCTGTTTGTTTTCCTTGGAGATATGTGCAAGCACCTTGTACCTAAAGACTCTCAAGTGAGAATATGATACCTTTCTTCTGGACCAGACTTCCTCAGGTATTGTAAAATTCGATGGGACTGAAGACGACCTGTTAATAAGATAACATGTTGTATGGGCGGCTTCGGCCCAGAATGACTTTGGCAACTTTGCCATTCTAAGCATGCATCTGACTCTTTCAACAATAGTGTAGTTCATCCTCTCTGCTACAACATTGTGTTATGGGGTACCGGGAACTGTTGTTTCATGCCGAATACCATTGCTGGCACAATATGCTTCAAAAGCATTGGACGTGTACTCGCCGCCATTGTCTTTATAAAGACACTTCAACTTCTTCCCAGTCTCTCTTTTCACCATTACATGGAACTCTTGAAACTGCTGAATTACCTTATCCTTCATCTTCAGAAAATACACCCACAGCTTCCTTGATGCATCATCAATGAAAGTTAGAAAATACTTCTGGCCGTTAACTGACTCCACTTCGATTGGGCCACAAACATCTGAGTATACCATACCGAACACTTTTGTTTTTCTCTTGCTCGTTGAACTAAATGATACTCAATGTTACTTGCCATAAAGGCAATGATCACACGACTTCAAGGCACTCACTTTGGATAAGGGTATCCTGGATTGCTTTGCCAATAGATGCAATCCCTTCTCACTCATGTGAGCTAGTCTTCTGTGCCATAAGTATGGTGACTCCTTGTCTTCTACTGCATTAAGACTCTCTAGAAAGATCTTTGTTTGAGTGTTGTACAATGTGGAAGACACTTCTTTTCCAGTGATTGTCAAAGCTCCTCCTGTTAGCTTCCAACGGCCATTACCGAATGTACTTGTATAGCCTTGTCAGTCCAAGGCGCTTTCGGAGATAAGATTGAGGCACAAATCTAGAATATGCCTCACATGTTTGAGAACCAGTTTTTATCCGACATTAGTCTGAATGCTAATGTCTTGAATACCTACAATCTTCGAATAGCTAGAGTTTCTCATTCGAACAGTGCCAAAATTTCCAACATTGTACAAGCTGAAGAGTTCTCTGTGGGAAGTGGTGTAATAGGATGCAACTATGTCTATCACCCATTTTGTGTAGCTGTGGTCATGAAGGTAGTCTTCTCCTTCACCAACTACAAGAAGTATTTCATCAATTGTTATGGCTGTTGTGTTCTCATCTCCCTTTGACTTATTGTTTTGGCCTTTATCTTTCCGGTTTAGGTAGTTCCTCTTTATGTGACCCTCCCGGCCATAGTGAAAACAAGTAAAGCTAGAGTTTCCTTGACTTTTATTGTCTCTGGATTTATTCTTGTTGTTCCATCTACCTCTACTCTTGCTTCTTTTTCTGTCTCTTCCTCTACCTCTACCTTTGTCTCTACCTTTATCTTCTGTAACAAGAGCATGAGACTGATTACCTCTCATGTCTTTTCTCTTTGTCTCTTCATTGTAATGGCGTATGTGACCATGCTCATGGTCAGCTTCTCTTCTGGTACAGAGTTGCTGAGAGAAACCACCAACGTCTTCTAGCTGTCCAGTAAAGAACTGAGCAGTAGTATGACTTGCATTTCATCGTCCAAGGGCATCTTAACGGTTGCAAGCTGATTCTTGAATTCACTGGTGTGCTCTACGATAGACACATCATTTTTCAACTTCAGATTTACAAGTCTTCTTATCACCAAGGCTTTGTTTTGGGCAGTCTTTGACTGGTACATTCCTTCTAACATTATCTAAAGGACATATGTATCTGTCTCCTGGGCGACATGGTGGAACACACCGTGGTCTATCCATTGTCTGATCTGACTGACAGTCTTCCAGTTTATCTTTATCTAGTCTTCATCCTTCTTTACTTCCGGTTTAACCCATTTTAGAACAATAAGGTCAAACAGGTCTTTACAGTATAGGACGTCTTCTATCCGTGACTTCCAGATTCCATAATTGGAAGCATTTAATTTGATCATCGATATTAAAGTTGAAGTAGATTATTCCATTGTATTCTGTGTTTTTACAAAAGTTTTGATTCAAAAATTTGACTGTACAGATGTGTTCGGAATACTCTAAATTGTTAGAAACAACTATTGAATCGCCAAAATCGGACTTTAAATGACTCAGATCTAGCCAAAATATGTTCGACAGTTCAGATATGTGGATGTATCGTAGCCGTGTAGCACCAAATAACTCTTTTGCCTCTGGGTCGGGTTGGGTCAACCCAACGGACTGACTAGTCAATTAGTGTGCTGATGACATGTAGGATGACCTGGTGCTGACATGGTGACCTGGCTAACAGGTGGTGTTTGACGTGGTGCTGACTCGCTGATGACTTGGCAGTGAGTTGGCGCTGATGTTAGCTATACCCAAAAAATAAAATTCTGGGATGTAGCTGGGGGTTTTGAATCCCTAACCCTTAAGAAAAGAAAAATGTCTCCAACCGCTCTGCCAACACATAGCTTATGTTGTATAATTTCACAAATAAATATTTATTGCATGAAACAATAGAGTCTCTTTCAACTCCTTCCTCGTCGAACTGAACTTTTCGATGAGTCTCCGTCACCTCTCCGGTGGTGTGCATGATGAAACGTAATAACTCCTTTTGGGTTGGTTTTTCTAGGTCTAGATTCCTCTCGTCAAGACCTTGCTCTTGGTATGCTCAAAACTCGATTTCGAGCAACTTGATTTCTAGGCTATTTTCAGAGAAACACTGTTTCTCCTCCACCTCACTCTGATACCACTTGTTAGGATTAGGTACACTCAGAAATCAATCACACACACAGAAAGGAGACACAAGAGATTTACGTGGTTCGGCAATAGCCTACATCCACGAGGAGAGATATCACTATAGAATTATCCCAGAGGGAGTTTACAACACTTACACTTCTTTTTCTATAGCACTCTCACTCTCTTAGATTATACAAACACATACTCTGTGTTGCCTATCTCTTCTCTTCCTCTTAGCATCTATATATACAAAGAGAGAGGGAAATAAAGTCAAAAAATAAGTTATTGAGCTGGTCTGCTATATGTCCTCTTCCCTCATACTTCTTGACTTGGAGCCAACCTTCATTAACTCCTCTATGTGGGCTGGAGCTAACACTTTGTATATATCTATTAAGGGTTTAGTTTCTATTTCACGGCTTTGTAACCATGTATCAACATAAATGTATGAATAAGGGAACAAGTATTGGAAAAAGAGGTCTTCCAGCTGTGTTGACAAAAAGTTGGTCCCAACAGCATGAGCTAGGGGAGCATGTATCTTGATAACCTCAAGTGAAAATAGTTGTTGTTTATACCTTGGGAGGCAATCAAGATGTCTCATGGTGTCGAGCTTGAGAGCAAGGTCTAGAATGACAGCCCTGACATTGCAGTAAGTCAAGCAGAACTTCCTTAAAGCGGCAACACTATCGTCATCCAAGACATCAACTTTTGACGGAATGTTCTTAAAACGGAAACTTTCATGTAGTAGATGAGCGGTACCAGTACCTATTCGATTTCTCACTTCATGCATGGATATACCACCTGCTTCCACAACTTCTCTTAGTATACCAGCTGAAATAACTTCTACATCCATCTCAAGTCAATAAGATTAATGACTGATTTAGACAACTATGAAAATTAAGTAATAACATCTTATTCAGAGCTTTTATGGGAATACAATTCTAATTGAGGGCTAGTAGTAGTAACCTTGTCAACTGTTTTAGATAGATACAACAACAATTGGAATTACAGAGGAGAAATGTTGCAAAACCATTTATTTTCTTACAAATGGAATCAGGACAAAGCTAGCTATCACTTGCAAAAAAATGCTATTAAATTATACTTTTTTGCAATTTCCCCTGCTTATATATATACTAGTTTACAATGGCCCGAGAAAGGCACCGGCTATTATTACAGTATATTTAAGTTTTATATTTTAATAATTTTGTAAAAATTAGAATATTATTTTATGAAATTGAATAGAATAAATCATTAGATATATGATAGAATTATGTGGTATGATATATATTATTTTTTGATTTGTTATATACCTAATGATGTAGACTCCAATACTATTATCATATCATTTTGGGTGAATTTATAAGAGTTTAACATTTTTTCTGAATTTATAAAAACAAAAAAATTATGTGTGTAACTTTTCTCAACATATAAATATAAAACAAATACTAAGATAATTCTCCTATCCAAAAAAAACTATTAAAATAATTCACTAAACTAATAAAGAAGCAGAAGAAAATACATCTATATACAAATGAATAATTTTATTAATACATAAATCATACTTGCATAACAGATAACAAATTTTATTAATAAGTAAATTATTAAGTAAATTAATAATTTTTAATGATATAAAAAATATTTTTCAATTAACCATTTTGTTAATAAATAAATCATAAAGTCAATTGATAGTTTTTAATGATATGAGAAATATTTTATAATAAACAATTTTGATAATTTATTATTGTATTGGGGAATAGTTTTTTTTTTCTTGAATATTGTGTTAAATTAAAATTTATAACAAACGATAGTTGTAATTTCTAGTATTATAGGACTGATTCATATTTTAAACAAATTTTATGGGTGTATTTATAATTTGTTAAAAAATAAAAGATTTTTGTTTTATAATTAACCAAGAATGTTTGCATAATTACAACCAAATTGTTTCACCAACCAAACTAAAGAGCAAAATAGCAATTTCAAAATAAACTAAGGATAAAATAGGGAAAAAAATGACAAGCCACAAGTAGCAAACCACCTCTTATATATATATATATATATTAGGAGTTTGGTTTGGGATAGGGGAAAAACAGTAAATTTGATAATGCAAAATTAGGGAAAATTTAGAAACGTGATCATCTGATGGCCTTTCATAGGGCAGCTGGATTGGGCTAGTATCATAAAATTACCACTTTATGATAATTTTTCAAAAAAGAAAAAGCTCTTGGGGAATGAACATGCGTCACAGGAAGGGTCAACGGTCCAGTGGAACACAGAAGATTGTCGAGTACACGAACGCTTCCTAATCAAAAACCCTATACTAAAGCTTCGTCTCTTTTTTCTCTCTCTCTGTTTTTTTCTCACTGAGTAGCAGCAACAGCACCTTGGTCTGGTATATGGAAACTTGAAACCCTTTTCAAGAGTATTCAATTGGATGAGCTCTGCTATCTTTCAAAGCTAAGCTAGAGAGAGAGAGAGAGAGATCACTTATTCGATCATTTGCCATGTCGGCCGCATCTAAAGGCCTCATTTATCTTCTCCGTCTATTCTCTATCAGTCTGAGAATACATTATTCTTCAACTCATACAATACCCACCACCGCCACCACAACCCCCCTCCTCCTCTTGTTCAAAAGAAGAAGCAGCAGCAACAGCTTGACGAAACATTTGTTAGATAGCTATGAAAATTAAGCAATAACATCCTATTTCGAGCTTTTATGGGAATACAATTCTAATTGAAGGCTAGTAGTAGTAACCTTTTTAACTATTTTAGATAGATACAACAACAATTGCAATTGCAAAGGAGAAATGTTGCAAAACCATTTATCTTCTTACAAATGGAAGTCAAGACAAAGCTAGCTATCTCTTGCTAAAAAGTGCAATTAATTTATACTTTTTGGCAATTTCCCCTGCTTATATATACTAGTTTACAATGGCCCAGGCAAGGCACATGCTATTATTATTATAGTATATTTAAATTTTGTATTTTGATAATTTTTTAAAAATTAGAATATTATTCTATGAAATTGAATAGAATAAATCATTAGATATATGATAGAATTATGTGGTATGATATATATTATTGTTTAATTTGTTATACACCTAATGATGTAGACTCCAATTCTATTATCATATCATTTTGGGTGAATTTATAAGACTTTAATCTTTCTTCCGAATTTAAAAAAAATAAAATTATATGTATAACTTTTCTCAACACATAAACAAATACTAAGATAATTCTTCCATGTAAAAAAAATATTAAGATAATTCATTGAACTAATAAAGAAACAGAAGAAAATACATCTATATATGTACGGGAAAGAAATACACCTTCTCGTATAATCCTGTTGATCAAGTCTGCGTTCCTCTGTATGTCGTCGTTCCACTACCTGTAAACACAAATGTGAGCTGGCCGGCGGGTGTGTGCCGGAAACCTCTTCGATGCCTAAGTCAGTAAGCAAGACAAGAAGGCAAAAGCTCTATGTATTCAGGGAGCAAAAGTTGCATTACCTTTTCACAGGTGATATTGGTGAGCTTATATAGGTTTCGCATGGCACAATCCTGGTAGGACTCTAACTCCTCCATACAGAGTCCTTCTAGGACTCATACTCCTGGAAGATAATGCTTATCCTCCAACACCCTCCTCACAACTTAAACCAAGTGAGATGGTTTTATCATGGCCAAATTCCAATATGACTGAAGTAACCACTAGTTCGACCCTAACTTTCCTCTCTCTTACCTCGGCTTGTATATACTAAGACCGAGCTAACTATAAGAGAGATGAGCCGAACTATCTACCGAACCAAGGCCTCTCAGGGACTTGGCACACTTCGGTTTCCATGTACTACGACCGAACTATGTAATGAAGACCGAACTCTGTTATCCCGGCTCCGCTTCCCTTTCTCCTGCCTCGGCCTTTCATGCAAAGGCCGAGCTACTCACAGAAGAATCAAGCCGAGCTACCATTTACTCAGGTCCTAAAGCAAGCCCAATGTACC
This sequence comes from Camellia lanceoleosa, assembly GCA_025200525.1. Lineage (NCBI taxonomy): Eukaryota > Viridiplantae > Streptophyta > Magnoliopsida > Ericales > Theaceae > Camellia > Camellia lanceoleosa. The sequence goes on along the minus strand of CM045760.1, from coordinate 152,856,786 downwards.
TCGGTTCTGAACAACATGACCGAGCTAACCCAAACAAAGCGCAACTGAACTAAACTCAACAACTTACTCCGGTGGAAATCCTTTGCTTCGGACCGGACTATCACTTGTCCGGGGCCCATCTTCTCAGCCTCTTCAATACGGACCATAGATCGGCCCACTATCGCAGCTCGGCCCAATTTAAACATAAATTACCCTCTCAATTGCCCCTTAATTCCATCTGCGAAGCATGATAGGGATTACCTGTCTTCCAGCCGAGCTAATACCCCTTAGCTTTTCTAGCCGAGCTAAATCCACTTAGCTTTCCTAGCCGAGCTAAGTGCGCTTAGCTTTTCCAGCCGAGCTAAGTCCACACCGGGCAATACCTGTCCGGCTCAAACGTCTCTTCAGTTGCAGAAACTGAATCGATTGTCCTTCCATTGACACGTGGCACGCTGGTATCGGCTGGCTTAGCTGTCATGCCATTCCTCGTACTCCGAAAGTTTTGAATAGTTCCCGCCTTATGATTCCGCCATCAAAACAAAACAACCCTACTACCTCTCAAATCATCTACCAAACTGCTTTATTGTCCCTTCCTCTCCTAAGTTCTTTCTTTCTTTATTTTGCATTACAAGAAGCTACGTGTCCTTATTTTCTTGTTCTTTGCTCTCATCCCCTGCTCTTCCTCTCCTCCAGGTAAGCACCATAAATCTGTTTCTTTTGCCTAGTTTTGCTTTTGTCCTATCCAGTATAATGTGTTTTTGCAAAATACTCTCTGTGTTGTTTCTGAAAAACTTAGCCATAGAACGCATGAATGCACGTAAGAACCTGTAGAACACTGATTTTGATCCGAAATCACGAAGCAACCGAACTAGGATACTGTTTACGTTTATACAGATATAGGAAAACTGGAACCGGACTGGCACTTGTGCACATCCCAGTAGTTTTAAGTAGTCACCATCTGATTCATACTAGCCAAAATAAAACCGGACTAGAAATCTTGGCCCTCGACCGAGCTAAGGCTTCGGGGCTAAGCCAGTTTTCTGAGTTCCCAAACCGGACTCAGAAAACTGCCCCTTGATGCTTAACCGGAGTAACAAAAACCAAAGGTAGAACCGAGATAACCAATCATACCGCCGAGCCGACATAACAAGCAACTTGTAGAAACCGAAGTAGATACTGCAGCACCCATTCAGCCGAAGTAAGGCTTTCTTTCCTTGTTTTGTTTTTATAGCACGGTCGATGATCTGTGCTTAACTCCTTGTTTTTCCACTTTGCAGACTTAGGTTGCCCAGGCACTTCCTCTGCGCGCTCAACCGAGCTTCCGAGCACAAATTCTCAGCCGAACTAATTTATTTATAAGTTATTCAATAAATGGGGAAGTACAGATTTTTGGTAGAAACCCCAGGCGGCTTAGCCGAATTCAGAAAAGATTACAATATTCCAACCAATGTAAACCTCACCCTAGCCGAACCAGATGTAGATCCTTGGGACAACGAAGGCTTTGTCCCCTTTACCCTCCAATCCATAATAGAAACCGGACTCAGATTCCCAGTCCAACCCCTAATATGCGAATTCTTAAGACAAACCAGACTGTGCCCCACCCAGTTGTCCACTAACACATACCGAATAATTATGGGTATAGCAGCACTGAACCACCAAACCGGTCTAAACCTAGGTTTGGCCGAGATACTACACCAATACTCCATAGGATCAAAAAACGAAGGCTGGTGTTATTACTTGAGAGTACGCCGTGGCCGAGAGAAAATAATAAAACACACACCGGACAAAGACTTAAACGATGATGACTTCTTTTGGGTCTCTGGAAATTTTGAAGACCTTGAAGCCCAGATTCCTGGCCGAAGAATAAATTGGAAAAAAGGAGTGCCCGGTATACATACTTCGGTTACATTTCACATTTTTTCCTCTTTTCTTTATTTCGGCTTTCCGCTCTGGACCGAACTAACACTTATTTTCTCTTTACAGATAAAGCCCATCTCCTTTCAAACTACGGCTACCCCAACCTTGGTCTTCTGCGCGCCGCACTAAGAGTAAAGGAGAGAAGTTGGGCGAAGCTTCTAGACTTCGAACCGACTTACGACATTTGATGTCGAAAAGCAAGGGTGACCGACTTCCTCCTCGAAGCCGCTCCAGAGCCGGACCCCTCCTTACCCCAGATCAACCTCGTACCACTCTCGGTAGCAAGAAATGGCTAAGAAGCAGTTGAAGGCCCTCCTAACGAAACAACTCCAGCCGAAGTGCGGACAACCGACCAAACCACTGAAACTGTGGTGGCCCTTCCAACACATCAACCATCCTCCTCACGACGAAACAAGCGTGCTCGGACTAGCCAAGCGAGCCACGCGTCTTGCGAGCGAGATGAGACCATTCGCCACAAGTCTCTCCTCCGGTCCCAAGAAGCCTCCAACCGGAACCATCCGTCGAATCGCCACTTCTTCAAAATGGGCTCCGTCCTCACTTCGACAACCGAGATATCATTGCCAAGATTCGGTTGTTCTTTGAGAAGGACCACTTGATGGCCTTCAACCTAGCCAAAAGTGTGTGCCTTTCAAAGGACATGGAGCACCATTACAAACAGCTCAACACCGAGCTAAAGTCGATTCGGTCCTCTACGAAGTCCATGATCCTGGTAAACAGCTTCCCTCTTACTTTGTAAATTCCTTCCAACTTTGAGTCCGGCTAACTTTATTCCTCTTTTTCAGGCCATCCAGAAAAACCAAGTTACTCACAGGAGGGTCATGGAACTTCGGCGAAATACAAGAGGCCATGGTGAGGCCAGCAACGGCCGAACTAGAAGAGGCGAAGAAAGCAGTGGTCGAGCCAGGCGAAGGCGGTCGGTGACCGAGGTTGCCAATTGGTCGAGGCCGAGAAGAAAAAAGTTATACGAGGCGAAGATAGATACCTCATTATCTTGGGCTGCGATGGAGAAGAAGAAGCACGCCGAGATAAACCAATTGAAGGGGGAGGTGAAGAAGGCCGAAGCGGGGCTTCAAGGAGGCGAGACGCCTACACCCTTCAAAGGTAATCTTGACCAGGACTTATTCTTCAAATGTGGCTGGAGGAGTCGGTGGAGCGGCTCGGATGTACATCGACACCGATGTCTCTGATGCTCCGCCGTGTTCTATTCCGCCTCACTTTCGCAATATGCCGCCGATCTCCAAAAAGCCTTTCTTGAGGGTCGGTGAGGAAGGCGATGAGGAGGATTCAAGATGAACCAACTCTCACTCCGTGAACGAACAACACAACAATCAGGCAGCTCGGTTAGAGCCAGTAGTTGAAGACGTTACTAATGAGCCACCGGCCGATACCGAGCTGCCGATTGATAGCACGGTCCAAACTGAGCTCCTTCCTCAAACCGAACTCCCAGCAAGCACCGGTCTCCCAACAAATGCTGAGGATGAATTTGACGCCGAACTAGACGCACTTCTTCAATGATTGTTTTCTTTCTTTTCTTTTGTATTTGAACTTTTTTGTAACCGGGCTGCGGCCCCTTAAATGTACTTGTTCTGTGCTTCAATGAAAAAATCTTTCTTCAACTCTTGTTTCGGTTTTGTATATGTATGCCTTCATTTGCAATGAATTTTTTCCATAAACTTATTTGCACAATTGTGATCTCGGTTTTAGCTATCTAACTTACTAGCCAACCACTCTTCAGCCGATACAACTTTCTTCGCTGGAGAGTACAAAGTGTTGGTTTTAATCCAGCCAACCAGTCCTCAGCCATACACCTACTTCCGGTTGAGTACAAGTGTTGGTTTAATCCGACCAACCACTCTTGGTAGATACACCTACTTGGTTTGCAGAGTACAAGTGTTGGTTTAATCCGATAACCACTCTTGACCGATATAACTTACTTGGTGAAGAGTACAAAGAGTTGGTTTAATCCGATAACCACTCTTGACCATACACTTACTTCGGCTGGAGAGTACAAGTGTTGGTTTAATCCAGCCAACCACTCTTCAGCCGATATAACTTACTTCGGCTGAAGAGTACAAAGTGTTGGTTTAATCCAGCCAACCACTCTTCAGCCATACACTTACTTCGGCTGGAGAGTACAAAGTGTTGGTTTAATCCAGCCAACCACTTTTCAGCCATACACTTACTTCGGCTGAAGAGTACATAGAGTTGGTTTAATCCAGCCAACCTCTAAGTTGGTTTTTCCCGCCAATTTAGAATATAGTGTTTGGTTATTCCGACCAAACGTCCTGCAGCCTGGATCCTTATCCTGGGCTTAGGAGGGGTGTTGGTTTAATCCAGCCAACCTCTAAGTTGGTCTTTTCGGCCAACTTAGAATATAGTGTTTGGTTATTCCGACCAAACGTCCTGCAGCCTGGATCCTTATCCTGGGCTTAGGAGGGGTCATAGTTGGTTTGATCCGGCTAACTATGTTTACAATGCTACTAACTTACAAAAGTTACTTTCTACTAAAAACGAACATACTAAAAAAGAATTGATTTGTTTTATTGATGAAGTAAAAAATTACACATACTTAAAGAGAGAAGAAAAAGCTAAAAGTAAAATAACTTAAGATTGGCAGTGTTCCATGGCCTAAGAATTGCTTTGCCGTCCTCATCTTCCAAGTGGTATGCCCCTTTGCCTGCTAATCCGACCACTTTGTAAGGACCTTCCCAGTTAGGCCCTAACTTGCCATCACCTGGGACCAATGTGTTGCCCATAACTTTGCGAAGTACCCAATCGCTGATCTTGAATTGCCTTGGATGCACCGTTTTGTTATATTTCCTAGACAACTCTTGTTGGTAGGAAGCGATGTGAACCAATGCTCTGTCTCTTCTTTCTTCTGCAAGGTCAAGTTCCAATGCTATAGCTTCGCCATTTAAGTCTGGATCAAAATTTTCGCTTCGAATCGTGGGGAGTCCGACTTCTAATGGGATGACTGCTTCCATGCCATAGGCTAAGGAGAATGGAGTTTCTCTTGTTGACCGCCGTGGTGTGGTGCAATAAGCCCATAAAACATAAGGGAGCTCTTCTGCCCACTTGCCTTTGGCTTTCTCCAACCTTTTCTTTAATCTGTCCAAAACTACCTTGTTTGACGCCTCGGCTTGACCGTTTGCTTGGGGATACGTCGGTGTAGAATTGTAGAATTCTATCTTGTATTCTTCGCAAAAGCCTCTGAAAATTCTGCCGTCAAACTGAGTGCCGTTGTCTGAAATCAGTGCTTTTAGTATGCCCAAGCGAGTAATGATGTTCTGCCAAACAAACTTCTTCACATCTTTTTCCTTGATTAACGCCAAGGCTTTAGCTTCCACCCACTTTGTGAAGTAGTCTGTTGCCACAAGAAAGAACTTCCTGTTGCCTGGTGCTGTTGGAAGTGGACCTACTATGTCTAAGCCCCACATTGCGAAAGGCCATGGACTAGTTAAAGGTAGGAGTTCTCTGGCAAGTTGGTGTATTTGGTGCGCAAACTTCTGACACTTTTCGCATTTTTTGACATACTTCTCTGAATCTGCTTGCATGTATGGCCACCAGTACCCTTGTGAAATAGCTCGGTATGCCAATGATCTTCCTCCTTGATGGCTGCCACATACCCCCTCATGTATTTCGAACAGGAATGCTTCCACCTTACTGGGGTGGACACACTTTAAGTAAGGTCCTGAGAACGACTTCTTGTATAATGCCAAGGATGGAGAGAGCCAAAATCGTTGCGACTTTGCTCTTATTCTGTTGGCTTCTTTCTTCTCTTCTGGGAGGATGCCGTCCTTTAGGAATTGTATGATGGGATCCATCCAAGAAGGACCTAACTCGCACAAAGATACCTCTTGACCACGGGTCTTCAATGCTTGGTCTAGGCAGATAGTCGATTAATAGTGGGTGAGGAACGGAGGTGTCGGCCATTGAGGCGAAGCCTGCGAGTTCATCTGCTCTCTTTGTTTTCCTCTGCCGTTCTGTTGTATCCTCACTACTTCGAACTTCTTTATCTCTGTTCTGACCAAATCTTGGTACTTGGCCATCCTATCATCCTTTGCCTCATAGTCGCCAGATATTTGGTTTACCACCAGCTGCGAGTCGCTGTAGACCATAAGTTCGGTGGCCTTCATGTAGAATGCCGACTTGAGACCTGCTAGAAGCGCTTCATACTCTGCTTCATTATTTGATGCTGGGAAGCCCAGGTTGATTGCCTGTTCCACTACTAGGCCGTCTGGAGAGATGAGGACTATGCCAAGTCCTGCTCCATGCCTGTTGGATGCTCCATCCACGAAGAGCTTCCACATCTCTCCAACGAACAACTTCCAGCAGGTGGAGGGATCGGATGATGCCTTGGGATCTTTCACGTTGCTGGTGGCTTCTTCAGAGTCGATGCTTGCTGTCTGCCCCTTGTCCTCAGTTTGGACCAAGTCTTTGTTTGTCGGTGAGTCCTGCCTTGGTGTAGCATGTTTCACTTCTTCCTCCCTTTCTTTGCTCTGGTCCGCCTTGGGACCTGACTGAGTAACCAGAATTAGGGGTTGCGTTATTCCGACGTCAACTTCCATTCCTAGTTCGGCTGTTTCAGTCAGGTCGACTGGGTAGATATGATGACTTCCAGGGGTGAACTCTGCGACAAAATCTGCTAGTGCTTGAGCCTTTATTGCGATTCTGGGTTGGAACTTGATGTCGTACTGTCCCAATTCTACCGCCCACTTCATTCGCCGAAAGTTCGCCTTTCAAATAAAGCCTTGAGTGGGAAGGCATGAGAACAACTATGGTGTGGCGTGAAAGTAATGCGACAATTTCCTTGAAGCCATCATCAAGGCCAATGCCGGTTTCTCGATGGCAAGTACCTTGTTTGGCGCCCGATAGCGTCTTCTTGACATAATAGATGGGCAAGTGTTGGATTCTTCTGCGCGGACCAACCTTTGTACTAATTGCATCTTTGCGATCTTGCCAAGTAGAGGAAGAGTTCTTCTCCAGTCTTTGGGGTGACAAGTAGTGGTGGAAGACATGTATTCCTTCGACTCTCGAGCTCGGTCACATTCTTCATCCCACTCGAACTTAGCTTTTAATGGTGAAAGAATGGGCCTTAATCTGTCAAGCGAACCGGTGATGAATCGGTTAAGTGTTCTTTGCCATCTTGGGTGAGATCTTGCACCTCTTTCCGAGTTAGGCCTTTCCAACTCTGAATTGCTTTGATTTGGGAGGTGCGCCTCAATACCGGTTGGTCATCGAAACCCGAAACTTGCGGACCCTACACAAGGCGCCTAGGCGTTAAGGCGCAGCTTGTGTTTCTTCAAGATCTGGAACATCTCATCTAGGTCCTTTAGATGGTCATTCGCATCCTTGCTTTTGACCACCATGTCATCGATGTAAGCCTCCATTGTTCTGCTTAACAATGGCTCGAACATCTTTGTGACCATTCTTTGGAATGTCGCCCTTGCGTTCTTTAGGCCAAAGGGCATGACCTTGTAGCAGTATAGTCCTCTTGGAGTGGTGAAGGATGTTACTTCCTGATCCGGTTCGTGCATGGCTATCTGATGGTAGCCCCTGTATGCGTCCAGAAAGCTAAGCCGGTTGTGTCCTGCCGTCAGGTCCACCAATTGATCTATCCTTGGTAGAGGGAAGCTATCCTTTGGGCACGCCTTATTGACCGTTTTGTAGTCGACGCAGACACGCCACTTGCCATTCTTCTTTGGCACTACGACGGTGTTGGAGATCCATTTCGGGTAGTGCACCTCTCTGATTGCCCCTACTTCCAGTAGGTTTCCTACCTCTTCTGCCACTATTTAGGCGTGATGGAGTGCCGATCTGCGAGTGCGTTGGATGACTGGCCTGGCAGAAGGGTGGACATTGAGTTGGTGGCAAATGAAATTGGGATCGATGCCTGGCATGTCGTATGGGGTCCAGGCGAACACTTCGATGTTGGAGGTCAGGAATTCCAAGACTTCCAATCTCTCAGTGCTGGACAACGACGAGCCAAGTAAGAAGAACTTATCCGGGTACCTCTCATCTATCCTGACTTCCACCAAGTCCTCCACTGCTTTCTGACTAGTCGCTTTGCCAACATCCGCGAATAGTTCATTACTCTCTGGTTCTTCCACCGAATGAACTTATCCTTTGGCAGCGCGGCTGCCGTTCACTGTTACAAAGCACTGCTTTGACATGATTTGATCCCCATAAACTTCTTCTATTACTCCGGTGTCGTTGGGAAATCTCATCACTTGGTGGTAGGAGGACGCTACTGAGCGCATGGCATGCAGCCATGTTCTGCCCAAGATAAGGTTGTAGGTGGAGGGGACCTTCAGCACCCAGAACTCCACTTGCTTCGTCACGCTCCCTGCCTTGACTGGAAGGATGATTTTGCCGACTGGCCACTCCGGCATAGAATTGAATCCAATCAAAGGGGATACGGCAGGGGCTAAGTCCTTGTCTTCAAGCTTCAGTTGCTTGAAGGTTTCATAGTACATGATTTCACATGAACTACCTTGGTCAATCAGAATCCGCTTGACGTCAAAATCCTTGACTCGGAGAGTGACGACCAGGGCATCGTTGTGGGGGCAATAAATCCTTGCCAAGTCTTTATCTGAAAAAGACATGACATTTGTGGCCTCTGTCTTCCCCTTCTTAACAACCGGTTGGGCACTTAGCACCTCCCTTAAGTGCTCAGCCTTTTTAATTGAACCTCTGAGCTCGCATACACGCTCAGGTTCAAAGACTGCATATATTACGTTAATAACGCCTTGAGGTGGGGCGTCGACTGGCATTCCATTGGGCATATTTTGGTCCTGAGGAGCTGGCTGTGCCCCTCCTTCTATGTATTTGTCCAGGTGGCCGGCCACCAACTCTTCCGAATCTTTGCCTCAATGGCGTACAATTCTCGATCACGGTGCCCCTTTTTCTTGTGGAAGGTGCACGGATCTGCTCATCGTAATCCATACGTGCCTCGCCAAGCTTGGCAGCCACTTGACGAAGGCTCGTCTCGTATCTCACTAAGTATATGGTAGATCGGTTTCTTAAACACCGTGGTAATGGCGGTCGGACTCTCAACCATCTCTTGTCTGGTCTTCGCCATTGTCCCTCCCTCGTCCGTTTTGGTTTTGGCGATCTCGTATTGACCTTTCTTTGAGGTTTTCTTCTCACGGTGTCGTGGTCGCGCCCGGTTTTTGCTTTAACGCGTCGCCATCCTCTTCTATCTGATGTCTTGATGCACTCTCTCCATCGAGGCCTCCATGGTGAGGCGGTGTCATGGTGATAGAGTCCTCGATCATTCCCGATTGGAAGGCCTTTTTTGTATTGCGCAATGGCGAGATTAGTTGGGCAGTCCCCAATCTGGTTGAATGTCTCCCAGTAGCGACTGTTATATGACCTTAGGGTCTCCTTGTCGCCCATGTCGATGGAGAAATGGCAGTCGATCTCCGGGGTTTTTGTGTTTGTTACGAGCAGTTACAAACGCCTCTGCCAATTGCGCCCAGGAGGCTATGCTGCCCTCTGGAAGTTTTTCAAACCAAGTCAAGCCTAGGTCGCCGAGGCTTGAAGGGAATAGGATGCACATCAAGGCCTCGTTCCGCCGGTATACAGCCATAACCTGGCGAAAGTGGCTCAAGTGCGTGTAGGGGTCCGTCTTCCCCTCATACGTTGTGAATTTAGGCTGTAGGAAGCCTGACGGAAGAGGCGCATTCTCTATTGCTGGGACAAATGGTGAGGTCTGCAGCCTCGCCAATGCCTTGTCCGTTGGTTCGTATGCCGGGCGCGGCATTGGCATTCCAACCTCGACGCTTCCATGCGTCCGATGAGCCAACCGCTGCAAGGCAGGAACCCTGTGTGGATCGCGCGCTCTGGCATCCTTCTTCCATCGTGCCTTCTCTTCTAGCATGGATCGTAGGTCGGACGATCTGGGTAATTCCATCTGTCTAGACCTCGTCTGATACGTATGTGAGGGCCAATAGGTGCTTCCCTCAGTGTACGACCTCTCAGACCTCGTCCTCTTAGATCTGGAGTGACGAGTCCTGGAAGATCTGGATAGCGTGTCGCCTGTTCTTAGGCTTCTGTTCTCTGGTTGAGAGGGTGTAGAATTCCTACTACGACCCTCGGAGTGGTGAGGGGGCGTTTTGTTGTTGCGCCCCTCTCCTGTCGCCACGACTTTTCCTTTCATCTGGCGTTTCAGAGACTCCATGTCTGCCGCCATCTTACGGATCAATTCGTCTTGTTCTCTGACGCGATCTTCCAAAATTTGAGGATTAATCCTGCGCCTTTGTCTTTCTGGGCTTTGCGAACGAGAGGGATGAGGGCTATTATTTCACCTTCGACCCCTCGCATCCCTCTTGGAGTTGTGTCTTTGTGGCTCCAGATCCGCCATGGGAGCGACCAAGGGTAGGCCTTCTCGCCTTGCACTCCCATTTGGAGTTTGTCTGTCGACGACGGACTGAGGTAACTCTTCATTGTTCGCCATTGATGTTCGAGAGAAAGCTTGATCAAGAGGTTGTTCTTGTCTGTCTTCCCACAGACGGCGCCAATTGTACGGGAAAGAAATACACCTTCTCGTATAATCCTGTTGATCAAGTCTGCGTTCCTCTGTACGTCGTCGTTCCACTACCTGTAAACACAAATGTGAGCTGGCCGGCGGGTGTGTGCCGGAAACCTCTCCGATGCCTAAGTCAGTAAGCAAGACAAGAAGGCAAAAGCTCTATGTATTCAGGGAGCAAAAGTTGCATTACCTTTTCACAGGTGATATTGGTGAGCTTATATAGGTTTCGCATGGCACAATCCTGGTAAGACTCTAACTCCTCCATGCAGAGTCCTCCTAGGACTCATACTCCTGGAAGATAATGCTTATCCTCCAACACCCCCCTCACAACTTAAACCAAGTGAGATGGTTTTATCATGGCCAAATTCCAATATGACCGAAGTAACCACTAGTTCAGCCCTAACTTTCCTCTCTCTTACCTCGGCTTTTATATACTAAGACCGAGCTAACCATAAGAGAGATGGTAGACTATCTCTAGAACCAAGGCCTCTCAGGGACTTGGCACACTTCGGTTTCCATGTACTACGACCGAACTATGTAATGAAGACCGAACTCTGTTACCCCGGCTCCGCTTCCCTTTCTCCTGCCTCGGCCTTTCATGCAAAGGCCGAGCTACCCACAGAAGAATCAAGCCGAGCTACTATTTACTCAAGTCCTAAAGCAAGCCCAATGTACCTCGGTTCTGAACAACATGACCGAGCTAACCCAAACAAAGCGCAACCGAACTAAACTCAACAACTTACTCCGGTGGAAATCCTTTGCTTCGGACCGGACTATCACTTGTCCGGGGCCCATCTTCTCAGCCTCTTCAATACGGACCATAGATCGGCCCACTACCCCAGCTCGGCCCAATTTTAACATAAATTACCCTCTCAATATTCAAATGAATAATTTTATTAAAACATAAATCATACTAGCATAACAAATAACCAATTTTATTAATAAGTAAATCATTAAGTAAATTAATAATTTTTCATGATATGAAAAAGGGAGCTTTTTTGACAAATCCACTTTCTAAGAACTTTATTCCATCCAACCCATATTCTTTTTGACTATTCCATTAGGTCCTATTTGAGATAAGAAGACTAAAATACCCCTTTCATCTACTTATGTTCCATTTAGTTTACATTATTTTCTTATATTTCAATAAGTCCTATGGGTGACATAATCACTGAAATACCCCTAATGTGAATGTTCACGTGAATGTTCATATCGTCAATGTGTACAGGCCCGGTCCATGTCGATCCTCATGGTCGCTCGGAAAAATTCGAGTCGGGCCGGGGCGGGCCCGCCCCATTGACAATGTGAATATTCACATTGACATGTTAACATTCACATTAATAGGAGTGTAAAATTGGCCCGCACTTTGTGGCGGCGCGAAACCCGCCCGCGGTCCATGGGCGGCCTGGGACGGGCCCGGTCCGGCCCGTTGACAATGTGAATATTCACATTGACATATTAACATTCACATTGATAAGAGTATAACATTGGCCCGTGGCCCATGGGCGGTCAAAAGCCCGTCCACGGCCCGAGACGGGTTCGGCCTAGCCTGTTAACAATGTGAATATTCACATTGACATGTTAACATTCACATTGATAGGAGTGTAAAATTAGCTCGCGCCTCGTGGCTGCCCGAAACCCGCCCACGACCCGTAGGCGGCTCAGGGCGCGCCCGGCCCGGCCTGTTAACAATGTGAATATTCACATTGACATGTTAACATTCACATTGATAAGAGTATAAAATTGGCCAACGGCCGGGCCCGTTAACAATGTGAATATTCACATTGACATGTTAACATTCACATTGTTAGGAGTGTAAAATTAGCCTGTATCTCGTGGCTGCCCGAAACCCGCCCCACGGCCCGTGGGCGGGCCTGGCCATATTTTTTTTAATTATTTTTAATTTTTTCTATCAAAATTTTATTATTTTTCACAAAAAAAGACAATAGGCCTCGGCGCGGGCCGGGCCTCGGACCGAGCCTTGAATGGGCCTTAACCGGGCCGATAGGGCAACTTCAAAGTGATGGCCTGTGCCTAGCCTGGGTCTCGGACTAGGCTCGAGCACAGGCCCAACGAGCCTTTCTGGACACTGGCCGGACCAGGTCCACTGCCAAAGATTAGGATAGGCCCTAGCACAAGGGTATTCGGGCTTTGGATGGGCCAATGGATAGAGCCTCTAGTCGGGCCGGTGGGTCTGGGCCTAGCCTCGAGCTTAGGTCGGGCTTGTGCGGGCCTGGCCATTTTTTTTAATTCTTTTTAATTTTTTCTACCAAAATTTTATTATTTTCCACAAAAAAATACATTGCGCCTCGGGCAGGCTGGGCCTCGAACCGAGCCTTGAATGGGCCTTAAGCGGGCCGATGAGTGGGGTTGGGCTTCAAAGTGATGACCTAGGCCCTAACCTAGGGTCTCGGACATGCTCGGTCGGGGCCAAAGCAGGCTTGAGTGCCGAGGCGTAGCGGTAGCCCACGGGTCGTGGGCCAACTCTACATTTCTATCAATGTGCATTTTAACATGTCAATGTGAATATTCACATTGTCAACGGGCCGAGATGGGCCAGGCCTATCCCGGGCAGCGGGCAAGCTTCGGGCAACGGGCAAATTTTACACTCCTATCAATGTTAATGTTAACATGTCAATGTGAATATTCACATTGTCATGAGTCAGGCCAAGCTCACCTTGGGTTGCGGGCTAATTTTACACTCTTATCAATGTGAATGTTAACATATCAATGTGAATATTCACATTGTCAACGGGCCGGGTCGGGCCTGCCTTGGGCCACTGGCCAATTTTATACTCTTATCAATGTGAATGTTAACATGTCAATGTGAATATTCACATTGCCAACGAATCGGACTAGGTTCGCCCCGGGCCGCCCATGGGCCGCGGGCGGGTTTCGCGTCGCCATGAGACGTGGGTCAATTTGACACTCCTATTAATGTGAATGTTAACATGTCAATGTGAATATTTACATTGTTAACGGCCAAGGCCCGTCCTAGCTTGCAGGCGGGTTTCGTGCCGCCCACGGGCTAATTTTACATTCCTACTAATGTGAATTTTAAAATATGAATGTTCACATCATAAAATTGCTAATCGTTCAAAAAATATTTATAAGGGTATCAAAATTAAATATAAGGGCATAAGTGTCTAAGAAAATAGTATAAATCAAGAAAAATGACTTTATGGAATAAAACTATACATACATGGGACTAAATGGGTTAAAAAATTCCTTCATGGACTTTTTGGGTTAAAACACTTTTAAATGGGATTTATCAATAATTTACCATATGAAGAATATTTTTCAGTTAACCATTTTGTTAATAAATAAATCATTAAATCAATGAATAGTTTTTAATGATATGAGAAATATTTTTCAACAACAAAGGATAGTTATAATTTCTAGTATTATAGGACTGACCCATATTTTAAATAAACTTTATAAGTATATTTATAATTTGTGAAAAATAAAAATATTTATGTTTCATAATTGATCAAAAATGTTTGCGTAATTACACCCAAATTGTATCACCGACCAATTTGAAGAGAATCGGCGTCATCGCAGTCATCGCAGTCAAGTGTGGAACGACCGCACTTTGGGACAAGTGGGGGGCCAGGTTCCCAGACGGGTGATATGGAGCCCGAAATTTTGGGGCTCGAATGTCCCAAAATTTCCATATAAGAAAATAAAAAAAAAACAAGGCAAAAAAAAAAAGAAAAAAAAAATAAACTTATCAAAAAAAAAAAATTTGAACCATTTAAACCACAATTTTTAAGGTCACCAATCATTTTCCCAGGTTCCCATCAGCATTCTTTGGTTGGACGATAACATCGTATCTTAAGTCAAGACCCCCCAAAATAAAGGAATCTCTGCTTTCCAAGTTCCATCACTCACTCTCTCACCGAGTCTAACCATGGCTTGTTCAATTACTTAATTAATGGGAGCCTCTATTTGCATACACCATTTACCCTATTTGCACACACTTAATAATTTTTTTTTTTTATTACATTTCAGTCCCAAAATGAAACTATCAAAATAACCTTCCTCTTCTCCCCCAACCCCCGTATCTTTCAGTCCAAAAACCTAACCCTAACCCTAACCCTAACCATCAGGCACCACCATCCTCTATGGCCGCCGCCTCTCTTTTCCTCCATCACCGCCGTTACGTCTTCCTTCACCACTGCAACTTCCTTTCATCTGCGAACCCATTGCCTTCCCGCTTCTCTTCCCCACCACGTCGGGCATCGTGGAATCGCCTCCATTCGGACTACCAGTGTCGAACGAATCGCCTCCGTTCGGAAATCAACCATCGAACCAATGAATTTGGTTCGACTATCACCATCCGAACAAAGCACACTGGTTCGACCATCAACATCCGAACCCCCTTTCGTCTGCGAGCCGCCGTCGCCGTTCGTCTGCGAGTCGTCGTCGCCTTCCTTTTCGCGACTGAGAGGAGAGAGAGAGGGGGGGTCGCCGGTGCTGCGTCGCCGCCGGCAAGGTGGTTGCTGCCTAGGGTTAGGGTTAGGGTTTGATCGTTGTTGGCTGGTGTGGAAGAAGGTGTGTGAATTGGGAGTGTGTGTATGGGGTATACCTGGAATAAAATTGTGTGTGTTGAGTAAATTGTTTTTTTTTTTGTGTGTGAATTAAGAAAGATGTGTAAAAAGGAGAATGTGGGAGTGTAAATAGAACCTCCCTAATTAATGTCATATAATCTGTTTTTTTTTTTTTTTTCCTTAAAAAAAAGGGGTTTTTTTTGTTCTATTTTGAAATTTGTGTACTGGATTTGTTTGTTTGTTTGTGTTTTGGAAATATCAATAAAGATTTGGTGTGTTTGTTAGATTCGTTGCGGGCATAAGAAAGAAAAACATTTAACGAAACCTGAAGTGGGTCATTTTAGAGCTCAGGGTGTTCCAATGAAGAGGAAATTGAGGGAATTCCCAGTCTCAGAGGATGCACTTCTTCCTCTTGGTTTTTCAATTGGTGTTCGCCATTTTGCACTTCAATTGGTTTGTTGATGTCACTGGAATTACAAGAGGGAAATGTTTTCAGGTCAATTTCTTGCTCTTTCTTTGCTATCCTCCTCCTCCTCCTCCTCCCAATTTTCTCCCTTTCGCTTCTTCATTTTTCTTTTAATCCCCTTTCAATGTTTATCATCAACAGCTGCACTATTGAACAGCTTTAGGGCTTTGCTCCAAATTTTTAGTGTACCATTTCATGTTTCAACTTTCAATTATTGGTGGCATAAATGACTAAGTCATCAGCTGGGATCATATTTACTGAACCCAGGAACACACTAATGGATTCTCACCAGGATATATATCATTGTTGATTAACTTTTATTGTCTTAGTTGCAGTAGTTATAACTATCAAACCTACAAATTATTGGGCATAATGCATGTAGCATAGCCACAGCAAGAACATAACATGCCAATCTCATTGTCTCGTATGGATTAGATGCTTTACCTTAATTGTATCCAGAAGATGAATTGCTTTCTTCTTGTTTTTATGAAGATAATCTTATTTGAATGTTGTCTAGAGATAAAAATCCATATCATGATGAATGTTTAAAGAAATAAGTTGAATAAGTTGATAAATGTTTGAATAAGTTGAGCTCGCCTTCATACCCCTCTTTTTTAAAGATCCCCATGATGAATGTTTGAATAACCTTCAATGGTACTCTACTAAGAAATAAGTTGATAGTTGACAAAAATATCATGGGACAGATGCATAGGAAAACTTAATCAACGGAAGTCTTTGCATGCCAAGAATTCTATTGTGAACAATACAGCCAAGTTAATAGCAGAAACTAAAAAGCTTGTGATTAATTTCCAATGCCTAGTACTTTTTATTTTTTTTTATGCTAATTTATTTTAAGTCTTTGTGTATCCTTACAGAGATGCTATTCTTTCGCAGGTTCCGGGAGCTGAAGGAAACTTTGTGTGTATAAAAGATATTGTTTACAAAAAATTAGATATTTCGATGCTTCCATTTCCTACATATTTTGCCCCAAAAGATGAGAACAAAGAAGAGTTGGAACCTCTGGTTGCTGATCTCGAGGAAATGGATCCGTTTATGGCAATAGATTAATTAGAGCTGGGTCTGGGAATTCCCCAAAAAGTGAGTTTCCTTTGTTGTTAGGTTAACCCTTGACGTTTTATATTTTTCTTCCTTTTTGGTGAATACAGATTGAATGGTGAGTTCATGATTGGTTAACCCGATGAGTCTGTTTTTAGGTTTTTAAGTTATATTAGCAAATTACTGCAGATGCAGGGAATGTCATTCTATCATTGAGATGTATTAATGGAGTTCTGGTTTCAATTAAATGCAAAAAACTTAGAATTGTGATGGGTTTATTGACTACAGTTGTAGAACTTTTTATTCAAGGTTTTCTGTTGTTATATCTTTGTAGATGAAGGGTTCTGAGTGTATTGGATTAAAAAAAAGGAAAAGGGGGAGTCGTCTTAATTTCGATTATCCTTTTTAAGGATTAGCATCCAAGGACCAGGCTAGTGTTTTCATTGTAACAAAAAAAATTTGATCATCCTGGTGAAGAACTTAGAACTCATTTCATCGAATGCATGACTGTACTATATGTATATGTGTGCGCGTGTGGTGTCTATCTTCTTTGTAATTATACAAAGATGAGAATCAATGAACTGGAGAGAAATCAAATTTTATATGCACTGTAGTATTTATGTAGAGTGCATTTGATGCATTCTTTGTTCTCTTTATTTTCTTTCAAGTACCCACAACCGGTAAGTACTCGGTACTCATACGGAACCATTTTTGGAGTACCCATGCTTCATAGCTGAGGAGCTTACATTTTTTAATATTTTGATATTTTCTGTAGTGCCTGTTAACTTTCTATGCATGGAAGAGAGATGTATGGGAGGGAACTAGTGGATCTGCGGAAGGAGAATCGCTGGGAGTTCCTTAATACACTATTTTCCGTTTAAGAAGTAGTGGCTTATATGCAAGTAGTTTACTCATTTGTTCAAGTAACTATGTAAACATCTACCTTTACTATATTATTCTTGTCATGTAGACTTCATTAGTTTTGATACCTGTTGATGTTTATGGCTATGAGCTGTAGTTATGCATTAGGATGGCTTTCTTTTTCTTTTTCTTTTCTTTGTTCTTTTTTGAACTAAGCTACCTGATTATTTTTTCTCTCCCTCTCTCTCCAGGCAAGTCTGTGTATGCCTGTGTCATTAGGAACACCTGAAATGCTATATAACTATTCCTATGTTAGCACTTGTTTCACATCTATTTATGCTGTACAACAACTATTTAAACAAGTTTTTACTTTTGCATTGTCTGTGTCTTTCATTGTTGAACGGATTCTAGGAGGTTTTTAATTTGAGACCTTGGTAAAAAAGCATATGTTTTATCAGTTAAGTGATTAGCCTTGTACTATTGTCATGTGGTTTCACCTTTATAGGTTACAATATTACTTTGTTCCACTCAAATAAGAAATGCTATGTATTTTTTTCATACAGATTCTCCTGAGCATTCTGCTAATACTGAAATGCTACATAAATAATGTAGATATTATGACCAGATTAGTTTTCTTGCCCCTTATGTGTGTTGATATCTAATTCTAAAATTTTCCTTAATTTCCCTATCCAATTGTACGCAGTGGACAATAAGTTTCATTTACTAATATGAAATCTTAGTTTTTCTTATTCAGATGGTTGACAGATTGGATGAAGGAGCTATAGCACCGGCTCTCGGTCCACTTGATTATAAAGGGCTTTACAAGGCAATATATGTCAATAAATTCTATTTGAAATGGTGATATTAGGCACATATCATTTCATTTATTAATAACTCTTGCTACTGGTTTCAAGTGGTTGGAAAGGCCCTCTTCAGAGCACATGTAGAAGGTCAGCTTAAGGTAGCTGTTTTTTAATGGATGCTTAAGTTTTTAATGAGGTGTTTTACAAGTACCAACTAATTAGTGGCGTTTCTACAGAATAAGATAATGTCCAAGCCTGAACTGTTTGTAGACCCTGATCTAGAGCTATCTTTGGTACTTTTGGATCAAAAGGAGGTATATTCCTTATTATTTGTCCTTAGTTCACAACATGTCAAATCTTTGAGTTGCTTTTCTTAGATCTCCAAGATTTAGATTGTTTTTTTGTTTTTGTTTCAATTCTATTTTGATTTATTTGGAAAAGGAAAATAAATTCAATTCTTATAATTTATTCCATTATATTTTCATCCATGTTTATATCCTAATAATGCCCTTCTTGAGTTCAAAATGAGACTTAAACACTTACCAAACCAGTGCACCAGAGCAGCAGAGCACACCCGGCCAACATAGAGCTCACCCAACCATAATTAACTTCACCCGGCAACAATTCAATTTCACCCGGCTACAAAAGGTGCTGGCCAGCTACAAAAGGTGCCGGCCAGTTACCAAATGTGCCGGCCAGTTACAAAAGGTGTTGGTAGCCGGATGACCAACCGAACAACCGGCCAAGGAAAAACTTAGCATTTTGCTTCTGCAGGCTTGGGACATCCGGGGGGACGACCTGACAAGGCATTTTGGCCCAGATTCGTTCCAGAACAGTTCTGTTATCACCGATTGTCAAACCAACAGTATGCTCCTTGACAACTGGGACCTCATGGGACATCCGGGCGGACGTTCGAGATGACATTCGGATGAACGACCCATAGACAAAGAACTTCATTTGGGACATCCGGGTGGACGTCCACTGTGTAGAGAATTCCATATATCAAAAAGATGTTGAGAGCAAAAAAGAAATAGTTTTACATCAGACACCCATTATTCAATGGGCAAAACTCACATGGGCAACTAAGATTCTCTGAGCGTTCAATTGTTTATCATCCTCAGCCATCACCATCCCATCTCTTCAATGGGAAGAAGAGAATGGGCACTGTCAGAGCATAACAGAACAACATCTCTATTAGATACAAAGCTCTACAGAAGCAGCAGACAACACACTAATACAGAGCAACAGATACAACGTGCTATAGACATTTTTTTCATCCTTCATCACTCTCATCTTTCTCTGAAGTGTTCTTGAGCAGAGACCTCCTTTTCCTTTAGAAAATACAGAGCTTTAGCTTTAAGCTTATCTTACATGTTGAGGTTTACTGATATATTTACAGAGTTTCAAATTGTATATCTATCTTTAAGAGATAACTCTTGTAGCTTTCTGTGAAAGTAAAACACCTTCATATCAATCTTGTAAGAATGTAGTACACTTAGTGTTCTTGACTCCTTGAATGTGATTGAGAATCAGCTAAATGGGGCAAGGTTTTGGACTTTGAAAGTTTGTGTAAAATCTGTAGAGGGTTGCTCCATTTGTCAAGAGATTGCTAGCACTCCTGTGAAACTAGAAGATAGTGGAAAATCTCAAGTGAAACTTAAGGAGTGGATGTAGACTTGGTTGAACCCGAACCACTATAAATATGTTTGCCTCCTCTTCTCTTTTCTCCTTTATTTCCTTACTGATATACTCACTGTGTTGATTTTGTTATTGCTGTACCTGTCATACTATTTGCTATTATTGTGCTAAATATCTAATCCTTGCAACTAATATAGCTATTTGATATTTTGTGTTTTCTATTTCACTTCATTTGACAAAATCTGTGTGTCAACCTTACCTCACTGATATAGCTTTCACAGCATTAGTTGTTTTGTGCAAATCATCAAACCACTTTTCTAGCCTCATATAGCTATATGTTATCCTCTTCCATTGTGTGTTAGTGTTCATAACTTATTCATTGAAATCATCATCTGTTAAGGCAAAACTCATTTACTACACTCTTGTTTAGCTACCACATTGTTGAAGTCCTCATTGTGCTCAATCAATTCATTAGTTATTCATTTTATATTTGTTGATCATTTGCTACTAGTTTTAATTTTTATTGGGGTAATATTAATTGTAATTTTGTAAAAACCTGATTCACCCCCTCTTAAGTTGCTTTTTGGATAACAATAAATATAGAGAGAGAAAGACGTCGATGCGGTAAAAGAAAGAAAACAATGATCACAAAGACCTAAGGTGTTAGAATAGGGGCTAGTGGTGTCTTATTGGTCCAGGAAGGGGGTTAGGGTGTCATGGTGGCGGTAATGGTAGAGGAGGGAACTAGGGTAGGAAGATGGGTGAAAGGGGGGGAAGTAAAGGTAGGGGATGATGGCATAAAAGGTGGCTGGAGTTGAGAGAGGATGAAGAAATGGTGGAGAAAGTTATGGAGTTGGCGACGACATGAAAAAGGTAAAGGATGGATAACAGTTGACTAAGAAAAATAGGAAAATGTAGACAATGGCTAAAGAAGATGGAGAAGGTAGAAAGAAAATTGAGAAAAGGGAGGGACGATGGTAGAAGTAAGAGGGGCAAAAATGTAAATCTCAAATTTTTTTTTTTTTCTATAGCTTTAGTTTTCACATATCTTTAAGGGCAAAATGAATAAAAAAGGAAAGGGCATTTACACACCCGACCTAATTTATGAACTTATATTCTATGAAGTTCTAGTTAAGATTTTTTAGACTTTTACGTCCCATTAAATTTTTAATACTCGGAATTACCCTTCAAATAATGATTGTTTATCATTTATGATTATCTATAAAGGAACACGATAATTTGACATTTATTTTGATTTTCAAAACTTTAAAATATTAATTTTCAAATTGAAAAAACTAAAAAAAAAAAATTATGTTTTGAAAAAATTGAAAAAAGCTAAATTATTTTATTGTGCAAAACTGAAAATTTTGTATCTATAAATGAGCATAATGATGGAACATTGATGTGCAAAAATAAAAAATAAATAAAAATAAAAAAATTTAAAAATGAAAAAAAAAAAACTGTTAATGTTCTCAGTTTTAAAATTCGAAGAAACCGATAATGTTCTCGATTTTATTGGATAGTTAAATCAAACCAATCAGTAGAAAGACAAAAACGTTTAATCTCATGCTCTTATATTTTTATCAATTAGTGAAATAATTATCTGGAATATTACTACTCCATCCGTCTCAAAATAATAGTCTTTTTTAGGGAATCTAACTTTTTTTAGTAGTGTAATTATTGCACTTTAAAAATATTAATTTTTTAAAATTAGCCTTTGATAGTACATTTTTTTTGAAAATATCAATTGTCATAATTATACCTTTTGTGTTGTTAATTAATTTAAAAGAAGCGTAAAATAGAAATTTATATTCCTTTAGTCCTTGATTTTTGAAAATGGATTAATATTTTGGGACAATGAAAAATGAAATCAGGGACTAATATTTTGGGACAGGGGAGTATGTAAAATTAATAATGTTCTTAGTTTAAAAATTGAAAAAAAAAACTGATAATATTCTCAATTTTATTAAATATGACTTATTGATTTAAATTTTTTTAAATAAGACTTGAGCTACTATAACATTTATAAATAGGACTTTTAAGTAATTAACTCAAAAGAAAATTATATAATCTCTTTCTCATTTTAAGTTACTAATTCTTGATACAATTTTATTATTAAATTGAGAGTTTATTTTACTGTCTTATAAGTTAAAATCATGTAAAATTATAATATAAATTTAATTTTTGCATTTATAGTATGTAGAAAATAATTACTGTTATACATTGTATACTTCACAACAAACTTTTCAAACTAATTTTCTTTTAGGTACCTAATATATAAATAAAACTTTCTTTATCTTTAATACACTTTTACCCAGTCACAAAACTCAAATACTATATAATTTTTCAGCAATGATTTAAACTCTCTCAAACTTTCACCCCCACCACCCCACACACACATGGCGGGTGGTGATTGGAGGAAAAAAAAGAAAAAAGAAAAAGTGACCATTCAAAAAAGAAAGGGGGTCAAAGGGGTGGGGGAAAGGGGGTCTTAAACATTTTTGATAACTTTTTCATGCTTGCAAATGACAATGTCATTATTTTAAGGGAAGTGATTGAGACCCCCTCCAAACACCACCCCTACTTCCTCCCACACACACGTGGTGGGTGGTGATTGGAGGAGAAGGAAAAAAAAAAATAGTCAATCAGAGAGAGAGGGGGTCAAAGGGAGTGCCTCCTTGAAGGGGTCCAACTCATTTTTCTTATTTTAAAAGCAATGTAATTCGTATCTCGTCTATTGTCTTACACACGATTGCCTCATAATGTTTTCTCACACACTTACAGATGATAATGTACTTAATTTTAAAATAATGTATTTTTTTTATTTTTTGGACAAACAAACTTTTTGGAACCCCATTAAAAATTTGAAGTTGTATGTCATACCATCATGGAAAATGTTTTCTCAAAATATCTTAATGATTTCATTAATAGAATTCACACTTTTAAGTGGGATCAACACATTTTTTTGGATGAGAAAAACAAATTCATTTTGTTCTTAGAGAGATCAGAGGAAAAAAGTCATGGATCAAATTAATGAAGACAAACGGTAACACCATTGATTGCTTCTCTCCGAGTTGTTGAGTTAATTATATTTTTTAATGATCAGGTATCTGGATCAACTTACGTGTACCTCAACTAATTTTAAAATCCACACAAAGTGTCCTCTCCACATGGATTGGACAAATTTCGGGCAAAACCAGCAGGTGTAGCCCCAAGGAGTTGATAATACCTAATGAGAGTTGAACTTGAGATCTAGAGAGAGCACACTTTCAAATCCCAAGCTGCACCCACTAGGCTAATCTCTTGGGATTTCGTTAACTATATAGTTACAGTATATTTATAGTTGTTATAGAGACAACATGAATTAGGATCTAAAAAAAGAGACAAGATGAATAGTGTGATTAAATCTTAATCAAACATTTGCGGTGAATATTTGCTTTGTATATATTGATACTAGTGGGTGTTTGCCTACCTGATAAGGATGTTATTGGGGTCTTTTGAGAGGTACTAAAAAAGTCAATTTTTAGCTTTTTTGCCTATTTTAGATCACATTACCTTCTACATTTTTCACTCACAAAAAGACAAAATAGACTAAAAAAATCAAAAAATCAATTTTTTACTATCTTCTCAAAACACTCCATTAAATCTGTTAAAAACGTATAGTATCTATTACTCAAATAATATAAGTGTTTGGAAATTGCTTTACTCTAGAGAGAGGTTAACAAGAGTAAAAAGATACATGTACCTTGCCTACAGATAGTGGTGGCCTTGAGATTTAGAAAATAACAACGTGATTATTGATTGTAATTTTAATTAATGAAGAACCGCTAATTATGTAACGTTCCAAATCTTCTAGAATTTCTTATGTGACAAGCAAGTTAGATACTTCTCTACTAAATAAAACTTGTTTAATACACATTATAAAATGTAAAGAATATTTATGTTTTCTAAATAATAGTTCACAAAAACAAAAGGGTTGTTGTTGATTAAGACTGTGTTTGGTTGAAAGATTTAATAAAAAAATAAATATATATATATATATATAGAAAGAAAAGAAGAAAGAATTGATATATAGGATTCAAATTCCAAAATATATTTAATTGAGTTGAGAATTGGAGAAACAAAAGAAGCTAAGTGAACCCAAAAGATAAAAATTATTGCATTTCCTTTTAATCTTCATTTCTCCCATTAAATTTTCCAACCAAACATAGTATAAGAAATTTTTGTATGGGACCAATTTAAAGGAAACAATATTAAAATCACACAAGTTTTAAGACTATAATAAAAACAATCACTACAACAAAAAACACTATTGGCGACTAAAATGGGAATTTTCGCCGCTGAAAGTCACAGAATTGGCGACAAAAATGGAATTAGTCGCCAAAATTGGTCACTTTTTCCGACTAAAAGAGTTTAGTCGCCGAATGCAATGGTTTTAGCGACTAAAAGGCAGTTTAGTTGTCAAATATAGGGGTTTTAGCGACAAAAAAAATTTTAGTAGCCAAAGATTAAGGTTTTTGACGACTAAAACGATTTGGTAGCCAAACGTTAAGGTTTAATATTCTTATTCTTATACCCATCATCTCTCTCAGACTTTAAAAATAAAATATAGCTTTATATTTAGTTAAAACTATGAAAACTGAGAAAAAAAAAGAAAAGATTCATTACTAAAAAGGAGAATTTGGTGGGTTTAAAACCATCAGATGTTCAAGACAGCCCATGATAGAACCATAAGGGATCTTTTAAATAAATATTTAAAAAAAAAATTAAAAACTTTAATTTTTCAAAACTACCCCTTGATAGTACATGTTTTTGAAAATATTAATTGTCATAATTATATTTTTTGTGTTGTTAATGAATTTAAAAGATGGGCAAAATAGAAATTTATATTATTTTAGCCCTTGATTTTTGAAAATGGATTAATATTTTGAGACAATAAAAAATGAAATCATGTACTAATATTTTGGGATGGAGAGAATATGTAAAATTAATAATGTTCTTAATTTAAAAGTTGAAAAAAAAAAACTGATAATATTCTCAATTTTACTAAATATGACTTATTGGTTTAAAATTTTTTAAATAGGACTTGAGCTACTATAACATTTATAAATAGAACTTTTAAGTAATTAACTTAAAAGAAAATTATATAATCTCTTTCTCATTTTAAGTTACTAATTCTTGATACAATTTTATTATTAAACTGAGAGTTTACTTTTTTTTGATCGGCAAATAAAACTTTATTGATGAAGCACGTACAGAGTACAATGGAAAACATCAATAAAGAGGAGCTAAGAATTAGATGAAACTCAAACCTCTTAGTTGGTGAGAGACCAACAAAAAAAGAAAACAAAAAACAAGAACAAAGCTAAGAGCAAACTGAAGCAAAAGCATAGCGAAGTAGATTAACACTGCACTGAACTGAACATTGCACTGAACTAAACAAAACCAAGAGTTGCTACCAAAACACTGCAGAGCATTGCATAAAACTTTAACCAAGGCAGAACCACCACCCAGGGCAGATGACAACATCAGATTAACACTGTAGAGCATTAATACTGCACTGAACAAAACCAAGAATTGCTACCAAAACACTGCGGAGCATTGCCCAAGCATCAGACAGACAGACGAGGCAGATTAACAGAGCTAATGCAGATTACCATAGAACAAGCATTCTTCAACCTATTACAGCCCAGATAGTTGCAAAACAGATCTGAACTGCAGAACAGATCAGTAATGCAGATTACTTCAGCTCAGATACTTTAGCCTACTCCATCCCTGATTTGTTTCCAATGGAAGACAAGATCATCAACTGAGTATGGGAAGTCCTTAATGGAAGCTTTGAGCCAAACTGCAGATCTGAATTTGATGAGTTCTAGAAGACCTGAAGAGTTGGGTTGTGTATTAGAAAACACACATTCATTTATGAGTTTCCAAATAGACCAGAGTACAATTAAGGGGATTGCTCTCCAAATTAATTTGTCAAAATTATGAAATTTCCTACTCATCCACCAAGATAGAAGACCATCAACTGAATTAGGAATACACCAATGAAGGCCCCATTCCTCAACAACTGCAGACCGGATTGACCAAGAGAAGGGGCAATGCAAGAGACATGAGAAGCGATTTCTAACTTCGAGTCAAAAATGACAGAGGGTGATATTCTGTCGAGATACCAACCTTGAGCAGAAAATCTGAACATTTGATTCTAGATTTCCAAGCCAGCCAAGAGAAAAATGAAACTCTGGAGGGTAGTAACGAATTCCAAACAAAATTGCTTACCTTAAGATGAGGGCCAAGAAGAGATGAGTTGTGAGAATAAAGAGCAGAAACAGAAAAACTAGACACTGAATCAGTGCACCAGACTTGACAGTCTTTACGATCCAAACACAAAGTTGGAGCAGAGGATAAAAGTGCATTCAATCTCACTTCTTCAGCCAATTCCCATGAATAGAGCTTTCTTTTATGGAGAAGGTTCCAAGCAGATGGACTTGATTTCCTTGCAAAATAATGATTGAGAGAACCTTCCTTATCAGATGACAGATTAAAAAGAAGAGGGAAAGAAGATTTCAAACAAAAGCCACCACACCATCTGTCAAGCCAAAATCTGATTCTGATACCATTCCTAACCTTGATAACACAGTTGTCCATAAAGAAGTTAAAAATAGGTCTATTGAGAGCCCCAATTAATAGAATGTCACTCCACAATCTAGAATGCTTATAAGAGGGACTCAAAGGAGGAAACCAACAGGAGTTTTTGATTTTATATTTGCTGCACACAATTGACCTCCAGAGAGCATTAGTTTAGTTTCCAAATTTCCACCACCATTTGAGAAGGAGACAGACTTTAACATCTCTGACCCTTCTAATGCCTAAACCCCCTTGATCAATTCTCTTTGTAACCTCCTCCCATTTCACTAAATGAACTTTTTTTTTAAGATCACTACTACCCCATAAGAATGCCGCCTCTAACCTTTCTATTTCTTTAGCCACTCCTTCAGGCATTTTAAACAGAGAAAGGAAGTAAACAGGTAAGCTAGATAGGGTAGACTTGATTAAAGTTAATCTACCAGCAAATGACAGCTATTTTCTCTTCCAACTTGACAATCTAGTCTTGATTTTATCAATAACAGGCTTCTAAGTAGATTTTCTGCCAGGATTTGCTCCTAAAGGCAGCCCCAGAAATTTTAATGGGAGACTCTGCACCTTGCAATTGAGGAGAGAAGCAAAAGTGATTAGACAATCTTCAGCCACACCAACACCATACACAACACTCTTATGGTAGTTAATTTTGAGACCGGATAATACTTCAAAGCATCTGAGAACTCTTTTAATGGATACCAATTGATCACAATTAGCTTCACAAAAGAGAATTGAGTCATCGGCAAATTGCAAATGTGAGATAAGAACATTGTTAGACCCAACAACCACCCCTTTGAGGATGCCAAGATTAAGGGCTCTGACTAGAAGAATATTAAGGCCTTCCGCCACTATGTTGAAGAGGAAAGGTAAAAGCGGGTCGCCCTGCCTAAGGCCCCTATGAGGTGAAAATTCCTCGGTTGGTGATCCATTCACTAGAATGAAGATTCTTGCTGTAGAGACACAAGTCTTCATCCAAGAGATCCATTTATCCCCTAAGCCAAAACTGATCATCAAAGAAAATAAGAATTCCCAGTTGACAGAATCAAAAGCTTTCTCGAAATCCAGTTTGAGGATCAACCCTTGCTTTTTGGCCTTCTTCCAATCATCTACTACTTCATTAGCGATAAACACTCCATCGAGAATATTTCTCCCTCTAAAAAATGATGTCTGTGTTTCACCAATGATTGAGGGAAGCACTGATTTTAATCTGAATGATAAGACTTTGGTCAAGATTTTGTAAATAGAACCCACGAGACTAATAGGTCTGTAATCAGGTAGACCAATAGGATTATCCACCTTGGGAATAAGGGTGATGAATGAGCTATTAATGCCATAAGCAAGCCTGCTGTTAGAGTGAAACTCCTTGAAAAATTGCATCATATCCAGCTTCATAACCTTCTAGAATATCTGATAACACAGTAGGTTGAACCTATCAGGACCTGGAGCTTTGTTATTGTTACAATCTTTGATTGCTGCTAGTACCTCAGCTGCACTGAACTCAGCTACCAGATGTTAAGAGACATAATCCAGGTCAATGGTGTGGAACACCCCTGCCAAAGAAGGCCTCTTAACCCATGATTCAAAGAATTGAGCCTTAAAGTGAAGTAGAATTTGGTGCCTGACTCCAATAGGATCCTCAATGGACACTCTATTCACTGAAATAGAATTGATTAGATTTCTACTATGCCGAGAATTTGCAACTGTAACAACCCAAATTTTTAATTAATTATTCTGTAAAATTTATACTAATATTATTTAATTACAGTTGAAAAAAATATATGATTTATTTTGTATTAATACGTATTATTTTGTAAAATAATATAATTTATTAGTCAAACTATAAAATAACTAAGTTTTGACAAGCTTGACCTCATTTAGATAAACTTGAGTTAAAGAACGAATTGAAGCGTGACATGTGACAGCTGTGGCTTGGTGCCCACGGCTGCCTTTTCTATATATAGGGAAGGAGAAGTTGACTCTGTGAAAAAAGAAAGAAGGAAAAAGAGATGGAAGAGAAATGAAGAATGGAAGAAGAGAGAAGAAAAGTAATGGAAGCTAAGAGGGTCTTTGATAGTGGAAAGGAAGAGTAAGGTATTAAAGTTAAGGTGAGTTATATTATACCTTGAGTTACCAAAAAATATTTTACTTATATTTTGACTTACCAAAATCTATTTTATACAAGTTATGTTTTATTAATATATTAATAAAAGTTATGTTTTATAAAAGTTTCAGCTATGTGGTTTTACTCCTGAACCCTATTTCCTTAAAAGGAAACCCATGGATATGTTTGTTTTACTTTTAAAGAATATTTGACTATGACCTTATATGAAAATATGTTTTGTGAACACCACCACGGGAGTCCCACGCCTTGGGGGACTTAAATAACCATTGGCTTAGTGATTGACCACTTTGTGGTCCAGTGTTTGTCGTGAATCCATTGACCAGTGTAGTGCTTGACACTTAGTGATGTACCGTGGTTATGGTTGTATAGTGATTTCCGTATAATGTGATCCGAGGTATATGCCAAATGATTTCCGTATTATGTATGTTATATATCAAGCTCTTTTAGCCAATAATAATCCATGGTGAATTTTATGCCCTTATGCTCTTAGTATAATATTTCTCACCCTGCCATGTGTTTATAGTTTTTTACCACTTTCAGGTGACATGTCAAGACCAGCGTGTGGGGTAGGCACAAAGCACTTTTATTGATGTATTTTTTATATGTAAATATCAACCTTTTTGGTCAATACATTTGTAATAAAAATAAAAACTCCGATGATTATTTTAGTACCCTTATTTAAATATTTCTTCCGCTTGCGTTTATTAATTTGTTTAAAGATTTGGCCGGAGGTAACCCCGGTTACTGGCCATCACGATGCTGAACCCTTGGGTACGGGGAGCGGGTCGTGACAAATGGTATTAGAGCAATGGTTTACAAAAAAAAAAAAAAATAATCATTGGAGTATAGGACACATGCACATTTAAGAAGTGAGATAGCGAGTAATTAGTATTGAAGTATTATATTTTGTTCATCGATTTAATTATATTATAATTTTATATGATTTTATATGTATATTAATTTTTTTTTTGTGCATAATTTGTGAAGGATTGTAGACACCCCATTTTTGACCGTCCTCAAGACTTGGACGTCACCGTTTGAACACCCGGTGATTATTCATGTTTGTGTTCGTTTGGAGTTCCCGGAGGTCTTGGCTACGCACCTTGCCTCAGGATCTCCGAACTCATTGCTTAGATGTGGTTTTGCACCAAACGCTTGTGTTTTGCCTTGGAGGGGGAGGGAATGCCTTTTGAGGCATCCCCACACGCCACCGGCCCTCCCCTACCATCACCGGCCGCATATGTGTACTGCCGGCACTGTTTTGTTAAAATCTTTGGCCGGTCGGCACTATGTGTTGCCGACCGGCACATTTTTGTGCCGATGATCCATTTGGCTGGCCGGCGTGCACCCTTTGAACCCCTGAGACATGGTGCATGCCAGCTGTGCCAGCTGGAATGCACCATCACACTCCCCCGTGCACAGGTGTGGCCATTTTGCACCCTTTGCACCCTTGAACCCTCTAAGCTTCTAGAAGCTTGACCCTTTGGCCAAAGCTTCTTGGAGAAGCTTGGCCAGCTGTCTTGGCTTCTCCAAGAAGCCAAGACCCCTTTGCACCCCCCTTTGAACCTTTTCCTTTGCTTAGCCACTAAGTTTGGCCTTGCCTTGGCCTATATAAACACCACCCCTCTCCCTTTGAGAGGGGTTAGCCATTTTCAACACAAAACCAGAGCTTCTATATCTATATATCTGTGTTGTACTCTCTCTCTCTCTATATCTCACTCTCTCTCATCCTTGTGTGTGTGTTTTGAGCCTAAATAGTGTGTTTTTACCTCACTTTTGCACTAATACACACACCATTACACCTTATTTCGAGATTGAGGGACTTGGAGGGTTGTTTGTTGAGTTTTTGGACTGGTTTTGATCACTAGAGGAGGGCTGCACCACCTGTTCTTCAAGTGTTCTTCAAGGGTGAGCTAGTTACTTTAGTTTCCCCATTTTTACAACTAGTTTTTACCTATCTTGCTTTGTGTTTGAGGCTTTGTGTATAACTGAAAAAAGTCTTATGCTTTTTTGCTTTTCAACTCTCATTAAGGTTGTTTTATGGTTTGAGTGCAAACTCACCCTCTTAAACCTTATTTTGGCCTATTTGGTGTCTTTTCTTTGAAGCCTTGTTTGCTTTGTTGTTTTTGTCTTCTCATCACTGAAAATCAGAGGGTTTTTAGTGTTGAGGAAAGTGTTTTGAAGTCTTGTATAGGGGAGGGACACCCCTCTCCCCTTTGTCCCTTTCTTGCCTTTGTCTTTGGCCAAAAGGGTAGCATGCATGAGTGGTTGCATTTGGCTTCATTTCAGAGTTTCTCTTGGTGTTTTGGAGCATGTTTAACCTCTGTCTAATGTGGGTTTGTTGGCCCTTAACATGCTTTCTATACTTGCTTTGTACCCCTCCATTTTTCTTGGAAATGTGCCATGCCATTAGCCTAGTATATCCTCATGTTTTAGCCTAACATTTTGAAGCACTTGATCATGATTTGTCATGTTTTAGATCTGTTAGCCACTGATTTTTCTATGTTTGGTGTGCTTGATGTGGTTACTTTGTGTTTTGGCTTGTAAGCCTTAAGCATATTGACCTCTAACATGCTTAGCTTGGACCATCCTCATGATTTGGCATCATTTAGGGTTATATTTCAGTCCATAAATCATGTTTGTATGTTTGCATATGTGGCTTATTTCATGCTTTTAGGGTGTGCCCTTTTATGCCTAGGAATAGGCCTTATGCAAGCTTGTATGTTTAGAGCATTTCGGGGCTGCCATATCAAGGGGATTTGGGTGTGTTTTTGCATGCTAGAACTCTGTTTTTATGTGCCTAATATATACCATGAGTGGTCATGATAATGGTAGTAAGATGCTCTCTTTGGTGCCATAGGTTTAGACCTATTTGTTTGCATGCTTGCATGAGTGTTGGTCTACTATTTTGGGCATGTTTTGCCACTGTTTCGGGGAGTCTTGAGGTCTGCCCTATTGTGTTTAAGTCCACCATTGCACATTTATTTGATGCTTGTTGCATGCTTGGTCAATATAGTCTTGACATATGACAATCCTATTGCCTTAAGTGTCCATGTTTGCATCACCCTTTGTATCTTGCATACCTAGTATTGCACACTTGCCATAATATGTTGCATTACATTTGGTATGTCTTGCATTTCATCTCACATTGTACCATTTGAGCCATGTTTGCATAACATGCATTGCATTACTTGGTTTGGGGGTGTCAAACCAAGTGTGAGAAATGAGGGGTGTTTGTACTTCAAGTGACAAAACACACCTCAATTCTCATGTTACTAGGGCCCTTGATCTTGACATGATAGGGACTTAATTCTCATTTTGTATGTTGCATGCATTTTTACATTGAAATGCAATCTTGGTTCCTTAGGTTATCATGCACCAAGATGCATAATTGATGGCCCAAGAACCAAGGGTCATGCTTCCTTGAGTCCCATACATGATAGGGGGCATTGGCCATGCCTACATTTGCTCAAAAACTCCATGTCATGCAATCGTTGTCTCATTGTTGTCAAACTGTCCTCTGTAGGAATTTTGTGCCGACCGGCAGTATATAGTGCCAACCGGCACTATATAGGTGGCCGATAACCTCATGGACAACCGGTGGCTATTTTGGATGGCCGGTGGACATTTCTTCCAGCCGGTGGTGTACAGAAGCATACAAGGAAGGTATCCTGGGACTTTGGTAATTTTTGGAGAGACAGACGGAAAGATGAAACAAAGTGGCATGGCGCGGGTTTTCCAGGCGAGTCGGATTCGAGCATGCATCATTTGCGCATCCCGAGACAGGGCTGAGGCCCCTTTCTTTTTTTTATAATGAATTTAATTTGATAATTAGAAATTTTGTAATAATTCATTTATTCTGTATTCGGACTGTATTGTTTTCGGACTGTATATTCTTTTGGTTCCTCTGTGTGAGGGCATATTTGTAATAAGTGTGTGTGAGTGTGTGTATGTCTTCCAACCCCCATTTCTTTCTTCTCTTTTATTTACCTGCTTATGATGGTAGACTAGGGCATATTTAAATTAGCATACAGTATGATAGCATGCGTGCATCCATACATTTGTCTTACATGCACCGGGCTCGGTACATCACACTAACTGCATTGTATTTCAATTTCCAAATTGAATACTTGTTACTTGTAGCATTTCACATGCCATGTTTAGGATAGCCGAGCCTGTCTAGATTGCATCCTTGTTTGTGTTGCATTAGCCACTTAACATGAACTAGGATCATGCATATGATTACTAACTAGTTTTTGTTTTGGCTGGGAGTACTAGGTGAGCTTTTATGCTTTAGCATATCGCATACGTGTGAATGTTGCCATAAATAGCATGATTACCATGAGGCTAAATGCTTATGTGATATAACTGCTTGAATGCCTGTGGATGGAGGTTGAATTACCTAAAATTGGGACAATGCATTAAAAACTGTGAGTTTTAAGCCCACTAGTTAGTGGCAAAACTGTCTTTTCTAAAAGCCCACTTGAGGGTGGCAAAACCTGCATTTTAGCCTACTTGCGAGTAGCAAACCATTTTTCCAAAACAAACATGCAATGCTTTGTTCCAATTTAGGCGATTTGGTCTATACTTGTTTGCTGTGCGCATAACATAGTAACCTAGGCTAATAACCGGAATAAGAACACACAATGTTTTCAAAATGAGATATCACGGTTAGTAGAGGCCGGTCTTCGGACCGGGCGAAAGGGGGTGCTCATAGCTGACCTTCCCCGATCGTACCCAAGCTCCCGAGCCAAGACTACTTTGGTAATGACGGACACGTGGCCTTCGGCACCGAGTCAGGGTTTCCTAAATTTCTCCATTTTAAAAAAAATATTTAGGTGGCGACTCTGTATCTGGCAAAGCAGTCCATGTTTGGCACTTCTTTTCAAAATCTGTTTTTCTCAAAACGATTTGCCAGAGTTGGACTCTTTGGTTCAAGATTAAGAACCGCAACAAACAATTGAGTCCTTCGAACTGTAGTGACCCAATATCGAACCAGAACCGGGGGGGGGGGACTCGCACTCCTTCGCCCCGGGATGCGTTCGGGGACGTCTACAGTTTCTGGCGACTCTGCTGGGGATTTTGGAGAGCTTGACTCGAACTCGTGATATCCTGTTTTGATTCCATTTATGTGTTTCTTTGCATTGCATGTGCATTGGTGCGCCTAGGACACCGTGTTAGCCATCTGCTATTCTTGAGCGGTTTGCTGGAGGCTTGTCTTGTCAAGGCATAACCATAAGGTTGACCGATTGTGCTCTGCCAAGATGTAGAACACAAACCCGTTTTCACGGCACCCTTTTTGACCATTCGACCTAGTGCATATCGAAATCCATAGTGACCATTCCAAACTAGGACAGGTTGCTTACCCGATATAGGTTGTTTGAAACCGCTGTGTGCGTAGTAAAACCCTAGCTCCCGACAAAATAGGACAGGGAAACCCTACCCCAACATAGGGGTGTATTGGCTCTCTTTTACATGCTATGTGCTTTTAGAGTGTATCTCTACAGGGAATGCGCATATCAGTTTGCAAGTTTTGGTATCCGGCCTGAGGGCACCAGTAACAAGTATTTTGGGGAATTAGTTATCTGTGGGTACCAGATTCAGACTTGGGGCAATGATTCAGAAACAGTGATCAGTATTTGAGGAACAGTGTATCCAATTTGCTAGCAGTGTGTTATGATATCCAACCGTGTACTGTTTATTTTATGCCGTTATGTTGTCCGATTTTTTGTTTATTTATACGCTTTATTTATCTTTTTATTAGGTAGTTGAGCACAATTGCTTCTGACCCGATAGATATCCCCCAAGCACCCTGGATTAGAGGTCGTCGACTCCTTCGATCTGAGGATCTGATAGACGGACAACCAGTGTACTACTCACTACCCTCGGTTACTAGACAAAGGTCAGTCAGGCAGAGGGCATCAGTACAGCAGTCAGTTCAGAGGGCCTTATCTACCCCACCTGTGTCCAGTAGGGATCGGGATTCTGTGTCACCAACAAGGAGAGAATATATACCAATAATTCAACCAGAGCGGAATAGTATGGCTAGTTTGGAGGAAATGGTGCGCCACCTCCAAGAGAGCATGAAAGCAATGCAGCAGGATGCCGTCCATCATCGGTGAGTCGCCAAACAACGAGCCACCGTTACGAGGAACAGCGAAGACAATTGCCAGACTAGAGCAGCAAACCGGAGCATCTACTTCGCATCAAGCTCCTCCCCCACCAGGAGTTCCAAACCTTGGGGAGACAGCCAATGTTCGGAATGATACAGAACTGCCCACAGGACCACCCTCGCCTCCAACCCTACCTCAAATCCAACCTCAGCTATCAAAAACACCCACCAACCTACCGGACTCTCCCTTTGAGTTCAAGACTGATCCCACCGCACTAAAGTTGAGCAAACTTGAAAAGTTGTTCAAGAGATCCCAAGGGGTCAAGATTATCCCCGACATTGAAGATGGTTATACCGATGCAGCTGTGACGCTGCCCGACAGATTCAAAATGCCTCATATTGATCGGTTTGACGGGTCCGGGGACCCCATGGTACACTTAAGACTGTTTTTAGATGTTCTAAGGCCAATGGGCCTCAGTAGGCTTCAGAAGTTGTCTTTGTTTGGCCGGACCCTATCGGGTGTGGCGGCTATATGGTATGCCAAGCTAGAAGATGATGTCAAGAGGAATTGGGACGAAATGGCTGAGGCCTTCATTGCACGATATTAAGTATAATACAGTTGAGATTACGACCCGTGATCTCGAGGCGACTAGGCAAGAGCCTAAGGAGAGTTTTTGAGTTTGTAACGGATGGAGGGCTAAGGCTTCGATGATGACCTTGAGGCCTACAGACAAAGACCAGATTCGAATGATTGTGCGCAATCTTCAACCGAAGTTGATGCAAAAGATGATAGTACTCCCCTTTCCTACCTTTTCTGACCTACATGAAATGGGGGTGCAGATTGAAGATGCCTTGAAGCAAGGCTTGATTGATAATGACCGGGAGCAACCCCGACGAACTTTCAATCGTGGTAGCAATGCAGGCCCGAGTGGCACTACTACTACGAGAGCCTCCGAAGTGAGCATGGTCACCGCTAACCCCTCTCCGAGAAATACGGCAGCTGCACCATTCTCCGGCGCGTCCGGAAGCAACCCGCAAATAGCCAAATACCCACCCAGAAACACCAGAACCTTCGCCCCACTTTATATGCCCCTATCCAAAGCTCTGGGGGTTTTGATCAAAAAGGGGCACCTGAAGCCCCTGGAGCCGCGACCCCTACCAGAAAAACTCCCTCTTACCCATAACCCGGCCAAGTATTGTGCATTTCACCAACAGCACGGTCATGACACTGATCTGTGTTTCCGGTTGCGTCATGAGATTCAAGATCTCATCGATAACGGGGTGATCTTGCCTCCCGAGAAACCCAATGTTACCACAAATCCCCTCCCCACCCATAACCAAGCTCCACTGCCCAAAAGGCTCAATTTCATCCATACCGGGGCCGTGTCCTACGACCCTAGTATCTATATCACTCCTACCCACCTGCCTAAACCGGAGGTGTTTCATCCCGATTGCACCGACTTGTGCATGATGGACATCTCCATGACCCAACCTAAGCTAGCAGTGGTGACCACCGAGAACAGGGGAAGGGAGATTCCAAAGGAGAAGCAGGTTGTTGAGTCAGAGTTTGCGGAATCTGGGAGTTATGTTGGGAAGACATATAGTCCGAGTGACTACATTTCATCAATAGACCAAGATGGGTCCGGAATAGAATTGCCAACAGAGGAAGAGTTGTGTGTGATTCAAGGAGATAGTCTGGGTCAGGGAACAGATGGTGTAACAGCTGTGGAGGAGGACTTCACAGATCTCGGTTTACTGATGACCAATACCCGAAGGGCAGCGGCGATGCATGGTTCGATTATGAGGATTCAGCGGAAGTTACCGGGTGGTTGGACGATCAACCTGATGTGATAGGAGAACTTCACGAGCAGGCTCGATGAGGGTGGGAATATCGATGTACCGGAAGAGTCGAAGAGCAGAGCACACCGCCGGAGGGCGCCGGTGTCAAGAATTTCGCCCGGGATTGGAACACGGAGAGTATTGAACAGTCAGTTATGTCAGAACAAGTAAGTTTTGAAGATTCCGAGAGAATCAGGAAGGCGAAGGCCCATGTGGAAGTTAAGCTAACATGTGCACAAGAACCGAGAATGTTGTAGACGTGTGGACGGAAGGTGCTGCAAGCGCAAAAACAGTCATACCAAAGTCGGACCGATGTCTATCAGCCGCTGATGGAATGTGGTGGGAAGATGAGGACTTATGTCTTGCCCACATAGACATGATTGAGGGAATAACCAACCTGATAACACTTGGTACCTTGGAGAGGTCGACCACATGACGCGAAGTGGACGGTATTTCAAACCCCCACACTTAGATCCACCGGAGGCTTCAGGGAAGGATAGAGAATTTGAGAAGCAAAAGGAGAAGCAACTTGAGGAGGAAGCTGTACTCAAACAGCTAAAAAAGATACAAGCAGACATCTCCATCTGGGGACTGCTCATGGCCTCACGAGTACATAGGCAGGCTGTCTTGACGGCCATGGATAAGGCCAAACTCTCCATAGAGACTACACCAGAGCAGCTGGTTGGGCTGGTCTTCCCGGGAGGAGGTTCCCCGGCATTGACCTTTTCGGATAAAGAACTTCCGCCCGAGGGCGTAAATCACAATAAGCCCCTCTACATCTCTGTGGAATGTAGAGATAAGTGGATACCGGTGGTACTTGTCGATACCGGGTCTGCCATCAATGTCTGCCAAATATGACGTATGCAATTGGCTTGAAAACTGCAGATTTCATACCAACAGCCCAAGTCATCCGGGCATATGACAATACAAGTAGAGAAGTAATGGGAACAGTTAAAGTTCAGACAAAGGTTGGGCCAGGGTAGCACGAGATAGATTTCCATGTCCTAGAAGTTCCCATGACTTTTAATACGCTTTTAGAGGCGGTTGTGGGCTGCATCGGTGAAGCGATATCATCTACTTTGCACCAAATGGTGAAATACCCCTAGGGGAAGGGAGTAGCCATTGTCTTTGGGAATTCATCAATCCACCCACCACCGGAAGTATCCACGCCTGTTCTAGAAATTGAGCACGGCATGGAAGATGTGTTCATATCAGGTTTTACCTTGGCCGAGGCTCGGGTTGTCTGAGAATATCATGGCGCTAACGAAGGAATATATGTCGATTGCTCAAGCGGTGTACCTCATGAACAAGCTCGGTACATCCGGGATGGGATTAAGGAAGAAGCGGCCGTAATGGCATTGCGGCGTTGGCGAAGTGCGCACAACCCTCATACCTTGGGTTATCGCCCACCAAGGAAGATTGGGTAAGAAAAGGAAAAGAGATGGCGGGAAGAGCCAAAGCAAAACAAATGGGGAAACCTTTTGAATTGATGCATTGGCCCATCCAAGGTACCTGAGCAGACGCTTCGTCACGGGAGGAGATTTTCTATTACGTGGTTTTCTGAGCTATGGTGAATGTAGAGAAAAGCGTGTGCGAGTTCAAAATTTTCTTTGACCTCTGATTATCGAGAGGATGATGTTCTTTGAAGAGCGAACCAGACCCTATGATTGAAATTTGAGCATAGCAAAGTGGAATCTCTGAACCTGAGTTTGAAATAGGGGTAGAGCTGGTATGTCTACTTTCAGATCCTTTGATCGACCAGTTGTGCTTGGGGGATGACTCCTCGGTGTCCATGATCGGAGATGAAATGGTTGCGGGCCTACCATCAGCTATTTTGGATGCATCCATCGCACCCTCCCTCACCTGGCAGTACGAGGAGGGATTTTTGTCAAGCGACCGAATGGAGTAGTGGCGGAATCGATTCCATGAGTCTTGTGAGTCGGAATCGGGTTCGGCTAAATCTGAGTCTGAGTCCGTATTCTAGGGGTGATAACCGGATGCCTGATCTGTCGGTCGTCTTTTCTTTCTCTTTTGAGTCTGTTATATGAAGAATTGACAGTTCGGAAGTATCTAATGAGAATGAGGTGGTGTGGTTTAAGTACTTTTACATGCCTTTGGTTTATTATTGCCATCGGGACTTTCAAAATTTTGATGAAAGCAGCGAGGGCGAAATTCCTCCGGTTTTGCAACGACTAATTGAACAAGAGCGGAGAGGTTTGTTAAACCCTTAATGGATGAAATCACTACCGTGAACATTGGTATGAAAAGGACTCGAATGGTCGGTCGGGTCCACGTTGTCTTCGGAGGAACGTGGCGCTTAGTCGCTTTATTAAAAGATTTCAAAGATGTTTTCGCGTGGTCCTCGAAGACATGCAGAATTGATCCACGATTATGCGACACCGGATCCCTCTTGATCCGAGGCCCGACTGTCAAGCGAAGCTCGGAAGGATCCATACGATTGGGCCATTAAGATCAAGGAAGAGGTCACCAGCAGATTGGCCGGGCTTCTGGCGGTGTCCGAATACCGACTTGGTTGGCCAACATTGTTCGATCTTAGAAGAAAGATGGAAGAATCCGGGTATGTGTGGACTTGAGGATTTGAACGAGCCATCAAAGGATGACTTTCCTTACGCATATGTCGGCGAGTTGGTAGATTTCACGGGGCATGCTTTGCTTTTCGTTCATGGATGGCTTCTCGAGGTTATAATCGGATAGTAATGGCACCGAAGACCGTGAGAAGCGCTTTTACCACCCGTGGGGTACATATTATTCTGAGTGATGCCATTTGGGTTGAAGAAACGGCTGGGCTACATATCAGCAATGCAACCACAATATTACATGACATGATCCATAAAGAGGTCGAGGTGTCGTGGGCGACATGATTGTCAAGTCCAAAGAAAGAGAGGTCACTACACGCCTTGCAAAAGTTTTTCAAAGGATTAGGAATTTAATTTTGAATTTGAATTCCCGAATGTCGTTTGGTGTTCTGTGGGAAAAATCTTTGGGATTTGATTACACAAAGGGGCATCGAAGTCGACCCTTCCAAAATCAAGGCCATCTTAGAAATGCCCCCACTAATGGTGAAAAGGAGGTGCGAGGCTTTACGGGTAAAGTGCAATTCATAAGGCGGTTTATCTCTAAACTAACCTTAACTTGTGAACCACTTTTGGTCTTGAAGAAAGGAAAGAAGTTCAATGGGACGGCGATACCAAGCTGCATTTGAGCAGTTAAAGAATATTTCTGAACACCGCGTGTTGTCACCACCAAAGCGGAAAACCGTTGATCTTGTACATCGTTGGTGAAACTACAATGGGTGCATGCTCGCACAAGAGTCGGAAGATAAAGTGGAAAGGGCCATCTACTATCGAGCAAGAAGATCTTTGGATTATGAGACCGTTATACTCATTGGAGAAGGCTTGTTTGGCCTTGGTATGGGCTACCGGAAGTGCGGCACTACTTGTTAGCTCACTCTGTAATGTTGGTTTCACTTGATCCCATCAAATATCTTTTAGAAACCGGTAACTTACGGGTAGGCTAGCTCGTTGGTTCTTTGTTGCTCTCGAATTTGATCTCAAGTATGTGACGCCAAGTCGATAAAAGGAAGAAGCGGTAGCGAGTTCCTTGCCGACCACCCGGTTGAAGGGGATGAAGCAGTTGAGTACCTATTCCCAGATGAAGCTATTCTGCACATCGAAGATGAAACTTGGACGATGTACTTTGACGGAGCGTCAAATCAGTACGGGTATGGGATAGGGGTGTTGCTAATAGCGCCTGACGATTCCCGTATCCCTTTAGCATTCAAGCTTCAGTTCAAAGTCTCGAACAATGAGGCAGAGTGTGAGGCATGTATTGCCGGTCTAGAAGCTGCCCTAGAACTAGGGGCAAGACGATTGGACATCATTGGAGATTCGAACCTTGTTGTGTCTCAGGCGAAAGGAGAGTGGAAAGTAAAAGAGGAAAATATGATAATTTACCGCCAGGCCTTGGATTTGTTAATTCCTTGGTTTGAAAAGCTAAATTTCACTCACCTAGTAAGAGAGAACAACAGGTTTGCAGATTCGCTAGCAACTCTATCTTCCATGATAGACATCCCATCTGGGGTCCGGATGCGTCCAGTCATTATTGACCAAAAATTTACACCTGCTTATGAGTCGATCTCTGCCATAGATGAAGTGCAGGACAACAACCCCTGGTATCACGACATATGGAACTTCTTGGAGGAGGAGGCGTATCCACTAGGGGCAAATGCCAAAGACAAAAGGGCAATCAGAAGAATGGCTGTTCAGTTTATCATCTGCGGGGGTAAATTGTACAAGAGAGGTTATTTGGGAATGCACAAGCTGTGTGTGGAAGCCGAAGAGTCGAAGCGCCTGATGGAGGCCATCCATGGAGGAGAATGTGGGGCACATATGAATGGGGTGATCTTGTACGAAGATCCTCGAGATAGGGCTACTCTTGGTCTACCATGGAGGAAGATTGTATCGGCTTTGTTCGCGATGCCACAAATGCGATTCACGCAAATCGCATGAACATCCCAGTCAAAATTTGTACAACATGACGTCGCATGGCCATTTTCGGTTTGGGGATTGATGTGATTGGGTATTACTCGAAGGGTCGAATGGGCATGAGTTTATCTTGGTAGCAATAGATTACTTTACGAAGTGGGTCGAGGCCCAATCTTATGCTGTGTTGAAGGCTTCGCATGTCGCAAAGTTCATCAGAAACAACATTATCTGCCGTTATGGAGTCCCGAATGAGATCATTTCAGACAATGGTACTCACTTCAAGAAGGAGGTGATTGATTTGTTGGAGAAATACAACGTGACTTTTCATAAGTCGTCCACATATCGGCCGCAAACCAACGGAGCAGTCGAGGTCGCCAACAAAAACATCAAACACATACTGCAGAAGATGGTGAAAACCTATCGGGACTGGCCAGATAAGTTGCCGTTTGCTCTGTAGGGCTACCGAACTTCAATTAGAACTTCTACCGGGGCGACTCCGTATTCCTTGGTTTATGGGATGGAGGCCGTTCTACCTATAGAGATTGAGGTTCCGTCTTTATGAGTATTGGCTGAATGTTAAATAACTGAGGCAGATTGGCAGCAGAGCAGATTCGAGAAACTCATGCTCTTCGATGAAAGAAGGTTGAAAGCACTGTACCATGTCCAAGGATATCAACGCAAAATCGCCCGGGCTTTTAACAAGAAAGTTAAGTCTAGGAATTTGAAGGAAGGAAATTTGGTGCTCAAAGACAACCGAGCTCCCATCCATGACCCAAGGGGCAAGTTCAGACCCAATTGGATTGGTCCCTATATCATCAAGTCTATCTGGTCAGGTGGAGCTGTGGTTCTGATGGACCTAGATGGCCTAGAGTTCTCCCAACCGATCAACATGGACAAGTTGAAGAAATATTACCCCTGAGAGGCTCGCTAGGCCGAAAACCCGAAAGGGCGACCTAGGCAAAATTCAGAGCACAAAAAATTAGAAAATATAAAAA
This sequence comes from Camellia lanceoleosa, assembly GCA_025200525.1. Taxonomy (NCBI): domain Eukaryota; kingdom Viridiplantae; phylum Streptophyta; class Magnoliopsida; order Ericales; family Theaceae; genus Camellia; species Camellia lanceoleosa. The sequence continues at coordinate 152,814,750 of CM045760.1, read as the reverse complement.
CTGAGCTCGCAAGGTTGAAAACCCGCAAAGGGTGGCCTTGACAAAAGTTAGAGTGCAAAAGGAGAGTGAAAATACTCGAGTAAACCCAAGCCTAAACTACGTAAGGCTTGATTCCCGTCTTTGGGATACGTAGGCAGTTTCATCCTAAAGTTCAGCCATAAACTTTTCCCCGATCAACTTTGTCCATTTGATCATCTCGGTCATCTTTGTCCATCAGCATTTATCGCAATCTCCGGTACAGTGCTATTCAGACTAGGGGCAACTTTCCGTTGTTGTACAGTGCCGCGGTACCGTTCAAACAAGAGGCAACTTTCCAGTTGCTAGGATCCGGGGTTGTGCATCTCAGTGACAGATCTCAAGCATGTCCAGTTCTGATCCATATCGAAAATAGTTTTAAAAAGTTTTAATAAAGATGACTTTGTTTGAATAAATCTTTTTACAACTAAGACCATTTCTGGACCAAAACGGAAAATTTTCAGTACCACAACTTTCAATTTCATTGATTTCAAATAGAGTTCTCTTGCTCCTACATACAATCGAAGTTGCTTTTTATTACATTCATAAAGAAAACTTGAAAGTACTAATAAAGCAATAAATCCGGGGCATGGTCAAGTCAAATATTCCTGCGTCCCCTCCCGGAGCTGGTCGAAGCTTCTGATGCCAAAGTTTCCCCTTCTTGTGCCTCTTCATTAAGCCAATCCAAGCACTCATCAGACAAAGTGCAACTGAAGGTGGGAGCGGGGGCCAGGAGTTCTCTCGTCCTCTATGCTGTGGCATATCGAGCCAGCTGTGCGCCTCGAATCGGGAATGTAGCCGGGTACTCTATCCCTTCCGGCGGGCAAGTCTGATTATGACCGAATTGGCGCAGAATACGGAATGGAAAGTAGAAGACACAGTGAGTCAAGCCAATCAATTGGATCCCGGGTTGACGGGTCATGCTGTAACTCATCATTGGGAGATTGAGCCAAGGGCACCGCCAAGCAATACGGTCTGCGGACAAACGACACATCCATTCGAACCACCAACCCTCATCAAGGGCGTCAACTAGGCGTTGCCTGAAGAAGTAGTCGCGAGCTGAATATGCTGGGCAAGAGTCCACAACTCGCAGTTTATCCATCAACCATACCTGGGGAGGGATGAAAAATGAGAGAATAAAGAATAGAGAGATGTAAGTTGAGAGAAGAGTGAGAAAAGGGTTTTTGTGAGAAAAACCGAGCCTAAGGGCCGAGTGATGTAAGCAAACATATATGTGAGATCGAGTGGGAAACATTACCTGCAGTAATAGTGGACTCCCTGCTAATCTGGTCGTCTCTCGACGATAAAAGGCGTCTAAGCCCAGCAACGTCTCAGCCAGAATCATGGCAATGCAGCTTTTGCCCTCCTTCAAGCCTCGAGCAACTTCAATCAACCGGACACTAGGCCCTCTAGAACCGGAGACAAACAGAAAATGAGATAGCATGCACAAACAGAGGGCGTGTCGTCGAAAGCCTTGCCAGTAATGGTCACCGCGGTCACCGATCTCAGAAAAACGGCAAACCAAGCTCGGAACATCTAGTATCCCATCACAAATCAGAGAACGAGTATTGGGTATTGAGAGCCCACACATTTACCCTAAGACTTGGGCATGGCCAAAACGAAGATGGGGTAAAATCTCTTCATTACGCTCAGATTCCATTAGAGCTTGGAAATCTTCAAAGGTAGGACACACCTCTTGCCCGCTAAAGTTGAAGACGTGTGTTACCGGATTCCAAAACCTTGCTGCGGCACGAAGAAATGGAAAATGCAGCGGGGTACGACGCAAAGTGAATAGTGAGTTTATGCCGAAAGCCCGGAAATTCAGCTTTTCCGAGCTATCCAAGTTGTTAATCCAAATTGCGAGATTTTGGGCAAGGAATTCTTCCATTTGGAGTAAATCAGGGTGGAAATGAAGAAAACTACGAAGCTGGGGTCTTTTGTAGGGGATAAGGTTGAATGGAGGACAGGTGTCAGCGTTCTGCTGGCTCCTTCCATTCTTTGCCGACCGGCCAAATAGATTGCCGACTGGCCATCTGTTTTGGCCGATGGATCACATTTTCAGCCGATTGCCATTCCTCAAGGCCGGTAGCCTTTCTGTTGGGCCGGTGGTTCTTCCCCTTGTCCCATGAGCTGTTTATGCTAAGAAATTAGGGAATCCCATCATTCCCAATACCCTCCAGTGATTAATTCTCACGAGAACGCGCCCATTTGTTTATCGAGTTGTTGTATATTTGCTTATCGAGTTGTATTTCTCTCTCTTTAAGTCTTTGTAATGTTTATCGAGTTGTACTCGCATTTTGGCTAGTTTGCTGAGTCCCTCTGTTTTGCTTATCGAGTTGTAATTGGTTCATTACCTGATTATTACGATGCGATGCTTCGTTTTCAAAACCCAGTGTCAATTTCAGCCACATTGTTGTGTGATACCTTGTGATGCGATGTGTAGTACGTGCAAATGCAACACCTTTTGAACAAATAGCTGTTTCATTTCCGTCATGTATTTCTAAAAGAAAGAAGAAGAAAAATATGCGATTTCAAAAAATAGTACACGAGGCAATGCAATGTGCTTAAACCCTAATAAAAAGGAAAGTAAAGCAGAAAATAACAGGTAGCGAGGATCTAGGAATGGATACCGGTAATCTCCCCTCGCGGTCATTGTACCTTTCGCGCCCTTGTTCGGGTCAATTGTGTGGTTTGGCACCTTCATCACTCAAGGCAATACAAGAAAATGCACTGTCAGAATGCAAGTGGACTTTCGAGTTGACCTCAGGCCATGACTTTTGTGAGCAATGCTTGATACATGCGAAGGACGCTCCTTCTCGTATCCTTTTATATCTTGTGAATTCCGTAAATCATTTCAATCATACTGTGTTGCAACACGTTGCGTTTCAGCATCATGTTTTACCATATTCAATTTCAAGTTCCTTTTGATACACATTGCGTGCATGTGTGCATGGCTTTACTGATATGTGTTCAAGTTCCTTTTGATACACATTGCGTGCATGTGTGCATGGCTTTACTGATATGTGTTCAAGTTCCTTTTTATACACATTGCGTGCATGGCTTTACTGATATGTGTTTAAGTTCCTTTTTATACACATTGCGTGCATGCGTGCATGGCTTTACTGATATGTGTTCAAGTTCCTTTTTATACACATTGCGTGCATGTGTGCATGGCTTTACTGATATGTGTTCAAGTTCCTTTTTATACACATTGCGTGCACGTGTGCATTGCTTTACTTATATGTGTTCAAGTTTCTTTTTATACACATTGCGTGCATACGTGCATTGCTTTACTGATATGTGTTCAAGTTCCTTTTTATACACATTGCGTGCATGCGTGCATTGCTTTACTCACATGTGTTCAATCCTACCATTTCTCTATACACACTGCGTGCATTGTCACGCACTTTCATTTGCATTGTCATGCATGTTGCTAACAATATTGTACCTGTTAAGTTTGTTTTCTTTGCAGGCACGATATTGTATGTACGGTTCATTCGAGGCCGGTGCAACCGGACGAGCCGCACAGGTATTGTATCCTTCGAGTGAGACCTATTGAGAATTACATAATTCTCTTACATCCTTTATGCATTGTAGTGTAGATTGGCATATGCTAACTTACAACCGTCGCATGTGTGCTTCGTTACAGCTTTCTTTGCATGATCATAAGTTATGCTCGGCTTCTTGCCTTTTCGGTTGCATTTTGCCCCTGCCTTCGGGCGCATACCTTGTTTGTCTTGTATGTCTGTCTAAGTCTTCGGCCTTGTAAAAAATAGGTCGTCTCTGGGCTTTGACATTCACTCTCGTCATTGTTATGACTTTCGAGTTCTGTCAAAGAGGGGCAACTGTAGACACCCCATTTTTGACCGTCCTCAAGACTTGGACGTCACCGTTTGAACACCCGGTGATTATCCATGTTTGTGTTCGTTTGGAGTTCCCGGAGGTCTTGGCTATGCACCTTGCCTCAGGATCTCCGAACTCGACTGTTTCGTGTCTGGTTTTGCACCAAACACTTGTGTTTTGCCTTGGAAGGAGAGGGAATGCCTTTTGAGGCATCCCCACACGCCACCGGCCCTCCCCTACCATCACCGGCCGCATATGTGTACTGCCGGCACTGTTTTGTTAAAATCTTTGGCCGGTCGGCACTATGTGTTGCCGACTGACACATTTTTGTGCCGATGATCCATTTGGCTAGCCGGCGTGCACCCTTTGAACCCCTGAGACATGGTGCATGCCAGCTGTGCCAGCTGGAATGCACCATCACACTCCCCTGTACACAGGTGTGGCCATTTTGCACCCTTTGCACCCTTGAACCCTCTAAGCTTCTAGAAGCTTGACCCTTTGGCCAAAGCTTCTTGGAGAAACTTGGCCAGCTGTCTTGGCTTCTCCAAGAAGCCAAGACCCCTTTGCACCCCCCTTTGAACCTTTTCCTTTGCTTAGCCACTAAGTTTGGCCTTGCCTTGGCCTATATAAACACCACCCCTCTCCCTTTGAGAGAGGTTAGCCATTTTCAACACAAAACCAGAGCTTCTATATCTATATATCTGTGTTGTACTCTCTCTCTCTCTCTATATCTCACTCTCTCTCATCCTTGTGTGTGTGTTTTGAGCCTAAATAGTGTGTTTTTACCTCACTTTTGCACTAATACACACACCATTACACCTTATTTCGAGATTGAGGGACTTGGAGGGTTGTTTGTTGAGTTTTGGGACTGGTTTTGATCACTAGAGGAGGGCTGCACCACCTGTTCTTCAAGTGTTCTTCAAGGGTGAGCTAGTTACTTTAGTTTCCCTATTTTTGCAACTAGTTTTTACCTATCTTGCTTTGTGTTTGAGGCTTTGTGTATAACTGAAAAAAGTCTTATGTTTTCTTGCTTTTGAACTCTCATTAAGGTTGTTTTATGGTTTGAGTGCAAACTCACCCTCTTAAACCTTATTTTGGCCTATTTGGTGTCTTTTCTTTGAAGCCTTGTTTGCTTTGTTGTTTTTGTCTTCTCATCACTAAAAATCAGAGGGTTTTTAGTGTTGAGGAAAGTGTTTTGAAGTCTTGTATATGGGAGGGACACCCTTCTCCCCTTTGTCCCTTTCTTGCCTTTGTCTTTGGCCAAAAGGGTAGCATGCATGAGTGGTTGCATTTGGCTTCATTTCAGAGTTTCTCTTGGTGTTTTGGAGCATGTTTAACCTCTGTCTAATGTGGGTTTGTTGGCCCTTAACATGCTTTCTATACTTGCTTTGTACCCCTCCATTTTTCTTGGAAATGTGCCATGCCATTAGCCTAGTATATCCTCATGTTTTAGCCTAACATTTTGAAGCACTTGATCATGATTTGTCATGTTTTAGATCTGTTAGCCACTGATTTTTCCATGTTTGGTGTGCTTGATGTGGTTACTTTGTGTTTTGGCTTGTAAGCCTTAAGCATATTGACCTCTAACATGCTTAGCTTGGACCATCCTCATGATTTGGCATCATTTAGGGTCATATTTTAGTCCATAAATCATGTTTTTATGTTTGCATATGTGGCTTATTTCATGCTTTTAGGGTGTGCCCTTTTATGCCTAGGAATAGGCCTTATGCAAGCTTGTATGTTTAGAGCATTTCGGGGCTGCCATATCAAGGGGATTTGGGTGTGTTTTTGCATGCTAGAACTCTGTTTTTATGTGCCTAATATATGCCATGAGTGGTCATTATAATGGTAGTAAGATGCTCTCTTTGGTGCCATAGGTTTAGACCCATTTGTTTGCATGCTTGCATGAGTGTTGGTCTACTATTTTGGGCATGTTTTGCCACTGTTTTGGAGAGGTTTGAGGTCTGCCCTATTGTGTTTAAGTCCACCATTGCACATTTATTTGATGCTTGTTGCATGCTTGGTCAATATAGTTTTGACATATGACAATCCTATTGCCTTAAGTGTCTATGTTTGCATCACACTTTGTATCTTGCATACCTAGTATTGCACACTTGCCATAATATGTTGCATTACATTTGGTATGTCTTGCATTTCATCTCACATTGCACCATTTGAGCCATGTTTGCATAACATGCATTGCATTACTTGGTTCGGGGGTGTCAAACCAAGTGTGAGAAATGAGGGGTGTTTGTACTTCAAGTGACAAAACACACCTCAATTCTCATGTCACTAGGACTCTTGATCTTGACATGATAGGGACTTAGTTCTCATTTTGTATGTTGCATACATTTTTACATTGAAATGCAATCTTGGTTCCTTAGGTTATCATGCACCAAGATGCATAATTGATGGCCTAAGAACCAAGGGTTATGCTTCCTTGAGTCCCATACATGATAGGGGACATTGGCCATGCTTACATTTGCTCAAAAACTCCATGTCATGCAATCGTCTGCTTTGCTTTGTCAAAGCATCCTCTGCAGAATTTTGTGTCGACCGTGATATATAGTACCGACCAGCACTATATAGGTGGCCGATAACCTCATGGACAGCCGGTGGCTATTTTGGATGGCCGGTGGACATTTCCTCCAGCCGGTGGTGTACAGAAGCATGCAAGGAAGGTATCCTAGGACTTTGGTAATTTTTGGAGAGACAGGGCAGTAAAGATAGAAGCAACAGTGGCATGGCGCGGGTTTTCCGGGCGAGTCAGATTCGAGCATGCATCATTCGCTCATCCCGAGGCAGGTCTGAGGCCCATTTCTTTTTTTATAATGAATTTAATTTGATAATTAGAAATTTTGTAATAATTCATTTATTCTGTATTCGGACTGTATATTCTTTTGGTCCCTCCGTGTGAGGGCATATTTGTAATAAGTGTGTGTGAGTGTGTGTATGTCTTCCAACCCCCATTTCTTTCTTCACTTTTATTTACCTGCTTATGATGGTAGACTAGGGCATATATAAATTAGCATACAGTATGATAGCATGCGTGCATCCATACATTTGTCTTACATGCACCGGGCTCGGTACATCACACTAACTGCATTGTATTTCAATTTCCAAATTGAATACTTGTTACTTGTAGCATTTCACATGCCATGTTTAGGATAGCCGAGCCTGTCTAGATTGCATCCTTGTTTGTGTTGCATTAGCCACTTAACATGAACTAGGATCATGCATATGATTACTAACTAGTTTTTGTTTTGGCTGGGAGTACTAGGTGAGCTTTTATGCTTTAGCATATCGCATACGTGTGAATGTTGCCATAAATAGCATGATTACCATGAGGCTAAATGCTTATGTGATATAACTGCTTGAATGCCTGTGGATGGAGGTTGAATTACCTAAAATTGGGACAATGCATTAAAAACTGTGAGTTTTAAGCCCATTAGTTAGTGGCAAAACTGTCTTTTCTAAAAGCCCACTTGAGGGTGGCAAAACCTGCATTTTAGCCTACTTGCGAGTAGCAAACCATTTTTCCAAAACAAACATGCAATGCTTTGTTCCAATTTAGGCGATTTGGTCTATACTTGTTTCTTTGTCATAACATAGTAACCTAGGCGTAATAACCTAATAAGAACACACAATGTTTTCAAAATGAGATATCACGGTTAGTAGAGGCCGGTCTTGATCGGCGAAAGGGGGTGCTCATAGCTGACCTTCCCCGATCGTACCCAAGCTCCCGAGCCAAGACTACTTTGGTAATGACGGACACGTGGCCTTCGGCACCGAGTCAGGGTTTCCTAAATTTCTCCATTTTAAAAAAAATATTTAGGTGGCGACTCAGATTCCGCAAAGCGCATTCCATGTTTGGCACTTCTTTTCAAAATCTGTTTTTCTCAAAACGATTTGCCAGAGTTGGACTCTTTGGTTCAAGATTAAGAACCGCAACAAACAATTGAGTCCTTCGAACTGCAGTGACCCAATATCGAACCAGAATCGGGGGGGGGGACTCGCACTCCTTCGCTCCGGGATGCGTTCGGGGACGCCTACAAGGATATATTTGTTATTGCAAAAAGAAGAAAAAGAAAAGAAAGATGTTAGGTTCAAGCATCTACCAAGATTATAATATAATTAAATACATATAATTTTCAGTTCAGTATTAAAAAAAAAAATTTATTTCGATATTTTTTTTTAAAAAGTGGGTTCAAATTTTAAAAATAAACTATTTTCAATTAATGAAAAGTTCATCTCAAATTTTTTCAACTCTCGCATATGATTATGTCATTGTGGTCTCATTTTATTTCTATTTATTTATTTTTATCATAAACAAAACGAGTGAAAAGTTTTAAAGTCACCAATTATTTCTCATTTTGGCCCAAACCAATTTTTGTCAACTCGAACGTGAGTTATTTTTGGTAAATTTTTTTTTTGAGGTACTTTTTTTTATCAGATTAATCATCTAATATATATTTATCAGAGTGCGCAGCGGGTAGCTTACATATAACAAATTTCGGGGACGAAATTTTAAAAGGAGGGAAGATTGTAACAACCCAAATTTTTAATTAATTATTTTGTAGAATTTATACTAATATTATTTAATTACAGTTGAAAAAATATATGATTTATTTTGTATTAATATGTATTATTTTGTAAAATAATACAGTTTATTAGTCAAAGTATAAAATAACTAAGTTTTGACAAGCTTGACTTCAATTAGATAAACTTGAGTTAAAGAACGAATTGGAGCGTGGCACGTGGCAGCCGTGGCTTGGTGCCCACGCTGCCTTTTCTATATATGGGGAAGGAGAAGTTGACTTTGTGAAAAAAGAAAGAAGGAAAAAGAGATGGAAGAGAAAGGAAGAATGGAAGAAGAGAGAAGAAAAGTAGTGGACGCTAAGAGGGTCTTTGATAGTGGAAAGGAAGAGTAAGGTATTAAAATTAAGGTGAGTTATATTATACCTTGAGTTACCAAAAAATATTTTACTTATGTTTTGACTTACCAAAATCTATTTTATACAAGTTATGTTTTATTAATATATTGATAAAAGTTATGTTTTATAAAAGTTTCAGCTACGTGGTTTTACTCCTGAACCCTGTTTACTTAAAAGGAAACCCATAGATATGTTTGTTTTACTTTTAAAGAATATTTGACTATGACCTTATATGAAAATATGTTTTGTGAACACCACCACGGGAGTCCCACGCCTTGGGGGACTTAAATAACCATTAGCTTAGTGATTGACCACTCTGTGGTCCAGTGTTTGTCGTGAATCCATTGACCAGTGTAGTGCTTGGAACTTAGTGATGTACCGTGGTTATGGTTGTATAGTGATTTCCGTATTACGTGATCCGAGGTATATGCCAAATGATTTTCGTACAATGTATGTTATATATCAAGCTCTTTTAGCCAATAATGATCCATGGTGAATTTTATGCCCTTATACTCTTAGTATAATATTTCTCACCCTGTCATGTGCTTATAGTTTTTTACCACTTTCAGGTGACATGTCAGGACCAGCGTGTGGGGTAGGCACAAAGCACTTTTATTGATGTTTTTTTTATATGTAAATATCGGCCTTTTTGGTCAATACATTTGTAATAAAAATAAAAACTCCGATGATTATTTTAGTACCCTTATTTAAATATTTCTTCCGCTTGCATTTATTAATTTGTTTAAAGATTTGGCCGGAGGTAACCTCGGTTACTGGCCATTACGATGCTGAACCCTTGGGTACGGGGAGCGGGTCGTGACAGCAACAACATGAAAAAATCTACTATTTTTATCCCCATTGAGAGACCAATTCAATCTGGATTTTTGGTGCCAAATCCATTCTACTATTCTGTAGAGTTTCCACAGCTCACCTTTAACCTCCCTTCTTCTTGCCTTTTCTGAAGCAGTCAGTGCTATTTCCTCTGCAGTGATATCCAGAGCATGTATCTCTTCTTTTGAAGACTTAATTTTAGAAGCCATATTGCCAAACACCTCAATGTTCCAAGATTTTAAAACTAACTTCGGGTGCTTTAACTTTTGAGAGAGTATATAACCAGACCAGCCAACAAAAGAGGTACCTGACCATGTTGAGGCAAAAAGCTGGACAAAGCTGGGGTGAAGAGTCCACGCATTTGGGAACCTAAAAGGCTTTGGCCCCCAATCTCTGGCATCTTCCATCATTAATAAAGGGCAGTGGTCTGAAATTAACCGGGGTAATCCCCACAATTTCATTGAGAAATTGATCATCCATTCAGGACTTAGAAGGACTCTGTCAATTCTGCTCCATTTCTCTGATTTCTGGGCATTACACCAAGTGTATTTCCTTCCATGAAGTGGTAGATCATGAAGCTCACTATTGCCAATAAAATCATTAAGATGTTTCATTCCCTTGTCTCTCCTAGAGCAACCAACTCTTTCACTAATGTGACTAATTTCATTGAAATCTCCACCCATGCACTAAGGATAAGGGAAAAAGGATTTAAGCTTTAAAATGTTAACCCAAAAAGAAGATCTGGCACCAACATCATTAGGTGCATGAATATTAAGCAAAACACAATTAAAGGAGTTGAATAGGGAACCTGAGAGTAAAATATACCTTCTATGACAGCAACAACCAGAGAGTGTGAAGACAGCAGCGTCCCAGATACATAGAAGGCCTCTGGCTGTTCCTTCAGGGTCAACAGACATAAATTCCATATTTTTACTTTCCCATAACCTTCTAGCATCAAAATCAGATATAACTACCCTTTTTGTTTCTTGAAAAAAAAGCAATATCTATATTTCTATCCTTTAGAAGCCTCTTGATTCTGCCCTGCTTCTCCACCTTGCCCATACCCCTGATATTCCAAGATAGTAATTTCATAATAAACCGATTGATGCACTTAAATGACCCTTCTTCAACCCTTTATTGCTAGGCCTTCCCTTCATTGTCAATTCTCTCATTGTCTTTAAATTCTAAGTCAACAATTTTGTTGAGCACAATGTCTTCTTTCCCATGATAATCAATCCCAAGTGATTTCCCCAATTGAATAGTGGCTGCAGCTTCGGTAAGGATCTGATTCCTCAAAGATGAAGCACCTACAGATGAATTTGACAGAACAAAAGCTTTAGCAGCAAGCCTGAAGATAACAGATTTAGCATGGTGTTTCTTGGCTGCAATGTTTGTGTACGCATGAATCCTAGCAAAGCTAGTGAACCCCTCGATCTGAGTCTTCAACTTCCCTTTTTTTCCTCTGATTGCGCTGCTGGTTTGTAATGGAGGCAGAGATTGAATCTTGGACTGTCTGTGAATGAGATAAATTGTTCCTCATATACGGGCCAATGTTGGACAAAGGTTCAGAATAGTGCAGCCCAATATGTGATATAGGTACGATGGTTGGGCTTACTGCATTAGGCTGAATGGGCCTGGTAGTAGATCCAGTAATTACATGCCGTTTTTGAAAGTGGGCCAAATCCACTTCCAAGTTGATGCCAGGTCCACCTCCAGCACTAGTTTCATTAAAGCAACGGATGTAACCAGGTGTAAAGACTTGTTCAGCACACTTTTGCCTCCCATCATTACTATTTGAAAAATGGTCAGACTTGTCCATCAAATCCATCATAAGCTTCTCAACACACGCTCCTCCTCCTTTGGTAGCGCCTCCATCACAGGGTGTCTCCTCAACCACTATGTCCATAGGATGTCTTCCATGAGTTTCCTCATGTCATGTGGACAAGTAATCTTTGCACCAAACATGGCACTAGCCCCTGCCACCTCATCATCTTCTTCCATTTCCCTACCTTCAACCACTGCAAAATTTGCTTCCTCTAAATTACAACAGGTTTCAAGAAGACTGAACTCATTCATGTCATTATGACTCATACTACTGAGATCTGGTTGGAGATCTTCACACACAAAAATCGTATGAGCTTTGCCTTTACATTCCAAAGTTAATGGTTTAGTAATAAACTCCATAGTTGAAGTGGCCACTCTGATTTTGGCATGGGAGAAAGATTTTGGTTGACACAAATCCCCTTCAATACTGAGAACAGAGCCCCATAGGCTACCAATCTTGGTGAGAGTGTTTTTATTCCAAACATGCAGGGGTATCCCACAGCACTTCAGCCACACACATCTTTCTTGGACAAAATGATTCCCAGACTTCCACTCTACCACAAATTGACTCAGATCTTTAAACCAATCCTTAAGATTGCCAATGTTTGATTTCAACTCATCCTGAAAATTAAACGTTAAGATTACATCCCTTCCACCCCATTTTCTGACCAAAATATGTTCCAGTCCTTTCTCCTTCAGGGCTTCACTAACACTGAGAATGGAGTATTCTATATTGAAACATATTATGGCACTTCCATAAAGCCAACAGTTGCCCTCCTCAATAATCTTTTGGAAGGGATGAAGACGTCCTTAACAATGCCAAACTTTGAGAAGAACTTAAACAAAGATTTAGCATCCATTTTTGATGGTATATGATCCACAAAAACAGAGAAGAGTCCATGCGATGTTTCCACACCTTTCCCTCTACCACCTTTCCACTGACTTACTACGGGAATCCATCCTCCTTTTCTTTGTTCATCCATTTCAGGGATCTTTCGGATTCTCTTCATGTATTCTTGTTGTAGTATAACTGAGAGTTTACTTTACTGTCTTATAAGTTAGAATCATGTAAAATTATAATCTAAATTTAATTTATGCATTTGTAGTATGTAGAAAATAATTACTGTTATACATTATATACTTCACAGCAAACTTTTCAAACTAATTTTCTTTTACGTACATAATATATAAATAAAACTTTCTTTATAATTAAAACACTTCACCCAGTCACAAAACTCAAATACTATTTAACTCTTTCATGCTTGCAAATGACAATGTCATTATTTTAAAAGCAATGTAATTTGTATCTCGTCTATTGTCTTACACACGAGTGCCTCATAATGTTTTCTCACACACTTACAGATGATAATGTACTTAATTTTAAAACAATGTATTTTTTTTTTTTTTTTGTTGTTTTGGACAAACTTACTTTTTGGAACCCCATTAAAAATTTGAAGTTGTATGTCATACCATCATGGAAAATGTTTTCTCAAAATATCTTAATGATTTCATTAATAGAATTCACACTTTTAAGTGGGATCAACACATTTTTTTGGATGAGAAAAACAAATTCATTTTGTTCTTAGAGAGATCAAGAGGAAAAAAGTCATGGATCAAATTAATGAAGACAAACGGTAACACCATTGATTGCTTCTCTCTGAGTTGTTGAGTCAACTATATTTTTTTAATGATCAAGTATCTGGATCAACTTACGTGCACTTCAACTAATTTCGAAATCTACACAAAGTGTCTCCTCTACATGGATTGGACAAATTTCGGGCAAAACCAGCAGGCGTAGCCCCAAGGAGTTAATAATACCTAATGAGAGTTGAACCTGAGATCTAGAGGGAGCACACTTCCAAATCTCAAACTACACCCACTAGACTAATCTCTTGGGATTTTGTTAACTATATAGTTACAGTGTATTTATAGTTGTTATAGAGACAACATGAATTAGGATCTAAAAAAAGAGACAACATGAATAGTGTGATTAAATCTTAATCAAGCATTTGTGGTGAATATTTGCTTTGTATATATTGATACTAGTGGGTGTTTGCCTATCCGATAAGTATGTTATTGGGTTTTTTTGGGAAGCACTAAAATAGTCCGTTTTTAACTTTTTGCCTATTTTGGATCACATTACCTCTTATATTTTTTACCTAGAAAAAGATAAAATAGACTAAAAAAATTAAAAAATTAATTTTTTACCAACTTCTTAAAACACTCCATTAAATCTATTAAAAACTTATAGTATCTATTACTCAAATAGTATAAAGTGTTTGGAAATTGCTTTACTCTAGATAGAGGCTAACAAAAGTAAAAAGTTACATGCACCTTGCCTACACAGTGGTGGCCTTTGAGATTTACAAAATAACAACGTGATTATTGATTGTAATCTATACTATATATTAAGTAAAATAGGGGTTTTTAACCCTAAGACTTGTGGAAATTGCAATATTCTAATCTAAATTTTCTATATTTTTTATTTTTTATTTAAAAAAAAACTCAGCATTTATTGATTTGGTCAAAATTTTCTGATCAGCATTTATTAATTTTTTTCAATTCACATGTCTTTCCACATGCCTGCATTTATTGATTTGGTCAAAATTCCCTGATCAACATTTAAAATCCCCTCATACAAATGATTATACATATAATTCGTGTATAGTTACTGCAGTACCCTTTTCAACTTCTCCCATACACTATGATTAGTGATAAGATTGTTAAATTATTTTTATAAAAAGTCTTAAAAAACAAAATTTATATATTAACAAAAATCTAAAATAAATATAAATATCTATAATTATTCCGTGTATAGCACGGGTGATAAGCTAATTTTAATTAATGAAGAACCACTAATTATGTAACGTTCCAAATCTTCAAGAATTTCTTATGTGGCAAGCAAGTTAGATACTTCTCTACTAAATAAAACTTGTTTAATACACATTATAAAGTGTAAAGAATATTTATGTTTTCTAAATAATAGTTCACAAAAACAAAAGGGTTGTTGTTGATTAAGACTGTATTTGGTTGAAAGATTTGATGAAAATATATATATATATATATATAAAAAGAAAAGAAGAAAGAATTGATAGGATTCGAATTCCAAATTATGTTTGATTGATTTGAGAATTGGAAAAACAAAAGAAGCCAAGTGAACCCAAAAGATAAAAATGATTGCATTTCTTTTTCCTCTTCATTTCTCCCATTAAATTTTCCAACCCAACATAGTATAAGAAATTTTTGTATGGGACCAATTTAACAGAAACAATATTAAAATCACACAAGTTTTAAGACTATAATAAAAACAATATTCTTATTCTTATATCCATTATCTCTCTCAGACTTTAAAAATAAAATATAGCTTTATATTTAGTTAAAACTATGAAAACTGAGAAAAAAATCATAAGATTCATTACTTAGTGGAGTAGAAAAGGGAGAATTTGGTGGGTTTAAAACCATCAGATGTTCAAGACAGCCCATGATAGAACCATAAGGGATCTTTTAAAAAAAATTAAAAACTTTAATTTAGATGGCTATCCTTCAGTACAGCTATACAAAAAAGCCAAAAGAAAACCCAAGAAGTTACTTTTGGCCATGGTTTGGCATGACTATGGTGTCCTCCACTACATGTGTTTTTGAATCAATGTTGAAAGAGGTTAAAAACCATTCAAAGAAAAAGATTGAGATATTAGGGAGAATCCCATTCACTGTAAAAGTTTTTTTTTTTGGAACTAATTTACTGGAAAAGTTAGAATCTAGGGTTTTGTTCTAATATTTTTAGGGAAAGGATTTACACTCAGAAAAAATTGATTAGAAAATAAAGTGTTTGATGTAAATTTAAATTTAGCATAACGTGGATCCCACTCAAAATGAATATAATCTCACATTTTTTTTAGCATTATTGATGTTTCACAGAAATATGCAAATCAAAAGACAAAATTTTTCAAAAAATGAACCTATCAAAAGACAAAATTTTTCAAAAAATGAACCTATCAAAAAATCTTGTAAAATCTTGAAAATTAAGTTTTCGAATCTGGTTAATTGTTCCTAAACTTAAAGTTTTTTTTACAATTCACTTTTATCGGATACAAGTCATTAATGGCATTCATTGTTGTGAGTAAAAGGTGGAATTTTTCACATGAATCAAACTATACATGAAATCTCTTCAAAAGACCACGCTCTGTACTCCTCTCGATAACTTGTCCTTTGCTGAGGCGTGTGGTTGCACTCCATTGGTGCCTTGGTGGTGGGTCTCCTACTTGGTGGGAGTTAATTCCTTACTAGTAACCGGCCCACAAGGGCGTGATGACACCTCAGAATCCCTTTTTCCGGTTCAAAGAAAAAAAAAAAAAAAAAAAACTATACATGAAATTAGAGGGGTAGAATCTATTATTATTTTTATATGATTACAAATATAACACAACCTTATAATACGAAATACCAAACGGTTTAGAAACATGCATATATAACATAAAGTTGACGTTGATAGCTTGTTTAATAAAAATTAATATTTACATATTTTATTATTATTTTTGCTAAGCCGTGCTATGACATTTTTTTTTAAAATCAGTGATGTGATTCTGTTTTAAAATTAATATAATTTTTTTTTGCATTTAAGATAATATATTTATTATTTATTATTTTAGAGTTAATCTAATAATATATATATATATATATATATACATAAAATAATACAATATACTTTTTGTCTGTGGATGAAATGAAATTGAGTTGAAATTAAATATTTTTTATAAACATTAATTTCAAAAAATTTAAATTGTGAGAAAAGATTTTAATTTCATCAAGCATAATGTATTTTTAATAAAAAAAATAAACTTATTTAAGATGACATATTAATGAGTAAGTCTATATACACAGAAATCAAATACAGAATGAGATACAATCCTCTCACAATGGGTGAATCTCACATATAGGTCCCACACTTGTGGAACCCACCCCTCTATGTAAGACTCACCCATTGTGAGATGGTTGTGTCTCGTTAGGACCCACATGTGTAGGATCCATCCTTTGTGAGAGGTTGTTTTTAATTCTGTATTTGATTTTTGTGTTTCTAATATTATTGTGGACACATGTGAGACCCACCCCTTATAAAATGATCGTGTCCCATTTTGTATTTCATTTATATATTTCTAGCATTACTGTAAAACTCAGTATTGTATCCCATTCTAATTTTTGTTGTGATAGAAACCCACCCCTTATAAAAGTATTATGTCCTATTATTTCTAACGTTACTGTATATTAATCCAATACCCAGCACTAACCAAATACACAACCCATAAATATCAGTGTTAAATAGATACGACAAATGAGAGCACTTTAGCACTTTTTTGTATTCCAATAAATTATATTTTTTTATAAATAAATAAATCAAAATTGAAGTACAGCTCTTAAATTACGGAGAGAATATTTATGGTATGATTCATTTTGAGACCAAACATGCAAACATATTCGAGAGATGGATGGATGCCAAACCCACATTCTTTCTCATGAATTGACATCTATTAATCGTCAAAGTCGAAATAACAAATAATCATTTTTTTATTTTAAAGGGTGAAAAAATTATCATTCAAACATAATAAATCTCAATATATATATATATATATATGTTACGGTTTAAAAATTATCTTCAGATAAGTAATCTATCTATATTATTATATAAATAAAAATTATTGTCCCTTTGAGACTCAAAATTCTAATATAAATTTTTAATTTTTTGAATTTTTAAATATAAAATATACATATGTAATTATACTATTGATTATTTTTATTTTATTAATACTTTTCTACCATTTCATTAAATACTCTAATAATTAAATGGTAAGTTTTCAATTTTTTTTTTTATTATAAATGTGGCAAAGAATCTGTAATAATCTGAGCTAGCCCATTTAATCTTATTTATAATTTCGATATTTAAAAATCTTTATATAGAAAGTAAAAAATAAAAAATAAAAAATAAAATCTAGCCATATTTAATCCGTATCTAATTTGAAATTTAAATTTTAAAAAAAAGAAATTCCAAATATAATTGTAGTCTTATATAATTTCAAAAAATTTTAAAAATATATTATTTAAAGATATTAATTAAAAATTTTATTTTTAAAAGCTAAAAATTACATGTGGCATTTTTTTTTTTTTTAGATCGGCACATGTAGCATTTAAAAAATTAAGAATTTATTTATGCCCATGCATAACATGAATATTATGCTGGGTACTTTATATTTGAATAATAAAATTTACAATCCAATGTGTAATTTTATTAGTAATTATTGGTAATACGTGTAGTAAATTCTTACATATTTTCAAAGATTGTAATTGATTATTTTGTTTTATTATATTTTCTTAAATTAAAATTCCTAAAAGGTAAAAAATAATATTAATTGAAAATTTGAAATAAGACAAATAAATAATCGACAAAAAAATTTACTTTGAAGCCAGGTCCAAATGAATTTGGGGTTGGGGTTGGGGTTGGAGTTGGGGTTAGGGGGTGTTGTGTAATAACGAAATCTAATTATGTGTATAGAACTTTTATAACTTGTTAATCAATAAATCAAAATTGTTGACCATTGCAACATTCTGACCGATCACACGTTTTACTCTTAAAAGTAGCAATGGTGTTTTTAACTCGCACAAGTAATTCAGTTATCAAATATTCTTGAAGTTAATTGTGAATTCGCAATATTAGAAATAAATAAATAAATAATAAGCTCATTACATCTATCTTTTACTAGTTTTTGCTAGTACGCCAATTATTCTTCAACCCCTTTAAAGAGAAAATGCCCAAGTTTAAAGAAGGGATAAGAAGTGAGAAGAAGAAAAATGAGGGGAAAAAAAGGGGGTTGTTGGGGGCATTCGAAAGCCTAAAAGTAAAAGGTTAAAGAACAAATGACAATGTACAGAGTACAATACTGCACACTGAAGTAACAACCACCCTTCTTCATGGGGATGGTAACATGTTGATTATTCCAACTTCGTTCTCTGTTGCTAGTACTTATTACACATGGCACATGAAGGGGACAAAAAAAAAAAAAAAAAAAAAAGGTGATTGGTCATATTATTGGCTCAATAACACTGCCGTTTCATCGATGTAGACTTTCATGCCTTATCATTGAAGATCTGAACATTACGAATAAATACTTAGTACAACAATGATATTTTATGTGATAATAATAGTTTATAAAGTATCACCGGTTAATGAAAACATGCAAATGAGATTAGGTGAATAATCATTTTCCCACTAGCCAAACCATTTAATCCCCATTATGATAATATGAAAGCTCTCATTGATTGATGATACTGTACATGATATTATATTACTATTATAACCAATATTTAGTCTTTAAAGTACACTTCCATGCACTCTTAATAACTTCATTGTGCATGGCTTCACAGCAGCCTTAAAACTTGCAAGACTATAATTGTGTAGTTTTGTGGCAGAAGTTAATCCTAAGTTATATCAATTTTTTGTGTCAAAGCTGAAGATTGTGGTTGGGGATGGGTGTCGGATATAGTTTTGGCATGATAGGTGGTGCATGGATTTGCAGTTAAAAGAGGAGTTCCCTAGGTTGTTTAGACTCTCTGTGGAGAAAGATGAAAAGTTGAGTTATTTTATGCAGAGGAGGGACAGAGATGGTCACTGGAGACTACAGTTTAGAAGATCTTTGTTTGCTTGGGAGGTAGAGGAGGTAAGGAAGTTGCAAGTGATGACAAAGGATGTGTCCAGGCCGAATGATAATCTGTGTGATGTTGTCAAGTGGACTACATCCTCATCTGGTGTGTTCACAGTAGCATCTGTGAGAGCTTGGCTTCAGAAAAACTCTGGTCCTAGTTGACTGGTTCCTGAGATGCTATGGAATAATTTGGCACCACCTAAAGCACAATTCTTGAGTTCGTTGGCTTAGAGAGGAAGGGTTAAGTCATCAGTTGTTTTGCAAAGATTAGGGGTGTTAGGTAGTAGTGTGAGTGTTGTTTCCCCATACAGCTCTGAGTAAGAGTCTATGGATCATCTTTTCGTACAGTGTAATGAAATATGGAAGGTTTGGGGAAGGTTGTTGCAATGGTGAAATTTATGCTGGGTATCTCCTGCTACAGTGGATGGTGTGCTTTCTTGGTGGTTGGGAACTAAGCATAGGAAGTAAAGAAAATCTTGTGATGGTACCAGTGGCAATGTTGTGGTCAATATTGAGGCTTAGAAATGAGGTTGTATTCAAAGGTCATCTACCAGATATGAAGGAGCTTGGTGAGATAGTAAAAGTGAGGGTTGGGTTATGGGTTAGATCTTCTTTGCCTAATGTCCATTACTCAGTGCATCAAATTGTAGAGAATCTAAGTCAGGTGAGGCAATGAATTTGAGATGTCTGGGTATAGGTGGTTGTTGTATTCTGCAGGTGGATGGGGGCTGGTGTGTTCTGCTGTTACTCTGTTTTTATTTTTGCTGTTTGGTTGGTATCTTACCAGTCTTGGGGTGGTGCTGTCAGATTATTGAGTTTGCTTCTTGGTGCCAACATAGTTGGGATTGAGAAGTTAAGCTATGATGATGTTTGCACCTTCTCTTTTCTTCCTGTTTTTTCCTTTATTGTTGTATCACCTGTACTTTGTATTGGTTGATTTATCAATAAAGGATCTCTTGTGATTGATCAAAAAAAAAAATAATAATAATAATAATTGTGTAGTTTTGGTGGTTGCATATGATTTTTCTAGTTGTTCATGGGTTAACCTAGTTAGGATGTGTTCTACCCATGATGCAATTTTCCCGGCCTTGCTCTCTTTGTTGATGTATTTTTGATTGTTTGTCCATTTCATTTTATATAAATAAATAGGAAAATGCTATGGTATGCACCTTTTTAGGGATGCATACTATATGTAGTCTACCATAAAATATGTAATTTTATTACCACAAAATTTTATAACATCAATCACAAAATGCGTAATTTCACCACAAATTGACATAACAAAATGTTCAAAATTTTGTGCTTGATGTTGCAAAAATTTATGATGTGGTACGATATTTTTTGTTATGTCAATTTGTGACGAAATTACACATTTTGTGGTAGAGAACCCAAATAAAATATCTTCTTTAACATCTTGTACTTTATTTCATGTGTAATTTGCTCTTTTAAAATTTAAAAATAAACATATAACCTCCTTACGTTTGCCACGTGTTCACACTTTGCTGTTAAGTTGGATAGAATATTTAACGGTGTACTTCAGTCCACAAACTACGTAAGGATTATGTGGTCATTTTTAAACATTAAGAGGGTAAAGCACAAATGATCCAAACCATAAGATGGTAAAGTGAAATTTGCTCTAAAAAAAAAAATTGCAAGACCATATAATTATGCAAATAATTATTACCATGGGATGAGAATTTGAGAACACTAAATAGAAGAATAAAAAACCCAACAAAAGAATTTTCGTAGTTGGATGAAAGTAGAATCCAAAAAGTATTTTATTATGAATATAGAAAATACAATGAGCCGACTCTCTCTCCGTCCCTCTATTACAAAAACTCATATAACGCCTAAAATATAAGAATTCTAATAATTCCAAATTGGATCAAAATAGATTCAAATACAAAAATCAGGTCCAATCTAATGAGATGCCAACATGATACTAAGCATAATTCGGATTGAATTTGCGGCACGAGCACTATTGGATCACTGTATATAAATGGAATAGTGGCTCACTCACATCTTAGTGTTTGAGACGAAAATCATGATTGTTCAAACAGTTTACTAGTTCCATCTTTCACAACAATAACTAATGATAAATAGAGGAAATGAACCGATGAAAGTTATGCTCTAAATTTAACAATTGTTTGAAGTCTTGATATAATTTAAGCCATTTTCAAAATCATAATTGTTCAAACAGTTTACTAGTTCCATCTCTCATAACAACAACTAATGATAAATAGAGAAAATTAACCGATGAAAGTCATGCTCTAAATTTAACAATTGTTTGAAATCTTGATATATATAATTTAAGCCATATAGCAAGTAATGATATGGCTTGGATTGTTAAATAGAGACAACATATGAAAAAGGAGATGAAAAAAGGCTCAACCAAAAGCATAAATAAATCTTCCACTTATTTATTTCATTGTACCATAATTTACATATCACAAACTTGAAACCAAACCTTAAAACAAATTACATGACAACTCGAGAGACATAACGAATTGAGAAGAGGATATAGGTCCGTGATACGGGGTTGAAATGGACTAATTAATAGTTCTAGTTGGAAACCGGAGTAGCTTGGCGAAGATCATGCTCTACAACATTCTGATTCGCAGCACGGTACCTAGTAATGTAAGCAGATGCTTTCCTATCAATACTGGGCTCACCCACATACCATCCTCTATCTTCATCGCTAGGCCACACTTTGTAAGCCTTGGTGGATGAGTAGTACTCGTCCCTCGAGTAGTCTTCCACTCTTCTGTTAGGCCTCTTCGGTTTGAAGATGTTGAGAATAGAAAAGGGACTCTTCTTCATCTGCCTGTTGTTGCTCATGTCTGATCACAATAACAAAGCTTCGAGTAGTTGTACCTTTAGAGTAGTACGATACTACTTTGTTATTGCTCTCTTTGTGATGTGTTTTGTAATGAAAAATAAGGGAATACCTAGAATTTATAGTGGGGTGAGGGGAGGTTCTTCTCACCTATTTGATTCAAGGGAGAGGGAATCAAGACATTTCAAGACCGTTGATTGAAAAGTGTGGCCCTGATGAAATGATACTGACAAAACTTGTTGGTTAAAAAAAATTGGCAAAACCAAGTAATATGTTGTGCACCATTGCTTTTGAAATTGACCCCAAAAACATGCTTGTTGGGCTGTCCAATGCGTAACTTTGATTATTCTTTAAAGTATTTTCCTTGCTTTTTCTTCTCATTTGACCCCTTTTTGTTTTGTTACTTTTTTTTCCCCTTATTTTCTTTGAACTAATGATTCGTGTAAGTGAATGTATTATGAGAAAAGTTAAAGATTATGAAATTTTTTTTGTGAAAATGATCATAAAAGAGTTATGATTCTTGGATTACCTTGATTAGTGTGTGGTGCTTTATTCTAAATGTAATCCAATCACAAACTTTTCATGATTATTTTCATGAAAGATTTTTCATGATACTTAACATTACTGATGTATTATTGTAGTACACCCATTGGAAACTTCACTGGTAAGATCTATTCTTCTTGAATTCTTCTTTAATGCATTCTTAGTTAATTAATTTGAAATTTAAATTATTGTAGCCATATTTAATCCATATCTAATTTGAAATTTAAATTTTAAAAAAAAGAAATTCCAAATATAATTGTAGTCTTATATAATTTCAAAAAAAAATTTAAAAATATTATTTAAAGATATTAATTAAAATTTGTATTTTTAAAAACTAAAAATTACATGTGGCATTTTTTCTTTTTTTAGATCGGCACATGTAGCATTTAAAAAATTAAGAATTTATTTATGCCCGTGCATAACATGAATATTATGCTAGTTACATTATATTTGAATAGTAAAATTTACAATCCAATGTGTAATTTTATTAGTAATTATTGGTAATACGTGTTAGTAAATTCTTACATATTTTGAAAGATTGTAATTGATTATTTTGTTTTATTATATTATATTCAATTAAAATCCCTAAAAGGTCAAAAAAAATAATATTAATTGAAAATTTGAAATAAGACAAATAAAATAACCCGACAAAAAAATTTACTTTGAAACCATCTCCAAATGAATTTGGAGTTGCGGTTGGGGTTGGGGTTGGGGTTGGGGTTGGGGTTGGGGGAGCGGGGTGTTGTGTAATAACGAAATCTAATTATGTGTATAGAACTTTTATAACTTGTTAACCAATATATCAAAATTGTTGACCATTGCAACATTCTGACAGATCCCACGATTTACTCTTAAAAGTAGCAATGGTGTTTTTAACTCACACAAATAATTCAGTTATCAAATATTCTTGAAGTTAATTGTGAATTCGCAATATTAGAAATAAATAAATAATAAGCTCATTACATCTATCTTTTACTAGTTTTTGCTAGTAGGCCAATTATTCTTCAACCCCTTTAAAGAGAAAATGCCCAAGTTTAAAGAAGGAATAAGAAGTGAGACGAAGAAAAATGAGGGGAAAAAAAGGGGGTTGTTGGGGGCATTCGAAAGCCTAAAAGTAAAAGGTTAAAGAACAAATGAAAATATAGAGAGTACAATAATACTCACTGAAGTAACAACCACCCTTCTTTATGGGGATGGTAACATGTTGATTATTCCAACTTCATTCTCTGTTGTTAGTATCTTATTACACATGGCACATAAAGGGGACAAAAAAAAAGTGATTGGTCATTTTATTGGCTCAATGGCACTGTTGTTTCATCGATGTAGACTTTCATGCCTTATGATTGAAGATCTGAACATTACGAACAAATACTCAGTACAACAATGATTTTATTTACGTTATAATATTAGTTTATTAAGTATCACTGGTTAATGAAGACATGCAAATGAGATTAGGTGAATAATCATCTTCTCACTAGCCAAACTTTGGGAATATATTTTTGAGTACCAACACGTGGCAAGTTGACGCCGACGTGTCAGTCGAGGTGCCAGGTGTCTTGGTCATGATGCTGAGGTGATCTCGGCAAGGCCAAGGTTATCTCCGAAGATATCAGAATCCGACATAAGCGGATAAGGGACAAGAGTCCTAGAATAATGAAGGACTTTAGTTTGGATAAAGATAAGACTCTTAGAGAGTTTATCCCAAACCTGCCGGGAGTCCAAGATTGGCAGTAATCCAAAGTCCTTTAGAGCTAGGCTCCTGTTGGGACAATGATTGAGTTAGCTATAAAAGAGAGGCACCCTCGTGGGTCTAAGGTACGCAATTTATATTCTGAACAGTGAGTTTAGCACTATTGATTATCTTTGAGAGATATACTGACTTGATCGTCAGAGTGCCCCTAGGTGGACGAACCACCGCCGGAATCTTCTCTTTCTATTGCAGGTTAGCCAGGTGTCATATATTCTACCAGTTCTCTCTAGCTGATTACTGAGTTGGCAGTGTGGTCAGAAAATCACTCACACAATTTAGCGCCGTCTGTGGGAAAGAAAGTAGAATAGATGGCCAGTAACGGACATAAGGAAAAGATTGGGGACGACACTCTTGCTGGGAGTGGGAGACCTATTGACCTTGATGTCGAAGGAGACAGATCTAACGCAGAAACTCATGAGCAAACTCACGGAGTAAAAGACGTCGGCAAGAATGGCGACGTACCAAAGAAACCTGATCGAAGCGGGTACTACAACGAAGGCAACCTCCAGGTATGGAAGGACAGGCGCCTACGAAGGGACGAAGAGGTGAAAGAGATGGCAAACAAATTGGTAGACTTGCAATCGGTCGTCAATTTTATGATGCAAAATAAAGTCATGCAGCCACCATACCTGCTGTAGGACACGCCGATTCCAGCGGCCAATGCCCAGAAGGGAGGACAGAAAGCAATCCCAGAAGCCCCCCAGCACACTAGGAGCGGAAGACACTCTCACTGGCCTTTAAGGGAGGTCGGAAGAGGGAAGTCAAGAAAGGAAGAGTCACAAAGGACACAACGCACCAAGAAGGCCGACCCCATAGAACACCGGCATGTTCAAGGGCAGACACTATGCTTCGACGCAACTCATGGAGAAAGATTGAAAAGGGCTTACCACGAGGTCGAGAGTAGTATACCGAAAAGACTGAAGTCGAAAGATAGCCGAGCTCCTGGGCGGAGCAAAGAAGACTTGAGAGATTACCTCAAGAGGAAGCAACAGAACGCTGATGCCGAGGTAACCTCCTCAGATAAGCCAAGGACACCATTCTCGGTAGAGTTGGACAGGTTTGAGGCGCCTGTAGACATCCCAATTTTGACCGACCTTAAGACTCAGACGTCACCAATTGAGCACTCGGTGATGTTGTATATTGTGTTTGTTCAGAAGTCTCAGAGTCACGGCCGTGAGCCCTGCCTCCGGACTTCCGAACCCTCTTCTGTACCTTGTCTCGGTTTGCGAACCAGACTCGGTTTTCTCTTTTTCTTTTCCTGAAGGGAGGGAGAGGTCCCGTAGACCATTTCTCAGTGGCCGTGGGCTACATTTCGTGGTTGTAGGCCATTTTGCCCATTTCGGAGCCTGGTTCCCGGTTTTCGGAGCCGTCAGGCCGTGTGCCTCGGTTCGTGACCGTCTAACCATCTCCGATTCCTCCGGTTTTTGGCATACATCTTATTTACTCCCTTTTGAGGGACACTGAGGTCTGAAAGACCCACTTCGTGGCCGAATGCCACTTTCGATTATGCTTGACCTATTTTCGGGACCCCGAACTGCGTGTTTTGGCCCCCGAGCATTCGTTTTGCATCGGTTTTCGTTCATTTTTGGCAGGTACCTCTGTTTTATCACCAGGAAGGTCACTGAAGGATGGGAGGCTAGCAATTGTCTCAGCAATCAGTTATATTCCTTCGGCGCCCCCCGACGCCCGTTTTTCTTACTTCCGAGCCAATGTTGACCACCCTAGGGCCATTTTCTTCAACCCCAAACCACATATTTGTGTTGCACACACATGGGAGGACCCTAAAAGTCTATGGCTGGCCAGTAATTCAAATTGAACCTTTTGAACCCCTCCTAAAAGTGGCCTATTCTCTCTCCTATTTTAGAGTTGCCAATTTTGAACCACAGGGTTGTGATGAGGAGACCTGAGAGGACATCTTTCTCTGGTGGCCGGCCAGAAAATCTTCTTGAGCCTTTTGACCCTTGGCTGGCCGACCATATAGGGTGGCCGGCCGGCCACCTGCAACAAAAATAGGTGGCCGGCCATGTTCCTTGGGATGTGTGCTTTACAATTGTATAGCTTTTTCCTCCAAAATATCTGATTTCGGGGGACTTTGGTAGAAGATGGGAACTTAATCCCTTATTCCTACACATTTTTCCTCCATTGCCCCACCATTCTTGCACACATAACAGCAGCTCTAGCTCTCCCTCAAGGGTTGGAAAACTTGCTTTGAGCACATAGATACATATCTCTCCATTTCTCTCAAAAATCCCTAAGCTTGGTACCATTTCTTCATCACTACCAAGCACCACCATCACCACTCCATTTCCAGCAGCAAGGAGAGGTTTTTCAGAGGCTTAGAAGCAACATTCCTTGGTCCAAGAGGTAGCAAAGAAGTGATCTTCAAGGGTAAGACCATTTTCCCTTTTTTGTAGCACATTTTTGCACCATTGCTTAGGCCTATTTTCTTGCTGTTTTGGGCTCCGACCCTAACTGAAAGGGTCATTTTTTTGAGCCATTATTCATGTTTGTTTAAGGGCTCAACCCTGTTTGAGCCCCCCATTTGGTACTTGCTTCAATACCCTCTTAAATACCATAATCTTGCATGATATTTCTAGCCTATGTGTGACCTGTTTTTGAGCATGATATAAACTGTGAGTTGGCTTATTTTGAGCCCCTCTACAATATTGTAGAAGGGATCAACACTTTTGGGGGCCTCCATGTAGCACTTACCATTATATCCCTCTTTAGCCCCCATTTTTGCATGCTTTTTTAGGCTTATCTAGCTTCTGTTTTCGGCCATCATCAGAACTGAAAATGGCCATATTTTGACCTTCTTGGAATATCTCATTAAGGGTCTTTGGCTGTTTGGTGAATTCTTTGTATACCTCATGTTATAGCCTCTTGTTGGCCTATTTCTTGCATTGCATTTTGAGCATGTTTGCATACTGATATGAGGCTTTACTACTGTAAATGTTCATATTTTTAGTCCCTCTTCAATGTTGTAGAAGGGTATTTTTCCATTTGGGCTTTGCATCTACCACTTGTTTCATGACTTCCCTTGCGGAGCTATTTTGTATGCTATTTTAGCCCTACTTGTGATTGCTGTTTGGCCATGTTTTGTACTGTAAAAATGTGAGTTTTGGGGCTGCCTTGCTTCTGCTTTTTCATGTCATGTATCAATTATGCATGTATTGTATAGCTGTAAGCCATTTCGCGCACTTATCTTCGCATTTCGGGATCATTTCATGCATCGGGTATTATTTCGCCTCATTTCGGGGCTGTTTTGCCCCTCATTTTTCCACTGATTTTTGCATGTTTGCATATCATATTCCATGTCTTTGTCATGTCTCATTAGAGTGGCATTTCAGTGCCCGAGGGTCCGTTCTCGATTTGTGTGCCCGCGGACACGCACTTCGAGGTATCTTGTTTTCATCTGATGGCCTCCTATGTGAGTGTGGCTGAGGCTCTCTCATGTTGGTGTAAGCCCATTATTGCATTGGATATGCCATTTCATCCATAGCATTGTGTATGCCCGGTTGTGTATTACCTCGTATAGCGTGTATGCCATTCCATGACATTGTGTATGTTAGGGTTGCATATTAGCTACATTTCATGCATATCATGCATATTGCATCATGTTCGGGATAGGAGTTAGCCCGGGCACGGGAAACGAGGCACATTTCGTACTCCGAGCAACGGAACGGGTCTCAATTCCCAAGTCACCGATATCCGGATTATCCATGATGGAGTTCGGTTTTGTTGTAGCATTCATATGCATTCATCCTATATTGAGTTGTGCAATTCGGCTCCTCGGCCATCGTGCATCGATATGCGTGATTGGTGGCACGAGGATCGAGGTATGCATATATTTGTGAAATACATTGCTATGCCCCTTTCCTGCTCTCCGTGGCAGCAAAATGAAGAATCAGCAACTTTTCGGAGTCTGGCACGCATTTCGAAGAACATTACAAACAGAGGCTAATTGGGGCATCTCAGTGGATTTTCGCGTAAAGCAGCCCAAACATGCATCATTTCATTATCCGGAGCGGAGTCAAGGCAGTCCCTGGCTTGCATGCTAGTTTACAGTTTTTCTTAGTTAATCTGTTAATTAATTAGGAATTTGTATATTCGGACTGTATTATTCTTTCATTTGGGACTGTATTATTTATTCGGATCCTCTGTGAGAGGGCATAATTGTAATAAGTGTGGGTGAGTGTGATGTATGTCTTCCAACCCCACGTCTTTCTTCCCTTTTATTTAACCTGCTTATGATGGTTAGATTAGGGCATATTTCAATTAGCATCTGATGTAATGACATGTTTGCATCATTCATCTGTTTTTTATTTGCAGACTCGGCGCATCATACAAACCGCATTTGTATTTCAATTCCAAATTGAATACTTGTTAGTTGTAGCATTCCATATGCCATGTTTAGAATAATAGCCTGCTATAGCTGCATCTTTGCATGTGTTGCATTAGGCATTTTTGTATATTTAGGATCATGCATGATTTCTAATGAGCTTCTGTTTTGGCTCGGAGTACTCGGTGAGTTTTATGCTTTAGCATCCTTGCATGCGTGTGAGTGGTGCCATGAATAGCATGCTTACCATGAGGCTAACTGCTTATGTGATATAACTGCCTTGAATGCCTATGGGTGGAGGTTGAGTTACTTGAAGTGGAACAAATCATTGACTGTTTGTTTTAAAGCCCACTAGATAGTGGCAAAATCATGTTTTTCTAAGCCCACCCGAGGGTGACAAATCCACGTCTTAGCCTACCTGCGAGTAGCACCATCAAACCATTTTCAAACAAACAAACATGAAATGTTTAGTTCCACTTCAGGCGACCCAGTCTATACTTGTTTGCTGCGAGCATCACATAGTAACCTAGGCTAATAACCAGAATAAGAACATACAATGTTTTCAAAAATAGATATCATGGTTAGTAGAGGCCAGTCTTTGGCGGGTGGCGAATGCTCACAAGTGACCTTCCCAATCGTACCCAAGTTCGAGCGAGGCAACTTTGGTGATGACGGACATGTGGCCTTTGGCACCGAGTCAGGGTTTCCTAAATTTCCCATTAAAAAACATTTAGGTGGCGACTCTGTATCTGGCAAAGCAGTCCATGTTTGGCACTTCTTTCAAAAAAATTTGTTTTCAAAACGATTTGCCGGATTTGGACTCTTTGGTTCAAGATTAAGAACCATGACATTTGAGTCCTTCGAACTGTAGTGACCCAATATCGAACGAGCGGAGGACTCGCACTCCTTCCGGGATCGTTGGGGGCGTCTGATTTGGCGACTCTTTGAGGATTTAGAGAACTTGACTCGAACTCATGATATCTGGTTTTGACTACACTTGTGTGTTTCTTTGCATTGCATTTGCATTTGTGCGCCTAGGACACCGTGTTTGCCATCTGTTATTCCTGAGCGGGTTGCCGGAGGGTTGTCTTGTCAAGGCATGTCCATAAAATTTGGTGACCGTTCACGAACTCTGCCGATATAGAACACGAACCCCGGTTTCTGGGGCACCCTTCGACCATTCGACCTAGTCCATATTCGGATCCGTAGTGACCATTCCAAACTAGGATAGGTTGCTTACCCGTTTATAGGTTGTTTGAAACCGCTGTGTGCGTAGTAAAACCCTAGCTCGACAAAATAGGGCGAAACCCTACCCCAACATAGGGGTGTTTTGGCTCTCACTTATACGCTATGTGCTTGTTAGAGTATGTCTCTCTGAGGAATGCATGTATCGATCTATGAGTTTGGGCATCGAACTGCGGGCATCGATCGATATCGAGAATCGATTGTTTGCGGATATCGGATTGATTTGAGGAAACGGTAATCTGAGAACGATGATCGATGATTGAGGACAGTGTATTTTCAGCTTATCAACCGTGTGTTGTATGCCCGACTGTGTGTTGTGTGTTTATTTTAAGCTGTTATGCTGCCCGTTTATCTGGTTATTTATTTCCTTTTCGCTTTATTATCTTTTCGCTAGGGCAGTTTTTTAGCACGATTGATTCCGAACCAGTAGATACTCCCCAAGCACTTTGGACACGAGGTCACCGACTCAATCGATTCGAGGATCTGGTTGACGGACATCGATGTTCACTCTCTACCCTCGATTATCGAAGAAGGTCGAGGCGCGATTGTGTTAAAGCGAGGATCAGGACGAGGCTACTTTGTGATAAGCAGTCGAGTTGAGATTTACGTATACGCCATAGAGATACATTACGGTCATTGAGATGGAGCAATGAATACATCGAGGATGGAGGCGATGATCGCCAAATGCGAGCATAAACGGTCACGAGAGGATGCCATCCGCCATGGCGAATTGCTAAACAACAAGCATGATCATGGCCCGGCGAAGTGATCACTAAGTACCACATGAGAATCGGTCTGCTTCACATCAGATTCCCCCTCCACCAGCGGTTCCACTGCCTGGGCAGGCACCCATTGGTCAGAATACCCTCCCAAATCCACAGAATACCCTCCCGGACACCCAGAACACCCTACAATGTCGAGAATATCCAAGAGGACACCAACCTTCCAATCTGGCTCGCCCCTTCTGCCCATTGTCCAAGAATCTTACACCCAACCACCGGACTCCCCATTCGAGTTCGAGGTAGATCATCTGACTCTAAAGCGAGTAAGTTGGAGAAGCTTTTCAAGAAATCGCGATGGGTGAAGGCCATCGGACATCGAAGATGGGTACACCGGCGTGGCGTAACATTGCGAACCGATTCAAGATGCCGCAGTTGATCGTTTTGATGGGTCGAGGATCCTATGGTCCATCTCGGCTATTTTCGGACATCCTGAGGCCAATGGGCTAACGACCACAAAAGCTTTCCTGTTTGGCGAACTTTATCGGATTGTGGCGACCATTTGATGCGAAGTTAGAAGATGGCGTGAAAAAGAAATTTGGGATGAGATGGTGAGGCCTTCGTTGCCTGATGCTCGTACAATACGGATCGAGATTACAACCCGTGATCTCGAAGCAGCGAACAAGAACCCAAGGAGTCTTTCTCCGATTTTGTAACTAGATGGAGGGCAAAGGCGTCGATGATGACCTTGAGGCCTATAGACAAAGATCAAATCCGGATGATTGTGCGCAATCTCAACGAAACTCATCACGAAGATGATCGTACTCCCATTTCCCACCTTCTCGGTTACGAGATGGGGGTCTGGATCGAGATCGATGAAGCAAGGTCGATCGACGGGACCGGGAGTAGCCGAAGGACATTCAACCCATAATAACGCGCGAGGCGAGTGGTATTTGCAAACACAAGGACTTTGGAGGTCGGTATGGTCACCACCACTTCCCTCCCCATTCAAGGCCCTGGCGCCACACCCTTTTCGAGACATCCGGGAGGCGTACCCAAGCCCGAGATATCGATCCGAGGCCAAAGAACCTTCACTCCACTATACATGCCTTTGTCCAAGGCTCTCGAGGTTCTAATCAAAAGGGCATCTGAAACCCCTAGAGTGAGGCCATTACCAAATCCACTCCCCATTCCACAACCGGCCAAATCTTTGTGCGTACCACAATGACATAGCCATGATCTGAGACCAATGTTTCGGTGCGTCCACGAGATTGAGGACCTCGTTGACAAAAATATTATTCTGCCTCCCGAAAGACCCAACGTCACAACCAACCCCACTCCACATAACCAAGATCCACCACCCAAAAGAGTCAACCTCATCAAAGCGGGGTCGTGTCCTGATCCTAGTATTTATATTACTCCCTCTCACCTACCCAAGCCGGAGGTGATCCTTCTGGCCTTGACTTGTGCATGTTGGACACCTTCACAACCCAATCTGAGCAGTAGTGACCTCGAAGATGGAACAAGCGGAGTTTGAGAGGAGAGTGAAATTGTTGCATCTGGGATTGAGCGACTGGGAATTATCTTTGGAGAGTCTATGATCAGCGGATACATCCTACCGATGGGCGATCGAATGAGTGTGGGGCTGCGAAAAATTTGAAGCGTGCATGATTCGGGGGAGACTTGAACAAAGGCGAGATGATCGACAACGATGGAAGGGACTTTGCCAACCTCCGGTTCTTCAACGACCGAGAATCGAGGATGCAACAATCAATGGTTTGAATATGAAGTCGGCGAAGATTACGGATGGTTAGATGATCGGCCGGATGTCGTGGAACTTCAAAAAGCAAGGCGGCGAGACAAGGGTATCAATGATGGTAGGAAGGCCGAGAGTCGAGAATGGATTGGGAGGCGCGGTACAAAGAATTTCGCTTGGGATCAAGATATTGTGAAAACTGAACAACAAATCGTGCTAACGCGCGAGGAGCAAGAGAAGAAGTGGGATTCTGAGTGAATCCGGAAAGCCAAGAACCATGAAGAGGTTAAAAGTCTTTGCGAGCGAGTAGGATATCTTTGTGAGCATATGGAATGAAAATGCGAGAGTACAAACTTGCCAGAACCAGATAGGTGTCTGTTGAACGTTAGCGGAATGTGGTGGGAAGACGATGACTTATGTCTTGCCCACACGGATGAAGATTGGGCAGGCGCCCAACTAGATGATACTTGGTACCTCGACGAGGTGGACCACATGACTAGGAGCGGGCGGTACTTCAAGCCCCCACACCTAGACCAACCCGAGACATCTGGAAAAGATGAAGAAGTTGAGAAACAGGGAGAGAAGCAAATTGAAGAAGAAGCTATACTGAGACAGTTAAAGAAGATACAGGCAGATATCTCCATCTGGGGACTGCTTATGGCGTCAAGGGTACATAGAAAGGCCGTCCTATCTGCTATGGATAAGGCCAAACTCTCCATTGATACTATACCAGAGTAGCTGGTTGGACTGGTTTTTCCGGGAGGAGGTTTCCCGGCATTAACCTTTTCAGATAAAGAACTGCCGCCTGAGGGCGTGAATCATAACAAACCCCTCTACATCTCCGTGGAATGTAGAGATAAGTGGATACCGGTGGTACTTGTTGATCTGATTCGCTATCAATGTGCTTGACGGAAGCGGCATATGCTGTCGGGTTGAAACCCACGGACTTCATACCAACCACTCGGTGATCAAAGCTTACGATAATACTAGTAGAAGTGATGGGCCTTGTCAAGATTCGAGCCCGGGTTGGTCGAGGACAACACAACATCGAATTTCATGTCTTGGGCGTTCCGCAACCTTCAACTTACTCTTGGGCGGCCGTGGTTGCACCAAGTAAAGCGATCTCTTCCACTCTACACGGATGTTGAAATACCCTCACGGGAAGGGGTAGCTATTGTCTTGAAATTCATCCATCCACCGCCGGAAGTGTCTACACGATTTGGAAATCGAGCACAGCGGAGGATATGTTCTTATCGGGGTTCACTTTGGCGAGAGGCCGGGTAGTCTGGAATATTATGGTACATGAATGAAGGTGTGTGCGTCGATGCTCAATCCGTTTACCTCATAAACAAGCTACAACATATTCCGGGATGGGATTAGGAAGGAGCGGCGAGAAAAGAATTCGCGTTGGCGAAGTGCCACACAACCCGCATACCTTTGGTGGGTTATCGCCCACCAAAGAGGATTTGGGTGAGAAGGAAAAAAATGGCGATAGAGCAGGCGAAGCAGTGAAACCTTTTAAGTTAATGCAGGCCCATCGAGTACCTTGAGCAGGCTTCGTCCGGGAGGGAGAACTTTCCATTTGTGGCTTTCGAGCCATGGCTAAAGCGGAGAAAGAAGCGCGTGCAGGCTTTGAGATCTTCTTTGACTGTAACTACCGGGGATAGCGTTGCCACCAGCGAGCAGACCCATCGGTGAGGTTGAGTAGAATAAAGCGATGGATCTGAGGGCCTGAAATTGGAAATGGGGTATAGCAGCATGTCTCCTCTCTAATCCTCCGATCGACCAAGAGTGCTTGGGGGATAACTTCGTGGTCTCCATGATTGGGGATGGAACGGCGGTGGGCCTACCAGCAGCTATCTTGGATGCATCAATCGCACCCTCTCTCACTGGCGATCTGAGGAGGATTTTTGTCCAGCGACAAGTCAGGTAGTGAGCCGGAATCTGATTCCACCGAGTCTTGTGAGTCGGAATCAGGTTCCAGCTCGACTGAGTCTGAGTCTGGTACTCCTGGGGAAGCTAACCCGGATGCCACAGTCCTGTCTAGGTCGTCTTTTTCCTTTTCATTTGAGTCTGTTGTAACCGATGAATCGGACGATTTGGATGTGCCTAATGAGAATGAACTATCTGTGGTTTCCAAGTACTTTTCTGTGCCCTTGATTTATTGCATTAATTTGGACTTTCAAAACTTTGATGAAAATGACGAGGATGAAGTTCCTCCGGTTTTACAACGTTTAATTGAACAAGAGCAAGAGAGATTTGTTAAACCATTAATGGATGAAATCATTACCGTGAACATTGGTACTGAGGAGGACCCATGGTGGTCGGATCGGGTCCATGTTGTCTTTGGAGGAACGAGCTTAGTCGCTTTATTAAAAGATTTCAAAGATGTTTTCGTGGTCCCTCGAAGACATGCAGAGTTGATCTGAGATTATGCGACATCGGATCCTTGACCCGAGGCCCGACACATCAGCGAAACTTCGAAGGATCGCCCAGATTGGGCTCTTAAGATTAAGGAAGAGGTCACCAAGCAAATCGGCCAAGCTTTCATTTGGTATCTGAATATCCGACTTGGTTGGCCAACATTGTTCGGTCTTAGAAGAAAGATGGCTGGATCGGTGTGTATAGACTTGAGGATTTGAGCGAGCTAATGAAGGGCGACTTTCCCTTACCGCACATCGATGAGTTGGTAGACTTCACGGCGGGGCATGCATTGCTCTCATTCATGGATGGCTTCTCGAGGATACAACCGGATAGTGATGGCACGAGAAGATAGGGAAAAAGCGCATTCACCACCCGTAGGGACATCTACTACCGGTAATGCCGTTTGGGTTGAAGAATCTTTGGAGCTATTTATCAGCGGGCGCAACCACAATACTACATGATATGATCCACAAGGAGGTTGAGGTGTATGTGGGCGACATGATTGTCAAGTCCAAGGAAAGAGGGCCACTACTTGCCTTGCATAAGTTTTCCAAAGGATCGGAGAATTCGGTTCTTGGCTAAACCCTCGAAATGTACATTTGGTGTTCTGAGGGAAAAATCTTTGGGGTTTCTGATTACACAAAGAGGCGTCGAGGTCGATCCTTCTAAAATCAAGGCCATCTTAGAAATGCCACCACCAAGGACTGAAAAGGAGGTACAAGGCTTTCTGGGTAAAGTGCAATTCATAAGACGGTTTATTTCAAAATTAACCTTGACTTGTGAACCACTTTTTTGCCTCCTGAAGAAAGGAAAAAAGTTCTAATGGGACGGCCGATGTCAAGCTGCATTTGAACATATCAAAGAATATTTACAGAACCTACCCGTTTTATCGCCACTAGAACTGGGGAAACCGTTGATTTTGTATCTGTCAGTAACTGAAACTACAATGGGCTGCATGCTTGCACAAGAATCAGAAGACAAGGTGGAGAGAGCCATATACTATCTCAGCAAGAAGATGCTGGAGTATGAGACCCGGTATACACCGTTGGAAAAGGCTTGCTTAGCTCTGGTATGGGCTACCAGGAAGCTGTGGCACTACCTGTTAGCTCACTCTGTAATGTTGGTTTCACGACTTGATCCCATCAAATATCTTTTCGAGAAACCAGCACTTACAGGTAGGCTAGCTCGTTGGTTGCTATTGCTCTCCGAATTTGATCTCACGTCGTGACATGCAAGTCGATGAAAGGAAGAAGCGATGGCGAGTTCCTTGCAGACCACCGGTTGAGGAGATGAAGCGATTGAGTACTGTTCTGGATGAATCAATTACATATCGACGATGAAACTTGGGCGATGTATTTTGGTGGAGCGTCAAATCAACATGGGTATGGGATAGGAGTGTTCTTGATAGCACGACAATTCTGTATCCCTCTCGCCTTCAAACTCCAATTCAAAGTCTCGAACAATGAAGCGAGAATCTGGCGTGTATTCTTTGGTCTAAAGCGACCACGGAACTAAGGGCAAGGCAGGTTGGGCGTCATTGGGGATTCGAACCTTGTTGTGTCTCAAGCTAAAGAGGGAAAGTGAAAGAGGAAAAAATGATGATGTATCACCAAACCTTGGATTTCTTGATCCTCGGTTTGAGAAGCTAAGTTTTACTCATCTACTAAGAGAACAACGAGGTTCGCAGATTCTTTAGCAACTCTATCATCTATGATAGACATCCGTGTGGAGTCGAATCGTCCGATCATCATCGATCGAAATTTGCACTGCCTATGAGTCGATTGCGACCATAGATGAAGTTCAGGATGAACACTCACAGTATTACGACATCTGGAACTTCTTGGAGAAAAACATACCCACGAGGGTAAATGCCAAAGACAAAAGGGCAATCGAGGAGAATGGCGATTCAGTTCATCATCTGCGAGGTAAAGCGTATAAGCGGGGTCACAGGAATGCATAAAGCGTGCGTTGATGCGAAGAGTCAGCGTCGATGGAAGCCATCCACGGGAGAATGTGGTGCACACATGAATGGGGTAATGTTGGCACGGAAGATTCTCGAGGGGTTATTCTTGGTCCACCATGGAGGAGGATTGTATTAGTTTCGTCCGTGATGTCACAAGTGTCAAATTCATGCAAATCGCATGAACATCCGCCGTCAAAAGGCGTATAACATGACCGCCATGGCCGTTTTACATGCAGGGAATTGATGTAATCGGAGCTGTCATGCCGAAGGGGTCGAATAGGCATGAGTTCATCTTAGTAGCGATAGATTATTTCACAAAGTGGGTCGAGGCCCAATCTTATGCGGTGTTGAAGGCTTCGCATGTAGCAAAATTCATCAGAAACAACATCATCTGTCGTTACGGGGTCCCAAATGAAATCGTTTCAGACAATGGTTCCCACTTCAAAAAGGAGGTGATTGATTTGTTGGAGAAATATAATGTGGCTTTTCATAAGTCATCTACCTACCGGCCGCAAACTAATGGAACAGTTGAGGCCGCCAACAAGAATATCAAGCGCATACTACAGAAGATGGTGGAAACCTACCGGGACTAGCCAAATAAGTTGCCGTTTGCTCTATGGGGCTACAGGACTTCAATCAGAACTTCTACTGGGGCGACTCCGTACTCATTGGTTTATGGGATGGAGGCCGTTCTGCCTATCGAGATTGAGGTCCCGTCATTACGAGTATTGACTGAGTGCCAGATAGTCGAAGTGGATTGGCAGCAAAGCAGATTTGAAGAACTCATGCTTTTCGATGAAAGAAGGGTGAAGGCACTGTACCACGTCCAAAGTTATCAACGCAGAATCGCCCGGGCTTTTAACAAGAAGGTTAAGTCCAGGAATTTGAAAGAAGGAGATTTGGTACTCAAAGACAACCAAGCCCCCATCCACGACCCAAGGGGCAAGTTCAGACCCAATTGGACTGGTCCCTACATTATTAAGTCAATCTGGTCAGGTGGAGCTGTGGTTCTGATGGATCTAGATGGCTTAGAGTTTTCCCAACCGATCAACATGGACAAGTTGAAGAAATACTACCCCTGAGAGGCTCGCTAAGCGAAAACCGAAAGGCGACCTAGGCAAAATTGAGCATAGAAAATTTGAAATTATAAAAAGCGGAGCTTGCAAGGTTGAAAACCAAAAGGCGGCCTTGGCAAAAGTTAGCGCAAAGGAGAGTAAAAATACCCGGCGAACCTAAGCACGGAACTACATAAGGCTTGATTCCCGTCTTTGGGATCGTGGCGACTTCATCCTGAAGTTCAGCCACAATCTTTTCCCCGATCAACTTTGTCCATTTGATCATCTCAGTTATCTCTATTCATCAGCATTTATCGTGATCTCCAGTACAGTACTATCCAGACTAGGGGCAACTTTCCGTTGCTATGAATTGCCGCGGTACTATCCAGACTAGGGGCAACTTTCCGTTGCTATGAATTGTCGAGGCACTTTTCAGACTAGGGGCAACTTTCCAGTTGCTAGGATTCGGGGCTGTGCGTCTTAGTGACAGATCTCAGGCGTGTCCAGTTCTGATCCATATCGAAAATAGTTTTGAAAAGTTTTAATAAAAGTTGACTTTGCTCAAAATTAATCTTTTAACAACTAAGACCATTTTTGGACCAAAGCGGAGAATTTTCAGTACCACAACCTTCAATTTCATTGATTTCAAAACAGAGTTCTCTTGCCCTTGTATACAATTGAAGTTGCTTTTTATTACACTCATAAAGAAAACTTGAAAGTACTAATAAAGCAATAAATCTGGGGCATAGTCAAGTCAGGTGTCCCTGTGCCCCCTCCCAGAGCTAGTCGAAGCCTCTGACGCCAACCTAGGCCCAATCTGTGCCTCCTCATTGAGCCAATCCCAGCACTCGTCAGATAAAGTGCAACTGAAAATAGGGGTGGGGGGTAGGAGCTCTCTAGTCCTCCAGGCCATAGTATGTCGGGCAAGGTGTGCACCTCGGACCAGGAAAGTGACCGGATACTCAATCCCCTCCGGAGGGCAAGTTTGATCATGACCAAATTGACGCAGAATACGGAATGGGAAGTAGAATACGCAGTGAGTCAAGCCGATCAACCGGATCCCCGTATCCTGGAGCATGCTATAGGTCATCGCCAGAAGGTTAAGCCAAGGACAGCGCCAAGCAATGCGATCAGCTGACAAATTGCACATCCATTCAAACCACCATCCCTCATCAAGGGCGTCAACTAGGCGCTGTCGAAAGAAGTAGCCGCGGGCTGAGTAAGCAAGGCACGAGTCCACAACTTGCAATATATCCATCAACCATATCTGGGGAGGGATGAAAAATGAGAGAATAAAGAATAGAGAGATGTGCGATGAAAGAAAAGCGAGATGAGGGTTTTGTGAGAAAAACCGAGCCTGAGGGCCGAGTGATGTGAGCAAATACATATGTGAGATCGGGTGGGAAACATTACCTGCAGCAGTAGTGGACTCCCTGCAAATCTAGTCGTCTCCCGGCGGTAGAAGGCATCCAAACCCAGCAATGTCTCAGCCAATGTCATGGCGACACAGCTCTTTCCTTTCCTCAAGCCTTGAGCGACTTCAATCAAACGGATGCTAGCTCCTCCGGAGCCCGAGACAAACAGAAAATGAGATAGCATGCACAAGCATAGCGCATGTTGTCGGAAACCTTGCCAATGATGGTCGCTGCGGTCACCGGCATCAGAGAATCGGTAAATCAAGCTCGGGATATCCAACATCCCGTTACAGATCAGAGATCGAGCATCATGCGCATTGAGACCGCACATCCGCCCTAAAGCTTGGACGTGGCCAAAACGAGGCTGAGGCAAGATCTCTTTTGAGCGTTCAGACTCCATCAAGACTTGAAAATCTTCGAAAGTGGGACATACCTCTTGCCCTCCGAAGCTGAAGACATGCGTCACCGGGTTCCAAAATCTCACTGCAGCATGGAGGAAAAGAAGATGCAGTGGAGTCCGGCCCAACGTGAATAGTGCATTCAAGCCGAAACCCCAGAAATTTAACTTTTCCGAGCCATCTAAAGAAGAGATCCAAGATGTGAGATTTTCTACGAGAAATGCCTCCATTTTTGTGCAAAGCAGTGATGAAATGAAAGAGTTCCAAAGTTGGAGCTTTATAGGGAGGGGTAAAACACTATTCCAGGACAAGTGTCAGAATTCTAGGAGTTACAAGAAATGTGGCCAGCCGGCCACCTATTCTAGCAGGCCGACCATCCTTGTTTCAAAAACTGGCCGGCCAACCACCTTTCAGTCCCCAGATGCAAAATGTGGCCGGCCATGCAT
Source organism: Camellia lanceoleosa (assembly GCA_025200525.1). Lineage (NCBI taxonomy): Eukaryota > Viridiplantae > Streptophyta > Magnoliopsida > Ericales > Theaceae > Camellia > Camellia lanceoleosa. The sequence goes on along the minus strand of CM045760.1, from coordinate 152,774,720 downwards.
TGGTCCTGCTTTGCCCTCCGGAAGGAAGTTTGAGGCATTTCTATGCATCGGGAATGTCAAGGGCCTCCATTTCTCTCAGTTTCGGATGCGTTCCATCACCCAGATCGTTCGTCTGAAGTACGCTCTGTTTTGTTTAACATTGTTGTATTTTGCTTATCGAGTTGTCGTTTTGTTTATCGAGTTGTAAGTTTTGTCGAGCTGTCGCATTTTGTGTTTTGACAAGTTACTTTTTGTTTACGCAATTTTGTTAAGTCCTGTTTATCGAGTCGTTAACATTGTTGTATCTTGCTTATCGAGTTGTGAACTAGCTAAGATTCTGTTATTTCTTAGTGAGTCAAGTTGTTTGATTTGTTGCATCGGTTCATTACCTAACCCGGTAAATACACAAGGCACATTCCCATTCAATTCCATTTTTGTGCAGAATGATGCGATACGATGCTAAGAGTTTCAAATACAACATCTTTTCAAAGGCTGTTTCATTCCATCATGTTTTACAACAAAATAAAGGTACAAGTTTTACAGAAAATAAAATTGCCTAACAATATGCAAAGTGCTACAAACTACTAGCAAAAAGTAAAATAAAGCAGGAAATAGCATCAATATCCTCGGGAGCGGGAATGAGAGGGCCCCCTCATCCTCTTCTGCGGGACAACCTCTGCACCATCATCACCGTCCGGGTCGGAGCTGTCATCCTCAGGATCTCCCTCAGCCTCACCTCCACTCCCGGAACCAAGGCCGGAGCCTTCCTCCACAGCAGATGTCTCTGATTCACGGTCTGCGACCTCCTCCTCCTCATCGGGCTCCACAACATGTGCCCTACGTCTGCGAGACGACCCCGCTCCTCGAGCTCCTTGAAAAGACCTAGATGGCCCAGCTCTCTGAAAAGGCCTAGATGGTCCAGCTCCCTGGGAGGGCCCAGATGGCCCAGCACCTCGAAAAGATCCAGACGATCGACCTCCCTGAGAAGGCCCGGGTGGCCCGGCCCGCGGCGGAGCATATACAAGAGACATCTGAAAATGAAGAGTTCAATACATCAGTTCAAATATGAAAAGCAGATGCAAGTACAATATGTGAGTGGGGTGTGTGTCAGATGTGCTCTACGACCTATCAATCTGGAGAATGTTCAAAACCAGCATGTCATCAGAAATATGCTAAATACAGGAAAGATGGACAGTACCTATACACCCATAATGGCCAACTGTGCCTCCCTCCGTAGGATCATGCTCTCGAATGTGGCCAGCATCCCAAGCATCTCATCCATGTACTCAACTGGAGGCTACAGATACAAATGCAAAACTATCAGTAAATGAATGAATGTCCAGATATCTGACTGATAAATCAAAGCTGTAAAACATACAGGGGGTGAATCAGAATCTCTGACATATCTGTGGTCAGGAAAATGAGGCTTTAGCGAGACCTGGTAAGGAGTCCCAAATCGCCAACTCGTCAACTCGGTCGGCATATCTGGCCACCCAGGATGATGAAGAGTCGGAGGGATCGGGGGAATCGACCCACCCCCACCTCGAGACGTACCAGCCCTGCTGGAGGAGGGGATATCCGTAGCACGAGCCCGACTCGAAGATGGTATACCAGTGGACCTCAGTGGCGGAGTACGCACTCCCGTCATGGGAGGCATCAGATATGTGTGACGATAAGTGGCGTAGTCCCCCTCCGTAAGGTGTAGCAAAGCTTCGATACCCTGCATAGCGCTAACGACCTCCTAGGTAGAGAGTCTATCAGCAGTCCGCATAGTGGCTGGAGGTCCGGCAGAGGTCTGAAGTGTACCCCATACCGGCGAGCGTTCCCCGAACCATGCTCTACCAACGGTCCTTCAGCGAGGAACTGTCTTGGGAGTTACCCGATCCTCCGGGATACTGATATCGGAGACCATCACCCAAGACCGCCCAGGGCTGCCACGTAATCTGCGGATAACCAGTGCATAAATCAATCAGAAATCGAGAATATACAAGGCAGATCAAAGATGAAAATGAAAGGCGAAATCTTGAAATACCTCCGTCGTCCGAGCATTGTCAAAATCTTGCCATGAGATGGAAGAGTCTCTCGAGGTCTCGATCGGTCTTGGCCTTGAATACCAAGGAATCTGGGGTCATAAGGGCCTGCCACCTCCATCTCGGGGCTAACGTCGGAAAAATACGTAGACCCATAGGTGAGAAAAGCAATGCAAAATGTAAATACAAAGCTGGCGAGGGCAAAATCTGAGGATGTAAAGTGCGCCGTGTGTGCAATGAACAAGTAATGAGGAGCAGAAATGTAAATCAAGGGGACAGAACGTACCTCCCAGGCTCTCCAATAGCCACCGAGTAAGTCTCCCCGCCCACGAGAGGCCGCGCTCATATAGCAATAGAGGGTAGCCAAGCCGGCGCCACCCCAGTCGTACCGACCGACCTGTGATAGGTCCACTAGGGCGCTCAAGAGATACAGCCCGACAGTGTTCCCCCTATCAGCAAACAGAGTGGTGCCAAAGAGGAACATAAGGAAACCATGGGCGTACTGCTCAATCTCCTTAGGAGACTCGGGCTCCATCCCCTCCCTCCGAAAATGGGAAGAGAACCAGGTGTACCGGACTCTCCCGGAAGCTCTGTCCACAGGCCGGCGAGCCCCCAACAGATGTACCCAAGCGGCCTCCCATTCGCCCATATCCTCGTCATAAGGAATGGGCCAACCTCCTATGTCTAGGCAGTAATGCAGCCAAAATCTAAGCGGGGTCATGGTCGATCCCGGTGGCGAGAAAAAGTGGAATTGGTGGTGTCCCACCATCTCTCCTGGCGGCTAACAGTGTCCTATTGGCGGGACAATGTGATAACCCTCTGTGAAGGCCCGAACCTGCTAAATCAACTAAATCCGGACAGACCTCGGGAGCTCGGTCATACCACTCTTCGCGGCGGTAGAGCCATATCCTGCGCCTGATGCGAGCCAACCTGCGTTTAGAATGAATGCATGTGTTAGAATGAAATGAACAAGCCGTGTGCAAATCAAATAAATGAGCTGTGTGCAAATGACATGAATGAGCCGTGTGCAAACGTAAGTAAATGAACTATGTGTTAAGAAAATCAGAGTTTGGGACTGCGTGTTCTACTCTCAATCAGTGTGGGCTGTGTGTTCACCATCAACTTGGACTGTGTGTTTAGAAAATCAGAGTTTGGGACTGCGTGTTCTACTCTCAATCAATGTGGCCCGTGTGTTCACCATCAACCTGGACTGTGTGTTCAGAAAATCAGAGTTTGGGACTGCGTGTTCTACTCTCAATCAATGTGGGCTGTGTGTTCACCATCAACCTGGACTGTGTGTTCAGAAAATCAAAGTTTGGGACTGCGTGTTCTACTCTCAATCAGTGTGGGCTGTGTGTTCACCATCAACCTAGACTGTGTGTTCAGAAAATCAGAGTTTGGGACTGCGTGTTCTACTCTCAATCAATGTGGGCCGTGTGTTCACCATCAACTTGGACTGTGTGTTCAGAAAATTAGAGTTTGGGACTGCGTGTTCTACTCTCAATCAGTGTGTGCCGTGTGTTCACCATCAACTTGGACTGCGTGTTCAGAAAATCAGATTTTGGGACTGTGTGTTCTACTCTTAGTCAGTGTGTGCTGTGTGTTCGACAAATCTGTGTTTGAGCCGTGTGTTCAATTCTTAACTAGTGTGTACCGTGCGTTCACAATCAATCAATGAGCCTAGTGTTCAGAAGTTCAAGTGTTTAAGCCACATGTTCAGGATACAAGCAAAGTACTATGTCATAAGCTAAACTGTGTGTTCAAGCATGGCAAAGGTATGAAATGCATGAAAAATACAGAAAATGACATAAAATACCTCTCGTGCCTCGTAAGAGAGGTGATGCTCTGGCTCTCGCAGAAGTAGATCTCCGGGTGCCCGATCATTGAAGTCAGTAAAATGACGAAAAATGGCCCGCGGAAGAATGTGCACCGACGGGGCGTATCTCTCAGGAATAAATGGTCGGACCCTCGGGGGTAGCGTCATAATATCGAAATCATCCCCGGCACCTGGAGGACCTCCACCATGAGGGAAATTACCCGCTATTTCGAAAAATCTGCAAAAGGAGCAAAAAATGAGCAAAAATGAGCCAAAATTAGAAAAAGTCAACAAAAGTCAACTCTCGGGAAATGGAAAAGTCAACTCCCGAGAAAATCTTCCAAATATTGAGACAAACTTACCTCAAGTGGTGAAAATGAGAAAAGAAGCCCCGAAATCAAAATTTAATCGGTCCAAAATGCTTTAAATCGAATGTTTTTGCGAAAACAACTTGCGTGGGAGGTTGAAAAGCGCGTATAAAGTGCAGATCTGAAGGAGAAAATGGTTTAGGAAGCAAGAGGAGAAGTTTTACATGTTGTGGGTGTGAGCTCGAAGTGAATGGATGAGAGAATATAAAAGAAAATGAGGTGGAAAGACCAAATTGCCTTTGTTTTTGGCGGATGGTAGGTCACCTTTTACTGGCCCAGGCCATTTGCTTTTGAAACGGCGGCCTCCTTGGACAAATAGCTGGCCGGCCATGTCCCCCACATGCTCACCTAGCTCTCTGCAAATTTTGAGGAAGATTGGAGTTCCCGGGACCTGAAAAAGTTAAAGAAAAGTGCACTTTCTGGCGCGAAATTGCTCCGCCGGAACTTCAGCTGCAATTTCTAACATGTGTCTCATCATTACTCATCAAAATCAGAGTGTATCCTTTTTGAGCATGTTGTAACCTCTCCGGGAGGTGAACCAGAGGCTGCGATCGAGTCGCCTTCGCCGAAATGCGCGTTTCTTTACTCGTTGTTTCGCAACAAACGGGCACCCTGATTTATGCTCGTTTTGCATTGTTGTGCACATGACTTGCCTTCTCGTGAGCATTTTGCATCGTCATGCATGTTTCTTGGTATACCATATGTAACAAGCCCGCGAGGGACCTCGCTACAGTTCGGACTCGATTTTGTCGCGGTTCCAAATCTTGAACCAAAGAGTCCAAATCTGGCAAATCGTTTTGAAGGAAAACAGATTTTTTGAAAGAAGTGCCAAACATGGAATTTGCTTTGCGGATATGATCGCAATCTAAATATTTTTAAAATGGGAAATTTAGGAAACCCTAACTTTCGGTGCGAAAATACGTGTCGTCATCACCAAAGTTGGCTCGGGAACTTGGATACGATTGGGGAAGGTCACATCGTGAGCACTCCCGCTCGCCCGGTCAAAACCGGCCTCTACTAACCATGATATCTGTTTTTGAAAAGTTTGTGAGTCCTTATTCGGGTTATTAGCCTAGGTTACTATGTGATGCTCGCAGCAAACAAGTATAGACTGAGTCGCCTGAGTTGGAACAAAACACTTCATGTTTGTTTGTTTAAAAATGGTTTGATGGTGCTACCCACAGGTAGGCTAAAATGCGGATTTGCCACCCTCGGGTGGGCTTAGGAAGCATGATTTTGCCACTATCTAGTGGGCTTAAAACAAACATTTGATGAATTGTCCCAATTCAAGTAACTCAACCTCCACCCACAGGCATTCAAGGCAGTTATATCACATAAGCATATAGCCTCATGGTAAGCATGCTATTCTGGCAACACTCACACGCATGCAAGGATGCTAAAGCATAAAACTTACAGAGTACTCCAAGCCAAAACAAAAGCTGATTAGAAATCATGCATGATCCTAAGCATACTGAAATGTCTAATGCAACACATGCAAAATGCAACTATCCTTGAGCTCGGCTACTCTAAACATGGTATATGAGATGCTCAGTTAGCATGTATTCAATTTGGAATTGAAATCAGATCACGGTTTGTATGATCGCCGAGGCTGATCGTGCAAAAAGCAGATGAATGATGCAAACATCTTGTCATCTTTGTATGCTAATTGAAATATGCCCTATATCTAACCATTGTAGCGGGTAAGTAAAGGGAAAGAAAGACGTGGGGTTGGAAGACATACATCACACTCACACATCCTTATTACGGTTGTGCCCTCATGGCGAAGGTCCGAATAAATAATACTACAATCAAATAAAAGAATATTACAATCCGAATATCTGATTCCTAAGTAATTAGTAATCAAAAGCGGTAAATGCGCCGGGCGGTACGCCTTGCTTCCGATGTATGTTGTATGTTGCACCAGAGCGCCTCGAGCCAATCCTTTGGGATGCCCCAATTAGCATCTGTTTGCGATTTCTCAAAGTCTTGGCGCGGACTCGAAAAGTTGTTGGTCCTCGATTTTCTATATATGAGAGAAGCGAGAAAAGGGCATAGCAATGTATTTTCACAAATATATGCATTCTTGATCCTCGTGCCACCAATCACGCATACCGATGCATGATGGCGAGGAATCGGCACAACTCAATATAGGATGAATGCGGATGAATGCTACAATAAAACCTAACTCCATCATGGGTAATCCCGAGTGTCGGTGACTTGGGAATTGAGACACACTCCGTCACTCGAGTCTGGAATGTACCTCGTTTCCGTGCACAGGGCTACCACCTATCGAACACGATGCAACATGCATGGTATGCATGAAATGTAGCTAATATGCGATCTAACATACACAATGCCATGAAAATGAGTAACCTCGAAATGCGTGCATATGGGCACGCAAACCGAGGTAATGCATGAATGCAATCTAAGATACAACCTAGGATGCACAATTCGGAAGAAAATGAGATGAAAGTAAGATGCCTCGAAAAGGGTGCCCAAGAGCACGAAAGCCGAGGCGAGGATGAAATGAGAAATCATATAAAACTGAAGTGCCTCAAAATGCGTGCATGCACATAATAACCGGCGATGATGAAATGAAATCGGATAAAACCGAAGTGCCTCAAAATCGTGCCCTTGAGCACATAAACCGAGGCGATGATGAAATGAGAAATCGGATAAAACCGAAGTGCCTCGAAATGCGTGCCCACGGGCACGTAAACCGAGGCGATGACAAAATGGAATGAAATGGCAAACGGAATGCAATGATGGGCTTACGCCAACGAGAGAGGGCCTCAGCCACACTCGCATAATTGCCGTCGGATAAAAAGAGGTGCCTCAAAGTGCGTGCTTGCAGACGCATAAGCCGATGATGTCTGAGCATGAAAAATGCAAATCGGGCTTACACTAACATGAGAGGACCTCGGCCGCACTCACATAAGATGCCGATGAATGAAAGCGGAGTGCCTCGAAGTCGCGTGTCCATGGAGCATAAGCGAGGCAATGCACTAAAGCATGAAATGACATGGAAAATGATATGAAAGCATGCAAACCAAATTCAGCAGCTAAATGAAGGGGAAAACAGCCCCGAAATGGTACGAAATGACAGTCAATGCATGAAATCATCCCGAAATGTGATTTTAAGTACCCGAAATGGCCTACGGCTATGCTAAACATGCAAAATTGGTACATGAAAGCAAAAACAGTAGCAAGGCAGCCCCAAAAATAGCAACTTTTCAGTACAAAACATGGCCAAATTGTGAGCATAGATATGGCAACAATGGCATGCAAAAATGGGGGAAAAGAGGGGAATTACAAAGAAAGTAGTATATACAATGCTCAAACCAAAAAAAACAGTTCTACAACATTAAAGAAGGGCCAAAAATATGTACATTTACAAGAGATGACATCCCCCAAAACAGTATGTAGATATGCTAAACATGGCATGCAAAATAATGTGCCAAAAGGGGCTACAACATAAGGTACCAAAAGCATACACCAAATGACCTAAGACCCTTAACAAAACATGAAGAATAGGCCAAAATAAGGCACTCTCTAAGCCTGATGAAGGCTGAAAACAGAACTAATAAGCCTAACAAAGCATGCAAAATAATGATCCAAAGATAGGTATTGAGACAAGTAGTATATAGAAGATTCAAACAGCAAAATTTCCTTCTACAATCTTGAAAAGGAGCCCAAGATATGCATATTTACAGTATATGGAAGCCTCAAAATCAGAATAAAATCATGCTAGAAATGCCATGCAAAATAGGGCCACCAAAGGGGCCATAAAGAGAGGTGGTGCTAGCTTTCACCAAACAAGGTTGAGCCCTTCTTCAATGTTGAATAAGGGCTCAAAATAAACCCACTCACAGTATATTGCATGCTCATACACAGATTACTCATAAGGCAAATAAAGCATGCAAAAATAATGGCCTAAAGAGTGATATTGAAGGAAGTATGTCATGGAGATACCAAATAGGGTTGAGCCCTTCTACAAAGTTGTAGAGGGGCTCAAAATAAGCCTAAAACCAGTAAGGGTCGGAGCCCAAAACAAAAAGGAAATAGGGCAAAAGAATTGATGGAAAATTATGCTAGAAAAAGGAATTAGTGGCTTACCCTTGGAGACAAGTCTTTTGCTACCTCTTGGCTTCAATTTGTTGCTTCTTGGCCTCTGGAAAACACCCTTGCTGCTGGAATGGAGGTGGTGATGGTGGAGCTTAGGGTTGATGAAGGAATTAGCTAGGAAGCTTGAAGGTTTTTGAGCTTTTGGCTATGAAAATGGAGGTTAGGGAAGATGAAGTATTGAGGTGAATTGTTCCAACCCTAGCAAAGGAGGAGTTGGACCCTTTAAATAGGCAAGAAAATGGTGTAAAAGGGGAGGGAAAAGCACCCAAGCTTTCCCTCCCAAAATATCCCCCGGATGCCCGGGATATTTTGAAAAATATCCGGACAGCTGGAAAGAGGTGAAAAACAGAAAGCTGGCCGGCCAGGTAGGTTTCTGGGAGGTGGCCGGCCGGCCACCCCAACTGGTCGGCCAGCCACTCACCTTGGCCAGCCGGCCATGGCCCAAAACTGAAGTCCAGATTTTCTGGCCGACCACCATGCAATGGTGTCCTCCCAGATGTGTAGAATAAGGCCCCAAGGTCGGAATCTGGCAACTCTGAAGCAGGAGTCACAACATAGGACTTGAAGGAGAGGCTCAAAAATGAAATCCACAATTGCTGGCCGACCACCAACTTTTAGGGTCCTCCCTGATGGGTGGAACAAGGTTCCAAGGTTGGAAATTGGCAACAAGAAGCAGAGTCACAACATAGGACTTGAAGGAGAGGCTCAAAAATGAAATCCACAATTCTTTGGCCGACTAGTAGTTTTTAGGGTCCTCCATGTCCCCGATCACAGATATGTAGCTTTGGTTGGAAGAAAATAACCCGGGGTGTTCAACATTGGCGGAATTGAGCAAAAGCAGGCGGGAGGAAGCCCGGTTATCTGGGATAATTCTTGGCCTCCACCCCCCAATGATCTTCTGGTTTTGAAAGCAGAGGTTCACGCAAAATCGGAGAAAACCGATGCAAATGAATGCTCGGGGCCTAAACCAGCGGTTGAGGTCGAAAATCTGAGAGCAAAGTGGCATTCGACCGAAGTGGGCATCAGAGGCCCAGTGTCCCTCGGTATGATAAAAGCAGAGGTGCTTGCCAAAAATCGGAGAATCGGAGATGGTTGGGCGAACCGAGGCACGGCACGGTCCAAAACTAGGCAAGACTCCGAATGGGCAAAATGGCCTCTGACCACGAAATATAGCTCCACGACCACCGGGAGATAGTCTACGGGACCACTCTCTTCCCGAGAAAGAAAAAGAAAACCGAGCTGGTTAAATGGCAAGAGACAAAACCTGAAGAGAGTTGAAGTCCGGAGGCGGGCGCCCGGCGCGACTCTGAGACTTCAGAACGAGCACAGTATGCAACATCAAAGCGCTCAACCCGGTGGCGTCTGAGTCTTAAGGTCGGTCAAAAATGGGGTGTCTCTGATTGCCCCTCTTTGTGAACTTCGGAAGTCAAGAAGTGGCGGAGTGAATGTCAAAGCCAGAGGCGACCCATTTTTGACAAGGCGAAGACCTAGACAATCATACGAGATCGCAGATATATGTGTGTGCCCATGAGCGAGGGCAAAATGCAAAATGACGAGGCCGAGCCGGTGATCGTGCAAGTCTGACAAGCTATAATGAAGCAAGTATTGACAAATTGATACAACAGTTTTAAGCAAGAATGCAAAGCAACAACTACATTTCATGCAGTTAGGAATGCGGAGAATTATTCAATTCTCATCGCGTCTCACACGGAAAAGATACGATACTGTAGCGATTAAATGCAGTCGCAGACCCCAAATGCACCGTACATACAATATCATGCCTGCAAAATAGAGAAATTCAACAAGAACAATATGCTAACAACATATATTTAATGCGATTCCTATGATTCGAAAAGTTTGACACACGCAGTGTCGGTGAAAGGATGCATAACAATGCGAGAGAAGGTAATGCGCGACAATGCATGTTTAAGCACAGAAGTATGGTACATCAAGAAGACACGCATGACAATGCAAAACATTCATGAGAATGTAAATTATGAGCCAAATAATGCAAAACGAGCACAAATCAGGATGCCCGTTTGTTTAGAACAACGATGGGAAAGCAGCATTTCGACGGCAACTCGATCGCGGCCTCTTATTCACCTCCCGGAGAGGTCACAACATGTTTAAAAAGGATACACTCTGATTTTGACGAATAATGATGAGACACATGTCAGAGATTGCAATTGAAGTTCCGATGGAGCAATTCGGCGCCAGAAAGTGCACTTTTCTTAAACTTTTTCAGGTCCCGGGAACTCCGATTTTCCTCAAAATTTACAGAGAGGTAGGGGAGGAGGTGGGGTGCATGGTCGGCCAGCTCTCTTCCCTAGGAGAGGCCATCGGCCAGGGGCAAAAAGTGAAAGGCCGGCCAGCCAAGAAAAGGGGCCGGCCGGCCACCTGCCCAAAGTAGGGGCATTTTGGTCATTTTGGGGATATCTATATATATGCTCCTCCATTCAACCCGAAATCACACCCACAAGTGTGAAATTCTTTCCTCTTGCTCCCTAAGCCACTTTCTCTTTCAGATCTGCATTTTATACGCGCCCCTCGGCCTTCCATAAGTTGTTTCATGAAATCCTTGATTTAAGCATCTTTGGCGACTAAATTTTGATTTCGGAGCTTCTCTTCTCATTTTCATCACTTGAGGTAATTTTGTCTCAATATTTGGAAGATTTTCCCGGGAGTTGACTTTTGTTGACTTTTTATTTCCCGAGAGTTGACTTTTGTTGACTTTTTCCAATTTTGGCCCATTTTGCTCATTTTTGCTCCTCTTTGCAGATTTGTCGACATGGCGGGTCATTTTCCTCACGGCGGAGGTTTTCCCGGCGCCGGAGATGATTTCGACATCATGACATTGCCGAGGTTATCGCCTTTTATTCTCGAGCGATATGCCCCAGCGGTACATAGGCTTCCACGAGCCGTTTTTCGTCATTTCACCGATTTCCACGATCGGGTACCAGGGGATCTCCTTCTGCGAGAACCGGAGCAACACCTCTCTTATGATGTAGAGGTATTTTACTTTATTTCCTGTATCTTTCGTGCATTTTGTACCTTTGCCATGCTTAGACACACAGTTTAGCTTACGACCGCGATTTTACTTGCATCGAGCATGCGACTTAGCCATGAATTTCATGAACACCGGCCCATTGGTGAATGTGAGCGACGGTACACATTAGTTAGAAATTGAACACAGCTCAAACATTGGTTCACCAAACACACGGCCGAAGTCGAAAATGAGCACCAAAGACATCTTGACTAAGAGTAGAACACAGTCCCAAAACTTAGATTTTACGAACCATGCCTGATTTGAAGTGAACCAGACCCATCGATTAAGAGTAGAACACCTGACCCTAAACGATTCTTGAACAACATGACCCAGATTTGAAGTGAACACCACATTGTCGATTAAAGTAGAACACAGTCCCAAACTCGGATATATTGAACCACGACCCAGTTGAAGCGAACACACTGCCCATCGATTAAGAGTAGAACACCACCCAAACTCGATTTCTTGAACACGACCCAGTTGAAGCGAACACACAGCGATTAAGAGTAGAACACACGATCCCAAACTCGATTTCTTGAACACATGACCCAGTTTGAAGCGAACACACACAGCGATTAAGAGTAGAACACAGTCCCAAACTCGATTTCTTGAACACGCGGCCCAGTTGAAGCGAACACAGCCTTGATTAAGAGTAGAACACCAGTCCCAAAACTCGATTTCTTGAACCATGACCCAGATTTGAAGCGAACACATTGACCTTGATTAAGAGTAGAACACAGGTCCAAAACTCGATTCTTGAACACATGACCCAGTTGAAGCGAACACACATCCCATTGATTAAGAGTAGAACACACGATCCCAAAACTCGATTTCTTGAACCACGGCCAGTTTGAAGCGAACACACGACCCATTTGATTTTACGAAATTTGAACCACCTTGACCCAAATACTTCATTTGTAGCTCATTTTCATTCATTAGCACACAGCTCATTTTCACTTCATTTGCTGATACATGCATTCATTCTAAATCTTGGTGGCTCTCGCATCTTGAGGATATGGCCTCAACTTGGCGAGTGGTATCTTAGCGTCCGGTGTCAGGGACTTGGTTGACTTTTGCGAGATTCGGACCATTCTGGGGGTTATCCTGCTTGCCTTTATCGGTGGGACATTATTTCTTTGCTCTAGCGGAGAGATGGTGGGACACCACCAATTCTTTCCATTTTTCTGCGTCCGGGGATATGACCATGACCCCGTTGGACTTCGCTATGCTCACCGGCCTAGACCTGGGCGGTGGACCCATTCTGACGAAGATATGGGTCGGTGGGAGGCCTTGGATCGTCTATTGGGGGCCCGCCGCTTTGTAGATAGAGTGCAGGAGAGTTCGGTATACTTGGTTCTCTTCCCATTTAGTGACCCAGATGGAACTGAATCTCAGGAGGTCGGCGATATACAAGTGGTTTCCTCATGTTCCTCTTTGGCACCACTACGTTTGCCGATAGAGGAACATGGTCGGGTTGTATCTCTTGGCGCTCTGGTAGACCTATCACAGTCGGTCGATTATGATTAGGTGGCGGCCTTTGGCTACCCTTTATTGCTACATGGCCTTGATCTCTCGCCTTGAGGACTTACTCGGCTGACTCTTGGAGAGCTTGGGAGGTACATTCTGTCCTCTTGATTTACATTTTTGGCTCCTCGTTACTTGTTCACTGCACACACGGCGCACTTTGCATTCTGTATGCTGCCTTTTAACACTTTGTATTCACATTCCGCACTGCTTTTCTCAGCTATGGGTATATGCACATTTCCCCACATTAGCCCCGGAGATGGAGGTGGCAGGGCCTCCCATGACTCCATTTTCATTGATGTTTGAGGGCGAGCACTTATCGAGGCCTCGAGAGACTCTCTTCTCTCTGCGTGATGCCGACCTTTGTTCGGCGGCAGAGGTATTTCAGAACTCTCAGTTCCTTTCATTTTCATCTTTGATCTGCCTTGTATTTCTTGATTTCTGATCGATTTATGCACTGGTTATCCGCAGATCACTTGGCAGCCTTGGGCAGTGTTTGGCGACAATCTCGAGAATCGATTACCGAGAATCGACTAGTTCGATATAGGTTCTGCTTTCGAGGACGGTCGGCGAGCTTAGTTCTGGGGGAACGCGTTCAGCGCCAGGTGTGGGTGTATGAGTCTCAGGACCCTCCTGCTGTGCCTCCACCTACTATGCGGACTGCCGACAGGCTATCTGCTGAGGAGGTCAGTAGGGATATCTGAGGCGCGTGATGCTTTATTACATCTCATTGAGGAACTCGCCACCTATTGCCGCGTATATCGATGCCCCCTTGGCGAGTGCGGGTTCATACTTGAGGCCTACCGGCGCGCCATCTTGAGTCGTGCCCGTCTTTGCGAACATCCCCTCTTCTAGCGAAGTGGTGCATCTAGAGGTAAGCGATTCGATTCCTCCGACCCCTCCGACTCTCGATCATCCCGGATGGCCAAATATGCCGACTGAGTTGACGAGTTGGCAGTATGGGACTACTTCTCCGATTCTGATCCCTATGGAGCCTCCGATGCCTGGTCACAGATATGTTAGTGATCCTGACTTACCACCGGTATGTTCTATCATTTTCATTTGTCACACAGACATTTTGGCAGTTGCTTATTTATTGATGAGTTGAGCTTGTGTCTGCGCCCCTCGCCGGGGAACATAGATCAGATGCTCGGGGTGGTGGCCTCACTTGAGGGGATGGTCCTACGTAGAGAGGCTCAGATGTCTATCATGGGCTTCCAGGTACCCTTCATCTCTCTTGTATTTATCATATTTATGTCAATATGCTGGTTTTTGAACATTCTGCTGTACTGATAGGTTGTGTAGAACACATCTGGCACACACCCCACTCACATATTGTATTTGCACCTGCTTTTTATGTTTGAACTGATGTATTGCGCTTTTCATTTTCAGATGCCTCCGTATATGCTTCGACACGAGGTGGGCCACCGGGCCTTCCCGAGAGGTCGAGGTGTTAGACCTACTCAGTCTTGGGCCCCGAGGCTGGGCCATCCGGGCCTTACCGAGGAGCTCGAGGGAGGTTGTCTCATGAGCCTTGAGGCACCCATTGTCGAGGATGAGGAGGAGGAGGTCATGAACCGTGTGTCGAGACATCTCTGGAGAGGAGGTTCGGTCTTGGTTCGAGCGAGATGAGCTGAGGGATCCGAGAATGGCGGCTCGTCCGGATGGTGATGATGGTGCAGAGGTTATCCCACAGAAAAGGATGAGAGGGCCTCCACATTCTCGTTCCCGAGGATACTGATGTTATTTCCTGCTTTATTTTACTTTTTGGCTAGTAGTTTGTAGCACTTTGCACATTGTTAGGCAATTTTATTTTCTGTAAAACTTGTACCTTTATTTGTTGTAAAACATGATGGAATGAAACAGCTTTTGAAAAGATGTTTGTAATTGAAATTCTTAGCATCGCATCGCATCATTTTGCACAAAATGAAATTGGATGGAAATGTGCCTCATGTATTTATCGGGTCAGGTAGTGAACCGACGCAACAAATTAAAACAACTTGACTCACTAAGAAATAACAGAATCTTAGTAAGTTTACAACTCGATAAGCAAAGTACAATAATGTTAATGACGCAATGAACAAGATTTGACAAAATTGTGTAACCAAAGGGTAACAACTCAAAACATAAAATGCGACAGCTCGACAAACTTACAACTCGATAAACAAAACAATAACTCAATAAGCAAAGACACAACAAAATGTATTTCAGACAGACGATCTGGATGATGGAACGTATCCGAAACTAATAAAGATGAAGGCCTTCGACATTCCCGATGCATGAAAGTGCCTCAAACTTCCTTCCGGAGGGCGAAACAGGACCAACGCGTGGCCGAAAGCATTTTGTATCTGGAAAACAGAGGGTGGCCGGCCTACTAGAATAGGTGGCCGGCCGGCCACCCCTCCCGTGACCTCCAAAATTTTGACAAGTGTCCCTTGAATAGTGTTTTAGCCTCCTATAAAAGCCCCAATCTTGGAACTTATTCATTTCATCACCTTTCCTTGCAAAAATGGAGGCATTTCTCACAGAAAATCTCACATCTTGGATTTCTTCTTTAGATAGATCGGAGAAGTTGAACTTCCGGGGTTTTGGCTTGAATGCACTATTCACGCTAAGCCGGACTCCACTGCATCTTCCTTTCCTCTCTGCTGCGGCAAGGTTTTAGAACCCGGTGACGCACATCTTTAGCTTTGGCGGGCAAGAGGTATGTCCTACTTTTGAAGATTTTCAAGCCTTGATGGAGTCTGAACGCTCAGAAGAGATCTTGCCTCAGTCTCGTTTTGGCCATGCCCAAGCTTTAGGGCGGATATGCGGTCTCGACGCGCATAATGCTCGATCTCTGATTGGTAATGGGATGTTGGATATCCCGAGTTTGATTTACCGATTCTCCAATGCTGGTGACCGCAACGACCATCATTGGCAAGGTTTCCGACAACATGCCCTCTGCTTGTGCATGTTATCTCATTTTCTGTTTGTCTCGGGCTCCGGAGGGGCTAGCATCCGTCTGATCGAAGTTGCACAAGGCTTGAAAGAGGGAAAGAGTTGCATTGCCATGACTGGCGAAACAACTGCTAGGTTTGGATGCCTTCTACCGCCAAGAGACAACGGGTTTTGCAGAGTCCACCTCTTTGCTACAGGTAATGTTTCCCACCCAAGCTCGCATATGTATTTGCTCATATCACTCGGCCCTCGGGCTCGATTTTTCTCACAAAACCCTCATCTTACTTTTCTCTCATCGCACATCTCTCTATTCTTTATTTTCTCATTTTTTTTCATCCCTCCCCAGATATGGTTAATGGATAAATTGCAAGTTGTGGACTCTTGCCCTGCTTACTCAGCCCGTGGCTACTTCTTTCGACAACGCCTGGTTGACGCCCTTGATGAGGGATGGTGGTTTGAATGGATGTGCAACTTGTCGGCTGAACGCATTGCTTGGCGCTGTCCTTGGCTTAACCTTCCGGCGATGAGTTATAGCATGTTTCAGGATACTGGGATCTGGTTGGTCGGCTTGACTCACTGCGTATTTTATTTCCCATTCCGCATTCTGCGTCAGTTTGGCCATGATCAGACTTGCCCTCCGGAGGGGATTGAATATCCGGCTACATTTCGATTCGGCGCACCTTGCCCGACATACTACGGCCTGGAGGACCAGAGAGCTCCTATCCCCCGCCCCTACCTTCAGTTGCACTTTATCTGATGAGTGCTGGGATTGGCTCAACGAGGAGGCACAGGTTGGGCCTAGGTTGGCATCTGAGGCTTCAACAAGCTCTGGAAGGCGCGAGGACACTGTTGGACTATGCCCAGTTTATTGTTTTATTAGTACTTTCAAGTTTTCTTTATAAGTGTAATAAAAAGCAACTTCAATTGTATGCAAGAGCAAAAGAACTCTGTTTTGAAATCAATGAAATTGAAGGTTGTGGTACTGAAAATTCTCCGCTTTGGTCCAAAAATGGTCTTAGTTGTGAAAAGATTAATTTGAACAAAGTCAACTTTCATTAAAACTTTTCAAAACTATTTTCGATATGGATCAGAACTGGACACACCTGAGATCTGTCACTGAGATGCACAACTCCGAATCCTAGCAACTGGAAAGTTGCCCCTAGTTTGAAAAGTGCCTTGGCAATGCATAGCAACGGAAAGTTGCCCCTAGTCTGGATAGCACTGTACCGGAGATCATAATAAATGCTGATGAATAGAGATGACTGAGATGATCAGAATGGACAAAGTTGATCGGGGAAAAGATTGTGACTGAACTTCAAGATGAAGCTGCCTACGTATCCCAAAGATGGGAATCAAGTCTAACGTAGTTCAAGCTTAGGTTCGCTCGAGTATTTTCGCTCTCCTTTTGCGCTCTAACTTTTGCCAAGGCCGCCCTTTGCGGGTTTTCAACCTTGCGAGCTCAGTTTTATAATTTTCAAATTTTCTATGCTCTGAGTTTTGCCTAGGTCGCCCTTTCGGGTTTTCGGCCTAGCGAGCCTCTCAGGGGTAGTATTTCTTCAACTTGTCCATGTTGATCGGTTGGGAAAACTCTAAGCCATCTAGGTCCATCAGAACCACAGCTCCACCTGACCAGATAGACTTGATGATATAGGGACCAGTCCAATTGGGTCTGAACTTGCCCCTTGGGTCGTAGATGGGAGCTCGGTTGTCTTTGAGCACCAAATCTCATTCCTTCAAGTTCCTGGACTTAACCTTCTTGTTAAAAGCCCGGGCAATTCTGCGTTGATAGCCTTGGACATGGTATAGTGCTCTCAGCCTTTTTCATCAAAGAGCATGAGTTCCTCGAACCTACTCTGCTGTCAATCTGCTTCAGTTATCTGACACTCAGCCAATACTCGTAGAGATGAAACCTCAACCTCAATGGGTAGAACGGCTTCCATCCCATAGACCAATGAGTACGGAGTCGCCCCAGTAGAAGTTCTGATCAAAGTCCTGTAGCCCCACAGAGCAAACGGCAGCTTATCTGGCCAGTCTCGATAGGTTTCCACCATCTTTTGTAGTATGCGCTTGATATTCTTGTTGGCGGCCTCAACTGCTCTGTTGGTTTGCGGCCGGTAAGTAGACGACTTATGAAAAGCCACATTGTATTTCTCCAACAAATCAATCACCTCCTTCTTGAAGTGGGAACCATTGTCTGAAACTATTTCATTTGGGACCCCGTAGCGACAGATGATGTTGTTTCTGATGAATTTTGCAACGTGTGAAGCTTTCAACACAGCATAAGATTGGGCCTCAACCCACTTTGTGAAATAATCTATCGCTACAAGGATGAACTCATGCCCATTCGATCCCTTCGGTGTGACGGCTCCGATCACATCAATTCCCCAGACTGAAAATGGCCATGGTGAAGTCATGTTGTACAGCTTCGACGGCGGGATGTTCATGCGGTTTGCATGAATTTGACACTTATGGCATCGCCGAACGAAACTAATACAATCCTCCTCCATGGTGGACCAATAATAACCCTGTCTCAGGATCCTCCGTGCCACCATTACGCGATGCATGTGTGCTCCACATTCTCCTCCGTGGATGGCTTCCATCGGGCAACCGACTCTTACGCATCAACGCACGGTTTATGCATTCCCAGATGACCTCTTCTATACTGTTTACCTCCATGAGATGATGGTGAGCGGCCAACCTTCTTATTGCCCTCTTGTCTTTGGCATTCACCTGGCGGGTACCTTTTCATTTCCAAGAAGTTCGGATATCGTAATACCAAGGGTGTTCGTCTGAACTTCATCTATGGTAATGTCGACTCATAAGCGGTGCAAATTTACAGTCAATAATATTTGGGCGATCCGGACTCCACACGGGATGTCTATCATAGATGATAGAGTTGCTAAAGCGTCTGCGAACTTGTTGTTCTCTCTTAGTAGATGAGTAAACTTAACTTTTCAAACCGAGGAATCGCAAATCCAAGGTTTGGTGATACATCATCATATTTTCCTCTTTTACTTTCCGGTCTCCTTTAGCTTGAGACACAACAAGGTTCGAGTCCCCGATGGCGTCCGGTAGTCTTGCCCCTAATTCGGTGCTTCCAAACCAAAGAATGCACGCAGCCGTGATTCGCTTCATTATTTGAGACTTTGAACAGGAGTTTGAAGGCTAGAGGATCTGAGGAATTGTCGGGTGCTATCAGCAACACTCCTATCCCATACCCATGCTGATTTGACGCTCCGTCAAAGTACATTGTCCAAGTTTCCTCGTCGATGTGCAGAATTGCTTCATCTGGGAATAGATACTCAACTGCTTCATCCCCCTCAACCGGGTGGTCGGCAAGGAACTCTGCCACTGCTCTTCCTTTCACTGACTTGCGCGTCATATATGTAAAATCAAATTCGGAGAGCAACAGCAACCAACGAGCTAGCCTACCCGTAAGCGCTGGTTTCTCGAAAAGATATTTGACGGGATCAAGTCGCGAAACCAACATTACAGAGTGAGCTAACAGGTAGTGCCGTAGCTTCCTGGTAGCCCATACCAGAGCTAAACAAGCCTTTTCCAGCGGTGTATACCGGGTCTCATATTCCAGCATCTTCTTGCTCAAATAATAGATGGCTCTTTCCACCTTATCTTCTGATTCTTGTGCAAGCATGCAGCCCATCGTGGTCTCCGTTACTGACAGATACAAAATCAACGGTTTCCCTGGTTCTGCTGGTGATAAAACGGGTGGGTTCTGTAGATATTCTTTAATCTGTTCAAATGCAGCTTGACATCGGCCGTCCCATTGGAACTTCTTGCCTTTCTTCAGAAGACCAAAAAGTGGTTCACAAGTCAAGGTTAGTTTTGAAATAAACCGCCTTATGAATTGCACTTTACCCAGAAAGCCTCGCACCTCTTTTTCAGTCCTTGGTGGTGGCATTTCTAGGATGGCCTTGATTTTGGAAGGGTCGACCTCGATGCCCCTTTGTGTAATCAGAAACCCCAGCATTTTTCCCGCTGTAACACCAAACGTACATTTCTGAGGGTTTAGCATAACCGAATTCCACGATCCTTTGGAAAAACTTGCGCAAGGCGGTGTAGTGGCCCCCTCTTTCTTTGGACTTGACAATCATGTCGTCCACGTACACCTCAACCTCTTTGTGGATCATATCATGTTGTATTGTGGTCGCGGCCCGTTGTTAAGTAGCCCCAGCATTCTTCACCCCAAACGGCATTACCCGTGTGATATGTTCTACGGGTGGTGAATGCGATCTTTTCACATCTCTGGCGCCATCACTATTTGGTTGTATCCTGAGAAGCCATCCATGAATGAGAGCAATGCATGCCCTGCCGTGAAGTCCACTAACTCATCAATGTGTGGCAAGGGAAAGTCGTCCTTCGGACTAGCTCTGTTCAAATCCCTAAAGTCTACACACACCCGAATCCTGCCATCTTTCTTTGGCACCGGAAAAATGTTGGCCAACCAAGTCGGATATTCAGATACTAGGAGGAAGCCTGCGTCAATTTGCTTGGTGACCTCTTCCTTAATCTTGAGAGCCCAATCCGGGCGGATCCTTCTGAGCTTCTGCTTGACAGGTCGGGCCTCGGGATCAAGGGGGATCCGATGCTGTACAATCTCAGGATCGATTCCAGGCATGTCTTCGTAGGACCACGCGAAAACATCTTTGAAATCTTTTAATAAAGCGACTAAGCGCTCGCGTTCCTCCGAAGACAACGTGGACCCGATCTGGACCAAATGGGTCCTCCTCAAGACTAATGTTCACAAAATGATTTCATCCATTAATGGCTTAACAAATCTCTTGCTCTTGCTCAATTAGGCGTTAAAAACCGAGGGACTTCGTCCTCGTCGTTTTGATCAAAATTTTGAAAGTCTGAATTAATGCAATAAATTAGGGGCACAGAAAAGTACTCGGAAACCACATTCACCTCATTCTCATTAAGTTCATCCAAATCGTCCAATTCATCGGTTACAACAGACTCAAATGAAAAGGAAAAAGACGACGACAGATCTGGCATCTGGTTGACACCCCAGAGTACCGCATCAGACTCAGTCGAGCTGGAATCTGATTCCGACTCACAGGACTCGGTGGAATCAGATTCCGGCTCACTACCTGACCCGGAACTGCTGGATAAGAATCCCTCCTCGTACTGCCAAGTGAGAGAGGGTGCGATTGATGCATCCAAGATAGCTGCTGGTTGGCTCGCAGCCGTTTCATCCCCAATCATGGAAACCATGAAGTTATTCCCCAAGCAATCTTGGTCGATCGGAGGATCAGAGAGGAGACATGCCAGTGCTACCCCCATTTCCAATTCCGTGCCCTCAGAATCCTCTGCCTTTATTCGGCAAATTTCGGTTGTTGGGTCTGTCTGCTCTGCGGCAACGTCATCCCGGATAGTTGCAGGTCGAAGAAGATTTCGAAACCTGGTACGTGTTTTCTCTCCGCGTTGAACCATGGTTACGGGAAGCGCAAATGGAAAGTCTTCCTCCGGACAAAGCGTCCGTTCAGGTACCCAGATGGGCCTGCATTAGATCAAAAGGCTTCCCAACTTTTGCTCTGCCGGCCATTTCCTTTCCTTTCCTCGCCCAGTCTTCTTTGGTGGGCAGATAACCCAATCCAAAGATATATGGATTGTGTGGCACTTCGGCCAACGCTGCGACTCCTTTCCTGCCGCTTCTTCCCAATCCCATCCCGGGGATATGTTGTAGCTTGTTCATGAGGTAGACGGCTTGAGCGCTGACATACACACCCTCATTCACAGCCATAATGTTTTGCACCACCCGAGCCTCAGCCAAAGTAAATCCTGATATGAACATGTCTTCCATGCCGTGTTCGATCTCCAGATCGGCGAGATACCTCGGAGGAGGATGGATTGATGAATTCCCAAAACAATGGCTACTCCTTTCCATAGGGGTATTTCACCATTTGATGTAGAGTAGATGAGACACCTTCACCGATGTAACGAGGTCGCCCCAAAAGCATGTTAAAAGATGCGGGGACCTCCAAGACGTGAAAATCTACCTCTTGTTGTCCAGGCCCAATCTTGGTTTGGATTTTTACTGTCCCCAGGACATCCCTACTTGTATTGTCGTAGGCTCTGATCACTTGAGTAGTTGGTATGAAGTCCGCAGGCTTTAACCCAATTGCATACGCCGTTCTGGCCGGGCAGACATTAATAGTGGACCCGGTATCAACAAGTACCACCGGAATCCATTTGTCCTTGCATTCTACAGAGATGTAGAGGGGTCTATTATGATCCACGCCCTCAGGTGGCAGTTCCTTATCCGAAAAGGTCAACGCCGGGGAACCTCCTCCCGGAAAGACTAGCCCAACTAGTTGTTCTGGCGTAGTTTCGATAGAGAGCTTGGCTTTGTCCATAGCAGAGAGGACAGCCTGTCTGTGCACCCTTGAAGCCATAAGCAGTCCCCAGATGGAGATGTCTGCTTGTATTTTCTTTAACTGTTTCAGTACAGCCTCTTCTTCAACTTGCTTTTCTCTCTGTTTCTCTGCCTCCTTATCTTTCCCTGATGCCTCGGGTTGATCAAGGTGTGGGGGCTTGAAATACCGCCCACTTCTAGTCATATGGTCCACCTCTTCGAGGTACCAGGTGCTGTCTGGTTGGCCACCCGTCCAATCTTAAATGCGTATTGGGCGAGATACAAGTCGTCATCTTCCACCACATTCCATTAGCATCTAGTAGGCACCTGTCTAGTTCCGGCTTGTTTGCGCCCTCAGCATTTTCCTCACTCATGCTCACAGCATGTTCAGTTTTTGTGCTCACAGCATTCTCAACCTCCTCATGGTTCTTTGCTTTTCGGATCCTCTCGTAATCCGATTTCTTTCTTGCTCTTCCGTTAAGCATTCGGTTTTCAAAATGTCTTGGTCGGCGAATTCTTCGTCTGCGGCGCTCTCCGGCGATTCAATCTGACCCTCGGTCCTTCCGGCCACAAATGGTACAATATCTGGTTGATCATCCAACCACCCGACGACTTCTGCTGACTCTTCGTATTTGAACCAGTTGATCGATGCATCTCTTGATTCTTGGTCATTGAAAAACTGGAGGTTGGCGAAGTCCTCTTCCATCGTTGTCAGATCATCCCCTACTGATTCAAGTTTGTCCCCCCGGATCATATACAATTCAGCCTCTTCCGGCGGCCCCATACTCAGCTTAGGCTGGCTCATTGACAAGATATATCCACTCGGATCATAAGCTCTGCCAGCTAAATTCTCAGACTGCTCCACCCCAGACTCAACAGTTTTGCTCTCCCCGGAAGCCTGCCCCGTTCCATCTTCGGTGGTCACCACCTTTGGCTCAGGTTGGGTTGTGGAGGCGTCCATCATGCACAAGTCAGTGCTATCAGGAAGGATCACCTTTGGCTTGGGTAGGTGGGAGGGAGTAATGTAGATACTAGGGTCGTAAGACACGTCCCCAGTTTGGATGAAATTGATTCTTTTGGGTGGGTTTTGGTTATGCGCTGGGAGTGGGTTGGTTGTAACGTTGGGTCGCTCGGGAGGTAGAATGATGTTTTTGTCAATGAGATCTTGAACCTCATGACGTAGCCTGAAACATTGGTCGGTATCATGACCATGCTGCTGGTGGTATTTGCAATATTTGGCTGGGTTATGGGAAGGGGGGAGTGGATTTGGAGGGGGCCTCGGTTCCAAGGGTTTCAGATGCCCTTTTCTGACTAGAACCCCGAGGACTTTGGTCAAAGGCATATGTAGTGGAGAGAAGGTTCGTTGACCCCTGGATTGGTATCTTGAAGCTTGGTTACTGCTCCCAGATGCATCAGAAAAAGGTGTGGCCGCTGCGGGCCTTGGTTGGGAAGGGGGATTGGTGGTGACCATTCCGACCTCTGAAGTTCTTGCATTGGTAGAGCCACTCGGGCCCGCATTGTTGTTTCGGTTAAATGTCCGCCGGGGCTGTTCCCGGTCTTGGTCGAACGGACCCTGCTTCATCACATCTTCAATCTGCATCCCCATATCATGCAGATCTGCGAAGGTGGGGAAGGGAACTACAATCATCTTCTTCATTAGCCCTGGTTGGAGATTGCGCACAATCATCCGGATTTGATCTCTGTCAGGCCTCAAGGTCATCATCGATGCCTTTGCCTCCACCGTTACAAAGTCAGAGAAAGACTCCTTGGGTTCCTGCCTTGTTGTCTCGAGATCACGAGTGGTAATCTCGATCTGTGTGTTATATGAATATTGTGCAACGAAGGCCCCAGCCATCTCATCCCAATTCCTCTTGACATCATTATCCAACTTTGCATACCAATTGGCGGCCACTCCTGACAAGGTTCGGCCAAAAAGCGAGAGCTTCTGCAGTCTGGTTAGGCCCATTGGCCTCAAGATATCTGAAAACAGCCGTAGATGAACCATGGGGTCCCCAGACCCGTCAAAACGGTCGATCTGGGGCATCTTAAATCTGTCCGGCAAAGTCACGGCCACGTCAGTATAGCCGTCCTCAATATCTGGGATGGCCTTCACCCCCTGTGATTTCTTGAAGAGCTTTTCCAACTTGCTCAATTTCAGAGCTGTCTGGTCTACCTCGAACTCGAATGGAGAGTCCGGGTGATTGGGTGTAATATGTTTAGACAGTTGCGGCGGAAGCGGGGGCGGAGCCAGCCCCGTTGGAAGACCCGTGTCCTCTTGGGTGTTTTGGAAGTTTGGCAGAGCGTTCTGTGGATTTGGGAGGGTATTCTGGGTGTTCTGGGTATTCTGGGGATTTGGAGGAGCATTCTGGCCAGTAGATATCTGCTCAGGTAATGGGGCCCCGGGTGGAGAAGGGACCTGATGCGCCCCTAGTGGAGGAGGGATTTGGTGTGAAGCAGATGCGACGTTCGCTCATTGTAACTGGTGATCACTGCATCGTTGGGCCATGACAAGCGCTCTTTGTTTAGAAAATTCCGCCTGGCGGATAGCATCATCTTGCATTTGTTTCATACTCTCATTCATCTGGCGCATCATCGCCTCCATTGTTGGATTCTGTTGTTCCATCTGAAAAACTGGCAAGTGTATCTCTATAGCAGAAACAGGAATCTCAACCCGACTGTCTGACACTAGAGTAAACTGCTGTTCCGGTGATCCGTGCTCTGACAGATTGTGCCTTCTCGGCCTTCTTCTAGTGACTGGGGGTAAAGAGTGGAACACTGGATGTCCGTCAACTAGATCCTCGGATCGGTTGAGTCGGCGACCTTGTGTCCAAATTGCTTGGGGAGTATCGACTGGCTCGGAAGCAATCGTGCTACAAACTGCCCTAGCAAAAGAGATAATAAAGGAAAAAGGAAATAAATGACCGGAAAAACGGGCAGCATAACAGCTTAATTTAAATACACACGACACACAGTCGGGCATACAACACGCAGTTGGATAAGCTGGAAATACACTGTCCTCAACCACTGATCACTGTTCCTGTATCCTTTGTTTCAGAAATGAATCGACATGCGCACAACCGATTCTCGAATCGGATGATGCCCGAAGTTCGATGCCCAAACTTAACTGATACATACATTCCCTGTAGAGACGCACTCTAACAAGCACATAGCAGATAAGTGAGAGCCAAAACACCCCTATGTTGGGGTAGGGTTTCCCTGTCCTATTTCGTCAGGAACTAGGGGTTCATTACGCACGCAGCGGCTTCAAACAACCTATAAACGGGTAAGCAACCTGTCCTAGTTTGGAATAGTCACTATGGATCCGAATATGCACTAGGTCGAATGGTCAAAAGGGTGCCCCGGTAAAACCGGGGTTTGTGTTCCCATATTGGCAGAGCCCGTAACCGATCAGCCTTATGGACATGCCTTGACAAGACAAGCCTCCCAAGAAACCGCCAGAGTAGCAGATGGCAAACACGGTGTCCTAGGCGCACCAATGCAAATGCAATGCAAAGAAACACACATGCGTAGTCAACACCAGAAATCACGAGTTCGAGTCAAGGTCTCTAACTCCCCAACGGAGTTGCCGAATCAGAATAAGCTCGCGAGGACCTCGCTACTGATTCGACTCGATTTTGTCGCGGTTCCAAATCTTGAACCAAAGAGTCCAAATCTGGCAAATCGTTTTGAAGGAAAACAGATTTTTTGAAAGAAGTGCCAAACATGGACTGCTTTGCCAGATAACAGAGTCGCCACCTAAATATTTTTTAAAATGGGAAATTTAGGAAACCCTAACTCGGTCAAGGCCACGCGGTCCGCTCATCACCAAAGTTGGCTCGGGAACTTGGGTACGATTGGGGAAGGTCACATCGTGAGCACCCCCGCTCGCCCGGTCAAAGACCGGCCTCTACTAACCATGATATCTGTTTTTGAAAAGTTTGTGAGTCCTTATTCGGGTTATTATCCTAGGTTACTATGTGATGCTCGCAGCAAACAAGTATAGACTGGGCCGTCTGAATTGGAACAAAACACTTTATGTCTGTTTGTTTGAAAATGGTTTGATGATGCTACCCACAGGTAAGCTAAAATGCGGATTTGCCATCCTCAGGTGGGCTTAGAAAACATGATTTTGCCACTATCTAGTGGGCTTAAAACAAACATTTGATGAATTGTCCCAATTCAGATAGCTCAACCTCCACCCACAGGCATTCAAGGCAGTTATATCATATAAGCACATAGCCTCATGGTAAGCATGCTATTCATGGCAACACTCACACGCATGCAAGGATGCTAAAGCATAAAACTCACCGAGTACTCCAAGCCAAAACAAAAGCTGATTAGAAATCATGCATGATCCTAAGCATACTGAAATGTCTAATGCAACACATGCAAAATGCAACTATCGCAGGCTCGGCTACTCTAAACATGGTATATGAGATGCTACAGTTAGCATGTATTCAATTTGGAATTGAAATACAGATGCAGTTTGTATGATGCGCCGAGCCTGATGCGTGCAAAAACAGATGAATGATGCAAACATACTGTCATGCTGTATGCTAATTGAAATATGCCCTATATCTAACCATTGTAAGCGGGTAAGTAAAAGGGAAGAAAGACGTGGGGTTGGAAGACATACATCACACTCACACATCCTTATTACAGTTGTGCCCTCGCGCAGAGGGTCCGAATAAATAATACTACAGTCCGAAATAAAAGAATATTACAGTCCGAATAATACAGATTCCTAAGTAATTAGTAATCAAGAAAGCGGTAGCTGTGGGGCCGCATTTTGCTTCTGATGTATGTTGTATGTTGGACTGCCTCGGGCGGAAATCCACTGGGATGCCCCAATTAGCCTCTGTTTGCAGTATTTCTCGAAGTGCGCGCCGGACTCTGAAAAGTTGTTGGTCCTCGATTTTGCTGTAACAGAGAGCAGGAAAAGGGCATAGCAATGTATTTTCACAAATATATGCATTCCTCGATCCTCGTGCCACCAATCATGCATACCGATGCATGATGGCCGAGGAATCGGATTGCACAACTCAATATAGGATGAATGCAGATGAATGCTACAATAAAACCTAACTCCATCATGGGTAATCCGGAGTGTCGGTGACTTGGGAATTGAGACACACTCCGTCACTCGGAGTACGGAATGTACCTCGTTTCCCGTGCCCGGGGCTACCACCTATCCCGAACACGATGCAACATGCATGGTATGCATGAAATGTAGCTAATATGCGATCCTAACATACACAATGCCATGAAAATGAGTAACCTCGAAATGCGCGCACATGGGCACGCAAACCGAGGTAATGCATGAATGCAATCTAAGATACAACCTAGTATGCACAATTCGGATGAAAATGAGATGAAAGTAAGATGCCTCGAAAAGCGTGCCCACGGGCACGTAAACCGAGGCGATGATGAAATGAGAAATCGGATAAAACTGAAGTGCCTCAAAATGCGTGCCCGCAGGCACATAAACCGAGGCGATGATGAAATGAGAAATCGAATAAAACCGAAGTGCCTCAAAATGCGTGCCCGCAGGCACATAAACCGAGGCGGTGATGAAATGAGAAATCGGATAAACCGGCGTTCGAAATGCGTGCTCACCGCACGTAAACCGAGGCGATGATGAAATAGAAATCGGATAAAACAGAAGTGTCTCGAAATGCGTGCCCACGGGCACGTAAACCGAGGCGATGACGAAATGGAATGAAATGGCAAACGGAATGCAAAGACGGGCTTACGCCAACGAGAGAGGGCCTCAGCCACACTCACATAGGCTGCCGTCGGATAAAACAGAGGTGCCTCAAAGTGCGTGCCCACGGGCACGCAAACCGAGGCAGTGATGTACAGGCATGAAAAATGCAAATCGGGCTTACACTAACATGAGAGGACCTCAGCCGCACTCACATAAGATGCCGATGAATGAAAACGGAGTGCCTCGAAGTGCGTGTCCATGGGTACGCAAACTGAGGCAATGCACTAAAGCATGAAATGACATGGAAAATGATATGCAAGCATGCAAACCAAATTTAGCAGCTAAATGAAGGGGAAAACAGCCCCGAAATGGTACAAAATGACAGTCAATGCATGAAATCATCCCGAAATGTGATTTTAAGTACCCGAAATGGCCTACGGCTATGCTAAACATGCAAAATTGGTACATGAAAGCAAAAACAGTAGCAAGGAAGCCCCAAAAATAGCAAATTTTCAGTACAAAACATGGCCAAATTGTGAACATAGATATGGCAACAATGGCATGTAAAAATGGGGGAAAAGAGGGGAATTACAAAGCAAGTAGTATATACAATGCTCAAACCAAAAAAAACAGTTCTACAACATTAAAGAAGGGCCAAAAATATGTACATTTACAAGAGATGACATCCCCCAAAACAGTATGTAGATATGCTAAACATGGCATGCAAAATAATGTGCCAAAAGGGGCTACAACATAAGGTACCAAAAGCATACACCAAATGACCTAAGACCCTTAACAAAACATGAATAATAGGCAAAAATAAGGCACTCTCTAAGCCTGATGAAGGCTGAAAACAGGAGCCTAATAAGCCTAACAAAGCATGCAAAATAATGATCCAAAGATAGGTATTGAGACAAGTAGTATATAGAAGATTCAAACAGCAAAATTTCCTTCTACAATCTTGAAAAGGAGCCCAAGATATGCATATTTACAGTATATGGAAGCCTCAAAATCAGAATAAAATCATGCTAGAAATGCCATGCAAAATAGGGCCACCAAAGGGGCCATAAAGAGAGGTGGTGCTAGCTTTCACCAAACAAGGTTGAGCCCTTCTTCAATGTTGAAGAGGGGCTCAAAATAGGCCCACTCACAGTATATTGCATGCTCAAAAACAGATTACTCATAAGGCAAATAAAGCATGCAAAAATAATGGCCTAAAGAGTGATATTGAAGGAAGTATGTCATGGAGACACCAAATAGGGTTGAGCCCTTCTACAAAGTTGTAGAGGGGCTCAAAATAAGCCTAAAACCAGTAAGGGTCGGAGCCCAAAACAAAAAGGAAATAGGGCAAAGAATTGATGGAAAATTATGCTAGAAAAAGGGAATTAGTGGCTTACCCTTGGAGACAAGTCTTTTGCTACCTCTTGGCTTCAATTTGTTGCTTCTTGGCCTCTGGAAAACACCCCTTTGCTGCTGGAATGGAGGTGGTGATGGTGGAGCTTAGGGTTGATGAAGGAATTAGCTAGGAAGCTTGAAGGTTTTTGAGCTTTTGGCTATGAAAATGGAGGTTAGGGAAGATGAAGTATTGAGGTGAATTGTTCCAACCCTAGCAAAGGAGGAGTTGGACCCTTTAAATAGGCAAGAAAATGGTGTAAAAGGGGGGGAAAAGCACCCAAGCTTTCCCTCCCAAAATATCCCCCGGATGCCCGGGATATTTTGAAAAATATCCGGACAGCTGGAAAGAGGTGAAAAGCAGAAAGCTGGCCGGCCAGGTAGGTTTCTGGGAGGTGGCCGGCCGGCCACCCCAACTGGTCGGCCAGCCACTCACCTTGGCCGGCCAGCCATGGCCCAAAACTGAAGTCCAAATTTTCTGGCCGACCACCATGCAATGGTGTCCTCCCAGATGTGTAGAATAAGGCCCCAAGGTCGGAATCTGGCAACTCTGAAGCAGGAGTCACAACATAGGACTTGAAGGAGAGGCTCAAAAATGAAATCCACAATTGCTGGCCGACCACCAACTTTTAGGGTCCTCCCTGATGGGTGGAACAAGGTTCCAAGGTTGGAAATTGGCAACACTGAAACATGAGTCACAACATAGGACTTGAAGGAGAGGCTCAAAAATGAAATCCACAATTGCTGGCCGACCAGTAGTTTTTAGGGTCCTCCCATGTCCCCTGATCACAGATATGTAGCTTTGGTTGGAAGAAAATAACCCCAGGGTGTTCAACATTGGCCCGGAATTGAGCAAAACGGGCGCCGGAGGAGCGAAACTGGTTATCTGGGATAATTGCTGGCCTCCCACCCCCCAGTGATCTTCCTGGTTTTGAAACAGAGGTTCCTGCCAAAAATCGGAGAAAACCGATGCAAAATGAATGCTCGGGGCCTAAACCGCGCGGTTCGGGGTCCCGAAAACCGGCTACAGGCACCGAAAGTGGCATTCGGCCACGAAGTGGGCATCAGAGGCCCCAGTGTCCCTCGGTATGATAAAACAGAGGTGCTTGCCAAAAACCGGAGAAATCGGAGATGGTTGGGCGGTCCCGAACCGAGGCACACGGCCTGACGGTCCCGAAAACTGGGAACCGGGCTCCGAAATGGGCAAAATGGCCTACGGCCACGAAATGTAGCTCACGGCCACCGGGAGATAGTCTACGGGACCACTCTCTTCCCGCAGGAAAGAAAACAGAGAAAACCGAGCCTGGTTCGCAAACCGAGACAAGGCACAGAAGAGAGTTCGGAAGTCCAGAGGCAGGGCGCACGGCCGCGACTCTGAGACTTCTGAACGAGCACAGTATGCAACATCACCAAGCGCTCAACCAGTGACGTCTGAGTCTTAAGGTCGGTCAAAAATGGGGTGTCTACACCATACCTCTGTGCTTGAGCATGCATTGTCACGCACGTTCCCTTCTCGCGTTGCGATGCATTCACTCGCCGACACTGCGTGTGTCAAACTTTCGGAATCTCAGGAATCCCATTGAATATATGTTGTTAGCATATTGTTCTTGTTGAATTTCTCTCTTTTGCAAGCACGATATTGTATGTACGGTTCATTTGAGGTCGGTGCGACTGCATTTAATCGCGCAGGTATCGTATCTTCTCCGTGTGAGACGCGACGAGAATTGAATAATTCTCCGCATTCCTGACTGCATAAAATGTAGTTGTTGCTTTGCATTCTTGCTTAAAACTGTTGCATCTATTTGCGAATACTTGCTTCATTACAGCTTGCTGCACTTGCATGATCATTAAGTTACATCTGGCTCCGTGCATATCGCTTTGCATTTTGCCCCCTGCCTGCGGGCACATATCTCTGTACATCTTGTATGATTGTCTAAGTCTTCGGCCTTGTCAAAAATGGGTCGTCTCTGGACTTTGACATTCACTCCCGTCACTTGTGACTTCGGAGTTCTGTCAAAGAGGGGCAACTGTAGACACCCTATTTTTGACCGACCTTAAGACTCAGACGTCACCAATTGAGCACTCGGTGATGTTGTATATTGTGCTTGTTCAGAAGTCTCAGAGTCACGGCCGTGAGCCCTGCCTCCGGACTTCAACTCTTCTCAGACTTGTCTCGGTTTGCAACCGCAGACTCGGTTTTCTTTTTCTTTTTCTCAAGGGAGGAGAGGTCCGAGACCATCTCTCGCTGGTCAGGCTACATTTCGTGGTCGTAGGCCATTTTGCCCATTTCGGAGCCCGGTTCCCGATTTTCGGAGCCGTCAGGCCGTGTGCCTTGGTTCGGGACCGTCTAACCATCTCCGATTCCTTTGGTTTTTGGCATACATCTTATTTACTCCCTTTTGAGGGACACTGAGGTCTGAAAGACCCACTTCGTGGCCGAATGCCACTTTCGGTGCTTAACAGCCTATTTTCGGGACCTCGAACTGCGTGTTTTGGCCCCCGAGCATTCGTTTTGCATCAGTTTTCGTTCATTTTTGGCAGGTACCTCTGTTATATCACCAGGGTGGGAGGCCAGCAATTGTCTCAGCAATCAGTTATATTCCTCCAGCGCCCCCCGACACCCGTTTTTCTCACTTCCGAGCCAATGTTGACCACCCTAGGGCCATTTTCTTCAACCCCAAACCACATATTTGTGTTGCACACACATGGGAGGACCCTAAAATTCTATGGCCGGCCAGTAATTCAAATTGAACCTTTTGAACCCCTCCTAAAAGTGGCCTATTCTCTCTCCTATTTTGGAGTTGCCAATTTTGAACCACAGGGTTGTGATGAGGAGACCTGGGAGGACACCTTTCTCTGGTGGCCCGCCAGAAAATCTTTTTGAGCCTTTTGACCCTGCCGGCCGGCCACCTGCAATAGAAATAGGTGGCCGGCCATGTTCCTTGGGATGTGTGCTTTACAGCTGTATAGTTTTTTTCCCCAAAATATCTAATTTCGGGGGACTTTGGTAGAAGAGGGGAACTTAATCCCTTATTCCTACACATTTTTCCTCCATTTCCCCACCATTCTTGCACACATAACAGCAGCTCTAGCTCTCCCTCAAGGGTTTGAAAACTTGCTTTGAGCACATAGATACATATTTCTCCATTTCTCTCAAAAATCCCTAAGCTTGGTACCATTTCTTCATCACTACCAAGCACCACCATCACCACTCCATTTCCACCAGCAAGGAGAGGTTTTTCAGAGGCTTAGAAGCAACATTCCTTGGTCCAAGAGGTAGCAAAGAAGTGATCTTCAAGGGTAAGACCATTTTCCCTTTTTTGTAGCACATTTTTGCACCATTGCTTAGGCCTATTTTCTTGCTGTTTTGGGCTCTGACCCTAACTTAAAGGGTCATTTTTTTGATCCATTCTTCATGTTTGTTTAAGGGCTCAACCATGTTTGAGCCCCCCATTTGGTACTTGCTTCAATACCCTCTTAAATACCATAATCTTGCATGATATTTATAGCCTATGTGTGACCTGTTTTTGAGCATGATATAAACTTTGAGTTGGCTTATTTTGAGCCCCTCTACAACATTGTTGAAGGGCTCAATACTATTGGGGGCCTCCATGTAGCACTTACCATTATATCCCTCTTTGGCCCCCATTTTTGCATGCTTTTTTAGGCTTATCTAGCTTCTATTTTCGGCCATCATCAGAACTGAAAATGGCCATATTTTGATCTTATTGGAATATCTCATTAATGGTCTTTGGCTGTTTGGTGAATGCTTTGTATACCTCATGTTATAGCCTCTTGTTGGCCTATTTCTTGCATTGCATTTTGAGCATGTTTTCATACTGATATGAGGCTTGTCATCTACTGTAAATGTTCATATTTTTAGTCCCTCTTCAGTGTTGTAGAAGGGTATTTTTCCATTTGGGCTTTGCATCTACCACTTGTTTCATGACTTCCCTTGCAGAGCTATTTTGTATGCCATTTTAGACCTACTTGTGATTGCTGTTTGGCCATATTTTGTACTGTAAAAATGTGAGTTTTGGGGCTGCCTTGCTTCTTCTTTTTCATTTCATGTATCAATTATGCATGTATTGTATAGCTGTAAGCCATTTCGCGCACTTATCTTCGCATTTCGGGATCATTTCATGCATCGGGTATTATTTCGCCTCATTTCGGGGCTGTTTTTCCCCTCATTTTGCCACTAATTTTTGCATGTTTGCATATCATATTCCATGTCTTTGCCATGTCTCATTAGAGTGGCATTTCAGTGCCCGAGGGTCCGTACGCACTTCGAGGTATCTTGTTTTTATCTGATGGCCTCCTATGTGAGCGTGGCTGAGGCTCTCTCATGTTGGTGTAAGCCCATTATTACATTGCATATGCTATTTCATCCATAGCATTGTGTATGCCCGGTTGTGTATTACCTCGTATAGCGTGTATGCCATTCCATGACATTGTGTATGTTAGGGTTGCATATTAGCTACATTTCATGCATATCATGCATATTGCATCATGTTCGGGATAGGAGTTAGCCTGGGCACGGGAAACGAGACACGTTTCGTACTCCGAACGATGGAACGGGTCTCAATTCCCAAGTCACCGACACTCCGGATTATCCATGATGGAGTTAGGTTTTCTTGTAGCATTCATATGCATTCATCCTATATTGAGTTGTGCAATTCGGCTCCTCGGCCATCGTGCATCGATATGCGTGATTGGTGACACGAGGATCGAGGTATGCATATATTTGTGAAATACATTGCTATGCCCCTTTCCTGCTCTCCATGGCAGCAAAACGAAGAATCAGCAACTTTTCGGAGTCTGGCACGCATTTTGAAGAACATTGCAAACAGAGGGTAATTGGGGCATCTCAGTGGATTTCCGCGTAAAGCAGCCCAAACATGCATCATTTCATTATCCGGAGCGGAGTCAAGGCAGTCCCTGGCTTGCATGCCAGTTTATAGTTTTTCTTAGTTAATCTGTTAATTAATTAGGAATTTGTACATTCGGATCAGATTATTCTTTCATTTGGGATCAGATATTTATTCGGACCCTCTGTGAGAGGGCATAATTGTAATAAGTGTGGGTGAGTGT
Organism: Camellia lanceoleosa; assembly: GCA_025200525.1. Taxonomy (NCBI): domain Eukaryota; kingdom Viridiplantae; phylum Streptophyta; class Magnoliopsida; order Ericales; family Theaceae; genus Camellia; species Camellia lanceoleosa. The sequence continues at coordinate 152,740,326 of CM045760.1, read as the reverse complement.
GATGTATGTCTTCCAACCCCACGTCTTTCTTCCCTTTTATTTAACTTCCTTATGATGGTTAGATTAGGGCATATTTCAATTAGCATACAGTATGACAGCATGTTTGCATCATTCATCTGTTTTGTACGCACCGGGCTCGGCGCATCATACAAACCGCATTTGTATTTCAATTCCAAATTGAATACTTGTTAGTTGTAGCATTCCATATGCCATGTTTAGAATAACCGAGCCTGCTATAGCTGCATCTTTGCATGTGTTGCATTAGGCATTTCTGTATATTTAGGATCATGCATGATTTCTAATGAGCTTCTGTTTTGGCTCGGAGTACTCGGTGAGTTTTATGCTTTAGCATCCTTGCATGCGTGTAAGTGGTGCCATGAATAGCATGCTTACCATGAGGCTAACTGCTTATGTGATATAACTGCCTTAAATGCCTGTGGGTGGAGGTTGAGTTACTTGAAGTGGAACAAATCATTGACTGTTTGTTTTAAAGCCCACTAGATAGTGGCAAAATCATGTTTTTCTAAGCCCACTCGAGGGTGGCAAATCCACGTCTTAGCCTACCTGCGGGTAGCACCATCAAACCATTTTCAAACAAACAAACATGAAATGTTTAGTTCCACTTCAGGCGACCCAATCTATACTTGTTTGCTGCGAGCATCACATAGTAACCTAGGCTAATAACCAGAATCAGAACATACAATGTTTTCAAAAATAGATATCATGGTTAGTAGAGGCCGGTCTTTGACCGGGCGAAGGGTGCTCACGGTGACCTTCCCAATCGTACCAAGTTCCCGACCCGAGGCAACTTTGGTGATATCGGACACGTGGCCTTTGGCACCGAGTCAGGGTTTCCTAAACTTCCCATTAAAAACATTTAGGTGGCGACTCAGATTCCGCAAAGCAATCCATGTTTGGCACTTCTTTCAAAAAAATCTGTTTTCAAAACGATTTGCCGGATTTGGACTCTTTGGTTCAAGATTAAGAACCGTGACATTTGAGTCCTTCGAACTGTAGTGACCTAATATCGAACCGTAACGGGGACTCGCACTCTTCCCCGGATGCGCTCGGGACGTCTCTACAAATACCAAGAGATTCAAGATGTCGGGTTCCAAATATACAATGGTAAGTCAGACCCCAACTTCCACGTTGGGTTATATTTGAACTCAATGACATTATATAGTGGGAACGAGCCGTTACTCTGCAAAGTGTTCTCCTCATCCTTCGGGGAGATTGCATCAGATTGGTTCCACAAACTACCAAAGGGAAGCGTGAAGACTTGGGAAGGTCTGGCCGAGATATTTGTTGTCAAGTTCGTGACAAACAAGCTCAGCCATTAAGGGTGGACGCATTGATGGCTCTGAAGATCAGTAAGGATGAAGGCCTTAGGGCCTATGCAAAAAGATACTATGAGGTGTTCAACCGAATACTCAAGTGTAATCAAGAAGTGGCGGTCGTGTCTTTCAAGAACGGCCTAAAAGACAACTGTCCACTACTAAAGTCTTTGGCAAAGACATTGCCAAAAAGCATGGAAGAGCTCATGGCAAGAATCGAGAAGTATGCCAGGGCCGAAGAAGACATATCGGGGACCAAGGAAACAAAGCAAGAGAAAGGAAACGGCTCGCTGAAGCGAGACCGAGGTAACAATGGATTGAGCAAGCAAGAAACAGAACTGAGGGCTGTGCAGGCAGTGACAACTGTGTTCCGAATCCCAATTCACAAAGTCCTGGATCAAATTCAGAACCAGCCCTATTTTAGAACGCCAGAGAGGACTCTAGGAGAGTTCATGGGAAGAAACATTGGCAGGCATTGTGCTTACCGCAATGAAGATGGGCATACAACTCAGGGTTGTAGAGCCTTGAAAACACACTTGGAAGACCTGGTGAGACAAGGACATCTGAGAGACCTTGTCAATGAGACCAGGACAAAGGAAGAACGGGCAAGATTGCCTCAGCACCAAAGAAATTTCCACCTCTCCTAGCACAACAACAAGCAGTGTGAAGACCTCGGGTAGTCAACGAATCCACTCAAGGTCAACGAAACGAACCGAGGATAGACCCGTAAGGTAAAACACCTACAACATATCTACCAAGTCGGGGAGAAAAGACATCGCGCGTAAGAGTGCTAGGGACCAATGATAACCTTTTACCGGGTTTACCTAGAGATGGTCCAAGATCCGCATAATGATGCCTTGGTAGTATCCCTCCAGGTTGGGGAGTGCCAAGTGAAACGCATCCTGATTGACCAAGGCAGCTCTTGTGACATCATGTACGTCCGATGTTACAAGGAGCTCGGCCTTCACCCAGATGATATGGAATAATTCAATGGCCCAATGGTTGGGTTCAATGGAACGCCGACATGGCCACTGGGAGCAGTAAGCTTGGAGGTGCAGGCTGGCACCAGGAAGATCAAGATAGAATTCACCATCATCGACACACCCTCCCCTTACAACATCAGCTTGGGAAGGCCATGGTTGCATGCGATGGGGGCAGTTCCCTCAACATTGTATCAACTATTGTGATTCCCAACAGAGCATGGGATACAGAAAGTCAGAGGCGATCAGCTGCAGGCGAAGAATTGCTCCATGGCAGCAATGAAATCTACCTGCAGCATACGAGAGCCAAAAAAAGTAGAAATTGAAGATGAGGACGTAGAAGTCCTAGAAGACATCGGCAAGGAGCCAGCCGAGAAGAGTTAAGAGGCACTGAATAAAAAATCGCCCGAATGGGGATGAAGAACGCTTCTTTCTTCTCGACTCGAGCTTAGCCGAAGAAGAGAAAAAAGAGTTGGAAGCTTTTTTTAGAGCAAATATTGAGGTGTTTGCTTGGACACCTTACAAAATGCCTGGCATTGACCCCGAGGTCACTTGCCACAAACTGAATGTTGATAGGCCGGTCAAACCTGTAATTTAACGAGCCAGAAGACCAACGTTGATGCACGTCGAAGCAGTAGAGGAAGAAGTAGACAGACTTCTGGAGGCCAGGGCCATTAGAGAAGTTCACTACCCGACATGGTTATCCAATACAGTGGTGGTAAAGAAGAAGAACGGTAAATGAAGGGTCTGCGTAGACTTTACCAACCTCAACAAAGCTTGTCTCAAAGACAGCTTTCCTCTACCCAAAATTGACCAGCTAGTAAATGCCACTTCAGGGCATGGAAGAATGAGCTTCCTAAACGCCTACAGGGGGTACCACTAGATAGCCATGTACCCCCCAGACGAAAAGAAGACCGTGTTCATCACTCCAAAAGGCTTGTACTGTTACAGAGTAATGCCTTTCGGGTTGAAAAACGCAGGAGCAATTTACCAAAGATTGGTAACCAAAATGTTCAAACACCTGATTGGCCGAACAGTAGAAGTCTACATCAACGACATGGTCGTTAAGACCAAGGAGCCTGAGGGTTATCTTGCCGATCTAAAAGCAGTCTTTGAAATCCTTAAAACATATCGGTTCCGACTCAATGCATCGAAGTGTGCATTTAGAGTTGGATCTGGTAAGTTTTTAGGATACCTGGTGACCAGAAGAGGCATTGAGGCCAGTCCAGATCAGATCAAGGCCATCCTAGAGTTGAAGAGCCCGACATCGACAAAACAGGTGCAGATGCTAACTAAAAGGGCCGCAGCCTTGAACAAGTTCATAAGCAGAAGCTCAGACAAGTGCAAACCTTTCTTCAACTTAGTGAAGAAAGCCACAGAGTTTCTTTGGACAGAGGAATGCGAAGAAGCATTAGCCGATCTGAAGAAGTACCTGACTACGCTCAGCTTCTTTCAATCCGTAACCGGGAGGAGCTGTTCTGATTTCTGGCGCTTTAACATGCGATAAGTGCAAGATTAATCCGAGAAGAAAATGGGAGCAAAGGGTCACATTATGTAAGCAAAATCCTAGCCGACGCAGAAATGAGGTATCTACCCTTAGAGAAATTGGAACTAACTTTAGTAATGGCTTCAAAGAAGTTGAACCATTACTTCCAGGCCCATAAAATTGTGGTACTGACAGAACATCCATTGAAGTCCCTATTGCAGCAGGGAGACTTAACAGGAAGAATAGCCAGATGGGCAGTCGCCCTAGACCAGTATGATCTAGAGTACAGGCCTAGAACAGCAATCAAAGGCCAGGTTTTGGCCGACTTCGTGGCCGAGTTCACGCCAGAATCCATCAAACATCGGGCTCCGTTAAGCCAAGATAAACGATGTCCAAACAAGCAAGGAGAAGCCCAGCCAAAGACAAAAGAACAAAGGAAAGAGGACAAACTCAGACCTTGCAACATTTACATTGGCGACTCTTTTTGACTGTTTGTTGATGGGAGTTCAAATCGACAAGGAGCGGGGGCAGGAGTAGTACTGATATCCCCAGATGGGCAGGTACTAGAACAATCAATTCATTTGGGGTTCAAGGCCTCAAACAATGAAGCAGAATACGAAGCATTCATTGCAGGACTAAAACTGGCAATAGCAGTACAAGTAGATGAGGTAATAGTTTTTTGTGATTCACAACTAATAGTCAATCAGGCAACAGGAGAATATGCAGCCCGAGATGAAAGAATGTCGGCATATGCAACGAGGTCATCAAAGTTGGCCTTATTCCGTAATCGCCGACTACTCCAAGTAAACTGAGATGATAACAGCCACGCCGATGCGTTGACCAACCTAGCTAGTGCAGTACAACCTGGAAAAGCAAGGACAATAATGATTGACTACTTGTCGCCCAGCATTGAACCAAGAACTACGGTAGCGCGAAGCAATGTGCGTAGACATGGGACCAAGCTAGATGGACGCAATTGTTGTGTTCCTAAAAGAAAGAAAGCTGCCAGATGACCGCAAGGAGGCACACAAGATCAGACTGAAGTCGGCAAGATTCAGTCTGACAGCAGAAGGACATCTCTACAGAAGGTCCTTCACTGGACCCCTTTTAAAGTGCGTACACCCTTTACAAGTCAAAGATTTTTTATATGAAATAGATGAAGGAATTTGTGGAAGCCACGCTGGGGGCACATCACTCACTCATAGGGCCATCACCCAAGGGTATTAGTGGCCTTACATGCAGAAAGATGCAGAAGCCTATGTAAAGAAGTGTGAACAATGCCAAAAGTTCGCACCTCTGATACACCAGCCAGCAGCAGACCTGAACCCTGTATCCAGTCCTTGGCCATTTGCCCAATGGGGCATGGATCTCGTCGAGCAGCTGCCCCAAGCAACTAGACAAAGGAAGTACTTGCTGGTAGCAACAGATTACTTCACTAAATGGATAGAAGCTGAACCTCTTGCCAAGATCCGAGATGTGGATGTGAAGAACTTCATTTGGAAGAACATTATCACCAGGTTTGGGATTCTAAGAGCAATTGTAGCAGACAATGGAACTCAATTTGATAGTAAGCTAATCAAGAACTTCTGTACAAAGTTCAAGATCAAGAACTAATTTTCAACCCCAAGCTTTCCACAAAGCAATGGACAAGCAGAAGCATCCAACAAAGTAATTCTGGATAGGATAAAGAAGAGGCTGCAGGCAACAAAAGGAAAGTGGGTTGACGAATTGCCCAATGTACTTTGGGCATATCGGACTACGCCGAGAAGATCAACAGAGGAATCCCCCTTTGCCATGGCTTATGGCACAAAAAGCGCCATTCACGGAGGTCGGCATCCTCAGGATCGTAACCTGTGGGTAGAGAACGAGACTAATGATGTACTCTTAGCCCGAGATCTAGATCTTCTAGAAGAACGAATGGAGAAAGCTGCAATTCAGCTCACAGCATATCAGCAACAGCTTGCCAGAGCTTACAACAAGAAGGTTAACCCAAGGGAATTTCAGATTGGTGACCTCATCTTAAGAAAAGTCGTCGGCAACAAGAAAGATACTAGAGAGGGCAAGCTTGGCCCAAATTGGGAAGGACCCTCCAGAATCATCTTGGTGTTGGGCAATGGGGCATATCGGCTTGAAGATAATGAGGGTAAAGAGTTGCCAAGGCCTTGGAACACTTGCAATTTGAAATTTTTCTACCATTAGAATTTCTTTGTTCCTTTGTTATTTGCCGAAGTAAATAAATAAAGATTCAGCTAGTTCTCTTTTCAAGATACTTGGCATTGTCTCTAGAATACATGCATAATGAGAACCCAAGTGGAACTCAGGTTCACATTAGGGGGCAGAGAGAAGAAAAATATGTTTAACACTTGTTGAAATTTGTGGACAATTTACAAGTTGAAGTTAAACCGAAATCATTGTTTAACACTTGTTGAAATTTGTGGACAATTTACAAGTTGAAGTTAAACGGAGATCATTGTTTAACACTTGTTGAAATTTGTGGACAATTTACAAGTTGAAGTTAAACCGAGATGATGTCTAAAACTTGTTGAAATTTGTGGACAATTTACAAGATTAAAGACTAAGGTTAAACACTTGTTGAAATTTTATATTTACAAGGTGAAACCAAGATTACGCCGAGAAAGGTAGTTAGGTACTTGCCGAGATAAATCATCAGTTTGTACAACCGAGGTGTGTCATCCCGAGAAGGTTGCACAAGGATTGAAGTGTACATTGAAGATATGCAAAATATTCTAAGTATGAAAGCATACAAGGCAAACATGCACGCATTCAAAAGCAAAAGAGTTGTATTAAGAGAACGTCAATGATGTAAAGATTTTTACATTACTTCAGGAAAAAAAAACAAAACATAAAACTAAGGCTCTTCAGCAGTAGCAGTTGGTTGAGTTTAAAGTTCAAACGATTGTTGAGAGGACGCCTCGGTAGCCTTTTCCGCCGTGAGCTCGGCATCAATTTGGGCAAGGGTTTCGTCAAGGCTCTTGTCGGCAAAGGTGACGTCGGCTGATGTCTTCTCAGGAGCAGCATCTTTGAGAACTTCATCACCCTCTTTATCTTGAGACAAGTCTAGGACTTGCTCACTCTGAGAAGGAGACTTGGCCCCATCAGCATTTTTTGGCTTTCTCACCAAGGTCTCCTCCTCAGATTCGGAGTCATCATCAGATTGAGCTAGAGTTAGAGTTGGAGGGAATAGAAGAGGAATAGCGTCGGCGTTTCTCAAAGGCGAGTCCTCAGGAACATTAAGCTTTTTTAGAAGGGACATCCAACCAAGGGTGAAACCCTTGTTGCATGCCTCATTAACTTGCTTTTCGTAGGCCTTCGTGACATCGGCCATGCCCTGGGCATACACCTTCTCGTCGGCATCCTTGATTTCAGCCTCTTTGGTAGCCAAGGCTTCCTGCAGCTCTTTTTGGGCCTGGGCCATCTTCTTCTCGGCCTCTCTTTTTTGGGACTCAGCAACCTTCCTTATGGCCTCAGCGGAATCAACCTTCTCTTCAGCATCAGTCTGAGCCTTGATGGCAGCTTCGGCCTGGTCCTCTAACTTTTTCATTTTCGATTGAAGGCTTTTGTTAGCTTTTTGAAGAGTAGAGAACTCCCTCTTCATCTCGGTCAACTTCTCCCGATTTTCAAAAGATTGAATAGAGAAAGAATGGACATGTTGGATGGCCTGAAAAAAAACACAAGACAAAAGTTATTGCAAAATCTTCTAAAGTACAGGAAAGGAAAAAATTGCCAGGTAAGGACACTCACTTGAACAGAACGCTGGAGCATCAGAGCATAATTTTCATATTCGCTCAACTCGGCATTCCGATCAAGATCGTCGGGCAGAAGTAAAGCGGTACTGAGCGCTACGCCGATATTGATGTCATCGGCATTATCGGTAGCCAAGACTGGCTTATCCTCCAGAGTGATTTTTGGGGCTCAGGGGGCAGCATGTTTTTGAGACCCCGAGGTTGTTGCAGAAGATGACCTCGGCTTTTTTTGATTTTGGCGATTCAGATGGTTGGGCCTCAGAGCGCCTCTTCCCAGCAGAAGGTTGAGATTTGTCATTCTCAGCCAATTTGGAGATCGGCAAAGTATCCTCAGACTCAATCTGAGTAACTTTAGCCTTTGGCCGAACCTTTTTTATTCTTTTTGGCTTTGGAGGCTGGGTTGGAACTGGTTGGGCATCAACATCAGTTGGAATGTTAGCCAGGAGATCTTTGGCAACTGGTTTTGGGCGACCCATTTCGGCAGAAGAAGTTGTTCGGCGTCGACGGCGGCGGCGTTGGGATATTGGAATCAAGTATGGAGCTGAGGTTGACGGTTGCTCAGTTGGATCAGAGATTGATCCTTAGTCTATTCGAGATATGGACGTGGTTTGTAGAGTTGTGGCATACGGTGAAGAAAGGCTTTTCTTCTTCCTCCTAGGGACGTCGGGCAGAGCTGACTTGTATGTTGGAATAAAATTGAGAAGCAGAGGCGCCTTCCGTTTATAGACTGGCAAGTTCAAAAGTTTCTTCAAATCCTTGCTGGGAATGAAGGATTGGCGAAAGTTTTTTGATGGCTTAGGAACGGCTGCAAGAAAAGTAAACATTAAGAAATAGATAAAGTATGAAAAACTTTAAAAAACAAATAGGTATGAATGCAGGGCTCTTACCATTGCCCTCTACAAAGACTGATCGAGGGAGAGGGAAGAGATGGAGGTATTTGTCTGGGGCGAACTCCCAATTCCCCGAAGTAATGAAATAATCGTCCCCAGCTCCCTTATTGGAGTCAGGGAGGTCGGCAATGATTTTGTATTCAGTGGACCTCGGCTTGAGGTAGTAAACGTAGCCGGTGTCTTTTTTGAGGCCATACATAGTGTAGCAATAGTGGATGTCGGCTAATGTGATCCTAGCGTTTTCTTGTTTGACTAAAGCTATGATACCATTGATGGTTCGATAGGAATTGATGGAAAGTTGCATTGGGCTCAACTTGTAATAATGAAGTATTTCAGGGAAAAGGGTGTTGAGTGGGAGCCGAAGTCCACACTTAATGAAGGCTACCACAGGGAAATGCATGGAGTCATCAGTAGGCATGATGGAGTCATCATCTCCAGCCAACCTCAGATGGACGTCGGCTGGGATTTCAAACTCTTGTCTAAAGAATTCTAGTTTGGATGGGGTGTCTACTTTATGTTTCCACATACCCATGATATCGGCTTAATCGAATGGGTTGGATTTCAGAAGATGTTTTGAAAGGGTTATTGGGACCTCGACAATCACTTAGGTAAGTGCAGGTTTCAGTTTTTTCCTAAATTGTGGGTTTTACAGACAAATCCCAAACCTAAGTCTATGGAAATGAAGATTGAAGGCACAAATCTAGAAAAGACACAAAAAATAGAAAACAAGAACAAGTTTCAGAATCAAGAACAAAGATGGACTCTCAAGAACATAGTGAGTACAAGGGGTACAAGGTCAAGAACAGTGGCAAAAATGCAAGAAAATGGTGAACAATGTGTATATTCAAGACATGGGCAAGGGTAAAATCGTGGAATAAACACACTCAGATATGAGATTCACAACTCGAATGTTTAAACAAAGCAGAAATGGCAACAAGTAGTAAAGAGCATTAGAGAATTGAAAACGAAAGGAACAGTGGCTTACCAGAAAAAGTGAAACTGGTATGAAGATCGCCGAAGTCAGGCGACGGTTACAGAAGTAATAGAACGGCGAAAGCTTCATTAAGAGAGAGAAATGAAGGCAGTTGCAGAGCTTGAAGTCTGGAACAATGACGGATTCAAGAGAAAAAAGTAAGAGAGAGAAAAAGCAAGAGTATCGAATGAAAAGTGAAGAAATGAAAGAAGAGGGAAAAGTTTTTGTTAAAACTTGAAACGACAGCAAAAAAGGGCAGTTAATGCTCCTAGAGCAATAAGGCGTCAGACGGCAAAGGCGTCACAGGCACGATCCAATGAGGATAAGACGCATGAATGAAGCGATTGAATAGTGATGCATGACAGCTCATACGAGTGAAGGAATTCACTAGAATTCTTGTTCTTTAACAGAGACATGTCGGCCTTCAACAATGATCTTGGCTAAAATGATTTAGGCCGACGTACTGGAAGGAGGTACTGATATAGGTTCCATCATCTCAGAATGCCGAGGTAATAGAACCTAGGGGGCAGTTGCGGGATATATTTTTGAGTACCAACACGTGGCAAGGTGACGCCGACGTGTCAGCCGAGGTGCCAGGTGTCCTGGTCATGATGCCGAGGTGATCTCGACAAGGCCAAGGTTATCTCCGAAGATATCAGAATTCGAGACAAGCAGATAAGGGACAAGAGTCCTAGAATAAGGAAGGACTTCAGTTTGGATAAAAATAAGACTCTTAGAGAGTTTATCCCAATCTTGCTAGGAGTCCAAGATTGGCAGTAATCCTAAGTCCTTTAGAGCTAGGCTCCTGTTGGGACAAAGATTGAGTTAGCTCTAAAAGAGAGGCACCCTCGTGGGTCTAAGGTACGCAATTTATATTCTGAACAGTGAGTTTAGCACTATTGATTATCTTTGAGAGATATACTGACTTGATCGTCGAAGTGCCCCCGGGTGGACGAACCACCGTCGGAATCTTCTCTTTCTGTTGCAGGTTAGCCAGGTGTCATCTATTTTGCTAGTTCTCTCCAGCTGATTACTAAGTTGGCAGTGTGGTCAGAAAATCACTCGCATACAAACCATTTAATCCCCAATATGATAATATTAAAGCTCTCATTGATTGATGATACTGTATATGATATTACTACAACCAATATTTAGTCTTTAAAGTACGCTTCCATGCACTCTTAATAATGTCATTGTGCATGGCTTCACGGCACCCTTAAAACTTGCAAGACTATAATTGTGTAGTTTTGGTGGTTGCATATGATTTTTCTAATTGTTCATGGGTTAACCTAATTAGGATGTGTTCTAGCCATGATGCAGTTTTCCCCACCTTGCTCTCTTTGTTGATGTATTTTTGGTTGTTTGTCCATTTCATTTTATATAAATAAATAGGAAAATGCTATGGTATGCACCCTTTTAGGGATGCATACTATATGCACTCTACCTCAAAATATGTAATTTTATTATCACAAAATTTTGTAACCTTAATCACAAAATACGTAATTTCACCACAAATTGACATAACAAAATATTCAAAATTTTGTGCTTGATGTTGCAAAAACTTATGATGTGGTACGATATTTTTTGTTACGTCAATTTGTGACGAAATTACACATTTTGTGGTAGAGAACCCAAATAGCATCTGTTGTGCGGCGAAATGGGCTTATTTCGGGGCCCATTTTGATAATCTGAACTGTTCACATTTTAGAATACATCAAGTAGAACATGCCTATAAAAAATCAAATTAATCGAATATCGTTTATCCATTCATCCACTCACATTTCTATCTACAAAAATAAATAATAATTGTGATTTAAAGTATTAAAATGAATACAAATGTGAATGGATGAATAGGTAAACGATATCTGATTAACTGGATTTTTTGCAAGAATATTCTACTTGATGTATTCTAAAATATGAACGATTCGGATTATCAAAATGGGCCCTGAAATAGGCCTATTTCGCCGTAGATGTTGCTGCGCATCCCGCACAGCAGCATCCCCAAATTCCAAATAAAATATCTCCTTTAATCTCTTATACTTTATTTCACATGTAATTTGGCCTTTTGAAATTTGAAAATAAGCATATAGCCTCCTTATGTCTGCCACGTGTTCACACTTTGCTATCAAGTTGAACAGAATGTTTAACGATGCACTTCAGTGCACAAACTACGTGGGGATTATGTGCTCATTTCTAAACGTTGGGAGGGTGAAACACACATGACCCAAATTATAAGATGGTAAAGTGAAATTTGCTCTAAAAATAAAAATAAAAATAAAAATTGAAAGACCATATAATTATGCAAATAATTGTTACCATGGGATGAGAGAACAGTAAATAGAAGAATAAATAACCCAAAAAATAAAAGAATTTTCATAGTTGGATTGAAAGTAGAATCCAAAAAGTATTTTATTATGAATATCGAAAATACAATTAGCCGACTCTCTCTCCGTCCCTCTATTACAAAAACTCTAAAGATCATAAACCATAACGCCTAAAATACAAGAATTCTAATAATTCCAAATTGGATCAAAATAGATTCAAATACAAAAATCAGGTCCAATCTAATGAGATGCCAACATGATACTAAGCATAATTTGGATTCAATTTGCGACACGAGCACTATTGGATCACTGTATATAAATGGAATAGTAGCTCACTCACATCTTAGTGTTTGAGACGAAAATCATAATTGTTCAAATAGTTTACTAGTTCCATCTCTCACAACAACAACTAATGATAAATAGAGAAAATTAACCGATGAAAGTTATGCTCTAAATTTAACAATTGTTTGAAATCTTGATATATATAATTTAAGCCATATAGCAAGTAATGATATGGCTTGGATTGTTAAATAGAGACAACATATGAAAAAGGAGATGAAAAAAGGCTCAACCAAAAGCATAAATAAATCTTCCACTTATTTATTTCATTGTACCATAATTTACATATCACAATCTAGAACCAAACTTTAAAACAAATTACACGACAACAACAACTCGAGGGACATAACGAATGTAGAAGTGGATATAGATCCGTGATAAGGGGTTGAAATGGACTAATTAATAGTTCTAGTTGGAAACCGGAGTAGCTTGGCGAAGATCATGCTCTACAACATTCTGATTCGCAGCACGGTACTTAGTAATGTAAGCAGATGCTTTCCTATCAATACTGGGCTCACCCACATACCATCCTCTATCTTCATCGCTAGGCCACACTTTGTAAGCCTTGGTGGATGAGTAGTACTCGTCCCTCGAGTAGTCTTCCACTCTTCTGTTAGGCCTCTTCGGTTTGAAGATGTTGAGAATAGAAAAGGGACTCTTCTTCATCTGCCTGTTGTTGCTCATGTCTGATCACAATAACAAAGCTTCGAGTAGTTGTACCTTTAGAGTAGTACCATACTACTTTGTTATTGCTCTCTTTGTGATGTGTTTTGTAATGAAAAATGAGGGAATACCTAGAATTTATAGTGGGGTGAGGGGAGGTTCTTCTCACCTATTTGATTCAAGGGAGAGGGAATCAAGACATTTCAAGACCGTTGATTGAAAAGTGTGGCCCTGATGAAATGATATTGACAAAACTTGTTGGTTAAAAAAAATTGGCAAAACCAAGTAATATGTTGTGCACCATTGCTTTTGAAATTGACCCCAAAAACATGCTTGTTGGGCTGTCCAATGCCTAACTTTGATTATTCTTTAAAGTATTTTCCTTGCTTTTTCTTCTCATTTGACCCCTTTTTGTTTTGTTACTTTTTTTCCCCTTATTTTATTTGAACTAATGATTCTTGTAAGTGAATGTATTATTGTAGTACACCCATTGGAAACTACACTGGTAAGATCTATTCTTCTTGAATCTTCTGTAATGCATTCTTAGTTCATTAATTTGAAATTTAAATTATTGTAGCCATATTTAATCCATATCTAATTTGAAATTTAAATCTTTTAAAAAAGAAATTCCAAATATAATTTGTCTTATATAATTTCAAAAAAAAAATTAAAAAATATTATTGAAAGATGTTAATTAAAATTTGTATTTTTAAAAACTAAAAATTACATGTGGCATTTTTTTTTTTTTTTTAGATCAGCACATGTAGCATTTAAAAAATTAAGAATTTATTTATGCCGTGCATAACATGAATATTATGCTAGTTACATTATATTTGAATAGTAAAATTCACAATCCAATGTGTAATTTTATTAGTAATTATTGGTAATACGTGTCAGTAAATTCTTACATATTTTGAAAGATTGTAATTGATTACAATTCCTAAAAGGTAAAACAAAAATAATATTAATTGAAAATTTGAAATAAGACAAATAAAAAAACCTGACAAAAAAATTTACTTTGAAACCGACTCCAAATGAATTTGGGGTTGGGGTTGGGGTTGGGGTTGGGATTGGGGGAGCGGGGTACAAAATCTAATTATGTGTATAGAACTTTTATAACTTGTTAACCAATATATCAAAATTGTTGACCACTGCAACATTCAATGGTGTTTTTAACTCGCACAACTAACACCATTATCAAATATTCTTGAAGTTAATTGTGAATTCGCAATATTAGAAATAAATAAATAATAAGCTCATTACATCTATCTTTTACTAGTTTTTGCTAGTACGCCAATTATCCTTCTACCCCTTTAAAGAGAAAATGCCCAAGTTTAAAGAAGGAATAAGAAGTGAGATGAAGGAAAATGAGGGGAAAAAAAAGGGGGTTGTTGGGCCATTTGAAAGCCTAAAAGTAAAAGGTTAAAGAACAAATGAAAATGTAGAGAGTACAATAATGCTTACTGAAGTAACAACCACCCTTCTTCATAGGGATGGTAACATGTTGATTATTCCAATTTCATTCTCTGTTGTTAGTATCTTATTGCACATGGCACATGAAGGGGACAAAAAAAAAAGTGATTGGTCATTTTATTGGCTCAATAACACTGCTGTTTCATCGATGTAGACTTTCATGCCTTATGATTGAAGATCTGAACATTACAAATAAATACTCAGTACAACAATGATTTTATTTTACATGATAGTATTAGTTTATTAAGTATCACTGGTTAATGAAGACATGCAAACGAGATTAGGTGAATAATCATTTTCTCACTAGCCAAACCATTTAATCCCCAATATGATAATATGAAAGCTCTCATTGATTGATGATACTATATGTGATATTACTATTATAACCAATATTTAGTCTTTAAAGTACACTTCCATGCACTCTTAATAATTTTATTGTGCATGGCTTCATGGCACCCTTAAAACTTGCAAGACTATAATTATGTAGTTTTGGTGGTTGCATATGATTTTTCTAGTTTTTTTTTTTTTTTTTTGATCGGCAAAGAAAATCTTTATTCATGGGTTAACCTAGTTAGGATGTGTTCTAGCCATGATGCAGTTTTTCCCACCTTGCTTTCTTTGTTGATGTATTTTTGGTTGTTTGTCCATTTCATTTTATATAAATAAATAGGAAAATGCTATGGTATGCACCTTTTTAAGGATGCATGCTATATGCACTCTACCTCAAAATATGTAATTTTATTATCACAAAATTTCATAACCTCAATCACAAAATGCGTAATTTTGTTATAAATTGACATAACAAAATGTTCAAAATTTTGTGCTTCATGTTGCAAAAACTTATGATGTGGTACGATATTTTTTGTTACGTCAATTTGTGACGAAATTACACATTTTGTGATAGAGAACCCAAATAAAATATCTTCTTTAACCTCTTGTACTTTATTTCATGTGGGATTTGCCCTTTTGAAATTTGATAATAAGTATGTAACCTCCTTATGTCTGTCACGTGTTCACACTTTGCTGTTAAGTTGGATGGAATGTTTAACGATGCACTTCAGTGCATAAACTACGTATTGATTATGTAGTCATTTCTAAACGTTGGGAGGATAAGCACACATGACCCAAATTATAAGATGGTATAGTGAAATTTGCTTTAAAAATAAAAATAAAAATAAAAATTGCACGGCCATATAATTATGCAAATAATTGTTGCCATGGGATGAAAGAACACCAAATAGAAGAATAAAAAACCCAACAAATAAAAGAATTTTCGTAGTTGGATTGAAAGTAGAATCCAAAAAGTATTTTATTATGAATACCGAAAATACAATTAGCCGACTCTCACTCCGTCCCTCTATTACAAAAACTCTAAAGATCATAAACCACAACACCTAAAATACAAGAATTCTAATAATTCCAAATTGGATCAAAATAGATTCAAATACAAAAATCAGGTCCAATCTAATGAGATGCCAACATGATACTAAGCATAATTTGGATTCAATTTGCGACACGAGCACTATTGGATCACTGTATATAAATGGAATAGTGGCTCACTCACATCTTAGTGTTTGAGATGAAAATCATAATTGTTCAAACAGTTTAGTAGTTCCATCTATCACAACAATAACTAATGATAAATAGAGGAAATTAACCGATGAAAGTTAAGCTCTAAATTTAACAATTGTTTGAAGTCTTGATATAATTTAAGCGATTCTCAAAATCATAATTGTTCAAACAGTTTACTAGTTCCATCTCTCACAACAACAACTAATGATAAATAGAGAAAATTAACCGATGAAAGTTATGCTCTAAATTTAACAATTGTTTGAAATCTTGATATAATTTAAGCCATATAGCAAGTAATGATATGGCTTGGATTGTTAAATAGAGACAACATATGAAAAAGGAGATGAAAAAAGGCTCAACCAAAAGCATAAATAAATCTTCCACTTATTTATTTCATTGTACCATAATTTACAAATCACAAACTAGAACCAAACTTTAAAACAAATTACACGACAACAACTCGAGAGACATAACGAATGTAGAAGTGGATATAGATCCGTGATAAGGGGTTGAAATGGACTAATTAATAGTTCTAGTTGGAAACCGGAGTAGCTTGGCGTAGATCATGCTCTACAACATTCTGATTCGCAGCATGGTACTTAGTTATGTAAGCAGATGCTTTCCTATCAATACTGGGTTCACCCACATACACTCTATCTTCATCGGTAGACCACACTTTGTAAGCCTTGGTGGATGAGTAGTACTCGTCCCTCAAGTAGTCTTCCACTCTTCTGCTAGACCTCTTCGGTTTGAAGATGTTGAGAATAGCAAAGGGACTAGAGCTCTTCTTCATCTGCCTGTTGTTGCTCATGTCTGATCACAATAACAAAGCTTCGAGTAGTTGTACCTTTAGCGTATAGTACTATGCTACTTAGTTATTGCTCTCTGTGTTGTGTTTTGCAATGAAAAATGAGGGAATACCTAGAATTTATAGTTGTGGGGGGGGGGGGGTTCTTCTCACCTATTTGATTCAAGGGAGAGGGAATCAAGACATTTCAAGACCGTTGATTGAAAAGTGTGGCCCTGATGAAATGATATTGACAAAACTTGTTGGTTAAAAAAAATTGGCAAAACCAAGTATTATGTTGTGCACCATTGCTTTTGAAATTGACCCCAAAAACATGCTTGTTGGGCTGTCCAATGACTAACTTTGATTATTCTTTAAAGTCGTTTCCTTGCTCTTTCTTCTCATTTGATCCCTTTTTGTTTTGTTACTTTTTTCCCCTTGTTTTCTTTGAACTAATGATTCTTGTAAGTGAATGTATTACTTGTGGTACACCCATTGGAAACTTCACTGGTAAGATCTCTTCTTCTTGAATTTTTCTTTAATGCATTCTTAGTTATTAAGAATTTCGAAGAAATTGAATCTCAAGATATGCTTGGTTGAGAGTGCATTAAAAAAAGGAAATAGAAAGATTTAGAGGTAGAGTATCCCCTATGTGAGTAATTATTGCATATTTAAAGAAGGCATTGTTAAGTTTTTCTTTTGCCAATTAAAAAAAATAAATAAAAAATCCTTCTTTAACTTTTTCTTATTTTTTTTATTAGGTTGTTTTGTTCTTGCTTTGTTTTTTCCTTCTCTTAAAAAAAATTTTTTAAAAAAAAATCCGTGTGAGACCGAGGGATTGGTTGTATAGATACGAGTAGTAGTAGTAGTAGTAGGGATAATTTGTACTTTTAAAATCTCTCTCAATATATTGCATCTTCCTCTACCTTTAATTTTATGTTTTTAATGAAATTTTTACTTTACTAATAAAAAAAAAAGAAAAGAAAAGATATTGTCATTGTGGTACCTTCTTTCATTGTGACGGGTTTAGAGAGCAAAATTCATTTTATTTATATTAGTGTTTGGGAGTTCATGTAGGAGGCTAGTTTTGTAATTAAGACCCTTCCAAGATTGAATTTTTCTTCATTATGTCAAACTTCAGTTAATATTAATCCACACAGGCAATTCATTAGTAAAATGTCTTGAAGGCTATGATCGATCTGTAGTCTTAGTTCGCCTCTTCTTTATACTGTGTCCAGACACATAATTTGTAAGTAATTGTGTATATTGACAATATACCCTATAGGGCTAGGTACAATGTCACCTCATTCCTTTAAGGGGGAAAAAACTCCTATTAACTATATGGGCCACTTAATTCACCTATTCGAACACAAAATCACTACAATTGTTCAATTATAGACAAACTGACCTTACATAGAATTACACACCAACCAACCATTAACTTAAATTTTTTGAGCAAAAATAGAAAATTTTACTTGAATTTTCTTGCATTTTTTTCCAAATAATTTTAATTTGCTACAATTTGCTCTCTTTCTTCTTTCATAAACGGGTCAAATATATACAAATATTATATTTATTTGAGGTTTAGAGACATAATCAAATTGTCTAATCTGATATCATGTTGGATTATTAATCACCAACTCATCTATGTTTAAGATATTAAAAAAAAATAGTGATAATTTTTTTATTTATTTTCTCATCACAAAATATCAAAAAATATTGTTTGTCTTTTCAATCTTGTCAGACATTCACTAGAATCACTACATCACATGCATGTTCTTAATGGGTGGTAAAAGGCATAAGAACTTAAATTTATGTGTTCTTAGGGATTAAAATTTTACTATTTCTAGAATCGATCTATTTATTAATTAATAGCATGATACTATTTCTTAATACTCTTTCTAGAATGAATTGCATAGTCATACGCAAACACACAATTTTGGGTCTTTCACTTATTTGCATAAAACACGTTACAAGTTAAATATCAGCATTCACACCAATTAGGTCTCTTAGCTTTGATTTTAGTAGGGAAAAGTAATGATCAGTACCCTAGCTTTATTAAAACATATCATATATAGTAACTAATTAAAATTTTGAGAATACTTGAAAGAGTGTATGTTTATGGTGCACCTAACTCAACAAGATGCCATACAAAATATCAACAAGCATATCTCTTTATCAACTATCATTAATTATGTTGATAGAGTTTTCCTTATCTTTTTAAGGCTAGAAAGCTCATTGTGACACTACTTTATGATAGAGAAAAAGAATCTCTCTCTTTATCTATAGACACCCAAATATAGTATTATCCCACTATGCAATTACATACTGATTTTGAGTAGTGGATGTTACAATTTTACAAACAAAAAATTTTAAATCGTCAAAAACAATTTTTGTTAGATAATGTTGGAAATGAAATACAACTTTAATTTGGTGTTTACACAAAAAATAATATATTCACTAGTATAGATTATAACAACACAGGGTGAGCTTTAGAGCTCTTTTGAAGGTTTAGGCGCATGTATTGGTTGTTTGATACATCTTTGACCTATGGATATGGGTTTCTTTGCCCTTTCTAATTCATATTTTAATTTTTAAACTGTATTTGAATTAAGAATTCATGAAGGGAAAGGGAAAAAAGAAGGGATTAGAAATGGGAAAAAAAGCTTCTATTTCATACATTTTTTCTATCATTGTTTCCCTTCACAAATTTCTCTCTAAATTATTGATCCAAACACAACATTAAAAAAAAAAATTTAAAAACACAAAAAATTATATCATTATCTCTTTCTTTATAAAACAATTTGCAGGAAAGCCTAAACCTTCTTTCCCTACCAACATTGCATGCAAGCTGTCTAGCTTTTAGGATTCTCAAAAACCTTAATCAAAGCCAAAGGTTGAAATTAATGCCCCAAACTTGGTTGTACTTCAAACCACCCTTATTTCATTGTTTTAGCATATAACAATACTAGGTACGCAGAACTCATTCATAGAAATATATTAGAAAAATTATTGTATGGCTCAAATTCATCTTACATACATAAGTTAAATCTGAATTATATAATATTTCTTTTAGGTATTTTTCTATGCACAAATCATGTGCATGTATGTTTTCTGTTAGCCTAAATGTTTATTAATCAAGTCATTATTAATATAATTCCTCTTCTTCCCTAGCAATTGCATGCAAGCTGTCCGTCTAGCTTTTAGGATTCTCAAAACCCCTAATCAGAGAATGCCCCTACCGTGTACTACTACAAACCACCTTACTATATTGTGTCTTAATCAAATCAAATTTTTTCTTTTTTTTTTTAAGATCGGTAATCAAATCATTGTTAACATAATGTTTTCTTGCTGTATTCACATTGATTAGTTTAATCAAGCTTTAAGACATTAAAAAAGTGCATATTTGTTAGCCTGTTCACTGTGGGCCTCAAAATTATATAGGGCTTGGTTAGCTTCTCAATTAAGATCTATAAGTTAATTACGCAATTTATTTCATATCGTGGTCCAAATTAGTTGGGTTGGGAATTCAAAAAAAATCACAAATCAATCTAATTCAAATCAAACCATACGTCTGGTTTGATTCTCTCAATGAATGGTTTTGTCCTGATTCTTAAAATATGTAAACCGTATATACTTCATAGTTTAATCTATTATTTTATTGTTGTGGTTTCAATTTGGAACCAAACTAGATCGTTTAGATATATACAAAAAAATCGTTTTAGCTAAAAATATTTTTAAACAATTTTTTTTTTTTTTTAATGAAAAGATTTTTCTATAAAACTTTATATTTTGTTACATTCTTAACACTAATCTATTAGTGGTGGTGATAGAGTGGTGGGGTGGTGGTGGCTATGACAGCATAATGACATTGGTAAGATTTTACTTTAGACAAGTTTATTACATTTTAGAAATGGAAAATAAGTTTGTTTTCTATTAGTTACAAAAAGCATAATTTGTTAATTTTCATCTTCTGTTGAGATTTAAAATTTTTATAAAAAAATTTACCGATACAAACAATGTCTAAGGTGCTTGAGATTTCGAAAAGAAAAACACTACTCTTGTATTTATTGATTATATTTATGGAATTTCAAACTTAATTAATTAGTCGCTTGTTAACTAAAGGCAGATTGCCAACAGAGGTTGGTTGAGTTGGTAATGATCGGACTCTTCACCTTCAAGGCTTAAGTTTGATTCCAATGTAAGTCTTTGTTAAGGCCTGCAGCTTGCCTTAGCCCTAGACTAGGGCAGCCTCCCATCACTTAAACTTTTTCTTACCAAAAAAATAATAAAAAGGTAGACTCCAAGGGGTTTGGTTTGGTGGGAGAAGAAACAATCAAAGGGCTTACCACCCAAGCAGTAGAAGAGTCGAATCTCACGAAGGCCAAATACCACAAACCTTAGAGTCATTGGAGATTTGTCCGGTCGTTAACTTCTAGAGATTAGTCAAGGTGCACGTAAGTTAGTCCAGGTGCACATAAGGTAGTCCAGACACTCGGTTATAAAAATTAAATAAATAAAAAAAACAAAAAAAAAACTTGGGGGTATCTTCATGAAGTATTAATGTCAAGCACAACGTTTTGGAACTCAAAGTGAGCAAATTACTCTTTCTTTCTTTTTTTTTGGCTTGGATTTACTAGGTTTAGAGTCTTAAGAAACAAGTGACTTTGAAAAATAAATTAGGGCAGTGCATGGAAACAAAAGTTATTTCTTGTGCTAAATGTGTGATTTTAAAGAGTGTAAATTACTATTGGCGACTAAATCGTTGGTCGCTAAAGAGCTATTTTTTGCCGACTAAAAAAATTTTAGTCGCCAATACCTTCAGTGACCATATATATGCGACAAAACGGGCGACTAAAAAAATTAGTCGTTGAAAGTAAAAACTTGACTTTCGGCGACTAAAAACAGACTTTTGGCAATTAAAAATTTAGCCGCCAAAGGTGCTTTTTCTTGTAGTGGCTTCACTCACTTGAGCCTTTTTCTCACTTGTTCTACAATTATATTGAATATACTTTTCATAAAATATGTAAACATATTTCTAATTAATTCCAAACAAGTCACATTCTCCCTATTTTATTAAAATAGCTGTGGAATAATGAAGAAAGAAATAGAATTCCTAAGAGTACATTTGTGCACATATTAGTGGTCCATGCATGGTCGATTCCTACTAGCACCATTAGAAATGGAAAATGCTATACATAAATATTTTTTTTATTTTTTTATCACAGGAAGAAATGCACGAGTCTTACATTTATTTATTAATATAAATCTCACTATCTTTATATCTAGTGATATGAAAATCTGATAAAAAAATCTATTTGTACATAACAATTATGCTTAAGAAATAAGCAAGCGTCAATTAAACTTTAGCTTGAAAGTGCTAGTCTTTCTAGTTTTGGGCACTAAATTTAATTAATTGAACCCTAGAGTGTGTATGGAACCTCTTGAGCATGTTTGGCACGATTTAAGTGCATCCACTTGAAATTCTAGATTAGTTAGTATCCCACCATTGGTTTTCTTTTAGCTAACATCCTTAAAGTTACTAATCCCATTTGTACCTTTGATTTGATTCTCGATGCTAGTTTTCTTTGTGGATTATTATAATTAAATCGCAAACAAATTATTTGTGGTTGTTTCTTTTCCTTTTTCTTTTTTTATAATGCATTCTAAAAGTTGTTACATTATTTTAACATGCGAAAATATCATATGTTTGTGTTAGTCGATATTTTACTGAGACGCTCATTTTTAATCTATATTCTTCTCTTTTCAAAGTAGTGATTAAAATAGAATACCATTAGGTAGTGCCTAAATTAAAAAAAAAAAAAAAAAATTTAATGCAAGATATGCTACAAGAAATATGCTTTATCAATGGGGTAATGCTATAGTGTGCAACTTACACCTTACACCTTTTTGTGTTCATTTACACCTTACACTTACACCTTTTTTACCTTGCACTTACACCTTTTGTGTAAGTGGCACATGGTGTGCAACTTATACATTTCATTTATACCTTCCACTTACACCTTACACTTACACCTACACCTTACACTTACACCTTTTATGTGAGTGGCACATGGTGTGCAACCCACTTACACCTTTTGTGGGTTGCACACCTAAGAAGAAGTCTTATCAATGAGCACTTTTAGCGGCAATTATAGGGGCACTAGTAAAATATGCACAAGACTCCAATTGAATCCCCCAGTCCAATCTAATAGTAAATAGGCAAGCCAATTTTTGATAATTTGACTCAATCAAACGGCAACCCATATAGTTGGCCCAAATACGTTTCTATGTTTCGTTACCAACAAATTTTATTATAATTTTAATCCTTTTGTGACAATAATTAATAGAGAATATTGTTGAAAAGTCCAAGGTAAGATTGGTATATGGCATTAGGTTCAGTGGATATTTTTTATTCCTAAAAAGTTTACCCTTTATGAAATAATTTGGTGAGAAATATTTTGGAGGACATTTTGTTTCTAATGTTACCCTTTAATTTATCTGTTGACTTTTTTTAACAATATATTCAAAAAAAATTCTATCTGTTCAAATTTATATCTATCTATTTAAATTTTTTTCTATTTGTTCAATTTTGTTGACTATCAGTTCAATTTTTTCCCTTATACGTTCAATTTTTTTAATTTTTTTTGTTGAAATACCAAGTCAAATCAAATTCTTACTGTTAAAATACAAAGCCAAACCAACCCCTACTTGTTGCAATACCAAGCTCATATTTGTTCAAATCTTATTATCTATTCAAAATTTGAACAGATCTGTTCAAGATCTATCCAATATATCAATTTTTTTTTTTTTTTTTTTTTAATTTGATGCAATCTGTTTCTTTATCAAAGCCACTATCTGTTCAAGTTCAACAACAATTTTTTTTTGGAACCTATCTTCAACCAATCTGTTTAGTTTTTTGAACTGATGTGGAAATTATCCACTATCTGTTGAAAATAATCTATTTATGTAAAAACAAAAATAAAATAAAATTATCTATTGCTATCATCATCATTATCAACAACAACAACCACAACAACAAAAAAATATAAATAAATAACCACACACAACCAAAAAAATAAAGAAAGAGAGATATATATAGAAAAAGAGATACAGAGAGAGAGAAAGGAAATCATATCAAAATTTAGACGGAGATTAAAAGGAGGACGGCATAGTTAGAGGTTAGAAGGAGGACAAAGAGTCAATTACACCAGAACTAGTTGGGGGTTGTAGACATCCCATTTTTGACCTACCTTAAGACTCAGACGTCACTGATTGAGTGCTCGGTGATGTTGCATGTTGTGCTCGTTCAGAAGTCTCAGAGTCGTGGCCGTGCGCCTTGCCTCCGGACTTCCGAACTCTCTTCTGTGCCTTGTCTTGGTTTGCGAACCAGACTCGGTTTTCTCTGTTTTCTTTCCTGAGGGAAGGGAGTGGTCCTGTAGGCTATCTCTCGGTGGCCGTAGGCTACATTTCGTGGCCGTAGGCCATTTTGCCCATTTCGGGCGGTTCGGTTTTGGGCCGTCGGCCGTGTGCCTCGTTGAGACCGCCCAACCATCTCCGATTTCTCCGGTTTTTGGCAGGTACCTCTGTTTTGTCGTTTCGAGGGACACTGGGGCCTTCGATGCCCTCCGTGGCCGAACGCCACTTTCGGTGCCTGCAGCCCATTTTCGGGGCCCCGAACTGCGCGGTTTGGACCCCGAGCATTCATTTTGCATTAGTTTTTGTTCAATTTTGGCAGGTACCTCTGTTTTAACACTAGGAAGATCACTGGGGGGCAGGAGGCCAGGAATTATCTCAGAAAACCAGTTTCGCTCTTCCGGCGCCCGTTTTTCTCGCTTCCGGGCTAATGTTGAACACCCTAGGGGTATTTTCTTCGAGCCGGCACTACATATCTGTAATAAGGGGACATGTGAGGACCCTAAAAAGGGGTGGTCGGCCAGTATTTGTGATTTTCATTTTTGAGCCTCTCCTTCAAGTTCTATGTTGTGACTCCTGTTTCAGAGTTGTCAAATTCCAACCTTGGGGCCTTGTTCTACACACCTGGGAGGACCTTAAACATTGGTGGTCGGCCAGAAATTTTTTGTTCCATTTTTTGGCCATGGCCGGCCGACCAGGGGGAGTGGCTGGCCGACCAGTTGGGGTGGCCGGCCGGCCACCTTCAAGAAAGTTACTGGCCCGACTTTACCTTTTCACCTCTTACTGATTGTCCTAGCTTTTGAAATATCTCACCCCTCCGGGGGATATTTTGGGAGGGAAAGCTTGGATGCATTTCCCTCCCCTTTTACACCCTTTCTTGCCTATTTAAGGGGCTGGACAGCTCCTTCCCTAGGGTTACAAAATTTTCTCTCAAGAACCTCTCTCCCAAAACCTCCATTTTCTATCTCAAAAACCCTAAAAAGCTTCAAGTTTCTAGCCCCTTTCTTCATCAACCCTAAGCACCACCATCACCACCTCCATTCCAGCAGCAAAGAAGTGATTTTCAAAGGCTAAGGACCAGCAAATTCAAGCCAAGAAGCAACAAAAGACTTGTCTCCAAGGGTAAGCCTCTAATTCCCTTTTTCTAGCATAATCTTGAATCAATTCTTCACCCTATTTACTCTCTGTTTTGGGCTCCTACCCCTACTGGTTTTAGGATTATTTTGAGCCCCTCTACAACATTGTAGAAGGGCTCAACTCTGTTTGGTGTCTCCATGACACACTTCTTTCAATATCACTCTTTACGCCATTATTTTGCATGCTTTATTTGACTTATGAGTGATCTGATTTAGAGCCTGTTCTAAACTGTGAGTGGACCTATTTTGAGATCCTCTTCAACATTGAAGAAGGGCTCCATCATGTTTGATGGCTCTATCATGCACTTTCTTTGTAATCCTCCATATTTTCCGTAAAATTGCATGGTTTATTTGGCCTATTTTTTATTTGATTTGGAGCATCTCATGAACTGATATTATGCTTATTTTGAGGCCCTCTTCAACATTGAAGAAGGGATCAACCTGGTATTCATGTTCTACATGCCACTTGCTTTGAATTCATGTTCTACTCCCATTTGGCATGCCCCTTTGAGCTTATTTAGCTTCTGTTTTCAGACTTCATCAGGCTTAGAAAGTGTCTTAAAATGACCCATTCATCATGTTTTGTTAAGGGTATTAGGCCATTTGGTGCATTTTTTTGGTACTTCATGTAATACCACCTTTGATTCCGTAAAATTGCATGCTTTGTTAGGCTTTCTTGGCTTCTATTTTCAGCCTTCATCAGGCTTATAAAGTGTCTCAAAATGACCCATTCTTCATGTTTTATCAAGGGTCTTAGCTTGTTTGGTGTATGCTTATGGTACCTCATGTTATAGTCTTTGTTGGCCCATTATTTTGCATGCTTTGTTTATCATATCTACATACTGAATTAGGGGATGTTATCTCTTATAAATGTGCATATTTTTGGTCCCTCTTTAATGTTGTAGAAATGTTTTTTTTGGTTTGAGCATTGTATATACTACTTGCTTTGTAATTCCCCTCTTTTTTCCTTTTTTTTGCAAGCTATTTTTACCATACTTGTGGTTGTTATTTAGCCTTGCTTTGTGCTAAGAAAATGCTAGTTTAGGGGCTTCCTTGCTACTTTTTTACATGTCGTGTCCATATTATGCATGTTTAGCATAGCTGTAGGCCTTTTCGGGTGCATAACATTGCATTTCGGGCATCGGGTGTAATTTTGTCATAATTCGGGGGCTATTTATGCATCATTTTAGCTGCTGAAATTTGCATTTTACATACGCCATGTGTTACATCTCATTCGCATGTCATTTCTGTGCCTTAGGGCCATGCCTCGGTTTGCGTGCCCGTGTGCACGCATTTCGAGGCACTTCGTTTTTATCCGACGGCCTCTTATGTGAGTGTGGCTGAGGCTCTCTCATGTTAGTGTAAGCCCAATTTGCATTTTCCATGTCATTTGCATTGCGTATGCCTTGGCCTCGGTTTGCGTGCCCGTGTGCACGCATTTCGAGGCACTTCATTTTTTTATCCGACGGCCTCTTATGTGAGTGCGGCTGAGGCTCTCTCATGTTAGTGTAAGTCCAATTTGCATTCTGTATGCCATTTCATGCCTGTATATCACCGCCTCGGTTTGCGTGCCCGTGGGCACGCATTTCGAGGTATCTCATTTTAGTCCCATTGTACATCATTTTTCATGTCATTTCATGTTTTTATGCTATCACCTCGGTTTGCGTGCCCGTGAACACGCATTTCGAGACATCTCATTCTGGTCTCATTACATACCTTTTTTCATATCATCCCATGCCTGTATGCCATTGCCTCAGTTTGTGTACCCGTGGGCACGTATTTCGAGGCATTTCATTTCCATTTCATCTTACTCCTATTGCATTCTGTATGCCATTTTCTCGGTTTGCGTGCTTGTGGGCACGCATTTCGAGACATCTCACTTTCATAGCATTGTGCATGCTAGGTCACATATGAGCTGCATTTCATGCATACCATGCATATTGCATCGTGTTCAGGATAAGAGTTAGCCCGGGCACGGGAAACGAGACGCGTTTCGCACCCCGAGTGACGGAACGGGTCTCAATTCCCAAGTCACCGACACTCCGGATTACCCATGATGGAGTTAGGTTTTGTTGTAGCATTCATATGCATTCATCCTATATTGAGTTGTGCAAATCGGCTCCTCAGCCATCATGCATTGATATGCGTGATTGGTGGCACGAGGATCGAGGCATGCATATATTTGCGAAATACATTGCTATGCCCTTTTCCTGCTCTCTGTTGCAGCACAATCAAGAATCAGCAACTTTTCGGGACTTGGCACGCATTTCGAGAAAATTGCGAACAGAGGCTAATTGGGGCATCTCAGTGGATTTCCGCGCCAGAGCAGCCCGGCATACATTATTCATCAGAAGCAAGGCAATTCCTGGCTTGCATGCCAGTTTTACTTTTTTTAGTTAATCTGTCAGTTAAAGTAGAAATTTGTATATTTATTCGGACTGTACTATTCTTTTATTCGGGTCTGTATTATTTATTCGGACCCTCTGCGCGAGGGCAATGTTGTAATAAGGGTGGGTGAGTGTGATGTATGTCTTCCAACCCCCACTTCTTTCTCCCTTTTATTTACCCGCTTATGATGGTTAGATATAGGGCATATTTCAATTAGCATCACATTATAACAGCATATTTGCATTATTCATCTGTTTTGCACGCACCGGGCTCGGCACATCATACAAACTGCATTTGTATTTTAATTCCAAATTGAATACGTGTTAGTTGTAGCATTCCATATGCCATGTTTAGAATAGCCGAGCCTGCTATAGTTGCATCTTTGCATGTGTTGCATTAGGCAATTCTGTATATGTAGGATCATGCATGATTTCTAATCAGTTTTATGTTTTGGCTTGGAGTACTCGGTAAGTTTTATGCTTTAGCATCCTTGCATGCGTGTGAGTGTTGCCATGAATAGCATGCTTACTATGAGGCTATGTGCTTATGTGATACAACTGCCTTGATTGCCTGTGGGTGGAGGTTGAGTTATCTGAATTGGGACAATTCATCAAATGTTTGTTTTAAGCCCACTAGATAGTGGCAAAATCATGTTTTCTAAGCCCACCCGAGGGTGGCAAATCCACGTCTTAGCCTATTTGCGAGTAGCACCATCAAACCATTTTCAAGCAAACATGAAATGTTTTGTTCCAACTCAGGTGATTCAGTCTATACTTGTATGCTGTGCGCATCACATAGTAACCTAGGCTAATAACCGGAATAAGAACGCACAAAGTTTTCAAAAACAGATATCATGGTTAGTAGAGGCCGGTCTTTGACCGGGCGAGCGGGGGTGCTCACGATGTGACCTTCCCCAATCGTACCCAAGTTCCCGAGCCAACTTTGGTGATGACGGACACGTGGCCTTTGGCACCGAGTTAGGGTTTCCTAAATTTCCCATTTTAAAAAATATTTAGGTGGCGACTCTGTTATCTGGCAAAGCAGTCCATGTTTGGCACTTCTTTCAAAAAATCTGTTTTTCTCAAAAACGATTTGCCGGATTTGGACTCTTTGGTTCAAGGTTTGGAACCGCGACAAAATCGAGTCCGAACTGTAGCGAGGTCCCTCGCGGGCTTGTTACAGGGGTACTTGTAGACACCTCATTTTTGACCGTCCTGAAGACTTGGATGTCATCGTTTGAACACTCGATAATCATCCATGCTCGTGTTCGTTTTGAGTTCTCGGAGGTCTCGGCTACGCGCTTTGCCTCAAGATCTCTCAACTTGTCTGTTTTGTGCTTGGTTGTGGACCAAGCACTTGTGTTTTTGCTTTTAAGGGAAGAAGGTGGCTTGTTTGCCATCCCCTTAACCCACCGACCAAGGCATGATGCCATCGGCTCTTTTTTCTTGCCATCGGCCAAGAGTGTTGGCCGGTTGGCACTATATTTGGTTGGCCGGCACTTATGTTGGTCAATCGGCCATTTTTTGGTGGCCGAACCCTGTTCATCTGCTTTATGCAGATATTTTATGCCAGCTGGTACAGCTAGCATCCATAATTCACACCCTTCATATACGTGTATGGAGGGATTTGCTCTTTGCTTGGCTTCTCTTGAAAGCCTTAGAATTTGAATCTCTATAAAGAGGGAGCCCCTCCTCCCTCCTTCAGGGTTCAAAAAATTGTCTTAGAAAAGATAAAGATAGCCTTGTATCTATCTTGCCTTGTTTCTCTATTTTTGTGCTTCAAAAGTGTAATATTGTCTTAGTTTAATACACAAACACCTAGCAATACACCTTCTCTTGGTTATTGAGGTACTAAGGGGTTGGTTTTGGTGTTCTTGAGTGGGTTTGAACTTAGAAAACCTGCTGGAGCTTTGTTCTTGAAGAGGTTCTACAAAGGTGAGTTCCTTGCTTTAGATACCCCATTCTTGTTTAAGTTTTTAACCCTTCTTGCTTATTGTTTTGAGCTTAGTTTATAACTGATAAAAGTTCTAATTTTTCTTGCTTTAGAACTTTGTTTAAGGTCTCTTTGAGGTTTGGGGTTGTTTCCCCCCTCTTAGGCCTTGTTAGGCCTCGTTTTAGGCCATCCTGTAGACACCCCATTTTTGACCGACCTTAGGACTCAAACGTCACCGATTGAGCGCTTGGTGATATTGCATATTGTGCTCGTTCTGAGGTTGCGGAGTCACGGCTGCGAGCCTTGCGTCCGGACTTTCGGACTCTTTTGTGTTTTGCCTCGGTTTGCGAACCGGGTCCCGTTTTCTTCATTTTCTCTTCTCGAAGGTAGGGAGAGGTTTCGTAGACCATCTCTCAGTGGCCGTAGGCTATGTTTCATGGTCGTAGGACATTTTTCCCGTTTGGAGCCTGGTTCACAGTTTTCAGAGCCGTCAGCCGTGTGCCTCGGTTCGGGACCGCTTAACCACCTCCGTTTGCTCCAGTTTTTAGCATACGTCTTGTTTACTCCCTTTTGAGGGACACTGTGGCTCAAGAGACCAACTTCGTGATCAAACGCCACCTTCGGTGCTTAACAGTCAATTTTCGGGGTCCCGAGTTGCGCGTTTTGGCCCTCGAACCTTCGTTTTGCATTGGTTTGGGTCCATTTTTGGCAGGGACCTTATTTTCATTGTTATGAAGGTCGTAGAAGGGTGGGAGGCCAGCAATTGTTCTGAAGACCAGCTCTATTCCTTCATCGCTCTTTATCGCCCGTTTTCTTCACTAGAAAGCTGACTTTTTCCATTCCCGGGCCACTTTCTTTGGCCCTCAACCACATATTTGTGTTGTACATACCTGGGAGGCCACCAATATGACATGGCTGGCCAAAAATTGTTCCTGACCCTTTTGAACCCCTCTAAAAAGTTGGTTTTTCTCTCTCTTGGGTCACATTTCCTAGTTTTTCTCCACATAGCTGTGTTGTACACACATAGGCCAACAATTGTGATTGAACGTTTTGACCTTGGCCAGCCGGCCACTGAACCCTCGAACTCCGCCTACCATAACCCTCTCACCTGGTTCCTTATAGCTGCATCCTCTGTTTCCCCCCAGATCCTGTATCCGAGGGGGGTCTTTTGGAGGGAAAATTTGAATTTGATTTTCCCCCGCTTTCCTCCACTCCTCTCTCTATAAAACCAGCCCCCCAGCTCCATTTTTGAGGGTTACAAAAATTGTTTTTGAGAAACCAGCACTTACGGGTAGGCTAGCTCGTTGGCTGCTGTTGCTCTCCGAATTTGATCTGAAGTATGTAACGCACAAGTCAGTCAAGGGAAGAGCAGTAGTAGAATTCTTAACCGATCATCCAATGGAAGGGGGTGAAGCAGTCGAGTACTTATTCCCGGATGAAACCATTTTGCATATCGACGACGAATTTTGGACGATGTATTTTGACGGAGCGTCAAACCAGTACGGGTATGGGATAGGAGTGTTGTTGATAGCACCTGACAAGTCCCGTATCCCTCTAGCCTTCAAACTCCGGTTCAAAGTCTCGAACAACGAAGCAGAATATGAGGCATGCATTGCCGGTCTAGAAGCAGCCCTGGAACTAGGGGCAAGACGGTTGGACGTCATCGGGGACTCGAACCTTGTTGTGTCTCAAGCAAAAGGGGATTGGAAAGTCAAAGAAGAAAAGATGATGATGTATCACCAAACCTTGGACTTGTTAATTCCTCGGTTTAAGAAGCTAAACTTTGCTCATCTACTAAGAGAGAACAACAGGTTCGCAGATTCTTTAACAACTCTATCTTCCATGATAGACATCCCACTCGGAGTCCGGATGCGTCAAGTCATTATTGACCAGAAATTTGCGCCAGCCTACGAGTCGATTGCTGCTATAGATGAGGTTCAAGACGAAAACCCCTGGTACCACGACATTTGGAACTTCTTGGAGAATGAAGCATACCCGTCAGGGGTAAATGCCAAGGATAAAAGAGCAATCAGAAGAATGGCCGTTCAGTTCATCATCTGTGGGGGTAAGCTGTATAAGAGAGGTCATCTGGGAATGCATAAGCTGTGTGTTGATGCCGAAGAATCAAAACGTCTAATGGAAGCCATCCATGGAGGAGAATATGGTGTGCATATGAACGGAGTAATGCTAGCACGAAAGATCCTCAGACAGGGTTACTACTGGTCCACCATGGAGGATGATTGCATTGGTTTTGTTCGGCGATGCCACAAATGTCAAATTCATGCAAATCGCATGAACATTCCGCCATCGAAGCTGTATAATATGACTTCGCCATGGCCATTTTTAGTCTGGGGAATTGATATGATCGGGGCTGTCACTCCGAAGGGGTCGAATGGGCATGAGTTCATCCTGGTCGCGATAGATTATTTCACGAAGTGGGTCGAGGCCCAATCATATGCAGTGTTGAAGGCTTCACATGTGGCGAAGTTCATCGAAAACAACATCATCTATCACTACGGAGTCCCAAATGAGATAATTTCAGATAACGATTCCCACTTCAAGAAGGAAGTAATTGACTTGTTAGAGAAATACAATGTGGCTTTTCATAAATCATCTACCTATCGGCCGCAAACCAATGGAGTGGTTGAGGCCGCCAACAAGAATATCAAACACATATTGCAGAAGATGGTGGAAACCTACTGGGACTGGCCAGATAAGCTGCCGTTTGCTCTGTGGGGCTACCGGACTTCAATCAGAACTTCTACTGTGGCGACTCTGTATTCATTGGTTTATGGGATGAAGGCCGTTCTACTTATCGAGATTGAGGTTCCATCATTGCGAATATTGGCTGAGTGTCAAATAGCCGAAGCAGATTGGCAGCAGAGCAGGTTTGAGGAACTCATGCTCTTTGATGAGAGAAGACTGAAAGTACTGCACCATGTTCAAGGTTATCAACGCAGAATTGGCCGGGCTTTCAACAAGAAATTTAAGTCCAGGAATCTAAAGGAAGGAGATTTGGTGTTCAAGGACAACCGAGCTCCCATCCACGACCCAAGGGGCAAGTTCAGACCCAATTGGACTGGTCCCTATATCATTAAGTCTATCTGGTCAGGTGGAGCTATGGTTCTGATGGATCTAGATGGCTTACAGTTCTCACAACCGATCAATATGGACAAGTTGAAGAAATATTACCCTTGAGAGGCTCGCTAGGCCAAAAACCCGAAAGGGCGACCTAGGCAAAACTCAGAGCACAAAAAATTTGAAATTATAAAAATTGAGCTCGCAAGGTTGAAAACCCGCAAAGGGCAGCCTTGGCAAAAGTTAGAGCGTAAAAGGAGAGTGAAAATACCCGAGTGAACCCGAGCCTGAACTACGTAAGGCTTGATTCCCATCTTTGGGATACGTAGGCAACTTCATCCTGGAGTTCAGCCATAAACTTTTCCCCAATCAACTTTGTCCACTTTGATCATCTCGGTCATCTTTGTCCATCAGCATTCATCGTGATCTCCGGTGCAGTGCTATTCAGACTAGGGGTAACTTTCCGTTGCTATGCAGTGCTGTGGTGCTATTCAGACTAAGGGCAACTTTCTAGTTGCAGGGGTCCGGGGTTGTGCATCTCAGTGACAGATCTCAGGCGTGTCCAGTTCTGATCTATATCAAAAATAGTTTTGAAAAGTTTTAATAAAAGTTGACTTTGTTCAAATTAATCTTTTTACAACTAAGACCATTTTTGGACCAAAGCGAAAAATTTTCAGTACCCACAACCTTCAATTTCATTGATTTCAATACAGAGTTCTCCTGCTCTTGCATACAAATTGAAGTTGCTTTTTATTACATTCATAAAGAAAACTTGAAAGTACTGGTAAAGCAATAAATTCGGGGCATAGATAAGTCAGGTGTCCCTGTGCCCCCTCCCGGAGCTAGTCGAAGCCTCTGATGCCAAGTTGGGTTCAATTTGTGCCTCTTCATTGAGCCAATCCAAGCACTTGTCAGACAAAGTGCAACTGAAAGTAGGAACGGGGGCTAGGAGCTCTCTAGTCCTCCATGCTGTGACATACCGGGCAAGGTGTGCACCTCAAATCGGGAATGTGGCAGGATACTCTATCCCCTCTGGTGGGCAAGTCTGATCATGATCGAACTGGTTTTGGAATCGGAACAGAAAGTAGAACACACAATGAGTTAGACCAATCAACTGGATCCCGGTCTGCCGGGACATGCTATAGCTCATTGTCGGGAGGTTGAGCCAAGAACAGCGCCAAGCAATGCGATCTGCAGACAGATTGCACATCCAGTCAAACCACCACTCCTCATCAGGGGCATCGACTAGGCATTGTCGAAAGAAGTAGCCGCGAGCTGAGTAGGCTGGGCAAGAGTCCACAACCTGCAGTTTGTCCATCAACCATACCTGGGGAGGGATGAAAAATGAGAGAATAAAGAATAGAGAGATGTGCGATGAGAGAAAAGTGAGGAAAGGGTTTTGTGAGAAAAATTGAGCCCGAGGGCCGAGTGATGTGAGCAATATATACGTGAGATTGGGTGGGAAACATTGCCTGCAGCAGTAGTGGGCTCCCCGCGAAGCTGGTCATCTCCCAGTGATAGAAAGCATCTAAGCCCATCAGTGTCTCGGCCAATGTCATGGCGATGCAGCTCTTTCCTTCCTTCAAGCCTTGCGCAACTTCAATCAGACGGATGCTAGATCCATTGAAACCTGGGGCAAACAAAAAGTGAGATAGCATGCACAAGCAAAGGGCGTGTTGCCGAAAACCTTGCCAATGATGGTTACCGCGGTCACCAGCATTAGAAAAACGATGAATCAGGCCGAGGATGTCCAGTTCCCCATTGCAGATCAGAGACCATGCATCATGCATGGTGAGTCCACACATTCGCCCTAAAGCTTGGGCGTGATCGAAGCAAAACTGAGGCAAAATTTCTTCAGGACGTTCAGATTCCATCAAAACTTGAAAATCTTCGAAAGTTGGACATACCTCTTCCCCACCGAAGCTGAAAACATGAGTTACTGGATTCCAAAACCTCACCGCGGCATGAAGGAAGGGAAGGTGCAGCGGAGTACGGCTCAGCGTGAATAGTGCATTCAAGCCAAAGCCCCGGAAGTTCAACTTTTCCGAGCCATCTAGAGAAACGATCCAAGCTGTGAGATTTTCGACGAGAAACGCCTCCATTTTGGTGCAAAACTGAGATGAAATGAATCAACCACGAGGCTAGAGCTTTTAAAGAGGATAAGACACTGTTCGGAGGACACGTGTCAAAAATTTGGTGGTTGCTGGGCTAGGTGGCCGGCCAGCCACCTTTTCTAGAAGGCCGGCCACCCCTCTCCTCTCCAAGGCAAAAAGCTGGTCGGCCAGTTCCCAAAGGTGGCCGGCCATGCTCCCAAGTGTGTCTTTGGTACTGTTTTACCCTCTGGAAAGAAGTTCCTAGCATTTGCATGCATCGGAAGTGTTGAAGGCCTCTATTTCCCTTAGTTTCAGATGCGTTCCGTCACCCAGATCGTCCGAAATGCACTTTGTTCATAGAGTTGTTGTTAAGCCTTGCTTATCGAGTTGTTAAGTTTTGTCGAGCTGTCAAGTTTCGTACATTGAGGTGTTACTTTTGTTTAAACAATTTTGTTGTGCCTTACTTATCGAGTCATCAACTTTGTTGTGTTTTGCTTATCGAGTTGTAAACTTGCTAAGATTCTGTTATCGTCTTGGTAAGTTAAGTTGTTTAGTTTGTTGTGTCGGTTCACTACCTGACTTGGCAAATACACAATGCACATATCCATTCAATCTCATTTTGGTGTAAAAAGATGCGATGCGATGCGATGCTAAAAACATAAAATACAACACTTTTTCAAAAAGCTGTTTCATTCCATCATGCTTCCTTTGTTACAACATTTTACAACAAGGGTACAAGTTTTACAGAAAATAAAACTGGCTAACAATATACAATGTGCTACAACTACTAGTAAAAAGGTAAATAAAGCAGGGAACAGCCGCATCTATGCTCTCAAGAGCAGGAATAAGAGGCCCTCTTCGTCCTCTTCTACGAAACGGACTCTACATCATCATCACCATCATCTGAGTCGGAGCTGCCATCCTCGGAACCCTCCTCAGCCTCATCTCTATTACCGGAACTAGAATCGGAGCCATCCTCTCTGCCAGCGGATGTCTCTGACTGGGGATCTGCAGCCTTCTCTTCCTCCTCGCTGGGCTCCTCCTCTATGATGCGCGCCCTGCGTTCGCCTCGTTCGCGAGACGACTCCCCTCTCCTAGCTCCTCGGGAAGGCCTGGATGGCCTAGCCTGTGACTGAGCATACACCGGGGGCATCTGAAAATGAAGAATGCAGTTTGAATACATCAGCCAAAACATGTATATCAAATACAGATGCAAGCAAACTACACAGAGTGGGTGCATGCAGATACAGTGCGTAAGTGTGGTGTGTGTCAGATGTGCTCGACACAAGCAGCCTATCAATGCAGTAAAATGTTCAAGATAAACATATCATCGGAAGTATGATAAATGCCAGAAAATTAAAGGGTACCTGGAAACCCATGATGGACAACTGCGCCTTTCTCCGCAGGACCATGCCCTCAAGTGAGGCCACCATCTCGAGCACCTCATCCATGTACTCCCTGGGTGGCTGCAGATACAAGCTCAAGTCATCAATGAATAAACAAATGCCAAGATATCTGTGTGATAAATGGAAAACAGCGGAACATACCGGTGGTGAGTCAGGGTCACTGACGTATCGATGGCCAGGCATCGGAGGCTCTATCTGAATCGGAATCGGGGAAGTGGTCCCATATTGCCATCCCATCAACTCAGTCGGCATATCTGGCCATCCAGGATGATGATGAGTCGGAGGAATCGGGGGAACCAATCCACTCCCATCTCTAGATGTGCCAGCCCTGCTGGTGGAAGGGGCATCTGCAGTCCGAGCCCTGCTCGATGAGGGCATACCAGCAGACCTCCTCATCGGGGTACGGAACCCCGTCAGCGGAGGCATCAAGTAAGTATGGCGGTAGGTCGCATACTCCCCCTGCTCCAGATGTAGAAAGGCATTAGTACCTTGCATAGCATCAATGACCTCTTGGGGAGAGAGCCTATCAACGGTCCGCATATCGTTTGGAGGCACCGAAGGAATGTCCTGCTCATGGTAGCTCCATACCTGATGTAAGAAGCGATCTCCCAAAAACCAGACCCTCCCAAGTGGCCTCTCAAACAGGATCCTATACCAAGAGGCCCCCCACGCTCCGGCAAAATGGAATCGGAGGTCTCTGCCTAAAGGCGCCCAGGGCTGCTAGGTGATCTGCGGATAACCAATGCATAAACTAATCAGAAATGGTGAATGTGCAAGATAAATCAAAGTTTGGAAACATGAAGAACTGAGAGTTCTGAAATACTTCTAACGTTCGCACTGTGTCAAAATACTGTCGCAGGTAGAGGAAAGACTCCCGAGGTCTCGGCCGGTACTGGCTCTCAAATACAAGTGAATACGGGGTCGTGAGGGGCACCTCCACCTCAAGCTCTGGGGCTAGTATCGGGAAGTATGCGTAGACCCATAACTGTGAGAAACAGAGCAATAACCATCAGAATACAAAATGCTAAGTACAGAATGTAAATATAAAATGCTGAGAGCAAAGTGTATGGTACAGAATGTAAAGTGCATTGTGGGTGTAATGTACAAATAATGAGAAGCAGAAATGTAAATCAAGAGGGCAGCAAGTACCTCCCAGGCCCTCCAATAGCCGCCAACCATGTTCCCCCGTCCACGGGAGGTCGCGCTCATATAACAATAGAGGGTAGCCAAGCTGGCACCACCCCAGTCATATCTGCTGACCTGTGATAGGTCCACTAGAGCGCTCAGCAGATAAAGCCCGACAGTGTTCCCCCTATCGGCAAATAGAGTGGTGCCGAAGAGGAACATCAGGAATCCATGAGTATATTGTGCCACCTTCTCGGCAGTCTCAGGCTCCATCTCCGCCCTCCTGAAGTGGGAAGAGAACCAGGTGTATCGGACTCTGCCCGAAGATCTGTCAACAGGTGGGCAAGCCCCCAATAAATATATCCAAGCGGCCTCCCACTCGCCTATGTCCTCATCGTATGGGATGGCC
The DNA here is from genome assembly GCA_025200525.1 of Camellia lanceoleosa. Taxonomy (NCBI): domain Eukaryota; kingdom Viridiplantae; phylum Streptophyta; class Magnoliopsida; order Ericales; family Theaceae; genus Camellia; species Camellia lanceoleosa. The sequence continues at coordinate 152,702,758 of CM045760.1, read as the reverse complement.
CAACCTTCCACATCAAGGCCCGTCAGTATGGCGAAGTCGAACGAGGTCATGGTCATGTCCTCGGTGGCAAAAAAAATGGAAGGAGTTGGTGGTGTCCCACCATCTCTCTACCAAAGCAACCATCAGTGTCCTACTGGTAGGACAGCGAGATATCCAGGTACAAAAGGACCCAAACCCTGCCACGTCGACCAAATCCCGGATAGCCTCCAGGAGCTCCGCATACCACTCTCTCGCCGCGGCGGAGCCATATCCTCACACAGTACGAGTAGTCACCTGCATTCAAGATGAGCACATGTATTCAGTTTCAGAATGAGATGAATAAGCTATGTGCAAATGAGATGAATAAGCTGTGTGCAAATGAAATGAATAAGCTGTGTGCACAATTGAATCAGATATAGAATTTAGGCTACGTGTTCAGAAAATTCAAAGTTCGGGCTGTGTGTTCGACATCAAGTGTTTGGGCTGCGTGTTCAACTCTTAGTCAGTGTGTACTGTGTGTTCACAATCACTGTGGGCTGTGTGTTCATTTCAAAGTTCGAGCTGTGTGTTCAACATCAAGTATTTGAGCTGTGTGTTCAGATTTCAGAATCAATGGACTGTGTGTTCATCTCGGAATTCAGAGTTTGGGCTGCGTGTTCTACTATCAACAAGTGTGGGCTGTGTGTTCGCCTCAAAGTATGTGCTGTGTGTTCAACGTCAAGTATTTGAGCCGTGTGTTCAGAATTCAAGTATTTGAGCTGTGTGTTCAGATTTCAAAATCAGTGGGCTGTGTGTTCACCTCAAAGTGTGTGCTGTGTGTTCACCTTCAACAATGAGCCGTGTGTTCAGAATTCAAGTATTTGAGCCGTGTGTTCAGATTTCAAAGTCAGTGGGCTGTGTGTTCACCTCAAAATGTGTGCTGCGTGTTCACCTTCAACAATGAGCCGTGTGTTCAGAATTCAAGTATTTGAGCCGTGTGTTAAGATTTCAAAGTCAGTGGGCTGTGTGTTCACCTCAAAGTATGTGCTGTGTGTTCAACGTCAAGTATTTGAGCTGTATGTTTAGACTTCAAAAGTATTGGGTTGTGTGTTCAACTCTCAACAACTGTGTGTTGTGTGTTCACAATCAATATACGGGCTACGTGTTCAGAAAGTCAGGGTGTTTGAATTGTGTGTTCAAGACGCAAACAGAATACGGTGTTACAGATTAAACATTCAAAACAAGCTGTGTGCTTGAGTGAGCAGATAAACATGACAAAAGCACGAAATGCGTGGAAAATACAGGATACATTGCAGAAAATGTAAAAGTGAGGTAAATACCTCTCATGCCTAATGAGAAAGGTGGGACTCCGGCTCCCGCAAAATCAGATCCCTAGGCGCTCGATCATCAAAGTCAGTGAAGTGGTAGAAAACCGCTTGAGGAAGGACGTGCTCCTGAGGATGATACCTCTCGGGATCAAACGGCCGAACTCTCGGGAGCAGAGCCATAATATCCGGATCACCCCCGGCGCCCGGAGGACCTCCACCATGAGGGAAATGACCAGCCATTTCAAAAAATCTGCAAAAAAGAGCAAAAATGAGCGAAATGAGCCAAAAATGAAAAAAAAAGTCAACAAAAGTCAACAAAAGTCAACTCTCGGGGAATGAAAAAGTCAATAAAAGTCAACCTCCGAGAAAATCTTCCAAATGTTGAGACAAACTTACCTCAAGTGGTGAAAATGAGAAAAGGAGCTCCGAAATCAAAATTTAATCGGTTCAAAGTGACGAAAACTGAAAGATTTCGCGAAAACAACTTGCGTGGGGCGTTGGAAAACGCATATGGAGCGCAGATCTGAGAGGAAAAATGCTCTAGGAAGGTAGAGGGACTGATTTCGGCCTTGGAGCTATGAGCAAAAAGTGTTTGGCTTTGTATATTTAAAGAAATGAGGGTGAAAAGTCAAAAATGCCCCGAATTTGGGCTAGGTGGCCGGCCGACCACCTTTTCTGGCAGGCCGACCACCCCTCTCCCTCAAACATGGCCGGCAGCCTCCCTCCTGGACCATACATGGCCGGTGGTGTTCCCAAGGTGGCCTCCAAGCTCTCTGCAAATTTTGGTGATGATTAGAGTCTCCGGCACCTGAAAAAGTGCAAGGAAAGTGCACTTTTTGTTGCGAAATCCCTCCGCGGGAACTTCAACTCCAACTTTCACTGTGTGTTTTATCATTACTCGTCAAGAGCAAGGTGTATCCTTTTTGAACATGTTGTGACCCCTCCGGGAGGTAAACCGGAGGTCGCGATTGAGTCATCTTCATCGAAACTTGCACTGCTTCGCTCGTTGTTTCGTTTCAAAATGTGCATTCGAGTTCATGCTCATCTTGCATTGTTATGCACGTAACTTGCATTTTCATGCACACCACTTGCATTATTCTGCATGTTTCGCGAGTATTGTCATACCATTGTGCTTAACTTGCGTTATCACGCACGTTGCTCCTCGTATTGCGATGCACTCACCCATCGACACCATGTTTGCCTGCACTGAACATCACACTGAACATATGTTGCTAACAATGTTGTGCTTGTTGAGTTTCTTCCTTTTTCAGGCACGATATTTTATGTACGGCTCATTTGAGGCTGGTGTGACCAAACGAACCGCACAGGTATTGTATCTTCTCCGTGTGAAACGTAGCGAGAATCCAATGATTCTCCGCATTCTTCAACTGCATGAAATATAGTATTGCTTTGCATTCTTGCTTAAAACTGTTACATCTATTGTGAATATTTGATTCGTTACAGCTTGCTGCTTCGCATGATCATGAGTTACATTCGGCTTTGTGCATATCGCTTTGCATTTTGCCCCCTGCCTGCGGGCATGCCTGCGGGCACATTCCTTTGTTATCTAGTATGTTTGTCTAAGTCTTCGGCCTTGTCTAAAATGGGTCGTCTCTGGGCTTTGACATTCACTCTCGTCACTTATGGCTTTCGAGTTCTGTCAAAGAGGGGAAACTGTAGACACCCTATTTTAGACTGACCTTAGGACTCAGACATCACCGATTGAGCGCTTGGTGATATTGCATATTGTGCTCGTTCTGAGATTGCGGAGTCACGGCTGCGAGCCTTGCCTCCAGACTTCCGGACTCTTTTGTGCTTTGCCTCGATTTGCGAACCGGGTCTCGTTTTCTCTATTTTCTCTTCCCGAAGGGAGGGAGAGGTCTTGTAGACCATCTCTCAGTGGCCGTAGGCTAGGTTTCATGGTCGTAGGCCATTTTTCCCCGTTTGGAGCCCGGTTCCCGATTTTCGGAGCCGTCAGCCGTGTGCCTCGGTTCAGGACCGCTTATCCACCTCCGTTTGCTCTGGTTTTTGGCATATGTCTTGTTTACTCCCTTTTGAGGGACACTGTGGCTCGAGAGACCAAATTCGTGGTCAAACGCCACCTCTAGTGCTTAACAGTTTTGGGGCCCTGCCAGGCGTTTGGCCCCGAACCTTTTGCATCGGTTTGGGTCCATTTTTGGCAGGGACCTTATTTTCATTGTTATGAAGGTCGTAGAAGGGTGGGAGGCCAGTAATTGTTCTGAAGACCAGCTTTATTCCTTCATCGCTCTTTATCGCCCGTTTTCTTCACTAGAAATCTGACTTTTTCCATTCCCGGGCCACTTTCTTTTCCCCTTAACCACATATTTGTGTTGTACACACTTGGGAGGCCACCAATATGACATGGCCGGCCAGAAATTGTTCCTGACCCTTTTGAACCCCTCTAAAAAGTTGGTTTTTCTCTCTCTTGGGTCACATTTCTTAGTTTTTCTCCACATAGCTGTGTTGCACACACATAGGAGGCCACCTTTTTGGGGTGGCCGGCCAACAATTGTGATTGAACCTTTTGACCTTGGCCAGCCGGCCAGGGGAGGTGGCCTGCCGGCCACCAGAACCCTCTGAACCTGGCTGGCCATGACCCTCTCACCTGGTTCCTTACAGCTGCACCCTTTGTTTCCCCCCAGATCTTGTATCCGATGGGGGTCTTTTGGAGGGGGGAATTTGAATTTGATTTTCCCCCCCTTTCCTCCACTCTTCCCTCTATAAAACCAGCCCCCAGCTCCATTTTAGAGGGTTACAAAAATTGTTTTGAGCCTTGCATACAACTCTCCCTCTCTTCCAAACTCTTCAAACCCTAAGGTTCTTGCACCCTTTACACCACAACCCATAGCACCACACCTCCACACTCCATTCCAAAAACTTGAAGGCTATTTCCAGAGGCTAGGAGCACCATTTCTTGGACCAAAAGCTGTTGAAGACTTAGGCTACAAGGGTAAGTCTCTTTTCCCTCTCTTTTGGCTCTATTTTGCATGCTTTCTTAGCCTTTGTTGCTTGCATTTTTGGACTCCTACCTAAACTGTAAATAGTCATATTTTGAGCTCATCTCCATGTTTGATGAAGGGTCTTTCTCTGTTTGAGGTCTCCTCCTCACCCTTTGTACTTAAACTCTCTTTTAGGCCTATTTTTGCATGATATTTTAGGCTTATTTGTGAGCTGTTTTGGACTTGATCATAAACTATGAAATGTATTTTTTTAAGCCCCTCTTAAACTTTGTTGAAGGGCTCTTCTCTTTTTGAGGTCAGCTGCTACCACTTGCCTCTTTATCCCTCTTTTAGGCCTTTTTCTTGCATGTTGATTTAGCCTCACTTTTGTTCATTTTAGAGAGTTGATGTAAACTTTAAAATGCCTTTTTTTGAGCCTCTCTTCAATTTTTTTGAAGGGATCTTTGCCATTTGGGGCCAGCTGCTGTCCCTTGTCTCTATTCTCTCTTTTAGGGCCATTTTTGTATGATAGATTAGCCCTATTTATGTTCTTTTTTGAGACTTGTTATAAACTGGAAAAAGGCTTGTTTTGACATCATCTTCATGTTTCATTAAGGGAATTTTCTTATTTGAGATCACATGCTTCCTTGTATGCTTGATTGTCCCTTGTTTTGAGCCTTATACCTAAGCTCCAATTGCATGCTTTGTTTGGCCTTCTAGCCACTGAAATCCAGTGGATTTTTAGTGGCTAGAACACTATTTTGAGCCTCCAAATCAGAGGGGGGTGACCCCCTCTCACCTTGACTTGTTTGATGGTCATTTTGGCCTTCCAAAGGGACCCCTCTTTGCATGCTTCTTAGCCACTTTTCAGGCCCAATTTGGTGAGTTTTGGGACTACCATATTTGATTTCCAGAGTTTTTTTGGTCATGCTTCATGTCTGTCTTGTATGTGCCTAATAACTCCTTGCATGGCCCTCTAAAGGAGCACCTAATTTTTGCACATGTTGGCTGCATTTCAGTGATTATTTGGTCATATTTCCACATGTTTTGTTCACTGATTTTTTCTGGTATGGGGAGATTCCATGTGCTTCATATACTTTCCGTGTAAACCATGTTTGTTATTCAAAATTGCATGCTACTTTAGCCCATCTTGCTAGCACCTTTTGGCCATGCTTTGAACTAAGAAAGTTCATGTTTTGGGACTACCTTGACTCTGTCTTCATTCTTCATGATCAAATAATGCATGCTTTGTATAGCTATAGGTCATTGCGTATGCCTAGTTTTGAGTTTCGGGGTTCATCTCATGTATCGGGTGCCATATTGCCATGTTTCAGGGCTGTTTAGCATCATATTTTAGTGCTGAAATTTTCATGTTCGTATGCCATATTTCATGCCTTGGCGTGCCTTGTTAGAGTGGCATTCGTGCCTTAGGTTCGGTCCTCGGTTTGCGTGCATGCATGCACACATCTCAAATGTCTCATTTTCATCTTATGGCCGCTGATGTGAGTGTGGCTGAGGTTTACTCATATTGGCATAAATCCATCATGCATTGTGTATGCCATTTCAATTTATAGCATTGCGTGTGCTAGGTTGTATGTTAGAGCATCGTGTATGCCATGTTACATCGTGCATTGTGTATGCCATTTCATATAATTGTGTATGCTAGGTTGTATATTAGTTGTATAGTGCATGCCATCTCATTTGCATTGTGTTTGGAATAGAAGTTAGCCCGAACACGGGAAACGAAGGACGTTTCGTACTCTGAGTGACGGAACGTGTCTTAATTCCCGGTCATCGATACTGCGGATTATCCATGATGGAGTCTCGGTCTTGTTGTGTTTATGTGTGCATTCATTCCATATTGAATCGTGCAATTCGACTCCTCGGCCATCATGTATCGAGATGCGCGATTGGTGGCGCGAGGATTGAGGACTACGCTCCCTGAAGAGTAGTGAAGCATACATATGTGAAAATACATTGCCATGCCCCTTTCCTGCTCTCTGTTGCAGCAAATCAAAAATCGACAATCTCTTGGGGCTTCGTGCAACATTCCGGGGTTAATTGTAAACAGAGGCTAATTGGGGCATCGCGATGGATTTCCGTGCCAAGCAATCTAAGCATGCATCATTCATCATTTGGAACAGAGCCGAGACGGTCTATGGATTTGTGTGCCATTTATTGCTTTCCTAGATTAATTTGTTAATTAATTAGGATTTTGTATTTATTCGGACTGTAATTATTCATTTGGGATTGTATATTATTTATTTGGATCCTCCGAGCGAGGGCACAATTGTAATAAGTGTGCGTGCATGTGATGTATGTCTTCTAACCCCACGTCTTTCTCTCCTTTTTATTTACCAGCTTATGATGGTTAGAATAGGGCATGTTTCAATTAGCATACAGTATGATAGCATGTTTGCATTCATTCATCTGTTTTGCATGCACCGGGCTCAGCGCATCATAACTCACTACATTGTATTTCAATTCCAAGTTGAATACTTGTTAGCTGTAGCATTCCATATGCCATATTTAGAATAGCCAAGCCTACTATAGTTGCATTTTTACATGTGTTGCATTAGGCATTTCTGTATAGTTAGGATCATGCATGGATTTCTAATTAGCTTCTGTTTTGGCTTGGAATACTCGGTAAGTTTTTATGCTTTAGCATCCTTACATGCGTGTGAGTGACTGCCATGATAACATGGTTACCATGAGGCTATTTGCTTATGTGATATAACTGCCTGAATGCCTGTGGGTGAAGGTTGGGTTATTTGGATTGGAACAAATCATTGACTGTGAGTCTTAAGCCCACTAGATAGTGGCAAAACCATATTTTCCAAGCCCACCTGAGGGTGGCAAAATCTGTATTTTATGCCTACTTGCGGGTAGCAAACCATCTTTCAAAAAAACAAACATGAAATGTTTTGTTCCAATTCAGGCGACTCGATCTATACTTGTATGTTGTGCGCATCACAGAGTAAATCTAGGCTAATAACCGGAATAAGAACGCATAATGTTTTCAAAACTAGATATCATGGTTAGTAGAGGTCGATCTTTAATCGGGCAAGCGGGGGTGCTCACGAAGTGACATTCTCCAATCGTACCCAGGTTCCCGAGCCGAGGCAACTTTGGTGATGACGGACACGTGGCCTTAGGCAACGAGTCAGGGTTTCCTAAATTTCCCAAAATAAAATATTTATGTGGCGACTCTGTATCTGGCAAAGCAGTCCATGATTGGCACTTCTTTTCTAAAAATCTGTTTTCTCAAAATGATTTGCCGGATTTGGACTCTTTGGTTCAGATTACGAACCGTGACAATTAGAGTCCTGAACTATAGTGAGCCCAAAATGAATGGAACGGGGGGACTCATCCCTCCCGGGGCGTTCGGGGACGTCTACACATCCCTTTTGGCCATTGTTCTTGTCTTTGTATGACCTCTCTACCACTGAAATCCAGAGGATTTTTAGTGGTGGAGAGATGGTTTTGGTGTCCTAAATAGGAGAGGGTCATCCCCTCTCCTTGTCATCTTCAATGCTTGCATAAATGGCTTATATTGGTGGCTTGTATGCCTGTTTAGCTCTATTTCAGTATATATTAGGCTTTGTTTTGCCATGATATAGCACTATTTTGACTTGGTTTAGACATACCATGCATGCTTTGTATACTTGTCTTGTAATCCCATGATTTGCCTTAACATGTACCATGTTGTAACATGTCTTTTTAGCATGATTTTGGTTTAACTTCATGAAGCTTCTAGCCTTGTTTTAACATGCTTAAGCTCTATTTTTCATTGTTTTGGTCATGTTTGCATTGTTTTGTATAGCTACCATACAATCTAGCTTGTTAGCTTTGGGTACTTAAGTCACTAGCATACTTTACTTGGGCCATTTCAGTGATTTGGAATCATTTGTCATGTTATTTCAGTCCATATTTCATGCTTGTATGCTTGCATTTGTCATCCTTTCAATGTCTTGAAAAGTTAATGTCCTATGTTCCATGATCGGGTCATCGTGCATGCCCCTATACTTTGGTCATTTAGATGCCATCTAAGTGGGTTTTTGATTTTTTTTTTTAACATGCCATAAATCTGATTTTGGTTGTTTAAATCATACCATGTTTGGTTTCAATAGGTTTAGTGTAACACCCTCTTTGATGGCCTTGCATGCCTCTTGTTTTTGGCATTGTGTTCTAGCATGTTTTGGCCTCATTCCTTGCATGTTTTAGACTCACTTTGACCTGCCTTGGGACTGTTTTGAGTGCCCTTGGCCCTTTGGGGCATGCCTCATGTAGCCTTGGTTTGAGTCCCTTAGCTAATTTCAAGTTTTAAGTTTTATTGCATGCCTTAATTGCATGGTTTGGTTGATTTGACATTATCCCTTGCATGATTTTAGGGCTTAACATGTTTGCCTAATATCCATGTTTGTCTCCCTTTAAGTGTTCTTAAAAAGTTGCTCTACAATGCTTAAAGTAATGGACCATTAGCATGCATGTTTGAATGTGTATTTCATGCCTTTGTCACATCATTTTGGCCGTTGATTTGGACCTATTTGAGAGCTGTCCATTTCGATTTAAGACCATCCCCGCATGTTGTTTCATGCTTGCCTTGTATGTTGTCACACACTTGTTGCATATTTGGTAAATTGCATGTTGTAGCGTGCTAGTTCAATTGTGCCTTGTTGTGTTCTTGGTCCATGACATGTTGTTGCATGCTTAAGTTGTAATGCATTTGGCATGCATTCTCTTTTTTTAGTTGCTTAACATGTTACATATTTGCCTCACATGTTGTTATATGCTTGAATGTTGTTACATGCCTTGCATATTTGCATGCTTGTTAGCTTGCATTTTGTCATGTACTTGATATGTTGTCACATATTCTTGCATGTTTGGATGCATGTTAGGTAACGTTGCATTGCATTTGGCATGCTTAGCTTTGTATGGCATTGTCATTAACATGCACATGTTGCACTAGTTTTGCTCGCATGTTCACATCCCTTGCCTCTTGATCGACTATGATAGAGGTTGGGGCCTCTTATGTGTTTTGTGCATACATTGTATATTAATTTGCACACTTGGCTTCTTTGGCCATCATGCATTGAAATGTGTGATTGATGGCCCGAGGGTCGAGAACCATACTTCCTTGAGTTCATGACATGATAGGAAGGGTGGTTGTGCACACATTGCTTTCAAAATACATTGCCATGCTCTGTTTGTCCTCTACTGCAGCAAAACATCATTTTGCAGGAAGAGATGGCCAGTCGGCCATCTTCAGTGCCGACCGGCTAACTATATTTGGACGAGAGCCCCATTTTTGGTCGATTACCAGTTCCCCTTGGCCGGTGACCTCCCACAGCACCTAGGAGGTGATTCAGAAGCATCCTTGGAACTTGTGCAGTTTTCAGAGGTGTAGAGCAGTGCAAACAGAGGCAACATGACATGGCAATGGATTTCCGAGCGGAGCCGAGCATGCATACATTTGTCCCTCTTCTCGAGGCCTCTTTACTGCTTTAGTAGCTTAATTAATTTGTTTAATTAGTTAAGTGTTGTGTAATAATTAATTAGCTTGTTAGTTAGTTAGTTAATTTGTATTATTCTTTCGGTCCCTCCATCGAGAGAGGCATAATTGTGTAATAAGCGTGCGTGTGTGTGATGTATGTCTTCCAACCTCACGTCTTTCTCCCATTTACTTACCTGCTTATGATGGTTAGTTTAAGGACATATTTCATTTTAGCATCCTTATGCTATGCATATTTGCATCCATTCATCTGTATTGCATGCACCGGGCTCGACACATCATGCTAACTGCATCATATTTCAATTCCAACTTGAATACATATACTAAATTGCATCTCACATGCCATCTTAGATTAGCCGAGCCTATTCTAGCTGCATTTTGCATGTGTGCATTAGCCATCTTAACATGAATTAGGATCATGCTTTGATTACTAACTAGTTTTTTGTTTTGGCTTAGAGTACACTGTGAGTGTTTATGTTTTAGCATCTTGCATGTATGTAAATATTAACATGAAAGCATGTTTGCCATGAGGCTAATTGCTTATGTGATATAACTGCCTGAATACCTGTGGGTGAAGGTTGGATTGCTTGAATTGGAATAATTCATCGAAATCCGTGTTTTAGCCTACTTGCAAGTAGCAAAATTCAAAACCATTTCCAAACAAACGGATATGAGATGCTTTGTTCCAAGTTGGGCGATCTAGTCTATACTTGTTTTGCTGTGCGCATCACATAGTAAAGATTAGCCAATTAACCGGAATAAGAACGCATGTGTTTTCAAAAACTCGATATCATGCTTAATACAGGCCGATCTTCGGATCGGGCAAGCGGGGGTGCTTATAGATGACCTTCCCCAATCGTACCCAAGTTCCCAATGCAAGGAAACTTTGGTGATGACGGACACGTGGCCTTAGGCAACGAGTCAGGGTTTCCTAAATTCTCCCAAAATAAATATTTAGATGGCGACTATGTATCTGGCAAAGCAGTCAATGTTTGGCACTTCTTTCTTAAAAATCAGTTTTCCAAAACGATTTGCCGGATTTGGACTCTTTGGTAATTTATCAGTCTTGCATTGCACTTTGTGAGATTAGATTCAGAACCGTGATATTTGAGTCCGAACTGTTGTAAGCAAGGCCCTCGGGGCGCATCCACAGTACTCGAAGTAGGTGGTGCGGCAACTAGAGGAGGAAATTGGATGATTTGAGGTCGAAGAAGGTAAGGAAAGAGAGATGGTGGTCGCAGAGGTGGTTTGGAGGAGCCATGAAAATGAGTGGTGGAGTGAGAGAAAATGGCGACATAAGAGATTGTCACGACCCAAACCCACCCTTGTAGGTTTAGCGTCGTAACCGGTCAGTAATCCTTGGATTACCCAAGGCCTCCAAACAGAATAACATATAATTAGGGGCTGGGAAAGCAAATATATAAAATATATGTAGTCTATTAAGCTGTGTTGACATGCATGAGGTAAATAATTTCAAACTTTGTATAAAATAATTTCAAACTTTGTATAAAATATATATGTATATATATATTATGTCATGTCGTCATTAGACATGCAACACCGTACAAATATTATCAAAAGGGACTTAGCCTAGTATACGGCTAAACAAAACGAAACTAAACATAGTCGTTCTTAATATGATACACAAAACAAACTCTTAACATAGTTCACAAAACTTGACTTCTATAAACTAGAACCTCCTCGGGAGCACAGTCGCTAGCTGACTCCAAAACCCTTCAAGCAGCAGCTTAGGCCTAGTCACGAGCTTGCTCACCTAGATACATAATATAAAAAGTGAGCGAAAGCCCAGTGAATAATAACAGAGTAAAGGGTTAAATGAATAATGTCCCATAACAAATCAGTAAACAGAAACATATTCATTTTCATAGCCTTAATCGATTCATAACAGAAATCAAAATTCATGCTTAGGTACACTTGGTACATCTAGTAGTGCTAACAGATCAAATACAGAGCATTAAGGGTCATACTTGTTAGTTCTTTAAAGGAACCTTCAGTACTATAAACAGATAACTTGTCAGTTCCGTAAAGGAACCTCTAGTATTGGGAACAGATAACTTGTCAGTTCCATAAAGGAACCTCCAGCACTGGAAACAAATAACTTGTTAGCTCCATAAAGGAACCTCTAATACTGAGAACGGATAACTTGTCAGTTCCATAAAAGAACCTCTAGTACCGAGTATGGATAACAGTCTTAAGCCACAAAATTGTTGACATGAATACTTTCCATGTATAGACAATCATTCATTGATATAGAACATAGCATCTCAGAAAATAGATCATTTCATATCATTAGAAAATAATTATAGTTAAACATAACTTTACAGAGTTATTACTCACAATTGACTCCAAAGCAAACAAACAGATTAGGCAAATCCGATATCTTGTGGAGTGTGACCTATACAGATACAGAACGAATACATATATTGAAACACACATTCAGATAGTACTTAATTTATTTCACTTTGTTCTTCGTGTGTTTCTAAGTCTTATACCCATTATTGTGTCTTAATCTTGGCCTAGGAATGTCGATGATGCAATGAGGATGCTAACATGCCCTTGATCATATTTAACAAAGCTTGGTGAAAATAGGGGTCTCGCTCGAGCGCAACTTCCTTCGCTCGAGCGGTCTGTAAAAGTACTAGTTGTGTGATTTTTACGCTCGATGGTCGCTCGAGCATGAGACTAAGGTCTTCGCTCGAGCGCAACTTTTGTCGCTCTAGTAGTCTACAAAACATGTAAACTTCTAGGAGCATGCATTTTATGTTCGAGTCACTTCTTGGTCACTCGAGCGGAGATGCAGAACACAGAGGGGTCGCTCAAGCGTAGGTTTTGTCACTCGAGCGAAGAAGCAAAATCTAGAATTTCCAGATTGCTGTACATTATGCAAACTTCAAATTCAAAGCGTCAAAACTCATTATTTGGACCCAAAAGTTGAGAAAACACTTGGAAACTTGTAAAATATCATAGATTAAGAATCAATACTCAAAATCAAAGCCCAAAAGTAAGTGGATTCTTCAAATTCAAACGTGAATTATGTGTATACATACCATGCATGTATTGACTTGGGTTCAAAACTTCCAAAACATAATCAAATGAGGTTCAATGGTGAAAAATGTTATGAATTAGTAAAACCATGTTATAATTACCACATACAAGAAAGAAAAACTTTGACAACAACTTCCAAACTCCAAGAAATGTACATGCATGCATGAGATGCTCTTGTTTTCTACTTCCTAGTTCAATTCTTGCTTAACTTAGCTTACTTCTCTAGAATTCATGTATGGAATAACTTAAACTTAAACTTAAACCTAAAGGTTAAATTCTTACCTTAGATGTTCAATTATGCTCCAGAATGCTAATTCTTTGAGCTTAAAGGCCAAATGTCTAAGGTTCCTCCTAAATGCTAGCAATTCTTTGCTTAATCTCAACTTTCTCCTCTTCTCTCTCTCTTACGTTAGTTTGTTTTGTAGGTTCAAAGATGTGATGAAGAAAAAGATGAATGGTGGCACAAAGGAGCCTTATATGGGCTTAATTAAGAAGATTTAAGTAAACTTGGCTTAAATTAAGCAAATGGGTCTTATTTATTTTAATTAATTTGTTCCAAATCGAATTTCAATTAAACCTACCATAAAATTCGAAAAATTCCAACTAACACATATACCAAGTCAATTTCATGATCGAATGTCGATAAGGCCTTCAATTTGCAAAACAAAACAGAAACACAAACAGATATTCCTACTGCCGACAGATATAAACACAAATAATGGAATGCACATGCAATTAATTTAGAATTTCTTCTTAATTAGTCATTAGGCATAATTAATCATGGGTAATCAGCTAATCATAGGTTAGGGTTGTTACAGTCTTCTCCCCCTTAAAAGAGTTTCGTCCTCCAAACTCAAATTACCTTTATGAAAGAACACTGGTGTAGACGTCCCCGAACGTCCCGGGAGGGAATCCCGTTTTGTTCATTGGCATCACTACAGTTCAGGACTCAATGTCACGGTCCTGTATCTAATCTCGCAGAGTGCAATGCAAGACCGATGAATCATCAAAGAGTCCAAATCTAGCAAATCATTTTTGAAAATAGATTTTTTGAAAGAAGTGCAAAATATGGACTGCTTTGCCAGATACAGAGTCGCCACCTAAATGTTTTATTTTGGGAAATTTAGGAAACCCTGACTCATTGCCTAAGGCCACGTGTCCGTCATCACCAAAGTTGCCTCGGCTCGAGAACTTGGGTACGATTGGGGAAGGTCACTTCGTGAGCACCGCCACTCGCCCGATCAAAAATCGACTCTACTAACCATGATATCGAGTTTTGAAAACATTATATGCTCTTATTCCGGTTATTAGCCTAGATTTACTGTGTGATGCGCACAACATACAAATATAGACTGGATCGCCTGAATTGGAACGAAACATCTCATGTTTGCTTTGAAAATAGTTTGCTACTCATAGGTAGGCTAAAATGTGGATTTGCCACCCTCAGGTGGGCTTAGAAAACAAGATGATTTGCCACTCTCAAGTGGGCTTAAAACACATATTTCGATGAATTGTTCCAATTCAGATAATCCAACCTTCACCCACATGCATTCAGGCAGGTATATCACATAAGCACATAGCCTCATGGTAAGCATGCTATCATGGCAGTCACTCACACACATGCAAGGATGCTAAAGCATAAACACTTACCGAGTACTCCGAGCTAAAAGAAAAGCTATGTTAAAAATCAATGCATGATCCTAACTATGCTGAAATGCAACTACAATAGGCTCGACTATTCTAAAGATGGCATGTGAAATGCTACAACTAACAAGTATTCAACTCAGAATTGAAATACAATGCAGTTAGTATGATACGCCGAGCCCGGTGCATGCAAGACAAATGAATGGATGCAAACATGCGAGCATAAGTATGCTAATTGAAACATGCCCTAATCTAACCATCATAAGCTGGTAAATAAAAGGGAGAAAGACGTGGGGTTGGAAGACATACATCACACACACGCACACTTATTACAATTGCGCCCTCGCTCGGAAGGTCCGAATAAATAATACAGTCCGAATAAATAATTACAGTCCGAATAAATAATTAAATATTAAAAAACCCTAATTAATTAACAAATTAACTAGGAAAGCGGATAAATTAGCATGCAAGCTAAATGGACCGCCTCAGCTCTGTTCCGAATGATGAAAGATGCATGCTCGAGTCGCTTTGCCGGAAAATTCCTCGCGATGCCCCGATTTGCCTCTATTTGCAATTAATCCCAGAACGCTGTGGAAAGCTCTAGAAGGCTGCTAATTTCTGGTTTGCTACAACAGAGAGCAAGAAAGGGGCATGACAAAGTATTTTCACATATGTATGCACACCTCGATCCTCGTGCCACCAATCACGCATCTCGATGCATGATGGCCAAGGAGTCGAATTGCACGACTCGATGTGAAATGAATGCACATGAAAACACAACAAGGTCTAGACTCCATCATGGTTAGTCCGGAGTGTCGACGACTGGGAATTGAGACACATTTCGTCACTTGGAGTATGAAACGTCCCTCGTTTCCCGTGTTTAGACTAACCCTACTCCAAACACAATGCAATGAGATGGCATACACAATGCGACTAATATGCAACCTAAGATACGCAATGCTATGGACTGAAATGGCATACACAATGCACATGAGCTATATGGCATACACAACGCTCTAACATGCAACTTAGCATACGCAATACTATGGACTAAAATGGCATACACAATGCAAGATGGACTTACACCAATATGAGTGGACCTCAGCCACACTCACATCAGTGGCCATATGATGAAAATGAGATAACCGAAATACATGCAAACATACACGAATGCCAAGGACCGATCCTAAAGTGCAACATGCAACTCTAACTAAGCATGGCGGGGAATGAAATATGGCATAAAATGGCACATGATACAGCTCTGAAATGGCATAAAAGATGGTCCTGAAACATGCAAGTATGTCACACAATGCAAGCTAGATGGCTCGGGTACCGAAACTAGTGAAGTGCGTTACACTAGAGGTACCCAAAGCGACGCACAAATGGAAAAACCAACCCCAAATAGACCCTAGGCAGGTCTGAAACAGTGGGGAAATGGCCTAAAATGATGGCTCGGAATGCAAAGAAATGGAACTCATTCGATGGTCGGTAAATGAGGCATACAAGCCTGACTCTCAAATGCATTTAAAGAGTACAAAACATGGAAATATGGCATTCAAACAAGCTTTGGAATATGATGTATAATGGACCCAAAACATGAACACACCTCAATATATGCATGGAATGAGTCTTAAAACTCAAAGTTCAGCATGGGTATTGAACTACAAGCATGCAAACCGAACATCATTCGACCATGAGACCCAAAAGCAGAGCTAGGGCAGTCCAAAATATGGACAAAATCAGTTTAAGGCATGGCCAAAAAGAGCTAAAATCAAGGATCAACAAAGCATGCAAAATAAGCTAGTGAACCATGATTTACACTACAAGTATGTGAAACACATGAGGGCTCACTGAACTAGCCAAAAACAGAAGTATGCCATGCTAAAATATGCCCAAAACCCATGGAAACTCATTCAACACATGTAAGAATGATAGGCCCCTTTGGAGGGCCATGCAAGAGGTTGTTCCACACGTATATGACAGACACACACAATGGTAAAACCACCTCTAGACAGAGGTTATGAGGATCCTAAAACCCACCAAAAAGGCCCTGAAATTGGTCTAGGAAACATGCAAGTGAAAGCCCCTTTGAAAGGCCTTGAATAGGATTACTCTACACATGCAAAATAGACACTTTATATGGCAAAATGGGCTCCGAAAAGAGCTAATGCAAACCTTAAAACTCA
The DNA here is from genome assembly GCA_025200525.1 of Camellia lanceoleosa. Classification (NCBI taxonomy): domain Eukaryota; kingdom Viridiplantae; phylum Streptophyta; class Magnoliopsida; order Ericales; family Theaceae; genus Camellia; species Camellia lanceoleosa. The sequence continues at coordinate 152,686,104 of CM045760.1, read as the reverse complement.
CCAAATAGGGCCTGAAATATGGCTCTAAAACATGCAAGTAGGGGCCCCTTTGGAAGGCCAAAAGAGGCAACAAACAAGACAAGGAGAGAGGGGGTCACCCCCTTCTGATTTTGGCTTTTAAAACAGTATGCTAGTCACTGAAAATCTACTGGATTTCAGTGGCTAGAAGGCCAAACAAAGCATGTGTAGACACCCCATTTTTTACCGGCCTTAAGACTCAGACGTCACAAACTGAGCGCTCGGTGATGTTGCATATCGTGCTCATTCTGAGGTTTCAGAGTCTCGGTTACGAGCCTTGCCTCTAGACTTCGGGGCTCTTTTGTGCTTTGCCTCGGTTTGCGAACTAGGTCCTATTTTCTCTATTTTCTCTTCCCAAAGGGAGGAAGAGGTCTCGTAGACCATCTCTCAGTGGCCGTAGGCTACGTTTCGTGGCCGTAGGCCATTTTTCCCGTTTGGAGGCCAGTTTCTAGTTTTCGGAGCCGTCGGCCGTGCGCCTCGGTTCGGGACCACCTAACTACCTCGGATTGCTTCGGTTTTTAGCACACACCTTATTTCCTCCCTTTAGAGGGACACTGTGGCCCGAGAGACCACCTTCGTGGTCATACGCCACCTTCGGTGCTTAACAGCTTGTTTTCGGGGCCCTGGATTGCACGTTTTGGCTCCCGAACCCTCGTTTTGCATTGGTTAGGGTTCATTTTTGCTATGGACCCTATTTTTATTGCTAGGGAGATGGTTGGATGGTGGGAGGCCACCTTTTCCCCTGAAAAACCAATTTTCTCATTTTCTCTCTCCTAAAGCCGATTTTTCTGACAGAAAGCTGGTTTTTCTCACTTTTTAGCCACAATTTCTGGTTTTCCACACCACCATTGTGTTGTGCTCATTTGGGACGCCACCAATATGGGTAGGCCGACCAGTATTTCTTCTTGACCCTTTTGAACCTCCTAAAAAACTAGTTTTTCTTTCTCTAGGACCACATTTTATGGTTTTCCACCATACAGTTGTGTTACACTCATCTGGGAGGCCACCTTTCTGGAGTGGCCGGCCAGCTTTTCTTCTTGAACATTTTGACCCCTGGTCAGCCGCCCAGGGGAGGTGGCCGGCCGACCACCTTGGCCTTTTGAACCTGGTCGGCCAGTCTTGTCTCCTTGAGTGCATTCCAGCTATGCTAGCTGTTTTGCACTTGACCCACTGTCCGAGGGTTTTGTCCTTATTTTGATCATTTTAAAGGTGGTTTTGCACCCTTTGCTTAGCTTCCAAAGGAAGTTTGACCCTTTGGTCAAGCTTCTTTTAGAAGCTTTGACCCCCCCCTTTTAGGCTTCTCCAAGAAGCCATGGCCTTCTCCCTCTATATAACCAACCCTCCATCTCATTTTGCAAGGGTTAGAAGCTTTGGGCTGAGATTTATACATACAACCTTCCATCTCTCTACTTTAAGCCTCCAAACACCCTTGTTCTTGGACATTTTACACTACACCTCATAGCCTACCACCTCCATCATCCATTCCAGAACCTTGGACGTCATTTGCAGAGGTTAAAAGCTCACCAACTTGGTCCAAAAGTTGCTGCATTGCTGTGCTACAAGGGTAAGCCTCCTTTTCCCCCTTTCTTACATTCTTTTGCTTCATTTCTTAGCCCTATTTGCAAGCATTTTTGGGCTTTGACCTAAACTGTGAAGTGTCTTATTTTGAGCCCCTCTTTAACTTTGTTTAAGGACACTTTGCTGTTTGAGGTTATCTACTTCCTTGTTTGCTCAATCTCTCTTTTAGGGCTATTTTTGCATCTTATTTTAGCCTTACTTGTGAACATTTTCGAGATTTTTTATAAACTGGAAAAAGTATTTTTTTGACCTCCTCTTTAAGTTTGTTTGAGGTCACTTTTCTATTTGGAGTCATCTCCTTCCTTGCATGCTTCATTTCCACATGCTTTGAGCCATACATTTGAGCATTTGCATTGGCCTTGTTTTGGCCTCTTAGCCACTGAAATCCAGCGGATTTTCAGTGGCTTTGATGAGATTTTGAGATTTGAAATCATAGAGGGGTGACCCTCTCACCCGTCATTCTCTTTACTAGCATGATTGGCCTTCCAAAGGGACTCTATTTTGCATGCATTGAAGTCATGTTTCAGGCCTCATTTTGTAAGTTATAAGGTCTGCATTGGCTCTTTCCGGCGCCCCTTCAGTCATATTTTATGTCTATGGTGCATGTATAGAGCAATCCTATTCAAGGCCTTTCAAAGGGACCTTTCTTTGCATGTTTCCTAGACTGATTTCAGGGCCAATTTTTAAGGTTTTCATAACTCATTTCCAGAGGTGATTTTGACCTTTTATGTGTCCATCATATAGGTGTAGAGTAACCTCTTGCATGGCCCTCCAAAAGAGCTCATCATTTTTGCATGTGTTGGCTACATTTCAGTGGTTATTTGGGCATATTTTGACATGTTTTATTCACTGTTTTTGGCTGGTTTGATGAGTTCTCATATGCTTCATATACATGCCATGTAAACCATGCTTGCTAGCCAATGTTACATGTTGTTGTAGCCTATCATGTTAGCATTTTTTGGCCATGCTTTAAACTAGTAATGTGCATATTTTGGGACTGCCTTGGCTCTGTCTTTGTGTTTCATAGTCAAATAATGCTTGCTTTGCATGGTTACGATTCAATACATGTGCCTAGTTTTGAGTTTCGGGGCCTATAGCATGCATTGTATGACATATTTGCATGATTCGGAACAATTTAGCATCATGTTTCAGTGCTGAAATTTACATGTTTGAATGCCATGCTTCATCCTTGCCATGCCTTGTTAGAGTTGCATGTTGTGCCTTAGGTTCGATCTTCGGTTTGCGTGCATGTGTGCACGCATTTCGGTTGTCTCATTTTCATCTTTTGGCCACTGATGTGAGTGTGGCTGAGGTCCACTCATGTTGGTATAAGTCCATCGTGCATTGTGTATGCCATTTCATAGCATTGCGTATGCTAGGTTGTATGTTAGAGCATTGTGTATGCCACGCTACATCGAGCATTGTGTATGCCATTTCATAGCATCGCATATGCTAGGTTGTATGTTAGCTTCATTGTGTATGCCATCTCATTTGCATTGTGTTTGAGATAGGAGTTAGTCCAAGCACAGGAAACGAGGGACGTTTCGTACTCTGAGTGAGGGAACGTGTCTCAATTCCCGGTCGCCGACACTCCGGATTACCCATGATGGAGTTTAGGTCTTGTTGTGTTTTCATGTGCATTCATTTCACATCGAGTCATGCAATTCGACTCCTCGGCCATCATGCATCGAGATTGGTGGCATGAGGATCGAGGACTACACTCCCTGAAAAATAGTCATGCATACATATGTGAAAATACTTTGCCATGCCCCTTTGTTGCTCTCTGTTGCAGCAAATCAGAAATCAGCAGCCTTCTGGAGCCTTGTGTAAATATTCCGAGAACAATTGCAAACAGAGGCAAACTGGGGCATCGCAAGGAATTTCCCAACGAAGGCAACCCAAGCATGCACCATTCATCATTCGGAACAAAGCTGAGGCGGTCCATATATCTTGCATGCTAGTTTATTTCATTTCTTAGTTAATTTGTTAATTAATTAGGGTTTTGTAATATTTAATTATTTATTCGGGCTGTGTAGACACCCCATTTTTGACCGACCTTAAGACTCAGACGTCACCGATTGAGCGCCTGGTGATGTTGCATATTGTGCTTGTTCTAAGGTTGCGGTGTTCCGACTGCGAGCCTTGCCTCCGGACTTCCGGACTCTTTTGTGCTTTGCCTCGGTTTGCGAACCAGACTCTGTTTTCTCTGTTTTCTCTTCCCGAAGGGAGGGAGAGGTCTCGTAGATCATCTCTCAGTGGCCGTAGGCTACGTTTCGTGGTCGTAGGCCATTTTTCCCGTTTGGAGCCCGGTTTTCGATTTTTCGGAGCCGACGGCCGTGTGCCTCGGTTCGGGACCGCTTAACCACCTCCGTTTGCTCCGATTTTTGGCACATACCTTATTTCCTTCCTTTTGAGGGACACTGTGGTTTGAGAGACCGACTTCGTGGTCGAACACCACTTCCGGTGCCTAACAGTCAGTTTTCGGGGCCTCGGGCTGCACATGTTGGCCCCCGAACCTTGCTTGCAAGAATTTTTGGGCTCCGACCTAAACTGTAAATAGTCATATTTTGAGCTTCTTTTCATGTTTGATTAAGGACCTTTTGCTGTTTGAGGTCTCCTACTATCACTTGCATCTTTAACTCTCTTTTAGGCCTATTTTTGCATGGTATTTTAGGCTTACTAGTGAGCTGTTTTGGACTTGGTCATAAACTACAAAATGTCTTTTTTTGAGCCCCTCTTCAACTTTGTTGAAGGGCTCTCTTTGGTTTGAGGCCAGCAGCTACCACTTGCATCTTTATCTCACTTTTTGGCCTTTTTAGGGGGAAATTTGAATTTCAATTTCCCCCCATTTTCCCCCACTCTTTTTCCTATATAAACACCCCCCCAGCTCTAGTTTTAGGGGTTAGAAAATTTTGGTTTGGAGCTCTCACATTAAATCTCTCTCTCTCTCTACTCTAAACCTTAAAATAGCATTTTTTTAGCTCTATTTCATGTTTTTTTAAGGGTGTCTTCACCAACCCATAGCCCCACCCTTCCATCCTCCATTCCAGCAAGGAGGTTGTTCTTGAGCCTAGCCTAAGAGCATTTTGCATTTTCCAAAAAAAGGAAAAGATTAGTCTTCAAGTCTCCTCTTCTCCTCTTCTTTTTTTTTTTTTTTCTTCTTCTGGCTCCTTTTTGCTTTTCTTTTTTTTTTTAACTTTTTAACCCAAATTTTTTTTTTTTTTGAGCTTGTTTTTCTTTGTTTGTTTAAGGGTGTCTCACTATTTGTGGCTTTCTTGTGGCACTTGCTTCTTTACCTTTCTTTTATGCCATTTCCTTGCATAGTATTTTAGGCGTATGTATAAACTGTTTTGAGGCATGTTGTAAACTGTAAAGTGGCTTATTTTGAGCCCTTCTTCAATATTGTTGAAGAGCTAGTCACTGTTTGAGGCTTCCATTTGCCACTTGCCTTTGTATCCCTCTTTTGGCCTTATTTTTGCATGATTTGTTAGCCCCTTGTACTTCTGTTTTTGGGCTCTGGTCCGAACTGTAAATAGCATTATTTTGACCCCCTCTTCATGTTTCATTAAGGGTCTTTTACTGTTTGAGGCATCCTTTGTATACTTTGTGTTGAAGCCCTCTTTTAGGCCTTATCTTGCATAGTATTTTAGTCTTGCTTGTGCACTGTTTTGGGTTTGGTCACTAACTGTAAAATGCCATTTTTTGAGCCCCTCTTAAACTTTTTTGAAGGGCTCTCAGCCATTTGGGGCCAGAAGCTGCTACTTGCTTCATTATCTCAATTTTAGGGCCATTTTTGTATGCTAGCTTAGCCCCATTTGTGTTCACTTTTTGGCCTTTCTTAAAACTATAAATATGCATTTTTTGGGACTTCCTTTCTTCTTTCTTCATGCTTCATGTTCAAATAATGCATGCTTTGTATAGCTATAAGTCATTCCATGTGCCTAATTTTGGATTTCGGGTTTCATTTCATGCATCGGGTGCACTTTTGCCATGTTTCGGGGCTATTTTGCATCAATTTTTGCTACTGAATTTTGCATGCTAGTATGTCATATTCCATGTCTTGCCATGTGTCTTGTTAGAGTGGCATTCGGTGCCTTAGGGTCGGTCCTCGGTTTGCGTGCACGTGTGCACGCATTTCGAGTGTCTCATTTTCATCTAATAGCCTCTTATGTGAGTGTAGCTGAGGTCCACTCATGTTGGTGTAAGTCCATTATGCATTGTGTATGTCATTTCATTCCATAGCATTGTGTATGCTGGGCTGTATGTTAACGCATTGCGTATGCCATGTTACCTCGTGCATCGTGTATGCCATTTCATAGCGTTGTGCATGTTAGGTTGTATCTTAGTTGCATTTCATGCATGTCATGCATATTGCATTGTGTTCGGGATAGGAGTTAGCCCGAGCACGGGAAACGAGGGGTGTTTCGTACTCCGAGTGACGGAACGTGTCTCAATTCCCCAGTCACCGACACTCCGGATTATCCATGATGGAGTTAGGTCTTATTGTGTTCATATGTGCATTCATTTCATATTGAGTTGTGCTATTCGACTTCTCGGCCATCATGCATCGAGATGCGTGATTGGTGACACGAGGATCGAGGTATGCATACATATGTGAAAATACATTGCCATGCCCCTTTCTTGCTCTCTGTTACAGCAAATCAAGAATCAGTAGCCTTTCGGAGCTTGGCACGCATTCCAAAAACAATTGCAAACAGAGGCTAATTGGGGCATCGCAGTGGATTTCTGCACAAGCAACCCGGACATGCATCATTCATCATTTGGAGAAGAGTCAAGACAGTCCCTGACTTGCATGCCAGTTTATTATTTTTCTTAGTTAATTTGTAAATTAATTAGGGATTTGTACATATTTGGACTGTATTATTTGGACTGTACTATTTATTTGGACCCTCTGTGCGAGGGCAATGTTGTAATAAGTGTGCGTGTGTGTGATGTATGTCTTCCAACCCCACGTCTTTCTCCCTTTTATTTACCTGCTTATGATGGTTAGATTAGGGCATGTTTCAATTAGCATACAGTATGATAGCATGTTTGCACCCATTCATCTGTCTTGCATGCACCGGGCTCGGCGCATCATACTAACTGCATCTGTATTTCAATTCCGAGTTGAATACTTGATAGCTGTTGCATCTCATATGCCATGTTTAGAATAGCCGAGCCTGCTATAGTTGCATTTTTGCATGTGTTGCATTAGGTATTTCTGTATAGTTAGGATCATGCATGGATTTCTAATCGGTTTCTGTTTTGGCTTGGAGTACTCGGTGAGTTTTATGCTTTAACATCCTTGCATGCGTGTGAGTGACTGCCATGAATAGTATGGTTACCATGAGGCTAACTGCTTATGTGATATAATTGCTTGAATGCCTGTGGGTGAAGGTTGGGTTGTTTAGATTGGAACAAATCATCAACTGTTTGTTTTAAGCCCACTAGATAGTGGCAAAAACATGTTTTCTAAGCCCACCCGAGGGTGGCAAATCCACGTCTTAGCTTACCTGCGGGTAGCACCATCAACCCATTTTCAGACAAACAAACATGAAATGTTTTGTTCCAATTTAGGCGACCCAGTCTATACTTGTATACTGTGCGCATCACATAGTAAATCTAGGCTAATAACCGGAATAAGAGCACACAAAGTTTTCAAAACTAGATATCATGGTTAGTAGAGGCCAATCTTTGATCGGGCGAGCGGGGGTGCTCACGAAGTGACCTTCCCCAATCGTACCCAAGTTCTCGAGCCGAGGCAACTTTGATGATGACGGACACGTGGCCTTAAGCAACGAGTCAGGGTTTCCTAAATTTTCCAAAATAAAATATTTAGGTGGCGACTCTGTATCTGGCAAAGCAGTCCATGTTTGGCACTTCTTTCAAAAATCTGTTTTCTCAAAACGATTTGCCGGATTTGGACTCTTTGGTTCGAGATTAAGAACCGTAACACAAATCGAATCCGAACTGTGGCGAGGTCCCCTCGCAGACTTGTTACAGGCTGTAATTATTTATTCTGACTATATTGTTTATTCGGACCCTCTGAGCGAGGGCACAATTGTAATAAGTGTGCGTGTGTGTGATGTATGTCTTCCAACCCCACGTCTTTCTCCCTTTTATTTACGAGCTTATGATGGTTAGATTAGGGCATGTTTCAATTAGCATACTTATACTTGCATGTTTGCATTCATTCATCCGTCTTGCATGCACCGGGCTCGGCGCATCACACTAACTACATTGTATTTCAATTTCGAGTTGAATACTTGTTAGTTGTAGCATTTCACATGCCGTCTTTAGAATAGCCGAGCCTGCTATAAGTTGCATTTTTGCATGTGTTGCATTAAGCATTTCTGTATAGTTAGGATCATGCTTGGATTTCTAACATAGCTTCTGTTTTGGCTTGGAGTACTCGGTAAGTTTTTATGTTTTAGCATCCTTGCATGCGTGTGAGTGAATGTCATGATAGCATGCTTACCATGAGGCTAACTGCTTATGTGATATACCTGCCTGTATGCCTGTGGGTGAAGGTTGGATTATCTGAATTGGAATAATGCACTGACTGTGAGTTTTAAGCCCACTAGATAGTGGCAAAACCATCTTTTCTAAGCCCACCCAAGGGTGGCAAAATCCGCATTTTAAGCCTACTTGCGAGTAGCAAACCACTTTCAAAAAACAAACATGAAATGTTTTGTTCTAATTTAGGCGACCCAGTCTATACTTGTATGTTGTGCGCATCACATAGTAAATCTAGGCTAATAACCGGAATAAGAACACATAATGTTTTCAAAACTAGATATCATGGTTAGTAGAGGCCGATCTTTGATCGGACGAGCAGGGGTGCTCACGAAGTGACCTTCTGTAGACACCCCATTTTTGACCGACTTTAAGACTTAGACGTCACCGATCGAGCGCTCGGTGATGTTGTATACTGTGCTCGTTCAGAAGTCTTAGAGTCGCGGCCGTGCGCCCTGCCTCCGGACTTCCGAACTCTCTTCTGTGCCTTGTCTCGGTTTGCGAACCAGACTCGGTTTTCTCTGTTTCTTTTCCTGAGGGGAGAGAGAGGTCTCGTAGACCATCTCTCAGTGGCCGTGGGCTACAGTTCGTGGCCGTAGGCCATTTTGCCCATTTCGGAGCCCGGTTCCCGGTTTTCGGAGCCGTCAGGCCGTGTGCCTCGGTTCGGGACCACCCAACCATCTCCGATTTCTCCGGGTTTTGGTATGCATCTCATTTACTCCCTTTCGAGGGACATTGGGGTCTCAGATACCCACTTCGTGGCCGAACACCACTTTCGGTGCTTAACGGCCGGTTTTCGGGCCCCGAACCTCGCGGTTTGGCCCCCGAGCATTCGTTTTGCATCGGTTTTTGTTCAATTTTGGCGGGTACCTCTGTTTTATCATAACGAGGGACACTGGGGTCTCAGATACCCACTTCGTGGCCGAATGCCACTTTCGGTGCTTACGGCCGGTTTTCGGGGCCCAGAACCTCGCGGTTTGACCCCCGAGCATTCGTTTTGCATCGGTTTTTGTTTAATTTTGGCGAGTACCTCTGTTTTATCATAACGAGGGACACTGGGGTCTCAGATACCCACTTCGTGGCTGAATGCCACTTTCGGTGCTTACGGCCGATTTTCGGGGCCCCGAACCTCGCGGTTTGACCCCCGAGCATTCGTTTTGCATCGGTTTTTGTTCATTTTTGGCAGGTACCTCTGTTTTAGCACCAGAAAGATCATTGGAGGGTGGAAGGTCAGCAATTGTCTCAAATAACCAGTTTCGCTCCTCCGGCGCCCGTTTTTCTCACTTCCGAGCTAATGTTGAACACCCTATGGCCATTTTCTTCGAGCCAAAACTACATATTTGTGATGAGGAGACCTGGGAGGACCCTAAAAGTTCATGGCCGGCCAGTAATTTTTGTTTTCATTTTTTAGCCTCTCCTAAAATTGTATTGTTCTCTCCTGGTTCACAGTTTCCAACTTTCAACCACAGGGTTGTGTTGAGGACACATGGGAGGACCCTAAGGTGCTATGGCCGGCCATTAATTCAACACTTCATTTTTTACCTTGGCCGGCCGGCCAATAGAGGTAGCTGGCCGACCATGGGGGGTGGCCGGCCGGCCATCTTCAAGAAAAGTGGAAGGCCGGCCGTCTCTCTCTCTGTTCACACTTTACAGCTGTGCAGCTGTTTCTCCAAAATATCCTAGCCTCCGGGGGATATTTTGGGAGGGAAAGTTTGGGTGCATTTCCCTCCCCTTTTACACCCCCTTTTGGTCCATTTAAGTGGCTGGCCATCATCTTCTCCAAGGTTAGCAAATTTCTTCTCAAGACTTCATCTCCATTTGATTCCATCTCCATCTCCAAAAACCTCAAAAACCTTCAAGTCTCTAACTCATTCCTTCATCAACACCAAGCCTCACCATCACTACTTCCATTTCAGAAGAAAAGGAAGGTTTTTCAGAGGCTAAGGACCATCAAATTCAAGCCAAGAAGCATCAAAAGACTTGTCTTCAAGGGTAAGTCTTCATTTCCCTTTTTCTAGCACATTTTTGCTTCAATTTTCTACCCTACTTGCTCTCTGTTTTGGGCTCTGAACCCTACTGGTTTTAGGCTTATTTTGAGCCCCTCTACAACATTGTGGAAGGGCTCAACCTTGTTTGGCACCTCTATGATGCACCTCTTTCAATATCACTCTTTGTGCCAATATTTTGCATGCTTTGTTTGGATTATGAGTGATTCATTTTAAAGCCTGATATAAACTGTGAGTGGGCCTCTTTTGAGCCCCTCTTCAACATTGAAGAAGGGCTCAATCATGTTTGGCCTCTCTATCATGCACTTGCTTTGTAATTCTTCTAATTTACCGTAAAATTGCATGGTTTCTTTAGCCTATTTGAAGTCTGATTTTGAGCATTCCATTAACTGAGATTGAGCTTATTTTAGGTCCCTCTACAACATTGTAGAAGGGATCAATCTTGTTTTGGGCCTCCATGCATGGCCTCTCTTTGTACCTCTCTTTGGCCCCATTTTGCATGCCTTTTTTAAGCTTATTTGGCTTCTGATTTCAGCCTTCATCAGGCCGAAAAGAGCCTTATTTTTGCCTTCTTGTCATGTTTTGTTAAGGGTCTTATGCTATTTGGTGAATACTTTTGGTACTTCATGTTATACCCTCTTATACCCCCTTATTTTTGCATGCCTTGCTAACTCATCATGCTTCTGTTTTTGAGCCTTCATCAGGCTTGGAAAGAGTCTTAAAATGACCCATTCTTCATGTTTTGTTAAGGGTCCAAGGCTGTTTGGTGCATCCTTTTGATACCTCATGTTATAGCCTTTGTTGGCTCATATTTTGCATGTTATTTTGAGCATATCTACATACTGAATTGGGGAATGTCATCTCTTGTAGATGTGCATATTTTTGGTCCCTCTTCAGTGTTGTAGAACTGTTTTTTTCAGTTTGAGCATTATATATATCACTTGCTTCATTATTCCCCTCTTTTCCCCCATTTTTGCATGCTATTTTTGCCATACTTGTGATTGTTTTTTGGCCATCCTTTATACTGAAAAAATTCTAGTTTAGGGACTGCCTAGCATCTGTCTTTACACTTCATATCCATATTGTGCATGTTTGGCATAGCTGCAAGTCATTTCGGGTGCTTAACGTTGCATTTCGAGCATCGGGTGTAATTTTGTCATAATTCGGGGGCTGTTTTTGCATCATTTTGGCTCCTGAAATTTACATTTTCCGTATGCCATTTGCCACGTCTCATTTGCATGCCATTTTTGTGCCTTAGGGCCATGCCTCGGTTTGCGTGCCCGTGGGCACGCATTTCAAGGCACTTCATTTTCATCTCTAGGCCTCTTATGTGAGTGTGGCTGAGGCCCTCTCATGTTAGTGTAAGCCCAATTTGCATTTGGAGTGCCATTTCATGCTTTAGTACCATTGCCTTGGTTTGCGTGCCCGTGTGCACACATTTTGAGACACTCCATTTTCATCCATCGGCCTCTTATGTGAGTGTGGCAGAGGCCCTCTCATGTTAGTGTAAGCCCAATTTGCATTATGTATGTCATTTCATTTCGTATGACATTGTCTCGGTTTGCGTGCCCGCGTGTACGCATTTTGAGGCATCTCATTTTCATCTCTAGGCCTCTTATGTGAGTGCGGCTGAGGCTCTCTCATGTTAGTGTAAGCCCAATTTGCATTTTCCATGTCATTTGCATTGCGTATGCCACCGCCTCGGTTTGCGTGCCCGTGTGCACGCATTTCGAGGCACTTCTTTTTATCCAACGGCGTCTTATGTGAGTGCGGCTGAGGTCCTCTCATGTTAGTGTAAGCCCGATTTTGCATTTTCATGCTTTTGTATCATTGCCTCGGTTCGCGTGCCCGTGGGCACGCATTTCGAGGTGCATCTTTTTTCATCTCATGGCCTCTTATGTGGGTGCGGCTAAGGCTCTCCCATATTAGTATAAGCCCATCTTGCATTGCGTATGCCTTTTTAGCTCTGTTTCCGTTTGCCATTTCCTCGGTTTGTGTGCCCGTGGGCACGCACCGGGCTCGGCGCATCATACAAACTACATTTGTATTTCAATTCCAAATTGAATATGTGTTAATTGTAGCATTCCAAATGCCATGTTTAGAATAGCCGAGCCTGCTATAGTTTGCATTTTTGCATGTATTGCATTAGACATTTCAGTATGCTTAGGTCCATGCATGGATTTCTAACAAGCTTCTGTTTTGGCTTGGAGTACTCGGTAAGTTTTACGCTTTAGCATCCTTGCATGCGTGTGAGTGACTGCCATGAAAAGCATGCTTACCATGAGGCTAAATGCTTATCTGATATAACTGCCTTGAATGCCTATGGGTGAAGGTTGAGTTACTTGGATTGGACAATTCATCAAATGTTTGCTTTAAGCCCACTAGATAGTGGCAAAACCATTGTTTTCTAAAGCCCACCTGAGGGTGGCAAATCCGCGTCTTAGCCTACCTGCGGGTAGCACCATCAAACCATTTTCAAACAAACAAGCATGAAATGTTTTGTTCCAATTCAGGCGATTCAGTCTATACTTGTATGCTGTGCGCATCACATAGTAACCTAGGCTAATAATCGGAATAAGAACTCACAATGTTTTCAAAAACAGATATCATGGTTAGTAGAGGCCGGTCTTGGCCGAGCGGCGAAGTGCTCACGCAGTGACCTTCCCAATCTTATCCAAGTTCCCGAGCCGAGGCAACTTTGGTGATGACGGACACGTGGCCTTTGGCACCGAGTCAGGGTTTCCTAAATTTCCCATTTTAAAACATTTAGGTGGCGACTCTGTATCTGGCGAAGTAGTCCATGTTTGGCACTTCTTTCAAAAATCTGTTTTCAAAACGATTTGCCAGATTTGGACTCTTCGGTTCAAGATTGAGAACCGTGACATTTGAGTCCTTCGAACTGTAGTGACCCAATATCGAACCAGAACGGGGGGGACTCGCGCTCCCTTTCCCCCGGATGTGTTCGGGGACGTCTACACCTTCCCCAATCGTACCCAAGTTCCCGAGCCGAGGCAACTTTGGTGATGACGGACACGTGGCCTTAGGCAACGAGTCAGGGTTTCCTAAATTTTTCCAAAATAAATATTTAGGTGGCGACTCTGTATCTAGCAAAGCAGTCCATGTTTGGCACTTCTTTCAAAAAATCTGTTTTCAAAAATGATTTGCCGGATTTGGACTCTTTGATGATTCATCGGTCTTGCATTGCACTCTACGAGATTAGATACAGGACCATGATATTGAGTCCTAAACTGTAGTGAGCCCAATTGAACAAAACAGGATTTCCCTCCCGGGACGTTCGGGGACGTCTACAGTTTCTGGCAACTCCGCTGGGGAGTTAGAGAACTTGACTCGAACTCATGATATCTGGTTTTGACTACATTTATGTGTTTCTTTGCATTGCATTTGCATTGGTGCGCCTAGGACACCGTGTTTGCCGTATGCTATTCCTGAACGGTTTGCTGGAGGCTCGCTTTGAGAAGCGTGCCATAAGGCTGACCGGTTGCGAGCTCTGCCACGACGGGAACACAAACCCCGATTTTACCGAGGCACCCTTTTGACCATTCGACCTAGTGCATATTCAGAATTCATAGTGATCATTCCAAGCTAGGACAAGTTGTTTACCCGATTGTAGGTTGTTTGAAACCGCTGCGTGCGTAGTGAAACCTAGCTCCTGACAAAATAGGACAGGGAAACCCTATCCCACCATAGGGGTGTTTTAGCTCTCACTTGTTTGCTATGTGCTTTTAGAGTGCATCTCTACAGGAATGCATGTATCAGTTTACCAGTTTGGGTATCAAGCATGCGGGCACCAATTCAGTATTTTGAGAAATCAGTTATATCTGCGGGTATCAGATTCAGTTTTTGGGGCAGTGATTTTGGGAAAGCGATGATCGATGGCAATACGATTATTCACTATGCTTCTTGTATGCATTACGATTAGGCGAAATCTTTGCGTGTTTTCTTTTTAGTTCGAGATTTAAATCTGAGAATAGCCAGTGTTCTCCTTTGCTGAGGCAAAATAGACATCTGATCCGTCAGTCACCATTCAGTTTAGCGGACTTATGATGACGCAAAGTTCAGAGGAAATTATGGTCATGCAGCCGCATTAGACCAAGGAATCATCTTGCAGGATGAGACCAATGTTGATGTACCATACCCACCTAGGTCGCCTGCCGCGCGCCTGGTCTGGACGCCCCAGTCGTGTCAAGCTCATAAGCCCACCACATTTCAATTGATGGGAATGATCAGTGACCTTCAGAGGTCTGTGGCTGATCTCACCTACGGAATGTCGGCTTCATCACCAACCACATCCTACGCTGGGAATTTCGTACCGTAGGAGCCCCCGCTATTGAGGCGAATTGTGATCGAGCTCAATCAACCTGAGGCTATCTCAAGCTATGGCCATGACATGTCAACAACAACTGGGTTCCACTCTGATGTAGCAACCCAAACCCTCGATCATGCTGAGGCTAGAGGTAAGAACAAAGTGGAAACAGATGCTGATCCCGTTGAACAACTGCTGTGGGTAGTCGAGGCTTTGAAAGCCGGGGGATTGAGTAAACAGCAAATATTCACAGTTGTGGCTAAAATTGTGGATGACGCTTTCCCCACTTCGACCGAGGGCAGTTCGAGCCAGGCAAAAAATCGGGATAGGAACCGTCATACCAGAACCGTTCCCTCCAACCCTAACTCTGCACCTGGAAAGGATCAGAAGGCCAAGGCAGCACCTGCCGATCCTTTTGCCGATCGTCGACAAAAGTCAGCAAACCTCGAAGTATCTACCCCGAGGTCGCAGGGTATTCCACGCCCTTTATATGCCTTTGTCTAAGACCCTTCAGATCCTTGTTAAGAAAGGCCACCTCAAACCTCTTGAGCCTCACCCCCTCCCCAATCCCCTTCAAACGAAACATGATGCCACCTGGTACTGCGCGTACCACTAGCAAACCGGTCATAGCACCAACAACTATTTCCATCTTTGTCATGAAGTATAGGATTTGATCGACAATGAGGTCAACCTCCCACCTACTTCAGCGAAGTCTATCACTGCTGAGTTGTTAGATTTCGAGGATACCACAAGTATGTGATCAAAAGTTGGTCCACCTGCGAGCGGCGCTCAGTTTATTTCGGATGTGGCGTATGGCACACACTTTGGAGCATTTGCGAATGCTAGTTTTGTAGCTTCTGACTTGGGTGTTGAGTCAGTTCTGTAGTTTTGTCTTAAGTCTGTCTCATTGTCTTGAGTCAATCTTTTTGATTAAGGGTCTGTCCTGTTGTATCGAGTCAGTCCTGTTGTACAAAGATCGGGTGATTCCAAGGGTGTCACCTCGGGCATCACCATTTTGTTTTGCGTTTGTCTTTTCGTTCTGTTTTGAGTCTATTTCTGCCTGGAGCCAGTTACACCAACAAATTTGAATGGAACAGCAGTAATTTTCACACTCTTGCATTTGCTTCTGCCTTATGCTGTTTGTGCCAAAAAATCTAGGATGAATTGGTGGAGCATCTCACCTGCTCTTTTGCACCTTTAAATCATTGTATTGACCTAAGTTTTTCAAATCTTTTCGAACAATGTGTTGAAAACAAAGATGAAGGAATTCCTCGGGATTTGCAAAAATTTGATCAAGTGAGAGAAAGAGAGGCATGCTAAGCACTTAATGATGGAGATCATGCTTGTTAGTGTGAGTACTGAGAAGGATCCTAGCTTGATCCAGATTGGTTTTGCATTGTCTTCAGCGCGAGCAACTAGTCGCTTTCTTAAAAAATTTCAAAAAATATTTTGCGCTGTCCTGCGAAGACCTGTGCGGAATTGCTCTTGAGATTGTGCAGCTTAGGATCGCTCTCAGCCTCAAGACTCGACTCCTCTTGATTTCAAACCTTAAACTTGGATTCAGAATGTTCCGAGGCCAATCATGATGTGAGGCCTGTGTGACCAGATTTGAAGCAGCCCGCGAACTAGGGGCAAGAAAAGTGAGATCGAGAAGCTTGTGAAGCTAGATCAGGAGCACCCCTCGAACTAGGGACAAAAATGTCAGATGTGCTCGAAGAGTCAAAGACGACAATTGGCAAGAATGCCAAATCCCAAAAGGGAAGAAAGAAGAATTTTTTGCTGAAGGACAACTAAGTTCCTATCCACAACACTAGGGGCAAATTTAGCCCCCCCATTGGATGGACTCCTACATTGTTAGCGAATAGCAGCCATTCTCTTGGATTTAGATGACTTCAGGATCTCAAAACCATTTGACATGGACAAAGCTACACTTTTACCCTTGAGAGGCTCACTGGGCCGAAAACCCGGAAGGGCAACCCAGGCAAAAGTTAGAGCAAGAAAAAGAAGAAAAAGAACAAAAAAAAAAAGAAGAAGAAAAGAAATGCAAAGAATGAAAAAAAAAAAAAAGAAAGAGAAGAAAAATGCAAAGAAGAGATGAAAAAAAGAAATGAAAAGAATTGAAAAGAAAAAAAGAACAAAACTCGCAAGGTTGAAAACCCAAAAAGGGCAGCCTTGGCAAAAGTTAGAGCGCAAAAAGAGAGGTTAATACCCGAGTGTACCTTAACCCCGAACTACGTAAGGCTTGATTCCCATCTTTGGGATACGTAGGCAACTTCATTCTGAAGTCCAGCCGTAAAACACTTCAAATTCGATTATGTCCATGTAATGGTTTTGGTCATCTTTGTCTTCTCTGTATCCGAGAGTTCGGTTGTGATCGTCACTCTAAAGACTGATTACAATGCGTTGCGGTGCCATTCGAACAAGGGGCAACTTTTCGTTGCCATGCAGTGCTGCGGTGCTATTCATACTAGAGGCAACTTTCAGTTGCCATGCAGTGCCGTTCAGATAAGGGGCAATTTTCCATTGATTTGGATCTGAGGTTGTGCATCTCAAGAGTAGGTTCCGTGCTCGTTAAGCAGTGGCCGTTTGCAAAAATAGTTTTTGAGAATTTTTATTGAGGTTGACTATTTCTCTCGAAAATTATTCCATTTTTCCAAAACTGGACCATTTTCTTGGACCCAAAAAGGAAAATTTTCAATGCTCATAACCTAACTTGCATGATTTCAAATCAAAAGTTGAATAAGTATGATTAATCTAACTCTCATATTGGTCAAATTTGTTTTAGTAGAAACCAAAACAAAAAATGGTCAAAATAATGAACTAAGGGCATAGTTGAGTCAGGTGTTCTGTCTTTTCCCCGTTGTCAACATACTTGCCGAAAAAGGGCACTCTACTTGCCAGAAAGGGCACTCTACTTGCCAGAAATGGCACTTTACCTGCCAGCAAAGGGCATAACTAAAGCTAACAACAAAGGGCTAAAAGCTCTTAACATCCTCCAAGCAACGAGGTATCAAGCCAAGTGCGAAGCACGAACTGGAATGGGGCAGGATATTCCATTCCCTCATCTGGACAGATCTAATCATGTCCAAACTCCCCAATAGAGCATCATCAACCAATGTCAATTGCAGATCTGCTGCACATCCAGCCGCATCACAACCCCTCTGTGGGGAAAGTTCACTGTTGTGAGCAGAAGAAAGAGAATCTAACAGAATGCTAGGGGCAAGAGCCCAAAACTTCCTGTTTATCCATCAACCACCCAGGGGAGGGATAAAAAATGAGAGATTGAAGAATAGAGAGATGTGCGCTGAGAGGAAAAGAGCCTTTTTCAGAAAAACAAAGTTTGAGGGCCGAGTGATGTAAGAATCACAAATGAGAAAGGGTGGGAAACAATACCCGGAGAAACTGGCTCCTCGTGCACTGAGAGGTCTCTTGCCATTGGAACACGTATGTGTGTCGTGTCAGTCGTTTTGTTTGTCTCAATTCTTGTTTTGAGTCGTTTCGGGTGTCTGTAGATGTGTTTAGGTTGTCTTACCTTGTCTTTCTCTTTGTTGTTGAGTCGTGGTGTACTGTGTTCAGTCGTAGACTCAATACCCAGTCAAGAACTTATTCTCACTCTCAATTTCAAAAAATTGTTTGGTGCTCAGAGTGTCGTGTCGTTCTCCACATTTGTGCAGAACAAGATTCTATTCTTTCAAAAACCGTAGGGTTTAACCTGGGTCATGTAGGAATAGTAAAACCAGGACCTATCTGAAGCTATATAGGTTCCAGATTTCGAAGCAAAAGAAAAAGGAAAAATGTCAGGCATCTGAGTTTGTTTCAACTTCTGCAAGTTCCGTCATCGCATCCTGTATGTTTAGAATGAGCTATGTGTTTAAAATTAAAAGAATACTGTGTTATGAGCCGTGTGTTCAGATCGAGCAGTGTTGTGTTATGAGCTGCGTGTTCAAAATTGAAATGTGTGAGTTGCGTGTTCAAAGTGGAATGTGTGAGCTGCGTGTTCAAAGTGGAATGTGTGAGCTGCGTGTTCAAAATGAAGTGAATGAGCTGTGTGTTCAGAAATAAAAATTTATGAGCTGCGTGTTCAAAGTGAAATGTGTGAGCTGCGTGTTCAAAATGAAAAGAATGAGATGTGTGTTTAGAAATGAAAATTTATGAGCTATGTGTTCAGAATCAAATGCATAAGCTGCGTGCAAATGAAAATGTATGAGCTGCGTGTTCAGAATCAAATGCATGAGCTGCGTTCAAATGAAATGAATGAGCTGTGAGTTCAAAAGTGAAATGTAAGAACTATGTGTTCAATATGCGCTGCGTACAAATAAAATAGTGGGCTGTGTGTTCACCTCAAAAGCTTGGCCTGCGTGTTCAACTTTCAAACAAATGTGTGCTGCGTGTGCACATTCAAAAATGGGCTGCGTGTTCAGAAGTTCAAAAGTTTGGGCTGCGTGTTCAACTTTCAAACAAATGTGTCCTGCGTGTGCACATTCAAAAATGGGCTGCATGTTCAAATGTCAAAAACAGTGGGCTGTGTGTTCACCATCAAGAGTTTGGGCTGTGTGTTCAACTTTCAAAACTGTAGGCTGTGTGTTCACCTCAAGAAAAAATGAGCTGCGTGTTCAGAAATTCAAAAGTTTGGGCTACGTGTTCAACCTTCAAACAAGTGTGTGCTGCGTGTTCACAATCAAAAAATGAGCTCCGTGTTCAGAAATTCAAAAGTTTGTGCTGCGTGTTCAACCTTCAAACAAGTGTGTGCTGCGTGTTCACAATCAAAAAATCAGCTGCGCGTTTAGAAATTCAAAAGTTTGGGCTGCGTGTTCAACCTTCAAACAAGTGTGTGCTGCGTGTTCACAATCATAAAATGAGCTGCGTGTTTAGAAATTCAAAAGTTTGGGCTGCGTGTTCAACCTTCAAACAAGTGTGTGCTACGTGTTCCCAATAAAAAAATGGGCTGTGTGTTCAGAAATTCAAAAGTTTGGGCTGCGTGTTCAACTTTCAACAAATGTGTGCTGCGTGTTCGCATTCAAAATGGGCTACGTGTTCAACTTTCAACAAGTGTGTGCTGCGTGTGTACAATCAAAATTTGAGCTGTGTGTTCAGAAAGTCAAGTGTTTGAGCTGTGTGTTCAGGCTTCAAAAAAACAGTGGGCTGTGTGTTCATCTCAAAGTTCGAGCTGTGTGTTCAACATCAAGTGTTTGAGCTGTGTGTTCAGACTTCAAAAACAGTGAGCTGTGTGTTCAACTCTCAACCAGTGTGTACTGTGTGTTCACCTCAAAATTTGGGCTGCGTGTTCAAAAATTCAACAGTTTGGGCTGCGTGTTCAACTCTCAACCAGTGTGTGATGTGTGTTCACCCCGAAATTTGGGCTGCGTGTTCAGACTTCAAAGACAGTGAGCTGCGTGTTTAACTCTCAACCAATGTGGGCTGTGTGTTCACCTCAAAAGTTTGGGCTGCGTGTTCAAATTTCAAAAACTGCGGGATGTGTGTTCACCTCAAAAGTTTGGGCTGTGTGTTCAACTTTCAAAAAAATGTGGGTTGTGTGTTCACGACAAAAAGTTTGAGATGTGTGTTAAAATCTCAAAAATGTGGACTGCGTGTTCACGACAAAAGGTCTGAGCTGTGTGTCCAGATTTCAGAAATGTGGGCTACATGTTCACGACAAAAAGTTTGAGCTGCGTGTTCAGATTTCAAAAATATGGGCTGCATGTTCACAACAAAAAGCATGAGCTACGTGTTCAGAAATTCAAGTGCTTGAGCTGTGCGTTCGAAATGCAAACCAAATGCTATGTTATGGACTGAGTGTTCAGATTGAGCAGTGTTATGAACTGTATGCCCAAAACAAGCTGCGTGCCCGAAGAATAAGTTGTGCACCCAAAATGAGCTGTGTGCCCGAGACAAGCTGTGTGCCCGAGACGAGCTGTGTGCCCAAAACGAGCTATGTGCCCGAAATGAGCTGTGTGCTCGAAGAAGGAGCTGCGTGCCCGAAGAATGAGTTGTGCGCCCAAAAGCAATGTGTGCGAAATGAAATTTGTGTGCAGAAGAATGAAATTGCGTGCGAAGAATGAGTTGTGCGCCTGAAATGAGCTGTGTATCCGAAAATGAACTGTGTGCTCGAAATAAGCTGTGAGACCGAAGAATGAGCTGTGTGCCCGAAAATGGGCCGTGTGCCCGAAATGAGCTATGTGCCCAAAAGAGTTGTGTGCCCAGATAAACAGAGTGCTTTGTTTCGAGCTGTGTGCCAAATAAACAGAATATTGTGTTGTGAGCCATGTGCCAAACAAACAAAGTGTTGTGTTGTGAGCTGTGTGCCAAATAAATGGAATGCTATGTCGTAAGCCGTGTGCCAAGTCTTGCATTGTGCATGCATTTTATCGCGCTATCTTGTGCACCTCATTCGCACTGTTTTGTGCATCTTATGCATTTTGCATACATTGCATTCATCGCACTTTCTTACGCATCGCACTGTTTTGTGCAATTTACACTCGCGCTTTCTTGCGCCTCGCACTGTTTTGTGCAGTTTATACTCACGCTACCTTGTGCACCACACCTGTACTTGTTAGTGCATTGTATCGCGTACCTTGCGCACCTCACCTGCACTTGTTAGTGCATTGCATCGCGCTATCTTGCGCACCTTATCTGTATCGCACTGTTTTGTGCATTCACCTTGCTCGTACTGTTTTGTACACCTTTAGTATCGCACTATTTTATGCATCTGCTTAGCACTGTCTTGTGCACTCTCTGGTCTGGGAGACCTTAAATCCTCTGGTCTAGGAGACCTTAAATCCTGCATCTTTATTCGCACTGTCTTATGCACTCTCTGGTCTAGGAGACCTTAAATCCTCTAAAGGTGCAATTCCTTTGGTGTTTGTCGTGCCCGAACGACTTCCGGTGGTCTGGTATAGCCACACACTTTGTGATGAGTTCCTAGGAGACCAACTGAGACGGTGGAAACTAGAGTTCGAATGGCTCATGCCTAGAACACAAAGGTTTGGGATTTCCGAGACTAAAGTCTGGTTTAAATACCCAAGGGTATATCCTCGGCTTGAAATTTGTATAGCAGCCCCATAGATTGAGATAGCATGTGTATGCGCCTCAATTCTGGATACCGATCCAACCTAGTCTGTCACCCTGTTGGAGAATAGGGAAAGCTGCGACCATAGTCAGGGAGAAAAGTAGTACCTGCGGTTCAACCGAAAAGAAAGGGAAGGTCCCCGGCAGCATGAGTTTCTCTTTTTTGCAAGCACGATATTGTATGTACAGTTTATTTGAAGCTGGTGTGACCACACGAACCGGACAGGTATTGTATCTTCTCCATGTGAGATGTGGTGAGAATTGTGATTCTCCTATATTCTTACTACATGAAATGTAGTTGTTGCTTTGCATTACTGTTGCATCTATTGTGAATATTTGCTTCATTACAGCTTGCTGCTTTGCATGATCATGAGTTATGTTCGACCTGGTGCATATCGTTTTGCATTTTGTCCCCGCCTGCGGGCATGCCTGCGGGCACATTTCTTTGTTATCTTATATGTTTGTCTAAGTCTTCCACCTTGTCAAAAATGGGTCGTCTCCGGGCTTTGACATTCACTCCCGTCACGTATGACTTTCGAGTTCTGTCAAAGAGGGGCAACTGTAGACACCCCATTTTTGACCGGCCTTAAGACTCAGACGTCACCAACTGAGCACTCGGTGATGTCGCATATCGTGCTCATTCTGAAGTTTCAGAGTCTCGGCTGCGAGCCTTGCCTCTGGACTTCGGCGCTCTTTTGTGCTTTGCCTCGGTTTGCGAATCAGGTCCTGTTTTCTCTATTTTCTCTTCCCGAAGGGAGGGAGAGGTCACATAGACCATCTCTCAGTGGCCGTAGGCTACGTCTCGTGGTCATAGGCCATTTTTCCCGTTTGGAGGCCAGTTTCCGGTTTTCGGAACCGTTGGCCATGCGCCTCGGTTCGGGACCGCCTAACTACCTCCGATTGCTCCGGTTTTTGGCACACATCTTATTTCCTCCCTTTAGAGGGACACTGTGGCCCGAGAGACCACCTTCGTGGTCATACACCACCTCCGATGCTTAACAGCCTGTTTTCGAGGCCTCAGACCGCGCATTTTGGCCCCCAAACCCTCGTTTTGCATCGGTTAGGGTTCATTTTTGGTATGGACCCTATTTTCATTGCTAGGGAGATGGTAGGATGGTGCGAGGCCACCTTTTCCCCTGAAAAACCAGTTTTCTCATTTTCTCTCTCCTAAAGCCGGTTTTTCTGACAGAAAGCTGGTTTTTCTAACTTTTGAGCCACAATTTCTGGTTTTTCACACCACCGTTGTGTTGTGCTCATCTGGGAGGCCACCAATATGGGTAGGCCGACCAGTAATTCTTCTTGACCCTTTTGACCCCCCCTAAAAAATTGGTTTTTCTCTCTCCTAGACCACATTTTATGGTTTTCCACCATACATCTGTGTTGCACTCATCTGGGAGGCCACCTTTCTAGAGTGGCCGGCCAGCTTTTCTTCTTGAACCTTTTGACCCCTGGTCGGCCGACCACGGGAGGTAGCCGGCCGACCACCTTGGACTTTTGAACCTGGTCGGCCAGTCTTGTCTCCTTGAGTGCATTCTAACTGTGCTAGCTGTTTTGCACTTGACCCACTGTCCGAGGGTTTTGTCCTTGTTTTGATCCTTTTAAAGGTGGTTTTGCACCCTTTGCCTAGATTCCAAAGGAAGTTTGACCCTTTGGTCAAGCTTCTTGAGGAAGCTTGACCCTTTTGGTTTAGCTTCCTCAAGAAGCTTGACCATTTTGGTCAAGCTTCTTTTAGAAGCTTTGACCCCCCCCCATTTAAGGCTTCTCCAAGAAGCCATGGCCTTCTCCCTCTATATAACCAACTCTCCATCTCATTTTGCAAGGGTTAGAAGCTTTGGGCTGAGATTTATACATACAACCTTCCATCTCTCTACTTCAAGCCTCCAAGCACCCTTGTTCTTGGCCATTTTACACTACACCTCATTGCCTACCACCTCTATAATCCATTCTAGCACCTTGGAGGTCATTTGCAGAGGTTAAAAGCTCACCAACTTGGTCCAGAAGTTGCTGCATTGCTGTGCTACAAGGGTAAGCCTGCCTCCTTTTCCCCTTTTCTTGCATTCTTTTGCTTCATTTCTTAGCCCTATTTTCAAGCATTTCTAGGCTTCGACCTAAACTATGAAGTGTCTTATTTTGAGCCCCCCTTCAACTTTGTTTAAGGACACTTTTCTGTTTGAGGTTATCTACTTCCTTGTTTGCTCAATTTCTCTTTTAGGGCTATTTTTGCATCCTATTTTAGCCTTACTTGTGAACATTTTCGAGATTTTTTATAAACTAGAAAAAGTCTTGTTTTGACCTCCTCTTTAATTTTGTTTGAGGTCACTTTTCTATTTGGAGTCATCTCCTTCCTTGCATGCTTCATTTCCACATGCTTTGAGCCATACATTTGAGCATTTGCATTGGCCTTGTTTTGGCCTCTTAGCCACTGAAATCCAGTAGATTTTCAGTGGCTTTGATGAGATTTTGAGATTTGAAATCATAGAGGGGTGACCCTCTCACCCCTCATTCTCTTTATTAGCATGATTGGCGTTCCAAAGGGACTCTATTTTACATGCATTGAAGTCATGTTTCAGGCCTCATTTTGTAAGTTCTAAGGTCTGCATTGACTCTTTCCGGTGCCCCTTCAGTCATATTTTATGTCTATGATGCATGTATAGAGCGATCCTATTCAAGGCCTTTCAAAGGGACCTTTCTTTGCATGTTTCCTAGACTGATTTCAGGGCCAATTTGGTGGGTTTTAAGGTTTTCATAACTCATTTCCAGAGGTGATTTTGACCTTTTATGTGTCCATCATATAGGTGTAGAGTAACCTCTTGCATGGCCCTCCAAAAGAGCTCATCATTTTTGCATGTGTTGGCTACATTTCAGTGGTTATTTGGGCATATTTTGACATATTTTATTCACTGTTTTTGGCTGGTTTGATGAGTTCTCATATGCTTCATATACATGCCATGTAAACCATGCTTGCTAGCCAATGTTACATGTTGTTTTAGCCTATCATGTTAGCATTTTTTGGCCATGCTTTAAACTAGTAATGTGCATGTTTTGGGACTGCCTTGGCTCTGTCTTTGTGTTTCATAGTCAAATAATGCTTGCTTTGCATGGTTACGGTTCAATACATGTGCCTAGTTTTGAGTTTCGGGGCCTATAGCATGCATTGTATGACATATTTGCATGATTCGGAACCATTTAGCATCATGTTTCAATGCTGAAATTTACATGTTTGAATGCCATGCTTCATCCTTGCCATGCCTTGTTAGAGTTGCATGTTGTGCCTTAGGTTCGGTCCTCGATTTGCATGCATGTCGGTTGTCTCATTTTCATCTTATGGCCACTGATATGAGTGTGGCTGAGGTCCACTCATGTTGGTATAAGTCCATCATGCATTGTGTATGCCATTTCATAACATTGCGTATGCTAGGTTGTATGTTAGAGCATTGTATATGCCACGCTACATCGAGCATTGTGTATGCCATTTCATAGCATCGCGTATGCTAGGTTGTATGTTAGCTTCATTGTGTATGCCATCTCATTTGCATTGTGTTTGGGATAGGCGTTAGCCCAAGCACAGGAAACGAGGGACGTTTCGTACTCTGAGTGAGGGAACGTGTCTCAATTCCCGATCGCCGACACTCCGGATTACCCATGATGGAGTTTAGGTCTTGTTGTGTTTTCATGTGCATTCATTTTACATCGAGTCATGCAATTCGACTCCTCGGACATCATGCATCGAGATGCGTGATTGGTGGCACGAGGATCGAGGACTACACTCCCTGAAGAGTAGTCATGCATACATATGTGAAAATACTTTGCCATGCCCCTTTGTTGCTCTCTATTGCAGCAAATCAGAAATCAGCAGCCTTCTGGAGCCTTGTGTAAATATTCCAAGAACAATTGCAAACAGAGGCAAACTGGGGCATCGCAAGGAATTTCCCAGCGAAGACAACCCAAGCATGCATCATTCATCATTCGGAACAGAGCTGAGGCAGTCCATATAGCTTGCATGCTAGTTTATTTCATTTCTTAGTTAATTTGTTAATTAATTAGGGTTTTGTAATATTTAATTATTTATTCGGGCTATAATTATTTATTCGGACCCTTCGAGCGAGAGCACAATTGTAATAAGTGTGCGTGTGTGTGATGTATGTTTTCCAACCCCACGTCTTTCTCCTTTTTATTTACCAACTTTTGATGGTTAGATTAGGACATGTTTCAATTAGCATACTTGTGCTTGCATGTTTGCATTCATTCATTTGTCTTACATGTACCGGGCTCGGTGCATCATTCATTCATTTTGTAGAGGCCGATCTTTGATCGGGCGAGCGGGGGTGCTCACGAAGTGACCTTCCCCAATCGTACCCAAGTTCCCGAGCCGAGGCAACTTTGGTGATGACAAACACGTGGCCTTAGGCAACGAGTCAGGGTTTCCTAAATTTCTCCAAAATAAAATATTTAGGTGGCAACTCTGTATCTGGGAAAGCAGTCCATGTTTGGCACTTCTTGCAAAAAATCTATTTTCAAAAACGATTTGCTAGATTTGGACTCTTTTATGATTGATCGGTCTTGCATTGCACTTTGCGAGATTAGATACAGGACCGTGACATTGAGTCCTAAACTATAGTGAGCCCAATTGAACAAAACAGGATTTCCTTCCCGGGACGTTCGGGGACGTCTACAGCATGATACAAAGGCCTAGATGTAAGGCTCAAAACAAGATGCAAACAAGCATACAAGGGGGTAAATGACCTCTAACAGAAAAATGTCCTTAAACAATCTTCAAGAGGAGCTCAAAATAAGACACTTTTCAGTTCATGTCAAAGCTCGAAAATGCTTGCAAGTAAGGCTAAGATATGAAGCAAAATAAGCCTTAAAAGAGGGATGGAACATACAAGGGGGTAAATGACCTCTAACAGAAAAATGTCTTTAAACAAACTTCAAGAGGAGCTCAAAATAAGACACTTTTCAGTTCATGTCAAAGCTCAAAAATGCTTTCAAGTAAGGCTAAGATATGAAGCAAAACAATGTCAAAATAAGGGAAATGAAGACTTACCCTTGTAACACAGCAATGCAGCAAGCTCTGGACCAAGAAAGTGAGATTTCAACCTCTGAAAAATAGCTCCAAGGTACTTAGGATGGTAGTGGAGGTGTTGTGCTAGGAGGTGTAGTGTAAATGGCCAAGAACCATGGAGTTATGGAGCTTGGATATAGAGATATAGAGGAAGAGTGTATCCATCTTGAGACCAAAATCTTCAACCCTTGCAAGTGGAGAGGAGGGTTGGTTTTATAGGAGAGGAGGTCCAAGGCTTCTTGGAGAAGCCTCAAGCAAAAGGACCAAGCTTCTAAAAGAAGCTAAACCAAAAGGGTCAAGCTTCTTGAGGAAGCTAGGCCAAAGGGGTCAAGCTTCCTCAAGAAGCTTGACAAAAGGTCAAGCTTCTCCTAGAAGCTAAGCAAAAAGGGCCAAACTTCCTTAAGAAGCCAAACAAAAAGGTCAAACCCGAAGCAAATGCCTCCCAGCTGGCACAGCTGTATGCAACTCAGGAAGGGCAAAAAGCAGATGGTTGGCCGACCAATTCAAGTGGTCGGCCAGCCACTCCCCCTGATCGGCCGACCAGGGGTCAAAAAGTTCAAGCTCAAAAGGTGGTCGGCCTGCCCAGAAAGGTGGCCTCCTAGATGAATGCAACTTAGTGGTATGGTGGGAGACCCAAAAATGTGACCCAGAAGAGAGGAAAACCAACTTTCAAAGCAAGGTTCAAAAGGGTCAGGAAGAAAGGCTGTTCGGCCTACCCATATTGGTGGCCTCCCAGATGAGTACAACACAATAGTGGTATGGGAGACCCGAAATTGTGGCTCAAAAGTGAGGGAGACCACCTACTTGTCAAGAAAATCGGCTAGAGAAGAAAGAAATGGTCTCCAAAAGAAATGCTAGTCTCCCACCCTCCTACCACCTTCCAAATAATGAAAATAGGGTCCATGCCAAGAATGAACCCTAACCGACGCAAAACGAGGGTTTGGGGGCCAAAACGCACAGCTCGGGGACCCGAAAACAGGCTGTGAAGCACCGGAGGTGGCGTACGACCACAAAGGTGGTCTCCCGGGCCATAGTGTCCCTCTATAGAGAGGAAACAAGGTGTGTGCCAAAAACTGGGGCAAACGGAGGTAGTTAAGCGGTCCCGAACCGAGTCACACGGCTGACGGCTCCGAAAACCAAAAACTGGTCTCCAAACGGGAATAGTGGCCTACGACCACAAAACGTAGCCTACGGCCACTGAGAGATGGTCCACGAGACCACTCCCTCCCTTTGGGAAGAGAAAACAGAGAAAACAGGACCTGGTTCGTAAACCGAGACAAAGCATAAAAGAGCCCCGAAGTCCGGAGGCGAGGCTTGCAGTCGAGACTCTGAAACCTCAGAACGAGCACAATATGCATCGTCATCGAGCGCTCAATCAGTGACGTCTGAGTCTTAAGGTCGGTCAAAAATGGGGTGTCTACAGTTGCCCCTCTTTGACAGAACTCGGAAGTCGTAATTGACGGGAGTGAATGTCAAAGCCTAGAGATGACTCATTTTTGACAAGGCCGAAGACTTAGACAAACAAGCAATACAAAAAGAGATGCGCCCGCAGGCATGCCCGCAGGCGGGGGCAAAATGCAAAATGATATGCGCCAAGCCAGACGTAACTCATAATTATGCACATGTAACAAGCTGTAATGAAGCAAATATTCACAATAGATGCAACAGTTTTAAGCAAGAATGTGAAGCAAAACTACATTTCATGTAGTAAGAATGTGGAGAATTATTCAATTCTCGCCACGTCTCACACGGAGAAGATACAATGTCTGCACAATTCGTCTGGTTGCACCAGCTTCAAATGAACCGTACATACAATATTGTGCCTGCAAAAGAGAGAAACTTAACAAGCACAACATAGTTATCAACATATGTTCAACACTATATTGAATGCAGGCAAACATGGTGCCGACGGGAAAGTGCATTGCAATGTGAGAGGAGCACGCGTGAGAACGCAAGTTAAACATGGAGGTATGACAATACCAATGAAACGTGCACAACAATGCAGGCAATGTGCATGAGAATGTAAGTGACGTGCATAGCAAAGCAAGATAAGTGCAACCTCAAATGCATATTTGACACAAAACAACGAGCAAAAGAATACAAGTTTCGACAAGGGCGACTCAATCGCGGCCTCCAGTTTACCTCTCGAAAGGGTCACAACGTACTCAAAAAGGATACATCTTGCTCTTGACGAGTAACGATGAAACACACATCGAAAGTTGGCGTTGAAGCTCCCGCGGAGGGATTTCGCGACGAAAAGTGCACTTTTCTTGTACTTTCTCAGGTACCGGGGACTCCGATGACTACCAAATTTTGCAGGGAGCTCAAAGGACATGGGAGACCACGTTGGGAACACCACCGACCAAGTGGGGAGGCCACCGACCTAGGTTAGGTGCAGGCGGTGGTCGGTCGACCACCTAGCCCAAAATAGAGGCAGTTTCGTACTTTCACCCTTGTTTCTTTAAATACACATGTCCAAAGCTCTTTTCCTCAAAACTTCAGATCCGAAATTGTCTCCCCTTGATTCTTAGGCCATTTTCTTCCTCAGATCTGTGCTCTATACGCGTTTTCCAACGCCCCACGCAAAGTTGTTTCGCGAAAACTTTCAGTTCTCTTCACTTTGAACCGATTAAATTTTGATTTCGGAGCTTCTTTTCTCATTTTCACCACTTGAGGTAAGTTTGTCTCAATATTTGGAACATTTTCTCGGGAGTTGACTTTTATTGACTTTTCATTTCCCGAGAGTTAACTTTTGTTGACTTTTTCCAATTTTGGCTCATTTTGCTCATTTTTGCTCCTTTTTGCAGATTTCTTGAGATGACAGGTCATTTCCCCTATGGCGGAGGTCTTCCAGGTGCCGAGGGTGAGCCGGACATCATGTCCTTACCCCCGAGAGTTCGGCCGTTTGATCCCGAGAGTTATCATCCTCAGGAGCACGTCCTCCATCAGGCCACTTTCTACCATTTTACCGATTTTGATGATCGAGCACCTGTGGATCTGCTATTGCGGGAGCCGGAGTCCCACCTCTCTCATCAGGCACAAGAGGTATGTACTTCACTTTTTACATTTTCTGCCATATATTCTGCATTTCACGCACATTTCATGCTATGTATGCTTATCGGCTCGTTCTGAACACATTCGCAAGCCATACCTTTGCTCATTCTAACACACAGCCTGTTCTGAATACTTAGTTTAAAACACAGTATTCCGTTTGCA
This sequence comes from Camellia lanceoleosa, assembly GCA_025200525.1. Taxonomy (NCBI): domain Eukaryota; kingdom Viridiplantae; phylum Streptophyta; class Magnoliopsida; order Ericales; family Theaceae; genus Camellia; species Camellia lanceoleosa. Next base: position 152,656,316 of record CM045760.1, on the reverse strand, counting down.
TCTTGAACACACAGCTCAATCACTTTGAATTTCTGAACCCGCAGCCCATGCATTGATTGTGAACACACAGCACACACTTGTTGAGAGTTGAACATACAGCCCATTATTTCTGAAGTCTGAACACGCAGCCCAAACACTTGATGTTGAACACACAGCTCGAACTTTTGAGATGAACACACAGCCCACTGATTTTGAAATCTGAACACACAGCTCAAACACTTAACGTTGAACACACAGCTCGAACTTTGAGATGAACACACAGCCCACTGATTTTGAAATCTTAACATACAGCTCAAATACTTCATCTTGAACACACAGCTTGAACTTTGAGATGAACACACAGCCCACTGATTTTGAAATCTGAACACACAGCTCAAACACTTGACGTTGAACACACAGCTCGAACTTTGAGATGAACACACAGCCCACTGATTTTGAAATCTAAACACACAGCTCAAATACTTCATGTTGAACACACAGCTCGAACTTTGAGATGAACACACAGCCCACAGCATTGTATCTGATTTGATTTGTACACAGTTCATACATTTCATTCACACACAGCTTAGTCATTTCATTCTAAAACAGATTACATGTGTTCATCATTATGAATGCAGGTGTCTTCCCGTGTTACACGAGGATATGGCTCCATCGTTGCGAGGGAGTGGTACACAGAGCTCTCGGAGGCCGTTCGTGATTGGGTTGACCAGGCAGGGTTTGGACCCTTCTGCACAGGGATATCTCGCTATCCTGCTCGCAGGATATTGATGGGCGCCCTTGTAGAGAGATGATGGGACACCACCAACTCCTTCCATTTCTCCACTACCAAGGACATGACTATGACCCCGTTCGACATTGCTATGCTGACAGGTCTTGACGTGGGAGGCTAGGCGGTCCCTTATGATGAGGACATGGGCGAGTGGGAGGCCGCCTGGATCTATCTATTGGGAGCTCGCCCGCCGATCGACAGATCCTCAGGCAGAGTTCGGTATACCTAGTTTTTCTCACATTTCAGAGAGAGGGTGCCCGAGACTCCCGAGGGGATAGCACAGTACACCCGAGGGTTTTTGATGTTCTTCTTTGGGACCACTCTGTTCTCCGATAGAGGGAACACCGTTGGGCTATATCTGCTGAGTGCCCTGGTAGACCTCTCGCAAGTCAGTCAGTGTGACTAGGGTGACGCCGGCTTAGCTACCCTCTATTGCTACATGAGTGCGACCTCCCGCGGACGGGGGAACATAGTCGGTAGCTATTGGAGAGCCTGGAAGGTACTTTCTGCCCTCTTGATTTACATTTCTGCTTTTCATTATCTGTACATTGCACACACGGCACACTTTACATTCTGTACTTTGCACTCTGCTCTCAGCATTCTGCATTCTTTGTATATTCTGTATTCACATTCTGCACTCAGCATTCTGTATTCTAATGCCTATTGCCCTGTTTTTGACAACTATGGGTTTTCGCGTACTTCCCGACACTAGCCCCGGAGCTTGAGGTGGAGGTGCCTCTCATGATTCCGTATTCGCTCGTTTTTGAGAACCAGTACCAGCCGAGATCTCGGGAGACTCTTCCCTACCTACAGCAGTTTTTCGACACAGTGCGGCCGACAGAGGTAATTCAGAACTCTCAGTTCCTCATGCTTTCATCTTTGATTCATCTTGCACATTTGCAATTTCTAATCGGCTTATGCATTGGTTATCCACAGATCACATGGCAGCCCTGGGTGCCTTTGAGTGGAGACATCCAATTTTAGTTTGCTGGAGGATGGGCTGCTTCTCAGTACAGGATCCTGTTTGAGGGGCCAGCTGGTAGGGCCTGGAGAACTCAGCATTCTGTATGCAAGAGCAGGAGAACTCTATATTGAAATCAATGAAATTGAAAGTTGTGGGTACTGAAAAGTTTCCGCTTTGATCCAAAAATGGTCTAAGTTGTAAAAAGATTAATTTTGAACAAAGTCAACTTTTATTAAAACTTTTCAAAATCATTTTCGATATGGATCAGAACTGGACACGCCTGAAATCTGTCACTGAGATGCACAACCCCAGATCCTAGCAACTGGAAAGTTGCCCCTAGTCTGAATAGTACCGCGGCATTGCACAGCAACGGAAAGTTGCCCCTAGTCTGAAAAGCACTGCACCGGAGATCATAACCGAACTCTTAAATGCTGAATAGACAAAGATGGCCGAGATGATCAAATGGACAAAGTTGATCGAGGAAAAGTTTATGGCTGAACTTCAGGATAAAGTTGTCTACGTATCCCAAAGATGGGAATCAAGCCTTACGTAGTTCAGGCTCAGGTTCACTCGAGTATTTTCACTCTCCTTTTACACTCTAACTTTTGCCAAGGCCGCCCTTTGCGGGTTTTTAACCTTGCGAGCTCAGTTTTTATCATTTCAAATTTTTTGTGCTCTAACTTTTGCCTAGGTCGTCCTTTCGGGTTTTCGAACTAGCGAGCCTCTCAGGGGTAATATTTCTTCAACTTGTCCATATTGATTGGTTGGGAGAACTCTAGGCCATCTAGGTCCATCAGAACCACAGCTCCGCCTGACCAGATAGACTTAATGATATAAGGGCCAATCCAATTGGGTCTGAACTTGCCCTTTGGGTCGTGGATGGGAGCTCGGTTGTCCTTGAGTACCAAATCTCCTTCCTTTAGATTCCTGGACTTAACTTTCTTGTTAAAAGCCTTGGCAATTCTGCGCTGATAACCTCGAACATGGTATAGTGCTTTCAGTCTGCGCTCGTCAAAGAGCATGAGTTCTTCAAATTTTCTCTGTTGCCAATCTGCTTCGATTATTTGACACTCAGCCAGCACTCTCAAAGATGGAACTTCAATCTCGATAGGTAGAATGGCCTCCATCCCATAAACTAATGAATATGGAGTCGCTCCAGTAGACGTCCTAATTGAGGTCCGGTAGCCCCACAGAGCAAATGGCAACTTATCTGGCCAATCCTGGTTGGTTTCCACCATCTTCTGCAGTATTTGTTTGATATTCTTGTTGGCGGCCTCGACCGCTCCATTGGTCTGCGGCCAATATGTGGATGACTTATGAAAAGCCACGTTGTATTTTTCTAACAAATCAATCACTTCCTTCTTGAAGTGGGAACCGTTATCTGAAATGATCTCGTTCGGGACCCCGTAGTGACAGATGATGTTGTTTCTAATGAACTTTGCAACATGTGAAGCCTTCAACACCGCATAAGATTAGGCCTCAACCCACTTTGTGAAATAGTCTATCGAGACCAGAATAAACTCATGCCCATTCGATCCCTTCAAAGTGACAACCCTGATCACATCGATTCCCCAAACTGAAAATGGCCATGGCAAAGTCATATTATACAGCTTCGACGGCAGATTATTCATGCGGTTTGCATGGATCTGACACTTGTGACATCGCCGAACAAAGCCGATACAATCCTCCTCCATAGTAGACCAATAATAACCTTGTCTGAGGATCTTCCGCGCTAGCATTACCCCGTTCATATGCGTACCGCATTTCCCTCTATAGATGGCCTCCATCAGGCGTTTTGATTCTTCAGCTTCAACGCACAGCTTATGCATTCCCAGATGACCTCTCTTATACAATTTACCTCCGCAGATGATGAACTGAACGGCCATTCTTCTGATTGCCCTTTTATCCTTGGCATTTACCCCTGGTGGATACGCTTCTTTTTCCAAGAAATTCCAAATATCGTAATACTAGGGGTTCTCATCTTGATCCTCATCTATAGCGGCAATCGACTCGTAAGCTGGCACAAACTTTTGGTCGATAATGACTGGACGCATCCGGACTCCAAACAGGATGTCTATCATGGAAGATAGAGTTGCTAGTGAATCTGCGAACCTGTTATTCTCTCTTAACAGATGAGCAAAGTTTAACTTCTATAACCGAGGAATTAACAAGTCCAAGGTCTGGTGATACATAATCATCTTTTCTTCTTTGACTTTCCAATCTCCTTTCACTTGAGATACAACAAGGTTCGAGTCCCCAATGACGTCCAACCGTTTTGCCCCTAATTCCAGGGCTGCTTCTAGACTGGCAATGCATGCCTCATATTCTACTTCGTTGTTCGAGACTTTGAACCAAGAGTTTAAATGCTAGAGGGATACGGGAGTTGTCGGGTGCTATCAGCAACACTCCTATCCCATACCCGTGCTGGTTTGACGCTCCGTCAAAGTACATCGTCCAAAACTCGTCGTCGATATGCAAAATGGCCTTATCTGGGAATAAGTACTCAACTGCTTCACCTCCTTCCACTAGATGATCCACTAAGAATTCTGCTACTGCTCTTCCCTTGACTGACTTGCGCGTCACATATTTCAGATCGAATTCGGAAAGCAACAGCAACCAACAAGCTAGCCTACCCGTAAGCACCGGTTTCTCGAATAGATATTTGATGGGATCTAATCTTGAAACCAACGTTACAGAGTGAGCTAACAGGTAGTGCCACAGCTTCCTGGTAGCCCATACCAAGGCTAAGCAAGCCTTTTCCAACGGTGTGTAGCGAGTCTCATACTCCAGCATCTTCTTGCTCAAGTAGTAGATGGCTCTCTCCACTTTGTCCTCTGATTCTTGCGCGAGCATGCAGCCCATTGTAGTCTCAGTTACTGAAAGATACAAAATCAACGGTCTCCCCGGCTCTGGTGGTGACAACAAGGGCGGGTTTTGTAAGTATTCCTTGATCTGTTCAAAAGCAGCTTGGCATCGGCTGTCCCATTGGAATTTCTTTCCTTTCTTCAAGAGGCCAAAAAGTGGTTCACAAGTCAAGGTTAATTTTGAGATAAACCGTCTTATGAATTGCACGTTACCAAAAAGCCTCGCACCTCCTTTTCAGTCTTTGGTGGTGGCATTTCTAAGATGGCCTTGATTTTGGAAGGGTCCACTTCGATATCTCTCTACGTAATCAGAAACCCCAGCATTTTCCCTACTGTAACACCGAACGTACACTTTTGAGGATTCAGCTGCAACCGAAATTCTCTGATCCTTTGGTACAACTTTTGCAAGATGGTGTAGTGGCCCTCTCTTTCTTTGGACTTGACAATCATGTCGTCCATATACACCTCTACCTCTTTGTGGATCATGTCGTGCAATATCGTGGTCGCGACCCATTGATATGTAGCTCCAGCATTCTTTAACCCAAATGGCATCACCCTGTAGCAAAATGTCCTCCACGGGGTGGTGAAAACAGTCTTCTCCCGGTCTTCAGGTGCCATTACTATCTGATTGTATCCTGAAAAGCCATCCATAAATGAAAGCAAAGCATGCCCCGCTATGAAGTCCACTAACTCATCGATATGCGGCAAGAGGAAGTTGTCCTTCGGACTAGATCTATTCAAGTCCCTGAAATCCACGCATACCCGGATCCTGCCATCCTTCTTAGGTACTGAAACAATGTTGGCCAACCAAGTCGGGTATTCGGATACCAGCAGGAACCCTGCGTCAATTTGCTTGGTGACCTCTTCCTTGATCTTGAGAGCCCAATCCGGGCAGATCCTTCTGAGTTTTTTTTTAACGGGTCGGGCCTTGGGGTCAAAAGGGATCCGGTGCTGTACAATCTCAGGATCGATCCCAGGCATGTCTTCATAGGACCACGCAAAAACATCTTTGAAATCTTTTAATAAAGCGACTAAGCGCTCGCGTTCCTCCAAAGACAATATGGACCCGATCTGAACCAGCCGCGGGTCCTCCTCAGTACAAATATTCACGGTAGTGATTTCATCCATTAAGGGTTTAACAAACCTTTCCTGCTCTTGTTCAATTAAGCGTTGCAAAACCGGAGGAATTTCTTCCTCGTCGTTTTCATCAAAATTTTAAAAGTCTGAGTTAATGCAATAAATCAAGGGCACAGAAAAGTACTCAGAAACCACAGCCACATCATTCTCATTAAGCACATCCAAATCGTTCGATTCTTCGGTTACAACAGACTCAAAAGAGAAAGAAAAAGACGACCTGGACAGGACTATGGTATCCGGGTTATCACATCCAAGAATACCGGACTCAAACTCAGTCGAGCTGGAACCTGATTCCGACTCAACAGATTCGGAGGAATCAGATTCCGACTCACTACCTGACCCGGTGCTGCTTGACAAAAATCCCTTTTCATATTGCCAAATGAGAGAGGGTGCGATAGATGCATCCAAATGTTTGCTGGTAGGCCCGTAGCCATTTCATTCCCGATCACGCATACCGAGAAGTTATCCCCCAAGCGCTTCTGTTCGATCGAAGGATCTGAAAGTAGACACGCCAGCGCTACCCACATTTCACTTTCGGTGTCCTCAGACTCCAATTTCTTGCTCTGCTCAACCTCAGCTAATGGGTCCGTCTGCTCTTCGACAACATCATTCCTGGATAACTGTAGGTCAAAGAAAATCTCAAACCCTGGCACACGGCACTTCTCTTCATTTATCCACGGCTCTGGGAAGCCACAAAACGGAAAGTCCTCTCCCTCCCGGACGAAGCGTCCGTTTAGGGTACCCTGAATGGGCCTATGCATCAGCTCAAAAGGCTTCCCTGCCTGCTTCGCTCTGGCTCTCCCAGCCATCTCCTTACCTTTCCTTACCCAATCCTCTTTGGTGGGCAGATAACCCAAGCCAAAGGTATGTGGGTTGTGTGGCACTTCGGCCAATGCTGCGACGCCCTTCCGGCCGCACTTTCCCAATCCCATCCCGGGGATGTGTTGAAGCTTTTTCATGAGGTATACTGATTGAGCATTGACGTACACCCCCTCATTAACAGCTAAGATGTTCTGCACGACCCGGGCCTCAGCCAGGGTAAAACTGGATAAGAACACATCCTCCATACCGTGCTCAATTTCCAAAACTGGCATAGATACTTCCGGTGGTGGATGGATCGATGAATTCCCAAAAACAATGGCTACTCCCTTCCCATGGGGGTATTTCACCATCTGATGCAAGGTGGACGAAACTGCCTTCACCTGGTGCAGCCACGGCCGCCCCAAGAGCATGTTGAAAGTTGCAGGAACTTCTAAGACGTGGAAGTCTATTTCATGCTGTCCCGGCCCAACCTTGGTCTGAATTTTCACTGTCCCCATGACTTCTCTACTTGTGTTGTCATATGCCCGAATCACCTAGGCTGTCGGCACAAAGTCTGCGGTCTTTAAACCAATTGCATACGTTGTCTTTGCCGAGCAGACATTGATGGCGGACCTTATATCGACAAGCACCACGGGTATCCATTTGTTTCTGCACTCCACAGAGATGTAGAGTGGCTTGTTATGGTTCGTACCCTCAGGTGGCAATTCTTTGTCGGAGAAAGTCAACATCGGGGTAGCCCCTCCCGGAAAAACTAAGCCCACCAGTTGTTCGGCCGTGGTGTCTATTGAGAGCTTGGCCTTGTCCATGGCCGATAAGACAGCTTGTCGATGCACTTACGATGCCATAAGCAGTTCCCAGATGGAGATGTCTGCCTGTATCTTTTTCAACTGCTTCAGTACAGCCTTTTCTTCGAGTTGCTTCACTTTCTGTTTCTCCGCCTCCTTATCTTTCCCAGACGCCTCTGGCTGATTTAGAGGTAGGGACTTGAAGTACCGCCCGTTTCTAGTCATATGATCGACTTCACCGATGTACCACGTGTCGTCTGGCTGGTTGCTCCCCCAATCATCATCCGTGTGGGCAAGACATAGATCATCGTCTTCCCACCACATTTTGTCGGCAGCCAACAGACACCTATCCGGCTCCGGTACAATTGCACTCGCAGTACTTTCCGTCCACATACTTGCAACATTCTCTATCTTCGTGCAGACAGCACTTTCAGTCCCCTCAGGGGCCTTAGCTTTCTTGATTCTCTCAGAATCCCCGAATCTTTCTTGTTCCAACTGCGTCAGTACAGCTGGCTATTCAACACTTCCTGCATTCACAATGCCTAAGTCCTGAGCGAAATTCTTAGCACCGGCGCTCTACGGCGATGCATTATAATTTCCGGCCCTTCCGGCCACAACTGATGTTCTTGCCCCTGCTGGGCCCCGTTCCAACTAAGCTTCGTCGACAACGTCTGGTAGGTCATCAAGCCACCCGGTGACCTCTACTGACTCCTCAAAATCTGACTAGTTGACTATCATGCCCTATGGATCTTGTTCATTGAAAAATTGGAAGTTAGCAAAGTCCCCTTCCACAGCTGCCAAGTTATCTGTCCTCTAACCAGATTCATCCCCCTGTATCACGTAAAGCTCTGCCCCTGCCGGCAATTCCACATTTGGCCCAACCTGGCCTATTGATAGAATGTAGTCACTCGGACTGTATACCCCCTCAGCAAAACTCTCAGATTCCTCAGATTCTGGCTCAACAATCCCATTCTCCCCTGAAATCTCCCCTATTCTGTCTTCGACAGTCACCACCATTGGTTCGAGTTGGGTTCTGGAGATGTCCAACATGCACAAGTCAGTGCAGTCAAGAAGGAGCACCTACGGCTTGGGTAGGTGAGAAGGAGTGATATAGATGCTAGGATCGTAAGACACGACCCCAGTCTGAATAAAGTTGATTCTTTTGGGAGGTGGAGATTAGTTGTGCGGTGGGAGAGGGTTTGTTGTGACATTGGGTTTCTCTGGTGGCACAATCACCTGCTTGTCAATGAGATCTTGAATCTCACGACGCAATCTAAAACATTGGTCAATATCGTGACCATGTTGTTGGTGATATGTGCAGTATTTTGTTGGGTTATGAGAGAGAGGGAGTGGATTTGGCAATGACCTCAGCTCTAGGGGCTTTAAGTACCCTTTCCTGATTAATACCGCTAAAGCCTTGGACAGGGGCATATATAGAGGCGTGAAGGTTCTTTGGCCTCTGGGTTGGTATTTGGTGGTTTGTGTGTTGCTTCCGGACGCGCCGGAGAAAGGTGTAGCTGCCATGGGTCTTGGAGGGGGAATGGTGGTGACCATGCTTACTTCCAAAGCTCTAGCATTTGCAGCATTGCTGGTGCCTGTATTGTTGTTGCGGTTAAAGGTTCTTCTAGGTTGCTCTCTGTCTTGGTCAATCAGACCTTGTTTCATAGCATCCTCTATTTGTACCCCCATCTCATGCAAGTCTGAAAAGATAGGGAAGGGGAGCACTATCATTTTCAGCATTAGTTTTGGCTGGAGATTGCACACAATCATCCAGATTTGATCTTTACCAGTAGGCCTTAGGGTCATCATTGAGGCCTTGGCCCTCCACCGGGCTACAAAATCTGAAAAGTTCTCCTTAGGCTCCTGCCTTGTTGTCTCAAGATCACGGGTTGTAATCTCGATTTGAGTGTTATAGGACTACTGTGCAATGAAAACCTCGGCCATCTCATCCCAGTTCCGCTTAACATCGTCTTCTAATTTTACGTACCAAATAGCGGCCACACCCGACAGGGTCCGGCCGAATAGTGAAAGCTTCTGCGGTCTGGTGAGGCCCATCGGCCGTAGTATATCTGAGAATAATCGGAGATGCACCATGGGATCCTCGGATCTATCAAAGCGGTCGATTTGTGGCATTTTGAACCTATCTAGCAGCGTCACAGCCACGTCAGTATATCCGTTCTCAATGTCTGGGATGGACTTTACCCTCTGGGATTTCTTGAACAACTTTTCAAGCTTGCTCAACTTTAACGTTGTATGGTCCACCTCGAACTCAAAGGGAGAGTCCGGTTGATTGACAAGCGTAGGTGCCTTGGATAGTTGAGGTAGAATCGGGCGGAAATTCATATACAAAAGCAGATAGGCACAAGCATATATATACGATACAAAAACAACCAAACTACACATGACCTTCGCCTAAAGCCTAGCAAGGGCACCAACGGGTGGTAGGCTTTCAAAAAGCGCGGCACGGACACGACTCAGGCTGGCTCTTATCCTCTTGCTTAAAATATAAAATATATATACGGGTAAAAAAAAGCTAAAAAAGCCGATGATGAAGGGTTAGTGAGCAGATTCCACATCATATAGCATATAACAATCATCAATCAAATGTCGATATATCCGATTGTATATAAAATATAATGGCATACTCATAACCCATAGAACATAGAAAATACATAATGCGAGCGTTCCGACGCTAGTAATCGGAAGTTAATCGATTAACAACATATATCGAACAATGAAGTGACAGCGACTCTCGTCGGTCATGGAAAACAAGTCCACATACTCTCATAACTTCATTAAGTCTCTCTTAATTATATAACTTAATGCTCAAAAATGGAAATGAGAAATACAAAAATCAAAAATAAAAAAATTTTTGGAAAACAAGTCTTATTTCAAGATATTCAAAGGAATCCTTACCTTACACACTTAATTGGAGAGAATTAGCTTGAATTCTTCTTCTTTCTTCTTTTTTCTTCCTTTCTTCCTTCCTCTTCTCTCTCTTCTCTCTCTTTTTTTCTTTCTTTTCTTCAGAGTTGAAGTCAAATGAAGTCAACAACACTTAATATAATATATATCATCATATAATCACTTTGTGTCTATTCTCAATTTATCGTTTGAATGGTTCAAATATTTGGTATGTTCAATTTCATTTTCGATCCCATTACGGTAATCATTTTTCGGTCCAAAGCTATTCCAATGAATATTTTTTTTTCCAGCAAACGATAAATAATAATTAAATCATATAAAGAGCCACATCGGGATATCCATATCTCCCTGGTCATTTGGTGCCTCCCCAGGCGCTGGAACTCCTGGTAGGAGGGGACTTGGTGTGAAGCAGATGCCCCAACTTGTTGTTGCAGCCTGGCAATTAACTCTGCTTGCTGGGCCATGATCTCAGCCTGTTGTTTGGCGAATTCATCTCGATGAACAGCATCCTGCGACATGGCTCTCATGGTCTCCTGCATCTGACGCATCATTTCCTCAACTCCTGTCGTTTCCAACATATTGCCCTGATTTTTTTGAACTACCGGTAGGTCTATCTCTATAGCAACAATTGAGACCTTAGCCCGACTGTCCACTGATGGGGTAAACCACTGCTCTGGCAACCTCTACTCGGATACACTGCGTCTTCTCGACCTTTGTCTGATAACCGGGGGTAGGGAATAATACACTGGTTGTCCGTCGACCAGATCCCAAGATCGACTGAGTCGACGACCTTTTGTCCAGAGTGCTTGGGGAATAACTGCTTAGTCTGAAGCAATTTTGCTAAACTACCTAACGAAAAGATAAATAAAGCAATAATAAGGAAATAAACAAGCAGAAAAACGGACAACATAACAACGTAAATAAACACAACACACGGTCGGGTATAATCAACACGCAGTTGGTAAGCTGAAATACACTGTTCTCAGACACTGATCATTGTTCCCAAATTACTGCTCCCAAAAACTGAATCGGATACCTGCAGATAACTGATTCCCAAAATACTGAACTGGTGTCCGCAGGCCTAATACCCAAACTTGTAACCTGATACATGCATTCTTGTAGAGACGCACTCTAAAGCACATAACAAAAAAGTAAGAGCCAAAACACCCCAATGTTGGGGTAGGGTTTCCCTGTCCTATTTTGTCAGGAACTAGGATTTCACTACGCACGTAGCGGTTTCAAACAACCTATAATTGGGCAAACAACCTGTCCTAGCTTGGAATGGTCACTATGGATTCTGAATATGCACTAGGTCGAATGGTCAAAAGGGTGCCCCGGTAAAAACTGAGATTTGTGTTCCCGTCGTGGCAGAGCCCGCAACCGGTCAGCCTTATGGCACGCTTCTCGAAGTGAGCCTCCGGCTCCTAGGCGCACCAATGCAAATGCAATGCAAAGAAACACACAAGTGTAGTCAAAACCAGATATCACGAGTTCGAGTCAAGTTCTCTAACTCCCCAACAAAGTCGCTAGAAACTGCAGACGTCTCCGAATGTCTCGGGAGGGAATCCTGTTTTGTTCATTGAGCTCACTACAGTTCAGGACTCAATGTCACGGTCCTGTATCTAATCTCGCAGAGTGCAATGCAAGACCGATGAATCATCAAAGAGTCCAAATCCGGCAAATCGTTTTTGAAAACAAATTTTTTGAAAGAAGTGCCAAACATGGACTGCTTTGCCAAATATAAAGTCGCCACTTAAATGTTTTATTTTGAAAAATTTAGGAAACCCTGACTCATTGCCTAAGGCCACGTGTCCATCATCACCAAAGTTGCTTCGGCTCGGGAACTTGGGTACGATTGGGGAAGGTCACCAGAGCATTCTTCGCCCGATCAAAGATCGGCCTCTACTAACCATGATATCGAGTTTTGAAAACATTATATGCTCTTATTCTGGTTATTAGCCTAGATTTACTATGTGATGCGCACAACATACAAGTATAGACTGGATCGCCTGAATTGGAACGAAACATCTCATGTTTGTTTTGAAAACAGTTTGCTACTCGTAGGTAAGCTAAAATGTGGATTTGCCACCCTCAGGTGGGCTTAGAAAACAAGATGATTTGCCACTCTCAAGTGGGCTTAAAACACACATTTCGATGAATTGTTCCAATTCAAATAATCCAACCTTCACCCACAGGCATTCAGGCAGGTATATCACATAAGCACATAGCCTCATTGTAAGCATGCTATCATGGCAGTCACTCACACACATGCAACGATGCTAAAGCATAAACACTTCCCAAGTACTCCGAACCAAAACAGAAGCTATGTTAGAAATCAATGCATGATCCTAACTATGCTGAAATGCCTAATGCAACACATGCAGGAATGCAACTACAATAGGCTCGGCTATTCTAAAGATGGCACGTGAAATGCTACAACTAACAAGTATTCAACTCGAAATTGAAATACAATGCAGTTAGTATGACGCGCCGAGCCCGGTGCATGTAAAACAAATGAATGGATGCAAACATGCGAGCATAAGTATGCTAATTGAAACATGCCCTAACCTAACCATCATAAGCTGGTAAATAAAAGGAAGAAAGACGTGGGGTTGGAAGACATACATCACACACACGCACACTTATTACAATTGCGCCCTCGCTCGGAGCGTCCGAATAAATAATACAGTCCGAATAAATAATTAAATATTACAAAACCCTAATTAATTAACAAATTAACTTGGAAAGCGGATAAATTAGCATGCAAGCTAAATAGACCGCCTCAGCTCTGTTCCGAATGATGAAAGATGCATGCACGAGTCGCTTTGCCAGAAAATTCCTTGCGATGCCCCGATTTGCCTCTGTTTGCAATTAATCCCGGAATGCTGTGCAAAGCTCTAGAAGGCTGCTAATTTCTGGTTTGCTGCAACAGAGAGCAAGAAAGGGGCATGGCAAAGTATTTTCACATATGTATGCACACCTCGATCCTCGTGCCACCAATCACGCATCTCGATGCATGATGGCCGAGGAGTCGAATTGCACGACTCGATGTGAAATGAATGCACATGAAAACACAACAAGGCCTAGACTCCATCATGGTTAGTCCGAAGTGTCGGCGACTGGGAATTGAGACACGTTTCATCACTTGGAGTACGAAACGTCCCTCGTTTCCTGTATTTGGACTAACCCTACTTCAAACACAATGCAATGAGATGACATACACAATGCTATGGACTGAAATGGCATACACAATGCACATGAGCTATATGGCATACACAATGCTCTAACATGCAACCTAGCATACGCAATGCTATGGACTGAAATGGCATACACAATGCAAGATGGACTTACACCAATATGAGTGAACCTCAGCCACACTCACATCAGTGGTGTAGACGTCCCCGAACGCCTCGGGAAGGTGAGTCCCGTTCTGTTCTTTTTGGGGTTACTACAGTTCAGGACTCAAATGTCACGGTTCTTAATCTGAACCAAAGAGTCCAAATCCGGCAAATCGTTTTGAAAAAAATAGATTTTTTAGAAAGAAGTGCCAAACATGGACTGCTTCGCCAGATACAGAGTCACCACCTAAATATTTTATTTTTGGGAAATTTAGGAAACCCTGACTCGTTGCCTAAGGTCACGTGTCCGTCATCACCAAAGTTGCCTCGGCTCGGGAACTTGGGTACGATTGGGGAAGGTCAGCTATGAGCACCCCCTCTCGCCCGATCAAAGATCGGCCTCTACTAACCATGATATCAAGTTTTGAAAACATTGTGTGTTCTTATTCCGGTTATTAGCCTAGATTTACTACGTGATGCGCACAGCATACAAGTATAGACTGAATTGCCTGAATTGGAACAAAACATTTCATGTTTGTTTTTTGAAAGATGGTTTGCTACTCGCAAGTAAGCTTAAAATGCAGATTTTGCCACCCTCAGGTGGGCTTAGAAAAGATGGTTTTGCCACTATCTAGTGGGCTTAAAACTCACAGTCAATGCATTACTCCAATTCAGATAACCCAACCTTCACCCACAAGCATTCAGGCAGTTATAACACATAAGCATATAGCCTTATGGTAAACATGCTATCATGGCAGTCACTCACACGCATGCAAGGATGCTAAAGCGTAAAAACTCACCGAGTACTCCAAGCCAAAACAGAAGCTGAATAGAAATCCATGCGTGATTCTAACTATACAGAAATGCCTAATGCAACACATGCAAAAATGCAACTATAGCAGGCTCGGCTATTCTAAACATGGCATATGAAATGCTACAGATAACAAGTATTCAACTTGAAATTGAAATACAAATGCAATTAGTATGATGCGCCGAGCCCGGTGCATGCAAAACAGATGAATGAATGCAAACATGCTATCATACTGTATGCTAATTGAAATATTCCCTAATCTAACCATCGTAAGCTGGTAAATAAAAAGGAGAAAGACGTGGGGTTGGAAGACATACATCACACGCACGCACGCTTATTACAACATTGCCCTCGCTCGGAGGGTCCGAATAAATAGTACAGTCCCAAATAAGTAATACAGTCCGAATAAATACAAAATCCTAATTAATTAAGTTATTAATCTAGGAAAGCGGTAAATTGGCATGCAAGCCAGGGACTGCCTCAACTCTGCTCCGGGATGATGAATGATGCATGGTCGGGTTGCCTTGCGCGAAAATCCATTGCGATGCCCTAATTAGCCTCTGTTTGCAATTGTTCTTGGAATGCGTGCCAAGCTCCGGAAGGCTGCTGATTCTTGATTTGCTGCAACAGAGAGCAGGAAAGGGGCATGGCAATGTATTTTCACTTATGTATGCTTGACTACTCTTCAGGGAGTGTAGTCCTCAATCCTCGTGCCACCAATCACGCATATCGATGCATGATGGCCGAGGAGTCGATTTGCACAACTCGATATGAAACCAATGCACCTAAAAATATAACAATACCTAAACTCCATCATGGATAATCTGGAGTGTCGGTGACTGGGAATTGAGACACGTTCTGTCACTTGGAGTACGAAACGCCCTTCGTTTCCCGTGCTCGGGCTAACTCCTACCCCCAAACACAATGCAAGATGCATGACATGCATGAATGTAACTAAGATATAACCTAACATGCACAATGCTATGAAATGGCATACACGATGCACGAGGTAACATGGCATACACAATGCGCTAACATACAACCTAGCATACACAATGCTATGAAATGAAATGGCATACACAATGCATAATGGACTTACACCAACACGATTGGACCTCAGGCACACTCACATAAGTGGCCATTAGATGAAAATGAGACACTCGAAATGCGTGCACGCGTGCACGCAAACCGAGGACCGAACCTAAGGCACGAATGCCACTCTACCAAAGCTTGGTAAGGCATGGAACATGGTATGCAAACATGCAAATTTCAGCACTGAAATATGATGCTAAACAGCCCCGAATCATGAAAACATGGCACCCGATGCATGAGGTGAGACCCGAAACTCAAAACTAGGCACATGGAATGACTTACAGCTATACAAAGCATGCATTATTTGAACATAAAGCATGAAGACAGAATCAAGGCAGTCCTAAAACATGAACTTTTCCAGTTTAAATCAAGGCCAAAAAGTGCTAGCAAGATGGACTAAAGTAGCATGCGATTTTGACTAGCAAACATGGTTTACATGGCAAGTGTATGATGCACATCGAATTTCACCAAACTGTCGAAAATCAGTGAATAAAACATATGAAAATAGGTCCAAATAACCACTGATATGCAACCATGGTATGCAAAAATGATGAGCTCCTTTAGATGGCCATACAAGGAGTTATTAGGCACATACAAGATAGACAAGTGACATGGCATATAAAACTCTGAAAATCAAATATGATAGTCCCAAAACTCACCAAATTGGCCCCAAAATCTGTCAACAAAGCATGCAAGATAGGGCCTCTTTGGAAGGCCAAAATGACTACCAAACAAGTCAAGGAGAGAGGGGGTCACCCCCCTCTGATTTGGAAGCTCAAAACAATGGCCAAGCCACTGAAAATCTACTGGATTTCAGTGGCTAGAAGGCCAAACAAAGCATGCAACAAGGGCTAGGATATAAGGCTCAAAATGGGAGGCAACCAAGCATACAAGATAGCATGTGACCTTAAAAAAAAATAAAATTTTAATAAAATATGAAGATGATGTCAAAACAATCCTCTTTCCAGTTTACAACATGCCTCAAAAATGAATACAAATAGGGCTAATCTATCATGCAAAAATGGCCCTAAAAGTGAGAATAGAGACAATGGACAGCAGCTGGCCCCAAATGGTGAAGAGCCCTTCAATAAAGTTGAATAGGGGCTCAAAATAAGGCACTTTACAGTTTACATCAAGCCACGAAAATAAACACAAGTAAGGTTAAACTAGCATGCAAGAAATGGGCCTAAAAGAGGGGTAAAGAGACAAGTGGTAGATTTTGTCCTCAAAAAGAGGAGAGCCCTTCAACAAAGTTGAAGAGGGGCTCAAAAAAAGCCTCTTTCCAGTTTATGGCCAAATCCAAAACAGCTCACAAATAAACTTAAAATACTATGCAAAAAAAAAAAAAAAGCCTAAAAGAGAGTTAAAGAGGCAAGTGATAGAAGGAAGCCTCAAACAGAGAAAGACCCTTGATCAAACATGAAAAGGGGCTCAAAATATGATCATTTCTAGTTTGGGTCGGAGCCCAAAAATGCTTGAAAGCAAAGCTTACAAATGAAGCAAGAAAAGACTAGTTTAGGGGAAAAGTGTGATTACCCTTGAAGAACAATCTTTCCAGCAGCTTTTGGTTCAAAAATCTGAGCTTCCAACCTCTGAGAGACAGCCTCAAGGTGTTTGAATGAGTGATGGAGGTCTTGTGCTATGAGGTATAGTGCAAAAATGCAAAGAAATCCAACTTCCAAGCTCTAACCACAAGCAATATAGAGATAGAGAAAGTTTTTTGCCCTTCAAAAACTCAAAACCCTCTGAAATGAAGGAGCCCCTTGCTTATATAGAGGAATGCAAAGCTAAAGCTTCTTCAACAAGCTTGGCAAGAGCTTCATCCCTCCATACACATGTATGGAGGGCAGATATGAGGAATTCAGCTGGTACAAAAGATCTTCCCGGAAACCAGCTGAAATAGGTGCCATCAATATCGAAATTTGGCCACATCTTGATGGTCGGCAAGTGTTCACAAGTAGCCGGCAGTGGCCAAGCCATGGCCGGCAGTGCCATGACATGGCCGGCAGTGCACCACAGGGGCCACCCTGAAAGGACCAGGTCAGGGTCCAAAAATAAGACAAAAAAGATACAAGGTTTGGGAAACCCGAACCAGTGACGTCCCGCCGCGACAGTCGAATGCTGGGCGAGCAATCGAACCAGCCGTTGGGTGTACCTATAAGCACAACCAAGTCTTGAGGATGATCAAAAATGGGGTGTCTACAGTTGCCCCTCTTTGACAAAACTCAGAAGTCATAACAATGACGAGAGTGATTGTCAAAGCCCAGAGACGATCCATTTTTGACCAGGCCGAAGACTCAGACAATCAATTAGCAAAAGCATGCCGGGATGCGCCCGAAGGCTGGGGCAAAATGCAAATGATATACAAGATGCAAGGGCATGATTAACAATCATGCCACGAATGCTGTAATGAAGCAAACATGCGACAGTTTTAAGCAGATGAACACGAATCTAACTACACTACAATGTAGAAAGGATGTAAAAGAATTATGCAATTCTTACCCCGTTTCACACGAAGGATACAATACCTGCGCGGCTAGTCTGGCCATGCCAGCTTTAAATGAACCGTACATACAATATCGTGCCTGAAAAAAAGAAACCAACTTAACAGGTACAATATCATTCGGAAGATGCATAACAATGCATTTGAAGAGTGCGTGACAACGCATACAAAGTGAAGATGCATTAACACATGTAAGTAAAGCGTGCGCGACAACGCATGCAATGTGTAAAATAGGAGTTGAATTTGAACACATGTAAGTAAAGCAAGCGGTCACGCCGGCAATGTGTATAGAAAGAAATTGAACGTACACATGTAAGTAAAGCATGCGGCCAACACGTGCAATGTGTAACAAAACTTGAAAATACACATGTAAGTAAAGCAAGTGGTCAACACGAGCAATGTGTATAGAAAGAACTTGAAAATACACATGTAAGTAAAGCAAGTGGTCAACATGTGCAATGTGTATAGAAAGAACTTGAAAATACACATGTAAGTAAAGCAAGTGGTCAATACGTGTAATGTGTATAGAAAAAACTTGAAAATACACATGTAAGTAAAGCAAGTGGTCAACACGTGCAATGTGTATAGAAAGAACTTAAAAATACACATGTAAGTAAAGCATGCGGCCAACGCGAGCAATGTGTATAGAAAGAACTTGAAAATACACATGTAAGTAAAGCAAGTGGTCAACACGTGCAATGTGTATAGAAAGAACTTGAGAATACACATGTAAGTAAAACATGCGGCCAACGCGAGCAATGTGTAACCTCTTGTGGAATGCATGACGATGTTTGATAAAGAGAATGCATGACAATGCATAATAGAGCAAATGCATGTCAATGCATAATAGATGCGCATGACGATGCGCGATAAGGAGAATGCACGACAATGCATAATAAGTGCGCATGACGATGCGTGATAAGGGGGATACATAACAATGCACGTAGAGATATGCAAAACAACGCGCGTGAATTAGATTGATGTTTGCTGTAGCAAATAAATGCTAATTGATATTTGACAAAAGAGAAAGATGCTTAATAAAGACATCTCCTCCGGTTTACCTCCCGGAGGGTTTGGGCTGCATCAAAAGGATACACTTCATGCGCATTGATGGTTGTAAGCCATCGCATATTGAAGGCATGACTCCTGAGCTCCCACGGAAGCGTTTCGAATCAAGCTTTGAGTATTCCACAGGATTGTTGGGACCCGGGGACAAATACCAAGAGTCAAATATGCAGGAAAGCTGGAAAATACTTTCTAGTCACCAGGGACAACCGCCGGCCACCGCCGGCCATCAGCCTCAGCCGTCGACCATCGACAGCACACTGCCGGCCATCGGTGGCAGATTGGGGCAAACTTGGCTTGCAAACCGTGGGTCTTTAAATTGGCTCAAAATTACTCCATTTCCTCACAAATCCTTCCATAGAAATCACTTTTCTTCCTTCCTAGGTGTGCCTTCTCTCTAGATTCGCGCATTCTACACGTTTCCCAACACCCTATTCAACTTTACATCGCGAAGGATTCTTGATTTCCTTTGGTTTGAACCGATCAGAAATTGCATCCGAGGCTTCTTTCACCATTTTCCGCATTCAAGGATCATTTCCCCCGATCTTCTCTCGAGGTTAGTTCACTTTTCCGGTTTTTCAACTTTTCTTGAATTTTCTCTCTCTTAAGGTTTGAGTTTATTCCAAATTGCACCATTTTGCCCCTTTTTGCTCATTTTTGCATCATTCCTGTGCATTCATCTCAGATGGCTGACGATGTGCCTCACGGCGAGGGCTTCCCGACACTCCCTCCAGTAGAGTTAGCGGCGGA
The DNA here is from genome assembly GCA_025200525.1 of Camellia lanceoleosa. NCBI lineage: Eukaryota > Viridiplantae > Streptophyta > Magnoliopsida > Ericales > Theaceae > Camellia > Camellia lanceoleosa. The sequence continues at coordinate 152,636,491 of CM045760.1, read as the reverse complement.
GTTTGCGGTTGAGCCAGAGGTCAAGCCTCAGCCGTTACCATTGGACGTACGTCCCTTCGACCCTGCGGTATACTATCCGGAGACTTACATCATTCCGGTGGCGGGAGGCATCCATATTTTTACCGATTTTGATAAGGACGTGCCAGACGACCTCTTATTGAGGGAGCCGATGTCTCACTTGTCGGCCATTGCTGTGGAGGTACCATCTCTGCTTTTCTATAATATTACTTTCGACCGCCTACATTTCTTGCGCTATTTCGATCTGATTACATCGCATGCTTTGATTTGACTGCATTCCATACTTTGCTGATCTGCACTTGACTGCACCTTACACATTACCACCCTGCATATACTGCACATAACCACATCTCATGCGTCACCGTTCTGAATCTGAATGCATCTTCAACACATTATTGCTCCGGATGTGACTGTATCTTCAATGCACTACCACTCTGAGCTGAATTGTATTTTTAACACACTGCTGATCTGATTCAACTGTGCTAGTTTGGTTTAAAGCTGCATATTCAATATTCCCCTGATTTGATTTTGAAAGTGCATTTTCAATACACTGTTGATCTAATTTGAACTTGTATTTTCAATACACTGTTGATTTGATTTGAGCTTGTATTTTCCACATGAGGGATCTCGCTCCTTCCGAGGCTCTGGCCTTCTGACCGCCGCGATCGGTACGATGTACTCCCCACGGAAGTCCGCTGGATTATCGATTTAGACCGGCTTTGCATATTTTGTTGTGGTGGCGAGTTTCTGACGAGTTGCTCTCTCTGGTGGAGAGGTGGTGGGACACCACCAATTCCGTCCACTTTTCCACAGCAGGGGAGTTAACCATGACTCATTTCAACTTTGCTATGATCACCGGTCTGGGAGTGGGAGGTGATCCGATCCCCTTAGATCCCGACATGGAGGAGTGGGTGGCTGCATGGGAGGTATTACTTGGGGCACGTCCACCCCTTGCACGAGCGGGCATGGTTAGATACTATTGGTTCGAGGAGCAGTTCCACGGGGAGGTTCCTCAGACTGATGAGGGAGTGGAGCAGTATGCCAGGGGCTTCCTCCTATTCCTTTTTGGTACCACCTTGTTTTTGAACAGGTGGAATACCGTGGGTTTGTACTTCTTGAGCGCCCTGGTAGTGCTTCGCAGTCCGCCTACAACTGGGCGCCAACCTCACTACTCTGTATGGGTACATGAGCTCCACTTCTCGGTTGCATGGGAGATTGATCGGAGGCTATTGGCGAGCTTGGGAGGTACATGACCCAGTTCCCCTTTTCATTACTTTGCTTAGTCTTCATACGTTTTGCTTAGTTCAACATTTGTATTCTCTGTACTCACTGTCATAGCATATGCTTTCTGCTTTGCATTTTCTGTACACTATACATGCTGCACTCTACACACCATACACTGCACACTGCTCATGATACACTACATGCACAGGACGTAATGTCTGCCCGTCTAGGCCTGCATCTGGTATGTACAATACTGCATTCTATATTCTATTTTCTGTATTCTTGCCTATCTATGTTGTCTTGATCACATCATTCATGACTACTGGTATATGCATACTTCCCGATGTTAGCTCCAAATCCGATGGAGGAGACGGCAGTGACGGTCCCATTTTTTGAGGTGTATGACGGTCCGCTCCGTCGTAGGACCCGGGAGAGCTTCATGTTCTTCCGACAGTATTTTGACACAGTTGCGGCGCGAGAGGCAAGTCTGCAATAAGACCATTTCAATTAGCCCAATGCACCTGCCTTAGTTATTTTGACGACTAATCATCTTGTTGGTTCCCTTTCTCAGATTACATGGCGACCATGGGAGGTGATTCCGTCAGGACTTCGGGATCAGTATCGCACCGCCCAGATTATGTCTCAGTACCGCATCCTCTTCGAGGGGCCGATCTCTCGGGTGTGGTCTCTGAGTGAGCGCTTTGTGCGCTAGACTTTGGGGTTGCCTGTTCCATTTGTACCGATGGCGCCTCCACCATCGATGAGGGAGATACACAGGTTATCTACTGACCGGGTGATCCAGTTCATGGTAGGGCTGGAGACAAATTACTTCCATGCCGAGGGCGACTACGCAACCTTCATTCAAACACATTTGATGCGGCCTTTGACTGGTGTCCGAGGAAGAGAGGGAGCGAGGGCTCCAGCTATGAGAGGTAGAGGCGGATCAGTCCGGTCTCGTAAGAGGCGAGGTCCCGAGGAGAGACAAGAGTCTGGATGGCCAGCATTGCCTGCTACTATAACACTTCGAGGGCGAGCAGGAGAGATTTATCAGGTTCCTTTTGCCCCTCCTCCAGTTGGTCACGAGCTTGTCGGAGGTTATGGCTCGACTCCGGTATTTACTACACTGTCATTCCTTGTACAGTCATTTGATTTCACTTGATATTCTGCAAAGTATTAATGATTTCCAACATTTTGCAGGCTCTCATTGAGTACACTTGTCAGTCTCTGACGATGACGGCTTCAGTGATAGGGATGCTGCAGACGAGCATGGACCTACTCAGTATCTATGGCATTCCGGTAAGTTTGCTCAAACTGCATTTCATGGCATGAAGTCCTTTCTTAACTCACCACTACAGCTTGCACACTGCATTAATCTGATACATTGTTCCCATACACCATTCACAGTGCATGTTCACTGCAAATCATTCACCATTCATAGTACATCACTTTTCCTGCATCTGATACATTTCAATTACTAATGCATTTTGGTGGATCGTCCTCTTTCAGATTCCTTTCTTGCCACCAGGCCCATCGGGTGTTCCAGCAAGAGCAGGGACGAGCCCTTCAGTACCTCCTCGAGCAACAGAGGGAGCAAGACGAGGGACTAGTTCACAGGGACCTGTCTCTGATGATAACGAGTCTGACGAGGAGGCGATGAGTCCACATTCAGAGTCAGAGTCAGATACTGACGGTGGAGATCCTGGATCTTCGTCCAAGAAGAGGACCAGGACGGATTCCCGCACTTGAGACTACCAGCACTGGTCCAGACATTTTGCTACTTCAGATGATGATCTTCTTTTGTTTTATTTTCCTTTTTACTAGTAGTTTTGCACATTGCTAGTTTATTTTGGAACCAATTACTTTTGTAAAAGGAAAACTATGACGGAATGAAAACTACCCTTTTGTTTGAAAAAGTGTTTCATTTGTGCATTCCATGCATCGCATCATATCGCATCGCATCACTTTCGCTTTACACAACAATGTAAACGAAATCACAGTTTTATTTTGAAAACCAAACGCTCAAATTGCACTTAATCAGGTAGTGAACCGACTAATAACAAAACAACTCGATAAACAAATTGCAACAACTCGATACATGAAAGGAAGATAATTACAACCTGACATAGAAAAGGAAACTAATACATCTTAAACAAGACACGATAGAGTCTAACAGGACAAAAACAAGACCTTGAAACACACAAAGAAAAGGACTCAAGTAAATAACTGGGTCTTCAGTGAGGGAGGCAAGGGGCAGGGGGGAAGCACAGCCGGCCACCACCGGCCATCGACAGCACACTGCCGGCCATCGATGTGCCACCGCCGGCCATCGATGGCAGACTCTCCGAAATGACGACACGTGTCCTTCACTCACTACCTGATCTTCTATATGAGTTCCAGCTTTGGGATTTTCTTCATTTCAGCTCAAATTTGCACCAAATGGAAGCATTCCTTGCTCAAAACCTCACAAATTGGATTGCCAACTTGGATGGCTCAGAAAAGCTGAATTTTTGGGGCTTCGGCTTGAATGCACTATTCACGCTAAGTCGCACTCCGCTGCACTTTCCTTTCCTCCATGCCGCGGCGAGGTTTTGGAACCCGGTAACGCACGTCTTTAGCTTCGGCGAGCAAGAGGTATGTCCAACTTTCGAAGATTTTCAAGTTTTGATGGAATCTGAACGTTATGAAGAGATCTTGCCTCAGTTTCGCTTTGGCCACGCCCAAGCTTTAGGAGAGATGTGTGGGTTTACCATGCATGACGCTAGGTCTCTGATCTGCAACGGGGAACTAGATATCCTCGGCTTGGTTTATCACTTTTCTGAGGCCGGTAACCATGGCGACCATCGTTGGCAAGGTTTTCGGTGACACACCATTTGCTTGTGCATGCTATCTCACTTCTTGCTTGCCCCGGGCCTTAGCGGATCTAACATTCGTCTGATTGAAGTTGCTCAAGGCTTGAAGGAAGGAAAGAGTTGTATTGCCATGGCACTGGCCGAGACACTGATGGGCTTAGATGCTTTCTACCATCGAGAGACGACCAGATTCGCGAGGAGTCCACTACTGCTATAGGTAATGTTTCCCACCCAATCTCACGTATATATTGCTCACATCACTCGGCCCTCGAGCTCGGTTTTTCTCACAAAACCCTTGTCTTACTTTTCTCTCATCGTACATCTCTCTATTCTTTATTCTCTCATTTTTCATCCCTTCCCAGGTATGGTTGATGGATAAACTGCAAGTTGTGGACTCTTGCCCAGCCAACTCAGCTCGCAGCTACTTCTTCAGGCAACGCCTGGTCGATGCCCTAGATGAGGGATGGTGGTTCAACTGGATGTGTAATTTGTCCACAGATCGCATCGCTTGGCGCTATCCTTGGCTCAATCTTCTGGCAATGAGCTATGGCATGACCCGTCAACCTGGGATTCAATTGATTGGCATGACACACTGTGTCTTCTACTTCCCATTTCATATCCGGCGCGGTTAAGCCATGATCGAACTTGCGCCAGAGGATAGAGTACCAATTTGCATTCGGTTCAAGGCGCCGGCTTGCCGATATGCCTGGCGTGGAAACGAGAGAACTCGGCCTCCTACTTTCAGTTGCACTTTGTCTGATGAGTGCTTGGATTAGCTCAATGAAGAGGCACAGATTGGGCCCAGCTTGGCATCAAAGGCTTCGACCAGCTTTGGGAGGGGGCGCAGGGACACCTGACTTGACTATGCCCCAGATTTATTGCTTTATTAGTACTTTCAAGTTTTCATTATGAATGTAATAAAAAGCAACTTCGATTGTATGCAAGAGCAGGAGAACTCTATATTGAAATCAATGAAATTGAAGGTTGTGGTACTGAAAATTTTCTGCCTTGGTCCAAAAATGGTCTTAGTTGTAAAAAGATTAATTTGAACAAAGTCAACTTTTATTAAAACTTTTCAAAACCATTTTCGATATGGATCAGAACTGGACACGCCTGAGATCTGTCACTGAGATGCACAACCCTGGATCCTAGCAACTGGAAGGTTGCCCCTAGTCTGAATAGCACCGCGGCACTGCACGGCAACGGAAAGTTGTCCCTAGTCTGAAAAGCACTGCACCGGAGATTACGATAAATGTTGATAGACAAAGATGACTGAGATGATCAAGATGGACAAAGTTGATCGGGGAAAAGTTTATGGCTGAACTTTAGGACGAAGTTGCCTATGTATCCTAAAGATGGGAATCAAGCCTTACGTAGTTCAGGCTCGGGTTCACTCGAGTATTTTTCACTCTCCTTTTATGCTCTAACTTTTGCCAAGGCCGCCCTTTGCGGGTTTTCAACCTTGCGAGCTCAGTTTTTATATTTTTAAATTTTTTGTGCTCTGAGTTTTGCCTGGGTCGCCCTTTCGGGTTTTTGGCCTAGCGAGCCTCTCAAGGGTAATATTTCTTCAACTTGTCCATATTGATCGGTTGTGAGAACTCCAAACCATCTAGATCCATCAGAACCACAGCTCCACCTGACCAGATAGACTTAATGATATAGGGACCAGTCCAATTAGGTCTGAACTTGCCTCTTGGGTCGTGGATGGGAGCTCGGTTATCCTTAAGCACCAAATCTCCTTCTTTTAGATTCCTGGACTTAACTTTCTTGTTGAAAGCCCGGGCAATTCTGCGCTGATAACCTTAGACATGGTACAGTGCTTTCAGTCTTCTCTCATCAAAGAGCATGAGTTCCTCAAACCTGCTCTGCTGCCAATCTGCTTTGGCTATTTGACACTCAGCCAATACTCGCAAAGACAGAACCTCAATCTCGATAGGTAGAACGGCCTCCATTCCATAAACCAATGAATACAGAGTCGCCCCAGTAAAAGTTCTGATTGAAGTCCAGTAGCCCCACAGAGCAAACGACAGCTTATCTGGCCAGTCCTGATTTGTTTCCACCATCTTCTGCAATATATGTTTGATGTTCTTGTTGGCGGCCTCAACTGCTCCATTGGTTTGCGGCCGATATGTGGATGACTTATGAAAAGCCACGTTGTATTTTTCCAACATGTCAATCACTTCCTTCTTGAAGTGGGAACCGTTATCTAAAATAACCTCGTTTGGGACTCCGTAGCGACAGATGATGTTATTTTTGATAAACTTCGCGACATGTGAAGCCTTCAACATCGCATAAGATTAGGCCTCGACCCACTTCGTGAAATAATATATCGCGACCAGGATGAACTCATGCCCATTCAACCCCTTTGGAGTGACAGCCCCAATCACATCGATTCCCCAAACTGAAAATGGCCATGGTGAAGTCATATTGTACAGCTTCGACGGCGGAATACAGCTTCGACGGCGGAACGTTCATGTGATTTGCATGAATTTGACATTTGTGGCATCGCCGAACAAAACCGATACAATCCTCCTCCATGGTGGACCAGTAGTAACCGTGCCTGAGGATTTTCCATGCTAGCATTACTCCGTTCATATGCGCACCGCATTCCCCTCCATGGATGGCTTCCATTAGACACTTTGATTCTTCGGCATCGACACACAGCTTATGCATTCCCAGATGACCTCTTTTATAGAGCTTACCTCCACAGATGATGAACTGAACGGCCATTCTTCTGATTGCCCTTTTATCCTTGGCATTCACCCCTGGCGGGTATGCTTCTTTCTCCAAGAAATTCCCAATGTCGTAATACCAGGGGTTTTTGTCCTAAACCTCATCTATAGCAGCAATCGACTCGTAGGCTGGTGCAAATTTCTGGTCAATGATGACTGGACGCATCCGGACTCCGAATGGGATGTCTATCATGGAAGATAGAGTTGCTAAAGAGTCTGCGAACCTGTTGTTCTCTCTTAGTAGATGAGCAAAGTTTAGCTTCTCAAACCGAGGAATTAACAAATCCAAGGTTTGGTGATACATCATTATCTTTTCTTCCTTGACTTTCCAGTCTCCTTTTGCTTGAGACACAACTAGGTTCGAGTCCCCGATGAAGTCCAACCGTCTTGCCCCTAGTTCCAGGGCTGCTTCTAGACCGGCGATGCATGCCTCATATTCTGCTTCGTTGTTCGAGACTTTGAACCGGAGTTTGAAGGCTAGAGGGATACGGGACTTATCAGGTGCTATCAGCAACACTCCTATCCCATACCCATGCTAATTTGACGCTCTGTCAAAGTACATCGTCCAAGTTTCGTCGTCGATATACAAAATGGCTTCATCTAGGAATAAGTACTCGACTGCTTCACCCCCTTCCACTGGATGGTCGACTAAGAATTCTGCCACTGCTCTTCCCTTGACTGACTTACGCATCACATATTTCAAATCGAATTCGGAGAGCAACAGCAACCAACGAGCCAGCCTACCCGTAAGTGCTAGTTTCTCGAAAAGGTATTTGATGGGATCGAGTCGTGAAACCAACATTACGAAGTGAGCTAACAGGTAGTGCCGCAGCTTCCTGGTAGCCCATACCAAAGCTAAGCAAGCCTTCTCCAGCGGTGTATAGCGAGTCTCATACTCTAACATCTTCTTACTAAGATAGTAGATGGCTTTCTCCACCTTGTCCTCTAATTCTTGCGCAAGCATGCAGCCCATTGTGGTCTCAGTCACTGAAAGGTACAATATCAACGGTTTCCCCAGATTTGGTGGTGACAAAACAGGCGGGTTCTGTAAGTATTCTTTGATCTGTTCAAAAGCAGCTTGGCATCAGCCGTCCCATTGGAATTTCTTGCCTTTCTTCAGGAGACCAAAAAGTGGTTCACAAGTCAAGGTTAATTTTGAGATAAACCGTCTTATGAATTGCACTTTACCTAGAAAGCCTCGCACCTCCTTTTCAGTCCTTGGTGGGGGCATTTCTAAGATGGCCTTGATTTTGGAAGGGTCGACTTCGATGCCTCTCTGTGTAATCAGAAACCCCAGCATTTTTCCCGCTGTAACACCAAATGTACACTTCTGAGGATTCAGCCACAACCAAAATTCTCTGATCCTTTGGAAGAACTTTTGCAAGGCGGTATAGTGGCCCTCTCTTTCTTTGGACTTGACAATCATGTCGTCCACGTACACCTCAACCTCTTTGTGGATCATGTCGTGCAATATTGTGGTCGCAGCCCGTTGATAAGTAGCTCCAGCGTTTTTCAACCCAAACGGCATTACTCTGTAGCAGTATGTCCCCCACAGGGTAGTGAATGCAGTCTTTTCCCGGTCTTCAAGTGCCATTACTATCTAGTTGTAACCTGAGAAGCCATCCATGAATGAGAGCAAAGCATGCCCTGCTGTGAAATCCACCAATTCATCAATATGCGGTAAGGGAAAGTCGTCCTTAGGACTAGCTCTGTTCAAGTCCCTAAAATCCACGCATACTCGGATCCTGCCATCCTTCTTCGGCACCGGAACAATGTTGGCCAACCAAGTCGGGTATTCAGATACCAGCAGGAAGCCTACGTCGATTTGCTTGGTGACCTCTTCCTTAATCTTGAGAGCCCAATCCAGGCGGATCCTCCTGAGTTTCTGCTTGATGGGTCGGGCCTTGGGGTCAAGGGGGATTTAATGCTGTACGATCTCAGGATCAATTCCAGGCATGTCTTCGTAGGACCACGCGAAAACATCTTTGAAATCTTTTAATAAAGCGACTAAGCGCTCGCGTTCCTCTGAAGACAACGTGGACCCGATCTGGACCAGCCGCGGGTCCTCCTCAGTACTGACATTCACAGTAATGATTTTCATCCATTAGGGGTTTGACAAACCTCTCCTGCTCTTGTTCAATTAAACGTTGCAAAATTGGAGGAACTTCATCCTCGTCGTTTTCATCAAAGTTTTGAAAGTCCGAATTTATGCAATAAATTAAGGGCACAGAAAAGTACTCAGAAACCACAGCTACTTGATTCTCATTAGGCACATCCAAATCGTCCGATTCATTTACAACAAACTCAAATGAAAAGGAAAAAGACGACCTGGACAAGACTATGGCATCCGGGTTATCATCCTCAGGATTACCAGACTCAGACTCAGTCGAGCTGGAACCTGATTCCGACTCACAAGACTGGGTGGAATCAGATTCTGGCTCACTACCTGACCCGGTGCTTCTGGACAAAAATCCCTCCTCGTATTGCCAAGTGAGAGAGGGTGCGATAGATGCATTCAAAATAGTTGCTGGTAGGCCCACAACCGTTCCATCCCCAATCATGGAAACCGAGAAGTTATCCCCCAAGCACTTATGGTCGATCGGAGGATTTGAAAGTAGACATGCCAATGCTACCCCCATTTCAATTTCGGCGCCCTCGGAGTACACTACCTTACACTACTCAACCTCAACTGATGGGTCTGTCTGCTCTTCAGCAACGTCATCCCCGGGTAGTTGTAGATCAAAGAAAATCTCGAAACCTAGCACGCGCTTTTTCTCCGCGTTCAACCATGGCTCTGGGAAGCCACAAAATAGAAAGTCTTCCCCCTCCTGGACGAAGCGTCCGTTCAAGGTACCCTGAATGAGCCTATGCATCAGCTCAAACGGCTTCCCAGCCTTCTTTGCTTTGGCTCTTCCAGCCACTTCCTTTCCCTTTCTTATCCAATCTTCTTTGGTGGGCTGATAACCCAATCTGAAGGTATGAGGGTTGTGTGGCACTTCGGCCAATGCTGCGACACCCTTCCTGCCGCTCCTTTCTAATCCAATCCCGGGGATGTGTTGTGGCTTGTTCATGAGGTAAATAGATTGAGCACTGACGTACACTCCCTCATTCACAGCCATGATATTCTGCACCACCCGAGCCTCAACCAGAGTAAACCCTGATAAGAACACATCCTCCGTGCCGTGCTCGATTTCCAAGACCGGTGTAGACACTTCTGGCGGTGGATGGATGGATGAATTCCCGCAAACAGTAGCCACCCCCTTCCCATGAGGGTATTTCAACATCTGATGTAAAGTGGAAGAGACCGCCTTCACTTGGTGCAACCACGGCCGCCCCAAGAGTAGATTGAAGGTTGCAGGAACGTCCAAGACATGAAATTCAATGTTGTGTTGTCCTGGACCAACCTGGGTCTGAATTTTGACAGTCCCCATCACCTCCCTGCTGGTGTTATCATATGCTCTAATCACTTGAGTAGTCGGCACGAAGTCTGCGGGCTTCAACCCGATCGCATATGCCATTCTGATTGGGCAGACGTTGATGGCGGACCCGGTATCAACAAAAACCACCGGTATCCACTTGTCTCTACATTCTACAGAAATGTAGAGGGGTTTGTTATGATTTGCGCCCTCAAGCGGTAGCTCTTTGTCTGAAAAGGTTAACGTCGGGGAAACTCCTCCCGGAAAAACCAGTCCGACCAGCTGCTCTGGTATGGTATCTATAGAGAGTTTGGCCTTGTCCATAGCAGATAGGACAGCCTGTCTGTGCACTCGTGAGGCCATAAGCAGTCCCCAGATGGAGATGTCCACTTGTATCTTCTTTAATTGTTTCAGCACAACTTCTTCTTCGATCTGCTTCTCTTTCTGTCTCTCAGCTTCCTTATCCTTCCCGGATGCCTCTGGCAAGTCTAGGTGCGGCGGTTTGAAATACCGCCCGCTTCTTGTCATGTGATCAACCTCATCGAGATACCAGGTGCTATCTGGTTGATCGCCTCCCCAATCTTCATCTGCGTGGGCAAGACACAAATCGTCGTCTTCCCACCACATTCCGTTGGCATTCAAAAGACACTTGTTTGGCTCTGGCGTGGTTGTACTCGTGGTACCTTCAGCCCATATGCTTACATCATCTTCTGTCCTTGTGCCCACAACACTTTCAATCCCTTCATGGGCTTTTGCCTTTCTGATTCTCTCGGAATCCCAAAACTTCTATTGTTCTGACTGCGTCAATGCAGTTTGTTGTGCAGCTTTCCCTACATCCACAATGCTCAGGTCTTGAGTGAAACTCTTCGTACCGGCGCTCTCCGACAATATATTTTGACTTCTGGCCCTTCCAGGCACAATTGATACTCCTGCCCCTGCCGGGCTCTATCCTGGTTGAAATTCTACAACATCCGGTTGATCATCCAGCCATCCGGTAGTTTCTGCCGGTTCCTCATACTCAAACCAGTTGACTGTCGCGTCCCCTGATGCTTGGTCATCGAAGAACGGGAGGTTGGCAAAGCCCTCTTCTACAGCCGTCAGATCATCCATTCCTTGCTCAAATCTGTCCCCCTGGATCACACACAGTTCTGCTCTTTCTGGCAATCATACACTCGGCTCAGACTGGCCCATTGACAGGATGTACTCACTTGGATCGTAGGCTTCCCTAGCAAAATTCCCAAACTGTTCAAATTCCCTTGGAAGTCCAACACATACATTCTTAGCATTGCTCAGTCTAAGTTCAGTCCAGTTTGATTGGTTCGTTCAATTTGGCCGTCTATTTGTGAGTGGTATGCACTACTCAGTCTAAGTTCAGTCCCTAAAGCCTGTTGCAAACTCTGCCAGAATCTTGACATGAACTTCGAATCTCTGTCAAATACAATGGATATTGGTACACCATATATCTCACAATCTCATTCACATAAATGTTAGCCAGCTTGTCCACATTATAAAAAGTTTTAACAGGTAAGAAATGTGTGGACTTAATCAAACAATCAACAATTACCCAAATAGAATCCATACCTCGAGAAGAGCGAGGCAGTCCAACAATGAAGTCCATGGTAATATGCTCCCATTTCCATTCTGATATTGGAAGCGACTGAAGTAAACCAGCGGGTTGTTGATGTTTAGTTTTAACTTGTTGGCAATTCAAATATCTAGCCAGTCAGCAATGCTTTTCTTCATTCCAAGCCACCAGAAGTTATGTCTCAAGTCATGATACATCTTTGTGTTTCCTGGATCCATAACAAATTTGGAATTATGGGCTTAAGTCATAACACGTTTTCTCAAATCACAACAATTTGGGACACAAAGTCTATTCTGAAATTTTAGCACATCATTTTCAATCACGAATCCCAGCCTCAGTTTTGAGTTAATTTCATCAAAAATTTTCTTCAAGAACTCATCTTCACATTGTTTCTCTTTAATTTCTTCAATGATTGCAGGTTGAGCAGAAATGGCAGCCAAGATCCTACCTTGTTCACGCAACACAATTTCAATCTTATTCTTCTCTAAGCCGCACAACAACTCTCTCCGATTGGTGAGCAAATATGATAAATTCCTAATAGATTTCCGGCTCAATGCATCTACAACTGTATTTGCCTTCCCTAGATGATACAGAATTTGCAAATCATAGTCCTTGATCAATTCCAGCCATCTTCTCTGTCTCATGTTCATCTCTTTTTGGGTGAAGAAATATTTTAAACTTTTATGATCTGTATATAATATACTTCACAAGTTACTCCATACAGATAATGGCACCAAATTTTCAAAGCAAACGCCATAGCTGCCAATTCAAGATCATAAGTCAGATAATTCTTTTCATGAGGATGGAATTGCCGAGAGGCATAAGCAATTACCTTCTCATTCTGCATTAACATACAACTCAAACCTTTGTAAGAGGCATCACTGTAAATCTGAAACCCATCAATTCCGATAGGCAAGGTCAGAATTGGAAGGCAGACTCCCTTTGCTCGTTCCAATCAAATGGTGCATTTTTCTGAGTCAATAGTGTTAATGGCAGAGCAAGTTTAGAGAAATCCTTTACAAATCTGCGGTAATAACCTGCAAGCCCCAGAAAACTTCTAACTTCAGACATATTAGTTGGCCTTAGCCAATCTACAATAGCTTCAATTTTCTGTGAGTCCACTGATATACCATCCATGTCAATCACATGTCCCAGAAATGCAACGCTGTCAAGCCTTAATTCACATTTGGACAATTTTGCATACAACTTCTTTTCTCTTAGAATCTGTAAAGCAGTTCTTAGATGATTCTCATGTTCCTCCATACTTTTAGAATAAATCAATATATCATTAATGAACACAACAATAAACTCATCAAGAAACTGTTTAAACACCCTATTCATTAAGTCCATGAATGCGGCAGGTGCATTAGTTACCCCAAACGGCATTACTAAAAATTCATAATGTCTGTATGTAGTCTGGAAAGCGATTTTCTCTATGTCTTCTGCTTTAACTTTCAATTAGTGGTATCCGGATCTAAGGTTAATCTTTGAAAAGACTTGGGCTCCCTAGAGTTGGTCAAACAAATCATTTATTTGGGGCAATGGATATTTGTTCTTGATAGTTACTTTATTCAATTACTGGTAATCTATATATAACTTCAAGGACCCATCTTTCTTTTTCACAAACAAAACTTGAGCACCCCAAGGTAAAGTGCTCGGACAGTCTAACAATTCTTGAAGTTAGACTTTTAATTCTTTCAGTTCAGAAGTTGACATTTTATAAAGGGTCTTAGAAATTGGTTTTGTCCCAGGTTCTACATCAATGGTAAACTCAATTTCCCTATCAATTAACTCCCAGGGTAGGTCAGTAGGAAATACATCAGAAAATTCACAAACTACAAGTAACGTTTTCACAGTAGCACTATCTAAAAACGTAGTCAACACACAACACAAGTAGCCCCAACCCCCTTTTCTTAATAATTTCCTGGCTTTCATAAATGAAATCAAGTATGGCGAAGGAACCACCCCGTTTCCAGTAAAAACAAACTCAGTCATACCAGGTGGTCTAAACACAACATATTTATTCACACAATCAATGGTGGCATAGAATTTTGTTAACCAATCCATACCAATTATGCAGTCAAAATGATCAATACCCAATGGTAACAAATCAATATACAATGTAACATCTCCAATCACAACATCACATGCTAGATAAATATAAACACAAACCATAGGACCTCTAGAAGGCGTAGTCACAGATAGTAAATAATTCATAGGTTCTAATGGTCGAGTCAATTTTCATGAAAAAGCATGCGATATAAAAGAGTGTGTAGAACCAAAATCTATCAAGACATACACATTTTGAGCACAGATGAAAATTATACCTGACACCACAAATTCGGTGTTTTGTACATCTCTTGGCACTAACGTAAACACCCTCCCTTGCCTTAGCATTTCACTCTCGGTATTACCCTTGGTATTAGTTCTTGCATTGGTCATTGTTACAGGAGTAGATCTGGCTGAACTAGCTACAGAATAGTTAGCATTGTCTAATCTCAGCGGACAATCTCTAATCATGTGGCCAGTCTTGCCACACCAAAAATACGCACCTAAGTTACGGTAACACATGCCTTTATGTTTTCTTCCATAATTGGGACAGGGTGGAATAGAGCCACTACTCTAGCTAGAGCTACTGAAGGATCCCGTATTCTGCCTTTTTGAAAATGACCAGCCCTTGTTAAAATTGAATCTAGATCGTTTATCCTTTCAGTTGTTGGAGCTGGAGCTTGTTTCTTTGCTGCCAAAATGGCCTCTGCCATAAATGCTCTATCAAGGACTTCTACATATGTCGGCAATTTCAAGACACCAACTCGGTCAAACACTTCCAAATCCAAACCGCCTTCAAAATTTTGTGCCTTCTTGTAATCAATTTCCACCATATGTGGAGCAAATCGAGCTAACTCCGTGAATTTAGCTTTGTACTCGGCAACAAACATTCTGTCTTGCTTAAGTTCTTGAAATTCTGACACTTTCCGATCCCTGAAGTATTAGGGAAAATACTTATTGTAGAAAATCTCATTAAACTAAGTCCACGTTATGTTCTCACTATTAGTTCGGATTAGTAATCACCATCTCCAAGCTTTATCTTTTAATGCGTAGATGGCCAAAAGAACGTTTTGTGTTTCAAAGCAAAGAAATATTTCAAATAGTTTCTCCATTTCAAGCAACCAAGTTTCTGCCTTTAAAGGTTTAATGCCACCCAAGAAAGTTGGCAGCTTCATCTTCATAAACTTCTGAGTCAGATTGATTACATCATTGTTATCTGGCTCATGTTGTGCTAGTGGAGGCGGACGAGGCAAAGGTTGTTGCTTCTGTTGTTATGTCAAGGCTTCAGTCAAAGCTGCTAGCATTTGTTCCATACGACTCATGCGAGCCTCAGAGGATTCAGTAGCATCATTACTTCTTGTATTTCCATTTGCTATAGGTAAATAGAGCACTATAAACATAGGCAAATAGTCCTCTTTACAATATTTAGATCATTCATTTTAATTTCATGTGTTCATGGTCAAGTTCAATTTGCACATTTACCAAACACACACCTTACACATGCAAATGGAATGCCCCTACTTCTTACTAGGACATCCTAAGCTCATATGGACTCGTGTGTGTGGTAGAACACGTGCTCTAATACCACTCTGTCACGACCTAAACCCGTTCCTATAGGTTTAGTGTCGTAACCGGCCAGTAATCCTTGGATTACCTAAGGCCTCTTAACAGAATAACTTATAATTAGGGGCTGAGGAAGCAAATATATAAAATATACGTAGTCCATTGAGCTATGCTGACATACATGAGGCAGATAATTTCAAACTTTGTATAAAATATATATATATATATATTACGTCATGTCTTCATAAGACATGCAACACCGTACAAGTATTATCAAAAGGGACTTAGCCCAATATACAGCTAAACAAAACGAAACTAAACATAGTCGTTCTTAACTGTAGACACCCCATTTTAACAGCCCTTATGACTTGGACGTCCTCGCATGCACACCCGATGATGAGTTTATATGCTCGCCAAGTGCTCGAAGTCCTCAGTAGAATGCCAAAACTTTGAGTCATTCAAACCTTGTACCTTTATTGTCCCAGTTTTGGACCAAGCCTAGCTTTTCCAACCTGTAACCTCTGGTGGCCTACCGGCCACCCCTTTTGGGCTACCGGCCATCACTTTTGGGCTATCTGCCATTGATGTGGCTTGTGGTCACCAATGATGGCCGGCTGGCCACCAGTGTATTTTGCAAATATTTTATGCTAGTTGTACCAGCTATTTGTACAGATGCATACATCTATCCCCACGTGTAGGGCTGGATCTCCTTGAGGGAATTTCATGTTTTCTATATACAAGAGGCCCTTCTCTCATGTTTTAAGGTTAGAAAATTTTGAGATCAAAAATTTTCCCCTCTCTACCAAATCTTTACACTTTTGCCTACAAATCTTCAACATTTGCCTATACACCAAATCTTCTTATCTTTAAGCTGAGGTATTCTTAAGCTTGGTTTGAACTCTAGAGGGTGTGTTTACTTGGTTTTGTTGCTTGGAATAGCTTCTTCTCTTCAAGAGGTATAATACTTTACTTGTAGCTTTGTTTTATTTGCTTTCTTTCCTACTATTTTTCCATTGTTTTGGGCTATCAAAACTCTGTGTTTTTTAGGCTGAAGCTTGGGTTTAAGGCCATTAAAGGTTGAGGGGTTGAAAGCCCTTCTTTATACCTTGTTTTGGAGGCCTTTGCCCTTGTGTTTCTCACCCATTTACGATCTTTTTCAAAGATTTTAAACACTGATTTTCAGAGCTTTTTTAAAAACCAAAATCATGTTTTGAAGTCCAAATTTGGAGGGATTAGCCTCCCATCCTTGTGTCTTGCTTACTAGCCTAGTTGGTGCCATGTTTTAGCATTTTAATCTAGCTATTTTTAGCTTAATTTCAGCATATTTTAGGATTGTTTTTAAACTATTTTAGCAATGTTTTGGGCTGTTGTTTGCATTTGAGCTCTATTTTGCATGCTTATAGTGTAACAATCCTCATGAGTTTGGTGTTCTAGGCCTTAGACACCATCTTGTTTGAGTTAATAGCATTTATTTATGCTTTTCTCATTCATTTTCAGTACTTAATCATCTCTGCAACCTCCCTCATTTCTTGTCTTTTATTTTGCTTTAAAAGTGGTTCAAACAACTTGTTTGTTTAAAGCATGAGATTGAGGTGTCATGCTTAATGGTTTAATCCCTTAGACGGTTCATTACGAACGGCATGATGTCTTTTTCATACCTATAACAACTTTTAGTTTGAGCCTTCTTTCCATTTAGAGGACTTAAGCTCACCCTTGGACCTAATTTGATTAAAGGATGGAAAGGTAACTAAAATGAGTAACTAAAATTGGGACTAAAAAAAGGTGCAAGATAATAATTGGTTGTGTTCAATCGAACGTTAATTGAACACATGAAAACTTGAACCATTTCATACTCATTAGTGATGAAATGATTCGAGGTTCTAAGGTCACTACTTCCCTTGATCTTTCATGATAGGGAAGTTGTATGAGTCTTGTTTTGAATTTATTAAACTTGCACACTTGGTTTCACAAGCCATCATGCAATGAAATTGCATTCATTGATGGTTTGTGAACCGAACTTGTTACTCCTTGGATTTGTTCATGAAAAGAAGGTGTGGGTTGTGCAAACAAATCCTTGAAATACTCTGTATATGCTCTGTTTGTCCTCTGTTGCAGCAAGATGAACCTGTGCAGCAGTGGCCGGCAGGCCACTTTCCATGGGCGGCAGGTGGCCGATAGACCACCTTTGATGGCTGGCAATCTTCATCACTGGCCAGCCAAACACTGTTGCAAAAATTGAGCAATGAGTTTGTAAGGCAGAGCAGAGTGGGCAACAGTGTTAGTGTTTTATTGTGCAACAGAGGCTCTCCAGAAGCAAAACAGTGGCTTTTCGAATGGAAATCGAGCACGTATATGA
Organism: Camellia lanceoleosa; assembly: GCA_025200525.1. Taxonomy (NCBI): domain Eukaryota; kingdom Viridiplantae; phylum Streptophyta; class Magnoliopsida; order Ericales; family Theaceae; genus Camellia; species Camellia lanceoleosa. The sequence continues at coordinate 152,618,699 of CM045760.1, read as the reverse complement.
TCGTTCCTTGCATTCCGAGCTTGTTTAAAGTTTAAATATTTATATTAAATATCTGTTGTAATTAATTAGTGGTAGCTAGTTAATTTTGTAAAGTGTTGTATTTAATTGGTTAGTTCAACTAGTTATTCAATTTCGTTTTGTAATTAGTTAGTTAACTAGACTAGTTAGTTGATTCATTTGTTGTAATAATTAGTTAAGCAGTTTAGCTAATTTCATTTGTTTTGTAATAATTAGCTTAATTAGCTTAGCTTTAATTAGTTAGTTAATTAGCTTTGTTCATTCAGACTCTCCTTCGTGAGAACGCAATATAATAATGTGTATGTCTTTCAACCCCACGTATTTCTCCCTTTTATTTACTAGCTTATGATGGTTAGTTTAGGGATATCATGTTATATTTAGCATACTTCATGTTTGCATCCATTTGTATTGCATGCACCGAGGCTCAGTTTATCATTCTAACTTGCATTGTTAGTTTAAATACATTCTTTGAATACATGTTTAGACCGCATGCTATTTGATTGTTTCATATGCTGTATTAAGTAGCCGAGCCTATTTAGATTGCATATCGCATGTGTTGCATTAGGCATATCGCATAGTTAGGAATCATGCATTTTTTCTGACTCTTTTGTTTATTTTGGCTTGAAGCACTAGGTGAGTCTTTACTCGCTTTAGCATATTGCATGAGTGTGAGTGTTGCCATGTTTAGCATGCTTGCCATGAAACTAATTGCTTAAGTGTTATAACTACTTGAATGCTTGTGGATGAAGGCTTGTTGCTTGAATTGGAAAGATTTGAGTAATGTTCATATTCGATCACTTTTTTAAGTGGTACATATTCGAAACAATTTTCAAAACAAACATGAATCAAGTGTTTCAATTCTTGAAAGTTAGTCTATACTTGTGTGTGAACGCATCACATAATAATGCTAGCCTAATAAACCAGAACAGGAGCATATAATGTACATAAGATTCATATCATGATTAGTAGAGGCCGATCTTTGATTGGGCTAGCGGGAGTGCTCAAATATATTCGTGACATTCCCTCCTCGTACCTAAATTCCCGAACCGAGACAATCTTGGTGATGATGGACACGTGGCCTTTGGCACGAATCATGGGTTTCTTAAATTTTCCCAAAATAAAATATTTAGGTGACGACTCTGTATCTAGCAAAGCAGTCCATTTTTGGCAATTTGATTCAAAATCGATTTTTCAAAAGATTTGCCTGATTTGGACTCTTTGGTGTTTATCAATTTCACATTGCACTTGTGAGATTAGATTCAGAACCGCGGGAGTCCAAACTGTAGGGCTTATATTTTGACCTCTCCAAAAGGGGGTGCGAAAAAGTCGAGCTATAGTTTTTGGCGACTCTGTTAGGGAAATATAGAGAACTTGACTTGAAATTCATGATATGAAATTTTATCTAAACTTATATGTTTCTTTACATTGCATTTGCATTGGTGCGCCTAAGTCATTGTGTTTGCCATCTGCTATTCTTGGACGGTTTGCTGGAGGCTTGCCTAAAAGCTTGCCAAAAGGCTGACCGATTGTGGGCTCTGCCACGATGGGAACACAACCCTTGGATTTGGACTACCACTATACCGTTTGATCCTCCTTTCACTTCTCGGTGTTAGGTATGAGATGTATATTAGGTAGTCTTGCTAAGGTATCCTTTTTGACCATTTGGCCTAGTTGCATATCGAAAGTCGTAGAGACTATTCCAAACTAGGACAGGATGCTCACCCAAATACAGGATTATGTGAAACCACTTTGTTTGAATAGTGAACCCTTGTTCCTAACAAAACTAGGATAGGGTAACCTTACCCCCTCATAGGGGTGTTTTGGTTCTCACTTAACTGGTATGTGTTTTACAGTGAAATTGTACAAGAATGTGCTTATCAGTTGCAAGTTGGTACCTATTTTGGGGCAAAATTCAGTGTGTAGACAGTCACTCAGTTGTGATCATATCTATTCTAGTAAAATCGGGCTGAGGTGCTGTCTGTTTTCTCTTTTGCAAGGTAGTCCTAGAACCATAGCTTCAGAAGGCTCTAATATCCCTTGAGTACTCTAGACTCATGTCGATAAACTTTGTAAGGTCAGGGACCTAGTTCAGAGGCAGCCAATGTTTGCTTCACTTTTGTTGGTGATGAAACGAATGAGGGCCAGACAAGGTTCACCAGTTTCACTGTTCTGACATTCACCAATTAGATTACCCTCGTTCAGCTCATCCTGGGCATCTACCCGTATCATGGCTCAAGCTCCAACAAATTTGGAGGGATTATTACTCCATCTGCAGCAAACAGTTAACTCTCTCCAACATGACGCGACCCGTCAGATTGAGGTTATAGGCCGTCAGGCTAAGGTTATAACTAGCCTACAGCAACAACAACTGCAGCCAGCAGCGATCTCTACATCACATGTACCCATCGCGGCTATCTCTGTGCCCAGTACCACAGCTAATGCTACCACTACTCAAGATCCACAAACCGAGGGTGTTCCGATTTTTTCAGTCCAAGCAAAACCCATCCCAGCACAAACTTCTAGAGCCCCGCTGTATCAAACTGAGGCACCGTCCAAATTCGAGGTTGATCCAACTGCGCTCAAAGTCAACAAGCTGGAAAAGCTGTTTAAAAAGGCACAGGGGGTTAACTCTATTCCAAACATAAAGGATGGGAACACCAAATCGACAGTTACCTTACCGGAGCGCTTCAAGATGCCGCATATTGACCACTTCAATGACTCTGGAAATCCGATGGTGCATTTGCATTTGTTTTCTAATATCCTACAACCAATGGATTTGACCTAAGTACAGAAGTTGTCACTATTCAGCTGAACTATGTCGGAATAGCTGTCATCTGATATGCTAAATTGGAGGACTCTGTGAAATAGAGATGGCATGAGTTGGCCGAATCCTTTGTTGCCTAATATTCCTACAACATGCAGATCGAGGTCACAACTCGTGATCTTGAGGCAACGCGTCAGGAACTAAATGACGGCTTTTCAGAGTTTGTTATTCGATGGAGGGCGAAGGCAGCTACGATGGCAAGCAGGCCTCCAGAGAAAGAGCAAGTCCATATCATTGTTAGAAATCTGCATGAAAGGCTAGTATAGAAAATGATAGTCCTCCCGCTATTCAACTTTAAGGACCTCCATGAAATTAGGGTTCAAATCGAGGATACCATCAGGTAAGGGATCATTATGAAGGGTAATGAAGGGTAATGAACCTACAAGGAGGAATGTTGTTCGCAGGTCCAATGGAAGCACAGCTGCGAAATGCTCAGAAGTAAACACTGTCACCACTCCCATCAATAGCCAAAAACCCACCACTTCAACTCGGCCTCAAGCCCGAAATTTCCATCCTCTTTACATGAGTCTCTTTCAAGCCTTGACAATGCTACTAGAAAAAGGATATACCTAGAGCTCCTAGAACCCCGACCTCTCTCAAATCCTCTTCCACCAAGATATGACTCCGCTAAATACTGTGTCTATCATCAACAGCATGGTCATGATACAAACCGTTGCATCCGCCTCCGTCATAAGATTCAGGATCTTATTGACGAAGAGATCATAGCTCGACCAAAAGGACCTCGGGCCACCACTAACCCATTACCTCCACATCTCAACCTAATCCATACATTACTATCCACCTACAACCCCAGCATATACATCACCCCAATCCATTTACCCAAGCTTGAGGTATTCATTCCAGAAAGCGTGGACTTGTATATGATGGATGCACTTGAACCCCAATCATCTCAAACCCATGAACCCACTACTTCTGAGCTAATGAGCATGATTGAAGATTTTCAGAGAACTATGGCAAATTTAGCCTTTGGGATTTTGGCTCCATCATCGATTACATCACATGCTAGAAAATTCACGCCAAAAGGCTCCCCAATCTTGGGGCGAGCTACAATTAAAAATGGCCAACCTGAAGCTCTCTCAAGTTTGGGTGATGGCATGTCAACAACAACTAGGCTCTGCTCCGATATAGCGATCCAATCCCTTGGCAAAGTAAAGGCAATGGGCAAGAACAAGGCCAGGGCAAGCATTGATCCCTATGAACATCTTCAGTGGGCTATTGAGGCTTTAAAGGGTAAAGGGCTGAACAAATAGCAAGTGCTTGCAATTGTTGCAAAGACTGTGGATGACACTTTTGTCGCTTAGGTTGGGAGCATTCTAAATCCAAGGATAAACCATGAAAAAGGTTGTCGTGCCAGAAACACCCCTTTTAGCTCCAATTCTACACCCATAAGAGGTCATCAAACCCAGTCAACACCTGTCAACCCCTCTCTCAACCCTAGCAGGACTGGAAACCGCACCTTTAATCCCCTTTACATAACCTTGTCCAAAGCTCTCCAAATCCTCATAGGACAAGGCCATCTCAAACCCCTTGACCCTCAGCCTCTCCCTGATCCCCTTCCATCCATGTATAATGCTACCAAGTACTGTGCCTTCCATCAATAAACCGGCCATGACACTGACCGTTGTTTTCGTCTTCGCTATGAAGTTCAAGATCTAATTGACAATAAGGTTATCACTCCACCGGGTTCTACAAAGTCTATCAGCACTGGATTGATGAACAGGGGAGATAATGTGACTATGTGATCGGGGATGAACCACTTGCTGATGGCACTCATTTTACTCCAGATGTGGTGGATGGCACACATTTTTTAGCACTTTGAAAATGCTGTGTATTTTACTTTCGAACTTGGGTATTGAGTCAGTCTTGTTGTTTTGAGTCAGTCTTGTTATGTTAGAGTCAGGTGATTTGGGGCGTGTTAACTCAAACATCACATCACTATTTTGTTTTGTTTTTCTTTTTCACTCTTTGAGTCTATTTCTACCATTGAGCCAGTTGCGCCATAAGATCTTAATGAAATGACAGTACTTTTCCACTTACTTCTACTGTGGCTTTAAATCATTGCATTGACCAAAGTTTTTTTTTCAAAACTATTTCCGAAATTGTGGTGAAAACAAAAAAGAAGGAATTCCTCGGGATTTGCAAAAATTTGATCGATTGAAAGGAAGAGAGGCATGCTAAGCCCTTAATGAATGAGATCATATCTGTTAATGTGAGTACTAAGAAGGATCCTGACTTGATCCAGATTGGTTCTACATTGTCTTCATGAGCGACTCGTCGCTTTGTTAAAAGAATTTCAAAAATGTTTTACGTGGTTCTATAAAGACATGTCTGGAATTGATCTTAAGATTGTACAGCATAGGATCACTCTCAGCCTCAAGACTCGACCCTTTTGCTTGCAAACCTTGAACCTTGATTCAGAATGTTCAACAATTTACCACAATGTAAGGTTTGCATGGCCAGATTTGAAGCAACACTTGAACTAGGGGCAATAAAGTCAGATGTGATCAAAGAAAGCTTGCATAGCTGGTGTAACAACCCCATCACGTATAATGATTAATACTTGATTAATTAAGAGGATTTGAGATTTAATTGCCGAGAATTATAATTTATTTGGAAATTATGAGAATTGTGGAATTTGACTCGTATATGAATTAATTAAAGGTTTATTTTGGAATTAGAAATTAAGGGTCCAAATGGCTTAAGGAAGTGAAGTTAGGAAGTTGAATCAATTTAATTTTAATTACGTACCCATTTGGAAGTTTAATTAAATATTCAATTCAGTTAGTGAAATTGAGATTCGATTAATTAAGTCCTAATTGAAGTTAATTAAATTATGAAAGATTGAGGATTGTGATTATTGCGAATTAAATTCAATTTTGGTGTGCCCAATTTGAATATATAATTTAATTGACGGAAACTTGGAGTCTTATCAGAAATTGAAGACCTAAATGATTTAAGAAACCAAAATTGAGATTGGAAATAAGTTCGATTTATTATTTGGAGCATTTTGGGAGTCTGATTAAAAATCTGATTCGGATTGATAAATTTAATTATATTTAATTAGGCCCTAATGGAAGTCAATTTGACTAATTAAATCATATGGGATTTGAGGTTAGTTATAATTAACTAAGTTTATGTTGATTAAAATTAATTAAGATTAAGTGATACTTAATTAAATTATTCCTAGACATAAATTAAATTGGACTAAATTAATATTGGGGGTGTAAATGGGTATGGGTGTACTGAGAAGTCTGATTGTGAATTGTGTGTGTGTGTGTACACGTGATGTGAAGGCGGCAAATGGTATTTATATAAATATTATAATATGTGAGTTCTTGAGTTGTATTGAGATTGAGAACAAAAGAGTTTGGCTTCACTTTGTTTTCCTCTGGGCAAACCCGAGAGAGAGAGAGAGAGAAAGGTTGGTGCTGGAACTCCATTCAAGAGCCTAGGAAGGAAGAATACAAGAGGGCGGAAAAGCTCAAAGATTCCAACAAATTAAAGCTCTAGGTATGAAATTTAAGCTAAAATCTTGTAAGAAACTCATTTAAAGGTTGAGTTCATGAAATAATTGGGATTAATTACATGGAATTTGTTAGAAATTAGCAAGAAGATGATAAATAATAAACTAATTCCACATCCATGGTTGCATGTCTCATATTTCATTATTGTGAACTTGGTTTTGAAGATCTTGTTTAACACAAGAGTGTGTACATATCTTGCATGTTTTCAAAATAAAATTATGGCTCACATATTTGATTTCTTGTTTTGAAAATCAAAATGAAATAGAACCCACTTATATGTAATCTTGCATGTAATGAAAAGAAAAGAATTAAGTCAAGAATTAAGAGATTAATTTGGAAAACTTATCAAGTGAGTAAATTTGTGTTATTCCTCATGGATTTGAACTTCATCCTTACATGCATCAATGAATTCTTAAGAGATTTGAAGAATTAATTTCATATTTGGGTATAAGAAGAACAAATTTTGGTAAATTATAAATTCATAAACATTTTGAGTTTAATTTTGAGTTAAAGGGATTTTGAGGTAGATGGTTTGATTTTAATTATGTTTTCACACATGCAAATATTTCTTTAAAAGAGTTGTAATTTTAATTTCATGATTTAAGAGGAATTAGTAAAATAATGAAGAATTGGAGCTAAGATTAAGTTATGAAGGTTAATTGGAAATTAATTATTTTGGATTTGGTTTTCGAAGTTATAATAAATCAAGCTCCATAAATTATATGTAATTTAGTGCGCATTTGATTTTGGAAAAAGGATTTTAAAATCAAGAGTTCATGAGTTTTGATTTTATGATGAAAGATAGAAATTAATTTAAATCCATGCATGTGATGTAATTTGAGAGTTTTATTCGATTTAAACACATCTTGGAACATTTATGATCATAAATTAAGTTTTGGTTATAGATGGAGTTTAAGTTGAAATTCTAAGAAATTGATTTGTGTAATTTATAATTAAGTTGATTTTGTTATTAATAATAATATTGGGCCTATTTATATTGCATACATCATGAATTTTGAAGGATTTGGAGTAATTCAATCTCATATTTTGAAGAGAGAAATGAAATGTTTTATAAACATCAAGTTTATGGAAAATTAGAATTAATCCTAATGTTAGATAAAGTGTTGATTTTATAATTAGATTTTAATCCATACTTGTAATTTGAGATTAAACATATTTTGGAGCATCTATGGTTATGAATTAAATTGAGGTTATAAATTAAGCTAAGTCCAAGATTATGGAAACTAGTTGAAAAATTTATAAGAATATAAAACTAATAATTTTGATGCCAATTTCATGCATGTGAATAATGTCTTAAGGAATTTATGACTTAATAAAGAATAATAAGCTACTAATCAACATAGATTAGTTAGTTAAAGAATGAATCATTGATCTAGTGGTAATTGTTTAATGAGCCAAGTAAATGATCAATCTATTTGGAAAAGAAGGACTTAGTAATGAAAGAATATGTGAAATAAGAACTCGGTTTATTTAAATGAGAAAGAATAAACGTAGTAGAATCTCAGACTACTTGGGCAGAAAAGACAGGAAAGTCAAGTTTGATCAAGGAAATGGCATTATATTTCTATGTGTATATGTTATGTGCTTATGTAGGTCGCGCGCCATTATCACTCGATTTATCCGATATGTCCAAATTCTGCGATTTATCAGAGCCCTCTGTGAGTAATAACTTTGTAAAGTTATATTCAATGTTATGTGTTTTCAGTATACTATGATACGAAATGACTGATTCTTGAAAAGCTATGATATGTTGGAAATGAATGAATGAATGTCCAGTTTTCTGAAAAGTATTTGTGGCACCCTTAGTATCTGGCCCTTACCCGGGGGATATAATACCGTGGATCTGGCCCTTACCCGGGGGATATAATACCGTGGATCTGGCCCTTACCCAGGGGATATAATACCGTGGTTATCTGTATCTGGCCCTTGCCTGGGGAAAATAATACCATGGCTACTTGCGCGCAAGATATGGACCCTCCTGGTCATTGGTACCAACTCTGTCTGTGGTCTCTAGACCAATCTGATCTGTTAGCTAATGGGTGTACCACATATGATCTTATGCAAAATCTGATTATGAATATGAATATGAGTATGTATCTGAATCTGTTTCTGATTTGAAAACTGAAAATGCATAAGACTCTATTTCTGATAAGATTATGTTTCTGATATAAACTCTGATTTCTAACTCTGTGATGGACATCATTCATTAAACCCTTTACTCTATTATTATTCACTGGGCTTTAGCTTACTGTATTATTTATGTATGTAGGTGATCAAGCGCGTGACCAGGCTAGAGGCTTCTGTCTAGAATCTGTTATGTCAGCCAACCTATGTGCCTCCCGTGGAGGTTCCGGATATGCCAAGTGTTATTGTTATGTAATTTAAAGTTTAAGTTATGTTGTCTTGTTTGGTTCTTCAAGTCATGTGTATATATGTAAATAAAAAGTCGAAAATTTTTCTGTCTCATATAAGTCTACACAGCTCAATGGACGTTGTATATTCTTATTTGCTTCCGCTAGCCCCTAATATTATGATAATTTGTCTCAGAGGCCGTAGGTAATCCCAGGATTACTAGCCGGTTACGATGCTAAACCTATAGGGGCGGGTTTGGGTCGTGACAGCTGGATTAAAAGTAGCCCTTGTACTAGGGACAAAAAGGTCAGAAATGCTCGAAGAGTCAAAATTAGGTCATTTCCCAAGCCAATGGAGATCGGCAAGAAAGCCAAATCCCAGAATCTAATAGAAGAAAATTTATTACTAAAAGACAATCAAGTTCCTATCCGCGACACTAGGGGCAAATTCAAACCCAATTGGATGGCTCTTACGTCATTAAGACTGTTTAGTCAAGAACAACAGCCATTCTCGTGGATTCAGATGGCTTAGAGATCCTACGGTCAATCAACATAGACAAGTTAACTTTTCTATCCTTCAGAGGCTCGCTAGGCCGAAAACTCGGAAGGACAACCCAGGAAAAAGTTAGAGCAAGAAAAAAAGACAAAGAAATAAAAAAAAAATGAATGATTGAAAACAAAGCAAAAAAAATTAGAAGAAAGAAAAATGAAGAGGAAAAATAGAGCTCGTAAGGCTGAAAACCCAGAGTTAGAGCGTAAAAAGAAAATGTTAATACTCTAGTGTACCTTAACCCCGGAACTACATGCGGCCTGATTCCCATCTTTGGGATACATAGGCAACTTCATCCTGAAGTTCGACCCCAACCATTTTTTAACCTGCTTGTCTCATCCATGTTGATTGGCTTACCCTTGTTCAAATCGGCTATCCTATCCATGTGTAAATTGGCTCATCTTCGTTCAAAATCGATTATCTATTCCGTTAGAAGGATTCAATTGCAATACAATTCAAGTTCAGATCTAGGGTTACGCATCTCAAGAGTCAATTCCTCGTTGGTCGGGTAGTGACCATTTGCAAACAGTTTTGAGGATTTTTAGTGAAGTTGACTAATTCTCTTGAAAATTATTTCATTTTTCCAAAACTGGACCATTTCTTGGACCCAAAAAGAAAAATTTCCAGTGTTCATAGCTTGACTTACATGATTTCAAAGCAGAAAGTCGAATAAGCATGTTAATCTAACTTTCATATTGGTTAAAATTGTTATAACATAAGCCAAAAAACAAAAAAATGGTCAAAATAATGAACTAGGGGCATAGTCAAGTTAGGTTTTCTATCTTTTCTCCATTGTCAACACACTTGCTAGAAAGGGCACAACTGAAGTTAGCAGCAGGGGGCCAAGCGCTCTTTCGTCCTCCAAGTAGTGAAGTATCGAGCCAAGTGCGAAGCACAAATGCTGGATATTCGACCCCTCTTATGAGGTCCATAACTTCCAACTTATCCATCAACCACACTAGGAAGGGATAAAAAATAAGAGAGATTAAAGAATATAGAGATGTACGCTGAGAGAAAAAGTAAGGAAAGGACTTTTTAGAGAAAGTAGAAATTGAGTGCCAAAGTGATGCGAGAATCACAAATAAAAAAGGGTGGTGAACAATACTTGGAGAAATAGTGGGCTCCTTATGAACTGAGAGGTCTCCCACCGGTGGTTAACATTCGAATGTTGTGTTTATTGTTTTTGTTTGTCTCGATTCTTCTTTTGAGTGTAAATAGGCGTGTTTAGATTGTTTTTTTTTCTTTGCTTTTCTTTTGTTGAGTCATTTTTAACTTTGGTCAGTTGTAGGCTCAATACCTGGTTAAGAACTCATTCTCAGTTTCAATTTCAAAAAATAAATTGTTTTGCACTCAAAGTGTCATGCCATTCTCAACATGATGTGCAAAACAGAATTCTTTCTTTCATAAACTATAGGGTCCAACCCCAATCAAAAGAGAGAATAATAGAACAAGGACCTATCTGAAGCTACATAGGTTTCGAACTGCAAAGGAAAAGAAAAAGAGAAAAAATCGAAGCATTTGAGTTTGTTTCAACTTCATTATTTCCGAGATTGCATTTCGGATGCACCTTCTTAGGCCTTGTCATTTCTTTGGAGTATGAGTATACCTCGACCTCAAGCTCAAGCTCAAGCCTGCTTCAAGTTAGAATGGCAATCAAGCCTACTTCAAGCCAAAATGGCGATCAGAAGTGCTCTCTCTGAGTACCATTCCCTGCCAGAGACGTCTTAGTTGTGCTTGCAATGAGTTCCTAGGAGACCAACTGCAACGGTAGAAACTAAAGTTCGAATGGTGATGCCTAGAACACAAAGGTTTAGAATTTCCAAGACTAAAGTCTGGTTTAAATACCCAGGGGTATATCCCTGGCTTGAAATCTATATGGCAGCCCCATAGATCGAGATAGCATATGTGCACCTCAATTCTAGATATTGAACCAACCTAGCCTGTCAGCTCGTAGGAGAATAGGGAAAGTTGTGAATATGATCAGGAAGAAAAGCAACATCCGTCGCTTCTATATACAGATGTTACCTCTTGCCAGCATTTGAAGGCCCTTGAATTGTGAGTTGAAGGTAAGAGTTTGAAGAGCACAAGAGGGAGATTCCCGTCTGAGTACAATGGTTCATTGCCACTCACCCCATGAGGTACTTTCTAAAGTGCCATTTTGTTTGTTTACTGCAATTCCCGAGCATCATCCACTGCATACTACCATCACCTTCGTGCATCTATTGCACAATCACATCACCTTCGGGTATTTATCGCACAAACTTATCATACTATTTACATCCATGGCATCATCTCAGGACCTCTTCTCACGATTTCAACATGGTTTGAGTATTCCCTTCCTCATACGATTTTAGCGTGTTTAGAATTTATCTCAAGACGCGTGGAATGCGACCCTGAGCGGTTTTCTCAAGACCTCTTCTCACGATTTCAGTGTGGTTTGAGTGTTTTCTTCCTCACATGTTTTCAACGTGTTTGGAATTTTTCTCAGGACAAGCGGAATGTGACCCTATGCGGTTTTCTCAGGACCTTTTCTCACGATTTCAGTGTGGTTTGAGTGTTCCCTTCCTCACACATTTTTAGTATGTTTAGAATTTTTCTCAAGACGCGTAGAACGCGACCCTGAGCGGTTTTCTCAGGACCTTTTCTCACGATTTCAACGTGGTTTGAGTGTTCCCTTCCTCACACGATTTCTGCGTGTTTTGAATTTTTCTCAAGATGCGTGGAACGTGACCCTAAGCGGTTTTCTCAAGACCTCTTCACACGATTTCAGCGTGTTTAGGATTTATTCTTCCTGTTCTCACGATTTTAGCGTGGTTAGAGTGTTCATTTCCTTACACGATTTCAGCATGTTTGGGATTTATTATTCCTCTTCCCATGATTTTAGCATGGTTAAAGTGTTCATTTCCTCACACAATTTCAGCATGTTTGGGATTTATTCTTCCTCTTCTCACAATTTCAGCGTGGTTAGAGTGTTCCTTTCCTCACATGATTTCAGTGTGTTTGGGATTTATTCTTCATCTTCTCACGATTTCAGCGTGGTTAGAGTGTTCCTTTCCTCACACAATTTTAGTGTGTTTGGGATTTATTCTTCCTCTTCTAACGATTTCAACGTGGTTAGAGTATTCATTTCCTCACACGATTTCAACGTGTATGGGATTTGTTCTTCATCTTCTTATGAATTTAGTGTGGTTAAAGTGTTCATTTCCTCACATAATTTTAACGTGTTTGGGATTTGTTCTTCCTCTTCTCACAATTTCAGCATGGTTAGAATGTTCCCTTCCTCACACGATTTCAGCGTGTTTGAAATTTGTTCTTCCTCCTCTCACGATTCCAACGTGGTTGGAGTATGTCACCATATTTATCTACTACATTATCCATTACATCCATTACATCATACCATTTTATCGCCTGCATCCTTTCCATGTTAAGCTTAGTTTGGCATGTTTTCATACATTTCCCTCATTGAAGCATGGTTTTGTCATGTATCAGTATCCATGCTACGCTAAGACTAGTATTGAGGGTGTCAACACCTTTTCTGTATTAGACGTGGTTTGTTTTGTGTCCATACCTTTTCTAGATCAAATGTAGTTCAGCCTGAGCCTTTTATCCAATGCATCCACTGCATTCATTGTATCGTACTTTGTCTTGTTGCATTTAGCATTTAGGATCACAATCTTTCCCCAGCAGATCATTCCTCACTTATAGCATCCCACCCAATTACTTATTCTCTTTCTACGAAAAACATAGTTTTGCATGTGCTCGCACCCTTTTTCACGTTGAAACATGGTTCTGTTATGTGTAATCATCCATGCTGCGCTGAAGCTAGTATTGAGAATGTAGGCATTTAGCCTGTGTTAAGCGTCGTTTGGCTATGCCCACTTCTTTTCTATATAAAACGTAGTTCGATTTGCATCACCATCCCTTTGTGGTATTTGTGTGGTTTTGCACTACTTGTGGTTTGATTATTTCATTGCCTTATATATCATTACATTGTTAAGTTGCATTGTGCATATCATTTGCATCTTGCCCCAGAACTATGTTGGTTTGATTCCTTACAAAGGAATACGTAGGCAGCCTGCGGGCATAACCATTTATTTCTGTCTTGATTGTTTGTCCAAGTCTTAAGGCCTTGTCAAAATGGATCGTCTCTGGGCTTTGACATTTACTCACGTCATTTCATGACTCCGAGTTCTGTTAAAGAGAGGCAACTGTAGGCACCCCATTTTTTATGGCCCTTACGACTTTGACGTCCTCGCATACACACCCAATAATGAGTTTATATACTCACCAAGTGCTCGAAGTCCTTAGCGGAATGCCATAACTTTGAGCCTTTCAAACCCTATACCTTTGTTGTCCTAGTTTTGGACCAAGCCTAGCTTTTCCAGCCTGCAGCCTCTGGTGCCCTGCTGGCCACTCCTTTTGGGCTGCCGACCATCACTTTTGGGCTTTCAACCACATTGATGGTTAGCCGGCCACCAGTGTATTTTGCAGATATTTTATGCTAGTTGTGCCAACTGTTTGCACAGATGCATGCATCAATCCCTACGTGTAAAGCTAGAACTCTTTGAGGAAATTTCATGTTTTCTATATATAGGAGGCCCATTTCTCATGTTTTAAGGTTAGAAACTTTTGGGATTAAAAATTTTCCCCTCTCTACCAAATCTCTACACTTTTGCCTACAAATCTTCAACCTTTGCCTATACACCCTTAACCAAATCTTCTAATCTTTGAACTGAGGTATTCTTGAGCTTGGTTTGAGCTCTATATGGTGTGTTTACTCGGTTTTGTTGCTTAGAATAGCTTCTTCTCTTCAAGAGGTATAATACTTTGCTTGTAGCTTTGTTTTATTTGCTTTCTTTTCTACTATTTTTCCATTGTTTTGGGCTGTCAAAACTCTGTGTTTTTTGGGCTAAAGCTTGGGTTTAAGGCTATTAAAGGTTGAGGGGTTGAAAGCCCTTATTTATACCTTGTTTTGGAGGCATTTGCCCTTGTGTTTCCCACCATTTTATTATCTTTTTCTAAGCTTTTAAACACCGATTTTTAGAGCTTTTTATGTGACCAAAATCATGTTTTGAAGTCCAAATTTAAAGGGGTTAACCTCCATTCCTTGTGTCTTACTTACTAGCCTAGTTGGCGCCATCTTTTAGTATTTTAATCTAGCTATTTTTAGCTTAATTTCAGCATGTTTTAGGACTACTTTTAGACTATTTTAGCACTATTTTGGGCTGTTTTGAGCTTTGTTTTGCATGCTTATAGTGTAATAGTCCTCATGAGTTTGGTGTTCTACGCTTTAGACACCATTTTGTTTGAGGTGATAGCATTTATTTATGCTTTTCTCACTCATTTTCAGCACTTAATCATCTCTGCAACCTCCCTCCTTTCTTGGCTTTTATTTTGCTTTGAAAGTGATTCAAATAACTTGCTTGTTTAAAGCATGAGATTGAGGTGTCATACTTAATGGTTTAATCCTTTAGAGAGTTCATTACTAACGGCATGATGTCTCTTTCATGCTGTCACGACCTAAACCCGCCCCTATGGATTTAGCATCAGACCCGATGTCAAGAATCCGTGATTACAAGGCCCGCTAATAAAGAACGATGTCTGAATACAGTATGTGGCGGAAGCCAAAACAGTAATAAAAGATGTCCAATGAGCTGTGACAGTCTGTATGCAAAAAGACTTTCTAAACATATTCACATTCATAAGCAAAACATACATACACCATATGTACAACATTCAGGTTAGGGACCAAATCCCTAATTAGCACAGTACAGTATAAGTCTAAAATAGCATTACAAAACAGAAGCAAAAGGGTGAACTGAGACACCCCAAAAAGCCCTAGCTTGGACTGACATGGAACCTTGAAGTGAGGCGCGATGGTTGGCTTGACAAAAAGGGAGCTAACCCAACACTTTTAACTCCGATCCGGTGCCTAGACACCTACATATAAATATAAACAGTGAGCTAAAACCCAGTGAATAACAATTGTGTAAAGAGGTTAAGAATGAATGTCCTTTTAGTCATTAAGCAGTCATATCAGTCATTTAGAAACCATAACAGTTATATGTGATACATCCAATAGCAAAACAGTACAGTAGGTCTTAACAGACTGAACAGTCAGTTGATGGCCATCATAACAGTAAACAGTAGTGGTTCCAACATGAGAACCAACAGAGATCTTTGTGACAGTAGTAGTAACAGTACAGTAATAGTAAATTGCTATGGATACCACAAATATAATTTACGAATAGGATAAACATTCATTCATTAAACAATAACATTTCAATAAACAGAACAATTGATCATTCAGAAAATATTCATAATTAAACATATCTTTACAACATTGTTACTCACAGAGCACTGGGCTATAAGCGGCTAATGAGTGTCCTCGGATGCCAACCCTACACAGTTACAGAATGAACACACACTAAGTTACACACTTGGGAAACAATGACTTAGTCCCTATCTCGACTCGGTGTGGTTTTACATCAATAGCCTTATTAAGATGCTTTAAACTAGAGCTAGGAATGCCTAGGATGAAAAGAGGATGCAAATATGCACTTTAAAACACTTTTCAAAATTTTCAGAAAACAGAGGTCTCACTCGAGCGTGGCTTTCTACACTCGAGCAGACATACAGACAAAGGATCTCCACTCGAGCGTGACTTCCTTCGCTCAAGCGGACTGTAAACTCAAGCAAAAGTACTGGATGAATGCAATTCACACTCGATGGGCGCTCGACCTCCGCTCGAGCGTGAGACACAAGTCCTCGCTCGAGCGTGCATTCCCTCGCTCGAGTGGACTGCAAACACATGAAAAGTACTGGATACACGCATTTCATGCTCGAGCATTACTTTTCCCGCTCGAGCGGGATGCATGTACTCAGAGTGTATGCTCGAGCGTGAAGTCTTACGCTCGAGCATGGGTCCAAAATTTGGAATTTCCAGATTGAACCTCCAAGCTCAAATTCAACATTTAAAGCATCAAATTCGACTTTTTTGGGCCAATTTTCTAGAAAACACTTTAAAACTCATAATATGACATGTTTCGAAGATCAATTTGCAAAATCAAAGCCCAAAGGTAGTTCAATTAAACACAAATCCAAAAAAAACTTCATGAACATAATGTATATGTAACATGCAAGTGTTCAATTGAAATCAAAGCTTCAAATACTTGATTAAATAAGTCAAGTCACTCAAAAACATGATGAATTCATGGACCATAGCTAGAATATAGACATGCATGTGAGGATTTCCATGAAATCAACCTCAAAACTCAACAATGTGTACATGCATGCATGATTTAGCTACTCAAATCAACTCTTTAAACCAAATCTTGACTTAGATCACTAATGACTCATGAACCATGCAAGAACCAACTTGAATTCATAAACTAAAGGATAAATATCCTACCTTAGGTCCTCAATTCCAAGTCTAGAAGCTCAATTATGCAATCTACTCTTCAATTCTTCTAATTCTCCAAGCAACTTTTGATGAACTCAAGTTTTCTCCTATCTCTCTTTCTCCTTTTTCGGTTTTGGATTAGGAAGATGGATGAGAAAAATGATGCCAACACATAACATGGAGAGTAAACAATGGCCTAGGATTGTCCACTAAGTGGCAATTTCATAAATAACTTGAACTAATGTAGTTTAACAGTATTTAATTTAATTTAAACGTTCCAAATCACATTTAAATTAAATCTACCAATATAACGCTAATCAATTTTAGATTCGATCGCCGATAAGGCCTTCAATTTGTAGTTCAAAACTTAAAACATGAACAGATCAATCAATTGATAAACAGATAGAAATGCAATCAAACAACATACTCATGCAATCAATTTAGGATTTCATCCTAATTAGTTACATATCATGTTCAATCACAGTTTAGCAGTAATCAGTGGCGAGGGTTGTCGTCACACATGCCTACAACAACTTTTAGTTTGAGTCTTCTTTCCATTTAGAGGACTTAGGCTCACCCTTGGACCTAATTTCATTAAAGGATAGAAATGTAACTAAAATGAATAACTAAATTTGGGACTAAAAAAATGGTGCAAGATAATAATTGGTTGTGTTCATTCGAACGTTAATTGAACACATGAAAACTTGAACCATTTCATACTCATTAGTGATGAAATGATTCGAGGTTCCAAGGTCACTACTTCCCTTGATCTTTCATGATAGAGACGTGGTATGAGCCTTGTTTTGCATTTATTGAACTTACACACTTGGTTTCACAAGCCATTATGTAATGAAATTGCATCCATTGATGGTTTGTGAACCAAACTTGTTACTCCTTGAATTTGTTCATTAAAAGAATGGATGGGTTGTGCAAACAAACCCTTGAAATACCTTATATATACTCTATTTGTCTTCTGTTGTAGCAAGATGAACTTGTGCAGCAGTGGCCGGCAGGCCACTTTCCATGGCCGGCAGGTGGCCGACAGACCACCTTTGATGGTCGGCCAGCCATCACTGGTGGCTAGCAATCTTCATCACTGGCCAGCCGACAACTGGTGCAAAATTGAGCAATGAGTTTGTAAGGCAGAGCAGAGTGGGCAACAGTGTTGGTGTTCTATTGTGCAACAGAGGCTCTCCGAAAGCAAAACAGTGGCTTTTCGAATGGAAACCGAGCACATGCATGATCATTCCTTGCATTCCGAGCTTGTTTAAAGTTTAAATATTTATATTAAATATCTGTTGTAATTAATTAATGGTAGCTAGTTAATTTTGTAAAGTGTTGTATTTAATTGGTTAGTTCAACTAGTTATTCAATTTCGTTTTGTAATTAATTAGTTAACTAGACTAGTTAGTTGATTCATTTGTTGTAATAATTAGTTAAGCAGTTTAGCTAATTTCATTTGTTTTATAATAATTAGCTTAATTAGCTTAGCTTTAATTAGTTAGTTAATTAGCTTAGTTTATTCGGACTCTCCTTCGTGAGAGCACAATGTAATAATGTGTATATCTTCCAACCCCACGTCTTTCTCTCTTTTATTTACTAGCTTATAATGGTTAGTTTGGGGACATCATGTTTTATTTAGCATACTTCATGTTTGCATCCATTTGTATTGCATACACCGAGACTCGATTTATCATTCTAACTTGCATTATTAGTTTAAATACATTCTTTGAATACATGCTTAGGCCGCATGCTATTTCATTGTTTCATATGCCGTATTAAGTAGCCGAGCCTATTTAGATTCCATATCGCATGTGTTGCATTAGGCATATCGCATAGTTAGGAATCATGCATTTTTTCTAACTCTTTTGTTTATTTTGGCTTGGAGTACTAAGTAAGTCTTTACTTGCTTTAGCATATTGCATAAGTATGAGTGTTGTCATGTTTAGCATGCTTGCCGTGAAGCTAATTGCATAAGTGTTATAATTGCTTGAATGCCTGTGGATGAAGGCTTGTTGCTTGAATTGGAAAGATTTGAGTAATGTTCATATGTGATCACTTTTTCAAGTGGTATATATTCGAAACAATTTTCAAAACAAACATGAATCAAGTGTTCCAATTCTTGCAAGTTAGTCTATACTTGTGTGTGTGTTCATCACATAATAATGCTAGCCTAATAAACCGGAACAAGAACATATAATGTACATAAGATTCATATCATGATTAGTAGAGGCTGATCTTTGATCAGGTGAGCGGGGGTGCTCAAATATATTCATGACATTCCCTCCTCGTACCTAAATTCCTGAACCGAGACAATCTTGGTGGTGACAGACACATGGCCTTTGGCACGAATCATGGATTTCCTAAATTTCCCTAAAATAAAATATTTAGATGACGATTTTGTATCTAGTAAAGAAGTTCATTTTTGACAATTTGATTCAAAATCGATTTTCCAAAAGATTTGCCGGATTTGGACTCTTTGGTGTTTATCAATTTCACATTGCACTTATGAGATTAGATTCAAAACTACAGGAGTTCAAACTGTAGGGCTTATATTTCGACCTCTCTAAAAGGGGGCACGAAAAAGTCGAGCTACATTAACATGATACACAAAACAAACTCTTAGCATGGTCCACAAAACTTGACTTCTATAAACTGGAACCTCCTCAGGAGGCACGGTGGCTGGCCAACTCCGAAACCCTCCAAGTAGCAGCTTAGGCCTGGTTATGCACTTGCTCACCTACATACATAATATAAAAAGTGAGCGAAAGCCCAGTGAATAATAATAGAGTAAAGAGTTAAATGAATGATATCCCATAATAAATCAGTAAACAGAAACAGATTTATTTTCATAGCCTTGATCGAATCATAACAAAAATCAGAATTCATGCTTATGTACACTTGGTACATTCAGTAGTGCTAACAGATCAAATACAGAGCATTAAGGGTCATACTTGTCAGTTCCTTAAAGGAACCTCCGGTACTGAGAACGGATAACTTGTCAGTTCTATAAAGGAACCTCCAGCACTAGGAACGGATTACTTGTCAATTCCATAAAGGAACCTCCAGTACTGGGAACGGATAACTTGTCAATTCCATAAAGGAACCTCCAGTACCGGGTACGGATAACAGTCTTGAGCCACGGAATTGTTGGCATGAATACTTTCCATGTATAGGCAATCATTCATTGATACAGAACATAGCATCTCAAAAAATCGATCATTTCCTATCATCAGAAAATAATTATAGTTAAACATAACTTTATAGAGTTATTACGCACAGTTAGCTCCAAAGTAAACAGATAGAGTATGCAAATCAAATATCTTGTGCCACATGATCTACACAGATACAGAACGAATACACATATTAAAACACATGGATAGTATTTAACTTATTTCACTTTGTTCTTCGTGTGTTTCTAAGTCTTATCCTCATTATTGTGTCTTAATCTTGGCCTAGGAATGGCCAAGGATGCAATGAGAATGCTAACATGCCCTTGATCACATTTAACAAAGCTTGCCAAAAATAGGGGTCTCGCTCGAGCACAACTTCCTTTACTCGAGCGAACATGCAAAATGTCAGTGGTCGCTCGAGCACTTCTTCTTTCGCTCAAGCGGTTTGTAAAAGTATTGGTTGTGTGATTTTTACGATCGACGAATGCTCAACGGTCACTCGAGCTTGAGACTAAGGTCTTCACTCAAGCGCAACTTTTGTCGCTTGAGCGGTCTACAAAACGTGTAAACTTCTGGGAGCATGCATTTTACGCTCGAGCCACCTCTTGGTGGCTTGAGTGGAGGTACAAAACATAGAGGGGTCGCTCGAGCGCAAGTTCTGTTGTTCAAGCAGAAAAGCAGAATTTGAAATTTTCAAATTGTTGTATATGATGCAAACTTCAAATTCAAAGCCTCAAAACTTATCATTTGGACCCAAAAGTTGAGAAAACACTTGGAAACTTGTATAACATGACGGATTAAGAATCAATACTCAAAATCAAAGCCCAAAAGTAAGTGGATTCTTCGAATTCAAATGTGAATTATGTGTATAAATACCACACATGTATTGACTTGGGTTCAAAACTTCCAAAACATAATCAAATGAGGTCCAATGGTGAAAAATGTTATGAATTAGTAAAACCATGTTATAATTACCACATGCAAGAGAGAAAAGCTTTGACAATAACTTCCAAACTCCATGAAATGTACATACATGCATGAGATGCTCTTCTTTTCTACTTCCTAATTCAATTCTTGCTTAACTTAGCTTACTTCTCTAGAATTCATGTATGAAATAACTTAAACTCAAACCTAAAGGTTGAATTCTTACTTTAAATGTTCAATTATGCTCCAGAATGCTAATTCTTTGAGCTTGAAGGACAAATGTCTAAAGTTCCTCCCAAATGCTAGCAATTCTTTGCTTAATCTTAACTTTCTCCTCTTCTCTCTCTCTCACGTTAGTTTGTTGTGTAGGTTCAAAGATGTGATGAAGAAAAAGATGAATTGTGGCACAAAGAAGCCTTATATAGGCTTAATTAAGAAGACTTAAATAAACTTGGCTTAAATTAAGCAAATGGGTCTTATTTATTCTAATTAATTTGTTCCGAATCGAATTTCAATTAAAGCTACCATAAAATTCTAAAAACTTCAACTAATACATATACCAAGTCAATTTCGTGATCAGATGCCGATAAGGCCTTCAATTCGTAGAACAAAACAGAAACACAAACAGATATTCTTACCGCCAACAAGTATAAACACAAATAATGCAATGCACATGCAATTAATTCAGAATTTCCTCTTAATTAGTCATTAGGCATAATTAATCATGGTTAATCGGCTAATCATAAGTCAGGGTTGTTACAGAGATAAAGATGAGGCCATGGCTCACCTACAAAGAGAAAATAAACCAAAATTTGAACTATATGACAGGAAAGTCAACGGAGCAACGGCAATGCTCACCATTGTCAACAAACTAGATATAGGGACAGATCTTGTTAATGAAACCGATCTAAGGCAACGGAGATTGGTGAAGGAGTTGTAAAAAAAATGACTTTGTGAGGAGAACAAGAATTGTGAAGGCCATAGAGAACTACGTTGGAGGAAGCGGTTTCTGGCGCTTAAATAGCTGCAAAACCACCAAGATTGGAAACCCTAACAGCAATGGAGAGGGAGAGAGAGAGAGAGAGAAAGAGAGAATAGGTTTTGAAAAATGTAAATTTGAACATGTAAGTGCGTGGTTCAAATAAATAAACCTCGTGAATTTTGAAGATAGTATGGTTATTTTGCAGAATGATGTCCTTATGGACATATTATTTTGGGCAAACAAATCCAAAATTAGATTTATCACCTGAGCGCCCAAATTAATAATCACAAAATTATTATTATTATTTTATCAGAAAGAAATTTCTATTACTAAAGCCAAATGACACTTACAAAAAGGAATCCATCCAATCAATAAACTTATACCAAGTAAAGAAAAATCAAATCAAACAAACACATAGGTATAAAAACTAGGAAAAATTTCAGACGCATAACTCGTGCTCATGCTCATATTACAAAGCAGAAGCCAAAACAATCGACCATAGAGCATGTCTGAAATAGATCATAGATTACAACCACAAAGTAGATAAGCCACAGAATAGCATTGATGGACTCCATAAAAAACACTCCCAAACCAAAAAAAGAAAAACCTGGAAAACCCAACCTCATACCCGGAGAAACAGTTGAATCCGTGGAGGAGACCAGATCTAAAAAATAATGTTTCTCATGTCAAAAAATTAACAAATTTTAAAATATATTTAAATTTGACTTATTACTAGGAAGAGAGATGTCTCAAGAGTGGGGTTGTTTGGAAAGTGCCAAATAAGCCATCTAATCTTTTGATTTTATTTTTTAAAAAAATTTTTGAGACTTATTTTTAAATTATGTCAAAAAAATTTATTTTTCAAAATATTCTTGTGTATACTAAGGGTTGGTGTGGCATAAATAATACAAAAAGTCAAAAAGTCACTATCCTATTTAAGTCACATCATCTTATTTAAATCACATTACCTCTCTAACACATCACATCAAACCCAATCCATATAAGCCAATAAGTCAAAAAGTGCATTTTTTTAGAACATCTCAAACCAACCCTAATCTAAAATTAGGGGGGCGGGAAATTGAGATCCCAAAAAATAAATAAATAAAAGCACCAAAATAAGTTGAGAAGTCTTCTTCTTCTTTTTTTGAGTGAGGAGTTTTTTTTTTTTTTTTTTTTTGGTCTTTTCTCAATTTTTTTGAATTAAAATTTTTAGTTCGCCTCGTCAAGTAAAATTTAGACAACTAAAAAAAATTTACTAAAAATAAAAATAAGTCAATTAAACTTTATAAAATAAAGGTAAATTACAAATATGCTTCTTGAAATTTACTTTAAATACAAATTGATTAATGTAGTTTAAGAAATTATAAATACCTCCTTGTCATATTTTTTATTATTTAACAAAATTAACTGAAAAAATAAAATTATTAGCTACTCTCTTATATAATAATAAAATTATCTGAATTATTATTTGAAATAAATTTATAATATTATTAAAAACTGTTAATTGACTTTATGATTTATTAATAAAATGAACCATTTGTTATAAAATTCGAAACTTCAAGGAGAGGGATGGAACCACATGTGACAATTTATATTTTAAGCAAATCTGAAGGGATGTGTAATACATTGTAAATTCTTATCGAAGACTAGTATCATTTGATGATGTCATGTGCATCGCTTGAAACATGTAGGTCTCGTTTGAGAACTAAATATTTTAGTCAAAAAATTAAAAAGTAACTATAAGTTATTACTATAAATTGTCACATCACTTTATCTATTTTTTTTACATATTTTTTTATAAAAAATTTAAAAATTATTAAAATAATATATTCCCAACAAAAATTTTGTAAGGAGATTGGAATAGTTATCATGAGACAAAAGATCTTCGACTCAGAAAAAGGAAAAAAAAATGATAATAAGAAGCAAACAAACCCTAAAGACTCAATTGAATCCACGATGCAGTCCGAATAATCCGACCCAAATATCTAGCTGAACATGGGTAACTATATATACCCATCATCGCCCGACCCTGTTGGTTTCGAAGAGAATCGAATCGAATCATTGATAGATCGAACGCAGAGAGACTCTCAAGAGAGGACGAAAGGAAGAGATCCAAAGCCAATTCATTTCTCTCACTAGTCAAAGTTTCTTCAATCTGGTAATTTCATCAATCTATATTCATGTAAATATTGCATATATATGTGTTTGTGCAACATATTTGATAGATTATGTACATTAATTTTGATTCAGAAACCCTAGTTTGACCACATGATGCCGTGTCTAGAAAGGCCAGATCCAACGAATTAATCGTCTTTAATTGAGATTGAATTGGAAATCTGAGCTTAATCCAGAATAATTCATGATTTGTGTTTAAATTTAAGTTTTTGCTTCGCAGAAGAGTTTAATTCGTCGATTTATGTTTTCACTGTTGAATTTTGTGCAACTTAATGGAGATTGGTGTTTGGTGCTTTGGATTTTCATTGACTCCTTGAAAAGGTTTAGCCTTTTACATTAATTTTTTGTTTTGTGGGTTATTTAGGGTATTCAAAATGGACTACTGATTTTGAATTTATGGTTAAGTCTTGTATTGGATGAACAGGTATCTTAAATTAGCATAGTAGTTGTGTTGGTGGAATATTTTGTTCTTTTGCATAAAAATTGAATTCATAAAGATTTTAGATGTTTGTGTTTTGCACTGTTGAATTTTGTGCAACTTAATGAGATTGGTGTTTGGTGCTTTGGATTGTGATTGAATTCTTGAAAAGGTTTACCCTTTACATAAATTTTTGATTTGTGTGTTATTTAGGGTATTCAAAATGGACTCCAGATGGTATGGTGGCAGACAAGAACCACGCTCTAGAGATAAAGGACAACAAAAAGTGGAGGTAAATATCCCTAGATGGATTTGGAACCAACTTCTTTAATAGTTTTGTTTCACCAGTAGTTTATTATTTGATTTGGAAAAGGAGCCTTCTACATAAATATTTACATGTCAAGATTATTTTCATTGAAATTGGGATGTGGGGAGAGACCAAGTGTAGTATATTAACGGCTGAGATTTACTTTGTGTTTTATCCATCTTTCTATGGTATTAATTTACTAAAAAACAAAATTTTTCAATGCCATGTCAAATGATTCATTATCGATCTATAATTTTCTTTTAGTATTGTGAAGTGTAATTGATGCTGTCATTGAAGGACAGATTCCATGATGCTAATCTTTCATTTGGAAGCTGAGAAAATTTCATCTGTAAGCTGTTAAATGAGCCCTCCTAGGTTGCATAACTAATTATACAGGGACTTGACTATCTATATTTTGTATTTCTCGTTGTGTACAATTAAGCATTTCAGATGCTAATATGCTTCAAGAGTACCATTTATTCATGAACACGTTACGAAAACATGGAATGATCCCAATGTGATGACACACTTATTCTGCATTTTATGTTATAGGCCAGTGATGAGGCTCTTCTTGAGGATCTTGCAGAGGATTTCCGCCTGCCAATTAATCACAGGCCAACAGAAAATGTAGATCTAGATAATGTGGAACAAGCATCATTGGACACACAGTTGACATCATCAAACATTGGCTTCAGGCTTCTCCAGAAAATGGGGTGGAAAGGGAAAGGTCTTGGGAAGGACGAGCAAGGTTTGTGGATTGGTGAAGTGCTAGTGATAATGTATCATAATATCATATATTAGTCATTGTGTCTATATGCTGTTTTCTAGTGATAATATATCATAATATCATATATTAGTCATTGTGTCTATACACTGTTTTTAGCCTTTATAACTGGCTATTTATGATTTTAAAGCATGCTTTGATGGTTAATGTTTATTGGTTATATATGCATATCCATTTTACATTTGGAGATTTCTGCTGTATATAGTTGTCATATTATTGTTAATGCAAGTATAGATCTTTTATTTTCTTGTTCTTGCATTTTGAGTTTCAATATTCTTCATAGTAATAAAGTTTGTTGCAAAAATGTTTGCCTCTTTGAGTTATTTTAGAAAAATGGCACACAAGCAAAACTTTTTAATACAAAGTCTCATCTCATCTTGAATGACGTAACAGTGTTGTTTCTGAAATTAGAGCCCACCTAGTTAGTTGTTGTTTTTGAAATGATGAGACCACAGTGAGCCACATTATGCTGTATGAAATTTTTGTAATTGAATTATGTTTGTACGGCATCATTACTCGTTGTCTATGAAGCACGGGTACGGATACGGGTACGGGTACTAGTACTAGTACTAGTATTGGTACAAAATGGGTATATTGATACAATAAAATCCAAAAAAACTAGGGTACGAGTACGGCTGGGTACGTTTATTAAAAAATATATATATTTTTTTAATATGGAGTAATGCAAAAATTGATTAAATGGTTTGATTTGTTAAGATCCAGCCTACAATTAACATTTAATGCCAAAAGTAAAGGTATAAATCAAAATTAAATGTCATTATATTAAATAACTTACAAACCATTGTTTAATTTTAAAATAATGCTAAGCATAAAACTAAAAATAAAAAAGAAGTCTAATGAAACAAATTTTATCTCTATAGTAGAAGAAAATATTATTTCAACTGAGGGATGATACGACCTGGATATATACTAGGTACATCTGGATACGCTAAAAATTAAAAAGAAAAAATTTGGCTACGTGTTTCATGTACTCAGTACATATATAGAAGCTCTATTATTCGAATCGTACGATTCATGACTTGAATCGTACGATTCACTATTCGAACTGTACGATTCGATTCGATTCAATTTGGTGGATAATCGATACAAATAGGTTGTGTGAATCGCAAATTGCCATGAATTGTGAGTGAATCGGTGAACTTATTGAATCGTGAATCGATTTGATTCGCGTGAATCTTTTAGCCTTTTTTTTTGGTTTTTTTTTATTGGAAAATGGTTCACAAAACCTTTTTAAGATCTTTAGGATTACTATATGCCATCTTTTGACTTTCTCCCTCCCATTTACTCTCAAATACTCAAACCTTAGCCCAAAAAAATAAACTTTGTCTACAATATTCTAGGCATACATACTCAATTTTATCTAAATACTTGCATTTGCGAAATGAATTGTTTTAAGGCAACAAAAAAAAATTTTGAAAAAATTTGAAGATTTGGTTTTTTAACCTTGTAAATAGTTAAAAACATTGTTGTTGAGTTATTGTTACTTAGAAATTGAAAGTTTGTCTTTGTTTGCTTTCTTTATTAAGAATTGTTTATAAGAAATAGTATCTAAAAAGGAAAAGGTGAAGTGGTACGTGAGAACCCTTGCTAACTTCTTATCCAAACCACATGATCATCATTTAAAACAATATTTTCATTGATTTAAGTCTAAATATTTCATATTTATTAGATATTTAATATCTAAGTGTGTGCATATGTTTTTCTATGCAATTTTAAAAAGGTGGCCGGATCTTTACGATTCACAATACCATTTCGATTCACGATTCGAATCCCAATTTGACAACTATGTGTAGAAGTACCATACGAAGTATCATACGCCATTAAGTATCCCATATAGGTACTGCATGTTTGTTGAAGTAACCCATGCTTCATAGCTCGTTGTTTTTATTTTATTAGCCTCTCTCTGAAAATAAATGTAACCTCTAATCCACTGGGTAACAAAACCAAACAGGGCCTTGGTGTTTGGACATTCATGCTGACTAAAGCCATTCATGCTCACCTTTTCCATCTTTGCTCTTTTCTTGTTCTTATTTGATGTTTCTCTTTCTTTGTTTTGTGTGAAGGAATAATTGAGCCAATAAAATCTGGCATCAGGGATTCAAAATTAGGGGTTGGAAAACAAGAGCAAGATGATTTTTTTACTGCAGAAGAAAATATCCAGCGAAAAAAACTTGATATCGAGTTAGAGGAGACCGAGGAAATTGCAAAGAAGCGGGAGGTAT
Source organism: Camellia lanceoleosa (assembly GCA_025200525.1). Classification (NCBI taxonomy): domain Eukaryota; kingdom Viridiplantae; phylum Streptophyta; class Magnoliopsida; order Ericales; family Theaceae; genus Camellia; species Camellia lanceoleosa. The sequence goes on along the minus strand of CM045760.1, from coordinate 152,590,982 downwards.
GCCTTCAAATTTTACTTAGCAGTTGCAAATATGTGCATGATTAGATAATATGAGGTTGATGCTTTACTTTTTGTGAAACCTATATCTAATAGCAGAAGGCAGCATATAGCTTATATGTGTGTCTTTTGATGGGAATGGTATATCATAAGGGAACATCAACTTTGGAAGGTCTTGAGAATTTCGTGCAGTTTTTATTACCTGGTGGCTTCTACTGCCTGCTTCCTGCACATTATGAAAATCCAGGTTATAGCAGAACGTGAGCAGAAAATTCAGACCGAGGTGAAAGAAATACGCAAGGTGTTTTATTGTGAGCTCTGCAACAAGCAATACAAATTGGCTGTAGAGTTTGAAGGTCACCTGAGCTCATATGACCACAACCACAAAAAGGTAAAAGGGTCTTTTATGAGCAGATATAAATTTATTCACCTTTGGTTTGTTGTACTTATATGCTTTTTTAAATTATGCCTTCACCATTCTTGCTAAGAAACTTCACTGGGTATTGCAGCGTTTTAAAGAGATGAGAGAAATGCATGGAACTAGCAGTCGTGATGACAGGCAGAAACGAGAACAACAACGCCAGGAGCGGGAGATGGCCAAGTTTGCTCAGATGTACCTATTTGTTCTGAACCTGGCTTTTTGAATATTTTCTATTTAAAATTGTGGATTGTTTATATTGATTTTCTTGTAGGTTGATTTAGCCATTGATGATCAATAATTTTTTTAAAATTTATTTTGTGTATTGTTATGCAAATTAGTGCCGATGCCCATAAACAGCAGCAACAGCAGCAAGAGCAACAAGAGCAATCTGGAACTGCTATGGTTTCTACCACAACGAGAAGTGCTACTGCACTTGCTGATCAAGATCAGCGGAAGGCATTAAAGTTTGGTTTTTCCTCAAAAGGTGGCACATCCAAGGTACACGCATGTTACTATTTAGTCTATATGGTGTATGATCCACCCCAAAAAAAAAGTATTTTATATCTCTAATTAATTTGGCTTGCCCACAAGGCCATCATGGTTTGAAATTTCTCTGAGTCATCATGATATTTTGGTGATGGTATCCCTATATAGTCTGAAATATAATAGCAAAAGTTTGAGAGATAACAGTGAAGTATCAGTTAAAAAATATCTGACATGTATCAATTATATCATTGTTCTTTCTCAAAAAAATAAGCATCCTTTTTTTAGCCAATCTTAGTTGAAAATATCAGGAATGTTGTAAAAATATCACCAATATAATGAAAATATATTTTTATTATTAAGAAGTAAATATTTGTCAAAATATGTCAAATAAAATATTGAAAGTAAGGATGTCTAAAAATGGACACTTAAAATTCATGATAGTGACGATATCACACTTTTGTCAAGCCCTTTATTATCACTGGTAGTTCTCTCTTTTCCCAAACTTCTATTATTTTAGGAACATTTCGGAGTTTCACTAGACGTCTTATGATTTTCATAGCACCAATGAGTCCATCAACCTTTCTGTATTATTCTGGTCCATGTCAGATGGTTGAGTATGTTATGCCATGGTGCTAGTAGTGCCTTGTTTATACCTACGTTACACGGACTCTTCAGAATTTCGGAGGTACCCATGTCGACACGACACAACACGGGTATGGGTGAGGGATACGGCACTTTACAAATGGATACGGCTATGTTCAGAAGAAACGAAAGAGAAGAGAGCAAGGTGAGAACTTGGTCGCCGATCTGTGTTGATCTGTGTGTCTGTGTTGATCAACTTCCCGGTGTGTCGATCTGTCTCTCTGTGTCATCTTCTCTCTGTCTTCATCTGTGTTGATCTCCTCTTCTCTCTCTGTCTTCTCGTCTTCTCTCTCTCTCTCTCTCTCTCTCTCTCTCTCTCTCTCTCTCTCTTCCCTTCTTTATCATCGTCGTCTTCTTCTTCTTCTTCGTCTTCTTCCCCTCTCTCTCTCTCTCTCGATTTGTTCTCTCTCCCTCCCTTTTTAACATATAATAAATAAGTCATATATAATAAAAAAAAAATTAATAAAATCTATAAAATAAATCATCTAATTTTTATTTTTATTCATTTTAACATATTTTATTCCTTGTTTGTTATACTTTTCTTATTTATAATATATATATGTCAATTAAAAATAAATTATATAGATAAATTAAAAATATTATTAATAAAAATAATGCATAAGATAAAAAATAAAAATATATATTTAAAAAATAACTATTTACCGTATCCCTGTATCCGTATCCAAATTTAGATCTATATTCACGTATTCTTAATTTTTAATTTTGAAGTGTCCAACTCCTAGATACAGACCTACACCCGATACCCACTTTCGAGTCCGCGTAAGAAAGTTTAATACTAAGATCTAAATCAAGAAAAAAATATTGTAAGTTTTCTTTGCAAAATGAAAAAATTGAATAAGACACCCACGATAGTGGTGTGATTGAAAATCATAGTCGTGATGGCCACTACAATTATGTAGCGGCTGTTACGGCACTATTATAGCCATTACACTAATGTTACAGTTCTTACACCTTTGTTTTTAGCAGATTATACATGTGAACATTTTTTCTCATATCTGTTTTTTTCAATTGCTAACTTCACACTAAAACCACATGGAGCTGTTACGAAAATCTTAGTTCTTATAAATCCTTTCAATCTTGAAGTTCTACAAGATATGAATTGTTATCGAGGTCAGATGAGATCATTTCTCCCCCATTTTTTTAAAGAAACTTATGTTACATTTTTTCACTTGACTCCAAGGTTGTTAAAATCGAGATTCTAAGTGAGATCGTTGGGAGGCACTCATGGATCGGATCGCAAAATCGGATCGAGGATCATAAGATTCTACTTTCAATAAAATGTTGCAGTCAATACACATTTGTTTTTAGCAGATCATGCATGTGTGTCCATTTTTTCTCATTCTTTTTTTCAATTGCTAATATCACACGAAAATCACATGGAACTGTTACGAAAATCTTAGTTCTAATAAATCCTTTCAATCTTGAAGTTCTACAAGATTTGAATTGTTAGATGAGATTATTTCTCTCCCATTTTTTTAAAGAAACTTATGTTACATTTTTTCACTAGACTCCAAGGTTGTTAAAATTGAGATCCTAATTGGGATCGTTGGTAGGGACTCGTGGATCATATTATAGAATCGGATTGACATTGTAAGTAGAGGTGTCCGCGGTTCGGATTTAGACGGTTTGCGAATCAGTTTGGACCCGCCCGCATCTATATGGTTTGGGGAAAAGTCACAACCCGCAACCACCCGCAATGCGGTTTGTGGTTTGTGCGGATAGAGTTCACGGATGTGCGGGCAGTCTGCGGATTGGATTTTTTTTCTCAAAAATTTATTTTTGAACCCTTTTTTTTTGTCCCATTTTGTAAATATTTATTTTGGGCCATTTTCCTCCCATTTTCTAAAATGCTCTAACATTGATAATTAATAAATTAAAAATTATAAAATTAAAAACACAACAAAATCAATTCATAACACAAACAAATCATTCAAAATTCTAAATCAAATTGTAAATTAACACAAACACATATTTCAAAATCCTAAACTAGAATTCCATATTCATTAAGGAATTTAAAATTCCAAATCACACTTCATTCGGGACTAAGTTCAATTATGAAGCAATAATAGTATAATCAGTGTTTATTCAGTTTCAATTGATATAATACTATTAGCAAATGTAATGCTAGAGTAAGTTCAAAGAATAGAGGGTGTTTTATTTTGGGCAAAAATATCTAGGTAGGATATAGGAATGAAATTAACGGTTAATATTTAAAATAAATAAAAAAAAGTGTGGGCGGGTTCTTGTCATATTTTAAACCGCATCCGCCCGCATTGTGTCTGCGAAACTATCCATTTGTATGCGGGTTGGGTGGGTTTTGTGGGTCGGATAAATAGCTGCCCACCCGTAATCGTAAGATTCTACTTTCAATGAAATGAAAAATTATGATAATGTATGTTACACAATTTTAAAAAGACTAAAGAAAAATGATAAATTTGATATAATGCACTATCTATGCTAATATAAATTGGAAGAGACGATTGAAAAAGGAGTTTGTAGTTAAATTTTTTTATATAGATATACATATATATAAGAAATAAATAATAATAAAAAAAATTTAGGATCAGAATCGTATTCTACACGATTTTATGAATAATCACTTTAAGATCCTACTAAATTTAAGATCTTAGTGGGATCCAGATCGTTTGGCCCAACTAAGATCGTAGGATTGTAAGATCCGGATCGAAATTCTGATATTATTGAATTAGATTATTTGGCTTTTGCTTATATTTGTTGAATAAAGCTTGAATATCATGCGATATATTTTGCATTAGTATGTTGGCATATTGCACTATGAATTTTTGTTTATGACCCTAGAAATATTAATATTTACATGTTTTATTTTTATTTATATATTTATTATTATTGTTTCTTTTTTCTTTTTTTTTTTGGTTTGTGTGCATAACAAGGAGAAGTTATTCATTAGTGCAATCAATAAAACAAAGAAAATTAAATACATCCAGCAAAAGGAAAAATTTGCATAGCGATTTAAAACTTGTAAACAGTGTTTTAAAAAACCTAAGCGCGAGCTTAGGCGCGAGGCGCACCTGAGGTGCCTCAGGCAACTTGAGGCGAGGCTCAGTAGGAAAGGTGCATTTCAGGCGCTTGAGGCATACACCTTAGGCTTAGGCGCAAGGCACACTCATGCGCTTCATTTAAAATTTTGCTTCATCCTTATTCTTTGTGTGTGTAACCATATGGAATTACAACCCTTTAACATAAAATGTAAACACATGCTTTGAGCCCTAATTTTCATATAAAAAAAGCTCTAGGCATTAAGCAAAAACTTTAGGATTGCAAGATGGATATATGGCTTTGGGATTCCTTTCAATGTGGTAAATTACAATAGTTTCGGGCTAATGATTGAAGCTATTAGGCAATTTGGTCCTGATTTAAAATTAAAATCACTAAGGTATGGTATGAATTCCTTATCTAAAAAAAAAAATGAATCACGTTAATAAATTGATAAAGAAAGATAAATAGTATAGGACAAAGTAAGATTGAATCTTATTTTTGAGAAAATTTTGAAACGTTGAATGTTATTTTTCATGATTTTTGGAATATTGAATGTCATTCTATATATATATATATATTTTTTATTTGAATTTTTAAGAATATTTGTTTTATGTTACAAAATTTTGCCTATATTAATATTTTTGTTGTCTTCAACAACTTGCGCCTCATGCTTAAGCTCCAGGAGACCTTAGCGTCTCAATGTGCCTAGAACTTTTTAAAACACTGCTTGTAAATATTAGTACATATATTATATCATGTTCAAAATTTAAACAAGAACAACTAAAAAGCCTTTTTAACCTTATTAAATGTGATTATGAAATTAACGGTTAAGTTTTTCTAAAATTGTGTGAATTAAAAAAAAACACAGCTTCAATATCTGCCACCATTACTGTTACAGTGGCCGCCACCGTTATTTACAACTTTTCGTGGTATTCTAAAATGGTAAATTGAGCTATGCAAAGCAATTCCAAAAGTTTTTTCCCAATATAATTTCTATAGGTTTCCTTAAAATAATAATAATAATAATAATAATTAAAATATAAGGCGATAGAAGTTTTGACAGGAAAAAAGGTCCAAAGTGGGTTGTAATACTCATAGAAATGTGTTGCTACCTACTTAATGGAGAAATGTGAGAGAAGGCTTGCAACAAGGGACAATATTTATCCAAAGGGGGCAAGTTGGTTTATTTTAATTGAGAAAGTCTTTCTAGATTATCCACTTTTTTTTTTTTTTTTAATGTCCTTCTTCACCATTCATTGTTTAGTGGCAAGAACAGGATTACTCGAAAATGGTAGTGCCCGTTTTGAAATTCACATTCTAAAACATGGTACACTTTCGTTCCAAAACAAATAATTTAGCGATCCAAAGCGATCCCAACAATTTTCCATTATATTTTCTTAAAATTTTCCTATATGAGGAAACAAAATAAAATATAATAAATGAAACTTTAGAGAGAATGGAGTTTTTGCCTGGTCAAATATAAAACAAGTCGACCATAATGCTTCTAGAATTGTGTTTTTACGTGATTAATTTATTGGATGTCTAACTATTGAAATATAATTGGGATAGAGTTTTCTTGCCCATCCAAAAAGGTGTCATGGGATTTAGAGGGTGGAGGTGTTTAGTAAGGCTTTATTGGGGAGGTGACTATGGAGGTTTGCTTTGGTGAATGATAGGTTGTTAGATTACTCTGCTTTAGTGCATAACCTATGATTTCGGAGGACATGGAGGAATGAGAAATTTAATATCACAAAGGCCTTTTATTTTTTTGGCTTGCTATACGAGACACAGGTTTCCATGAGGTGTATGGAAGCAGAGCTCCTAAGGTTGTACCTCCCCTTGAGGCAATTTTAACTATTGACAATATCAGGAAAAGATGCAAGGTGATGATGGAGTGTTGCATGTATAGGCAAGCAAGAGAAAGTGTCAACCATCTTTTGCTCCATTGTCCGGTGGCTTCAGAGCCCTGGAGTTTAGTTTGCTCAGTTTTTAGTATTGCTTGATGATGTCATCTTCAATGGGTGAGCTACTTGCTTCTAGGAGTTTTTGTTGCCCCCAAAGAAGTCAGATAGGAAGATATGGCAAAGTGCAGCTGTATGTGTTTTGTGGACGGTCTAGAGGGAATGTAATAGGACTTGGGAGATATTTACCTTCATGCAATTTGAAAGGATTTTTTGGTTTTCAAAGTGTAGGGTTTAGGGAATGTAATAGCACTCGGGAGAATACTTACCTTCGTGCAATTTGAAAGGATTTTTGGTTTTCAAAGTGCATAACTACCTCTCTGGGCATTTTAGGCATCATGTAAAGATGGTGATAATTAGGGTACATGTATTCCAGTCTCTTGGGTAGAAGCCATTGGCACTAAGGATTCGGTTAATGAAAAGAATTCTGACGGAAATTGGAAATTATGAATTTCCCTCGAAACATTTTACCATCCCATGAAACTTCGGTAGTTAAAGCATGAGGATACTGTCACATACAGGAAATCTTATCTTCCCTCCACTTTCCAGTGCTCTTATCTACGCAAAGAGTGTTTTACTTCAAATCAAAGTGAGCTTAGACCTATCTTTTTCTTTTCATGAGATATGATTGAATTTGGAGGCAGTGTCATTGTTAACTATTGGTTAATGGATATCTTGTGTTCTCTAAGCTAAATGGTTTCTTTCTCTGCATGTTAAACAGAAATTGGTTGGTAATGCTGCAAAGAAGCCAAAAGTAGCGGTGGCGTCGGTTTTCAGCAACGATAGTGATGAAGAATAGTGACGATTAAACACCCTTAATCTGGGATAATGATGGTGTGTCTTATGAGTGATTCCATTGCTTTATTTCCTTTTCTTTTTTTTAACATTAAAAATTGTTACCTCTGCCCTTGGTTTTACACCACCATCATTGTTGTATAACTTAGATTTCTTCTTCTTTTTTTTTACATGGGTTCTGTTAAACAATTTTTTAGTTGAGCATAAATAATTCAGGATGGTTACTGCATTAAAGAGCTTGTGCAAATTTGTTCACTATGCTAATGCATTGTTTTTAAACCAATGTATTTGTGACACCTCATCTGATGTGTGAAAGTTGATACTCAGATTTGGTCACTGTAATTGATTTTCATGTGTTTCTAGATGTAAAATATAAAATTGTAATGCATATCTACATTTAAAATAATAATATTACTAAACAACCTGGAAATCATAGAAGAGATGGTGTTTCTAGATCCATTGTCACTTCTAGAAATGGATGGAGAGTATTCTAGGGCTAACTTAAACAGCTAGCTAGCTACACTTTTAATTTAACTTTGCTGGGGGATTGTGCCAAACACTGAAAAGCTATTTTTCGAGTAGGGTGAGGCCCAAATTTATTTTAATGATTCAAATTATTTATTTTGTAAATTTTTTGTTGTATATCTTTTATATAAATAAAAAAAATTAAATCGATTTGATAATTGTGATTTTCATTTTGTGAGGCTTTTTATGTTTTTTTTAAAGACAAGTGATAAAATAAAAAAATTATGATTATTTAATCGAGTTAATTTTTTTAATAAATGATATATATATATATATATATAAAAGGATAAATTATACTAACAGTCTCTATAGTTTGGGGTTTGTGTTACTTTGGTCCTTAACTTTTCAATTGTTATATATTTGATCTTAAATTTTGAATCTTGCTCCAAATAAAGACAATTAAAAGTATCATTGCTTAATTTTAAGGACAAAATTGTCAATTTGATAAAATATAAACAAATTTGACAAAAATAAATGTCAAAAATATTTTTGAATTTTTAAAAATTATTTCTACCCACCAAAGATAAAATTATGTAAAATTGATAAATTTTTAACACATTATTTATTTATTTATTTTACGAAATTAATTTTTATTATGTGTTTAGATAATGATCATGTAATGGGTAGTTGTTAGCCTTTTAATGTATAATTGATATATTTAATATATGAAATGTTTTTAGTTTTGAATTTTTTGATTTAATGGATTGATTTAATAATGATATCAAAATTGTCGTCATATTTGACTTTTAGAAAAATAGAAACTAATTTAATGAAAATAAAAACAACCACTCATTACATGATCATCTAAACACATAATAAAAATTAATTTGATAAAATACATAAATAAATAAATGTGTAAAAGATTTATTAATTTTATATAATTTTATCTTTAATGAGTAGAAATAATTTTTAAAAATTCAAAAATATATTTTTGACATCTATTTTTATCAAATTAGTTTATATTTTATCAAATTAACGATTTTGTCCTTGAAATTGATCAATATTGCCTTCAATTGTCCTTATTTGGAACAAAATTTAAAATTTATGATCAAATGTGTCACAATTGAAAAATAAGTCAGAGACTAAAGTGACGCAAGTCCCAAACTATAACAATTGTTAGTGTAATTCACCCTATATATAAAGCTTTATTAAAATTAATAATTTAAATTATCAAAATGGAACTTGCGTTCCGGTTCAAAAAAAATTGAGACTTATGGTGGACTCACAAGCTCAACCCTTAAACAACTTTTCTAAGAAAATTTTAAAACAACCCATGTTAGAAAAAATACAAAAGGAAGTTTACAAAATTTTGAACACTATTTCCACACAAAATTAGAAGGATGGGTCATTTTAAACTTCCTATTATTTTTGTTTCTAAAAATTGAAAAATAAACAATGATTCCAAACGCAGCTTAGGTTTGTAGCCCATTTATTTGTATCTGCAGATATAAATTTATTCTTTTCCTGTCATTAAATTATTTTTTTCAGTAATCAAATTCAAAATTATAGTTGAGTTTGGAAAAGCATAGCTATAAAACATGTTTATATTCATTTTTCTTTATATAAAATAAAATAAATTAACTCTTTTCTTGCTATGAATCTCCTCTCTAATCAATGCATGACAAAATGATGTGGAGAACTCAAATGAATAATACACAAACACGTGGATTACAAATACTCTATAAAGGAAGTGAGAAATTTTCTGCAAGGTACTAGACCATCTCCAAGCAACACATATTTACATGCACAAAAGTCTTAACTCATTATGAATAGTCACATATAGAAAACCCATCACACGATTCACGTACACCATCTACAATCCATCGTAGTTCACAACATTACCAGACAAGTTTTTATGAGACAGATGACAGAGTGACTAACTAAGCAGATTCAGCAAAACCTAGTCGGAGGTTTCCATAGTCGAATACTGTATGATACACTCCCATGAATACATCTCCAAGAATCCTGCATTCAGTGCAAATATACATATATATTTTAGCATGAGACACACAAAACAAAAGCCCCAGTGATTTATCTCAACAAAACATGAAATGTTGTTTGTTGCAATATATATGATTTTGTTTATTGTTCCTTCGATTTCCATGGTTGTGGATTATGGGCATGAATTAGAAAAATCCAAGATAATAAACGTACCACAGAGGACCACGAGGTGGAGGCACATCCAAAGCAATAAACCCGCTGATGCAGATAGCAATATCTCCCTCTCCGGTTTTCAGAACGTACTGAAATAAAGCGAGTAGTCATTGAGGTAAAAGAATGGGAAATGACTCTAAAAAAGAGTTGTACCAAATGCACAAGGCTAACCAAGAAGATAAATCTAGTGTGCTTTAAGTTTGCCTAAGTTTGTTGTTAATTCTAGGATAGATCTACTTATTTAAGATGTTTTATTTTTCTCAACCACATACCAGAAGCAAGTCAACCATCAGGCCACTTAGCCCATCACCTAAAGCCCTCAAGAAAATCTCAAAAATTCCTACTGTCAAAGGCCCTAATTTTTCAATGACCAAGTAAGATAAGGCCTTATTTTCATATTTAGCCTGATGTCTCAAAAAATCTTGGCCCATTGCTGCCACATATACGAGCATGCTTCTTCTCAATATTATTGCTCCTTTAGTATTTCATACCACCAAAATTTACGATAACACATTTCCATGTGAAAAGGTCTATTGTCCTACCCAAATATTAGTGAGCTATTGTCATACCCTATCAAACACCACTATTGGCTTCTCCAAAGTTTTTGAAGTTTCTGACACAATTTTCAAAGTCAAACTTCTGAATACAGTTCCCTCCATTTGAACTCTCAAAATGTTTCAATCAACCCATACCCAAATATTTCCAAGTGTAAAATATATCATCATAAATGCTTTGTAAACTAACAACTAGTCTCTAGCTAGACTATAACAAATGAGAGAACAAAGAGTTAAGGTAAATTGAAAGCTTAAAGACAGTAATAAGATCGGACCTGTTCAGGAGTAAGGGTGAAATCTTTGCTTCCAATCGTGAATGTAACATTTGGCAACTTTGACAGGCTATTGCAGTCGACTGCTGATTCTCCATTTGGACTTGGCAGGGCCTCACACAGCTATTAAACACGAAAACCTTATGTCTAACATAACAGAGAAACAACTATTTAGGCTTGTAAACAGAAGTTACATTTTGGTAGTAACTAACCTGATTCACATAATTGAACACGGTCTCCTTTGCTTCGTCTGCTTTTAGCTGGTTCTCGACCCAAACAACAAGCATCTCACAAGCAGTGCATAGAAGATCATCCCCGGGGGAAATTTTCTCATTGTTTTCTTCAACCACTGTCTTGATATTAGCACTGCAAAGAATTAGGTTCAGTATCAATTCAAGTCAAGACCTAGCCAAAACTTCACATATACATTAAAGCACTTATGTAGTGTTTGGCTCACTAGAATGGAGTGGAATGGAATAATGATTCCATCAAAATATTAATTCCTATGTTTGATTGACTAAAAAAAGTAATAAAAAATAAATTACAAATGAAATCATCATTCACTATAGTAAGGAAATGATCATTCCATATGAGAGCTTGAGGAATAAGAATTACATTCTAGTGAACCAAATAGAGCATCAGGTCTTAGAAGCCCCTAAGAATTATGAGAGGAAGTTCAGTAAACTTGATCAAAAGGGTTTTAAGAACTAGAAGGCACTTTCTCAAAGAAATGAGATACCCCCACGAATAATGATTTCGTGGAACCTATGGTTTTTAGTGTGTGATCAAAAACCAAGAAATTGCTACAACCCTAATGTCCTACATAGGTTAAGTATGGGCTTGGCCACGCATATACGCTCTTAAGCACCTTCCTGCCGGTTTTAAATGGTGAGTTCTACCCAAGAGGTTGTATAATTTGGTATCAAAATAGTCACCATGTCAAGTATGGGATCGGATAGGTTGCTTGATTAAAATAACTTGGAATTGGGTCTGTTTGGTGTGGCTTCTAACAAGCTGAGAGTTAATAAATCATAAAGCAAAAGTTAAAAGTCTCTCCTCCTACATCCCACTAATAAACTTTTTTCAACTTATTTAAGCTATTTTCAGTCTCATAAGTTGTGAGTAGAAATTGCACCAAACTGTCTGACACAGATTTCCAAAAAAACACACACACACACTATAAGCAGCTCCATAAGCTACACCAAGCAGGCCCATTATGTATGGCCATAGTGCTAAGTTGTTGAATACTGATAAGTGAGTAAAGCTTCCAAGTAAGGATGGCAAGTTCATAGCTCTTAGACACTCTCCCTTTGCAAGGCCCCTTTTCAGAGGCAAGTTCTACCCAAGGCTTCGTATAAGAAATTTATACCGGTTACGGTATGCACCACTGAGAAATGAAATTTTAGTAAAACAAAAGCACTAAGAACTTCCTAACCTTTCAGACTGAGCCCCATTAAATAAGCACAAACCAATCTCTGAACATACTTTTCCAGGTCGTACCTGCATATCACAGTAGTGATCTCTTAAGGCCTTTCATTGAAATTAAAAAGAGAACAGACATAAATAAATAAATAAATAAATAAAGGGTAACAAGACTTGAAAAAGAACAGACCCCTGCAATTAGGAGATCCCATATCAATTCTCCATATTCGGAAACTATTTCTTTACATTCCATGCTTACTATTCCTTCTGCTCCAATAGCATGGTTGATTTCAGTGACGATAGTCTGAAATCGATGGGCAAATTAGAAATATTTATAAATAAATAAGGGAAACAAAAGAAAAAAGATGATTAATCCATCCTGAGGATCTTTGTGACCATTTTTTGATAAATAATTGCCAAAAGTTAGAAGCACACACAGTTGGACCAGCAAGCAATGATGTTCCAGAATCCACAATAGCAGCACATCCACCACCGCAATAACCTTGAAAAAATAAAAGAAAAGGAAACAATAACTCAGTCTTTGACACAACATTTATTTCTGCCCAAATTAATAACCTATTACCACTGGATTTACATATGCACAAAAAGTTACCTGTTGAATAATTTCCAATAAGGAAATCTTCCATTTCAAACTGAAAAATAAAGAAGACAAATAAATCAATTTTAAAAAAAAATACATTGAAGCATGAAAAGTGTGTTGGAAACATTAAACTTTAGTCTTCACACCTGCCAGTAACCCTTTTGAGTAACGGGAACATAAGTATGCACCCCCTTGAAGTGCTTTGGATCAACACCACCAAAGACAAGCTCACCACCGTCTTTTGCATCCGGATCCCGATTAAGCCAAAAAGAAAAGACTTCCTCTTTTACAATACCTTGTTCCACCATATTGTACCTGCACTCTCATCATGAATCAGTATCCAAGACATTGGAAGTGTAGAAGAATGGAGGGGTTGGAGTACATATTTTCTGTCACAAAGATGAATAATTCATAAAGGGTCTTTGTTAATGCCATTAGGGCACATTAAGGCTTAAAAAGATTGTACATTCTTTATTACACTCACTTTCAAGCAGAATGTGCGATCTTTTTAAGCTCTTTAACATATATCCTAAGGGCACACATTAACAAAATCCATTCGTAAAACAGTTAAGAGCAATAAATTGTACGAAGTAATACCAGACAGGCACTACATCCCCAACTGAGATTTCCTGGAAACCAAGCCCAAGTATTCCATCAAACTTCGCCACTACAAAAGTAAGACTTCCTTCTTTTGTAGCCTCCATGAAAACCTGAAAAAATTAAGCATGTGTGTCTATCACCAAAAGTAATGAGTCAAAAACCAATTCCATATTAGATCTCAAAACAAAACAAGAACTCACTTGATCGTTGACCACAATATCGCCAACTCCAACATTATCTTGACTAAGGAAGCCTTTAACTGATCCAGATCCATAATGTATTGCACAAGATTTTCCTGAATCGCAAATCAATAAAAGATATTTAAGCATATTTCTTATAATAATCTCTAAGGTTGTGTTTGGATCGTGGATTTGGGTAGGGGAGTTGTGAAGGAAAAAGAAACTATACGCAAAAAAGTGACAAAGATTTAGCTTCTATTTTTGTCACTTTTCCCTGTCCGTTTCATTTCTCTCCACAAATTCCTACTCAACATGATCTTTAGCCCAAATGTCACAAGCTTTTCTTATCTCAAGCAACTTGTGAGTCGGAACTTGGTACTCAATAATGTCCAAACCAAGCATTTAGCAACATGATTAAAAAGAAAAAATAAAGACAAAAAGACTAAAAAATTTACCAATTTTGTGGTATGACTTGGACTTGGTGTGCTTGTACTTAGGATGCAATAAACAAGCAATCTGCACATAATTTTAATTTATTAGGTAATTCTTTAAGAAGAAAAATATGAGTTTGCAAAACTAAATATCAGAAGAACTCACAGAAAAAATGCACTTTGATGAGGGAACCCAGAGATTGGAACTGCCGGTATCAAATATGACGGTGAATTTCTGTGGTGGTGATCCAATACTAATCTCTCCATAGTATTGAGCATCCATATAGTTCTTGAGAGAAATTATGTCAACATCAGATTCATGTGAATGCATACTATTCAAGCCCTTCCCTTGTTTGCCTTGCGATCTTGCCATCTTGGCAGCCTTAATGCCATGAAGATCCACAGGCTGTTTCTTCAAACCAATTCTCAGTAAACCATCAGAGGAAGAGTGAACTACAGAGCATGTCAAAAACAGTAAACTGAGAGCGCCCAAAAGATAGTTGTGCCTCATTTTAGAGAATTCCTGGTTCAATAATGAACAAAAGGTAAGTTCGAGGGACCTTTGACATGCGTGGAAAGCAAGCAATTGCCGAAAATAAGGAAGAAACCAATGGCATGTTGCTGCTACTGTCGAACATTAAAAAAAATAAATAGATTAAGAGCACACATAAATACACTTTTGATAAACCAGCAGTCAATTTTGAGATAAAAGATAATGAGAAGAGAACTCAAATGTTTGACAGTCTTAGTTGTCACAAAAGGCTAATTATTAGGTAACAACAAGCTTATAGAATATATTGGCTCAAAAAAATCATCTGTATTAGTCTCCCTGTCTTTTATGGACACACTCAAACCCCAATTGAACTTGCAATACTAAATTGGCCACAGCAACACTCTCAATTAAACTCCTAACTGCTGACCACTAAGTTCACTTTCTTGCTTCTATTATTAATTGAAGGGGGGAAAAGGTGGTTATTTATCATGCTAAGATTTACATATATTTTCATGAAGCTGTGAGGAAATGAAAAGAACCCCATTAGGATCTTTCACATTTGAAATCAGTTTTTATAAATTTTCATTATAACTTTGTTTGAGATTTCAAAATATAGACCAAAAGAGGGTAATTCGAGTAGGAAGAGCCACTAAAAAAGCAATAGTTGGAATACAAATTGCAGTTGGGACTAGGTATCTTCCAAAGAAATTCGTGATTCCTCAGTATGATGTGATCAAGACAATTCAAGAAAATATAGAACTCAATATCAGATTGGCAGAAGAACAGAACAATATCAAGGGTTTCATATCAATTAGAGCTATATTTCTACACTGTACATACAAACCCATCCAAGAAAATTTGAAGAACAGATACAGTACATAAAAGCCAAAAGATTTGCCAAAAAAATATCAAACCCATATCCAAAAATTGAAACTATTACAATCATAGCACATTTTTATGCAAAATTATACCTACATACAGTCACACATACACTCCAAATTAGCAAGATGAAATGGGTATATGAAAAAACACCATAGAAACCCCTAATCTCAGATGATATTCAACCAAAAAGTAAACAAGAAAACTAGCAAAAAGCAAAAGATCACCATACAAGCTAAAGGGTGGTGACAAACAGAAAGAACACAAGAAAATCAAGAACAGATCATAATCCAGAGGTCACTGATGACTGATAATGAAAAAGATTGTGATCACCTGTAAAAATTGTTTGTATGGATTGTTGAAGATGATAAAAAGACAAAAAGGACTAGAAGTCAAACCTATAGTTGAGCTCAAAGAAAGCAAGCGTAGATCGTGCAAGAGGCTTTGCAATTGTAAACCCAGAAAAAGGGGGTAGACGAGTGTGGGAGATATTTATGGAGAGAGAGACATTTTAATACACACTACTCTTTACTTTGTCTTTGATCGAATTAATAATTTTGGAGTGAGAAAAATTATTATTGAGGTTTTTTCTGGCTGCTTAACCACGCGCGTTTACCATTTATAAAAATAAAAAAATGAAAAATAAAAAAAGAAATTCGTTTTGGTAATGGGATAAGGATCATGAGCTTTTTACATAATTGCAAGTATCTCCCTCGTAATAATTATATTCACTCCCTTATATTTTTAAAATTATTATGAAGATTTTTCTTCTATTATCATTTTAGTAAACTTATATCTATTAAAATGAATATTACCATCGATCATCCCTTTCTAGCCACAGATTAGAGGTCTATTTTAGAATATTTGAGTCAATAGCTTAAATATTTTTGGATCAAAATGATATTATTTATCCAAAATGACATTTATTTGTTCAAATATTACTTATATGTCTATTTATTCAAATATCCGTATACATGTCACATATTTGTGTAATTATTTATTCAAATACCTCACTATTTGTATGTGGGTCACTTATCTATTCACTTCATTATCACCAACTATTGGCTACGACAACTTTTTACGACTTTTTCGGCAATGGATAAATTTTCACCAAACTCTTAAGGTTTTATATAATTGTAGAAAACTAATATATTTATTATTAATTTTTTTTTTATATCAATTGGTATGATATTTACAAATATGATAAGAGAATTATATCAAACAAACAATCATGATTCAACAACTAATAATAACCACCAACAAAGTCCATAATATGAGGAAAACTCTCATAATGGGGGAGCAATAATCAATCTTTGTGTTTTGCAATGATTGACCCTTTCACTAAAGACGGAATCAGAATTTCATTATCGGAAGGGTTAAAAGACAAATAAAATTTTTTACCATATACATAAGTACATATGTATGTACAATATGATATATAAATTATATCTATACATATAAAAAAAATTCAAATACCATAGAAATAATTTATAATAGGATGAAAAAAAAATTTTGGTATAAAATAAAAAGAGAATGTAAGATAAAATAAGAATGAGATATGTATTTTTTATACTGGGGCCATTTTCGTATTAAATGACATATATTTTTAAAATGGTATGACAAGTCATATTTTCCACAGAAATAAGGGGGCCATAGCCGCTTATAATCTTCTCCTAATTCCGTCTCTGCCCTTCACCTCCCAATTAGGAATATATATGAGTAACGAAGTGACTGTTCAAATATCTTGGTTTATTTTTATCATAACAAAACATGTTAGACTACATAATTTAACAGCTTGCTTTTAAAGTTAACATAAAATTATATCAAAATATTTTTCTTAAGGGTTACATTTTTCTTAAGGATCTTGCAAGTGTCTCTGAGCAATACAAATAAAATAAAATCATGAGAAACATATTTTTTTAATTTCAAAATACTTAATTGAATTTAAATTTGTTTAAACTTTGTCATCATTTCTAAAGCATTTTTTACACAAATTTCAATATTAAACAATGTCTCAGAAGTATTTGTTAGCATTTATCCTTTTTATTCCACACATTAATAATGATGTCTTTTTGCTTTAATTTTAAAGGAAATCCTATATGCATCCTACCACAAATAGTTTAACTTTATTACAAAATTTCGTAATATCAACCACAAAATATATTACCTCACTACAAATTAGCATAACAAAATATCTAAAATTTTTCAGTTCATGCAACAAAAATTTGTGATTTGATTACGATATTTTTTGTTAAGTTAATTTGTAACGAGATTATACGTTTTGTAATTACTGTTATGAAATTTTATGATAAAATTACGTGAATTTGTAATAGGGTGCATATAGGATTTTCCTAATTTTAAACATAAACTATTACCACACAAAACTATTACTCAGATATTATCATGACTCTAAAATAGTCAAATATTTTTTTTATTCTTCCTACTTTTTGTACATTTCTTTATAAAAAGTATAAAAAAAAAAAAAATCTAAAAATTATTCCCACACATTTTAGATTTTTCACCTTGTATTTTAATCAAAAAGTCACTAAAAAATTTATTTTCCAAACCAACTCTAAATAATGCATGTAATCAATCATAGACATATGCCAAAGATTAATTAATTTAGTAGGATCAAATATTTTTATATGGATTAGGTTTTTTCTCAAATTTAAGTATGAATTTGATTGTTAAGTTTGGGATTGTGGGACTTATTATGAATCTCGTTTCGATAATTTGAATTATTCATTTGGTAGGATTCTTTATATGTATTATTCATAATAAAAAAATCAAATCGATTCCATAATTGTAATATTTTTATTTTATTGCTTTTATTTTTAAAAAATGAACAATAAATGTGTTTTTAAAAACAAACCATTTGTTTTTTTTAGAAGCATGACTGTCATGATAGTCAGGTTTAAATTTAAACTTTTAATATTTATATTTTGAAGAGACAATATAACACAAGTCACGTTATGAATGAAATGAAACAATATTCCAATACCACTATATAATTTGGGAGTAATTTCTCTTCAATCTACAATTGGACTAGAGAGTGTTGTTACCTCGTGGTGAGCCCTACTCTGGGCTCATCTTGACGATCTAACTTATTCAATATGTAAGATCCATCGAGTATATCATTCTTGTAAGAAATCATATTATTCAAATATCAATAGTCACTTGATCAGATCAAATTTACGTCATTGGTTCGTTTTTAAAATTATACTTCTTGTTAACAAAAGTACGATTTGATCAAATAGTTATATTATCTTATCAATGTGATGTTTTATAAAAATAATTTAACAAATTCTACATATTGAATGATTTTAATTATCAAGATGGATATAAAATAGAGCCACCACAGGCAGACAGGACCCTCTCCAATATAATTTTGGGAAAATTACAACCTGGTAATTCTACAAAACAATTGCAAATTTATGAAAAACCTTTAAGAATTTAATTATTAAGGTATATAAACTTGATCACTAATCTAAAATTATTTTTAAAAATTTAAGTAATTGGCTCTATAATTTTCAAGAAAAATGTTTGATAATTTAAAATTTTGTGACTCAAATGGTTCAAATCTGTTAAAACGACATTGTTTTACACTCATTTATACTCAAAACAACATCATTTTAAATAATTTGAACCATTTAAACTATAAAATTTTAAACTATCTAGCATTATTGAATTTTCAAAACATGCTACGAATTCTAAAATCACCCACATAGATGTAAGACCGCAGTCATTGAGATCCACGCAATATTCGGTAATTTTTTTGATAAAAAAATCGGTGCCAGTCGCATTGTTGATAATTGTCCTTTTAACTGGCTACTTATGTGAACGGTACGTGGGGCACTTTTACATCACAGTTATTTGAAAGCGATAAAAAAAGCGTGAAGCTACCAAGAAACTTCCTCAGGATATTGACAATTTGAATGATCACGAGATATAGATGATATTTGATGAATTATAAACATGAGGCCCATCATCTATTAAATATATTTATGATTTTTTTTAATTATGTTTGAAAATTGTAGGAGAAATTAGTTCAATGGTAATTTTATAAAATATTACAAATTGATTAAAAAAATTTAAATAATTAATGTTAGTAAAATTTCTCACAAATTAATGTATATATATAAACACTAAAATCGTCATGAACTTATTTTGATAATCTGAATAATTTATATTATAGTTTTTGTCTAGTAAATAATTCATTAGATGATTGATGATTTAAATCAAGTTAATTAAAAATTTGTACAACAACACCACATTTACAACTACATCTCTTATCTCCTTAGAAACCAGAGCTGTGATAATCCTGTTTCGTATTATGTTAATTGATCTTAATTACAAATGTGATTATGTGTTTGATATGATTTTGAGTGTCATTTGTATGAATATATGTGGTTTTGAATTTCTATCTGTTCACCGTAGGAAAATCTGTTTGATTATCTGTTTCGGAATTTAAATTGAAGGCCCTATCGGCCACAAAATCCGAAATTGATTACGCCATTGTGATTGGCGTAATTTTTAAAGCATACGGTGAAATTTAATTGAAAATTGATTCGGATCAAATTAAATAGATTAAATTGATGGTATATTGCTCAATTAATTAATAATAATAAAATATGATTGAGAGAGAGCCTATAAAAAGGGGCCATTTTCACTCAACACCTCTCTTTGTATTCAATTTGGCTGAGATTACCTTAAGGAAAGAGAGAGAGGGTCGGCTAGAGAGGGAAAGAGGAAAAATTGTGCAATTTTCGCTCAAGGCTTCAAAATTGGAGGTTAAACTCAAAGGATTAGCTAGCATTTGGGTGTTTGAAGCTCCTAAGTGAGTAAATTCATGGATTTTAGTTTGTAACTTGGTGAATTCAAAGTTGAATGGTGATCAAGAACATGAATTGAATTGATTATGATGAAAATGAGTTGGTTTTGTTGAATTGGAAGTCAATATACACATGCATGTAGGAAATTGCTATGAATTTGTATGTTTGAGCTTGAAAAACATGATCCATGTTGAATCTTTAATTGAAGTTCATGCTTTTGATTACCTCTTTATCATTTAAATTGAGAATGAGAGATATATCTCACATGCATGTACAATTCATAAGAGTATGAGTTTTGAATACATGAAATTGTAATGTTGGAAACAAGTTTGGTGGAATTTGGGGCATGCATGTAATTAATTCATGAAATTGAGCTTCATAATGTGATGAATTTGGTGTTGTATCATGTTAGTAAATGTATATGTGAAGTTTGAGTCATAATATGCAAGATATGTTGATTTGAATGCAAGTTTGAAGCTCAAGAATAATTTTGGATTTTCTAGAATTTGGCATGTCCGCTCGAGCGAGAAATACGAGCTCTCATAAGTTTTGCAGGCATGGGTGTTCGCTCGAGCAGGGATATTCATGCTCGAGCGGGGAGCCATGTAGTGAGACTTTCAGCTCGAGCATCCGAATTCACGCTTGAGCGTAAAAATGAGGTAACCAACACTTTTGCAGACCATGAGGGTCCGCTCGAGCGGCAGAACCCACGCTCGAACGGGGACCCTGTTTCAGAAATTTGGTAAAGGTGTTCTGTGTTTTGTTTTCCGTTCTCCTTCATTTCTAAGCACTTCTAGGCATGCATTGAGTATCATAAAATGAGTTAAAAGGATAAAAATGAAGCCTAAAAGGGATGTATGAATCAAGAACGGATTGAATTGTTTGTGACCCATTGTGTTCATGAAATGTGTAGGGTCGAGTTCCAGGGCAAATCCACCGGCAAAACACTGTGAGTAATATCTTGATAAAGACATTTTGGAGTACGTTATTTGTCCAATTACTTATTTCTCTATAAGTCTTATAAGTTCGTTAATTTGAATTGTGGACAAATGTTTGCTATGCCATATGGTTGGGCCTAAGGCCGTCTGCTATGAATGAATGAATGGGTCGAAGGGCGTCTGACATGAATGATAGTCTGACATATGATTGAATGGACCAGAAGCCGTATGACATGAATGAATGGGCCAGAGGCCGTATAACATGAATGAATGGGCCAAAGGCCGTTTGATACGAACGATTGGGCCAAAGGCCGTCGAACAAGAACGGTTGGGCCAAAGGCCGTCGGATATGAACGAATTGGGCCCGAGGCCGTCTAATGTGTTTGGGATTGTAGTCACTTGACCTATGTACGTATATATATTAGATAGAAATATGAATTGGGCCTAAGGCCGTCTGTTGTATATTGTTCTAGTGTATCTTCTTTATTCGATATTATTCACTAGGCTTTCGCTCACGCTCATTCATGTGTCTGTAGGTGAGTCAAGGGAGGTCTAAACCCAGCCTCAGTGAAGTTTGTGTGAAACAGTCAAGGTTTTGAAGAGTCAGCCCAAACATCTTACGAACGAGACTTGTCTTCGCCTCTTTTGCTCTTTTGTTATGGTTTTGTTATATTGGCGAAAACATTGGATTACTTTTGTATATAAACTTTGGGTTTGACCGACTTAGACTTAATTATTCTGTATGTACAGAACTTTGTGTTATTACCCATTTTGACGTGAGTTATTAACATGTATGTATATAGATAGTTATGACATGCCATGTAAGCACAGCTCTATGGCCAATTTGTAAGTTTGCTTCCATTTGGCCCCTTTACTCTGATGACTTAAGTCTAATCTGGTTTGAGGCCGTAGGTAATCCCTTGATTACTGGCTGGTTATGTCCTTAACCCATAGGGGCGGGTTCGGGTCATGACAAGAGCCTTTCTTTCTATAAACTCTAGAGTTTTTTTCTTGCTGCCATAGTAGAGGAGAGAGGGTAGTGCCATCCGATCCCTCTCTTCATTTCCTTTCCTTTCGGTCTACGCGAGCTTCATCTGTTTTCCAAGTTGTTTTTTCTTCTCAGATATTCTACCATTCAGGCTTCTACTGCCTCCGTGAGCTGTATATCTGATGTCGACGCTGGAGTTGCTTGTCAGTGTTGCACTACGAATTGTGCGGATATGGTTTTTTTGATGGTTTTTTCTGTGTTTTTTTGTATTTTCTTTTATTGTATTTTTCCTTGTTTGTGGAGGCTTTTCTTCTCCTTAATGGGGAAAATTATACTTTGCTCCAAGAGCAAATTCAAGTGGTGCTCTAACATGCATTTCATTAGTTAAAATAGTAGGTCCCACCACTTTTTGTCTTTGTGGAGGAGATAATGTGACAAGTGTTAATTAAGATTTGTATGGTGTGGAGCAATGCTCTTGGACCATCCAATAACTTCTCCCTTCATGGAGGGTTGAGTTTGTCTCTATTGGTTATTGGTCATTCTATACTGCAAGTTATGGTTGTTGGTTGATGGCCACAGTATGTTGTAAGCTATAGTTGTTGATTGTTCGAGTGTTTGTGTTTGAAACACTGAACTTGGGTAGTATTTCCTTCTAGAGAAGGGGATATAGTCACTCTTGATGTATCTTCTTTTGTCTATCAATCAATTCTAAAAAAAAAAAAAAAAAAACCACGTTTACGTTTTCAAAAAAATAAGTGATTAGCATGATTTTGATAAATTTTAAAAACAATAATTAAGGACTAATCATGAGGTTGCGTATGTCCGATTAACCTCATTTTGTTTCTATGAATGATATGCTTGATAAATCTTATAATATAAATGGTTCAAATCACCAAAATAAGTTCAGAATAAACTCATGAGGTGTCAGGTGCAGTGACAACACCCATTCTATATCTGATTAGAGGACACTTGTTTGATTTTGTTGATTTTTTGAAAATTGAGGCTTTTATATAAATAAATAAATATACAAGAATATGAAAATATATTGAATTTTTACATTTTTTTTTTGTGTTTAGTAAATTTCTTACAAATATTATACTTTTTAAGTGTATTTAGATTTAGATTAAGTATATCTTAAAAAAAATACAAAAAAAAACTTTAATTTCTAAAAAACAAGAGAAAACCAAACAATTTTGCCAAAAGTCCAATTTAAGTCCTATTTTTTATTTGCCAAAAGTCCAGTTTAAGTCCTATTTTTCATTGCCAAAAGTCCAGTTTAAGCCTTTATATAATACTAGTTGGACCCCACGCGCTACGCGTGTGAGGTCGCATTAAAGTTAGAGTGCTCATTTTGTGTATATGTATCTTGTATCATTTTGTGTATATATATATATGTATGTATATATATCGTATCATATTGTTTGATTGTATATTGTATTCGATTTATTTAATCATCAAAAATCGAGAAGGCAATCATTCAAGTAATACCATTAACTAAAATATAACAAGTACATAACAAAAGAATTAATTAGCAATAGATTAAGCTAGAAGCATTTGTATTTATGTACATACTCCATATTATGTGCCTATTCCCTATTTCTGTTTTTCTTTACAAATATTTAACTAAATTTATTATCCAAACACAATATGTAAAGAAATTCTGAAAAATGTATTACAAATCATTCTATAGACAGACTAAAAAATAATTGTTCCATTACATTTTATTTTAACCCAATGAACCAAATACTACACAAGTGATTATCACACAAATCTATCTAAGAGCAAGATGTACTTTCAAATCATTATACAAAATAAACAGAAAATAGAAACATAAATCTTACATTAGGTTGTTCTTTGAATCCAATTCATTAATGGTATTCTTTTTTTCTTTGTTGATCAAATAAGAAAAATCAAATCAAACTTACCTTGGAATGCATTCATACGTGGGTCCAATTCCATGGTTTTCTTTCTCAAAGAATTCTACAAGCCTCATAGCATCCTTCAAGCCTGATTGGTCACCAGCAAACTTAACTAGAGTAATGCCGAGATGACCATCTCTTCCGTATAAGGACTTTGACTTGCCACCCCCGAATCCAAGATCTAAAAAAACATTTATAAAAAAGATACAAAATGTTGTGTAAGAACTTAATTTCATGTATTGAGGGCACAATAAGCCCATTAGGTATATCATGATAAGGGGCAAAATTATATCAGCTCATCAAGCTTGTTTTTCTAATAAAGGTTACCCAATGGTCAAGGTAACTCTGAAAATCACCAATCCACAACTTTGGATCCTGTCAAGAAGAAATCTCAGGCTAGTCCAACAGATTATACAAACAAGAGACGGTCAAAAACAATATTCTAGCAGGTCTATACACTCTAATGGGCAAGTGGAAAGCATACGAACTGTTTCTACCATATAAAATCCATCAACAAACAAGCAGATAGAACATCCAGCTATTTTTAGAACTGGTGAGAACATAAATTCCACTAATAATAAAGGCAGAAAAAAAATATGTTAATAGAAGATGAGAATGCGAATAACAAATTTGCATACCTCAAACCGGCTACTTTGATTCCAAGCACTGAATACTCCAACATTTTTGGATTCTACACAAGCACACATAATCAAGAGACACCAATCAGTTAATTATAAGTGTTCTCAAAACTCAATTTGCACAGAAACCTACACTATTGAGTTTGAAACCAAATAAATTTATCTACCAGCTCATTAGTCATCAACCAGTATGCTATGGTTTCCTTTAATAGAACCTATGTTCGGTTGCAATGAGTGTTCGGTTCCGACCATGGAAGTGGAGCTAGGTGTGGAGTTTTTTCCAGCCATGAAGCTGTTGGCTATGGAATTTTTCGGCCATGGAACGGTCTCGGTCGGATAGGCAGAGTGTGCGAAATGCTTTTGATGCTATGGTAGAGTGTTGTCAGGCGTGGTTCTTGGCTTTGGTGGCGTGGGTCTTTGTCACGACCCAAACCCGCCCCTATAGGTTTGGCACCGTAACCGGCCGGTGATCCGAGGATTACCTACGGCCTCTGAACAGATTAACAAAATATTAGGGGCTAGCGGAAGCAAGTATTAATATACAATGTCCATTGAGCTGTGCAGACTTATATGAGACAGAAAAATTTAAAACTTTTTTTTTTATTTACATATATACACAAGACTTGAAGAACCAAACAAGAAGACATAACTTAAACTTTAAATTACATAACGACAACACTTAACATATCCGGAACCTCCACGAGAGGCACATAAGTTGGCTGACAGAACGGATTCTAGACAGATGCCTCTAAGCCTGGTCACGCGCCTGATCACCTATATACATAAATAATAGAGTGAGCTAAAGCCCAGTGAATAATAACAGAGTAAAAGGTTTTAATGAATGATGTCCATCACAGAGTTAGAAATCAAAGTTTATATCAGAAACATAATCTTATCAGAAATAGAGTCTTATGCATTTTCAGATTTCAAATCAGAAACAGATTCAGGTACATGCTCATATTCATATTCATAATCAGATTTTGCATAAGATCATATGTGGTACACCCATTAGCTAACAGATCAGATTGGTCTAGAGACCACAGACAGAGTTGGTACCAACGACCAGGAGGGTCCATAACTTGGCCCAGTAGCCATGGTATTATTTCCGTGCAAGGGATCCACGACCACGGTTATATCCCCCGAGTAAGGGCCAGATCCACGGTATTATATCCCCCGGGTAAGGGCCAGATACTAAGGGTGCCACAAATACTTTTCAGAAAACTGGACATTCATTCATTCATTTCCAACATATCATAGCTTTTCAAGAATCAATCATTTTGTATCATAGTATACTGAAAATACATAACATTGAACATAACTTTACAAAGTTATTACTCACAGAGAGCAAATCGATGATATATCGATAAATCAAAGGCATAATGGCGTGACCTACACAAACATATAACATATACACTTGAACATCCCTCAAAATAACGCACAACTTGTTTCGTTTGTTCTTAATGTGTTTCTAACCTTTAATCCTCATTAAGGAGTCTTAAACATGGCTTAGGAATGCCTAGGATGAAATGAGGGTGCAAAAGAATGCCTTAGAAACATTTTCAGAATTTCAGAAAACAGGGTCTCGCCGAGCGAAGTCTTTCTTCGCCGAGCTTGCTAAACAAAAAAAGGTTCGCCGGCGAGGACTCCTTCGCTCGAGCGGTCTGTAAAAATGCAAAAGTACTGGTTGTTGGTTTTTTACGCGCGATACACGCTTGATGCTCGCTCGAGCGGAGTCCTAGACAAAGGTGGTCGCTCGAGCGAGGAAGCCAAATTCTGGAATTTCCAGATTTGCCTTCCAAGTTCGAACCAAGCATTTACCAACCCAAAACTCAACCTCTTGAGCCCAAATTCTGGAAAAACGATTAAAACTCATAGTACAACAAGTTCCAAAGTTCAATTTGTAAAATTACTGCCCAAGGGTGAGTCAATTTGGTCACAAATTCATTAAATCATTTTTTTCCAAATCATCTATTCAAAAATCATGTCCTAATCGCCAAATTTAGTTTTAATAAAATTGTTTTCAAGCTCTTTCTATTTTCCTTCAAAACATGAAATTAAAGTCATAAATTCCTTCGGAAATTATTCACATGTATGAAATTGACATTCAAATTACTAGTTTTATATTCCTATAAATTTTCCCACTAATTTCCATAACCATGAGTCTACTTAATTTCTTATTTAATCCATGAGACTAATTTCATAACTTTCTTAATTCGTGATGCATGTAACTTATTTATATTTGACACCCAATTTCATCCAAATTTCATGAATTAAATCTCAATATCCAAGTATTATAGGATGATTCTACAAAATCAAACCGAAGATAATTAATTTCCAATTTATTTTCCATAACTACTCACATGTATGTAACCCAATTCAAATTAATTCTTATAATCTTGAATCTAATTCAATTTTTTCACTCTTTTACTAATTTCTCTTAATTTACATGGAATTGAAGTTATATGACTCTTAGGAAAAATTTGCATGTATGGGATTAAGATTAAAACCAACTAATTTTCTATAATCAAAATCAAATCAGAATTTAATTCTTGATTTAGCCGAATTTTAGATTTAATCAATTTTCTTCATATCACACCCAAAACCTAATTCACAATCTTAGATGCTCCCTAGCACATTTAAATTTTGAATTAAACTCTTTCATTATATTACATGCATGAGTTAGAAATCAAAATTAAATCAATGTCTAATTTCCATAAATTAGACTTAACTCCATTTATTCATCATTTTGTTAACTTCTACCATTTACATGAAATTGGACCCAAGTTTAACAAATTTAAGAAATCATGAATCATACCCTTGGCCCTAATTTGATTCTACATGCAAGCCAAATTTATGAAGGATAATGAAAATCAAACTCAAATAATTAATTTCTAAATTAATTTCCAAAATCATGAATCTAATTCTAAAACATCAAAATTCCAACATGCATGTAGAAATAAGGCCCAAATTCAAGTGGGATGTTCAACATCAAACCAAAATAATTAATTTCCATGTTTATTTCCGTGACTATGGATCCTAACTTTGTTTCCTTGTTCAAACCCATTTCCTCACAAATTCCATGGAATTGATCTTAAACTCTTCTTAATTTTAAGTGTAATGTAGGGATTCTACAAAAATCAAGTTTGATTTCCATACCTTAAACTTTAATCTTCAAGAGTTTAGTTGATTCCCATCTAATTCCCTTGTTTCTCCTAGCTTTTCTTCCCTTATCTTTACTTCTTCTTGAGCTGAAATGCTTCATTCCCTCTCTTGGCTCTCTCTCTCTCTCGGGTTAGCACAGGACAAGATGAAAACATGCCCTTTTTGTTCACAATTCCTTTTCAACACAAGAGCTCATATACTAATATATCTATGTATAAACCATGTGCTGCCTCCACACTACACGTGCACACACACACACACACACAAATCACCACCAGATTGCTCAGTACACCCACCTAAATTTCTGAGTACACCCACACCCACAATTCTAGTTTGTTCCGTAAGGCAATTTATGCTTAGGATAAATTTTAAATTAAGCAATACTTGGTCTAAATAAATATGGATTAACACATGATTAAAGTAATTAATACAAATCATAAGTCCCACATAATTTAATTAGTTTAGTTTGACTTCCGCTAAGGCCCAATTAATTATGTTTAATTTTATCAATCCGAATCAGATTTTTAATCAGACTCCCAAAATACTCCGAATATTAAATTGAATTTATTTTCATTATCAATTTCGATTTCTCAAATCATTTAGGCCTTCAATTTCTGATCAGACTCAAATTTCCATCAATAAACTACATATTCAAATTGGACACATCGTAATTAAATTTAATTTATAATAACCACAATTCTCAATCCTCATGACTTAGTCAACTCCAATTAGGACCTAATTAATCAAATCTCAATTTTACTAAACTGAATCGAATATTTAATTAAACTCTCAAATGGGCCCGTAATTAGAATCAAATTGATCAACTTCTCAATTTTACTCCCTTAAGCCATTTGGACCCTTAATTTCTAATTCCAAAATAAACCTTCATTAAAATCATATACGAGTTAGATTCCACAATTCTCATAAATCCCAAATAAATTATAATACTCGGCAATTAAATTTCAAATCCTCTTAATAATCAAGGACTAATCATTATATGTGATGGGGTTGTTACAGTCTTGGCTTTGGTGGGCTGTTGAAAAGATTTAGTTTGGGTAGTGTGGGCATTGGAAGTGTAGCAGCATGGGTGAATAAAATATTCGGGTTGAATAGTAGTTTGTGGTTTGTTGATAAGAGGAGTGCAACTGCTTGGGTGTTGAAAAAGAAAATTTAGTTTGTTGAAAAGAGGAATGCAAGAGCAGCTTGGGTGTTTTGGTGTTGGTTTTTGGTTTTGGGTTGTGCGAGTTAATTTTGTGGGGATTCATGTATTTTATTTTCTAGTTAAGTCCTTAACTTTTTTGTTTAAAAAAAAAAAAAATCGTGAGGCCAAGGGTGTAACAACCCCAACCTCTGATTAACATTAATCCGTGATTAATTATGCCTAATTAGCAATTAAGGTGAATTTTGAAATAAAATGCATGTGTGTGTTGCATTGTTGTGTTTATATCTGTTAGGCGTAGAAAGATCTGTTCACGTTTTAGTTTCGGTTTGCGAATTGAAAGCCTTATCGGCGTTCGAATCAGAAATTGACTTGATTTATGTACTAATTAGGATTTATAGAATTTTATGGTAGGCTTAATTAAAATTCGGTTCGGAACGATTAAATTTGATTAAAATAATGCCATTTGATTAGTTTTATCAAATTACCACCTACAAGGCCATTTTGACCCCACTAAGTTACCTCTTTCATTTCATCTCTTCCATTTTCTTGATGCCCAACGTGAGGGAGAGAGAGAAAGTTGGGAGAAATTGATTCAATAAGAAAGTTTGCTTAGAAAATTTAAGGAGTTTGAAGAAGACTTGGGAGATTGGGCCTCTACACTTAGAATTCAAGGCTTGAGGTAGGAAATTCACCTTTTTTATTATGAATTTAAGTTGTTCATGCATGAATTCAAGTTAATTGAGCTATAAGATATGAGAATCAAGCTTAAGGACTAGAGGGGAAGGTCAATCCATGCATGCATGCATGTTTCATAGCATTTTGAAGGATGATTTTCAAGAATTTCCTCATGCATGTGTTGAGTTCACTTTAATTTTGGGAAAACAATGAGTTTCATGTTATTGAATAGCTTTTGATCATGTTTTAGGGAACCTTAGCTCAGAAATGTGCATGTATGTTATGTTCTTGAATTAACTTTGAATTTCAAGTTGAATTTTGTACAATTGGCATGTTTTGGGCCATGACTTCTTGAAATAATGCTTTAAACATGTTGCTTTATGAGTTACTAAGTGTTTTCCAAAGTTTTGACCCAGAAAAATAAGTTCTGGATGCTTCAAAGGTTGGTTTTAAGCTTGGTGATCAAATCTGGAATTTCTAGAAATTTGATCCACGCTTGAGCGGGGAACTTTACGCTCGAGCATGCACTCTAAGTACATGCACCTCCGCTCGAGCGTGAAATGCATATGCCCAGAAGTTCTTGTGTTTTGCAGTCCGCTCGAGCGAGGGGATCTACGCTCGAGCGAGGGTCTGAGTCTCACGCTCGAGCGGGGGTCGAGCGTCCGTCGAGCGTGAAAAACATACATCCAGTACTTTTGTTGAAGTTTGCAGTCCACTCGAGCGGGGAAGTCCACGCTCGAGCGAAGCTTCATTGTCTGCATGTCCACTTAAGCGTGGACCTTATTTTCAGCAAGTTTCAAGAAATGTTTTCCAATGCATTCTTGTATCCTCATTCTATCTTAGGCATTCCTAGGCCATGTTTAAGATTCCATAATGAGAATTAAAGGGTAGAAACACACTAAGAGCCAATGAAGTAAGTTACGTACAATTAGAACGTGTGTTTCAAGTGTGTGTCTATTATGTGTTATGTAGGTCACGTGCCGCGTACCGTTTGACCAATCTGTTCCGTCTGTCTGTCTCAAGGCCAACTGTGAGTAATAACATAGTAAAGTTATGTTCAACTTTACTTTTTTTCTATGTGATGAATTAAGATCTGTTTTCTGAAATGATATGTTATGTACAATGAATGATTGTCTACTTTCTGATATATATTCATGACATCCTTAGCATCATGTGATATCTGTGGCTGTTACCCGGTATCGGAGGTTCCATTATGGAACTTAATCTGTCTGCACTCTGTTACCCGTACCGGAGGCCCCATCATGGGGCTTAGCGTGTTTATTTTCTATTACCCGGATCCGGAGGTTCCTTTATGGAATTGGTTATTCGTAACCCTCACGTGTCTATATCTGTTCGGCATCTGCTCTGTTAATGCTAATGGATGTATCACGTATACTTAAGCATACCTCATGATTTCTATAAATGATCTGGACAAATTATGAATTTGATACGAAATTGAATTATGATTTCTGAATCTGTACGGACTCATTCATTGAAACCCTTTTACTCTGTTATTGTTCACTGAGCTTTCACTCACAGTTTATATTATGTATGTAGGTGAGCAGGCGCGTGATCAGGGCCAGAGTTGACGGCCTTCATTTCTGTTTTTGTCAGCCAACCGTTGTGCCTCCCGAGGAGGTTCTGATCGAAGTCTAGTTACATAGCTGTTTTTGTACTTATGTTAGCCTATGTCTGTTTTGTAAAGTCGGGTCTTGGGGATTATACTTTTGTAAATGTTTTGTAAATATTGATGTCCTTCGACTGACATGCTTATGTATATGTAACTTTTGAAATCTTCTGTCCCATGTATGTTACCATAGCTCATTGGACCTTGTCTATTTTGTATAATTGCTTCCGCAGCCCCTTATTATGTGCTTATCTGTTAAGAGGCCTTTGGTAATCCACAGATTACTGGCCGGTTACGATGCTAAACCTACAGGGGCAGGTTTTGGTCATGACAAAGGGGTTAGTTGTATGGATGCGAGTAGTAGTAGTAGGGGTAATTTGTACTTTCCAAATCTCTCTCGATGCATGTCATCTTCTTGTACCTTTAATTTCATGATGTTAATGAAATTTTTCTTTGCTGATAAAAAAAAAAAGTGATATTATTATTTCAAACATTATGCAGCTTCTTAGATACAAGTGATAATGCTGCCATGGTTCTACATCACTACAATAATTAGGCTTGTTACTCAAACATATACATTATAGTGATTCAAAGCATCACAAGAAGAACTCCACTGGGAGAGACAAATAAATAACTGAAAATACACAAAATAACCAAAGAAAATGATGAAATAATCATTTAACAAATAAACATGCAAAGTTTTCTCATTTGGAGCAGTAAGCAATCCATGACATATCCGGCGATTACAACAATATAAACGCATACGTTACACATATAAATAAATTTCTATACAAATTTTTTGGTTAGAGTGTAGAGGCACACATGTTACATAAATCCGGCTACCAATGAAATCAATATTTTCTAAACCTATTTTAATGATTCAATTCAACAAAAACAGGTTATACACTACCAGTCTACCAGTTTGGAAAAACGTTTTGAACTAACATATAGTCAGGCAAAGTTTCCTACTTTGGAGAAAAATTGTTTCAATCTCATACATATAAAGAAATATACGTACAAATTGCTTTGGTAAAAACATATAGAGATGCATTAGATTTTTAAATTGAGGATAACGAGAACTTTTTTTAGCCTTAAGAAAACAAGCAAATTAACAAAGAAATGCAGAAAATGATCATCAAGAAACAAATGCATAATTGAGAATGATAAACTAAATAAGTATAAGCATCAATATACAATAAAATTTTACATTTCCTGAGAAATATCACTAAAAGAAAATAAGAATATATTCAATCTTGTTTAATTCAAGTTCTATGTAATGAAAAATCAAGAGCGTCTTTGGTTATCTGAAAATGAGAATCAAATAATTTTAGCATTGAATATTTTATACATAGTTAGTTAGATATATTTAACTGTCAAAATTGAAACAACAAAAAAATCTTCCAACTAACTTTTTTTTACAGAACTTTAAAATTGCTTGTCCCTTTTACACAAAGAACAACCTAATCTACAATTAGAGGATTCAAATCCTATTCTCTTGAACACTTGCATAAAATTTGAAGCCCAATATTCGATATTGGTTCTGCTTGTAATGATACTGATGTATTCAAAAGCAAAGAGAAAGCAAATGAAGACAGAGAGTATTGAAATATACATACAGAACATCTTAGCGATGAGTTTGAGCTTGTCTTGAGCCTCTTCGATGAGCTCTTTGACTTGGCCACTTGTGAGGCGCTTCTCGATCATTTTTTATCTGTAGAAAAACCAAATATCAAAACACATTACAAACTCTATCTACCCAAGAACAAATGAATTGGAAAAATTAATTGAAACAAACTAAATTGTAAGAAATAAGCCAGGCCTGTTCCTTGAAATTTTGTTGCAATCTTAGGAAAAGACTTTGCCATGAAGAGAATTTAAGGGTTATTTTAGTCAGGCATATTGTCAAACAATTGGTATGCATAATTTCTCCACACATTAACAAGCTCGAAAACACTTACAAATCAGGCATGAACATCTCAGTAGAAGACAAACAATGAGAAGGAATATCGGCAACATGTAGAGCAAGAAGATGGTGGTGCGAAATTTAAATGTTGCCCAACCAATTCTTCTACAAAGAGGTACTCTAAGATTATAAAATCGAGGTACACCGAACAGAGGAAGCTTGTAGAAGCCATTGAAATCCACACCAGTGCAAACAAATGTGAAGGCAACCAAGGGTGAGATCAGCTAAACAAGCAAACAAAAAGCACCGCTTTGCCGCTACACCCTGTGAAGACACCTCAACATTTGCCCAACTCAAATGGGAAATTCTAGGAACCCACGTGCCCAGACCAAAATTTGTGAGGGAAGAGTTGGAAATGAAGCAAACAGCATTATGGAAAATATCTGTAGGAAAAGCTTTACAAACCAAAGAAACAACATAATTACCCTAAGAAGCCCAGCGTTACACCATGTTACACCACTCTTCCGTTCTTTTTATATATGTTATAGATATCAGACCAAATAGACCCAATCTAATTAATTCAACCCAAGTCATATGGGCCTCCCAAAAAAGGGTCAACTTACAATTTTATAAAATTTTGGGTCTAAATTGCAAAGAGAAACCTTTTGTATCACTAATCTCGGTAGATGATAATAGACTGAATTACACTAATGGTCCTTATAGTTTGAGATTTGTATCACTTTAATTCTTGACTTTTCAATTGTAATATATTTGATATTCAAATTTTGAATCTTGTTCCAAATAAAAATAATTGAAAATATTGTTGCTCCATTTTAAGAGCAAAGTCGTCAATTTGATAAAATATAAATTAGTTTGACAAAAATAAATGTTAAAAAATTATTTCTACTCACCAAAGATAAAATTATATAAAAATGATAAATGTTTTATTTTTTTACCAAATTATTTTTAGTATGTATTTGGATAATGATCATGTAATGGGTGGTGATTTTTGTTTATATTTTTTTTATGATTATCATGTAATAAATAGTTGTATTTATTGTTAACAGATATTTTTGGATGGTTATAATTTAGGGCAAATTATACAAATAGTCCCTATAGTTTGGGGCTTGTGTCACTTTGGTCCTTGACTTTTCAATTGTGACACATTTGACCCTGAATTTTGAATCTTGTTCCAAATAAAGACAATTGAGTATATAATTAGATTTTTCAAGGGTAAAATTGTCAATTTGATAAAATATAAATTAATTTGACAAAAATAAATATCAAACAAATATTTTTGAATTTTTAAAAATTATTTCTACCTACTAAAAATAAAATTATGTAAAATTGATAAATCTTTTAGACATTTATTTTTTTTTACTAAATTAATTTATATTATGTGTTTGGACAATGATCATGTAAAATTAATTTAAAAAAATTAATCATGTAATTTTTATTAATTTTACATAATTTTATCATTGGTGGATAAAAATAATTTTTTAAAAATTAAAAATATTTTTTTAACATTTATTTTTATCAAATTAGTTTATATTTTATCAAATTGACGATTTTACCCTTGAAAAATCTAATAATATTTTTAATTGTTTTTATTTGAAACAAGATTCAAAATTTAGGGTCAATTGTGTCACAATTGAAAAATCAGGGACCAAAGTGATACAAGTCCCAAATTATAGGGACTATTAGTGTAATTAACCATATAATTTAATTGATGGTTATTGGGCTTTTAATGTATAATCGATATATTTAATATATGAAATATTTTTAGTTTTTGATTTTTTTTATTTAATGGATTGGTTTAATAATGACATCAAAATTATCGTCATGTTTGACTTTTGAAAAATAAAAATTAATTTAGCGAAAATAAATATAAAAAAATTATTTATACCCTTTCAAAAGATAACATTATATAAAAATAATGTGTTTTAAATTTTTTTTCACCAATTTAAGTTTTAGTTTTTAAAATTTTTTTTTCCTGAAAATAGATTCTGAAAACTATATCAAACAGAACTTTATAACCAAAAAAATTACAACATAATTCATTAAAAAAAATTATTATATTTCAAACAATATATAAGTTAACTAACACAAATAATAGGTTGTATAACGATTTTATTCTTTAAATGAAGTAATAATATCTTTAATTATCTTTATTTAACCAAAATGAGATAAGTCGTAAATTATAATTTGACTATGATAATAATATCTGAAACTGACAGCAAAGCTCTCTTTCTATGTTCTTCTCATCATTCTCTACCGACATCAACGCCATAACCAACGTTGCGAAGAGTCTCTGTGGGGATCGGGTGTACTGTGAGCCCCTTTGCTTCCTTTAAGACATTTTCTCGGAAGAATCTCTGCCTAAGTTGTATTCAGTTTGTTTAGTTTTAATTTTTTAAAAATTAATTTTTTTTATTTTTGTATTTATTTGTTTTGGGTGAATATTTTTAAAATTTAATTTAATTTTTTATATTTTTTTAGATGCATCTTTACTTAGATGTATCTAAAATATGTATCTAAAAAGTAAAGTATTTGTAAAAAAATATTTTAAAAATTAATAAATACACAAAAATACAAAAAATATATTCAATTTTCATTTTTTTTGTATTTTTTTTATTTAGTGAATTTTTTTTTAAAAAATTACATGAAAATTATAATTTTAAAGTGTATTTATGTTAGGTGTGTCTAAATTTTTTTAAAATTATTTAAAATATTAAAAAAATTAGTAAAAACAAATAAATACGAAAAATAATAAAATAGAATTTTCTGAAAAATATTTTCAGAAAACTGGAAACAAACATGATGATTATTTTTTGTGCCCTAATTTGTGGATTTTTTTTGATAGCTCTGTTTTTGTTGCAATTTATTTTCCCATTGTGGTTAAGGAGATTTTATCAATTTAGGCCATGTTTGATTACAAAATTAATTGTTTGATTACAAGATTAATACTGAGGGGATTAAAAATCATGGGATTTGTAATAACCCAACTCATATTATGCTTAATTATGCTTGTGATTATGTGTTTGATATTAAGTTGCATGTTTAAGTGTTAAATTTTGTGAATTATATCTGTCGAATGTAGAAATATTTGTTGCAATTATAACTTTGAACTAAAATTGAAAACCTGAGAGGCGTCAGAAACCAAAACCGACTTCTTATCTGCGTTCAACATGATTTTTAGAACCTATTGTGAAATTTTATAAAATTACGATTCATAATGATTAATTAAGTCAATTGGCCCAATGTTTATATTTGTATATAGCTTCTTTCCTTCATCACTTTTGTTGAGAGCTTGCAAGAGAGTGAGTTAGAGAGAGAGGAAGAGGAGAAAGTGGGGTAGCCAGTGGCAGAGCCAGAAAATTAAATTAGAAGGGGCACTTCTTGATTATAACTTTAATTTTTTTTTCCCACAACCAACAATAAGAAGATAATAATAATTTTTGAAATAATATTAAGTACAAAAACTTAAATAAATTATTATAAAAGTATTTCACATAAAATTTTATAATTAATTTCGAGTAAAATTGAAAAGAAAATATTACATGTAATTAGTGTATCATGGATAATGTAAAAACAGTCATATATTTAAATCTTAAAATAAATTATATAAAGATAAGATAAATCAAATTTTGATATCACGTCATTATTGACATATGATATTACTAATCAATAGTAAAACAACATATGAAGGGTGAACTCCACATACAAATATAACTAACACTCTTAGAAAATTTTACATATATATAGTGAGATTAATTATCTTTACATATCAATAATGATGGATATTACCTTTATATTGAGATTTTTTCATAAAATTTTTATACATAAAAATATAATTTGTTGTAGTCACTTCATTTTCAATAAAACAATCACTATTGTTTTCATAAATTTAGAAATACCCTTGACATTTTATTCTAAATATTATTTTTGCTTAAAATTTTATTTATATAAATATGTAAAAAAAAAAAATTCAAAAATTCAGGGGCCACGTGACCCCTCCTAAGTCCCATGTGGCTCTACCACTGAGGGTAATGTTTGGTAGAGTTTTAAAATTATGATTTGAGAATAGAGTTGTATTTTGAATTTGTGAGTTTTAGAATTATAATTTGAGTGTGAAAAATTTATTTGATTTTGAGTTTTGAAAAAAGTTTTTAAAAGAGTGTTGAATTAAGTTTGAAATTTTGATGTGACATATGATATTTGATTAAAAAATTTATAACTCATAACCAAACACACAACTCAAAATTTCATTCAAAGCTCATAAAAAAAAATTTAAAAATTCTAAAAATATTTTTTATATTTTATTTAGTTGTGTGTGTAAATCAATATTAGAGTCTAATTTTTCAGTTTTACCAATAAATTATATGAATATTAGATATATTGAAGAAGTAAAATTAGATAATTTAAATAATAATACTTCTCTGTAAATAGTAATATAACAAAATGATAAATTAATTAAGAAATAAAAAAACTTGGCGAAAAATTTAAAAACAATCAATTAGAAATTATAAACAAATTCTGGTATATAATAATACTAGACAAAGACAAGCACGTATCCATTGTAGAAGATAAGTTAAAAAAATACTATAGATAATTACCCTTATCCTTATAAAGGAAATTCAATATTTAGATTGGCACCCACTTTTCAAAGACAAAATAAAATTTTAATTTTTTTTTGAAATAAAATGTTAATTCGATAAGGTTTTTTACTAATTTATGATATTTATGGGCTTATATTTTACTTTTGTAATATTTTTAGGGACTAAATAAGTTTAAATTAGATACTTTAGGGACTTAAATGAATTCAATCGATAGTTTAGGGACTAAATAATCTTTGAATTATATACTTTAGGGATCTAGTAGACACAATCGATAGTTTAGGGACTAAATATAGCATTTTACGATAGTTTAGGGGTATAAAGTGTAATAAACCCAAAATATATATATACGCTAAATTTGTCATGAATTTATTTTAATAATCTAAATCGTTTATATTATAAGTTTTGTCGAGTAGATCATTCATTAGATAATTGATGATTTAAATTATGTTAATAGCTCCATAACAACACCACATTTACAATTGCCTCTCTCTTTCTCTCGAAACCAGAGCCTTTCTTTCTACAAACTTTAGAGTTTTCTCTTGCTACCATGGCACGGAGAGGGAACGGTGACATCCAATCTCCCTCTCCATTTCCTTTCTTTTGGTCTATGTGGGCTTTCTCTGTTTCTCGACTCATTTTTTATTCTCAGACATGGTCTTTTGATCTCAGATCTAAGGCTTTTTACCATTCAAGCTTCCATTGTGTCCGTAGGCTGTAGATTTGAGGTCGACACAAAAGTTGCTTGTCGATCCTACACTATGGATTATGCGGATATGATTTTATGATATTTTTTTATGTATGTGTGTGTGTTTTTTTATTTATATTTTGTTTTATTGTATTTTCCCTCATTTGTGGAGGCTTTTGTCCTCATGGAGGTTTGAGTTCGTCTCTCTTAGTTGTTGGTTGCGGTCTGTTGCGGGTTATGGTTGATGTACCTGTTTTTATCTATCAATAAATAAAAAAAACACCACATTTATGTTTTAAAAAAAAAAAATAGCACGATTTCGATAATTTTTTAAAAAGTAATTAAGGACTAATTATGAGGTTGCGTAAGTCCGATTAACCTCATTTTGTTTTTATGAATGACATGCTCGATAAATCTTATAATATAAATAGTTCAAATTATAAAAATAAATTCAGAATAAACTCATGAGGTGTCGGGTGCAGTGACAACACCCGTTCCATATCCGATTAAAGGACACTTGTTTGATTTTGTTGATTTTTTTAAAATTGAGTTTTTTGTATATAAAAAAATAATAAATACATACCAATATGAAAATATATTGAATATTTACATTTTTTTTTGTATTTTTTTGTATTTAGTAAATTTCTTACAAATATTATATTTTTAATTGTATTTAGATTAAGTATATCTTAAAAATAAAAAAATTTTAAAAAAATAAAAAACTTTAATTTCTAAAAAACAAGAGAAAACCAAACAATTTTGCCAAAAGTCCTGTTTAAGCCCTATATTTTTTTTCTTTGCCAAAAGTCCAGTTTAAGTCTTATATATATTTTTTTCTTTGTCAAAAGTCTAGTTTAAGACTTTATATAATCGGTGGTGCTATATGTATTAATTAATGTATATATTAATATATCAATTAATATTATGTCATTATTACTAACTCTATATATTATACAAATTATAAATACTTAAAATCTCTAAAATGATGTTATATTATCTATTAGTATACTAGTTAATACATTAAGCCCCCGTTTGGGAAGTAGGTTGGTTTTTTGGCTATGTTAGCCTGGGCTTAAAAGCTTGGTTTGGGAAGAACTTTTTGCCTTTTTGATTTTTTTGAGTTTTTTTGTGAGAGAAGAATGTAATGATTATGGGTTGGATGTGATGTTTTGTTTGTTATGATTAAAATAGCCTATTTTATTTTTTATGACTAAAATAACCAAAAAAGCCCAAACCATAGCTTCCCAAACGAAGCCTTAGTACACATAACATTATTCTTATATAATATATATCAGAACAAATAGGCCCAATGTAATTAGTTCAGGCCAAGTCATATGGGGCCACAAAAAAAGGGGTCAACCTACAATTTTATAAAATTTTGGGTCTAAATTGCAAAGAAAAGTCTTTATATCAGTAATCTCAGTAGATGTTTGAAATTGAGAGCAAAGCGTCTTTCTATTTTTCTTCATCATCTTTAGTAGGGGTGTCTTCAGTGTGGCTCGGTGCGGTTTGAGATAAAAATAGAAATCGTATGGCGGGTAACGGATTGATAAAAGTGTTACTAAAATTTGCTATTTTTCTTATCAAAAATTGACAGTTTAGTTGGCAAATAATGACGGATTTACCTTGACGGTTTTGGCGGATTGACGGTTTATAAAAAATATAATTCAAATTACAAAACTTAAATCAAAGAGTAAAAAAAAGACGAGAGATACCGTGATATTAAGCATCTTGCAAAACTTTCTTCAGATGCAGCAAGTGTAGCAACAACATGATAATATCAACGACTATGCCATCAGTTCATTACAAGCATATGTGGAAGTTACAATAATCAAATATAATACATAAAATTAGGGCTTGTTTGGGGTGTCCTAAAAAAGTACACTTTTTGTCTTTTTAGACTAAAAAAGACAAAAAAAATATATGAAGGTTTGGATTAACTTTTTGGATTTTTTTGAAAAAATATGTATTAAAAAATTATATAAAAAAAGTGTGTAAGAGATGATTGGAGAGGAGTGGGGCCCAGCCGTACCACCGGCTGTACAACCGGCTGAGTGTTATGGAGTTGGAAATGATTGGTTAATTTTTGTATAAAGCATTGGACGGTTTTGTTTGGCCCATGGGGGTCATCACGGGTCCCATTTTAATAATCTGAACCGTTCAATGTGTGTAACTCGTCGAACACTATGTACCTATAAAAAATCAAGTCAATCGGATATCGATAGCTATCTTATCAGTTTTATTTATTTTTCAATCATTAATTATAACACTATCCATTTGTTATATTTAACTGATTTAATCATATAGTTATCGATATCCGATCAATGTATTTTTTGCAGACATATAGTACTCAACGATTTCTACACATTGAACGGTTCAGATTATCAAAATGGGACCCATGATGGCCCCCATGGGACAAACAACGGTGTGTGTAAGAAATACACCCAATCATTTCTTTTGTTTGAAAATGGCGCAGACAGCAGCATGTGTGTACTTTTGGTTTGAAAAAAATTATTATTATTATTATTTTTTTTGGTGAATAGTGATATCTTTTTGAATTTTGGAGTAACTTTTTGACTTTTTGACTTATACAGCTTATGCCAAACCAGCCCTTAATATCATTCTGGGTTTATAATATATTGAAAATGTTTACTGTTGAAAAGTATTTAGATTGAAAAGTGAGCTGATGCAAGTTTGCAACATGGTCAGAAAAAAAAAAAAAATTTGAAAAGTGAATTGGAATCCAACTTTATTTTGAATTACTGACATCTTGAATTTCCCTCAAGCAATAATGTAATACTATATTCTAAGGTATAGAACAATAAACAAACTTAAGTAAAAAAGAATTTTTAGAATCTTATAAAATATGATTTAATAGCGGTGCGGGTCGGTACGGTTTGAAAGAAAAATAAAAACCGGCGAATTGATAAAAGTGTCATTAAAATTTGTCATTTTTCTTACTAAAAACTGACGATTCGATTGACAAATAATAACGAATTTATCTTAACGATACGATTCGATGCGATTTTGACGATTTCGACGATTTTAACGATATTATACACACCCTTAATCTTTAGAACTATGTACGGTGGTGTTAAAATCGTACCGAATCGCATTGGATCGCATCAAATTGTGCATTTTTTCAATTATGTCGGACAGGTTGGGCGGGTGAGAGAGAGTTGCAGAAGTGACGGGTCGGCACGGGTGGCGGTTTGAAAATCCCAACCCGCTTAGCAAATCGATCCGACCCGCCAAGCAATTATGCAATTAAACTTGGCCTTCTGCTATGCTATATACACATCTAGCAACCATTAGATTACATCTACCATACTAAATGTAGATATACTCACACACACAGAATAATTTCTCAATTAAACCTAATTGACCCCAAACCCAAACATCTCACTTCTATCACCGCCGTTTGCCTTTCCGCCGCTGCTGCTCTCCGCCCGCCGCCGC
Organism: Camellia lanceoleosa; assembly: GCA_025200525.1. Taxonomy (NCBI): domain Eukaryota; kingdom Viridiplantae; phylum Streptophyta; class Magnoliopsida; order Ericales; family Theaceae; genus Camellia; species Camellia lanceoleosa. The sequence continues at coordinate 152,548,928 of CM045760.1, read as the reverse complement.
TGCTCTCTGCTCGTCGTCGGTACGTGGCTCTTTGCGCTCTCTCTCTCTCTCTATATATATATATAAATTTATAAATATAACTACTCACAGTTTGGTTTGTATGTATGCTGTATAACTCTCTGTCTCTCTCTATATATATAACTACTCACAGTTTGGTTTGTATGTATGCCATATAATTGCTCTCTGCTTATGTTTTTCATTCATTCATTTTTTTTTTTTAAATTTAAAACCCATATTAATAATTTTATTTATTTATTTTTATTTGTTTGGGATTCACAACTCTTCTCAAAATAACATTCTAATAAATTTCCCATACATTCAATAAATGGAGTAATGTTGAGTTTGATGATTAGATTAACTTTTTGAACTTTTGGATTGTTTGCGGACTTTGATGCTTAGATTTAACTTTTGAGAACTTTTTTCAGAATTATGTTGGATGTTGGATGATGTTTTTTTTTTTAATAGTATTTATTGCCTTGTTAAATTGTTATTGTATAATTTGTTTGGATCGTTGGATTTTTAGTTTACTAGTTTGTTAATGTTTAATATTATATTAGATGAATATTTTAATTTTGACTATTTTAGTTAATTTATAAATTAGATCTTTTTACTCTTTGATTCAAGTTCTGTAATTTGAATTATATTTTTTATAAACCGCCAATCTGCTTGAACCGCCAAGGCAAATATGCCATTATTTGCCAACTGAACTATCGGTTTTTGGTAAGAAAAATGACAATTTCTAATGACACTTTTATCAATCTGTTACCCACTGTACGGTTTCTATTTTTTCCTAAACCGCACTGACCCGCACTGCGCACACCCCTAATCATCTCTACCAACACCAACGCATAAGCAACATTGCGAAGAATCTCTCTGTGGCGATTTAATCTGTGTACTGTGAGTCCTCTTTGTTTCCTTTAACTCATTTTCTTGGAAGAATCTCTGCCCTAAGTTCTATTATTTTTTGTGCCCTAATTTGTGGATTTTTTTGATGGCTCTGTTTTTTTGCAATTTATTTTCCCATTGTGGTTAAGGAGATTTTATCTATTTAGGCCATGTTTGATTACATGATTAATAGTGAGGGGATTAGCAATTATGAGATTAGTGTAGGATTTGAGATTTTTTGTCGGGGGTGAAAGATAGAATGGTAGTATGTTAGTAAAGTTTGGTTACAGCTTAAAAGGGCCGTCATTGATCCATCAGCTTGAACCTGACCTTCCACTCATTGCACCCTAAGGCGTGGCTACATGCCACTTGGCCACTAAGGGCCTCCGCGTGTAGGATTGGTTATCCAGCTGGATTAGTGAAATAAATAATTTGCTCTTATCCAAGTTTGTTTTGCTATGACTACGGAAATATATAATCTCAATTATAAGTTTGTATTGAATTATTAGTTGTAGTATTAAAAATTCGTCAATTTTGTTGAATAGAATGTTCATTAAAATCTAATTCAGATAACAAAAATTGCAACCAAACAATAGACTGTGAATCCAATGGATTAATAATCTCAATTCTATGCTATAATCTGGCCAATCAAACAGGCCTTTAGTGTGTTGAATCAATGTGGGTTTTTATCTATGAATCAATGCTAGTTTTGTTGAGAACTTGATAAACTGGAGACTTGGGTCTATCATTGGATGAGCTTAATGATGGAGCTTTACTTAATTATGTAATATACATACATTGATGTGTGAACCATTTGTTATTATCTGTATGTTATTATCTAGTATATTACATTGACTTATATATATCTCCACCATATATCTGTATATTGAGAATTGACTTTTTTTATGTAGCATTTTGGCTTTTATGAAAAGACATGTAGAAAAGTAGAGAGAATGATTTGACAATTTTTAGTGGCTTTTTGGCTAAAACTCAATTTCCCCAAACAAGGCCTTATTATGTGGGAACCATGTGTTTAAACTGTGTGGAGACTCTATCTATTATCCACCTTTCATGTGTGTGTCTTTCGGTATTAATTTTATCTATAATTTAGTAGGATGAGTTAATGGATACCAAAGGAGACCAGATTTTTATTTTTGGAGTTCTTGTACTGATTTCTTCCCGTTTTAATCTGTGCAAGTGAAGTTTACTTTATAATTCTAGTATTGAATATGCAAGTAAATTTTGTGTGGGTAGTTAAAAAAAAAATTTGTGAGCATTTCCTGTTTTACTCACAAACTTTGCTTTTAAAAAATATATATATAAGAGGACTTCATCTTCAGAGTTCGCCTAGGGCTCCATAAAACTCAGGGCCAGCCTGTGTCCTCTTTCCCATTTGCAGTCTTTTATTGGCTGATAATGTGCACCGGTGAAAAAATTTGTCAATGTTGCTGTCAGTGCAACCACAATAAGCTCAATAAGAGAGGAGAAAAAAACAAAAACATAAAATGTACCTGAATTTCCTGCTGTTGCATGGAGTATGTGTAACAGCATTTTTTGAAGAAAATTACTGTCTTTTCACTCTATTGGGGTTCCATGAATTTAAAAAATGACTTTTTTAGAAGCTAAAAAAGCTAATGTGTTTGAGAAGTTGCTAAAAATGCTCTTTTTTTTTCTTCTTTTTTTTGAGTGAAAAAAGTTAATGTGGTGGCTTTTTGGCCAAAAGATGGTTCTTTTACCATTACCCCAAACGCCCACTAATGATAAGCAGTGTATATCATTGTTCTTTTCCCTTTTTCACAATACCACTTAGAATGGGCCTTGTTTTTATTTGGAGATTGCTATTTGAAACAGGTCATTCCTATTTTCACTGGCCAGGATCCATTAAAAGCCTGTTGCACCCATTAAAAGCCTTTTGCACCATACAAGCTAGAAAGGGACTAAATTTCGAACCACCAGCACAAGCAGCAGGGTGTTTGGCTCAAATTTTTTTTTTCTCACAAGGACATGGCATTGAGGCGTTTTTTTGGGTTTTCTGATGGCGAGCTGATGAGATCAGACGCAAAGCCTTGTTCCAGATTAATGAGGCAAACTGCTGGAATTTTTACTGTTGGTGGAGGATTGGGATTTTGGATTCTCTGTCGTCTGCATTATGGTCTGTTTTACTTTCTTATTTGCTGCACTTTATTTTCTCCTGTCATGTGCGATTTTGTCTCATTTACTTCATATGATCAGATATTATGCATTATTGTATATAATGCTCAATTATTCATGGAGAAATTTTGAAAACCAGTTTTACTTATTATCCTTAGTTGCTTCTTTTTTGTTTATCTTACTGGTTTTTTAATCATGTTTTTGTTGAGGAAAAATAAAGTGAGAAGTCAAAATCTGCCACACTTAGTTTAGCTAGTACTTACCTCAGAAGTAGTATCAATAAGTTATCATATTTATATGTTAATATTGCTTGAGTATTTGTGTGAGTGTTTCCAACACCATTTGTTCCTTAGAGAACAAACTATGGGACTCACACAGCAGAGGATGAAAAGTCAATCTGAATGGACAAGGATTTTAATTGATATGAACAGTTTTACAATCATGATGTGAATGCTATTGAAATGAAAATGATGGATGTAACTGAAGATAAAATTTCTAAAATTATTGGCAATTTGTAGAATATATGGAACTCATGACAGTTTGTTGCCCAAGTTTTTTTGGGCTTCAATAAATAGATGAAAGAAAGTGGTGTTAGTAAAATTTATTAAGCTTGGTACGTGAATCTGGGAGTAACAAGAGACTTTGAAAGTCACATAATAGAGGGATAATAAAGTAATAGAGAGACTTAATTTAGAGATGGAGAACAAGAAATTTAAAGAGAGGTGAAATTAAGAGAATTGGTTCAAGCTCAAAGCAACAACTTTGAAGTTAGTTGATTTGAAGATTTTTGATGTTTTAGAATATTTACCATGTAGTAAAATGATATTGCTAGATTTATATTATAAGGGAATTTTGGAGTCTTTAGGGATATTTTGTTGTTTTGGTTTCCTAATTCTAGAAGGTTGCATACTTAGCCTCTAGGTAACCTCCTTTGTTGGTCTTTGGCGCAGCCATGCTTGTTATCTACTTGGTTGTAAAAGAGTTGTCACCAAATTGCCCTCTAAGAAGTTCTTTAGCTATCGACTATTTTTTTAATCTCCCAAAGTGAACCTTCTGTGCTAGGATATAACTAGGGATGTGAGCTTCCAGTTTTGGAGTATGAATTGAAGCAGAATTTTCTAGTCTATTGTTTGTCGCGTGTTACCAACTTACTGTACACCTCTGTGATTCCAAAAGAAACTAGAGCAAGAAGAGTGATTTTTCTTGCTTTAGAGAGGATGGACATGTCATCTCCTCTCTTTTTTTCACGTTTTATTTTATTTTATTGTACATTTGAGCACAATTATTGCTTATTTTTTTCTTTCTATCAATATACTTGGCCTGTCAATTGAGAATCCTTTATTTCCTTACTGTTGTCAAAAGAAAGCATCCACATTTGTTGGATTTGTGGAGGTTGATCCTGGTTTTGTTTAGTACGGATTGGGTTTTCCAAAGGGATGTGGCAGGGGTAATGTTTGGTTGGTTGGGGTGGTGGTAGATAGGGAAGTGGAGACAAAAGGCATGGTTGCTAGCTCCTTTGTGCTTGGTGTGACTTTTATGGAGGGAATATAGCAGGAGGACCTTTCAATGAGTGGAGAAGCCTCTTTGATAGCTCAAATTTTGGTTTTTGACCATTTTGTATTGTTAGGTTTCAGGCCATGGGTATTAATTCACCTGTGATGTGAGTGTAGTTAAAATTTTCTAATAACTTGCCTTTAAAACTCCCCACTCACCCGAACATAGTGCGCCCCCCCCCCCCAAAAAAAAAAAAAAAAAAAAGAGAGAGGAAAAAAGTAGGGAAAAAAAGAGAGAAAGAAACTGAAAAAAAAAGAGGAAAAAAAATCTCCCTCTTGCTCAAATTCTTTCTAGGGCATGGGTATTAATTCAGTAACCCCTATTTATCTTTATATACATGCTATTTTCTGTTAATTTGAATCATTTTACGTTCTTGAAAGCACTGTCTATTGAACTCGGCTCTTTCTTTAGATAGTCGAATCTGAAGTTTACTAGCTGGTCTGAGTTACTTAATGTTTCTAGTGAACTAATTTTCGTGAGTTTTGTTAATAGCACCGATTGGATTATGGTAATGGAGAAACTCAGATCTGCTCAAATGAAGCTTGCCTGTTGGTCAATTTGACCTTCACTTTCATGTTTAGTCAGTGGAAGAGAGTTTCCCATATACTTAAAAAATAATTTACTAGCCTGCTGCGTAGCATCCCTCTTTCAAAATTCATTATTATTTACTAAATTGCTTTGGTAATTCATTACAACTAGAGTTAAAAGGAATAAGTATAGTTCTGTGTAATTGATTTTAATTCTTTGAAGAGTAATTCATCAATCACCATTGATGTTTTAAGTGAGATACAAGTTTATACTGTTTTCCAGTTATTGAATTTCAAACATAAATATTTCAATTTGTTTCTAGATGAATTTCATGTCGCACATGTTAAGCCCTTTCTTTGATTTGCTGCTGTACCAGCTTTATAAGTTTGACATTTTACTCTATGATTTCTATACTAATGCAGGCCCTAGAATCACAGTTCCGAGGAGCCTTAGATGGGCAGCTTGTGGAGCCGTCTCTGTAAGCTCGACCACTGCTTTATTGGTCTGCCTTTTCAGTCCTGAATGCGAACCCCAGAATATAGCTGCTTATGATAATAAAAAATGATGCTCGATTCTTGTCAAAGTATTGAATTTTCATATATGAAATTACCTCAAGTCCCTCAAGGAGGGTGTGATTCTGATTTCTCAGGTGGACCACCAGGACTATTTCTTGTTATTCATAATCTGTCTTAGCATGTGAAATAGTTTCTTAGCAAAATTGTGACTACTCATTTTACTATTTGTGGCCACGATCTTTTGCCTGGACCTCTTCATTTCTGGTACAAAAATGGAGAGGGTCCAAATCATCTTCGTGTAAATGATGTAATGGCTGTAATTGTTTGATCATTTCAGTTTTCGCTCTCGAGTAGGGCAATTCAGCAAGCAATTTTTCACAAAAAAAAATGTGCATTGTTCCCAGTTGCTTGTTGGTTTGAAAGAAGCATGTGCTTAAATGGAGTTGGAAATTGCTTTTTCAGAATTTAAAATTTTGATGGGTTTGGTAATTGCTAAAAAGGGTTTTTTTCTTGGATCTTTTCAAATTGGCTATTTGATGAGAGATTATCATATTACCCTTATAGTATGGGAAATCCTTGTAGGAACACGATGGAATTTCTGAAAGTATTGAGGATAAAACCATCATTTCACAAATTTGATAAAAAGATTATTTTTTAATGGAGAAGGCATCTCAAACTGATTTATTTGCTTTCGGCTTTTTCAGTAAAAAGAGTTAATTATTTAGTTCTTTCAGAACAGGGCTTTAGAACCTCGAGATTTATTTATATGATTGATGTGCCTTTTGGAAATGGAGGGAATGCCCTGATGAAGTTTACAACAGAAACTCCATAGGGTCACACACATCTTTAAAATGTCAATCTTTGAAATGAGAGTTGTTTCAAAATTTTGGGTATAAATGTCAAATCTTTTATTTATTTGTTTTTTTGGGGGTGAAATGTGAGAATTTTAAAATGTCAATCTTCATTTGTAGAGCCTTGGTAAACAAGTGCCTTTTAATGGCCGAAGCTTATACTGATTTTCTTAGGCACTGGATTTCACAGGGACATTTGCCACTTCTCTTCGGAATTGTCTGAGCTTTGGGCTTCCAAAACCATTTGGCAATGAAAATAGGATTTTATTTATTTATTTATTTATTTATCAAACATGAGGTGGGGATCTCATTCTTTAATCACTAGTTGTTTTAAATTTATTAATGAATTTTTTATGAAGTGGTTTTTTTGAAATAAAATCTTAACTTAAAAATGGTGTTTGAAAAACATTTCTTCAAGAAATAACATGTGTTTAGGGTAAAAATTTAAAGAGTGGTTTCAATTTAGTCGATGGAGTGAAGAGATGCAGTCTGGCTTGTGTATGTCACCAGCCAAAATATTAGGTGCGTGGTTTAACTCTAGCAACCTAAGTTCGGTTTAAAATTTTTAAGGCTTGTACATTTTATGTTTTGAGTCAGTGTGAGTTTAGTAAAAAAGTAAAAAGTTTTGATTACTTTTGGTTTGGTTTGGTTTGGTTTGGACAGAGATATTAAGTAATCAGAATATATATAAAAATATTAGGATACTCAGTTCATAAATTTAATTTTCAGTTTTGGTTGACGTTGAAATACTTTGTCCAAAATGATCAGTTAAAACAAAATGACCAAAATACCCTTCCTTTGTATATCTCCTATACACGGTCCAATTCCTAAACCCTACACAATTGCTCTCTCTCTTCTCACTGTTCGACTGTTTGTCGCCGTCTATCGGTGGTGGCTCTGACGACAACTCCACGTGGTGAGGCACCATTATTGTCTCACCACCGTTGGGCTCACCACTGTTGTCTCACAGGAGAGCTTCCACACCTTTGCCGAGCACCCATCGCGAGCCACCACGCCTCCCAACGAGCTCAGATCGAAGCCAACTATTGTCTTTCCTCCCACCACTACCGTCCTTCTAGATCTGGTCAGATCAAGTTTGTCTTGGTTTAGATTGCAACGATCAGAGCATGATCTGAGCCTAAATGTTACACATTTGACCTGTTAAAATACATTTTATTAATCCATTAATTTGTATTATTTTATAATTTTGTATAATTTTGTGTGTTTTTATATATTTTGAGTGTTTATACATAAATTAATATAAATAATACATTTTAGATATTTTATTATTATATTGCAAAGTGCACAATAACTTACTATGCACTTTACGAAATTTATAACCAAAAGAAAAGAAAAGACAAAGAAAATAAAAAAAAACAAAATAAAAGGAAAGGAACGAGGTGGTGGTGGTTAACCATCTCTAGCAATGGCAACAGGCCGGGACGGGGCCGGGGATCACACTTTCTATCTCCGATCCCCAATGGTGAAAATTTTCTCGTCCCCAGCCCTGATCCCTGATGGCGAACCTATCACTGTCCCCGCCCCTTAACAGGGATTAGGTTTTTCCAACCTTGAAAATTCCTCGACCTAAAAAAAAAAAAAAACCAGAGATCTTCCATAGATCCAAATCTACTACAACAATAACAAGCATCACAATTTTGTGCAAAAACTCTCAAACCAAGCATCACAAGTCCTGTGCAATGATCAAACACATACACTATTTTCTCTAATTCTAGTTTAGAGCCATTTCAACAAACACATACAAAAAATTTATTGAAGATACACAAACTGATGATACCAGATCCTGTGCAATGATCAAACCAAATCCACAAAATTTATTGAAGATACACAAACGGTGGAGGTCCATACCAGATCCACAAATTGTGAGTGAATATTATGGCCTTATAGATACATATGTATATGGAGAGAGAGAGAGAGAGAGAGAGAGAGAGTTGCAGGAAGAGACTGATCTATGGCAACTGAAGAGAGAGAGACACGTTCAGAGATCTTGAGATAGACGGAGGCGCCGAAGAAGATGTCGGAGACAAAGGCTGAGGCAGGAAGTTCAGGCGAGTGTGAGATAGAATGAAGCGGGTAGAGAGAGAGAGAGAGAGAGAGTTGAGATCTGTGACTGTGTGAGCGAAGTGAAGTGTGTGAGAAAAGCCCTAAACATACTATATATATATAGGAACAGTTTGGCTATATTCAGGGCGGCACCGGGGAACTTGTCACCGTCCCCGGCCCGAAAACCGTCAGGAATCTATTTTTCAATACTAGCCCCGACCCTATGGGGGATAATTTTCGGGAAAAACTTGATTTATCGGGACAGAGCGGTTCGGGTCCCCGTCGGGCCGAGTTCAAATTGCCATCTCTAACTATTCTACTGCTCAATTATATATAATATTTTATTTGATTATTATATTATTTATATTATTATGTTTGTTTTATTTATATGTTTTCTTCTATAAAAGAAGAAGAAGAAGAAGATGAAGGAAAGGAGAAGGAGAGGAGGCGGTGGTTTTGGCCAAGGAAGCTAAGGGAAGAAAGAAAGAAAGGGAAAGTAGGAGAGTGTAATGTGTATATATTAGAGTGTGGTAGTTATATGGGTGTCACAAATTAATATTTTTTTCTTAGGATAGGGATGAAACTCTGACCAAATAATTAGGATTTATTATGTTTAGTATTTTTAGTTTTGATTTGATTTGGATAAATTATATAACTTTCAGATATTTTTGTGCAATAAATGTTTCATTCAAATCATGCTATATAATTATTTTCAATGTTGTGTATTAAAATTGTTAGACGAGTCATACCTAGTACGATGGATCGTGCATCAACCTTAGTTTAGTTTAGTGGTGACGGTCCATGCTAAGCGAAGATGATTCGTAGTTTTCTAGTTTTAATATACAAATCTTCTTGACGATATATTTCTAATTAACTTACATCAAATTATCCAAATTAATGATTTTCTGAAAACTAACACAATAATCCTTGATTATAAGGTTAGTGGTGGATTCAAAATCATGAATTTTATTTTATTTTATGCTTAATTAATTTTAGCTTTATTATTTTCAAAATTTATCTTTTTAAATTATTTAAATTATTATTTTTTATCAACACAACTCGATTAACAAACAAACAAAGGAGAGGCAACAAAGTCAAGAAGAGAGAAAGAAAGAGAGGCAGCAGGAAGCAAAAGAAATAAAGGAAAGAAAAGAAAGAAAAGAAAGAAAAAAAGAAAAGAAAGAAGAGAGAGCTGGAGCCTTGACAATCTCAACCACCCCACTTTCTTCTTCAAATAATTTATATAAATATTTATTATTATATTATATTATTATTTATTTGTTTCTTTCTATAGATCTTCTGCTTATAAGAGGAGGCAAAGACCAAGCAAAGAGAAGGGGAGAGAGAGGGAGCTCAGACGAGAGCATAGGGCATCGCCCCAAGGGATGAAGAGAGAAAGAAGGAAAATAAAAAGAAAGGGAAAGTGGGAGAGTTTATTTTGTAAATATTAGAGTGTGAAATAATTTTTCTGTCTTGGGACAGATGTGAGTGTTGATTTTCGACCACACAACCAAATAAGGAACTAAACTGGAGAGCACTGGAAGAATAGATTAAGTCCAATAACTTGCACAAGAAGATGAGAATTCCGCGGTGATTCATTCACCAGGAGACACTCCGACGATCAAGTCAGTAAACACTATCTCTCACAGATAGCAAATAGTGCTTAAACTCACAAGAAAGAACTTACCTTCGTCCCATGAGGGTGCCTTGTTTTTATAATCAACAGTGACCTAATCCCTTTAGAAGCCTCATTTTAATGGACTCAGGCTCAATGCTCATCCTGGACCCTCATCTAGATAGAGATATACTCTTCTTGAGCCTTATCTTTATCCAGACTGAGATCCTCATCTGTTCTAAGACTCTTGTCTTTTATCTGCTTATCTCAAATTTCGGTATCTGCGCAGATAACCTTGGCTTAGCTGAGATCATCTCGGCAGCATGATCAGGCCACGTGGCATCTCGGCTGACATCTCAGCGTCACCTTGGCCACATGTTGTTATTCACAAAATATGTCCCCACAATTGCCTCATAGGTTTTATTACCTCGACAATTTGAGTTGATGGAACCTACATCATTTGTCTACCCTACATGTCGGCTAAAAATTCATTCCTCTTTTTGACTGAGATCATTACTCATCGGCTTCATATAACTAGGACTTAGCTGTCCATTTTACCAAGGATCAGGTATCACGAACCAAATTTTCTGAGAATTTTCTCCGAGGTTGCATCTCTAGCCGAGGTTATTGCCCATTATTTCAAAAATTTCAAGAGTTCTAATTGTGCATGAGCTGTCACGAACATTCTTTCTAACCGTTTTGTCCATGTGTCCCTTTTCCACTGGTCGTACCTGACACGTGCTATCAAATCGCTTTGTTTCTACCCATGCCACCTGACAGGCACGTCGCCCAAGGTACTTTCATTACATTTTGCCGCCTTTTCAATTTTTAACAAAACTCTTTCTCTCTCTCCCCTTGTCTCCTCACTTCTCATTCTCACATTCTCTCTCTCCGCTCGAACCTTTTCTCTCTGAAATCCACCATTTTCATACATTTGAAGCTTTGCAACCGTGCTCCGTTCCACACCTCCGGTGAAGCATTCACATTCATCTGATTTCGGCGAACCTTATTTCGGCGTCCATCCCGTCGACTACATTCTGTGAGTGCTTGATTTCTTTCGTTCTTTATTGTTTCTTCATTATATTCCTTTCTTGAACCTTGTCTTTGAATCTGTATTCATGCTTAACTCTTCTTAGTACATTCGCTCTCGTATCTTTAATCATGTATCTTGCGCTGATTTGTCTGATATTTGTCGTGCTCTTGACTTTCTGTTATGCTTTGGTTTGAATTTTCTTCATGCCTTATACACATCTTCACACACTGGCTCACTTTTTATCCTTATAGTGCTTTGAATTTGCCCATGTGTTCCTGAATCATTGTTTCATACTATTGCACTCGTCATGTTGTAGTTTTTCTATGCCCCTGCTTTGTTTAGACTTTGAATCTTGTTTTATCTGTTTTCTTTGTCTATTTTCCAGATTCTTGTCTTTGATTCCTGTTTATTCCGTATAGATTTCTAGGTTTGGGTTTTGCCTTAGAAACCTTTACAATTTAGGAAAACTACAACAAAATCCTTCCCTAGATCTTCACAAACCCTCACCCTAGTGTTCTCTAGGGTTTAGTCGAGGTCTTCAGACCCGTTTCAACCATTTTTCTCTAAGATCCAGCACAAAATACTTCAAGCAGATATTATGGGTATGTTCAGGTGGAGGGTAGATACCCTGACCAAACTAGGGTACTTTCGTCAAGAGTTCTCCATCACAGTCGACGTTCAAATCAGGTTGGCTGGGAAGGAGGACTCTATCATGTCTGATAAGGACTCTATGCCATTCCCCGTAGTTGCATTCATAGAGTGTGGACTTCGGTTTTCCCTGGACATCATTTTTCAAGAAGTCCTCCATTATTACAAGCTTAACCCCATGTAACTAGCCGTCAACTCATTTAGGGTTATCAACGGCATAATCGAACTGGCATACCGAGAAGATGCTAGGATCACCTTTGCCGATATCCAATATTGTTATACTATGTATGGCCTTAAATCTGCCAGTGGCTACACTTACTACCTCAAGCCTAGATCCACCGCGTTCAAACTTATAGCCGACCTCCCAGACTCTAACAAGGGTGCTGGAGATGACTACTTGATCGTCTCGGGCAACTGGGAGTTTGTGCCTAATGACGATCTTCATCTCTTTCCTCTACGTCGAGCAGTGTTTAAAGAGGATGAGGGTAAGGACTAAATCCAAGCAAAAATCTTATGTTTCTGTCAAGACTTGTCAATTTATTTCTTTAGTCTGCGCTAATGTTTACTGTTCACTCTTGCAGTTCTTCCTCAGCCAACAAAGAGATTTTGGCAGTCCTACATCCCAAGCAGAGATCTAAAGAAGCTCTTGATTTTTCCATTCAAAGATGCAAAGCTCCCCTCCTCTTGAATTATATTCCAACATATCAGTCACCACTACCCGACACTCCACAAAGAAGTTGAACTTTATCATCTGCTTTAACTTCTCTAGTTGCTTCTTCACTTAGGACTGACCAGGCTTCCACTTTAGATCCAGCAGACCTGCTATCAACTTTTGCCCTTCAACTGATTCCTCCATCTTGACGTCAACACCAATGCCGAGCTCCACCAAATGCACCGGCTGGTAGGATTCGGAGCCACAAACGCCGAGAACCTGAGCTATCGGCTTGCGATCCAGCCAACCTACCAATCGCCTTACCTGCAATTCATTTTGGCCCCAGAGTTACTATCGCTGCAACAGTCGACGAGATGGGTCGCAGTCAAGTGTTGGTTAAGGATCTACTAGCCGACCTGCCATGGATTGTTACCGTCCAGTCTAGGGATGGCAATTTGAACTCGGCCCAATGGGGACCTGACCCCCCGTCCCCGATAAGAGTGGTTTTTTCTTGAAAAATATCCCCGACAGGCCGGGGATGGTATTTGAAATTAAATCCCCGATCAGTTTCGGGCCGGGGACGGGGATAGTTTTTACAGCCTCGGATCCGGCCCATCCCCGGCTTCGGCCCCATTTCTTCCAGAAATAAAATTACCATAATACCCCTCCATTCATTCATATATATATAACCCCCATTTTTTAGTAGCCTTCTGATCTGTAAAAGAAAAGTCATATAACTCAAAAAATGTCTCTCTCTCTCTCTCTCTCTCTCTCTTTGAGTCACATAATCCCCGATCAGACTCTCTTTCTTTCTTCTCTCACTCTCTCTCTTCTCCACAGTCGGTGATGGCGTTGCCGTCTCCTTCTTCTCTTCCTCCATCGCCTCTCGCCGCCTCCTCCTCTATCGCCTCCTCCTCTTCCTCCATCACCTCTCGCCGCCTTCTCCTCCGTTGCTTCCTCTTCTTCCAGGCCACCTCCAACTTTCATACTTCGTCGCCTCTCACCTCTTCCTCCCTCCACCATGGTAGATCTAAGCAGATCGCCTTTCGTCGTCGTCTGTGTGTGTGTGTCTCTAACTCGATCTGTCTGTATTTTTTTTTTTGTTGATGATGTTGCCGTTGATAAAAATGATGTTGTTGATGATTTATTGTTGAGAGAGAAAGCTAAACACAGAGAAAGAGAGAGAGTGTTACGGGGATTTTCTAGGGTCGGGGAAACCCGATCCCAGATTAGAAGCGGCGGGCGGTGGAGAAGAGGAGAATCTGGGTTCCATTGGAGATCGGGAGGGACGGGAATTTTAGTAGCCAGATCGGGATTGGGAGGAGTGTGATCCCTAGCCCCAGTTCGGCCCGTTGCCATTTCTAGTCCAATCTTCCCTATCCCAGTCTCAACCCAAGCCCAAGGCAAAAAGGGTGAAGAGTGCTAAGGCCAAAGCCTTTGTCACCCAAATTGACTCAGAGGACACTGTGCCGATCTCAAAGCTGGCTGAGATCGAGAAGAGCACTTCTGCTGCTGAGAAGAGGTCTGCCAAGGTCGAGCCATCCGACAAACGACAATAAAAAAAGCCAAGGTGTTTTCCGAGCTGATGAGCCCTAGGCCCCTGTGATCATTGTTGAGGACTGACTAATGACTGCTGGCGACAGTGCCATCGACAACATTGTGTTCGGTGTCGCTCTCTCCACCGTTGTTCTTCTGCCTACGGATCTAAATCGTATGGTCGAAATCAACGAGTATGAAAACTTTGCTTTGATGATGCAGCATTTTGTCTTGGTAAGTCTCTAACACTTTTACTTTTTGGCTTTTTACCTTAACTTCTTATACTTAGAAATTTTGCTTAGTTGTTCATTTCTTTCTTGCTAGGCCATCCAGTACGCTCACTCTTATGTAGTGAAAGTCGAGGCCCTGAAGAAGGAGTTGGTCACGAAGACCCAAGATGCTGCTAGCTTCCTGGCTTCCTTTGACAACGTCGAGGCCAAGATCAAGGCTCTACTGGATCAGGCTAAGGCTGCCAGACTTGCGCAATCCAAAAGAGCATGCACTACAAACAAAAGGAGATTTCCTTAGAGGTGTTGATCACTCGCATCCGAGTCGAAGAAGAGGCTAGAGGCCAAAATGCATTAATAACATAAGAGGGTAATGACAATTCCACTACAAAGGTAAACTTTGTTTCATTTATATGTTGTCTTCTATTAATTTTTGGCGTGCTCGCTTGTGTCATATTAACAGTATATATATGAGAATCATGAACAGTTTAGGATTAATTCCTAAAGTAAATTTTTTTTTGGAGAAATGTGAAGTTTGTAGTAAAGCAAAAATTACCAAGAGGCATCATAAAAGTGTTGAGAAAAATACCGAATTGCTAGAATTATTTCATACTAATTTGTGTGAGTTTGAAGAAATTTTAACTCGGGGTTGTAACCGATATTTTATCACTTTTATTGATGATTTTTAAAAATACATAAACGTATATTTATTAAAAAATAAAAATGATGCTTTTAAGAAATTTAAAGAATTCCTTCTTGAAGTGAAATATCAATTCGGTAAAAA
Organism: Camellia lanceoleosa; assembly: GCA_025200525.1. Taxonomy (NCBI): domain Eukaryota; kingdom Viridiplantae; phylum Streptophyta; class Magnoliopsida; order Ericales; family Theaceae; genus Camellia; species Camellia lanceoleosa. The sequence continues at coordinate 152,533,885 of CM045760.1, read as the reverse complement.
GATTAAGAGCATCAAAAGTGATAGAGGCCGGGAGTATGAATCACTAGGATTCAATTATTTTGTTCACTCATTGAGAATTATTCATGAGACTACTCCACCATATTCACCTTCATTTAATGGCATAGCTGAAAGAAAAAAATAGAACGTTAATTGACTTGACGAATGCTATACTTATTGATTCAGGTACTCCTTCAAATCTTTGGGGTGAGGCTATTTTGACAGCTTGCCATGTGATAAATAGAGTGCCATACAAAAAGACTAAAATTGTACCTTATGAGTTGTGGCAGGGGCATAAACCAAATCTAGGTTATTTGAGGGTTTGGGGTTGTTTAGCTTTTGTAAGGCTTACAGATCTTAAACGACCTAAATTGGGTGAACGAGCTATCACTTGTGCTTTTCTTGGGTATGCGTTGCATAGTACAACTTATAGATTTTTTGATATGGAAAATAATATTATTTTTGAATCAGGTGATGCTATTTTTCATGAAAATAAATTTCCTTTCAACTCTAGAAATAATGGGGGTCAAATAATTTCTGAAAATATTTTTTCCATGCCTAGCTCTTCTACTCTATCTTAAGTTTTTCAAGAACAAGAAAATTTTCAAATCCAACCAAGAAGGAGTAAACAAGCTAGAGTTGAAAAAGATTTTGGCCTTGACTATAATCTTTACAATGTGAAAGAAATTCCTCTTACGGTGCAAGAAGCTTTATCATCACCTGATGTTATTTTCTAGAGAGAGATTGTAAATGATGAGATAGATTCACTATTTTCAAATAAAACATAGAAGCTAGTGGATTTACCTCCAGGTTGTAAAACTATTGGGTGTAAATGGGTCCTTTGTAAAGAACTTAAACCGAATGGAACTATAGATAAATATCAAGCGAGGCTTATCGCTAAAGGTTTTAAGCAACAAGTTGATCTTGATTTCTTTGATACTTTTTCTCTGGTTACTAGAGTTACATCCATTAGACTGTTGATAGCAGTAGCTGAAATTCATGATTTAAAAATTCATCAAATGGATATGAAAATAACATTTTTAAATGGGATTTTTGGTGAAAAGCCCCTTCTATGAGGGCTTTTTTGTGTTAAGCCCACCAAATAAAATAATAGTTTCAAAAGTCCCTCAAAAAAAAAAAAAATGATAGAAAGGTTGAAATGCCTTTCCATATAATCCAAAACCCTCGCTGAACCATTTCTTTTCTTTTTCTATCTCTACATTACTGGTATCCTCTCTCTTCCTTTTATTTTCTCTCTTTCTAAGCTCTAAACCCTTTTGATCTCCATTTTCGATCCATCTCACAAAATCGAAATCTTGAAATCGTGCATTGAAATCCATCACCATCTCATATTTGATGCCTATGAACTCATGTTTGAGATCAATAATTTCAGATTTGAGATAAAATGATCTTATATATGTCAAAAAAAATAATAAATTGATATATTACAATAAAAAATCGAGAGTTTTTTGTTTGTTTGTTTGTTCATAGATTTAAAGTAAAATTTGACTATAATTCATTTATCGAGTATGTACTTTGTTTTCGTAACAGTAAAATTTTACTCTGGTTAATGAAAAATAAAGTTTATTCTCTTATGCATAGACAAACATTCAACAACACAATAAAATTTTACTTTAAGATTCAGAGTAAATTTTACTCTGAAATGCAGTAAAATTTATTAGAAAACAAATCAGAAACTACATAGACAAACGTTCAACAACACAGTAAAATGTTACTTTCAATTCAGAGTAAATTTTACTCTGAAATACAGTAAAATTTTACTTTGAAATAAAATAAAATTTTACTCTGAAGATTCAGAGTAAATTTTACCAGAAAACAAATCAGAAACTGCATAGACAAACATTCAACAACACAGTAAAATTTTACTTTCAATTCAGAGAAAATTTTATGCAGATACACATCCTGCCGCTGATATCTATGTGGGTTCAGAAGATGTGTCAAAATCCGTCTGTGGACGTAGGAAGAGTGACACAATTTCCTAATTATCATAATTGTATAATTATTACTATTCCAAAATAAATAATTTGTTCCAAGTTCTGTCCTGTTGTGTATTATATTGGATTACTGGGCCGCGTTGATCCATTCTAGTGTCCACTTCTTTCATAGTGTTGATGGGCCTATGTATAATGGGCCTATGAAAATCATATATATCATAAGAGAATGTGATGATCAATTACAGGCCCGCTTTACGTTTCTAGTTACATGCCCAGTAGACATCACATATTTTGGAAACGCATATGCTGCCGCAGATAAGAAACTGGAAACGTAAAGCAGGCCTGTAATTGATCATCCGCTCGTAATCGTGTGTCCCGTATTTCGACTTCGACGCGACCGGTAGAATTAAATGGACACTGTGGCCTATAGCTTAGCTTGCATTTCTCAATTATCATTGACTTGAATGTGAGCTTCTACCACATCGCATCGCCTATCTTTGGATTTGTTATTAGTATGTTGGAAACCGGTAAGTTTGATGTTGCGTCTATGATTTCGGTTTCCAATTCGCCCTCATCATTCTCGTGAAGGTTATTTGTAAGATTCGCTTGTTGTATTTCTTTTGACATTATGATAGCGCAGCGGTCTGTTAGAATTGTCAGATACACAATTGTTTTATGGGGTATGAATGGCTAATGCATATTCTTATATATCCCAGTTGATAGAGTTGGGAGAATAATTAATTTAAAACGGCGTCGTATTGAGGCCATAACTCACTCTCAATGACGTCACTAACTCTCTCGGATGACGCAAGTCACTCTCTAAAAACTTTACTGGTATAAGAGAGTGAGGGAGTGACTTATATATGATCCTAGAAGCGTCCCTATAATATTACTGGGACACTTCCCCCCGCGCCACGTGTCGTCCCCTGATTGGTGCTCTCTTCCGCATTTTGTGGCGTGTTGTCGCTAGGGGCTCCGCTTTGCTCCACGCCCAGATCTACGGTCAGGATTAAAACATTTAAAAAGGCAAGCACAAGCGGAAATTTTGAATTTAAACGGTGGGCCCATTTGGTGCCGTGTTGATGCATCCTGTACCATTTGTTAATATCAGTCGTAAATAATTTGTAATTACTTGTAGCCATTTATTTTAATTGTTCTTCCAAATAATATACTGTTTATGTTGACCCATGTCACGGTCAACAATTTATGCCTATAAAATAAAATTGATATGATCCATTTCATTGTTAGAGTTTCAACATCGATTATGGCTACTACGTTTCGATTTTCGCAACGTCGTCCATACACTCCTAGAACAAAATTAAGTTTTAGTCGCCGGTGGACCACATCCAGTAGATCTGGTGTTTCAGGACGACGTTATTTTAAGCGAAAATGGAGTTATTCAAAAAAAAAAATGATTCACGTCTCAATCGTTTTGTGATTCTATCTGGAGGATTGACGATTTTCGCCCATTTGATGAGCCTCATTTTTTCCATTTTGACTTGCCCGATGTTGGTACTGAAAAGGATGAACGACTTGGGCGAAAATTAAAGCTTCTAGGACTGTACGTACAGGGTGTAGTTTTACACCAAACTGGTGGGCTCTCTGAGGTTGCCGCCAATACGCCTGGTTTGGAAAGCGACATGCGTGATGCTCCTACTCAAATTGTGGATTTCGATACATCTGGTATATTTGACAACGGACAATGTGAATTTGTCGTTGTGTTGGATTGCTTTCCTAATCCTGCCTATACGCCTAAGTTTGAAGATGTTTTCCAGTGGTCCAGTGGTGACCCACGAACCGGTTGTATGGTCAGGGGCACTGAAATAGATCGTTTTGTTGTATTGTGGCGTGTTCCCGTTTCAATGCCGCCGCAAACTAATGAATATGCAGCCATTAGCCGTCAAGGCGTTAAAACATTTATCAACATGGGAAACAATATTGTATCCGAATTCTGGGATAGCGGTGGAATGTTGACTGGCGCGTATAATAATATTGTAAAAAACGCAATTATTTGTTATTTTGTGTGGGGATGTCGCACAAAATCGTTTGTAAGGGCGCATTTGAATTGCAGATTGAAATATTGTTACTAGTAAAATAATTGCAGGTTGAAAAATTCATATTAATACAATTATTGATTACAATTTATTTTACATTGGCCTCCGTTGTACATTTGCTTTCTGGGTTGATGTGGATCCTTTCACTGCGGCCTTTACAGCTTTTGCTACTAATTTAGACACCTCATCCGTAGTGAGTCTTGATGATTCGGAGTTATTGGATCCGACCTCACTTACTGATGGGCTTATGTCAACTGGGCCGCTAGGCTGATTATTTGGCCCAGTGTTGATTATTGATGGGCCGCGGGTCGGCAAAATTATGTCGTACCGACTGAATAATTCAGGCCCATCCCGAATTGAACTTGTTGACACTCGTGCCGCCATTATCCTTTGGGCCGAAGAACCATATTGGCCCATTGGTGCTAACAATGTCATTGTGGATCGAAAACGTGATTCGGAATTACAGCGTGTTAGTCTTGCCTTCGCCACTTTGCGCTCCACGTACCAAATATCCACGTGGTTGTTGTTGAATACTTTGGACAAAACAGTTATTAATGGCGGCCGATAAGCAATTTCATTTGGGAATGACGATGTTTGGAAAGCCAATGTGGCTTTCATTTTGCAATATTTCGCAACGGTAAAATTTTACTCTGGTTAATGAAAAATAAAGTTTATTCTCTTATGCATAGACAAACATTCAACAACACAATAAAATTTTACTTTAAGATTCAGAGTAAATTTTACTCTGAAATACAGTAAAATTTACTAGAAAACAAATCAGAAACTGCATAGACAAACGTTCAACAACACTTTAAAATGTTACTTTCAATTCAGAGTAAATTCCACTTTGAAATACAGTAACATTTTACTCTAAAATAAAGTAAAATTTTACTTGAAGATGCAGAGTAAATTTTACTTTGAAGATTCAGAGTAAATTTTACCAGAAAACAAATCAGAAACTGCATAGACAAACATTCAACAACATAGTAAAATTTTAATTTCAATTCAAAGTAAATTTTACTCTAAAATACAGTAAAATTTTACTCTGAAATAAAGTAAAATTTTACTTGCATGTTAAGAAAACAAAACAGATAACACCAGAGTAAAATTTTACTCTCATTTTATCAAATAAAAATAAAGCACATACCAGAGTAAAATTTTACTCTCATTCTGTCAAACAAAAACAGAGCACAAACTAGAGTAAAATTTTACTCTCATTCTGTCAAACAAAAATAGAGCACAAACCAGAGTAAAATTTTACTTTCATTATGTCAAACAAAAATAGAGCACACACTTGATTAAACTCGGCAAATCAACAAAAACAAATCAAAAATAACAACTGATTTATACAACTTTGCAACGTAATCTCTCATTTAATTGAGAGTGTTGATCTTGGATGGCGAGATCGTATATTGTTGACCGAGGGTGAGATCGTCGGCGGTGAGATCTTCAGACTTTGAGATCGTCTTCATGGATTTCGCAGTTTATCTTCACTTTGCAGATCGTTTTCAAGATCGGTGTATGCATGAGCTGAGATTGTTTAAATATATGATATATATATAGATATATATGAGGGCAATATGGTCACAAATTTTTTTTTTTATAGAATGTCCTTATTGAGCTGGACTTCTCTTACTTAGGTGCTTTTTGAAGGAGAATTCATTGAGTTGTCCTTTATCTTAAAAAAAGGTAAAAAAAAAAAGGGGTTTCACCAAAAATCCCTTTTTAAATGGAGATCTAGATGAGGAGATTTACATGGACTAACTTGAGGGCTTTGTGGAGCCTGACCAAGAAAGCAAGGTGTGTAAGCTAACTAAATCCCTTCTTGGTTTAAAACAAGTTACTAAATAGTGGCATGAGAAATTTGATTCCTGGATGCTTGAGAATGGCTATAAGACTAATGAATGTAATAAGTGCATATATTATAAAACTTGTGAGAATGCACATGTGATTATTAGCCTATATGTGGATGATCTATTTATCTTTGGCTCTAATTTGCATATTATAAATGAGACTAAAAATATGCTTAATACCCACTTTAATACGAAAGATCATGGTGAAGCCAATTTTATTTTGGGAATTAAAATTACCAAGACTAATGATGGCATTTTTTTTGGATCAATCGCATTATGTTGAGAAAATTTTAAAGAAATATAATTTTCTAAGCTGTAAACATGTTACTCTTTTTGATGCAAGCATACATTTATCTGTTGTAACAAATGAAAAAGAAGTGATTAATTAAAAGGAATATGCTAGTATAATTGGTAGTTTGAGATATGCTACTGACTATACTACAACTTTCATTGCATATGCTGTTGGAGTACTTACCAGATTTACTAGCAAACCAAGTCGATATCATTGGCTAGCCATGGGAAGAATTATGAGATATTTATCTGGTACCAAAAATTATGGTTTGTTTTATAACAAGTATCCTGCGGTACTTGAGGGATATAGTGATGTCGATTGGAACACTTTGTCAGGTGATTCTTTCTCTACCTCAGGTTTTATTTTTGCCTTGGGTAGTAGTGCTATATGTTGGAAATCTAAAAAACAGACTATAATTGCTAATTTTACAATGGAAGCTGAGCTTATAATGTTAGCTTCAACATGTGAGGAAGCGAATTGGTTAAGAGATTTGTTACATGAAATCCCTTTTTGGGAAAAACCAATTTCTCATGTGTTAATTCGTTGTGATAGCACTGCTGCTATTGGTAGAGTGAACAACCATTTTTATAACGCTAAATCCAGACCTATTCGAAGGAAACACAGTAATGTGAGATCCTCTTTGAGTAATGGCATCATAACTATGAATTATGTAAAATCTTGTGATAATCTTGCAGATCCGTTAACCAAGGCCTTGGCAAGAGATAGGGTTTGGAATACATTGAGGGAGTTCGGTTTGAATCCTATAAAATCATAAACCATGTATGAGGACACCCAACCCGGGGACTAGAGATCCTGTAACTAGGTTCAATGAGAAGAACGAATCATATGGTGGTTGTAAAAAATGCACTCTGTAATATTTTGTTGTTCATCCCTATGATGTAAGTGCATATGTCTTGTAATGTTGGAGGGTTGAGTTTTTATACTCTTAATGAAATTCTATAGCTCTTGTTGAGTGGGGTGTGTAAATTACAGGAACATCCTTGATAGATTTCACCTATGTGAGCATGAAAGTGGGATTGCTTTCTATGAGAACAAGGCTTATTATCAAATATGCTCATGAAAATTGGGATTAGCACAAGACCGTAATGTGCTAGCTATTAAAAGCTCATGTCAACACCTAGATTATTATGTGTGAGCAGTAATACTTTATTTCTCCTAAGTAGTTATAGTTCAAGTTTGAGACCACTACTGACTCTGGAGTAGAGGTTGTTGTTTTACTAATGAAGGTTCAATGTAGAGCACACCTTCATGATGTATACTAGTCTATCTTTGTTTGGTAATCTCTCTTGTCCTTGTTGATATTAAAATGAGTGAGGGATTGTTGGACCATTTTAATATTTTTTATTTATTTATTTATTTTTATTTTTTAATTTGACATTTTGTCTTGTTCATGTATCTTATTTTGTTTTGTCCATGAATCTCATTTTGTTTGGTAAATGGAGATTCATTGTTTTTTAGTGACCTTTCGTTTTGTTCATGAATTGGAAGGTCATGGGGTTGGTGGTGAGTTAATGGTCATTATTTTTTGGTGTAATTTGTAAAGTCTTAGTGGCCTATAAATAGTTTCCTATCTACTCTTTTCTACACTAATTATTTTTCTATACTTGAGAGATTACTAGACAAAGAAGGGTGTTTTTTCTTGGTGGAGCTTTGGGTTCACCATCTTGTGCAGAGTTGGCATGAACCATACGACAAGTGGTCGGACTGTTATATCTTGGAAGGGACAAGTCATAATTTAGTGATTGCTGCATCGGTATTTGGGTACCGCAATAGGCTTGATCTCCTTATAGAAAATGAGATATCCGTGCCTCAGCCTGATCTATTTATATCTCATTTTCTTTGCATTATTTATCAATAAAATATAATTTTTTTTAGTATTTTCACCAACACATACCATTGAAAAGATGTACCATATGCACCATATGTACCCTTAGTTATGACCAATTTTTTTCTTTAGTTATGACTCATATTGTGTTTGGTTATGATATAATATATATATATATATTTATAGTTATAACTCATAAAATATGAAGTTATATAATTTTCTTCTTTAATTACGAGGTGTATATGGTACACACACTTTGAGGGGTGTGCCATAGTGTTTTCCTAAATAAAATCTAGAGAATTTAAACCAACCAAGCTTTTCAAGTTCGAGTCATATTTGACCAATTAAAAGCTCGTATGAGATTGTCATGTAAATTAATTAAATTTGAATACAATTTTATGCTCATTTTTAAGTTAAGATTGAACAACCAACTACTCAACTTAATAAGCTTATGTGCATTATAAAAAATCAAACTACTCGAAAACTTGACTCATGTTCGGTTCGTTAAATGTTCGTTCAAAATTGGCTCATTACATAAAAAGCCAAGCTTAAATAACTTACTACATAACCCATTTTCAGCCATACTAAGATCTTCTTCTTTGTTCTGATAGCCATGTATGGCAGTGACATATAATGAAGTCTTCAACATGTGTTCTCATTCACATTTAGCTGAATAGATTACATGGTATATACATGAAGTATAGAGAGGAAATTATTAAGACTCTAGCCAACTAGATTAGTCCTTTTGATTGGGCTCCATCTTCAATTAATTCAAATTGCTTTAAACTGCTTTGATAAAGAAAAAAATCACGATGGCAAAGGAAGAACATGCCTGGTCTCACCTGATATACAAATAAATCATGATCAATGACATTTAGAGTGGGAAGGTAGGCATCTTGTTGGGTACCCTTCTTTTCTTGCTCATACACAACATGAACGCCAAACTCTTTTAGATAAAAAGTTGACCACAAAAACACTGAAACATCCACTTCATCGCCACATTCCAACTGATTCCCCATGTTCCAGTGGCTTAACTACATCATGTCTTCATTTTCTTCTGGAATGCCTACGAATGTTGGGATATAGCTCCACTTCAAATCCTTAGTCTTGTTGTTGGTTTTAATAGAAAACTCATTCTAGGACTTATTTCTTGGATCATTGTGCTTTCTTTCAGCACGTGCATACACAAAACAAACATTCAAGCCTTGGATCTTGAGATTTGGAAATAAAGGCACATTAAAACAAATTGAGAACCCTGTACTCTTATTGTTGAACCACCTTGGAACCTCACTTCCTGGAAGAAAAGTGGTGAACATATTAAATTCATACAGTCCCTACACCATGAAGGTCAAATTAATTAGAACTTACATGTGCGTGCACACGTTTGCAGGTGTGCGTGTTAAAGTGATTTCAAAGAATCAAAAATATCTTCATTATCACAAACAGAATATCAGTACACCTTTTATACATGTAAGTGTAACTACCTAACTCAACTATAGTTCTAACTAACTCTCTTAACTAACTAACAACAGATTCTATTATAACTATGGTTTAAGTAAATGCTTACTGCACTGCTTTCCCTCTAAGTCTGATTGTGCCTTTGACTGGGACTTACATATCTCATTATCCCCCTGCAAGCTGATGGGAGGAGGTCGAACCAGAAGCTGATGTTGTAAGAATTGAAACCGACTAACAGACAAGGGCTTGGTAAGAATGTCAGCAACTTGGTTAGAAGTAGAAACATAACGAATGAACAATTTCTGGGCAGCAACTCTTTCACGGACATAATGATAGTCCATTTGAATATGCTTTGAGCGAGCATGGAAGACAGGGTTGCTGGACAAAGAGATAGCCAAAAGATTGTCACACCATAAAGTGGGAGGAAGAAGAAAAACATGTAGATTAGAGAGAAACATAGTCAACCAACTTAGTTCAGCAGCAGTTTGAGAGATGCTTCTGCTTCTGAAGAGAGGGGTGACACTATCTGAGATGCCAATCAGGCGAAGAGGACAGTGTAGGACTACGGAAACAATGAAAAGAAGATGAAGACGGCACAGAAAAATGATATAGACCATTAGTATGATGGCCTTGAAACAGCAGGTGCTTAGTGACTTTGTCCTGGATAACAAAGGAATGGTCATCAAAGGTAATAGTGCAATTGTTATCAGCAGCTAATTTTTGGACAGAAATTAGATTAGAAGAGATAGAAGGAACATGAAGAATATTATGAAGTTTAAGAGTAGTAGGAGTGGAAAGCAAACCAGTGCCAATATGGTGAATAGGCAATTGATTGCCATCAGCAATAGTAACATAATCCTCACCCTCATAAGGTTAACAGAGAGAAAGATTGTTGAGATTATTAGTGAGATGGTTAGTAGCCCAAGAATCAAGGTACCAATTTGCATTGATGGTGTCAGATGAAGAAGAGGCAACATAAGCTTTAGGAGAACTACTTCTTGGAGCAGATAAAGAGGATTGGAAACTGTGATCCATTCTGTACTAGTAGTCAAGAACTGTCTGATTAGCTTTGCCACAAATCTGACAAAGGATTAAACCAGTAGGAGGTGTGTGAGGAAAAATAGGCACAGAAGAATTAGAAGTAGAGGTAGAATTAGAATTTGGTGTGAAAGATCTGTTTCCACCACTACTTTGGCTTCGATTTCCCTTAAAAAACCGACCTCTTTTGTAACCTCTATAAGAGCCACCACGATAACTACCTCTATCAGACTTAGGCACATCAGCAAAACTAGAGTGTTTGGTAGACGATTCAACATGAACAGCTTCGGAGTAGAGCAATGAGCAAAGACAATCAATAGAAATAGACTCAGCTCGTGCGCGAATGGTAGTCTTGAAGGCGTTGTATTCGTCTGGCAGACCATTCAGGATGATAAGCACTAGATCTTCATCATCAATTGGAGAGGAGGCTAGACTTAACTGATCTGATAATGCTTTCACTTGACCTAGATAATTCTCTATAGAATGCCCTTTCTTGGATAGATGGTTCAATTGATTCTTGAGCTTATGAATATGAGGCCGAGAAAGAGAAGTAAAACATTTTTCCAGTGAGAACCATACCTCAAAACTTGATTTGCAAGAGCAAATTGATGTGTAGATTGTTGGAGACAAAGTTGGAGTGATGCAACTTAACAAATGTGCATCAATAGTTAACCATTGTTGATATTGTGGATTCACAACCTCCTTATTCGAAGAATCAAAGATGATCGATGGAGGACATGTCAAAGAACCATCAACATAGCAGAGAAGCTTCGTTGGAGCTCAAAATTGCTCTGATACCATAAAGCGATTTCAAAGAATAAAAAATATCTTCATTATCACAAACAGAATATCGGTACACCTTTTATACATGTAAATGTAACTACCTAACTCAACTATAGTTCCAACTGTCTTAACTAACTAACAACATATTCTATTATAACTATAACAATGTTACAGACCATTAAATTCCTACTACTAACACCACCACCATTAAATTCCTACTACTAACACCACCACTAATAATGTAGAAAGCAAAAAAAAAAAAAAAAAAAAAAAAAACTAAGACACAAAATACATATGGCAGTGGGTCCCACCCACTGCCACATAATTAGAGCAATCACTAATTAGTGGTCTGCATCATTTTTCTTATAACTATGGTTTAAGTAACAACAATGCTAGAGAGCTCTAAAAAGGCACCTCTAAACCCACCTCTAATGAGGTGGCAAGGGAAAAAAAAAAAAAAAAAAAAAATCAAGAGACATGATTGGCTGTGGCAGTGAGGGACCCACTGCCACATCACTAGTGGTACCTCTAAATTAGAGGTCCAAGCATTTTTGTTTAAGTAAATGCTGACTGAACTGCTTTCCCTCTAAGTTTGACTGTGCCTTTGACTGGGACTTACATATCTCATTACGTGTATGTGTGTGTATGTGAGAGAGAGAGAGAGAGAGAGAGAGAGCACTACCTGGAGGGGAAGTTTCCTTTTTGACATTGTCATATTATGTAGAAGTTCGACCTTGACTTTTCCTATGACTTCCAAGTTGCACAAGCCCAATTTGTTCATCATTTGTGTGTCGATGTTTACAATGGGCACTAACTTGAATAATCCCCGAACTTCAGCGAGTTTGTCACAAAAATTTAAGATCATACCCAATGAACTCAACATATTTGGTAGGTTTGTTATTATTTCCAACGACCTGCACTCGAATAGATCCAAGTCATTTAAACTCATTGGAAGTTCAAGGAGGGATTAAAGTCTTGAGCAACTAACTAAAGCAAGTGACTGGAGAAGAGTAAGACATTTGATGCTATCTGGTATGCTACATATTGGATTCTCACTCAGATTCAGGTCCTGCAACAAGGACATGCCACCAATTATCCCTTGGAATACCATCATTCGACAGGTTATACTGTGCAAGAGTTAAACTTACTAAGGAGCGTGAAAAAGAACCCAACGAAAAGCTGATGGGATTTGGACACCTCCTCGATCTCAAAATCCTTGACAAGAAGAGTGAGCTCCATAATTTCTTATCACCATTGGTTGATACTGATGGATATATATTAGTTTTGTCTGCATTGAATGCCGTCAAAGATTCCAAGTTTCCCAACTCTGTAGAAAACTGGTTGAGCTTTGAGCAACCAGAGAGGATGAGTTCTTTAAGGGCTTTCAGGTGACCAATTTGTTGTGGAAGCTTTCTAAGACTTTTGCAGTCTTCTAGATTCAACAAAATAAGTCCCCTCAATTCTCTAATGGATTCATGGGCCTCAATCAGCTTTGTGCAATCTTCAAGAATTAGTCTCTCCAAATTAAGGATGTTTGAGAAGTCGGGGGTATTGGTTAGCTGGTGGGAATGGCTGAGGTTGGGGATTTTCAGTGATTTGAGCAAGAAAATCTATGAATATTCATATTCATGTCATGCCATTTGTCCATTTTTGGTTAGCTGGTGGGAATGGCTGAGGTTGGGGATTTTCAGTGATTTGAGCAAGAAAATCTATGAATATTCATATTCATGTCATGCCATTTGTCCATTTTTGGTTAGCTGGTGGGAATGGCTGAGGTTGGGGATTTTCAGTGATTTGAGCAAGAAAATCTATGAATATTCATATTCATGTCATGCCATTTGTCCATTTTTCTTCACGCACAAAATATGTAGTATTATAGATTCATTATATGGCATATATCAAGATAAACAATTATTATATGTCATATATATAAATATTCAATTCAAAGAAAATCTAAAAGAGGAGAATGTGTATAAATTTACCTTGTTTTTATTTTATATTGAATTTCAAGTTATATTCAAACTTGTAATGTGTTTGATGTGTCTAAGCAATAGACACGTGTTCCCAAGTGTCTGCTGCGTGTTCAAGATTATAAATTTTTTATTTAAAAAAGTAGAACATTTTTGGATGTGTGCCTGATAAGTATTTAAAGAGTGTCGTTTCATGATGGTGTTTGACATGACACACCACCTCGTTAGAAGTGTCCATGCTTCTTGGTAATTTTTTTCTAGGAAATGTCATAGAAAGCAGTGATACAATGTGGACCCTGTCCAAGATGAATGTAGTGCACTATAACATTTTTTTTATAAAAGATATCTATGCAGTGGCGGAGCCAAGAAATTAAATTAGATGGAACACTTATTAATTATAATATTAAAAAATTTTACAAAAATATTTCACATAAATTTTTACAATTGACTTCAAGAAACATTATATATATATTATTACAATAATATATATATTTCAAGAAACATAATATATATATATATATTATTTGTAATAAGTATATCATGAACAATAAAAAAAACTAAAAAAAAAAACAAGAGTTGTGGATATAAGTTTTAAAATAAATTATATAATGATAAAGTAATTTTTTATACAAAATTTTAGTAAAAATTCAATATAATAGTAATACAACGTCATCATTGACATATGATATTATCAACCAATAGTAAATAAACATATAGAGGATGAGCCCCAAATGTAAAATATTACTAACAATTCAATAAATTCCATATCTTTATTGAGAATAATAATAATTGTATATCAATAATGATAAACATCACCATTGTATTGAAATTTTCATAAAAATAATATTGACTTGTCGTAATATCTTTATTTTTAATAAAAAAAACAACCATTATTATTCTCATAATTTTAAAAATGTCATTAATATTTCACTCTAAATAATATTTTATAATTTTTTTTATTTAAAATATTTTCTTTATGTGTGAAAAAAAAAAAAAAAATTCAAAACCCAAGGGGGACACGTGACCCCCCGGCTCCACTGTGGCTCTGCCACTGTATGTATGGAGCATTCTTAAAAGAACAAAAAAAAATAAAAATAACTGTGTTGTACCTTTTTCCCTCTCCAAACCCTTTCCAATATGCCATAGCACATGTCAAGTGCTACCAAGCTCTCCAAAGGAAACTCACTGGGTATATATTTTGAAGGGTAACCATGCCAACAAAACCATCTCAATTTCTTGGGAAACATCTCATGCTGTTCAGTGAGTTGTACATTATTGAGTTGCAGTAGTCTCAATTTGCACATTCTTGAAAATGCATCAGTTTGTATGGCTACGTCTTTTGATGTGGCAAATGACTATAAAGCTAGAATATATGGGAAGGTGAGATAAGAAGCTTAGACGTTGTCGCTTTGGTGGATGACCTTCATAAAGCATTGTTGACATGTCTAGAAAATCACCAGAATTGTGTCTTTTTTCATTATTTACCCCCCAGGACGAGTTATCTTGGTTTGATGCATGAATGTTGAGGATGAGACCTTCAATTGTTTTGTTCCCCTAACAAAAATAAAGGACCATGTAAGTATGCACACCAACATAGGAACATACAAGCAAATAAATAGCATATAATTCTTACACTTTTGTTCACCAATACATTGAAGGCAACTTTGTGATGCCACAGTCTGCTTCTTTTCTCGGGTTCGTCAGGTGACTCTTGTCGTATTACTTCTCGTGCCATGGCTTGAAGCAACTGATATGACGTTAGCTTGTTATTTTCATCAATTTTTAAGAGGCATTTATCAATGAAATTGTCAATCCCTACTCTTGTGGGAAAATCACACCCATTTAGTATTGTAATAATGAAGTCTTTGTCTTTTCTAACAAAGAAACAAGCAATATCTAGGAATAGATTTCTGTCATGGTCATCAAAAGAGTAATAACTTATTTTAAGTTTTTCAAGGATCTGGCTATCAAAAATTGCTTCCAATTTCTTTAAAGCACTTTCCCACACATCTACATTTCTGTTGTATAACAAAGAGCCCAAAACTTGAAGAGCTAAAGGCAGCCCTTCGCAGTACTGTACAACTTCTTTTGAGTGCTCCACGTAACGTTCAATGGGATGGTCTTGTTGAAAGGCATGCAAACTGAAGAGCTCAAGTGATTCATCATCATTTAACTCCTTAAACCTATGTACCTTATGCAGTTTTTGTACCGTCAACAATTGCTCACGTCTAGTTGTTATGATAATTTTACTTCCCGGATAAAACCAATCTTGCATCATGAGTACCGCATTTAATTACTCCACTTGATCCACATTATCAAGCATAAGAAAAACTCTTTTGCAGCATATAGCATCTTTGATCTTAATAATCCCTTCATCAATAGTCGAATTTTTTTCTGGTTTCCTTTCGAATATCCTGAACTAGGTTTCTTTGCAAATAAACTAAGCCATTGTGTTGTTCTAATATTTCCTTAATATTTGCAAGAAAACTGCTACCATCAAATTTGTTGAAGTTTAGATTGTAAACTATTTTGGCAGAGGTTGTCTTCCCTATCCCACCCATGCTACATATCATCACTATGTCAACATTAGTTGATTGTTGGAACAATCTTCTGTATAAATAAAATAACGTGAAATAAATTCAAACAAAATAAATAAATTATATACCGGATTTATTTATCGAACCGAATTAAAAAATTAAGACTAAGTCGAGTGTTATCTCCCAGATACAATGATCTTCACAAATTTATAAATAAATTCTGTTCGGCTAAACCAAACTCGTGGATCTACTGTTCGGTAAACCAAACTGTGATCTCTATACTTTAATTTATTCTAAAACTAAATATGAAGAATAAATGCACTCAAGAAAAAATTGGACAACAATGAGACAAAAATATCAGACTATATTTCGGACTGCAAAATCAGATTACACGGACTGAATTTTTCCCGGGGTCAAGAATGCTGGATTAAAGGCTATATATATAGGCAACCAAACTTAGCCCCGAACAGTTCCCAACCAAAGTGAAAAGGTGCAAACTGTTGCATGAATTCTTTTTCAAAAAGGTTTGAAAAAATGTAAGAACAAATTTCAAACAATTTGAAAATAATGCCGTTGGAGAGTTTCAAACTGTTGGTTGGAGAGTTTCAAACTGTTGGACCTATATTATTATATAAACTATTTGAATATATATATATATATATATTAAACTATTAAATATATATATATAACAAATTGAATAATATAATAAATAAAGAAAAGAAGTATAAATTTTAGGAAACCACTTAGGAATCCAAAATTTGAATTTAGAATTAAATTAAATTCCCACAATAATTTTTATTGAAAAAATTCAAAAGAATTTTATCTAAAAAATTAATGTTAAACCTCTTCCCATTCACTCATAAATGATTTTGACGTTCGCCTTCACCACTTTACCTCTTGACCCACCCCAAAACACGCTTGGGGTCCACCCAAATTAAAAATATGCCTATATAAAACCATTTTTCCAACAATCCTCCACATGAATGGAAGGAGAAAATGCAACAACATGATCTAATCAGAGAGTTTAGAAATTGGATATATTCTGCAAGGATAGGTAGCTTTTGGCTTTGAACCTTCCTTGTGAGACACTATCGATTTTTATAGCTTATCGGCTGAACACAATGTCTTGAACTGCTCAAATTGCCTGTAAACCAAGACAATAGAACTCACACAAGATATTCCTTTAGTTCTCACTATTGTGTTCATTTTGGCCCTGAACAACCTGGTCTTCATAAGTGCTCTAAAGACTTGTAGCCCTTCACAAATCTTATAGAACCGGCCCAGTTCACACTTACATAGGTGATTTTTATGAAGAGTATCCTGCCATACTCCACTAGGTTTACCTAGATATAAAAATCATTAAAAGTTTTAATTAACCTAACACGCTGCAGACATCACTATTTCATCAAAGAAATGGGTAGGAGTTAGACTCCCCAGTGATCCTTCTGAGTCATTCACAACTCGGTTGTCCCTTTGAACCTAGATCTTGGGATCTTTAGTCAACTAGGTTGGGTTGCCGTTGTGGTAACTCTAATTTAATAGGCTTAAGTCTCATTCCTCTCGATGAATTCTCAACTAACTCTCTTGCTAACCCTTTGGTTAGTGGATCCGCTATGTTGTCTTTAGACTTAACATATTCTATGGAAATAATTCCATTAGAGAGTAGTTGTCATAATGTGTCGTGAATACATATGACTATTGACTATCGCAATGTATGCATATAGCAGGCACCGGTTTTGGCCAAATTGGAATATCTTCAAGGAAGTGGCGAAGCTATTTTGCTTCTTCCCCCTGCTTTGTCTAAAGCTATGAATTCAGATTCCATAGTAGATCTAGTAATACAAGTCTGTTTGGAAGATTTCCAAGATACAGCCGCCCCACCAAGAGTAAAGACATATCCACTGGTGGACTTTGAGTCTCTAGTATCCGATATCCAATTTGCATCACAATATTCTTCAAGTACTGCTGGATATCTAGTATAATGAAACCCAATGTTACAAGTAAATCGGAGATATCTTAGAACCCTTATCATTGCTTTCCAGTGTTCTACTCCCGGATTACTCGTATATCTACTTAATTTACTTACTGGATAAGTTATATCATCAAGTACATTAAGCTTCCAATAATTTGGGCATACTCTAATTGAGAAATACTTTTCTGTATATTCTTAGAAAGATACAAATTAACATCTACAGGAGTTCTAGCAAGATGATCATCATCTTTGCTGAATTTGTCAAGTATTTTCTCAACGTAATGAGATTGTGACAAAGTATAACCTTATGATGTTTTGGTAATTTTCATACCAATAATTACATCAGCAATGCCTATGTCTTTCATGTCAAAATGTTTATTCAACATTTTCTTAGTAGTTTTAATCATATCATTATTACTACCAATGATGAGCATATCATCTACATAAAGACATACAATAACATAACCTTTGTCTGTGTTTTTAAAATAAACACATTTGTCACACTCATTAATTTTAAATCCATTTGACATCATTGCCTTGTCAAATTTCTCATGCCATTGCTTTGGCGCTTGTTTTAAACCATATAATGATTTAACCAATTTACACACTTTCTTTTCTTTCCCTGGAACAGAAAACCCTTCTGGTTGTTCCATGTAAATTTCTTCATTTAACTTACCATTTAAGAAAGCGGTTTTAACATTCATTTGATGAATTTCTAGATTGTATAGAGATGCAATGGCAATTAGCATTCTAATGGATGTTATTCTAGTAACCGGTGAGTATGTGTCAAAGTAATCTAGACCTTCTTTCTGTCTAAAACCTTTGACTACAAGTTTTGCCTTGTATTTGTCGATTGATTCATCTGCTTTCAATTTTCTTTTGAAAATCCACTTGTACCCAAGAGGTTTACAACCTGGTGGCAAATCCACTAATTCTCAAGTGTGATTTTGCAAGATGGATTTAATTTCACTGTTGACAGCTTCTTTCCATAAAGGAGCTTCAGGACTGGACATAGCATCTTTAAAAGTTAAAGGCTCATTTTCTAACAAATATGTTAGAAAATCTGGACCAAACGATTTTAAGGTTCTAGCATGTTTACTACGCCTAAGTTCCTCTTCCTCATTTTGATCTAACTCTTGTTCTTGATCATGTTCTTGATCCTGACTAGTAACAGCATCAAAAGATCTTTTATTAGTACTAGTCTCTTGTCCAGTCTTCTTTGGAAATACATGTTCAAAGAAAGATGCATTCCGAGACTCAATAATAGTATTTACATGCATTTCGGAATGTTCTGATTTATGAATCAAAAACCGATATGCACTACTATTCTTGGCATAACTAATGAAAATGCAATCAATGGTCTTAGGACCTATCTTAGTCTTTTTAGGACTAGGAATAGCCACTTTAGCCAAACACCCCCACACTTTTAAGTATTTGTAGGATGGTATTCTTCCATGCCACAATTCATAAGGTGTTTGATTTATTTTCTTTCGGGGTATTTTATTTAAAATATAATTAGCAGAAAGTATTGTTTCCCCCCACAAGTTCTGAGGTAATCCAGAACTGATTAACATGGCATTCATCATTTCTTTTAAAGTCCTATTTTTTCTTTCAGTAATTCCATTTTGCTGAGGTGAGTAAGGAGCGGTGGTTTGATGAATTATTCCATGTTCTTTACAAAATTTACCAAAAGGTGATTCATATTCACCACCTCTATCACTTCTAAGTTTCTTGATTTTCTACCAAGTTGATTTTCAACTTCATTCTTATATTGAATGAAAGTTTCCAAAGCTTCATCCTTGGTTCGAATTAAATAAATATAACTATATCTAGTATAGTCATCTATAAAAGTGATTACATACTTTTTTCCACCTCTGGTTTGAATTGATTTAAAATCACAAATGTCACTATAAATTAATTCAAGTGGTTCCGCACTTCTTTCAATTGAATGAAAAGGAGTTTTAGATAATTTTGCCTCAATACAAATTTCACATTTATGATTTGAATCAATGTCAAATTTAGGTAAACATTCCATATTAATTAATCTACGCAAAGATCCATAATTAACATGTCCTAGTCTACCATGCCATAAATTTGAAGACTCAAGCAAGTAAGAAGAAGATGTAGTATTATTAATAACTAAGGGTACAACGGTCATTACATTTAACTTGAAAAGGCCATCAGACATGTAACCTTTTCCTACATACATCCCATTCTTAGTAAGTACAAACTTATCACTCTCAAATACTAGCCTAAACCCATTCTTACTCAACAAAGATTCGGAAACAAGATTCTTGCGAATGTCCCATTGTTGAGAGTGAGTTCTTTCCGATGTCATCTTGAGAACAATCTTTTCTTGTCCTTCAACTTTGGAAGTTGAGGAGTTGCCCATAAAGTTGTTCACCATTGTCCATCAGAATAAGATGTGAACATCTTTTTGTCGACAAATTTGACGAGTAGCACCAATGTCCACCCACCATTCTTTAGGATTTCGACAAGATTTGCCTCTAAACAAAAGATTGATGTCATCTACACCATTGGAAATATTGTCCACTTCGGTCATATGGGCTTGAGCATGCTTCTTGCTTGTTCTTTTCTTACTTTTGCCTTTGCTACGGCAATCTTTGGCTCGATGTCCCTCTTTGTCACAGATGTAACATTTGCCATTAAACTTGTACTTTTTATTATCCCCCTTTTAGAGCCTTGTAATGAACTTTTTCCAGAAGACTTACGTTTCTTGGTTTTTGAAGCATGTTCCACCACATTTGCCTTAGACTCCATAGGATTCTTACCAGCCCGCTTTTCAGAATTGCGGTTGTCCTCCTCAATCCTTAAACACACAATTAACTCATCCATAGAAATTTCTTTGCGCTTGTGTTTAAGGTAGTTCTTGAATTCCTTCCAGCCTTTTAGTAATTTTTCAATTAAGGCTACAACTTGGAAGGATTCACTGAGAGACATGCCTTTTGTGTGAATGTCATGCAGAATGAGTTGGAAATCTTGAGCTTGGTTGATCACAGTTTTTGAATCAACCATAACAAAATCCAAGAATCTGCCAACCACAAATTTCTTTGAGCCGGCATCTTTCATTTTGTACTTTTTCTCCAACGATTCCCAAAGTTCCTTTGCTATCTTGATTGGACTGTAGACGTTGTATAATGTGTTGTCAAGTCCGTTCAAGACGTAATTCCGGCAAAGGAAATCGGCATGTTTCCAAGCATCAACCGCAGCAACCACTTGCTGGTCGGTTTCATCCTCTTTCAGGATAGGAGCATCTTCACGGAGGAAACGAGCCAGGTTCAGAGTTGTAAGATAGAACAACATTTTCTATTGCCATCTTTTAAAGTCAGTTCCTGAGAACTTCTCTAGCTTTTTACCGTGATTTATTGTCACAGAGAGGGGTTGGTGCAATGTACTTGTTTGGGCATTTGTTTCAGAGCCATCAATTCTAATTTATAAAACAAAATTATAATTATAATTTACACTACACGTAAAATTAAACCAAATGCATTAAATTAAAATAAAAGAAACAATAATGTAACTTTTATTTTCCAATTAATTTGAAAATAAAATAAAATTTTATTTAAACAAATTAATTCCACACAAAAAATAAAAGAAATAAAAACTATAACTTTTATTTTTCAATTAATTTGGAAATAAAATAAAATTTTATTTAACCAAAATAATTCCACACAAAAATTAAATTAAATAAAAGAAATAAGAATATAACTTTTATTTTTCAATTAATTTGGAAATAAAATAAAATTTTATTTAACCAAAATAATTCCACACAGAAAATTAAATTCTGTAAAATAAAAGAAATAAGAATATAACTTTTATTTTTCAATTAATTTGGAAATAAAATAAAATTTTATTTAACCAAAATAATTCCACACAAGAAATTAAATTCTGTAAAATAAAAGAAATAAAAATAAAAATTTTATTTTTCAATTAATTTGGAAATAAAATAAAATTTTATTTAACCAAATTAATTTCACACAGAAATTTAAATCTCTTGTTACACTCCAATAATTAAAATACTAAAAAAAGAATTTTAATTAATGAAAACTCAGAAAATAATTTCTAAAACCCAAAATTAATTTCTGAAAAAATTCTACAAAAATATATTCTGAATTGTTAATGACACCAGTATCGTACTACTAGTTGTTGTTAAAGAAAAAGACAGTATATTACTACTATCTGTCAAATAGCATATAATCACTATTTGTTTTTCCAACCAGAATATTATTTTGTAAATCTACAGAAAATAATTTTCTTTCGAAATTATTTACGAAGAATGAAAAAGGAAACAAACGAAAAATTCTGTAAACAGAATAATTCGATTCTGTCTTAAGATTGTAGGAACAATCTTCTGTGTAAATAAAATAACGTGAAATAAATTCAAACAAAATAAATAAATTACATACCGGATTTATTTATCGAACCGAATTAAAAAATTAAGACTAAGTCGAGTGTGTGACACTCATTCGCCTTTACGGTTGAGTGGCGTCTATCTCCCAGGATACAATGATCTTCACAAATTTATAGAAGCACTTCAAATAAATTTGTTCGGCAAACCAAACCTGTGATCTATACTCTCTTTAATTTATTCTAAAACTAAATATGAAGAATAAATGCACTCAAGAAAAAATTGGACAACAATGAGACAAAAATATCAGACTATATTTGATTTGCAAAATCGGATACATGAATTTTTCCGGTCAAGAATCTTTGGATTAAAGGCTATATATATAGGCAACCAAACTTAGCCCCGGACAGTTCCCAACCAAAGTGAAAAGGTGCAAACTGTTGCATGAATTCTTTTTCAAAAAGGTTTGAAAAAATGTAAGAACAAATTTCAAACAATTTGAAAATAATGCCGTTGGAGAGTTTCAAACTGTTGGTTGGAGAGTTTCAAACTGTTGGACCTATATTATTATATAAACTATTTGAATATATATATATATATATTAAACTATTAAATATATATATATAACAAATTGAATGATATAATAGATAAAGAAAAGAAGTATAAATTTTAGGAAACCACTTAGGAACCTAAAATTTGAATTTAGAATTAAATTAAATTCCCACAATAATTTTTATTGAAAAAATTCAAAAGAATTTTATCTAAAAAATTAATGTTAAACCTGAAAACGACGTCATCTTCCCATTCACTCATAAATGATTTTGACGTTCCGGTTTCACCACTTCATCTCTTCGGACCCACCCCAAAACACGTTTGGGGTCCACCCAAATTGGGTTAAAAAATATGCCTATATAAAACTATTTTTTCCAACGGATCCATCTTGTAACCAAGAATTAATTTCTTCTATACAAGAATCAATTCCAATTTGATAGGGGCCTATACTCAAGACTGTGCGATGCAATTTATTCGCAATCTCCTTCACAATTTTCTGAATAAATCCTGACTCATGCCTTCAAACAACAACCAAAAAGGAAACATCATAGTTTCCATGTCATTAGTTGAAAAAGAATAAGAATTCAAATGTAAAAAAAAAAGAAAAAAAGAAAAAAGAAAATTCATGATGATTAGATTTAGCCACTATAACTTGAATGCACACAAAATTAAGTAAATGTTATGATTCTTAATTTTGGGCAATAATCCTAAAACGCATGCAATTTTGAAGTTAATATTACATGAAAAATATTTTTTTGATAAAAAAAAATCAACGAAAAATCTAAATTCATACATAAATCACAACTCCAACTTGACCAACTAATTTTTAAGCCAATAGGTCCTTTTTCTTTTCACAATAAATATGATATTTACATTTTTAAATTTTACCAACCCTTTCCCAACTCTTTGTTGTAAACTGTTTCATTCTATTTCAGTATTCAAACTATTTGTTATATAATCTGCCTGCCAAACAATTAGTTGGAATTTTCATGGTGAGATGCGTAACTCTGGGGATGGTCTAGGTAAAACGGCACACTAAATGCCATTGAACACCATTTGATTTTGCAAAGTTACTAGAAAATAGACTATGCTTTTGGTAAAAATTAAAATGCATGTGAACTTTTGAAGAAAAAAAGGAGAGAGCCTTGACTATGTTTATTAATCTAATGCAAAATTTATAGTACTCTTTGAGTTATAGAATTTCAAATCTTAGAAAAAGATATTTTCAATATCTAGTCTCTCTTCAAATAGACACTATCATATGGCCTATGTATACAACTTTCCATAAAGGTTGTGTTAGAACTCTTGATTGTAGATAATTGAATAAATTTGTTGAATGATGTTTGTGTGCTTGATCAGGATGGTGCCTAACCAATAAGTTAGAGAAAATAGTGTACCCATCTTCTAAGATCATCCCTGTCAAATCCGCAACTTTTCTCAGAGCTTCCCTTCATGTCTTTATCTTTGCAAGCCTCTCTTGTTTTCTATCATCGATCTTTGCCTCAAATCCCTCCATGTGTTTTTCAAATGCTTCTGCAAAGCTCCCTGTTTGCTTCTTGACATGGGATGGATCCACATGGTAGAACATGAGAAGTATTATATGACTGACAGTTCTCTTGTGTTCAAGTATCTTCACAAGTTCATTAAGGCACCACTTAGAAGATGCATAGTCTTTTGACAAGACAACTATTGAAATTCTCGATTCTTGGATTGCCTTCTTTAGGTTTGATTCAATATCCTCTCCTCTCTCAAGTTCGTTATCATCTCTAAACGTGTGAATTCCTGCATGAACTAAAGCTGTGTAAAGGTGATCAGTGAATGTCCTGCGGGTATCTTCACCCTGTTAGCTTTTGATAAAACTCTCTCTAAAATGAATTATTATTTTATATTTAATTTTTCTCTCTTATTATTCATATCCTTTGCCCATAGGCTTACATCCTTTTATATAGAGAAGGTTATACATAAGTTTAATGAATAAGATCCATGAACCTAAACAACCTTGCAATTAACTAGATACATGAATATAATCTAGACAATGTACTTAATAAATATAAAATACATGAATATAAAAATACATGAATGCAAAGAATGTATGAACTCAATGTATCCAATGCATGTAATAAATCCAATGTATCTAATGTAAATATGGCATTAAGTTTAGCACTCCCCCTTAATGCCATATTGTGTGATACCCAACATTTCTCTAAAAATTTCAAACTTATCCCTTGGTAAAGCTTTGGTGAAGATGGCTGCAACTTGATCTTCAGTCTTGCAATACTTGATTTGAATCTCATCATCTTCCACAGCTTCTCTAATGAAATGATGTTTGATAGCAATGTGTTTGGTACGAGAATGGTAGATGGGATTCTTTGCCATAGTAACAACAGACTTGTTATCACACATAATTAGAGTAGCTTCACCTTGCTTCTCACCAAAATCATCCAAAATTCTTCTTAGCCAAATTGCTTGTGTAGTTGCCAGTGATGCTAAAATATATTCGGCTTTAGCAGATGATTGTGCCATAGTTTGTTGTTTCTTGGATGACCATGAAATTACGCCCGATTCAAGAGAAAATGCATACCCAGAAGTGCTTCTCATATCATCAACAAATCCGGCCCAATCACTATCACAAAATCCAAGTAACTTTGCATCAACAAATTTCTCATAAAAAATTCCATAATCAAGTGTACCTTGAATGTATCTTAACACTCTTTTTGCAACCCTAAAATGAATTTGGCTTGGACTGTGCATGAACCGAGACAATAAACTTGTAGCATACATGATGTCCGGTCTTGTAGTAGTTAAGTACAACAAACTTCCAATCAAACTTCTATAACAAGATGCTTCAGCTTCTTTGCTTCCATCTTCCTTTGACAACTTTTCATTCACAATCAAGGAAGTAGCAACTGCTTTGCAATTCTTCATTTTAAATTTCTCAAGCAGCGTTTGAGCATACTTCTTTTGGCAAATAAAAACACCACCATTGTTTTGGTAGATTTCAATGCCTAAAAAATGATGCAATAACCCCAAATCACTCATTTCATATTTCTTCATCATCTCCCTTTTAAAATCTTCAATCAATTTTTCATCATTACCGGTAAAAACCCAATCATCAACATAAAGTGAAACAATGAGAATACCGGTTGTACCTTGCCTCTTGATGTACAAAGTTGGCTCACTTTTGCTTCTTTGAAAACCCTTTTCATTGAAGTAAGCATCAATTTCACTATACCATGCCCGGGGTGCTTGCTTTAGGCCATATAAAGCATTCTTCAACTTGTACACTTTATCTTCTTTACCTTTGACAACAAAGCCTTGAGGTTGATCAACATACACCTATTCTTCTAATTTTCCATTCAAAAATGATGATTTTACATCAAGTTGGTGCAAAAACCAACCCTTTTGAGTTGCTAAAGCAATGATAGCTTTAATTGTATCAAGTCGAGCTACAGGAGCAAAAGTTTCTTGGAAATAAAGTCCATATTGTTGTGAATACCCTTTTGCCACAAGTCTTGCTTTGTTCTTTTGAATAGAGCCATCCGGATTGAACTTTGTTTTGAAAATCCACTTCACACCAATTATTTCTTTTTCTTTAGGTTTCTCCACTAACTCCCAAGTCTTGTTCTTCTCAATCACATGAATTTCATCTTCCATTGCTTTCTTCCATGCTTTATCTTTAATTGCCTCTTCAAAATTTTCAGGTTCAACAATGCATAAATTGCATCTTGCATACACATCACTAAGACTCCTTATATTTCTTGGAGTTGAACTTGGAGATGAAGAACTTGAACTTGAACTTGAACTTGAACTTGAACTTGGAGAAAATTGTGAACTAGCAATTGGTGACCCTCTTTGTGGAGATTCAAGAGTTGCAACATCTTCAACTTGTGAAATTTCCGATTCTTCATTGAAAGCAATGCTTTGATCTTGGACTTTCTTTTCCTTCCAATCAAAAGACACTTTCTCATCAAATAGAACATCTCTACAAATAATCACCTTCTTTTGATTCAAACTGAAGAGTCTATAGCCTTTGGATTTCAAGCTATAACCCACAAAGATGCATTTCTTACTATTTTCATCAAGCTTGTGCCTCACTTCTTTTGGAACATGAGCATAACAAGTACAACCAAACACTTTCAAGTGATTCACCGATGGTTTCCTTCCACTCCAAGCTTCAAATGGAGTTTTGTCCTTAAGAGCTTTTGTAGGACATCTATTCATTAAGTAAACTACTGTATACACGGCCTCACCCCAAAAAGTTTTTGGTAGCCCCTTCTCATATAGCATAGACTTGGACATTTTCTCTATGGTTTGATTCTTCCTTTCCGCCACACCATTTTGTTGTGGAGTGTACCCAACAGTCAATTGCCTTTCCATTCCAATATCGTCACAAAATTTCATAAACTCATTTGAGTTGTATTCTCCGCCTCTATCACTTCTCAATACTTTCATCAAATAATCACTTTGTCTTTCAACAAGATTTTGAAATTTCTTGAAGATAGAGAAAACTTTACTCTTTTGTCTCATGAAATATACCCAAGTCATTCTAGTAAAATCATCAACGAAGATAATGAAATACTTGTTACCTCCATGAGTTGGTGTATCCATGGGTCCGCACACATTAGTATGGACAAGCTCCAATGGTGCTTTAGCTCTCCATGCTTTCTCCTTTGGAAATGACTCCCGGTGATGCTTTCCAAGTGCACAACCTTCACAAAGATGTTGCACTTCATGAATGGTCGGCAACCCAAAAACCATATTCTTTTGTTGTAGATGCTTCAAGCTTTGAAAATTCAAGTGCCCAAATCTTCTATGCTAAAGCCATGAATTATCAATCACATCCATTTTCAAAGCCGCATTTTTGCTATACTGGAAAATGAGAGGAAAACTTCTATTCTTCTCCATCTTGATTTTTGCTACAACTTTGCTTTTCCCCCCTTTGTTAAAAATTTTGCAAAAATCGTCTTCAAAGTGAACAAGATATCCATGCTCCATAAGTTGTCCAACACTTAGCAAATTTTGCTCTAAGTCTGGAACTAGGAGAACATCGGAAATGAATCTTGTACCAATCTTGGTTTCTATAGCAATAGTACCTTTTATTTTGTTTGGACTAAGGCACCATTTCCTATTTTTACTTGAGAACTGGAGGAAGCATCCATTTTCACAAAAATGCTCTCATCTCCTGTCATGTGATTGCTACATCCGCTATCGAGAAACCATACATCCTTGTTTTGATCCGATGCCTTGTGACAAGCATAGAACATGTGGCCTTCATTTTCTTGCTCCTGAGAAAAATTAGCTTGTTGAGTGCTCTTGACATGCCCAAATTTGTTGTAATTGTAACATTTTGGCTTTCCTCGAAACCAACAATCTTTATCAACATGATTGTTTCGGTTGCAAATTCCACACTTTTGTTGAGTGGACTCTTCATTTTCCTTTCTTTGAAAATTAGACCTTCCTCTTCCTCTTGCATTTCTTGCTCTCCCGGTTGCATTTCTTCCTCTTCCTCTTTCTCTTCCTTGGGAATTAGAGGTACTAACATTAAGCTTGGATTGAAAGGTATTTTCAATTGATTTTTCAGATTGCCTACTCAACCTTTGCTCAAATGTTTTAATTGAACCCATCAAATCTCCAATACTCAAATCAGCAAGATCTTTAGTTTCTTCAATGACAGCAACAATAGGATTGTATTTCTCCGGCAAACTTATCAAAATTTTTTCAACAACTCTTTGATTAGTAATATTATCCCCATAAATTTTCATTTGGTTCACAAGTTCCATAACTCTAGAAAAATAATCTTTCAACAATTCCATTTCCTTCATCTTTAAATTTTCAAAATCTCTTTTCAATGATTGAAGTTCCATGGTTCTTACCTTCAAGTTGCCTCCATACTTATTCTGAAGAATATCCCATGCCTCCTTAGCTTTTGTTGCATTGATAATTCTTGAAAAGATTGCTTCTGAAATGCCTTGTTGAATAAAAGAGAGAGCCTTTGAATCCTTCTTCCTTTGCTCTTTTAATTGATTCTTTTGGGGATTTGTCAAAGCTCCTTTATCTTTAGGTTCCTCGAACCCATTTTCAACAAGATCCGAAAGATCTGTATAGACAAAAATAGTTCTCAGTTTCACATACCAAAAATCAAAATTTTCACCATTAAAGATAGGAGTAGATACATTTTGATTGTTGGGATTCGCCATGGACGTCGGCTTGTTTTTCTTCGGGGCTTGTTTTCCCGTATCCGATCTTTACGCCCAGCTTGTTCTTGACCCAACCAAAGCTTTGATACCACTTATGTTAGCTTTTGATAAAACGCTCTCTAGAATGAACTATTATTTTGTATTTAATTTTTCTCTCTTATTATTCATATCCTTTGCCCATAGGCTTACATCCTTTTATATAGAAAAGGTTATACATAAGTTCAATAAATAAGATCCATGAACCTAAACAACCTCGCAATTAACTAAATACATGAATATAATCTACACAATGTACTTAATAAATATAAAATACATGAATTCAAAGAATGTATGAACTCAATGTATCCAATGCATGCAATATATCCAATGTATCTAATGTAAATATGGCATTAAGTTTAACACACCCCTAAAGCTTAAGAAAACGTGATAAGAAAACCGAAGCATTGATGAGGAGGCTCTTTGGACTTTCACAGCAGTCTTGGAACAAAACTCGCTATATTATATGAATTAAGAACTTGAATAATTCAGTATGCAAAGACACCACTGGATATGTATCATAAAATTGGATAAACAAAACTCATTAGTATTACAAATTTGGATTAAGAAAAGTCAACGAAGTTCCATATAGAAACCAAAGGCTACAAAGAAATGTAAGATAACAGATGAGTTCAAGAATTTTACTTGAGGGGAGTAGTATGTGAAAAAAAAGACATTAAAAAAGAACAATTCCCTTTGTTCTTTGGAACACTCTTGTTTTGGTGTTAACTAATTACCACTTCATCTTAACTATCAACAACGAACTATGAATCTTTGGATATGGGAACCAAGCAGGCAGAAGCTGACCTAACTTTTTCTAATTCCAACCTCTTTGTGTGTGTGTGTGTGTGTGTGGCCATTTGAACAGAATCTAGCCTACTCCTAGAAGGTGAAGCCACAAGTATCCAGAAAACTTATCTATCCTTTTGTAGGGAAGTTGGGAGTTCTATCCCAAAGGTTGAATAAAGGCCAAGAGATAGAAATTCATCTAGTCAGTATCTTTTGCTTTAACTTGCTTGTGTGATAAACGAGCTAAATTTGGCCTTCACTTTAAAAGCTCATCCGTTTGGATGGCAGAAAAGAAATGAAATGAAATGATTGTGTTTCGCGAGCGTGTTTGGATGGAGAAGAAAACAAAGTATGTGATATAGGTATATAGGTGATATTTTGCGCTCTCTCTCTATGTATTTTTATTATTATTTTTTTATTGGCAAAAGAAGTAATATTTTATTAAATAAATAAAACATTACAAGAAGGAAAGGAAAGCATGAATAGGCATCAATTTGGGGAAGCCAAATCGCTTAAATCCAATTTGATGCGACAAACACATTTGGTTGGCAAGAAACCAACGAACAATAACAAAACTCCCAATGAAGACTAAACTCTAACACCCAAAACCCATGCAAATTCTTTCATCGAATACATGTTTAAAATCTCCAAAACATCACTTTGAGAGCCTAATCAGCTTATAACCAATCAACTTGTTTCTCATCAAATTGCACCACTTTTAGTGAGAAATGAAACTTCTAAGTACTCTTTCTCACTTTAAAATAAGAGAGTTCTATTTCTTGCCATTTCTCATGTTTTTTCATCTAACTTATAAACCAAACATAACAAAAAGAGTTCCCCCCCCCATCATTTCTCACCAAATCACTCTATCCAAACAGAGTGTAATTTTTTGAATTTAGCTTGTGGCAAACAAGAACTCAACTTAACTCGACTCTATTGATTCATAATCTAACTAATTTGAAATTAAAAATAAATAAATAAAAGAAAAAAGAACTGCATAATTACTTTACTCTCCAATTATGAACTAACAAAAGAGAGAAAGTTACTGGATTTGGATTTATCAATATTACACTCACTCTTTATATGAAGACTGGTTTTCCTGTAGCCTATGGAGCATGATTGAACAGTATATGTAAACACATATTAGTAAATCATAGCCTTGAAAAGATTTTATCAAAAAATTATTATAGCAACTGTAGACATCCCTGAAAGCCCCGGGAGGGTGAGTCCCCCGTTTTGTTCATTTTGGGCTCACTACAGTTCGGACTCAAATTGTCACGGTTCTCAATCTAAACCAAAGAGTCCAAATCTGGGAAATCGTTTTGAGAAAACAGATTTTTGAAAGAAGTGCCAAACATGGACTGCTTTGCTAGATACAGAGTCGCCACCTAAATATTTTATTTTTGGAGAAAATTTAGGAAACCCTGACTCGTTTGCCTGAGGCCACGTGTCCGTCATCACCAAAGTTGCCTCGGCTCGGGAACTTGGGTATGATTGGGGAAGGTCACTTCGTGAGCACCCCCGCTCGCCCGATCAAAGATCGGCCTCTACTAACCATGATATCTAGTTTTGAAAACATTATGTATTCTTATTCCGGTTATTAGCCTAGATTTACTATGTGATGCGCACAGCATACAAGTATAGACTGGATCGCCTGAATTGGAACAAAACATTTTATGTTTATTTTTGAAAGATGGTTTGCTACCCGCAGGTAGGCTTAAAATACAGATTTTGCCACCCTCAGGTGGGCTTAGAAAAGATGGTTTTGCCACTATCTAGTGGGCTTAAAACTCACAGTTGATGATTTGTCCCAATCCAAATAACCCAACCTTCACCCACAGGCATTCAGGCAGTTATATTACATAAGCAAATAGCCTCATGGTAAGCATGCTATCATGGCAGTCACTCATACACATGCAAGGATGCTAAAGCGTAAAACCTTACCGAGTACTCCAAGCCAAAACCGAAACTATGTTAGAAATCCATGCATGATCCTAACTATACAGAAATGTCTAATGCAACACATGCAGGAATGCAATTAAGATAGGCTCGACTATTCTAAACATGGCATATGGAATGCTATAGCTAACACGTATTCAACTCGGAATTGAAATACAACACAGTGAGTATGATGCGCCGAGCCTGGTGCATGCAAAACAGATGAATGAATGCAAACATGCTATCATACTGTATGCTAATTGAAACATGCCCTAATCTAACCATCATAAGCTGGTAAATAAAAGAGAGAGAAAAACGTGGGGTTGGAAGACATACATCACACGCATGCACGCTTATTACATCATTACCCTCACGCAGAGGGTCCGAATAAATAATATACAGTCTCGAATGAATAATACAGTCCGAATAAGTACAAAATCCTAATTAATTAACAAATTAATCTAGGAAAGTAGTAAATTAGCATGCAAGCTAGGGACTGCCTGAATTCTGCTCCGAATGATGAATGATGTATGTTCGGGTTGCCTCGCACGGAAATCCATTGCGATGCCCCAATTAGCCTCTGTTTATAATTAAGCTTGGAATATTGTGCAAAGCTCTGAAAGGCTGTTGATTCTTGATTAGCTGCAGCAGAGAGCAACAAAGGGGCATGGCAAAGTATTTTCGCATATGTATGCTTGACTACTCTTCAGGGAGCGTAGTCTTCGATCCTCGTGCCACCAATCACTCATCTCAATGCATGATGGCCGAGGAGTCGAATTACACGATTCAATGTGAAATGAATGCACATATAAACACAACAAGACCGAGACTCCATCATGGATAATTCGGAGTGTCGGTGACCGGGAATTGAGACACGTTCCATCACTCGGAGTACGAAACGTTCTTCGTTTCCCGTGCTCGGGCTAACTCTTATCCCAAACACAATGCAAATGAGATGGTATGCACCATGCAACTAATATACAACCTAGCATACACAATGCTCTAACATGCAACCTAGCATACGCAATGCTATGAAATGAAATGGCATACGCAATGCATGATGGACTTACACCAACATGAGTGGACCTCAGCTACACTCACATCAGTGGCCATAAGATGAAAATGAGACTATCGAAATGCGTGCACGCATAAGGACCGAACCTAAGACACCAAATGCCACTCTAACAAGGCATGGCAAGGCATGAAACATGACATTCAAACATGCAAATTCCAGCACTGAATCATGATGCAAAATAATCCCGAATCATGGATATATGGCATACAATGCATGGAATGGTCCCGAAACTCAAAACTAGGCACATATATTGGCTTATAGCTATACAAAGCATGCATTATTTGACCATGGAGCACAAAGACAGAGCCAAGGCAGTCTTAAAACATGAACATTTCCAGTTCAAAGCATGGCTAAAAGATGCTAGCAAGATGGCCTAACATAGTATGCAATTTTGACTTAGCAAACATGGGTTACATGGCATGTACATGAAGCAGGTGAGAACTCATTAAACCAGAAAAAATCAGTGAACAAAACATGTGAAAATACGCCCAAATAAATATGGAAATGTGGCCAATGCATGTAAAAATGAGGGGCTCCTTTGGAAGGGCATACAAGGGGTTATTAAGCACATGCATCAAGGACACTTAGCATGGAAAAATAAACTATGGAAATCAAATATGATAGTCCTAAAACTCATCAAATTGGCCCTGAAATCAGTCAACAAAGCATGCAAGATAGGGCCTCTTTGGAAGGCCAAAATGATCATCAAACAAAACAAGGTGAGAGGGGGTCACCCCTCTCTGCTTTTGGCCTCCAAGAATACACCTAAGCCACTCAAAACCCACTTTATTTCAGTGGCTAAGAGGCCAAACCATGGCCAATGCAAGTGCTCTTATGCATAGCCCTAATCATGAAAGAATGAAGCATGCATAGGGGAAGATGACCCCAAAAAGAGAATAGACCTTAACCAAACATGAAGATGATATCAAAACAAGACTTTTTTCAGTTTAGGTAGAGGTCTAAAAAGGTTCACAAATAAGGCTAATGTATCATGCAAAATAAGCCCTAAAAGAGAGATTGAACAAAAAGGGTAGTAAAAGGCCTCAAATAGCAAAGAGCCCTTCAACAAAGTTTAACAGGGGCTCAAAAAAAGATACTTTAAAGTTTATGGAAAACCTTAAATATGCTCACAAGTAAGGTTAAAATATGATGCAAAAATAGCCCCAAAAGAGAGATAGAAAGCAAGAGGTAGTATCTGGCCTCAAAAAGCAAAGAGGCCTTCAACAAAGTTGAAGAGGGGCTCAAAATAAGACACTTTACAGTTTGGATCGAAGCCCATAAATACTCACAAGCAAGGCTAATATATCATGCAAGAAATAGCCCTAAAAGAGAAATAAAGGGAAAGGGGCAGCAGATGGCCTCAAACAGAAAAAGTTCCTTAATCAAACATGAAGATGAGCTCAAAATAAGACTATTTTTAGTTTGGTTCGGCAGCCCAAAAATGTAAGCAAAAGGGGCTAAGATATAGAACAAAGTAGTGCAAGAAAAGGAAAAATAGGAGCTTACCCTTGTAGCACAACTTTCCAGCAGTTTTTGGTCCAAAATTCTGAGCTTCCAACCTTTGCAAATGGCTTCCAAGGTGCTGAAATGGATGATGGTGGTGTGGTGCTATGGGTTGTAGTGCAAATGGTGCAAGAAGCTTAGGGTTTTGGAGCTTGGAAGAGAGGGATATGGAGGTGTATGTATCAGTGCCCCAGCTGGTTTTTTGTAACCCTTAGAAATGGAGGGGAGAGGCTGGTTATATAGAGGGAGAGGCCAAGGAAAAGGGGGGGAAAAACCAATTCAAATTTTCCCCCCAAAAGGGCAGACCCTCGGGCAGGGGTCTGGTGCAAAATAGTTGGCACAGCTGGCATGCACTAGGAGAGAGAAGAATGGCCGGCCAGGTTCAAGAGGTTCAGGTGGCTGGCCGGCCACCTCCTCTGGCCGGCCGGCCAGGGTCAAAAGGGTCAACAAAGATTAGTGGCCGGCCACCCCAAAACGGTGGCCTCCCATGTGTGTACAACACAGCTGTATGGTCAAAACCCAGAAAATGAAACCCAAGAGAGAGAAAAACCAACTTTTTAGAGGGATTCAAAAGGGTCAAGAACAATTGATGGCTGGTCTATCCATATTGGTGGCCTCCCAGGTGTGTACAACACAATGGTGTGGTGGAAAGTTAGAAAAAGTGGCCCGGGAATGGAAAAAGTCAGCTTTCTAGTGAAGAAAACGGGCGATGAAGAGCGACGAAGGAATAAAGTTGGTCTTCAAAACAATTGCTGGCCTCCCACCCTTCTACAACCTTCCTAACAATGGAAATAAGGTCTCCGCCAAAAATGAACCCAAACCGATGCAAAACGAAGGTTCGGGGGCCAAAACGCGCAGTTTGGGGGCCCGAAAACTGACTATTAAGCACCAGAGGTTGCGTTTGACCACGAAGTTGGTCTCTCGGGCCACAGTGTCCCTCAAAAGGGAGGAAACAAGGTGTATACCAAAAACCGGAGCAAACAGAGGTGGTTAAGCGGTCCCGAACCGAGGCACACGGTCGACGGCTCCGAAAAACCAGAAACCGGGCTCCAAACGGGAAAAATGGCCTACGACCACGAAATGTAGCCTACGGCCATTGAGAGACAGTCTACGAGACCTCTCCCTCCCTTCGGGAAGAGAAGACAGAGGAAACAGGGCCTGGTTCGCAAACCGAGGCAAGGCACAAAAGAGTCTGGAAGTCCGGGGGCAAGGCTCGCGGCCGAGACTCCGCAACTTCAGAACAAGCACAATATGCAACATCACCAAGCGCTCAATCGGTGACGTTTGAGTCTTATGGTCGGTCAAAAATGGGGTGTCTATGACAACACATCAACAGAGAGAGTAAACTAAACTAAATCCCAACAAAAATTAAAGCTTAGATCAAGGTAGAGAAAGAAAAGCAATTAATATACCAAGTCAAGATGGGTCAACTCCAAAAAAACAAACAAATGAACAATCCCTTACAGTTCTAGTATTTTAGTGTTAAGCAATTCCTCCAAGATTCTAACAATTATGTGCTGGTGTATCTATTTTCAGATAAGAAAAAATATAAATAGAGAGTGGATAGAAAGAGAAAAAAGAGATGAAATAATGAAAGAGAAAAGAAGAAGAAAAGAGCACAAAAGAGAACAAGTTTAAAGGAGGGAAAGCCTGGAAAAGTTATGGGAAATTATAAATAAATTAGGGGGGAAAAAGGGTTGAAAGCAATTGCAAAAATATGAGATTTGCAAGTCACTTTGTATTTTTGGTGCAAATAATGACAGGTTAGTTTTTGTAATTATTATTACATTTTTCAGCTGATTTGCAATTGCCCTAGTTAAAATAAGAGAAAATCTCAATTTCAGAATCGACTAGAGGCGTTCATAGATCGAATTGATCCGGTTTTAGAATAAATTAAGAATTGAATCTATTCCTATGGTTTTAAAAAATTTAAAATCATAGCTGAACCATTAAACTTACATAACCAGACTAGATCTGAACCATAAAAACCTGCTTGGTTCGGCTTTACGATTCTAGGAATTTTATATAACAAAAAAATGATAAGCATTTTATAATAGTAGACAAAAATTAATCTAACTAAGTTGGTTTAAACCTTGTCAATTTCATAGTCTAGATTAGTGTTTGAATCTTACTAATAACTTCTATATTCTTATTTTAGCATACAAAAATATTAAAAAATAATGAACAATTATGTCACTTCTATATTCTTATTTTTACATTTATTATTTGAATAAAATTTTGGCTAACAAGCGCCCACACAGTAGCAAAAGATATAATTTTTTTTTGAAAAACACAGCATTTTCCACCAATTTTTTTGAAACTTTTTGAATTTAAATAAATAAAAAAAATTAACTTTTTTACCATTTTCAAAGTACTTTTAAGATTGCCATTACCATATTATTGTAATATAAAATTTTGTATATTTTTTTTATTTGTTAAGCATTTTCTTTTGTTAATAAAACTTGCATATTAATCATGAAACTTCAGACCCCAATAATAGTGAATACTAATTAAACATACATTATCTTTGTCACACCCCAAATTTGGGCATGACCGGCACAGAGACTTAGCCCAAGGTACACGTAAGCCTAAACATGAACCCAAAACCATAAAGAATAAATGTGATGATAGCCCAGAAATAAATAAATCAAAACTCAATCCAGTGACATGCCACAAGTGCAAAACAAGTCATAACCAACTTCCTAAAAATATATATATACTAAATGGGACACAAACCGCCTACAAAATAAAATAATTTTAAATAAAACCCAACCACAATGTATGCACAAACCCCGACAAAGTAACCTAAAACAAATTAAATAAATGCCCTAGAGGTCCATGCAATTGAGTCCTTGCTACGCCATGAGTCCACTCTAAGTTCTTCTAACACCTGGAAGTGATAAAAACTAAGTCAGTTGATAGCTCAGTGAGTAGCAATATGGATAGTAAATACAGTTTTGAAAACATGACTCAATTCCAAAATAAGATATATATCACAGAAACTAGATTGACATACAGTTTGGTAAATACAATCTGTTTCAAAAAGAAGGTTCCACAGTTCAACACTTAAAATATTCATGTCTCGCAAGAACATGATAAATGACATTTTCCACTTAAAACATATCATAACATGAACACCAATAATTTTCTGGGTACCAAGAAAATAAACAAATAATATGCCACAAAGTTCTTAAGGCTATAAGTCCCGTTGGATCCAATACCGAACTAAGAGTCCTCCTCAGGGTGGCACCTGGGCCTTTTCTCAAAGACAATCTGATTGAAGGTTACCTAGCTTTTTTTTAAGGTCTTTTCCTTACAATCGTTGAGCACTAGAGTCATCATGGCCCAACCCGGATTTGTTCCCTAGTGGCCAGAGTCACCACTCAGTGGAATAATTTCCCTAGACTAAATACACATATGGTCCGAATAATCAATACACATCAGTTTTGCAAAACATGGTAGTTCATCATTATAAACATGAGACCAAAACAAATAGTTTACAGTATGCCAAGTTCACACATGTTTCAGAAATAATTTGATTCAATTAATAATATAATAATTTATCAAAACAGTTTAGTCATGAAACAACAATTTAATTTTCCAACAGTTCAGGGTAGGGG
The DNA here is from genome assembly GCA_025200525.1 of Camellia lanceoleosa. NCBI lineage: Eukaryota > Viridiplantae > Streptophyta > Magnoliopsida > Ericales > Theaceae > Camellia > Camellia lanceoleosa. Next base: position 152,496,051 of record CM045760.1, on the reverse strand, counting down.
AACATTTATAAAAATATGTAGCATGAAACCACTCACTTGAAACCGAAGTAATATAATCCTCGAATAGAGTATAAAAGTCCAACTAGTGCCCTGAACCAAGTATGAAAACTACACGTCACTACTAATTTAAAAATACTAAAGAATAAGAACTAAGTAATCCCAAACTAAAGCGCACTAACACGGCTCAACCCAACTCGCCGTTACTCTTAAATATTACCTAAGTTCATGTTCTTCAAGGTCTAAAATCACCCAAGATATGGGTTTCGATCGAAACTTAACTAAAAATAACTTTAAGATAAAACAAAGTTTTAAACAAGTTTTCCCAATCTATTCGCTAACTTTGAAAATTACAAAACCTACTCCACGCTATTCGAAAAATTCCAAAAAAACTTCATATATCAACTAATATATCCTAAGTTTCAAACCCAATTGGTTTCACTTGATTTTCTTATCAAAATAATTATCTACAATTAATTATTTCTAAACAGGTTGTTTTCTGCAGTACTTTAAAGAAATTGACGTTTCTCTTAGTATACATGAGCAATCAACGCAAGGTCAAAAATGCAAGAAACTAGACTCGTAATCAGTTCTAATGACGCTGATTTGATAATTTTTGGATTTATATACAAAGAGAACAACACTCCTGAATTTACTGTTAAAAACCAGTTTTCTAGACAGATTTGAACACATCAATTTATATGGATTTTGACTCCCAAAAATTATGAAAAAATTAAGATATGCAATTCAATATGTAATTAATCTATTGTAAAAATTTCAGATTAAAATTCATCCGTTTGATATGGTTTCTTGATTTTTAAAGATTGTGATTCTGTGCAGAATTTTTGGACTAAGAATTACACCATTCTTTATACATAAAACACTATCCCAATCAGCCAAATATTTCATAGCCATGCCCAACACATGTACCTACTTCACCGATTTGATCCATCAACTACACAGCAACTCACAAGAAGAAGAAAAAGATAGTGAAGGAATAAAAATAATAAGGGATTTACCTTGCCAATGGCCACCACAAAACTCAACAATTTTCAACACTTTTCACCCAATGACCTAGACGTCTCTCTCCCTCCCTTTACCTCTCACGGCTGCTCAGAAAAGTTATGGGAAAACAATATCATAAGAATTAGGGTTTGTGTTTATTTTATTTTATATTAGTGGTGGGCACACATAGGTCAAATAAATAGATAAATATACAAAATACATATATAAGTTATATATGCAACTCAATGGTAAAGCCTTATTTATTAAGTTTGTCGTTTAGAGTTCAAGTCACACCCTCCTCTCTATTTATTTATTTATTTATTTAAATAATAAATCTTGCCTCTAAATTAAAAACTTTCACCATAAATTTATTTTAGGTTTAAAATTAATTAAAATACCTTCTAAATATTTAATTTGCACATTAGGATTCATCACCAAAATATTTGAGATTGTAATATTATTATTTAATTATTTACTTAATTTTTATATGGGATTTTTATTGATAAATCCCATTTAGAAGTGTTTTAACTCAAAAAGTCTATGAAAAAATTTATTAACCCATTTAGTCCCATGTATGTATAGTTTTATTCCATAAAGTCATTTTTCTTGATTTACAATCTTTTTTTAGACTTTTATGCCCTTATATTTAATTTTGATACCCTTACAAATATTTTTTGAACGGTTAGTAATTTTATGATGTAAATATTCATATTTTAACATTCACATTGGTAAGAACGTAACATTGGCCCATGGCCTGTGGGCGGTCTGAAGATTGCTCCCGGGCCGGAACGGGCCCGATCCGTTGACAATGTGAATATTCGCATTGACATGTTAACATTCACATTGATAAAAGTGTAAAATTGGCCCGCGGCCCGAAACCCGCCCGTCGTCCATGGGCTGCCCGGGGCGGGCCCGGCCTGTTAACAATGTGAATATTCACATTAACATATTAACATTCATGTTGATAGGAGTGTAAAATTGACCTGCAACCCATAGGCGGCCCAAAACCCGCCCGCAGGCCCGGCCCGTCCCGTTTACAATGTGAATATTCACATTGACATGTTAACATTTACATTGATAGGAATGTAAAATTGACTCGTACCCTGTGGGCGGCCCGAAGCCTGCCCGTTGCCCGGGGCGGGACGGGCTGTAAATATTCATATTTTAACATTCACATTGGTAAGAATGTAAAATTGGCTCGTCCGGCTCAAGCGGGCGTCGATCCGATTGATAATGTGAATATTCACATTGACATGTTAACATTCACATTGATAGAAGTGTAAAATTGGCCCGCGGCCCGTGGACGGCCCGAAACCCGCCCGCGGCCTGTGGGCTACCTGGGGCAGGCTTGGCCCAACCCGTTGACAATGTGAATATTCACATCAACATATTAACATTCACGTTGATAGGAGTGTAAAATTGACCCATGCGTGAGGCGAAACTTCGCTGCCCGGCCAACTTGTTACAATGTGAATATTTACATTGACATGTTAACATTCACATTGATAGAAGTGCAAATGGCCCCATGACCGTGCAAACCCGTGAGCTTGGTCCGACCCGACCCGTTTACAATATGAATATTCACATTGATATGTTAACATTTACATTGATAGGAGTGTAAAATTGGACCGCCCATTGTAAAGCGGCGGTATGGTATGTAAATATTCATATTTTAACATTCACATTGGTAAGAATGTAAAATTGGCTCGTGGCCCGTGGGCAGTCCGAAGCTCCCCCTTGGGTCGGGGCGGGCCCGGTCCGTTGACAATGTGAATATTCACATTGGCATGTTAACATTCACATTGATAGAAGTGTAAAATTGTTGCGGCCCATGCCGGCGTGAAACTTGCCGGGCTGGCGAACGCTGGCCCGTTGACAATGTGAATATTCACATTAACATATTAACATTCACGTTGATAGGAGTGTAAAATTGACCCGCGGCCCGTAGGCGGCTCGAAACCCGTCCGCGGGCTCGGCCCGTTTACAATGTGAATATTCACATTGACATATTAACATTAACATTGATAGGAGTGTAAAATTGGCCTGCGGCCCGGAGCGGGTTCGACCTGTTGACCATGTGAATATTCACATTGATAGGAGTGTAAAATTGGCCCGCGGCCCGTGGGCCAGGCAAGCTCGTTTGGGCTCGGGCCCAAGCCCAACCCGAGAACTTGGGCTAGGACCTGGGCCATCACTTTGAAGCTCGGCCCGCATAAGGCCCATTTAAGGCTCAGCTTGAGGCCCGGCTCGCTAGTGGCTCGGTGTCTTTTTTGTGGAAAATAATAAAATTTTGGAAGAAAAAATTAAAAAGAATTAAAAAAAATGACAAGGCTCACCCAAGCCCAAGTCTAGGCCTAAGCCCCTTGGCTCGACCTACCGGGGCACCCAAAGCCTGAATACCTTTGTGCTAGGGCTAGGGCCTAAGCCTAATTTTTTGGCCCGTGGGCTGGTCCGGTTCAGCCCGAATTTTGGCAAGCACCCACGAGGCTTTACATGGGTTGGCCTTGGCCTGAGCTGCGCCGAGCCCCTATACATTGATGATATGAACATTCACATTGACAATGTGAACATTCACGTTGACAGTGTGAACATTCACGTTGACGATGTAAACATTCACATTAGGGGTATTTTGGTAATTATGTCACCCATAGGATGTGAACATTCACATTAGGGGTATTTTGGTAATTATGTCACCTATAAGACTTATTGAAACATAAGAAAATAATGTGGACTAAATGAAACATAAGTAGATGAAAATGGTATTTTAGTCTTCTTACCTCAAATAGGACCTAATGAAATAGTCAAAAAGAATATGGATTAGATGGAATAAAGCTTTTAAAAAAAGGATTTATCAAAAAAGCTTCCTTTTTATATTCGGGTTTTCACAATCTAGTGGATTTGATAAGCTATCAGATTTATCAGAACCACGTCAAGCATCCAAGTCACAATTTGCAGAGGTTGAGTCACAGTCACAACATCATCATCAAGCACATTAGTTCCATACTCCAGATATGCCTGTCATGCCGTGTGCATCACAAGCATGTCTAGTTAGAGAATCATGTGGTTATAACAAAATTGGTTGTAGAGTTTGTTAGCTTGTTAGTGAGTTAGTCATGGTTACTATATCTCATAGTATAAATATCTATGTAAGTTTCTCTTCATCTAATCAATGAGAAATAAGTTTGTGATTTTCAATATAAACCAAAAAGGGCATTGAATTTGAATGTTCTGATTTGTTTAATTTTTTTAACACCACTTGCAGAATATTACACACAATACATGCACTGAGCTAATCAGAGTCTTTATTTTTCTGTTTTAATTTTAATTTTATTTTATGGGTAGTTCAATAGTCAATAAAATGAAACATTAATAAAAGACTCTGAGAGAATCTTTGCAATCTAAACTTTTAGAAAATTGGCTATACCATGGATCAATGTATCTGGGGTAGTCAACATTTGTCTTGTAACTTATTACCTACCCAACTTTGTCTATTTCTAATTGTTATTAATGAAAATCAAATGATGCCAAAGGCAAAATATAAAAATTACAAAATATTTATTTATCATATAAGAGATGATATGTCATTTGTTAAATTTCTCATACTCTCTGAAATATTTTCTAAACAATAATAATATGATGATTATATTTTCATATCATGTAACGTGTCACCTGTTAAGATTTTCTATTAACTCTTTAGAATATTCTGTGTTTTTAAAATTCTCTCTTTGATTTTTTTAACATTTCATATCTCTAACAGTAAAATCCTCATCATTTATTTTGCCCACTCAAATTTCACCATTTACCAACCACTAAAGCAAGGGCTATTTTGGGAAGTGGGTTAAAACCCACTTCTCAATTTTTAACTCACTTCTTTTTCTTACAAAAAAGTTAAAAAAAATCAAAAAATAACTTTTAACCATCTTCACAAAACACTTCTAAGGCCTCGTTTGGCAAAAGGCCGTTTTAGCCAAAAAGCCAAAAAGTTACTAAAAAAGTTAAAAAGCCAACAACTCATACCAAAAAGTCAAAAATTCTCTTTTCTTTTTACTTTTTGCACATCTTTTCGTAAAAAGTCAAAAAGTCATCTTAAACATACTAGTTTTTTTACCTCATATTTTAGTCAAATAGCCAAAAAATTACTAAATTAGCCTGTTCTCAAACGAAGCAAAGTTATATGTGGTTGAGATTAATCAAAAGTTCAATCAATCCAAATTAATCATTTTCAAATGTTATCCATACTATAATTGGTATTCCTGTGATCAATTTAATAGATTTTTTTTTTCCACAATTCATATTTCGAATTGGGCTCATCCTTATATTCATTGTATTGGATATCATGCAATACAAGAGTGATATACAAGATTGAACTAGTGTGGAACAATCTCAAACTCTTGAGTGTAAGAGTGATATTTTGTGAAGGTTGTGTAAGTTTTCCTAGAATGTATTTGAGTTTATTATCTTCCATTGTACAAACGCTTTTGTATGTAGTAAAATTTACACATTTTATGAAATTTGTTATGTTCTAACTCAAAATAACCATTGCATTGATCACAGACATGAGTGATATAGATTGTTAATCCAATATAGATTATTGAATTCATCCTTATAGATTATTAAACAACTTTCTGTTTTGTTTGGTAATGTATCATCACTGCCTTGATAACAAATATGAGCGGCATGGGTCACTAAACCAATATAATGTTTGTTCAACGCCAACAATAATATACAGTTTTTTAGTGGAAGGAAGAGCTACAGTTTGTGATCTGAAAACTTCACAGCTAAGACTAGTCAAGCTCATCCTGAAGCAAAACCTTGTATCTCTTTGATCTAGATTGACTCGTCATCCCAAAATCTCCGTTTTTTTTTTTCTTCAATGTCTTTGCAATCTAAGCTTTAGTCATCTCTATTTTTATTTTTATCCTTCGTCGCCTGCCGCTTCATTCTTAGAGAGAGAAGAACAAGAGATGAAAGAGAGAAAAGGAACATCCCAACAAGAACACGCACCTTCTGGCCTCTAGAATGGCCACCACCATCGTTGTTGCCAATCCCTCCAACTGCCACTGTTAGCTGACCGGCACTACCATTTTCTTCATTTTCGACTAACCCTGAAAATAACCAAAACAATTTGTGGATTAATGTTAACAACATAGAAACTGGTAATAGAATCGGACACTCAACAGTGACGACAGTAAGCCACATTTTACATACCTGTAGTTTCGTCAGAGTCTCCGATTAATTTTTCAAACCAGTCCAAGCTACTCCAGTCATAGACCTCCTCGATTACTCCACAGTGGAAATATGTTCCTGTCATCACCTCATATTTCGATAAATCTCCATCAATATCGACTTGGCAAGAAGGATTGGAGGTGTTTTCTTGAGTACCCACTCTCTCCTCTTGCTCGTACACAAGGTTGATACCACACTCCGTCACCTCAAAACCAACATCCATGAATATTGAGACACTCACTTCATCACCACCATCCAACTGATTCCCAAGTTTCCAATGACTTAACCATATCATATGTCCATTGTCTTCTTGTGGAACCCCTAAGCATGATGGGCCGTAAATCCACTTCAAACCCTTGCTCTTGTTTACGATTTTAGCAAATAATGGATGAGGTAATTTATCTCTCTCGTCATCAGAAAATGCATAGACAGTGCAGACATTCAGGCCTTGAACCTTGAGATTAGGAAGTGAAGGCACAGCGAAAGATACTGAGGATCCCATATTTCTATGGTTGAACCAGCTTGGAGCCTCATTTCCAGGAAAAAATGTGTTGAATAAACCATATTCATGCAGTGCCTGTGCCATGGAAACCATAACATTCAACTGTTGCACATCAGAGCTACATGGGAAGGCGGTCATGAGAGAGAGAGAGAGAGAGAGAGAGTACCTGGATGGGGCAGGTCTTTGTGTGGAATAGTCCTAATGTTCCATTTGCAAAGTCCATCTCAATGTTTTCCATGGATGCCAAGTCAGGGAAGCCCAAAATGTTGATCATTTCCCTATCAACTTCTTCAATTGGTTCTATCTTAAAGGAGGATTGAAACTCAACTAAATTGTAGCACTGACTTAATGCAACTTCCATATTTGGTAACAAAGATTGAAATGTTATTTTTTCCAAAAATGTTATTTTTTCCAATGATGTACATTCTGAAACAATCAACTTTTTTACACTTGGTAGCCCTACAAGCCATTTGAGTCTTGTACAGGATTCTAACTGAAGCGTTTGGAGACCAGTAAGACCTCTGATGCAATCTGGCAGCCTATGAATTGGATTTTTGCTTAGATTTAGGTTCTTCAACGAGGACAAGTCACTAAAGTCTCTGGGAAAGACATCATCAGATAGATTGCAGTCCGCTAGGCTTAAGCTCACCAAAGAGTGGGGTAAAGAAGCCCATGAAATTTCTCGACTTTTCCTTGGCATTGATACCAAAGACCAAAGAGATGCTTGCCATGATTTGAGCTCCCTAGTGGTAGCAAGAAGTTGATTTATTGTGATTCCATCAGCAGCAAATACTTTCAAAGATTCTAATTTCCTCAACTCCGTTGGCAACTCTTTAAGTTTTGAGCAACCAGAAATAATGAGCATCTCAAGAGATTTTAGCTTAATAATGCCCTGCGGAAGATTCCTAAGATTTTTGCAATCTTTTAGATTTAAGAAAACAATTCTCTCTAAGTTCCCAATGGATTCATGAACCTCAACCAAGCTTATGCAATCTTTAAGAATCAATCTCTCCAGATTAGGGAGTACTGAGAAATCAGGAGTTTTGGCAAGATTGTGAGAATGACTGAGATTGAGAATTTTTAATAATCCAAGAAACTGTAAAAAGAAAAAGGGGAAAGGTGAAAATTTAGTTCTTGCATTAGACATGTATATAGTCATTCGTCAAATGACAAAAGAAGGAAAGTGAAAAAATGCACCATACCTTGGTTCCAGTCCAAACTTGTTTCATGTTGCTATAACGCATGTCAAGAGAAACCAGGCTCTCCACCGGAAAATCAATTGGTATAGATTCTAAAGGGAACCCCCTCCAACACAACCATTTTAGTTTTTTAGGAAATTCTTTGTAACTTCCAGAGAGTTGTACATAACTAAGCTGGAGGAGTCTTAGTTTGTGCATCCTTACAAATGCACTAATTTCCAGGACTATCTTGTTTGAATTTTTTAAAGCAGTGTCTATCTAGTGCAAGAAAGGGAAGCCAAAATGATATCGTTGAAGTGAATTTCCTTGGTCCTCCAGTGATGATTTGTCATGTTCTTGGAAGCGTTGTGCTTTTGTATTATTTTGACTGAAACTTGTCCCTACAGATTTAACCGCCTTAAATGCATGCAAGTCAAGCACAAGGCCTTCAATTGTTTCTGAGCCCTAATATGCGAAGAAGAGAGAAACACAAGTTATTTCAAGTGACAAACACTTATGCACCAAAATAAACACATAAACATGAGAAATATGTTTCTTACAGTTTTCTCTCTCAAAATGGTAAAGGAATCCTTGTGATGCCACAATCTGCTACGTTTCCCGGGCTCCTTAGGTGACTCTTGGCGAACAATTTCTCTTCCCATGTCTCGGAGCAATTGATGCATATTTATCTTGTTATAGTCATCAATTGTTAAGAGACATCTATCAATGAGATTTTGAATTCCAACCGTTGTGTAGAAATCACATCCATCAAGTATTTTAATCGTACAATCTTTATCTTTCCCAACAAAGAAACAAGCAATATGGAGGAACAAATCTTGGTCATGGTCATCTTGTAAAGAGTCAAAGCTTATTTTAAGTTTTCTAAGGATTTGATCATCAGGAATTATTTCCAACTTCTTTAATGCACTTTTCCATACATGGATACTTTTCCCAGAAAGAGAAGAACCCAAAACTTGAAGAGCTAACGGAAGCCCCCCACAATGACGTTCTACCCTTCTTGAATGCTCTATGAAACCTTCAAAGGGGTGGTCTTGTCCAAAAGCATGCCAACTAAAGAGCTTAAGAGATTCATCGGTGTCTAGTTTTTCAATTTTATGCACCTTATATACTTCATGTGCTTTCAACAAATCCTCGTTCCTAGTTGTAATGATGATTTTGCTTCCTGAACAAAACCAGTCTCGCATTCCAAGTATTGCATCTAATTGATCCACTCGATCCACATCATCAAGAACAAGAAGAACTTTTTTATAGGATATGGCATCTTTGATCTTAACAATTCCTTCATCAACATTGAATATTTTTTCCTTTCTACCATTTAGAATATCAGAAAGAAGTTGTCTTTGTAAATGAACTAAGCCATTGGGTTGTTCAGAAACTTCTCTGATATTTGCCAAAAAACTACTACCTTCAAATCTTTTAAAGTTTAAATTGTAGACAAATTTGGCAATAGTCGTCTTTCCTATGCCGCCCATTCCAGAAATTGCGACCATGCGAACATAGGTAGAGCCATCTCTTAACCACATGTTGATATTTTTCACTCGATGATAAATTCCAACTAAGAAGGGTGCAACACCTAGGGCTGTACGGTGTAGCTTATTTTCAATCACGGACACAATTTTCTGGATGAATTTTGACTCATGCCTAAAAGTTGTATTCAAAATGGTAAATGCAGCAAAAATAAATGTCACAAGTGATGACTTGAAATAAGTTACATATTCTCACACAAATAAATTACTTCCCAAAAGCACTTTCAGAATGCATGATGGAAAGTAATGTCCTTGAAGACCATAACAGGTTGGAATTTACACGGATTTGTCTTAGACTAGCATTCAGAATCAATAACTAATGCACTAACCCAAGTTTTAATTTGAATATAAGAAAATCATATAAAATTATATAGATGTTTTATGCAAAATGGTGTGGTTAATTTGGATTCCATCTCTTAATGCAAAAAACACAAAAAATTAGATTGTAATTAATTTGAAAAGATCCATTCCCCAGAATTTTAAATTCAAACATGGTAGTAAAGTTTGTTATGTTTGGGATTTTTTTTCAATCTTTATGTACATTTTTTAAATTCGATTCAGTAAAGGACATAAAGGAACAGTTAGAGGGCCCATGACCTAGTGGTATGGAGGTACATTTAGGTTTTTGCAAGGGAGAGATTGGAGTTCAACTCCCTAGGAGCTAATTTAACAACTAGTAATTGACTTTCGTCAATAAAAAAAAGTGGACAGTTGGAGACAAACATCCTCCAATTTTTTATATAGGTTTGACTTATAATTATTATTTTTTTTAAATACTCATCCCCTTTGCAACATTCGCCCCTTGAAGTTAAAATCCTTCATCCAACCTTGATTGGATTTGAATCTTAATTGAGTTGAAGCCATTTAAAAATTTTAGAATTTCCATGCTCAAATCTAAGATCCAATTCGGTGAATCAAGAACATGGAGGAGTGGAAGTTACATACCCATCAGCTTGATTTCCCAAAACCATCCCTCCCAAGTCTGCAGCTTCTGAGTGCTTGCCTCCATCTTCTCACCTTCTCCACCCAGTCCTTGTTTCCTCCACCGCCTTCCGTCTTCAACCTCCGTTCATGCCTTTCAAATGCTTCAGCAAAACTTCCCGTTTGTTTCCTTACTTGGGATGGATCCACGTCATAGAAGACAGGTAAAACTCCATGTTTAGAAGTCCTTTTACGTTCAAAGATTGTCACAAGTTTGTCAAGGCACCATCTGGAAGACGCGTAGTTTTTGGAGAAGACGACTATTGAAATCTTTGACTGCATGATTGCCTTTTGCAGTTCTGAATTAATGTTTTCGCCTCTTGCGATCTCGTCATCGTCTCTGAATGTGCGAAAACCCGCACGCACCAAAGCTGTGTAGAGGTGGTCAGTGAAAGTCTTCCTTGTGTCTTTGCCTCTGAAGCTCAAGAAAATGTGGTAAGCAGATGAAGAAGTGGAAGAGAAGGCTTCTTGGGATGTCACAGCAGCCATTTAACAAGGGTCTAAGAGATCATTGAGGACTGAGGTATGTATATGATCTGCAAAGGTTCCATTGTGGAAGGTGCAAAGTTTTAAATAACGGTATTGGAAGACAAATTGATATCACCATGTAACAGTGCAGAAGTATTAAGAAAGTATCATAAAATTTTGAAAAACATTATTCACAAAAAAGAAATTTATAGCAACCAAATCGACGTATTGGTTGTAAATCGAATCGTGAATCAATTATGAACTGCGTGCCAGCTGATATGCATGTGATTTTTTTATTCTTACTAGTATATCAAGAAGCAAAATAATTGACATAGGCTGATATTTAAAAACATGGGAAGATGTTAATGTTTATAATTTGATTAAAAAAAACAGATATTTGTAGGAGATTGCAAGTTAAATAATTGGAGAAAAATAGTAGAAGTCAATGAAATCCAGTCTAAAAAATCAACCAGTGGTGAGGGAAATACTTCCATGACCTGTTGATACATGGTTTTTCCATGAGGCTTGACCTAAGTGAATGTACTGTAATGTAACAATAAATCTGGACAACAAACCAACCTTATTTTGTTGTACCAAACACTGTGTGACTATAGGGATAAGTTGCTGTTTCACTTGTAATTAATCTTTTATTTCTTTTTCACTTACATAATTATTGAGAGGGACCTTAGATTATTTGTGCTTCTGATTACTCAAAATATCTTTATTTTTTTTTATAGTTGTTGACTTTGGAAAGTTATGGAGACCCTAAATTAATTTTCAAGGAGTACTACTACTAACACATAAATGAATTACAAAATGAGACACAACAACTCACATATTTGTAGGTTCCATAATGTGGGGGTCTACCATATGTGACTATTTGTATCTCATTTTTGCAATTTATTTCCGCATTAATAACATTTTTATCAATTTTCCAGTGTATACTATAGATTGCCCTTTGTTAAGTGGAACCTGAATTATATTGCATTCCCCAACCTAGGGTTTTTCTTTTCCAACAGTTCTACAAACTTAGGGGAAAAAAATATTATTCAAAATTTGTAATCAAAGGCCAAGATTAATTTATGGTGTAGTCCCACAACAAGAAGTTTAAATATACACTTCAAATTTGAAATTCTGATAAATTTTTTATTACTTTTTTGGGTGCATAGACTCTATTTTCTAAATTGCCTAGTGCCTGAAAATGAGACATTTGTTTTTTTACTTTATTTTTTGGAAAGTAAACTTACCAAGACTTGGCCAAGAAGCCAACACTAATGTTAGCTATTTAGAAAAAAATGTGCAGAAGCATAGAATAGATTCATTTTAAGTGTGATTCACGTTACATAAAATTTGAATTTACACTATACACTTTATTTTTGGACATTTTTTCTCAGTTTATAGCTTTTTCAATAAGTGAAACATCTCTCACAGCAAAGCCGCCCCTGATTCAATCCCATCATTTTGTGTACATTTTTTCTACTTAACTCAAAGCTTTGTGTTAATAAGGAATATGCAATCTGATCAAATTTTACAAATTTTTTTTGTAAAGAGAAAAGTGAATGAAATATATTCTAAATAGCTTGGATATCACCTTCTAGCATGATGTTTGTCACGGCCCAAACCCGTCCCTAAAGGTTTAGCCCATGACCGGCCAATAATCCCCAATTACTTGGCCTCAAAGACAAAACAGATAATTAATAACAGTAAATGGGGCACCGTGGAAGCAATATTAAAACATAACTATGTCCATTGAGCGGTGCACACATGCAAAATTCACAAGTAATTAAAACTTTAGCCTTCTTACATAGATATAAACACATAGATACATCATAACATCTTAGATACATATATAAAAGATCTACACATAACAAGTTTCCAAATAACAAAAGAAAACTACACAAAAGGGTAGACCCAGCTTGGCTCCTTTTGAGTCCAAGCACGCCTCATCACGGAGGCACTTCAAAGTAGCTTTGCAGAATGGTGAACTCCCGAGGTTGCTCTAAAACTTGATTGTGAGAATCCGAATATACAAATAAAATAAATAATTAAATAATAATTATTTTACAAACCTCTAATATTTTATTTGTAAATTTTAAGGTGCAAATTAAATATTACTGAACAATCTTTTAATTAATTTTAAACCTAAAATAAATTTATGGTGAAAGTATTTAATTTAGAGGTAAGTTTTATTATTAAAAAAAAATAGTGGACAAATTAGTCAGTATATTTTGACCTAGTAATAGTTTTATTTTATTTAAATTAATAGAGAGAGAAAATAAAATAAAATAAAACAAAACAAAAGATAATAATTTAGAGCCTTTTGTTTAGATATATATATATAGGAACCCTAGGTTTCCTATTACAATCTATAGCAGGAGCAGAAGTAGCAACGCGAGAGAGGAAGAGAGAGCAAGAGATACAAAAGAGAGAGGAGGGTGTCTTTTGTGAAGGAAATTAAAGAAAGAAAAAGGAGTTATTGTATAGGTAAATATTTATATATATAAGCATGTATGTGTAACAAGCCCGCGGGGGGACCTCGCTACAGCTCGGACTCGATTTTGTGTCACGGTTCTTAATCTTGAACCAAAGAGTCCAAATCCGGCAAATCGTTTTGAGAAAACAGATTTTTTGAAAGAAGTGCCAAACATGGACTACTTTGCCAGATACAGAGTCGCCACCTAAATGTTTTATTTTTGAGAAATTTAGGAAACCCTGACTCGTTTGCCTAAGGCCACGTGTCCGTCATTACCAAAGTTGTCTCGGCTCGGGAACTTGGGTATGATTGGGGAAGGTCACTTTGTGAGCACCCCCGCTCGCCCGGTCGAAGACCGGCCTCTACTAACCATGATATCTATTTTTGAAAATATTGTATGTTCTTATTCCGGTTATTAGCCTAGGTTACTATGTGATGCGCACAACATACAAGTACAGACTGAGTCGCCTGAATTGGAACAAAACATTTCATGTTTGTTTGTTTGAAAATGGTTTGATGGTGCTACCCACAGGTAGGCTTAACATGCAGATTTTGCCATCCTCAGGTGGGCTTAGAAAACATGATTTTGCCACTATCTAGTGGGCTTAAAACACACATTTGGTGAACTGTTCCAATTCAAATAACCCAACCTTCACCCACAGGCATTCAGGTAGTTATATCATAAGCAAATAGCCTCATGATAAGCATGCTATTCATGGCAGTCACTCACACGCATGCAAGGATGCTAAAGCATAAAAACTTACCGAGTACTCCAAGCCAAAACAGAAGCTCATTAGAAATCCATGCATGATCCTAGATACACAGAATTGCCTAATGCAACACATGCAAAGATGCAAACTATAGCAGGCTCGGCTATTCTAAACATGGCATATGGAATGCTACAGCTAACATGTATTCAACTTGGAATTGAAATACAAATGCAATTAGTATGATGCGCCGAGCCCGGTGTGTGCAAGACAGATGAATGAATGCAAACATGCTATTATACTGTATGCTAATTGAAATATCCCCTAATCTAACCATCATAAGCAGGTAAATAAAAGGGAAGAAAGACGTAGGGTTGGAAGACATACATCACACTCATGCACACTTATTACAATTATGCCCTCGCACAGAGGACCCAAATAAATAATATACAGTTCCGAATAATACAGTCCAAATAAATAATACATTTCAAATATATACAAATTCCTAATTAATTAACAAATTAACTAAGAAAAGAATAAACTGGCATGTAAGCCAGGGACTGCCTCGATTCTGCTCCGGATGATGAATGATGCATGTCCGGGTTGTCTTCGCGCGGAAATCCACTTCACAGTTTACAACAATGTTGAAGAAGGGCTCAAAATAAGCTACTTCACAGTTTACAACATGCCTCAAAACAATTTACATATAGGCCAAAAACAACATGCAAGACAATGGCATATTAGGGAGATAATGAAGCAAGTGCAAAATGGGGGTCTCAAACAGTGAGAGGCCCTTAATGAAAGATGAAATAAAGCTCAAAAAAATGCTACTTTCAGTTATGGCCGGAGCTCAAATATACAAGCAAGAGGGGCTAAGAAATAATGCAAAAATGAGCTCAAAAGAGAGAGAAAGCAACTCACCCTTGTAGACCAACTCTTTGACAACCTTTGGACCAAGAAATGCAGCCTCTTAAGCTCTGAGAAGACCTTCCAAGCTGCTGGAATGGAGTGGTGGTGTGATGCTAGGTGGTGGTGAAGAAATGGTGGAGGAACTTGGATGTTTTGATGGTTGAAGTGTAGAGAGGGAGAGACGCAATGCAAGAGGCTAAAGGCAAATTTTTTCAACCCCAAAACCAGACCTGGGGTGCTGGTTATATAGGCCAAAGAGGGGGAGAAAGAGGGGGAAAAAAGGGAGGGAAATCACTCCAAGTTTCCCTCCAAAAATTGCCCCCCGGATACAGAATCTGGGGGGAAATAAAGTGCATATCTGTGATGTGCCAGGTGTAAGGAAGCTGGCCAGCCAGGTATTGAGGTTGCAGGTGGCCGGCCGGCCTTCTCCATGGCCGGCCGGCCAAGGATCAAAAGGGTCAATGAATATTAGTGGCCGGCCATGCCAAATTAGTGGCCTCCCATGTGTTCTCAACACAACCCTGTGGTCAAAAATTGGAAATTGTGAACCAGGAGAGAGAACAACCCACTTTTCAAAGGGGTTCAAAAGGTTCAAATGGAATTACTGGCTGGCCACCAACTATTGGTGGCCTCCCAGATGTGTACATCATAAATATGGGGGTTAGGGTTAAGGAAAGTGGCCCTAGGGTGGTCAACATTAGCTTTGAAGTGAGAAAAACGTGCGTCGGAGGGCGATGATGGAATATAATTGGTTGCTGGAACAAATACTGGCCTGCCACCCTTCTATGATCTTCCTGGTGATGAAACAGAGGTCCCTGCCAAAAATGAACGAAAACCGATGCAAAACGAAGGTTCGGGCAGAATTAACGAAAAGGCCCCAAATCGATCGTTAGGCACTGGGAGTGGTGTTCGACCATGAAGTTGGTCTCTCAGACCACAGTATCCCTTAAAAGGGAAGAAATAAGATGTATGCCAAGAACCAGGGCAAACGGAGGTGGTTAGGCGGTCCCGAACCGAGGCACACGGCCTGACGGCTCCGAAAATCGGGAACCGGGCTCCGAAATGGCCAAAATGGCCTACGACCATGACATGTAGCCCGCGGCCACCAAGAGATGATCTACTAGACCTCTCCCTCCCTTTGGGAAAAGAAACAGAGAAAATCGAGTCTGATTCGCAAACCGAGGCCAAGTGTAGAATGGGTTCGGGAGTCCGGAGGCAAGGCTCACGGCCGAGACTCTGAGACTTCTGAACAAGCACAACATGCAACATCACCGAGCGCTCAATCGGTGACGTCTAAGTCTTAAGGTCGGTCAAAAATGGGGTGTCTACAGTTGCCCCTCTTTGACAGAACTCGGAAGTCAAGAAGTGACGGGAGTGAATGTCAAAGCCCAGAGACGACCCATTTTTGATAAGGCCGAAGAGAGAGCAAGAGATACAAAAGAGAGAGGAGGGTGTCTTTTGTGAAGGAAATTAAAGAAAGAAAAATGAGTTATTGTATAGGTAAATATTTTTATATATAAGCATGTATGTTGTTTTTTTTTTAATTAAGACTATGGTAATTATTGAGTTGCCGAAGTCATTGTTTTGTGTGGATGGTGGACGGTGGTATGAAGCCAGGGTTTGGTGATGGGAAGTTTTGGGTTACAATGGTGGCTAGAAATTCTTGATGCTAAAATCACAAACTTTAAAAATCAAGAAATCTTATCAAATGGATGAATTTTGAACTGAAATTTTTACAGTAGATTAATTACATATTGAATTGCATATCAGAATTTTCTCATAATTTTTGGGAGTCAAAATCTATATTAACTAGTGCATTTAAATCTGTCCAGAAAATTGGTGTTAAACAGTAATTTCGGAAGTGTTGTTCTCTTTGGGTATAAATCCGAAAATTATCAAATTAGCATCATTAGAATTGATTACGAGTCTAGTTTCTTACATTTTTTGCCTTGCATTGATTGCTCATGTATACTAAGAGAACCATCAATTTCTTTAAAATGCTGCAGAAAACAACCTGTTTGAATATAATTAATTGTAAATAATTATTTTGATAAGTAAATCAAGTGAAACCAATTGGGTTTGAAACTTAGCATATATTAGTTGATATCTGGAGAGTTTTGGAATTTTTCGAATAGCGTGGAGTGAGTTTTGTAATTTTCAAAGTTAGCGAATAGATTGGGAAAGTTTGTTTAAAATTCTATTTTATCTTAAAATTACTTTTAATTAAGTTTTGATTTGAACCCATGTCTTAGATGATTTTAGACCTTGAAGAACATGAGCTTAGGTAATATTTAAGAGTAACGGTGAGTTGGGTTGAGCTATGTTAGTGCGCTTTGGTTTGGGATTACTTTGTTTATTATTCCTTTTAGTATGTTTGAATTAGTAGTGACGTATAACTTTAATACTTTGTTCAGGGCACTAGTTGGACTTTCATACTTTATTCGAGGATTATATTATATCATGTTCAGGTGAGTAGTTACGTGCTACATATTTTTATAAATGTTCCCCTACCTTGAACTGTTGGAAAATTAAATTATTATTTCAGAACTAAACTATTTTGATAAATTATTATATTATTAATGGAATTAAATTATTTCTGAAACATGTGTAAACTTGGCATACTGTAAACTATTTGTTATGGTCTCATGTTTATAATGGTAAACAATCATGTTTGCGAAACTGAATTGTATTGGTTATCGGGATCATCTGTATATTTTAGTCTAGGGAAATTATTTCACTGTGTGTGGTGACTCTGGCCACTAGGGAACAGATTCGGGTTGGACCGTGATGACTCTAGTGCTCAACGATTGTAAGGAAAAGATATAGGCTACGCTAGGTGACCTTCAATCGGATCGTCTTAGAGAAAAGGCCCGGGTTGTCACCCCAAGGATGACTTTTGGTTCGATATTGGATCCAACAGGCTTATTGCCTTGAGAACTGCGTGACATGTTAGTTATTATTCTTAGTATCCAGAAAATTATTGGTGATCATATTGTAATATGTTTTAAGTGGAGAATGTCATTTATTATGTTCTTGAGAGACATGAGTATTTTAACTGTTGAACTGTGAAACTTTTTTTTTCAAATAGATTATTTTTATCAAAACTGTATGCCAATCTAGTTTCTGTGATATTGAACCTTGTTTTTTCAAAACTGTATTTACTATCCATGTTGCTATTCACTGAGCTATTAGCTGACTTAGTCGTTTATCACTTCCAGGTGTTAGAAGGACTTAGAGTGGACTCATGGCATAGAGGAAACTCAATTGCATGGACCTCTAGGACATTCATTATTTCGTTTTAGCTTGTTATATCAAGTTTTGTGCATACATTGTGGTTGGATTGTATTTAGAATTATTTTATTTTGTGGGCGGCTTGTGTAACAACCCGGACCCATGATTAACATTAATCCATGCTCAAGTATGTTTAACAAGTAATTAAGACGAAGTCATGAGTCAATCACATGAGCATTACATTATTTGTATTTATATTTGTTTAACGTAGAAAGATCTGTTCATATTTTCGTTTTGGTTTACAAATTGAAGGCCTTATCGGCATCCGATTCAGAAATTGACTTGATTTTTGAGTTGAGTAGAATTTTTAGAATTTTATGGTAGGTCCAATTGAAATTCGATTTGGAACGATTAAATTAGATTAACTTAATGCCCACTTGATTAGGCTTAATTAACTATCATTGGGTAAACCTATATAAAGTTTCTTATGTGCTATCACACTCTTTTTTTCTTTCATTTTCAACCCATTATGAGCTCACACACACATACAAACGTGTAGAGAGAGAGAGAGAGAGAGAGAGAGACTAGGGAGGAGCCTTCAAACAAGAAAATTGCTAGAGAATTAAGGAGACTTGAAGACTTTGAGCAAGAATTCACTAGGATTCAAAGAGTTGAGAACCTAAGGTATGAAATCAAGCCTTTAATTGGGTAATTAGGGAGTTTAACTCATGCATTCAAAAGAATTAAGTAAGTTGGGGCATGAATTTAGCTTAATGAAGTAGTAGGATAGAGTATACATGCATGCATGTACATTATATTACATTTACAGCATGTTATCTAAGAATTTGTCCCATGCATGTTCATATTATAGTTGTTGTCTAAGAATTCACTATGTTTTTGGAAAGGAATATCTCATGTGATCATGTTTTGGAAGTTACGAATTCAAATAAATACATGCATGTGTAGACGTCCCCGACTGTCCTGGGAGGGAATCCCGTTTTGTTCATTGAGCTCACTACAGTTTAGGACTCAATGTCACGGTCCTGTATCTAATCTCGCAGAGTGCAATGCAAGACCGATGAATCATCAAAGAGTCCAAATCCGGCAAATCGTTTTTTAAAACAAATTTTTTCGAAAGAAGTGTCAAACATGGACTGCTTTGCCAAATACAGAGTCGCCACCTAAATATTTATTTTGGGGGAATTTAGGAAACCCTGACTCGTGCCTAAGGCCACGCGTCCGTCATCACCAAAGTTGCCTCGGCTCGGGAACTTGGGTATGATTGGGGAAGGTCATTTCGTGAGCACCCCTGCTCGCCCGATCAAAGATCGGTCTCTACTAACCATGATATCGAGTTTTGAAAACATTATGTGTTCTTAATCCGGTTATTAGCCTAGAATTACTATATGATGCACACATCATACAAATATAGACTGGATCATCTGAGTTGGAACAAAACATTTCATGTTTGTTTATTTGAAAGATGGTTTGAAGGTGCTACTCGCAAGTAGGCTAAGACGTGATTTTGCCACCCTTAGGTGGGCTTAGAAAACATGGTGATTTGCCACTATCTAGTGGGCTTAAAAGTCGCAGTCAATGCATTTATTCCAATTCAGATAGTCCAACCTTCACCCACAGGCATTCAGGTAGGTATATCACATAAGCACATAGCCTTATGGTAAGCATGTTATCATGGCAGTCACTCACATGCATGCAAGGATGCTAAAGCATAAGTACTTACCGAGTACTCTGAGCCAAAACAAAAACTAGTTAGTAATCAATGCATGATCCTAATTCATGTTAAGATGGCTAATGCAACACATGTAAAATGCAACTAAGATAGGCTTGGCTATTCTAAACATGGCATATGAAATGCAACAGCTAACATATATTCAACTTGGAATTGAAATACGATGCAGTTAGTATGATGCGCTGAGCCCAGTGCATGCAAGATAGATGAATGGATGCAAACATGCGAGCATAAGTATGCTAATTGAAACATGCCCTAAACTAACCATCATAAGCTGGTAAATAAAAAGGGAGAAAGACGTGGGGTTGGAAGACATACATCACACACACGCACACTTATTACAATTGTGCTCTCGCTCAGAGGGTCCGAATAAATAATATAGTCCGAATAAATAATTAAATATTACAAAATCCTAATTAATTAACAAATTAACTAGGAAAGCAAATAAATTAGCTTGTAAGTTTATGGACCGCCCCAGCTTTGCTCCGAATGATGAAAGATACATGCATGCTCGAGTCGTCTCGTCGGAAAATTCCTCGCGATGCCCCAATTTGCCTTTGTTTGCAATTAATCCCGGAATGTTGTGCAAAGCTCTAGAAGGCTGTTGATTTCTGGTTTGCTGCAACAGAGAGCAAGAAAGGGGCATGGCAAAGTATTTTCATATATGTATGCACACCTCGATTCTCGTGCCACCAATCACGCATCTTGATGCATGATGGCCGAGGAGTCGAATTGCATGACTCGATGTGAAATAAATGCACATGACAACACAACAAGGCCTAGACTCCATCATGGGTAATCCGGAGTGTCAGCGACCAGGAATTGAGGCACGTTCCGTCACTTCGGGTACAAAACGTCCCTCGTTTCCCGTGTTTGGGCTAACTCCTATCCCAAACACAATGCAATGAGATGGCATATACAATGCGACTAATATGCAACCTAGCATACGCAATGCTATGGACTAAAATGACATACACAATGCAAGACACAACATGGCATGCACAATGAACTAACATGCAACCTAGCATACGCGATGCTATGGACTAAAATGGCATACACAATGCACGACACAACATGGCATGCATAATGCACTAACATGCAACCTAGCATACGTGATGCTATGGACTAAAATGACATACACAATGCACGATGGACTTACACCAATATGAGTGGACCTCAGCCACACTCACATCAGTGGCCATATGATGAAAGTGAGACAACAGAAATACATGCAAACATGCACGAATGCAAAGGACCGATCCTAAGACATAACATGCAACTCTAACAAGGCATGGTAAGGAATGAAATATGGCATAGAATGGCACATGATACGGCTCTGAAATGGCATAAAAGATGGTCCCGAAACATGCAAGTATGTCACACAATGCAAGCTAGATGGCCCGAATACCAAAACTAGTGAAGTGCGTTACACTAGAGGTATACAAAGCGATGCACAAATGGAAAAATCAACCCCAAATAGACCCTAGGAAGGTCTGAAACAGTGGGGAAATGGCCTAAAATGATGGCTTGAAATGCAAAGAAATGGAGCTCATTCAATGGTCGGTAAATGAGGCATACAAACCCGACTCTCAAACGCATTTAAAGAGGAGAAAACATGAGATTATGGCATTCACATAAGCTCTAAAATATGATGTATAATGACCCCAAAGCATGAAAACACCTCAGTATATGCATGTAATAGACCTCAAATCTCAAAGCTAGGCAAGTATATTGAACTACAAGCATGCAAAACAAAGATCATTCGACCATGAGACCCAAAAATAGAGCTAAGGCTGTCCAAAATATGCACAAAATCAGTTTAAGGCATAGTCAAAATGTGCTAGAATCAAGGGTCAACAAAGCATGCAAAGAAAGCTAGTGAACCATGAGTTGTACTACAACTATATGAAGCATATGAGAGCTCACTGAACCAGTCAAAGACAGAAGTATGCCATGCCAAAATATGCCCAAAAACCCACTGAAACTCAGTCAATGCATGCAAGTATGATAGGCTCCTTTGGACGGCCATGCAAGGGGTTGTTCTACACATATAAGATAGACATGCAAAATGGCAAAACCACCTCTGGATAGAGGTTATGAGGGCCTTAAAACTCATCAAAAATGGCCTGAAATGAAGCTAGGAAGCATGCAAGTAAAAGCCCCTTTGAAAGGCCTTGAATAGGATTGCTCTACACATGCATAATAGACATTCAAAATGGCCAAAAGGGCTCTGGACAGAGCTTATGCAGGTCATAAAACTCACAAATAATGGCCTGAAACATGGCTTTAAAACATGCAAAAAGGGGCTCCTTTGTAAGGCCAACAAAGCTAGTAAAGAGAACAAGAGGTGAGAGGGTCACCCCTCTCTGATTTTGAGGCTCAAAAACACATATTGACCACTGAAAATTTGCTGGATTTTAGTGACTAAAAGGCCAAACCAAGGCCAACACAAATGCTCTAATGCATAGCTCAAAACATGAGGAAATGAAGCATGCAAGGGGGTAGATGACCCCCAACAGAAAAATGGCCTTAATCAAACTTGAAGAGGAGCTCAAAATAAGACTTTTTTTAGTTTATGACAAAGCTCGAAAATGCTTTCAAGTAAGGCTAAAATATGAAGCAAAATAAGGACCAAAAGAGGGAACAAGTGACTTATCCTTGTAGCACAGCAATGCAGCAAGCTCTGGACCAAGAAAGTGAGCTCTCAACCTCTGAAAAATAGCTCCAAGGTACTTAGGATGGTAGTGGAGGTGTTGTGCTTGGAGGTGTAGTGTAAATGGTCAAGAATAATGGAGTTTGAAGCTTGAAGGAGAGAGATATAGAGGGAGAAGTGTGTATGCTTGAGGCCAAAAATTCTGACCCTTGCAAGTGGAGATGAGGGTTTCTCTTATAGCCAAAGAGGTCTAAAGCTTCTCTTGGAAGCTTGGAAGCAAGATTAAACATCCTCCATACACGTGTATGGAGGATGCAGCAAATGCCTCCCAGCTAGCACAGCTGGAAGCAACTCACGAAGACAAAATAAGAGGGAGTAGGTCGACCAGTTCAAGTGGTCGGCCGACTAGGCTAGGTGGTCGGCCAGCCAGGTTAAAAGGTCCAACTCAAAACTAGGTGGTCGGCAGCCCATATTGGTGGTCTCCCAGGTGAATACAACTCAGTGGTGATATGGGAGACCCGAAAATGTGGCCCAAAAGTGAGGGAGACCAAAGGGGTCAAAAGGGTTAGGAAGAAAAGGTGGTCGGCCTACCCATATTGGTGGTCTCCCAGGTGAATGCAACACAATGGTGGTATGGGAGACTCGAAATTGTGGCTCAAAAGTGAGGGAGACCACCTACCTACCAAGAAAAATCGGCCGACCGGGGAAAGGTGGTCTCCAAGAATAAAAGGTGGTCTCCCACCATACTACCACCTTCCTAACAATGAAACTAGGGTCCATGCCAAAAATGAACCCATACCGATACGAAATGAGGGTTCGAGGGCCAAAACGCGCAGCCAGGGGCCCCGAAAACTGACTATTAAGCACCGGAGGTGGCGTATGACCACAAAGGTGGTGTCCCGGGCCACAGTGTCCCTCTAGGGATAGGGAACAAGGTGTGTGCCAAAAACTGGAACAAGCGGAGAAAGTTAAGCGGTCCCGAACCGAGGCGCACGGCCGACGGCTCCGAAAACCAGAAACTGGTCTCCAAACAGGAAAAATGGCGTACGACCACGAAACGTAGCCTACGGCCATTGAGAGATGGTCTACAAGACCTCTTCCTTCCTCTAGGAAGAGAAAATAGAGAAAATAAGACCTAGTTCGCAAATCGAGGCAAAGCACAAAAGAGTCCCAAAGTCTGGAGGCAAGGCTCTCAGCCGAGACTCTGTGACCTCAGAACGAGCACAATATGCATCATCACCGAGCGCTCAATCGGCGACGTCTGAGTCTTAAGGTTGGTCAAAAATGAGGTGTCTACAGTATGGCATAATTACATCATGTTTTTCCATTTCAAGTTGAATTTTGCACAATTGTCATTCTTTTAGGCTTGAATTTCATGAAAAGATCTTTGATTCTCAATGTTCTTCAAGTTTAGACAAGTTTCCTTAAGTTTTGGGCCCAAATGATGAGTTTTGAAATGTTGGAATCAAGATTTGAAGCTTGGAAGCAATTCTGGAAATTCCAGAATTTTGGTTCCACGCTCTAGCGACGGACGCTCGAGCGACCACTCTATGTCTCACACTTCTGCTTGAGCAACCAAGGGCTGGCTCGAGCGTGAAATGCATGCTCTCAGAAGTCCTTATGTTTTGCAGCACGCTCGAGCGACAACAGTTGCGCTCAAGCGAGGCCATGTCTCTCACGCTCGAGCGAATGTCAAGCAGGAAAAACAAGCAATAGTACTTTTTCAAAAGTTTGCAGGCTGCTTGAGCGAAGGAAGTTACGCTCGAGTGGGCCCTCACATTTTGCATGTTTGCTCAAGCGAGGAAAGCTACGCTCGAGCGTGGACCCTATTTTCAGCAACTTTTGAAAAATGTTTTCAAGTACATTTTTGCATCCTCATTTTATCCTAGGCATTCCTAGGCCAAGATTAAAACACTATGAATGATTGTCCACCTTTGGAAAATATTTATGACATTCATGCTATGATTCAAGTATGTTATTTGTACCCGAATTGGAGGTTCCTTAATGGAACTGGCAAGTTATCTGTACCCAGCTGGAGGTTCCTTTATGGAACTAACAAGTTATCCGTACCCAGTCTAGAGGTTCCTTTATGGAACTAGCAAGTTATCCGTACCCGGCCGGAGGTTCCTTTACAGAATTGACAAGTATGATCAATGATGTTTTGTATATGATCTGTTAGCCCTAACGAATGATCTATGAATGAACAAGCATGATTTCTGAATTCTGTTTACATGTTGAATGAGAACACGAATATGAAATAGTTCTATGTACGGACTTAATTCTGGGACATCATTCATTAAATCCTTTACTCTGTTATTATCCATTGGGCTTTCGCTCATTATTTATATTATGTATATGAGTGATCAAGTACATGACCAGGCTTAGAGTTGAGGACTTGGAGTTTCAGTTTTGTCAGTCAGCTTTCGTGCCTTCCGAGGAGGTTCCGTTTTGAGTCAAGCCTCGAGGCTGTGTTTTGGGAATGTATAAGCTTTTGTTTCTTTTGATTTTCGTACAAGTTTTCTATTATGTATACACGAAGTGACTTAATTATTGTATTTTGTTTAATCACACGTATGGTTATGGAAGTTTGAAATTATCAGTTTCATGCATGTCTTCACAGCTCGTTGGACTATGTATATTTCATGTATTTGCTTCCGCAACCTCTATTTATATGCTATCATATCAAGAGGCCTTCGGTAATCTAAGGATTACTAGCAGGTTACGTCACTAAACCTATAGGGGCAGGTTTAGGGCATGGCAATTTGTGTTCCATTTAGTATATATTTTTGAAAGTTGGTTATGGCTGGTTTTACCATCTATACTTGTGACATGTCACTGGATTGGGTTTTGATTTATTTATTTCTAGGCTATCATCACATTTATTCTTTGTAGTTTTGGGTTCATGTTTAGGCTTACGTGTGTCTTGGGCTAAGTTCCTATGGGCCACGGCCGGTCATGCCTGGTTTTGGGGTGTGACATTAATGCTCCATTTGCTCACCTATATATATAGGAGAGGGGGTGAGCTAAAGCCTAGTGAGTAATACTAGTATAAAGAGGTTAAATGAATGATGTCTATCGTAATACAAAATCATATCATATGAGTTCCGAAGTAAAACATAGATGAGTACTTGTCGTATCAAACTTCACAAATCATATTTATATATGGTACATCCAATAGTGTAAAGGAAAGGGCCCAAAGGCATAACAAATGGACCACATGAGTCTAACAAAGGGACCATATAGGTCAAGCAAAGGGACCACTAGGGTCAACATTAGAGATCTCTGTGCACACATAACAAAGGGCCACGGTATTGTTTCCTCCAAGTAAGGACCTTACTAACGAATGGCCACTGTATTGTTTCCCCTGGGCGAGGACCTTACAGTAAAGGGTCATGGTATTGTTATCCTCAATCGTGGGCTACACTAAAGATGCCACAATTACTTTTCAAAAGAGACAATCATTCATTCTTATCAAAATAGCATTTCAAATAACATTCTTGCAGTAAATTGAAAATACAGTTCAACATATCTTTACAAAAATACTACTCACAATGGGCTGGCATAGGCGTTGGACCTCGGTTGACCACCTACACAAAACACATAACAAATATACAAATTGAAGCACACATTCTCAATAGATAGCACATCATAATTCAACTCTCTAACGTGAGTTTCTAGCTTATTCATTGGCTAAAGATGTCTAAATGATGCTAAAGAATGCCAAAAAGGGCATGAGGAAGCAAATATGCATTTATGAGTGTGTTTCAAAAATGTTGAAAACAGGGCAGTTCACTCAAGCGCACCTTTGGTCCCTCGAGTGGTGTGGCCTATCTGCAAAAGTATTGGATGGTGTCAAAGTAGGCTCAATGTTCGCTCGAGTCAAGTGCAATACAAAGTTGAGTTCGCTCGAGCGCACACTTGGTCGCTCGAGCCAACTACAAAAGTCTGCAAAAATACTGAGAGCATGCAAAGTGCACTCGAGCGATGACTTCACTGCTCGAGCAAAGTGAATGAATTCTGGAATTTCTATAACATAATTTAAAGTTCAAAAATGCACCCTACATGTCCAAAGCTTGCATGATTGTACCAAATTCATGAAAACTCATAGAAAAACATGCATTTATACTTAATTTGGAATCATGAGCTTAAAAACACCATGAATTGTCAAATTTGAAACCAAAGTCTTCATGCATGTATGGAATTGTGTTCAAATCTTTTTCAAAACCTTCAAACATGAAATTAAACTCTTGAAAACTTGAAATTCTTTAATGCATGTAAAAATTCAACTCTTAAATTAACAAGAACACTAGAATTCAAGCGCAAAATGCTCAAATGTAATGGAATTATGCATGCATGCTCACAACTAACTCACAATCACTAAATTCATGGTGATCCTAGTTTATTCTTTACAAATTCATGCAAATGGTCTTACAACTTATTGAATTCAATTTCTACAGGGATTATTTACAAGAATTATGGGTGAATTTCGTACCTAGAGCTTGAATTGTAGTTTAATTAGCTAAAGTTCTTCAAATCCCCTTCAAATTCTCTACAATTTCACCATTCTCTCTCTAGAAGTGTTGAGCCTTTAACTCCCTCTCTAATTTCAGCCACTTAGTTGAAGAATATGAACTCAATAAGCCTATATCCCATATTTATAGGTTTGACTAAGTTAGGCTAATTAGGTGAGATTAGGCTTAATTAAATAGGCTTAAATCTAACTAATCTTAATCAATTTATTCTAATTATTTTGATCCAAATCAAATTTTAATTAAATTTTCCATATGGCTCTAAATATTTCAATTAGTCCATTGAACAACTCAATTTCGGTTTCTGAATTCGTTTTGGGCTTTCAATTTTGAATTCTTAGTCTGCACTCTAACATATATTTCATAAACAAACAGATAAGCATCAATTAAGCACATAATCATGCAAATATGCTCAATAAAATAATATATAAAAATAATACGTATGTCGGGGTCGTCACAATGTCCCTAAGATCTTTTTTCCTCACTGCCTTATCATAAAGCCCAAGCCTAAAAAACTCAACATTGCAAATATTATTGGCAAAAACTATATTACCTCAAAGAAATACGGAGGACTCTCAAACCAATCTGCCATTGTAAAATAGTTCATAGCTTTCTAAAATCAAATCAATAAAGGAAGAAGAGTTTGAACTAGCAGATTTTAATTTGAATAGTACCCATCAATAAAAGGGGAAAAGGAAAACAAAATACAGTTAAATCCATTTCTTTCAGCATTTGGTGATAAAAGGAGAGAAAACAAGCATTTTAATTTTAATTTGTTTTTTCTGCTAATACTTCTTGTTGTTTATCAAATGAAATGGTAAAGGTACTCTTTTCAGTCTAACTTGTATTTTCTAGGCATTCCCATATCTACTCGCACATCCTTGAGTAGAGTAACGCCCTACTAACATCATCGTCATTGCATAAGAAGTACTCGCCTTCTCTCATTTGATATGTTGACAAATCAATGACATTATGATGAAAAGAATAGCTAGTGTTGTTCTGGGTACCTTTCCCTTCTTCATCATACAAAATTCGAATTCCAAATTCTTTTACCCAAAAAAATTCTGCCATATTCACAGAGATGTTCAATGTTCGCTCGAGCGAGAACTCTGTTTTCGGCAAGTTTTGTTAAGTGTTTTCAAGTGCATTTTTGCATCCTCATTTCATCCTAGGCATACCTAGGCCAAGATTGAAGCACAATAATGAGGATAAAAGTAGAGACACGCCAAGATAAGAAAAGAACAAGGTAAATGTTTTCGGGTGTGTAATTCAGTATATATTCGTTTTGTACCTGTGTAGGTCACGCACTGCAAGATATATGAATTGCCTACTCTATTCGTCTGTTTGGAGCCATTTGTTATTTGTGAGTAATAACTCTGTAAAGTTATGTTAGCCTTTAATTATTTTCTGATGATACGACATGATTAGTTTTCTGAAATGCTATGTTTTGTGTGAATGAATGAGCATCCAAGTTTCTGAAATGTATTTGTGGCGTCCTTAGCATCATATGATATGCGTCCCTTTATGGGTCATTAGGTCTCTTTATGGGTCATCGAAATGCCTTTATGGCCGTCCTTTTATGGGTTATTGGAAACACCTCTGTGCACACAAGTCATCGGAATGCCTTATGGCCGTCTCTTTATGAGTCATCAGAATGCCTTCACGGCTGTCCCTTTGTGGGTCATCGAATTTGTTAACGCTAATGGATGTGCCATGTACTATGGTGTGAAATGTATGAATTTTGAAAATGAATATGAACAAGTATATGAATTAGTTTCTGATTTGAAATCTGAATATGCATAAGACTCTGTTTTTTATATAACTCTGATTTCTCATTCTTTAATAGACATCATTCATTAAAACCTGTAGACACTCCATTTTTGACCGCCCTTAAAACTTGGGTACCACTGATTGATCACTCGATGATGAAAGTTGTGCTGTATAATCGCTCAATTTCTTTAGCAAGGAGAGCTCTAAATCCCAACCTTACACCTCATTTTGGACTAAAACTATTTTGACCAAAATTATTTTAGACTTTAAAACCCTCTCTTTCAAAATATTTTTGAAATTGTTTCTACGATGTTCTGAAGGTCGCATTTTATTAAAAATTGCATTTTTCGGTAAATTGAGCAAGGACAAAGTGGAAATAAATGGAAGAGAGGTGAACTCTTTGAAAAATAGTTTTAAACCTCTTATTTATAGGCTTCGAGTTGAACAAAAATAGGAGGAGAGAGAAGAAAACTAGTTGGGGAGAAGTTTGAGCTTGAAACCATTAAGAGAGAATTGGGCAGCCTCACTAAATTAGGCCTATCTTTTTGTACACTTGGACTTTAGCTGTGAATCCACCACCATTGAAAAGTGGACTTTCGGGGCTTCGTTTTACACTCAAGAATCTCTTAAAGCCGAGTCCGGATGAAGGAGATATGGCCGTTTGAAATTAGGCATCAATTTGATTAAGCCAAAACTGAGCAACCTTCACTAAAATAGGCATACCTCTTTCCATACTTAGAATTTAGATTTGAGGCTACCACCATTGAAAATTAGACTTCTGGGGCTTCAATTTAGAATCAAGAATGACCTAAAACCGATTTCGGATGAGGGAAATATGCCCATTTGAAGTCAGGCATGTAGGCATGGCCGGCAGGTGGCCGTTGTAGACAAGCCCGCGGGGGACCTCGCTACAGTTCGGACTCGATTTGAGTTACGGTTGTTAATCTTGAACCAAAGAGTCGAAATCCGGCAAATTGTTTTGAGAAAACAGATTTTTAGAAAAGAAGTGCCAAACATGGACTGCTTTGCCAGATACAGAGTCGTCACCTAAATATTTTATTTTTGGAGAATTTAGGAAACCCTGACTCATTGCCTAAAGCCACGTGTGGGTCATCACCAAAGTTGTCTCGGCTCTGAAACTTGGGTACGATTGGGGAAGGTCACTTCGTGAGCACCCCCGCTCGCCCGGTCAAAGACTGGCCTCTACTAACCATGATATCTAATTTTGAAAACATTGTGCGTTCTTATTCCGGTTATTAGCCTAGATTTACTATGTGATGCGCACAACATACAAGTATAGACCGGGTCGCCTGAATTGGAACAAAACATTTCATGTTTGTTTGTTTGAAAAATGGTTTGATGGTGCTACTCGCAGGTAGGCTTAAAATGCAGATTTTGCCACCCTCAGGTGGGCTTAGAAAACATGATTTTGCCACTATCTAGTGGGCTTAAAACATACATTTGATGAACTGTTCCAATTCAAATAACCTAACCTTCACCCACAGGCATTCAAGCAGTTATATCACATAAGCACATAGTCTCATGGTAAGCATGCTATCATGGCAGTCACTCACACGCATGCAAGGATGCTAAAGCATAAAAACTCACCGAGTACTCCAAGCCAAAACAGAAGCTAATTAGAAATCCATGCATGATCCTAATTATACAGAAATGCCTAATGCAACACATGCAAAAATGCAACTATAGCAGGCTCGGCTATTCTAAACATAGCATATGGGATGCAACAACTATCAAGTATTCAACTCGGAATTGAAATACAAATGCAGTTAGTATGATGCGCCGAGCCCGGTGCGTGCAAAATAGATGAATGAATGCAAACATGCTATCATACTGTATGCTAATTGAAACATGCCCTAATCTAACCATCATAAGCTGGTAAATAAAAGGAAAGAAAGACGTGGGGTTAGAAGACATACATCACACTCATGCACACTTATTACAACATTGCCCTCGCGCAGAGGGTCCGAATGAATAATATACAGTCCCGAATAGTACAGTCCAAATAAATAATATAGTCCAAAATATGTACAAATTCCTAATTAATTACCAAATTAACTAAGAAAAACAATAAACTGGCATGCAAGCCAAGGACTGCCTTGACTCCTCTTTAGATGATGAATGATGCATATCCGGGTTGCCTTTGCGCGGAAATCCACTGTGATGCCCCAATTAGCCTCTGTTTTGCGATAATTTTTTGGAAAGCGCGCTAAGCCTCGGAAGACTACTGATTCTTGATTTGCTGCAACAGAGAGCAGGAAAGGGGCATGGCAATGTATTTTCACAAACGTATGCATGCCTCAATCCTCGTGCCACCAATCACGCATCTCGATGCATGATGGCCGAGGAGTCGAATTGCACAACTCAATATAGAATGAATGCACATGAAAACTCAACTAGACCTAACTCCATCATGGATAATCCGGAGTGTCGGTGACTGGGGAATTGAGACACGTTCCGTTACTCGGAGTACGAAACGTACCTCGTTTCCCATGCTCGGGCTAACCCCTATCCTGAACACAATGCAATATGCATGGCATACACAAAATGCAACTAAGATACATCCTAACATGCAACATGCTATAAAATGGCATACATGATGCAATAGGTAACATGGCATACACAATGTACTAACATACAACTTAGTATACACAATGCTACGAAATGAAATGGCATACACAATACATAATGGACTTACACCAATATGAGTGGACCTCAACCACACTCACATAGGAGGCCATTAGATGAAAATGAGACACTCGAAATGCGTACACACGTGCACGCAAATCGAGGACCGACCCTAAGGCATGAAATGCCACTCTAACAAGACATGGAAAAGCATGGAATATGGAATGCTAGCATGCAAATTTCAGAGGCAATAAGTGATGCAAAACAGCCCCGAAAGATGGCAAAATGACACCCGATGCATGAAATGAGTCCCGAAACATGAAATTAGGCGCATGGAATGACCTATGGCTATGCAATGCATGCATTATTTGAACATGAAGTGTGAAGACAGAATCAAGACAGCCCCAAAAAAAGTATATTTACAGTTTAAAAAAAGGCCAAACAGTGAACACAAATGGGGCTAAGCTAGCATGCAAAAATGGCCCCGAAAGTGAGATAATGAAGTAAGTTGCAGCTGCTGACCTCAAACAGAGAAGGGACCTTCTACAATGTTGAAGAGGGGCCCAAAATATGGTATTTTACAGTTTACCACAAGCTACAAAAACAAACACAATTATGGCTAAGCTCTCATGCAAGAAATGGGCCAAAAGAGGGACAAAGAAGCAAGTGGGGGTTTCTAACCTCAAACACAGGATGGCCCTTCAACAATGTTGAATAGGGACCCAAAATATGGCATTTTACAGTTGATTACCAGACCCAAAACAGTGCACAAGCATGCTTAAAATACTATGCAAAATGAGGCCTAAAAAAGAGGTTTAAACATAAAGTACAAAAAGGATGCCTCAAACAGTAAAAGACCCTTTATGAAACATGAACAGGGGGTCAAAATAAGGCCATTTATAGTTCAGACTAGAGCCCAAAAATAGAGGCACAAGAGGCTAACAAATCATGCAAAAATAAGGCCAAAAGAGGGATGCAAAGGCAAGTGACAGATAGAGGCCTCAAATAGTGATGAGCCCTTCAACAATGTTGAATAAGGGATCAAAATAAGCTACTTTTCAGTTTACAACATGCCTCAAAAAAGTTTACATATAGGCCTAAAATACTGCACAAGAAATAAGCATACAAGAGAGGTAAAGAGGCAAGTTGTGGCTAGGGACCTTACACAGGGAAGGACCCTTAAACAAACATGAGAAGGGCCTCAAAATATGATGTTTTACAGTTAGGGTCAGAGCCCAAAAATGCAAGCAAGAGAAGCTAATATATTGAGCAAAATAAGGCCAAAAAGAGGAGAAATGTGCTTACCCTTGTAGCCTAATCTTTGACAGCCTTTTGGCTTGAGAAAAGATGCCTCCTAAGCTCTGAGAAGATCCTCCAACCTGCTGGAATGGAGTGGTGGTGTGGTGCTAGGTGGTGGTGTAGAAATGGTGTAGGATTTGGAGAGTTTTGGTGCTTGGAATACAGAGAGATAGGGATGCAATGCAAGAGGCTCAAAGCCAAATTTTCCAACCCTCAAGACAAGGGCTGGGGGCTGTTTATATAGGCAAAAGAGGGGGAGAAAGAGGGGGAAAATGGGGGGGAAACAATTCAAGTTTCCTCCCAAACCTGCAGCCTCCCGGATACAAAATCTGGGGGGAAAAGGAGGACAGATTTGTAATGTACCAACCCTGAGGATCATGGCCGGCCAGTTTGCTAGGGTTTAGGTGGCCAGCCAGCCCTTCCCATGGTCGGCCGGCCAAGGGTCAAAAGGGTCAAGTGGCATTAGTGGCCGGCCACCACAAATTGGTGGCCTCCCATGTGTGCTCAACACAGCCATGTGGTCAACAACTGGAGATAGTGAACCAAGAGAGAGAAAAAGCCATTTTTTGGAGGGGTTCAAAAGGGTCAATGACAATTACTGGCCGGCCATGTGATATTGGTGGCCTCCCAGGTGTCTACAACACAAATATGTGGTTTTGGGCAAGAAAAAGTGGCCTTAGGGTGGTCAACATTGGATGTCGAGTGAGAAAAACGGGCGACGGAGGCGATGAAGGAATATAACTGGTTGCTGAAACAATTATTGGCCTCCCATCCTTCTACGACCTTCTCAACAATGAAACAGAGGTCCCTGCCAGAAATGAACTCAAACCGATGCAAAATGAAGGTTTGGGAGCCGAAACGCGCAGCCCGAGGCCCCGAAAACTGACTGTTAGGCACCAGAAGTGGTATTCGACCACGAAGTTGGTCTCTCAGACCACAGTGTCCCTCAAAAAGGAGTTGGTAAGATGCATGCCAAAAACCGGAGCAAACGGAGGTGGTTAGGCAGTCCCGAACCGAGGCACTCGGCCTGACGGCTCCGAAAATCGGGAACCGGGCTCCGAAATGGAAAAAATGGCCTACGACCACGAAACTTAGCCTACGGCCATTGAGAGATGATCTACGAGACCTCTCCCTCCCTTCGGGAAGAGAAAACAAAGAAAACAGAGCTTGGTTCGCAAACCGAGGCAAATCACAAAAAAGCTCAGAAGTCCGGAGACAAGGCTCGTAGCCGAGACTCTAAAACTTCAGAACAGGCACGATATGCAACATCACCAAGTGCTTAATCGGTGACGTCTGAGTCTTAAGGTCGGTCAAAAATGGGGTGTCTACAGTTGCCCCTCTTTAACAGAACTCGAAAGTCATAAGTGACGGGAGTGAATGTCAAAGCCCAGAGACGACCCATTTTTGACAAGGCCGAAGACTTAGACAAACAGGTATGATAAACAGAGATGTGCCCGCAGGCGTGCCCGCAGGCAGGGGGCAAAATGCAAAATGGTATACACAAGGCCAGATGTAACTTAATGATCGTGCAAATGCAGCAAGCTGTAATGAAGCAAATACTCGCAAACAGATGCAACAGTTTTAAACAAGAATGCAAAGCAACAACTACATTTCATGCAGTTAAGAATGCAGAGAATTATTCAATTCTCGTCGTGTCCTACATGGAGAAGATACGATACCTGCGCGATTCGTCTGGTCGCACCAGCTTCAAATGAACCGTACATACAATATCGTGCATGCAAAAGAATGAAACTCAACAAGCACAACAAATCTGACAACATATGTTCAATCTGATCTTGAATGCAGACAAATGCAGTGCCGGTAGAAAGGTGCATCACAACGTAGGGAGAACGTGCGTGGTGACGTGAGTTTAAGCATGGAGGCTTGGTGATATCGAAGAGATGTGCATAACAATGCAAGTACGTGCATGAGAATGCAAGTTATGTGCACAACAATGCAGGACAAGCGTAAATCAGGATGCGTGTTTGTCACAAAACGGTGAGCAAGGAAATGCGCATTTCGGCAAGGGCGACTCGATCGCGGCCTCCGGTTCACCTCCCGGAGAGGTTACAACATGCTCAAAAAGGATACACCTTGATTTTGATGAGTAATGATGAGACACACGTCAGAAGTTGAAGTTCTGGCGGAGCGATTTCGCGACAGAAAGTGCATTTCTTTTGTACTTTTTCAAGCGCCGGGGACTCCTATCCTTCTCAAAATTTGCAGAGACCTTGGGGGGCATGTGGGGAACACCACCGGCCAGCTCTCTTCCCAAGGGGAGGCCACCGGCCACTTTTTGAAAAGAGGATGGCGGCTGCTCAAAAAAGTGGCTTACTACCACTTGTCCAAATTCGTGGGTATTGTTGTCTTTTCACCCTCTTTTCTTTAAAACCATTCGGCCAAACACTTTGTGCTCACAACACCAGCTCCGAAAACATCTTCTCTACCTTCCCAAACCATTTTCCTCTTCAGATTTGAGCTCTATACGCGTTTTCCAACGCTCCACGTAAGTTATTTTCGTGAAATCTTTCAGTTTTAAGCACTTTGAACCGATTAAATTTTGATTTCGGGGCTTCTTTTCTCATTTTCGCCACTTGAGGTGAGTTTGTCTCAATATTTGGAAGATTTTCTCGGGAGTTGACTTTGGTTGACTTTTTCATTTCCCGAGAGTTGACTTTTGTTGACTTTTTCCAATTTTTGCTCATTTTTGCTCATTTTTTGACCCTTTTGCAGATTTTCTGAAATGACCGGTCATTTTGCTCACGGTGGAGGTCCTGCAGACGCCAGAGGTGATCCCAATATCATGGCTCTACCTCGGAGGGTTCGACCCTTCATACCCGATAGGTACGACCCACCGGTACATATTCTTCCACGGGCTATTTTCTATCACTTCACTGACTTTGATGAGCGAGCGCCCGGGGATCTCCTTCTGCGGGAGCCAGAGTATCACCTCTCTCACGAGGCACGAGAGGTATTTACTTCTTTTTCACCTTTTCTGCAACATATTATGAATTTTTCATGCATTCTGTTTGCATTCTGAACTCACGGTTCAATCACTTGAGTTTCTGAACATTCAGCCCATAAATTGATTGTGAACACACGGCACACATTGGTTGAGAATTGAACACACGACCCAAGTACTGATTTTCTAAGCACACAGCCCGAACTAGAGGTGAACACGTAGCACACACTGATTTAGAGTTGAACACACAGCCCAAACACTGATTTTCTGAACACACAGTCCGAATTGAAGGTGAACACGCAGCACACACTGATTGAGAGTTGAACACGCAGCCCAAACACTGATTTTCTGAACACACAGTCCAAGTTGAAGGTGAACACACGGCACACACTGATTGAGATTTGAACACGCAGCCCAAACACTGATTTTCTGAACACACAGTTCGAATTGAAGGTGAACACACGGCACACACTAATTGAGAGTTGAACACGCAGCCCAAACACTGATTTTCTGAACATACAGTTCGAATTGAAGGTGAACACACAGCACACACTGATTTAGAGTTGAACACGCAGCCCAAACACTAATTTTCTGAATACACAGCCCAAGTTGAAGGTGAACACACGGCACACACTGATTGAGATTTGAACACGCAGCCCAAACACTGATTTTCTGAACACACAGTTCGAATTGAAGGTGAACACACGGCACACACTGATTGAAAGTTGAACACGCAGCCCAAACACTGATTTTCTAAACACACAGTTCGAATTGAAGGTGAACACACGGCACACACTGATTTAGAGTTGAACATGCAGCCCAAACACTAATTTTCTGAACACACAGCCCAAGTTGAAGGTGAACACACGGCACACACTGATTGAGATTTGAACACGCAGCCCAAACACTGATTTTCTGAACACACAGTTCGAATTGAAGGTGAACTCACGGCACACACTGATTGAAAGTTGAACACGCAGCCCAAACACTGATTTTCTGAATACACAGTTTGAATTGAAGGTGAACACACGGCACACACTGATTTAGAGTTGAACACGCAGTCCAAACACTAATTTTCTGAACATACAACCCAAGTTGAAGGTGAACACACGGCACACACTGATTGAGATTTGAACACGCAGCCCAAACACTGATTTTCTGAACACACAGTTCGAATTGAAGGTGAACACACGGCACACACTGATTGAAAGTTGAACACGCAGCCCAAACACTGATTTTCTGAACACACAGTTCGAATTGAAGGTGAACACACGGCACACACTGATTGAGAGTTGAACACGCAGCCCAAACTGATGTCTAGTACGCAACTTACACTTTGAAATCTGAACACGCGGCTCATTCACTTCACTTTGCACGCAGCCCATTCGTTTACACACAGTTCATTCATTTCATTTGCACACAGCTCATTCATTTTATTTGCACACAGCTCATTCATTTTATTGAAGCATATATTCATTCTGAATGCAGGTGACTTCTCACACTGTGCGGGGATACGGCTCCACCGTAGCTAGAGATTAGTACGCTGAGCTCCCAGAGGCTGTCCGGGATTTGGTTGATTTGGTAAGGTTTGGGCCCTTCTGTACTGGGCTTTCTCGTTGTCCTTCCAGGAGGACGTTGATGGCAGCTTTGGTGGAGAGATGGTGGGACACCACCAACTCCTTTTATTTTTCTGCCACGGGGGACTTGACTATGACCCCGCTTGACTTTGCTGTATTGACTGGCCTTGACGTGGGAGGTTGGCCCATTCCTTATGACGAGGACATGGGTCAGTGGGAGGCCGCTTGGATATATTTACTGGGGGCTCGCCCGCCTATTGATAGATCTTCGGGCAAAGTCCGATATACTTGGTTCTCTTCTCATTTTCGGAGGGTGGAGATGGAGCCCGGGACTCCTGAGGAGGCAGCACAGTATGCCCGTGGTTTTCTGATGTTCCTCTTCGGGACTACTTTGTTTGCCGATAGGGAGAACACTGTTGGGCTATATCTGTTGAGTGCTTTGGTGGACCTGTCATAGGTCAGACGGTATGATTGGGGTGGCGCCGACTTGGCTACCCTTTACTGCTACATGAGTGTGACCTCCCGCGGACGGGGGGACCTACTTGGCAGCTATTGGAGAGCTTGGGAGGTAATTTCTGCCCCCTATTATTTGTATATTGCACACACGGCACACTTTACACTCTGTATTTTGCCTCAGCACTTTGTATTTACATTCTGCACTGTTTTCCACAGTTATGGGTCTATGTGTATTTCCCGACGTTAGCCCCAAAGTTGGTGGTGGAGGGGCCCCTCGTGACCCCGTACTCACTTGTATTTGAAGGCCAGCACCGGCCAGGACCTCGAGAGTCTCTCCTTTATCTACGGCAGTATTTCGACACGGTGCGGTCGACGGAGGTATTTCAGAACTTTCAATTCTTTGTGTTTTTATCTTTGATTTATCTTGTACCTTCCTGATTTCTGATTGATTGGTCATTCGCAGATTACATGGGAGCCTTGGGCACCCTTAGGTGAGGGTCTTCGATTCCAGTTTGCTGGAGGGCGGGGTGCCTCCCAGTACAGGATCCTATTCGAGGGGCTAGTTAGTAGGGCCTGGTTTCTGGGGGAGCGCTTCTTGCGTAAGGTATGGGGCTATACTTCTCAGAACCCTCCCTTAGCACCCTCAGTCGAGATGCGGATCGCTGATAGGCTCTCTTCCCGGGATGTTGTTAATGCTATGCTGGGTACTGATGCCTTACTTCATCTTGAGGAGGGGGATTATGCTACTTACCGTCACATATACCTGATGCCTCCATTGACGGGAGTTCGTACTCCGACGATGAGGCCTGCTGGTATGCCATCTTCGAGCTGCCCAGTTCGGGCATGGACGCCCCTTCCACCAGCAGAGCTGGTACATCTAGAGGTGGGGGTGGATTGGTTCCCCCGATTGCCTCGACTTATCATCATCCTGGATGGCCGGATATGCCGACTGAGCTGATGGGGTGGCAATATGGGACAACCTCTCCGATTCCGATCCCGATAGAGCCTCCGATGCCTGGCCACCGATATGTCAGAGACCCCGACTCACCACCGGTATGTTTTATAGCTTTGATTCACTACTCAGATACTTGGACACTCATTCCTTTACTGATACCCCTGCCTTTTGCATCTACAGCCCCCTGTTGAGTACATGGATCAGGTGCTCGAGATGGTAGCCTCACTTGAGGGGATGGTACTGCGGAGGGAGGCGTAGTTGTCCATTATGGGCTTCCAGGTACCCTTTAGTTTTCTAGCATTGTACTTTTTATAACATGCTGATTTTGGACATTTTACTGCATTAATAGGCAACTTGTGTAGAGCGCATCTGACACACACCACATTCGTGCACTATTCCTGCGTACATCCACCCTGTGTAGCTTGTTTGCATCTGTATTTGATATACATGTTTTGGCTGATGTATTCAAAATGCATTTTTCATTTTCAGATGCCTCCAGTATATGCTCAGCCGCAGGCCGGGCCACCTGGGCCTTCTCGGGAAGGTGGACCATCTGGGCCTTTTCGAGGAGCTGGGCCATCCAGGCCTTTTCAAGGAGCTGGGCCATCCATGCCTTTTCGAGGAGCCCGAGGAGGAAGGTCGTCTCGCAGACGCAGAGCACACATTATAGAGGAGGAGCCCGGTGAGGATGAGGAGGAGGAGGCTGCAGATCGTCAGTCGGAGACATCTGCTGACAGAGAGGAGGGCTCCGGTCTTGGCTCCGAGAGTGGAGGCGAGGCTGAGGGGGATCTTGAGGATGACAGCTCCGATTCGGATGATGATGGGGGTGCAGAGGTTATTTCACAGAAGAGGATGAAAAGGGCCTCTTATTCCCGCTCTTGAGAGCATTGATGTTGCGGTTCCCTGTTTTATTTACCTTTTTGCTAGTAGTTGTAGCACATTGTACATTATTAGGCAATTTTATTTTTGTAAAACTTGTGCCCTTGTTTGTAAAATGTTGTAACAAATGAAGCATGATGGAATGAAACAACTTTTGCAAAAAAGTGTTGTATTTTAAACTCTTAACATCATATCGCATCATTTTGCATCATAATGAGATTGAATGGAAATGTGCATTGTGCATTTGCCCAGTCAGGTAGTGAACCGATGCAACAACTTAACTCACTAAGATATAACAAAACCTTAGCAAGTTTACAACTCGATAAGCAAAACACAACAGTGTTGACAACTTAATAAACAAGACTCAACAAAAATTGCTTAAACAAAGGGTAACAACTCAAAAAAAATGAAACACGACAGCTCGACAAATAACTCGATAAGCAAAACGACAACTCGATAAGCAAAACAACAACTCGATAAATAGAAATTCAATTAAAACAAAGAGTACTTCGGACGATCTGGGCAACGGAACGCATCCGAAACAGAGGGAAATGGAGGCCTTCGACATACCCGTTGCATGGAAATGCTTGAAACTTCCCCCTGGAGGGTAAAACAGGGCCAAGGACATACATTAGAGCATGGCCGGCCAGCCAGCTTTTGTATGTGAGGGGAGAAATGTAGCGGGCCTGCTAGAAAAGGTGGCCGGCCGGCCACTTATCTCGGCAGCCGTCAAATTTTCAACACGTGTCCCCCGAATAGTGTCCCATCCTCTTTAAAAGCCCCAACCTCGGGACTCATTCATTTCATCACTGCTTTGCACAAAAATTGGAGGCATTTCTCGTAGAAAATCTCACATCTTGGATCTCTTCTTTAGATGGCTCGGAAAAGTTGAACTTCTGGGGTTTCAGCTTGAATGCACTATTCACGCTGAGTCGTACTCCGCTACACCTTCCTTTCCTCCATGCCACCGCAAGGTTCTGGAACCCAGTGACGCACGTCTTTAGCTTTGGCGGGCAAGAGGTATGTCCAACTTTTGAAGATTTTCAAGTTTTGATAGAGTCTGAACGTTTGGAAGAGATCTTGCCTCAGTTTCGCTTTGGCCACACCCAAGCTTTAGGGCGGATGTGTGGACTTACCGCGTATGATGTTCGGTCTCTGATCTATAATGGGGAACTAGATATCCTCGGTTTGATCCATCGCTTTTCTGGTGCCGGTGACCACAGCGACCACCATTGGCAAGGTCTTTGACAACATGCCCTCTGCTTGTGCATGCTATCTCACTTCCTGCTTGCCTCGGGCCTGGGTGGACCCAACATCCGTTTGATTGAAGTTGCTCAGGGCTTGAAGGAAGGGAAGAGCTGTATTGCTATGGCATTGGCCGAAACGCTGATGGGCTTAGACGCTTTCCACCTTCAGGAGACGACCAGATTTGCGGGGAGTCCACTACTACTGCAGGTAATGTTTCCTACCCAATCTCATATATATATTTGCTCACATCACTCGGCCCTCAGGCTCGGTTTTTCTCACAAAACCCTTGTCTCACTGTTCTCTCATCGCACGTCTCTCTATTCTTTATTCTCTCATTTTTCATCCCTCCCCAGGTATGGTTGATGGATAAATTGCAGGTTGTGGACTCTTGCCCTGCCTACTCAGCCCGCGGCTACTTCTTTCGACAACGCCTGGTTGATGCGCTTGATGAGGGATGGTGGTTCAACTGGATGTGCAATTTGTCTGCTGACCGCA
Organism: Camellia lanceoleosa; assembly: GCA_025200525.1. NCBI lineage: Eukaryota > Viridiplantae > Streptophyta > Magnoliopsida > Ericales > Theaceae > Camellia > Camellia lanceoleosa. The sequence continues at coordinate 152,454,608 of CM045760.1, read as the reverse complement.
TTGCTTGGCGCTGTCCTTGGCTCAATCTTCTGGCAATGAGCTATAGCATGTCCCGGCAGACTAGGGTCCAGCTGATTGGTCTGACTCACTGTGTGTTCTATTTTCCGTTCCGGTTCCAACGCCAGTTTGGCCATGATCAGACTTGCCCGCCAGAGGGGATTGAGTACTCGGCTGCTTTCTCGGTCCGAGGCGCACAGCTTGCCCGATATGCCACCGCATGGAGGACTAGAGAGCTCCTGGCCCCTGCTCCCACTTTCAGTTGCGCTTTATTTGACGAGTGCTGGGATTGGCTCAATGAAGAGGCACAGATTGGGCCTAGCTTGGTATCAAAGGCTTCGACTAGCTCTAGGAGGGGGTGCAGGGACACCTGACTTGACTATGCTTCGGATTTATTGCTTTATTAGTACTTTCAAGTTTTCTTTATAAGTGTAATAAAAAAAAAACAACTTCAATTGTATGCAAGAGCAAGCGAATTCTGTGTTGAAATCAATGAAATCGAAGGTTGTGGTACTGAAAATTTTCCGCTTTGGTCCAAAAATGGTCGTAGTTGTAAAAAAGATTAATTTGAACAAAGTCAACCTTTATTAAAACTTTTCAAAACTATTTTCGATATGGATCAGAATTAGACACGCCTGAGATCTGTCACTAAGATGCACAACCCTGGATCCTAGCAACTGGAAAGTTGCCCCTAGTCTGAATAGTACTGCGGCATTGTGTGGCAACGGAAAATTGCCCCTAGTCTGAATAGTACTGCGGCACTGTGTGGTAACGGAAAGTTGCTCCTAGTTTGAATAGCACTGTATCGGAGATCGCGATGAATGCTGATGGAAAAAGATGACTGAGATGATCAAAATGGACAAAGTTGATTGGGGAAAAGTTTATGGCTGAACTCTAGGATGAAGTTGCCTACGTATCCCAAAGATGGGAATCAAGCCTTACGTAGTTCAAGCTCAGGTTCGCTCGGGTATTTTCACTCTCCTTTTACGTTCTAACTTTTGCCAAGGCCGCCCTTTGCGGGTTTTCAACCTTGCGAGCTCAGTTTTTATAATTTTAAATTTTCTATGCTCTGAGTTTTGCCTAGGTCTCCCTTTCGGGTTTTCGGCCTAGCGAGCCTCTCAAGGGTAATATTTCTTCAACTTGTCCATGTTGATCGGTTGGGAGAACTCTAGGCCATCTAGATCCATCAGAACCACAGCTCCACCTAACCAGATTGACTTGATGATGTAGGGACCAGTCCAATTGGGCCTGAACTTGCCCCTTGGGTCGTGAATGGGAGCTCAGTTGTCCTTGAGCACCAAATCTCCTTCTTTTAAATTCCTGGACTTAACCTTCTTGTTGAAAGCCGGGCAATTCTGCGTTGATAACCTTGGACATGATATAGTGCTTTCAGCCTTCTCTCATCAAAAAGCATGAGTTCCTCAAATTTGCTCTGCTACCAATCCGCTTCGGCTATTTGGCACTCAGCCAATACTCGTAATGACGGGACCTCAATCTCAATAGGCAGAACGGCCTCCATCCCATAAACCAATGAGTACGGAGTTGCCCCAGTAGAAGTTCTGATTGAAGTCCGGTAGCCCTGAGCAACAAGCGGCTTATCTGCCGATTCGGTAGGTTTCCACCATTTTCTGTAGTATGTGCTTGATATTCTTGTTGGCGGCCTCAACCGCTCCATTGGTCTGCGGCCGATAGGTAGAGGACTTATGAAAAGTCACATTGTATTTTTCCAACAAATCAATCACCTCCTTCTTGAAATGGGAACCATTGTCTGAAATAATTTCATTTGGGACTCCGTAGCGACAGATGATGTTGTTTCTGATAAATTTTGCAACGTGCGAAGCTTTCAACACCGCATAAGATTGGGCCTCAACCCACTTTGTGAAATAATCTATTGCTACCAAGATGAACTCATGCCCATTCGACCCCTTTGGAGTGACAGCCCCGATCACATCGATCCCCTAGACTGAAAATGGCCATGGCAAAGTCATGTTGTACAGCTTAGATGGCAGAATGTTCATGCGATTTGCATGAATTTGACATTTGTGGCATTGCCGGACAAAACCAATACAATTCTCCTCCATGGTGGACCAGTAGTAACCCTGTCTGAGGATTTTCCGTGCCAGCATTACCCCGTTCATATGTGCGCCGCATTCCCCCCCGTCGATGGCTTCCATCAGACGCTTTGACTCTTTGGCATCAACACACAGTTTATGTATTCCCAGATGACCCCTTTTATACAGCTTACCCCTACAGATGATGAACTGAACGGCCATTCTTCTGATTGCCCTTTTGTCTTTGGCATTTACCCCTGGCAGGTATACTTCTTTCTCCAAGAAGTTCTAGATGTCGTAATACCAGGGGTTCTCGTCCTGAACTTCATCGATAGCGGCAATCGACTCGTAGGCAGGTGCAAATTTCTGGTCAATTATGACTGGACGCATCCGGACTCCACACGGGATGTCTATCATGGAAGATAGAGTTGCTAAAGAATCTACGAACCTGTTGTTCTCTCTTAGTAGATGAGTAAAACTTAGCTTCTCAAACCGAGGAATCAGCAAGTCCAAGGTCTGGTGATACATCATCATCTTTTCCTCTTTCACTTTCCAGTTCCTTTAGCTTGAGACACAACAAGGTTTGAGTTCCCGATGACGTCCAACCGTCTTGCCCCTAGTTCCAGGGCTGCTTCCAGATCAGCGATGCATGCCTCATATTCTGTTTTGTTGTTCGAGACTTTGAATCGGAGTTTGAAGGCTAGAGGGATACGGGAATTGTCGGGTGCTATCAGCAACACTCCTATCCCATATCCGTATTGATTTGATGCTCCGTCAAAGTACATCGTCCAAGTTTCGTCATCGATATGCAAAATGGCCTCATCTGGGAATAAGTATTCAACTGCTTCACCCCCTTCCACTGGATGGTCGGCAAGGAACTCTGCCACTGCTCTTCCCTTGACCGACTTGCGTGTCACATATTTTAGATCAAATTCGGAGAGCAACAGCAACCAACGAGCTAGCCTACTCGTAAGTGCTGGTTTCTCGAAAAGATATTTGATGGGATCAAGTCGTGAAACCAACATTACAGAGTGAGCTAACAGGTATTGCCGCAGCTTCCTGGTAGCCCATACCAAAGCTAAGCAAGCCTTCTCCAGCGGAGTGTAGTGGGTTTCGTACTCTAGCATCTTCTTGCTCAGATAGTAGATAGCTCTCTCCACATTGTCCTCTGATTCTTGCGCAAGCATGCAGCCCATTGTAGTCTCAGTTATTGACAGATACAAAATCAACGGTTTCCCGGTTACGCGGTGACAAAGACGGAGTTCTGTAAATATTCTTTAATCTGTTCAAATGCAGCGTGACATCGGCCGTCCTATTGGAACTTCTTTCCTTTCTTGAGGAGGCCAAAAAGTGGTTCACAAGTCAAGGTTAATTTTGAGATAAACCATCTTATGAATTGCACTTTACCCAGAAAGCCTCGCACCTCCTTTTTAGTCCTTGGTGGTGGCATTTCTAAGATGGCCTTGATTTTGGAAGGGTCGACCTCGATGCCTTTATTGTGTCGAAACCCTAGCATTTTTCCTGTAACACCAAATGTACACTTCGAGGGTTCACCAACGAAATTCCCTGATCCTTTGAAAAAACTTGTGCAAGGCGGTGTAGTGGCCCTCTCTTTCTTTGGACTTGACAATCATGTCGTCCACGTACACCTCAACCTCTTTGTGGATCATGTCATGTAATATTGTGGTCGCGGCTCGTTGATAAGTAGCTCCAGCATTCTTCAACCCAAACGGCATTACCCTGTAGCAGTACGTCCCCCACGGGGTGGTGAATGCAGTCTTTTCCCGGTCTTTGGGTGCCATCACTATTTGGTTGTATCCTGAGAAGCCATCCATGAATGAGAGCAAAGCATGCCCTGCTGTGAAATCCACCAACTCATCGATATGCGGCAAGGGAAAATCGTCCTTCGGACTAGCTCTGTTCAAATCCCTGAAATCCACACATACCCGGATCCTGCCATCCTTCTTCGGCACCGGAACAATGCTGGCCAACCAAGTCGGGTACTCAGATACCAGCAGGAAGCCTGCAGCGATTTGCTTGGTGACCTCTTCCTTAATCTTAAGAGCCCAGTCCGGGCGGATCCTCCCGAGTTTCTACTTGACAGGTCGGGCCTTGCGGTCAAGGGGGATCCGATGTTGTACAATCTCAGGATCGATTCCAGGCATGTCTTCGTAGGACCACGCGAAAACATCTTTGAAATCTTTTAATAAAGCGACTAAGCGCTCGTGTTCTTCCGAAGACAACGTGGACCCGATCTGGACCAACCGCGGGTCCTCCTCAGTACCAATATTTACGGTAGTGATTTCATCCATTAAGGGTTTGACAAATCTCTCTTGCTCTTGCTCAATTAAACATTGCAAAATCGGAGGAACTTCGTCCTCGTCGTTTTCGTCAAAGTTTTGAAAGTCCGAATTAATGTAATAAATCAAGGGCACAGAAAAGTACTCAGAAACCACAGTTACTTGATTCTCATTAAGCACATCCAAATCGTCCGATTCATTTACAACAGACTCAAATGAAAAGGAAAAAGACGACCTAGATAGGACTGTGGTATCCGGGTTATCATCCCCAGGATTACCAAATTGACTTCGGTCGGTGGAACTGATTCCGACTCACAAGATTGTGGAATCGATTCGGCTCACTACTGACTTCCTTCTTGGACAAAAATCCCTCCTCGTATTGCCAAGTGAGAGAGGGTGCGATAGATGCATCCAAAAATAGTTGCTGTTATGCCCGCAGCCGTTTCATCCCCAATCATGGAAACCGAGAAGTTATCTGAAAGCAGACTTGCCAATGCTACCCCCATTTCAATTTCAGCGCCCTCGGCAGCCCATGCTTTATACTGCTTAACCTCAGCTGATGGGTCTGTCTGCTCTGTGGCAACGTCATCCCTGGATAGTTGCAGGTCGAAGAAGATCTCAAAACCTGGCACGCGCTTCTTATCTGCGTTTAGCCACGGCTCTAGGAAGCCGCAAAATGGAAAGTCCTTCCCCTCCTGGACAAAGCGTCCGTTCAAGGTACCCTAGATGGGCCTATGCATCAATTCAAAAGGTTTCCCAGCCTGCTTTGCTTTGGCTCTTCCAGCCATTTCCTTTCCCTTCCTCACCCAGTCCTCTTTGGTGGGCAGATAACCCAAACCAAAGGTATGAGGGTTGTGTGGCACCTCGGCCAATGCTGCGACGCCTTTCCGGCCGCTCCTTCCTAATCCCATCTCGGGGATGTGTTGTAGCTTGTTCATGAGGTAGACGGATTGAGCACTGACATACACTCCCTCATTCACAGCCATGATATTCTGCACCTCCCGGGCCTCAACCATAGTGAACCCTGATAAGAACACGTCCTCTGTGCCATGCTCAATTTCCAAGACTGGTGTGGATACCTCTGGCAGTGGACGAATTGATGAATTCCCGAAAACAATAGCCACCCCCTTCTCGTGAGGGTATTTCAACATCTGATGCAGAGTGGAAGAGACCGCCTTCACTTGGTGCAACCACGGCCGCCCTAAGAGTAGATTGAAGGTTGCAGGAACGTCCAAGACATGGAATTCAATGTTGTGTTGTCCCGGACCAACCTGGGTCTGAATTTTGACAGTCCCCATCACTTCCCTGCTAGTATTATCATATGCTCTGATCACCTGAGTAGTCGGTACGAAGTCCGCGGGCTTCAACCCGATTGCATACGCTATTCTGGTTGGGCAGACATTGATGGCGGACCCAGTATCAACAAGTACCACCGGTATCCACTTGTCTCTACATTCCACGGAAACATAGAGGGGTTTGTTATGATTTGTGCCCTCAGGTAGTAGTTCTTTGTCTGAAAAGGATAACGCTAGAGAACCTCCTCCCGGAAAGACCAGCCCAACCAACTGCTCTGGTGTAGTATCTATAGAGAGTTTGGCCTTGTCCATGGCAGATGGGATGGCCTGTCTGTGCACCCGCGACGCCATAAGCAGATGGAGATGTCTGCTTGTATCTTCTTTAATTGCTTGAGCACAACTTCTTCTTCAATCTGCTTTTCCCTCTGTTTCTCAGCTTCCTTGTCTTTCCCAGACGCCTCAGGTTGGTCGAAGTGCGGGGGCTTGAAATACCGCCCACTTCTTGTCATATGACTGACCTCGTCAATATACCAGGTATCATCAGGCTGATTACTCCCCCAATCCTCATCTGTGTGTGCAAGACATAAATCCTTGTCTTCCCACCACATTCCGTCAGCAGCTGACAGACACCTGTCCGGCTCCGGTGTGATCGTACTCATGATACCTTGATCCATATACCGCATGACATTTTACATTCCGTGCACACAAAGACTCTCGACCCCCACATGGGCCTTAGCTTTTCTGATTCTTTTGGAATCCTCAAATTTTTGTTGTTCCAACTGCGTCAGTACAGCTGGTTGTTCAATACTCCCTGCATTTACAATGCCCAAGTTCTGAGCGAAATTCTTAGTGCCGGCGCTCTCCGGTGGTTCATTCTGACTTTCGGCCCTTCCGGCCATCACTGATACTCTTGCCCCTGCCGGGCCCTGTTCTGGTTGAAATTCTACAATGTCTAGTTGATCATCTAACCATCTGGTAACTTCTGCCGACACCTCATACTCGAACCAGTTGATTGCCGCATCCCCTGATTCTTGGTCACTGAAGAACTGGAGGTTGGCACGGTCCTCTCTTACAGCTGCTAGATCATCCGTTCCTGTTCCGTCAAATCGCCCTTGAATTACATAATTACGCTCTTTTCTGCGCCCTACACTCATTTCGGTGGCCCATCGATGGATGTATTCACTTGGATCGTAGACCCCTTTAGTGAGATTCCCATACTGTTCCATCCCAGACTCAACAACCCCACTTTCCTTTGAAATCTGCCCTGTCCCATTTTCGGTGGTCACCACCATTGGCTCAGATTGGGTTATGGAGGTGTCCAACATGCACAAGTCAGTGCAGTCAGGAAGGATCACCTCCGGCTTAGGTAGGTGGGATGGGGTGATATAGATACTAGGATCGTAAGACGCGACCCCAGTTTGGATAAAGTTGATTCTGTTGGGAGGAGGAGCTTGGTTATGTGGTGAGAGAGGATTTGTTGTGACGTTGGGTTTGTCGGGAGGTGCGATCACTTGCTTGTCAATAAGATCCTGGATCTCATGACGCAATCTAAAGCAACGGTCGGTGTCATGACCATGCTGTTGGTGATACGCGCAGTATTTTGCCGGGTCATGAGAGGGAGGGAGTGGATTTGGTAGTGACCTCGGCTCTAGGGGCATCAAATGCTTCTTCCTGATTAATACCCCGAGAGCCTTGGACAAAGGCATGTATAATGGGGTGAAGGTTCTTTGGCCTCTGGGCTGATATTTAGGGGTTTGGGTATTACTTCCGGATGCACCGGAGAAGGGTGTGGCGGCCATGGGTCTTGGAGGAGGGGGGATGGTGGTGACCATGCTCACCTCTGGCTTCGTCGATTCTTGGCGCCACTTTCGAACTGCGTTGTTGTTACGGTTGAAAGTCCTCCTAGGTTGCTCCCTATCCTGGTCGATCAGACCTTATTTCATTGCATCCTCGATCTGTACCCCCATCTCGTGTAGATCTGAGAAGGTGGGGAAGAGAAGTACGATCATCTTCTGCATCAATTTTGGTTGGAGATTGCGCACAATCATCCTGATTTGATCTTTGTCAGTAGGCCTCAAAGTCATCATCGATGCCTTCGCCCTCCATCGAGTTACGAAATCTGAGAAAGTCACTTTGGGCTCCTGCCTCGTTGTTTCGAGATCACGAGTTGTAATCTCGATCTGGGTATTGTACAAGTACTGTGCAACAAAGGCCTCAGCCATTTCATCCCAACTTCTTTTGACCTCGTCCTCCAATTTCACGTACCAGATAGCGGCCACACCCGACAGGGTTCGGCCGAATAGTGAAAGCTTTTGTGGTCTGGTTAGGCCCATTGGCCACAATATGTCTGAAAATAGCCGAAGATAGACCATGGGGTCCCCGGACCCATCGAAGCGGTCAATTTGAGGCATCTTGAACCTATCGGGAAATGTCACGACCACGTCGGTATATCCGTCCTCGATGTCCGGAATAGCCTTTACTCCTTGTGATTTCTTGAAAAGCTTTTCAAGCTTGCTCAGTTTCAGAGCTGTATGGTCCATTTCGAACTCGAAGGAAGAGTCCGGGTGGTTGGGTGTATGGGTCTTGGACAATTGAGGCGGAAGCGGGGGCGGAGCTGGCCCCGTTGGAAGGCTCGTGTCCTCTTGGATGTTCTGAACATTTGACACGATGTTCTAGGTGTTTGGCAGAGCATTCTAGACAGTAGGTGCCTGTTCAGGTAATGGGGCCCCTGGTGGAGGAGGAACTTGATGTGAAGCGGATGCCGCATTCTGTTGTTGCAGTCTAGTGATTAGCTCGGCCTGCTGGGCCATGATCGTGGCTTGTTGTTTAGAGAACTCCGCCTGGCGGGCAGAGTCCTCCTGCATTTGTCTCATGCTCTTCTGCATTTGGCACATCAGGGCTTCTTTCCCTGATGTATTTTGTTGATCCATCCGACTGACCGGTATGTCTATCTCTATAGCAACAATTGAGACCTCGGTCCTACTGTCCTCTGATGGAGTAACCCACTGTTCTGGCAACCTCTGTTCAGACACACTGCACTTCCTTGGCTTTCTCCTGACAACGGGGGGTAAAGAATAGAACACTGGATGTCCATCAACCAAATCCTCAGATCGATTGAGTCGGCGACCTCGTGTCCAAAGTGCTTGGGGAATATCTATTGGGTCGGAAGCAATGGTGCTAAAACTGCCATAGCAAAAAGATAAATAAAGTGAAAAGGAAATAAATAACCAGATAAATGAACAGTATGATAGCTTAAAATAAATACACAACACACAGTCGGGCATACAACACACGGTTGATAAGCTGAATACACACTGTCCTCAAATACTGATCGCTGTCCCTGAATCACTGTTCCCCAAAGACTGAATTGAATACCCGCAGATAACTGATTCTCAAATACTGACTGATGCCCGCAAGCTTGATGCCCAAACTCATAAACTGATACATGCATTCCTTGTAGAGACACACTCTAAAAGCACATAACAGATAAGTGAGAGCCAAAACACCCCTATGTTGGGGTAGGGTTTCCCTGTCCTATTTTGTCAGGAACTAGGGTTTCACTATGCACGCAGCGGTTTCAAACAACCTATATCGGGTAAGCAACCTGTCCTAGTTTGGAATGGTCACTACGGATTTCGATATGCACTAGGTCGAATGGTCAAAGAGGGTGCCCCGGTAAAACCAGGGTTTGTGTTCCCATACTGGCAGAGCCCATAACCGGTCAGCCTTATGGTCATGCCTTGACAAGATAAGCCTCTGGCAAACCGTTCAGGAATAGCAGATGGCAAACACGGTGTCCTAGGCGCACCAATGCAAATGCAATGCAAAGAAACACACAAGTGTAGTCAAAAACAGATATCATGGGTTCGAGTCAAGTTCTCTAAGTCCCCAGCAGAGTCGCCAGAAACTGTAGACAAGCCCGCGGGGGACCTTGCTACAGTTCGGACTCAATTTGAGTTACGGTTATTAATCTTGAACCAAAGAGTCCAAATCTGGCAAATTGTTTTTAGAAAACAGATTTTTAGAAAAGAAGTGCCAAACATGGACTGCTTTGCCAGATACAGAGTCGCCACCTAAATATTTTATTTTTGGGGAATTTAGGAAACCCTGACTCGTTGCCTAAGGCCACGTGTCCGTCATCACTAAAGTTGCCTCGGCTCGGGAACTTGGGTACGATTGGGGAAGGTCACTTCGTGAGTACCCCCGCTCGCCCGGTCAAAGACCGGCCTCTACTAACCATGATATCTAATTTTGAAAACATTGTGCGTTCTTATTCCGGTTATTAGCCTAGATTTACTATATGATGCGCACAGCATACAAGTATAGACCGGGTCGCCTGAATTGAAACAAAACATTTCATGTTTGTTTGTTTGAAAAATGGTTTGATGGTGCTACTCGCAGGTAGGCTTAAAATGCAGATTTTGCCACCCTCAGGTGGGCTTAGAAAACATGATTTTGCCACTATCTAGTGGGCTTAAAACATACATTTGATGAACTGTTCCAATTCAAATAACCTAACCTTCACCCACAGGCATTCAAGCAGTTATATCACATAAGCACATAGCCTCATGGTAAGCATGCTATCATGGCAGTCACTCACACGCATGCAAGGATGCTAAAGTATAAAAACTCACCGAGTACTCCAAGCCAAAACAGAAACTAATTAGAAATCCATGCATGATCCTAATTATACAGAAATGCCTAATGCAACACATGCAAAAATGCAACTATAGCAGGCTCGGCTATTCTAAACATGGCATATGGGATGCAACAGCTATCAAGTATTCAACTCGGAATTGAAATACAAATGCAGTTAGTATGATGCGCCGCGCCCGGTGCGTGCAAAACAGATGAATGAATGCAAACATGCTATCATACTGTATGCTAATTGAAACATGCCCTAATCTAACCATCATAAGCTGGTAAATAAAAGGGAAGAAAGACGTGGGGTTGGAAGACATACATCACACTCACGCACACTTATTACAACATTGCCCTCGCGTAGAGGGTCCAAATGAATAATATACAGTCCCGAATAGTACAGTCCAAATAAATAATACAGTCCAAAATATGTACAAATTCCTAATTAATTACCAAATTAACTAAGAAAAACAGTAAACTGACATGCAAGCCAGGGACTGCCTTGACTCCTCTTTAGATGATGAATGGTGCATATCCGGGTTGCCTTTGCGCGGAAATCCACTGTGATGCCCCAATTAGCCTCTGTTTTGCGATAATTTTTTGGAAAGCGTGCCAAGCCTCGGAAGACTGCTGATTCTTGATTTGTTGCAACAGCGAGCAGGAAAGGGGCATGGCAATGTATTTTCACAAATGTATGCATGCCTCGATCCTCGTGCCACCAATCACGCATCTCGATGCATGATGGTCGAGGAATCGAATTGCACAACTCAATATAGAATGAATGCACATGAAAACTCAACTAGACCTAACTCTATTATGGATAATCCGGAGTGTCAGTGACTGCGGAATTGAGACACGTTCCGTCACTCGGAGTACGAAACGTACCTCGTTTCCCGTGCTCGGGCTAACCCATATCCTGAACACAATGCAATTTGCATGACATACACAAAATGCAACTAAGATACATCCTAACATGCAACATGCTATGAAATGGCATACACGATGCAAAAGGTAACATGGTATACACAATGCTACGAAATGAAATGGCATACACAATGCGCAATGGACTTACACCAATACGAGTGGACCTCAGCCACACTTACATAGGAGGCCATTAGATGAAAATGAGACACTCGAAATGCATGCACACGTGTACGTAAACCGAGGACCGACCCTAAGGCACAAAATGTCACTCTAACAAGACATGGCAAAGCATGGATTATGGCATGCTAGCATGCAAATTTCAGAGGCAATAAGTGATGCAAAACAGCCCCGAAAGATGGCAAAATGACACCCGATGCATGAAATGAGTCCCGAAACAAGAAATTAGGCGCATGGAATGACCTATGGCTATGCAATGCATGCATTATTTGAACATGAAGTGTGAAGACAGAATCAAGACAGCCCCAAAAAAAGTATATTTACAGTTTTAAGAAAGGCCAAACAATGAACACAAATGGGGCTAAGCTAGCATGCAAAAATGGCCACGAAAGCGAGATAATGAAGTAAGTTGCAACTGCTGACCTCAAACAGAGAAGGGCCCTTCTACACTGTTGAAGAGGGGCCCAAAATATGGTATTTTACATTTTACCACAAGCCACAAAAACAAACACAAGTATGGCTAAGCTCTCATGCAAGAAATGGGCCAAAAGAGGGACAAAGAAGCAAGTGGTGGTTTCTGGCCTCAAACACAGGAAGTCCCTTCAACAATGTTGAAGAGGGGCCCAAAATATGGCATTTTATAGTTGATTACCAGACCCAAAACAGTGCACAAGCATGCTTAAAATACTATGCAAAATGAGGCCTAAAAAAGAGGTTTAAACATAAAGTACAAAAAGGATGCCTCAAACAGTAAAAGACCATTTATGAAACATGAACAAGGGGTCAAAATAAGGCCATTTATAGTTCGGACCAGAGCCCAAAAATAGAGACACAAGAGGCTAACAAATCATGCAAAAATAAGGCCAAAAGAGGGATGCAAAGGCAAGTGACAGATAGAGGCCTCAAAAAATGATGAGCCCTTCAACAATGTTGAATAAGGGCTCAAAATAAGCTACTTTTCAGTTTACAACATGCCTCAAAACAGTTTACATATAGGCCTAAAATACTACACAAGAAATAGGCATACAAGAGAGGTAAAGAGGCAAGTGGTGGGTAGAGACCTTAAACAGGGAAGGACCCTTAAACAAACATGAAAAGAGCCTCAAAATATGATGTTTTACAGTTAGGATTGGAGCCAAAAAATGCAAGCAAGAGAAGCTAATATATTGAGCAAAATAAGGCCAAAAAGAGGAGAAATGTGCTTACCCTTGTAGCCTAATCTTTGACAGCCTTTTGGCTTGAGAAAAGATGCCTCCTAAGCTCTGAGAAGAATCTCCAACCTACTAAAATGGAGTGGTGGTGTGGTGCTAGGTGGTGGTGTAGAAATGATGTAGGATTTGGAGAGTTCTGGTGCTTGGAATATAGAGAGATAGGGATGCAATGCAAGAGGCTCAAAGCCAAATTTTCCAACCCTCAAGACAAGGGCTGGGGGCTGTTTATATAGGCAAAAGAGGGGAAGAAAGAGGGGGAAAAATGGAGGGGAAACAATTCAAGTTTCCCCCAAAAACTGCAGCCTCCCGGATACAAAATCTGGGGGGAAAAGGAGGACAGATTTGTAATGTACCAACCCTGAGGATCATGGCCGGCCAGTTTGCTAGGGTTTAGGTGGCCGGCCGGCCCTCCCCATGGCCGGCCGGCCAAGGGTCAAAAGGGTCAAGTGGCATTAGTGGCCGACCACCACAAATTGGTGGCCTTCTATGTGTGCTCAACACAGCCATGTGGTCAAAAACTAGAGACAGTGAACCAGGAGAGAATAAAAGCCATTTTTTGGAGGGGTTCAAAAGGGTCAATGAAAATTACTGGCCGGCCATGTGATATTGGTGGCCTCCTAGGTGTCTACAACACAAATATGTGGTTTTGGGCAAGAAAAAGTGGCCTTAGGGTGGTCAACATTGGCTGTCGAGTGAGAAAAACGGGCGACGGAGGGAGATGAAGGAATATAACTGGTTGCTGAAACAATTACTGGCCTCCCACCCTTCTACGGCCTTCTCAACAATGAAATAGAGGTCCCTTCCAGAAATGAACTCAAACCGATGCAAAATGAAGGTTCGGGGGCCGAAATGCGCAGCCCGAGGCCCCGAAAACTGACTGTTAGGCACGAGAAGTGATATTCGACCACGAAGTTGGTCTCTCGGACCACAGTGTCCCTCAAAAGGGAGTAGGTAAGATGCATGCCAAAAACCAGAGCAAACAGAGGTGGTTAGGCGGTCCCGAACCGAGGCACTCGGCCTGACGGCTCCGAAAACCGGGAACCGGGCTCCGAAATGGGAAAAATGGCCTACGACCACGAAACGTAGCCTACGGCCATTGAGAGATGATCTACGAGACCTCTCCCTCCCTTCGGGAAGAGAAAATAGAGAAAACAGAGCCTAATTCGCAAACCGAGGCAAAGCACAGAAAAGCTCGAAAGTCTGGAGGCAAGGCTCGCAACCGAGACTCTGAAACTTCGGAACAAGCACGATATGCAACATCACCAAGTGCTCAATCGGTGACGTCTGAGTCTTAAGGTTGGTCAAAAATGGGGTGTCTACAGCCGTCAGCCACCATTTGTGGCTGCCAAACCACCATTTTTTGCCTGCCCGCCATCAGTGATGGCCGGCCGGGCACCACTGCAAGCTTGCCCGCTATTATTGTAAAAATTAGATATTTTCCCTTCAGTTGTTTCACACTGCTCTAGCTGTTCTTTTTTAGATATTTTCGACCAAAGCTCATATATTTCTATATATAGAGGACCTTTCTACTTGCTTTCAAGGTGAGAAAACATTTAGGAGTGAAAATATTTTTTGAAAAAGCATCTCTCTCTACAATCCTCTCTCTTTACAATTCTCTCTCTCTTTTGTAACTTGCATAGCCTATGCCCAAACACACCAAACCAAACCTAGAGGACTTCTTGCTGAAATGATTTGTGCTTGACTTTGAGCTCTTGAAGCACTTGAGAGTGTGAAATTGGTGGTTTGTGCCTTAAAGGTTCATTCCTTTTCAAGAGGCATACTTTCTCTTGCTTTTGTACCATCTTTACACCACTTGTTTTCCATATTCTCTTGCTGTTTTTAAGCTTTTTAAAACCTATTTTTATGGGCTGAAGCTTGTGGTTTAAAGTTATTAAAGGTAGAAGGGTTAATCACCCTTCTTTGAACCTTGTTCTCTAAGCCTTTCCACTTGTGTTTCCCATTCTTTCGTCAACTTTTTTTGAGTTTTTTACCATATTTTCTAGAGGTTTTCACAGGCTAAAAAAGTGGTTTTGAACTCCTAAAAAGGGAGGGGTTAGCTATCCCTCATTTGGCTTGTTTACTATCTTAAATTGTTCCATGTTTTAGCTTTCATTCCAGCACATTTTTGTACTATTTTTGGGCTGTTTTTAGAATGTATAAACTTTGTATTTTTTGGGCTGAAACTTGTAGTTTAAGGCCAATAAAGGTTAAGGGGTGGTTCACCCTTCCTTGTACCTTGTTTTGGAGGCCTTTGTCCTTGTGTTTCCCACCCTTTTACAATATTTTTTTAAGATTTTAAACACTATTTTTAGAGTTGTTTTAGTGGCTAAAAACATGTTTTGAAGTCCAAAAATGGTGGGGGTAGCCTCCCCTCCTTGTGTCTTGCTTACTAGCCGAGGTTGTGCTATGTTTTAGCATTTTAATCTAGCTTACTTTAGCTCAATTCCAACATGTTTTAGGACATATTTTAGCCTGCTTTAGCACCGTTTTAGTCTGTAGTTTGGATTTGAGCTTTGTTTTGCATGCTTCTAGTGTAAGTGTCCTTATAAGCTTGGTGTTTTAGGCCTTTAGACACCACTTGTTTGAGTTGATTGCCATCTTTTAGTGCTCTTCTTACTTAATTTCATCACTCATAACCTCTACAACCTTCATCATTTCTTGACTCTTTTGTTTGCTTTGAGGGTTGTTTCAACCTTAGGATATTTTAAGCTTGAGATTGACAATCATGCTTAATGGTTTAATCCTCTTTTGAGTGTTCATTATCCACGGCATGACACCTCTCTCTTGCCTTAAACTATCCCTTGTTTGACACTTCCTTCTCATTAGAGGACTTTAATTCACCTTTGGACTTAATTGGATTAAAGAATGGTTGGTAAGTTGAAAGAAGTAAGTAAAACTTGGAACTAAAAGTGAGAAAGATAATAATTTGGTTGTGTTCAATCAGACGTTAATTGAACACATAGAGCTTGGACCATTTCATACTTACTAGTGATGAAATGATCCAAGTCTCTAGGGTCAACTTCTTCCCTTGATTTTTCATGAAAGGGTGTCTTGTTTTGCATTTATTGAAATTGCACATCTTGAGTCACAAGCCATCATGCAATGAAATTGCTTGAGTTGGTGGTTTGTGGCTTAAGTTCACCTTTCCTTGGATTTGTATATGAAAAATGAGGGGTGAGTTGTGCAAACAATCTGTGAGAATGCCTTTCTTTTGCTCTATTTGTCCTTTGTTGTAGCAGGTGAAACAGTGCATCAGTGGCTGGTAGGCCACCATCCATGGCCGACAGGTGGCTAGCACCTGGCCGGCAGTCTCTACCAGTGGCCGGCTGGCCACTGATGCAAACCTCAGTAGAATGTTGGTAAGGTGGAGCAAAATGATTCTGGAAATGTTCAACTCTACAAACAGAGGCTTCCGAGAGCCAAACGGAGGTCTTTTCAGGTGATATCCGAGCATGTGCATCTTCCATTTCCTGAGACAGAGTAGTGGCAGCATAGTTAATATCTTAATTACTTAGTTTGCTTACATTTGTGTTGTAACTTAATTACTTAACTTACTAGTTAATTCATTTAAGTGTTGTAATAATTAGTTAATTAGTTTAGCTATTTATTTCATTTGGTTTGTAATAATTAGCTTAATTAGATTAACTTAATTAGCTTAGTGCTAATTAGTTTCCAGTTAGTTTTGCTTTACTCATTCAGACTCTCCTTTGTGCGAGCACAATGTAATAACGTGTATGTTTTTCAACCCCATGTCTTTCTCCTTTGTACTTAACCGCTTTTGATGGTTAGTTTAGAAGCATCACGTTTTAATTAGCATATCTTATGCTTGCATCCATTTATCTTGTCTTGCATAAACCAAGGCTCGATTCATCATTCTAACTACATTGTCATTTCAATACACTCTTTGAATACGTGTTTAACCGCATGCTATTTAAATTGCTTCATATGCCATATTAGTAGCCGAGCCTATTAATTGCATATTGCATGTGTTGCATTAGACATCTTTGGCATAGTTAGGAATTATGCATATTTTTCTAACTCATATCTTCTTAGCTTAGAGTACTAGGTGAGTTTTTAATACTTTAGCATACTTGCATGAGTGCAAGTGATTGCCATATTTTTCTAACCCCTCCCTCCTTTCTTAGATTTTGTTTTGCTTTAAGAGTTGTTTCAAGCCTCTTGTTTTTTAAGCATGAGATTGAGGTTGTCATGCTTAATGGTTTAATCCCTTTTAGGGGTTCATTATCAACGGCATGACATCTCTTTCATGTCTTAAGTTAACTATTGGTTTGGTACTTCACTCCATTAGAGGACTTAAATTCATTATTGGACTTAATGAATTAAATGATGGTTGGTAATCTAAAATTGAGTAATTAAAACTTGGGACTAAAATGGTATAAGATAATAATTTGGTTGTGTTCAATCGGACGTTAATTGAACACACGGAAGCTTGAACCATTTCATACTTGTTAGTGATGAAATGATTCAAGTCTCCAAGGTCAACTTCTTCCTTTGATCATTCATGAAAGGGAGGAGGTTTGTGTCTTGTTTTGCATTTATTGAAATTGCACATCTTGAGTCACAATCCATCATGCAATGAAATTGCTTGAGTTGGTGGTTTGTGGCTTAAATTCACAACTCCTTAGATTTACTCATGAAAAGGAGGGGTGAGTTGTGCAGACAATCCTTGGAAATACCCTTTCTTTGCTCTGTTTGTCCTCTGTTGCAGCATGATGAACCAGTGCATTAGTGGCCTGCAGGCCACTTTCCATGGCCAGTAGGTGGCCGGCAGAGCACCACTGATGGCCGGCTGGCCACTTTCATGGCCGGCAAGTGGCCGGCAGTCTTTGCCAGTGGCTAGCTGGCCACTGATGTAAATCTCAGCAGAATTTTGGTAAGATGGGCAGATTTGTTCTAGAACTGTTCAACTCTGCAAACAGAGGCTTTTGAGAGAAAAACGGAGGTCTTTTCGAGTGATATCCAAGCATGCACATGCACATCTTCCATTCTCCGAGGCGGAATAGTGGCAAAGTAGTTAGAGACTTTAATTACTTAGTTTGCTTACATTTGTGTTGTAACTTAATTAGTTAGCTTACTAGTTAGTTCATTCAAGTGTTGTAATAATTAGTTAATTAGTTTAACTAGTTATTCATTTTGGTTTGTAATAATTAGCTTAATTATTAGTTGCTAGTTAGCTTAGTTATTCATTTGGACTCTCCTTCGTGAGAGCAAAATGTTGTAATAATGCGTATGTCTTCCAACCCCACGTCTTTCTCCCTTTTACTTAACCGCTTTCGATGGTTAGTTTAGGAGTGTCACATTTCAATTAGCATACCTTATGCTTGCATCCATTCATCTTGTCTTGCATGCACTGAGGCTCAGTTCATCATTCTAACTGCATTGTCATTTCAATACACTCTTTGAATACGTGTTTAACCGCATGCTATTTAAATTGCTTCATATGCCATATTAGTAGCCGAGCCTATTAATTGCATATTGCATGTGTTGCATTAGACATCTTTGGCATAGTTAGGAATCATGCATATTTTTCTAACTCATATCTTCTTAGCTTGGATTACTATGTGAGTTTTTAATGCTTTAGTATACTTGCATTAGTGTGAATGATTGCCATGTCTAACATGCTTACCATGAGGCTAAATTCTTATTTGATAAACTGCTTGAATGCCTGTGGATGATGGCTTGTTGCTTGAATTGGAACGATTCAATGAATGTATGTTTAAGCCCACTATATCTAGTGGAAAATTGATCGGTTTTAAGCCCACTACGTTTGGTGGTAAATTCACAAACTTTAAGCTCACTTGAGGTGGAAAATTCAAACCCTTTTTTGCAAAAACAAACATGAAATTGAATTGTTCCAACTTGAGCAAACTAGTCTATACTTGCTTGTGCGCATCACATAGTAAAGCTAGCTTAATAACTGGAACAAGAGCACATAATGTACATAAAAAATCATATCATGATTAGTAGAGGCCTATCTTTGATCGGGCTAACGGGGTTGCTCAATCCATGACCTTCCCCTCTCGTACCTAAGTTCCCTAGTTGAGGCAACTTTGGTGATGACGGACACGTGGCCTTTGGCATGAGTCATGGGTTTTCTAAATTTCTCCAAAATAAAATATTTAGGTGGCGACTCTGTATCTGGCAAAACAGTCCAATTTTGGCATTTTTGATTCAAAATCAATTTTTCAAAAGATTTGCCGAATTTGGACTCTTTGGTGTTTATCAATTTCACATTACACTTGTGAGATTAGATTCAGAATTGTGGGAGTCCGAACTGTAGGGCTTTCTTTCGAGCTTCCGAAATGGGGCATGGAAAAGGCAAGCTATAGTTTTACTTTGTTATTATTTATTAGGCTCTCGCTCACTATTTATATTATATATATAGGTGACCAGGTGCGTGACCAGGCTTAAAATGATGCCTGAAAGGTTTTGTGTTTGTTAGCCACCTTTTGTGCCTCCCGAGGAGGTTCCGGATCATGTCAAGTCTCGTGGCCATATTTTTGTGAATATTTAAGACTTTGGTACTTTTGTTTTGAATATGGATAAATTTATGTTTGTATGTATAGTACATGGAATGACGTGTATCAACTATATCTTTGACGTCACACGTATCTTTATTAAAGTTTAAGAATATATGTCTCATATATGTCTTCACAGCTCAATGGACTATGTATATTTTATGTATTTACTTTCGCAACCCCTAATTATACATTATATGTTAAGAGGCCTTTGGTAATCTAAGGATTATAGGCTACCTACGACGCTAAACCTATAAGGGCGGGTTTGGTCGTGACAGAGTGGTATCAGAACACATGTTCTACCGTACACACGAATCCATATGAGCTTAGGATGTCCTAGTAAGAAGTAGGGGCATTCCATTTGCATGTGTAAATGTGTGTTTATTGAAAGTTAAAACTAAATCCGATTACAACCACAAAATATGGAAATGAACGATCTGAATGCTGTAAAAGGACTATTTGTCTATGTTTATAATATTCTGTTTACCTATAGCAAATAGAAAATACAAGATATGATGGAATAGCTGAATCATCCGAAGCCCGAATGAACAAAATGGAACAAATGCT
Organism: Camellia lanceoleosa; assembly: GCA_025200525.1. Taxonomy (NCBI): domain Eukaryota; kingdom Viridiplantae; phylum Streptophyta; class Magnoliopsida; order Ericales; family Theaceae; genus Camellia; species Camellia lanceoleosa. The sequence continues at coordinate 152,434,906 of CM045760.1, read as the reverse complement.
TGTAGCTCTAACCGAGGCAATAACGCAACAATAGAGGCAACAACCTTTGCCTCCTCCGCCTCCGCCAGTACAAGTTGAACCAAACAACAATGACATTATTAACTTGACTTAGAAGTTCATGAAAATGAAACCACCAACTTTCTTAGGTGGCATTGAGCCGTTGAAGGCAAAAACATGGCTACTTAAGATGGAAAAATTATTCGAGGTCTTTCCCTGCTCTGAGACTCAAAGGGTTCTTTTGGCCACCTATACCTTAAAGGATGAAGCCCGTAGATGGTGGTTGCTAGTTCAGAGTTGTAATGAGAACATGACATGGGCTGAATATAATACAATTTTCTATGACAAGTACTTTCCACAGTGCTTTCGGGACCGAAAGCTTTTAGAATTTCAAGAACTCAAGCAAGGTAGAATGTCTGTAGCTGAGTAAAAGGCTAAGTTTACTGAGTTAGCTAGATTTGCTCCTCACATGGTAGACGCGGACTATAAGAAAGCCCGCAAATTTGAGGGTAGATTGGATTTAGATATACTAGATCGGGTAGGAGTCCTCAACCTACCTACGTATGTGAATGTATTGGATAGAGCATTGATGACGGAAGCCATTTTAGCAGCAAAGAAACAAACTCTTGTTCCAACAAGTGAATGGAGAGGCAAAAGATCGAGGTCTAATTTCAAAGGAGGTCGGTCATTCCCAAAGAAGCAAAATACGAGATCTTACAGTAGTTCAAGCCAAAGTAGTGGATTAATACCGACTTGCTCAGAATGTGGAAGAAAACACAAGGGGGTCTATTATCGAGCATCAGGTGCCTGTTTCAGGTGTGGTACAACTGGCCATATGATGAGAGATTGTCCTATCAGGCCCAAAAATACCAATCACCCCACAACAAGTTCAGCCGAATCCGCTTCGGCATCAAGAATGAACACAAAAACTAACACTGGAAAGGAAACCTTAAGGCAGGGTCGAGTATTTTCTCTTGTACCTGGTGATGTACAGAACACCAAATCTGTGGTGTCAGGAATAATTTCTATCTGTGTTCAAAATGCTTATGTGCTGATTGATTCTGGTTCCACGCATTCATTTCTATCGCATGCTTTTTTCTCATAAATTAACTAGACTGTTAGAACCTATGGACTGTTTACTATCTGTGTCTACACCGGCTAGAGGTTCTATGATATGTGCTTATGTTTATCCAGCATGTGATATTATAATTGGTAAAATGACATTGTATGTTGATTTGCTACACCTGAGCGTTGATCATTTTAATTGTATTCTGGGTATGGATTGGTTGACTAAATACTATGCCACCATTGACTGTGCAAGTAAATCTGTTGTGTTTAGACCACCTGGTATGCCTGAATTTGTTTTCACTGGAAATGTGATAGTTCCTCTACCATACTTGATTTCACTTATGAAAGCCACAAAATTATTAAGAAAGGGTTGTCAGGCCTACTAGTGTTGTGTGTTGACAGAATTTTCGGAAGGTACTAAAGTGGAAACAATACCGATAGTTCGTGAATTTCCTGATGTATTTCCTACTGACCTACCTGGGGACTTAATTGATAGGAAAATTGAGTTTACTATTGATGTAGTACCTGAAACATAACCTATCTCCAAGACTCTTTATAGAATGTCCACTTCTGAACTGAAAGAATTAAAAACTCAACTCCAAGAACTGCTAGACAAGAAGTTTATCCATCCGAGCACTTCACCTTGGGGTGCTCTAGTGTTATTTGTCAAAAAGAAAGACAGGTCCTTAAGGTTATGTATTAATTACCATGAGTTGAATAAAGTAACTGTCAAGAACAAGTACCCATTACCCCGAATAGATGACCTGTTTGATCAACTTCAAGGAGCCCAAGTGTTTTCTAAAATTGACCTTAGATCTAGGTATCACCAGTTAAAATTCAGGGCGGAAGATGTAGAGAAAACTACATTTAGAACTAGATATGGGTGTTATGAATTCCTAGCCATGCCATTTGGGGAAACTAATGCACCTGCAACATTTATGGACTTAATGAACAGAGTGTTCAAACGATTCCTTGATGCGTTTATTGTTGTGTTTATTGATGATATATTGATTTATACTAAAAGTAGAGAAGAACATGAGAATCATCTGAGAATTGCCTTACAGACCCTAAGGGAAAAGAAATTGTATGCAAAATTCTCCAAATGTGTATTCTAGCTTGACAGTGTAGCATTTTTGGGACATATGAACAAGGATGGTGTATCAATAGACCCATAGAAAATTGAAACCATTATCGACTGGCCAAGACCAACCAACGTGTCAGAAGTTAGAAGTTTTTTGGGGCTCGCTGGTTATTACAGAAGATTTGTGAAAGATTTCTCAAAACTTGCCATACCTGTGACACAGTTGACACTAAAAAATGTACCATTTGATTGGAATGATCAGCTTGAATCAGCTCTCCAAGAGTTAAAAACCAGGTTAGTGACTGCACCGATTTTGACCTTACTTAATGGTACTGATGGGTTTTAGATTTACAGTGATGCTTCCTACAAAGGCTTGGGGTGCGTCCTAATGAAAAATGGAAAGGTACTTGCTTATGCCTCTCGGCAACTCCGTCCTCATGAAAGAAATTATCCAACCCATGACCTTGAACTCTCCGCAATGGTTTTTGCTTTGAAGATTTGGCGACATTATTTGTATGGTGTGACTTGTGAGGTATACACAAACCATAAAAGTCTCAAATATTTCTTCACCCAAAAAGAATTGAACATGAGACAGAGGAGATGGTTAGAATTGATCAAAGACTATGATTTGCAAATTTTGTATCATCCAGGGAAGGCAAATACCATTGCAGATGCATTGAGCAGAAAATCTACTACCAATTTGTCATGTTTGCTCACCAATCAAAGAGAGTTGTTATGTGACTTGGAGAAGGATGAGATTGAAGTTGTGTTACGCAAGTAGGTCGTGATTTTAACCGCCATTTCCACTCAACCTGTAATTATTGAAGAGATTAAAGAGAAACAATGTGAAGAAGAATTTTTGAGGAAAATTGTTGATGAACTTGATTCAAAACCGAAACCGGGATTTGTACTTGACAATGATGTGTTGAAATTTCAGAATCGCCTTTGTGTGCTGGACTGTTTTGACTTGAGGAAACGCATCATGACTGAAGCTCACAACTCGAAATTTGCTATACATCCAGGAAATACGAAGATGTATCATGATTTGAAACGGAATTTCTGGTGGCCAGGAATGAAAAAGTGTATTGTAGATTTTGTGGCTAGATGTTTACACTGCCAACAAGTTAAAGTTGAACATCAACGACTCGCTGGTTTGTTACAGCCGCTTCCAATACCGGAATGGAAATGAGAGCACATTACCATGGACTTCATTGTGGGACTGCCTCGTTCTTCTCGAGGTATGAATTTTATTTGGGTTATAGTTGATCGTTTGACTAAATTTGCCCATTTTCTGCTTGTTAAAACTATTTATAATGCGGATAAGTTAGCTAACATGTATGTGAATGAAATTGTGAGATTACATGGTGTACCAGTATCTATTATATTTGACAGAGATTCGAAGTTTACATCAAGATTCTGGCAGAGTTTGCAACAGGCTTTGGGAACCGAATTACGATTGAGTAGTGCCCCTACCACCCACAGACAGACGGTCAATCCGAAAGAAATAATCAGACTTTGGAAGATATGTTGCGGATGTGTGTGTTAGACTTCCAAGAGAGTTGGGAGACTTATCTTCCTTTAGCCGAGTTTGTATACAATAACAGCTATCATTCTAGTATTGGAATGGCTTTTTATGAAGCTCTGTATGGAAGGAAATATCATTCTCCTATCTGTTGGACTGATGTAGGTGACAGACCATTGTTGGGCCCAGAACTTGTGCAGGAAACCACTGAAAACTTGAAATTGATTCGACAAAGATTGAAAACCGCACAAAACTGCCAAAAGAGTTATGCAAATGTCTGTAGGAGAGATAGAGAATATAAAGTCGAGGATCATGTGTTCATAAAAGTGACTCCAATGAAAGGACAAACGCGGTTTGGTGTGAAAGGCAAATTAGCACCAAGATATGTTGGACTCTATGAAATCCTTGAAAAGATTAATTCAATGACGTATCGGGTAGCTTTACCACCAGTCATGGAACATATACACAATGTTTTTCATGTCTCTATGCTTCGGGATTATTTGAGAGATCCACTACAAGTGATTGAACTGACTCATGTGCTTTTGAAAGATGATTACACGTACGAGGAAAGGCTAATGCAAATTGTTAATTGCCGAATCAAAAGATTGAGAAACAAGGAAATCCCGTTAGTAAAGGTTGATTGGCAAAATCACAGGGGAACCTATGCAACTTGGGAGACAGAAGAAGACATGATGAGAAAATACCCCGAGTTGTTTCCTTTGAATCCCGTATTCCTCCAAAATGAAGGTAATTTGAGTTTGGAGGACCAAAGTCTTTAAGGGGGGAAGGCAGTAACAACCTCGACCCATGATTAACATTAATCTATGCTTAATTATTCCTAATAGATAATTAAAGTGAAATTTTGCATCATATGCTGCCTTATGTGTGTTTATATCTGTTTAACGTAGAAATATATGTTCATGTTCCGTTTTGATTTGCGAATTGAAAGCATTATCGGCATCCGATTCAGAAATTGACTTGACTTATGTGTTAATTGGGAATTATGGAAAATTATGGTAGGTTTAATTAAAATTTGGTTCGGAACGATTAAATTAGATTAATTTAATGCCCACTTGATTAGCCTTAATTAACTCTTATTAGGCAAGCCTATATAAGGCTTCTTATGTGCTCCCACTCATTCTTTTCTCTCATATCGACACATTTTGAGCTTACACACACACAAACGTGAAGAGAGAGAGAGAGAGAGAGAGAGAGAGAGAGACTAAGGAGAAGTCTTCAAGCAAGGAATTTGCTAGAGAATTAAGGAGAATTGAAGAAATTGAGGAAGAACTCACTAGGATTCAAGGAGTTTAGAACTTAAGGTATGAAATCAAGCCTTTATTTGTGCAATTAGGCTGCTTAACTCATGCATTCAAAAATAATTAAGTGAGTTGGGGCAAGAATTAAGCTTAATGAAGTAGAAGAGAAGAGTATACAAACATGTATGTGCATTACATTGCATTTAGAGCATGTTGTCTAAGAATTTGTTCCATGCATGTTCATATTTTGGTTGTAGTCTAAGAATTTACCATGTTTTTGAGTAGAATATCTCATTTGATCATGTTTTGGAAGTTATGAACTCAAATGAATACATGCATGACATGTTCATATCATGTTCTACTTTTCAAGTTGAATGTTGCACAATTGACATACTTTTGGGCCTTGATTTCATGAAATGATCTTTAAACCTTCATATTTTACAAGTTTACATATATTGTCTTAAGTTTTGGACCCAAAAGGATGTGAATTGTAGCCTTGAATTTGAATTTGGAGCTGAGAAGAGCAATCTGGAAATCCCTTCGCTCGAGCGACCACCCTGTGATCTTGCACTTCCGCTCAAGTGACTAGAAGTCCACTTGAGCGTGAAAGGCATGCTCCCAAAAGTTCTTATGTTTTGTAGTCCGCTCGAGCGACAAAAGTTACGCTCGAGCGAAGGCATGTCTCTCATGCTCGATTGAGCGTCGAGCGAGTATCGAGCAGAAAAATCAAGCAACCAGCACTTTTGCAAAAGTTTACAGACCGCTCAAGCGACAGTTCTTGTGCTCGGGCGACCACTCATATTTCGCATGTCCGCTCGAGCGTAAGAAGTTGCGCTCGAGCGAGAACTCTATTTTTAACAAGTTTTGTCAAGTGCTTTCAAGTGCATTTTGATTTTTGGGAACTCTCTTTGGTAGTATTGAAATTTGATTTTTGGCTCAAGAGTGTTGATGATTTTAAGAGTGGGTTTATACTTTGTTTTGAAAAAAATTCTTGGGAGCTTGAACTACATTGTGAGAAAAAAATGCTTTGGAGAGATTTTTTTTTTTTTTAAAGATGAGGAAATGCCTAGTTTTGGTGAAAACTTGGAAATGGAGATTTTTTGGAAAAGGTGTTGAGAATTCATGGGTTTTTACTTATTATAGTGTTAAATGAATGAATGATTGGGAATTTTATATTGTTGCGTATAAATGAGAAATTCCATGGAATATGAGAAAATGTTGGTTTTGAAGTTTATTGTTTAAAAATGTGGGCATAGTAATGAAATGACTAAATTGTTGTGAATGTATGAAATGTGGAAATGTTGCTATTCTTCGATAGATATAAATGAATATATGTTTATCTTGTGAAATTGTATTGAAAAGAGAAATGGAAATTGTGATCACAATGGAAAAATTGTGTGGAAGAATTGGAAAATTAAAGAATATTTTGTTGAAATGATATATATGTTGCATTGGCATTTCAATTCATTTGGTTTTTGCAAATTTTGAATTGAAATTTGAAAACTTTTGCATTGAGAAAGAAATATTTGTGAAACAAGATCTCATTAAATTGTTTTTGGGTTAAATATGTTGGTAAGTCCAGATAGGGGGTGTAGATGAAATTGATTAAGTTGGCCTGAGTGTCTAGGATAAAATACTGAAAACACGCGCGAAGGAGGTATCACGTGCCTTCCAGTTAGCTACCGGTAAAGTGGGGATTTGGTAGTGCTAATTATGCCTACTTGTAAACACCAATCTAGGGATTACTTGAGTCGTATTTACCACCCCTTGAACTTAATTTAAAATTTTTGAATTGTTGAAATTTCAAAATTTCATTGTGCATTATGGCTAACAAAATATGAAGATGCGACTTTTTTTTTGGCATAGTTTGGCATGTGCATTTCATCTCATGAGATTTGCACTAAATGCATATATTTTGTTAAGAATTTCCTACTGGGCTTTATGCTTACCCTATGAGATTTTGTGCAAGAAAAGATGTGGTGACTCCGTCAAACTAAGAGCGTAGATGTGTAAGTTGAGAGTACAAGGCTCTTGGTTTTGTTGTGATTATATTTTTGCAAGACAAGGGCTATATTTGTGTGGGTTCGAGCAACCATTTTGTGTAACCGGGCTTAAGCCTTGGACTTTGCAGCCCTTGAGGGCATTTAGCACTTTTGACTGGATGTTTTACATTCTATAAATTCATGTACTAAAGTCGCTTAATATATATATATATTTGCATGTGGAACTATTTTGTAAATATCTTATGACCATGTATACAAGTGTTGGAGATTCACTTCTGTCTACCGTAAGGAGCAGTAGTTGGTGTACTTTTATTGTGTATATTTTGGGGCGTTATAACTTGGTATCAGAACTAACGGGTTTGAATACTTGGGGCTCATGGAAAGTAGTTGTTTTGCCATAATAGGTTCATTTCGCTTGATTAGGAGATGTTCCATATTTTTGTGATTATGTGATAACATGCTTATATGACTAGATAGGTATGGGATTTAACTTTTGGGATGCGGTTTGCGCCTATTAAATTCCTTTAGGTCATATTAGAAGGGTACTTGATCAATACTTGTTCTACTAAGAATTCTTGGTATTTCGTGGGACGAATTTCATCGTAAAGGAATAATCCGTTTGTGTTTATATGACTAAGTGCTTATGTGGAGTGAAACTAAATTGCTTATGTGGTAAGGAAATATATAGAATTGTTGTGATCGAATGTGTGAGGTAAGTTATGAGCATATTTGAGTTCGTGTGCTAAATTGTTTACTGCATTCCTTAATTAGGATGTTCGGAAAGGATCAAGCCCATCGTGGTTGAGGCGGGAGGCGCAGTAGGCCTCGCTGAGGTGTGCATGAAGTTCCAATCCATGAGGTTCCGATGCAAGAAGAAGGGTTTGGCCAAGCTAATGTAGCCGAGCAAGCAGGCCAAGCTAATGTGGCCGAGCATGTAGGGCAAGCAGGGATTCTGAAACAGGCGGGTCAAGCCACAATAGGGGCCCTAGCCTGAGAAATGGCAAGGGCTTTGAGGGAATCGATGAATTTGTTGAGGGCAGAGAACCAAGCCCGAGAGAACGCCGTAGAGACAAGGGCGAGTTTTCTCACTAGAGAGTTCTTGCAGGCCAAACTGGATAAGTTCCATGGTGGCCTCAAGCCCAAGAAAGCAGATGAGTGACTCGAACAAACGGTGAAAACATTTGAGATGCTTCACATTGAAAATAGTGAGCTAAGAGTGACTCTAGCGAGTTACTACCTTAAGGGGGATGCGGGCCAATGGTGGAAGTATGTCAAGGGTAGAGTGAAGCCGACATGGGAAGCCTTTGTGGTTGTTTTCCAAGACAAGTATCTACCTCCCACTGCTAGGGAGAGATTGAGGCAAGAGTTTTAAGACCTCAAGTAACTTACCTATCTGTGGCTGAGTTTGAGGCAGCCTTCACCAGTTTATCCCGGTTTGCACTAGAGTTGGTAGCAACGGAAGAGCGTCATTGCATAGAATTTGAGAAGAGGTTGAGGACTAAGATTTTGTTCAAGGTTGCCGAAAATATGATTCGGAACTATGACCATCTTTTGGAAGCGGCAGCACATGTAGAGATCACTGTGCAAGCCGAGGAGAAGAGACTTCGGGGTTCGAGGTCTAGGGACTAGGAGTCACAGGGTGATTATAGACCCAGCAAGAAGAACAGAGGCACCTTTTCATCTTAATCCCAATCACAATAGTCTAAATCTATTTTTCCCTTGCTTAATGCGGGCTCGGGGAAAAAAACACCTGGTAATTTCTCGTGTTTCAAGTGTGGCCAACCGTGTCACAGCTAATCCATGTCCGCAGAAGAGAGGAGGGTAGCAGATGTTACCTCCACCACCCCCCTAACTGATCTTAGAGTTAGTCCCATAATAAGGGCAGGGACTTATTTGTTTTCAGTGTGGTCAATCGGGGCATATGAGGAGAGCTTGCTCGTAGTTTGGAGGCACATCTGGTGTATCAGGGTCGAGGCAGACTCAGAGCCACCAGCAGGCTCATTCAGTTCAAACTTCATGAGCTAATCAAGGAACCGCTTCAGCACAATCAGTGCAGCAGACCTATGCTCTGAGAGATGAGTAGGTTGATCAGAGGCCATAGGGGTACGTGTATGTTGTTACCATGCCAGAACAATTACTAGGATCCTCGGTTGTGAGAGGTATTTTCATTGTGTGTAATTCTTTGACTAATGTATTGATAGATACCGGTGCGTCATATTCATTTATATCTACTACATTTGCTTCTGCATTGGGATTAGAGGTGGCACAGTTAGCGTCTCCACTCAAGGTAGAGTCATCAATTGGGGGTACAGTTGACTTAGACCGAGGATGTCGCAATTATGACATAGAGGTTGTCAGGCGCCGACTTCTATTTGATTTTATGTTGTTAGACATGTCGGGTTTTGATGTCATTTTAGGCATAGACTAGTTATTTTCATACCGTGCTATGATTGATTGTTATCGTCAGAGAATTATAGTGTGCACCTCGAGTGGCGACTGATTTTATTTTCTGGGGGACCAGGTTGATAGGGTCTTGTAGACGTCCCCGAACGCATCCCGGGGGAAGGGAGTGCGAGTCCCCCCCGGTTCTGGTTTGATATTGGGTCACTACAGTTCGAAGGACTCAAATGTCACGGTTCTCAATCTTGAACCGAAGAGTCCAAATCCGGCAAATCGTTTTGAAAACAGATTTTTGAAAGAAGTGCCAAACATGGACTGTTTCGCCAGATACAGAGTCGCCACCTAAATATTTTAATGGGAAATTTAGGAAACCCTGACTCGGTGCCAAAGGCCACGCGTCTGTCATCACCAAAGTTGCCTCGGCTCGGGAACTTGGGTACGATTGGGGAAGGTCACTTCGTGAGCACCCCCGCTCGCTCGGTCAAAGACTGGCCTCTACTAACCATGATATCTGATTTTGAAAACATTGTGAGTTCTTATTCCGGTTATTAGCCTAGGTTACTATGTGATGCGCACAGCATACAAGTATAGACTGAGTCTCTTGAATTGGAACTAAACATTTCATGTTTGTTAGTTTGAAAATGGTTTGATGGTGCTACCCGCAGGTAGGCTAAGACGTTAATTTGCCACCCTCAGGTGGGCTTAGAAAAACAAATGGTTTTGCCGCTATCTAGTGGGCTCAAAACAAGCATTTGATGAATTGTTCCAATTCAAGTAACTCAACCTCCACCCACAGGCATTCAAGGCAGTTATATCACACAAGCATTTAGCCTCATGGTAAGCATGCTATCATGGCAGTCACTCACACGTATGCAAGGATGCTAAAGCATAAAACTTACCGAGTACTCCAAGCCAAAACAGAAGCTTTATTAGAAATCATGCATGATTCTAAGTATACTGAAATGCCTAATGCAACACATGCAAAGATGCAACTATAGCAGGCTCGGCTATTCTAAACATGGCATGTGGAATGCTACAACTAACACGTATTCAAATTGGAATTGAAATACAAATGCAGTTTGTATGATGCGCCGAGCCCGGTGCGTGCAAAACAGATGAATGATGCAAATATGCTGTCATGCTGTATGCTAATTGAAATATGCCCTATATCTAACCATCGTAAGCGGGTAAATAAAAGGGAAGAAAGACGCGGGGTTGGAAGACATACATCACACTCACCCACACTTATTACAATTATGCTCGCAGAGGGTCCTAATAAATAATAATACAAATCCCAAATGAAAGAATAATACAAATCAAATATACAAATCAATAATATACAAATTCCTAATTTATTAACGAATTAACTAAGAAAAATTGTAAACTGGCATGCAAGCCAGGGACTGCCTTGACTCTGCTCCGGATAATGAGATGATGCATGTTTGGGCTACTTTGCGCAGAAATCCACGGCGATGCCCCGATTAGCCTCTGTTTGCAATGTTTCTCGAAATGCGTGCCAAGCCTCGGAAGACTGCTGGTTCTTGATTTTGCTGCAACAGAGAGCAGGAAAAGGGCATAGCAATGTATTTCACAAATATATGCATGCCTCGATTCTCGTGCCACCAATCACGCATCTCGATGCATGATGGCCGAGGAGCCGAATTGCACAACTCAATATGAGATGAATGCGTATGAATGCTATAACAAAACCTAACTCCATCATGGGTGATCCGGAGTGTCGGTGACTTGGGAATTGAGACCCGTTCCGTCACTCAGAGTGCGAAACGTGCCTCGTTTCTGGTGCCCGGGCTAACTCCTATCCCGAACACGATGCAATATGCATAATATGCAATCCTAGCATACACAATGCTATGAAAATGAGTTGCCTTGAAATGCGTGCACGCGGGTACGCAAACCGAGGCGATGGCCCTAGGGCATGAAATGGCATATGCAATGCAATTGGACTTACACTAACATGAGTGGACCTCAGCCACACTCGCATAAGAGGCCGTCGGATAAAAATGAAGTGCCTCGAAATGCGTGCACACGGGCACGCAAACCGAGGCAATGGCCCTAAGGCATGAAATGGCATACGCAATGCAATTGGACTTACATTAACATGAGTGGACCTCAGCCACACTCGCATAAGAGGCCGTCGGATAAAAATGAAGTGCCTCGAAATGCATGCACACGGGCACGCAAACTGAGGCAATGGCCCTAAGGCATGAAATGGCATAAAAAATGATATGCAAACATGCCGATGGAATTTCAGCACTGAAATATGGGGGAAAGCAGTCCCGAAAGATGGCGAAATGACACCAAATGCAAGGAATGGTCCCGAAATGCGAAATTAGGCGCCCGAAATGGCCTATAGCTATGCAATGCATGCGCAATATGGACATGGGATGAAAATACAGTAGCAAGGCAGCCCCAAGACAAGCATTTTTCAGTCATAAAAAAGGGCTAAACAGCAAGCGCACATAGGATTAAGCAAGAATGCAAAAATGGCCCCGCAAGAGGGGTATTGAAGCAAGTGATACATGCGATGCCCAAATGGAAAAAATACCCTTCTACAACACTGAAGAGGGACTAAAAATATGCACATTTAAAGTAGATGACATCCCCCAAATCAGTATGAAAATAAGCTACAAATGTCATGCAAGATTGAGGCCACAAGAGGATATAACATGAAGTAGGCCAAACATTCATCAAACAAGAAAAGACCCTTAATGAAATATGTCCAGAGGGTCAAAATATGACTCATTCCAGTTCTGATGATGGCCGAAACCAGAGGCTAGATAAGCTTAAAAAAGTATGCAAAAATGGGGGTCAAAGAGGGGTATAATGACAAGTATAACATGGGGACCCCCAACAAGGTTGATCCCTTCTACAATGTTGTATAGGGACACAAAATAAGCTTACTCACAGTTCATGACATGCTCCAAAACAGACTACATGTAGGCCAAACAAATCATGCAAATTTACGGTAAATAGGAGAGATTATGAAGTAAGTGAAAGATAGAGGATTTAAACAGGGTTGAGCCCTTCTTCGATGTTGAAGAGGGGCTCAAAATAGGCCCACTTACAGTTTACATTGTGCTCGGAAACAGATCACTCGTAGGCCAAATATTCAATGCAAAATAATGGCATATTAGAGGATATTGAAACAAGTGCAAGATGGAGGGCTCAAAAAGGGTTGAGCCCTTGAACAAACATGAAGAATGGCTCAAAAAAGACCTAGTTTCAGTTAGGGTCGGAGCCCGAAACAGTGAGAAAGTAGGCTTAAGGAATGAAACAAGAAAGTGCTACAAAAGAGGGAAATGGAGACTTACTCTTGAAGATCTCTTCTTTTCTACCTCTTGGCTTGAGAAATGTTGCTTCTAAGCCTCTGAGAACCTCTCCTTGCTGCTGGAAATGGAGTGGTGGTGGTGGTGCTTGATGGTGATGAAGAAATGGCACCAAACTTGAGAAGAATCAAAGAGATGGAGATGGATATGTGTCTAAGCTCTTAAGAGAGTTTTTCTAACCCTAGCCTAAGAGTTGGGAGGCTCCTTATAAGGACCAAAAGAGGAGGGCAAAGGTAGAGAGAAATGCACCCAAGTGTTCCCCTCCAAAATATCCCCCGGATACAGATCTTTTCTGGGGAAAACAGCTACACAACTGTAAAGTGTGGACTGAGAGGGTCATGGCCGGCCTCCTACTTTTCTTGCATGTGGCCGGCCGGCCACCCCCTATGGCCGGCCGGCTAGGGGTCAAAAAGGTCACTGAGAATTTCTGGCCGGCCACCAAAGGTTGGTGTCCTCCCAAGTGTGTACAACAAGACCCTATGGTTGGAAATTGGCAACTCTGAAACAAGAGAAACAACATGCCACTTTTAAAAGGGGTTCAAAAGGCTCAATTGCAATTACTGGCCGGCCATGTGTTTTTAGGGTCCTCCCATGTGTGTACAACACAAATTTGTGGTTTTGGCTCGAAGAAAATGGCCCTAGGGTGTTCAACATTAGCCCGGAAGTGAGAAAAACGGGCGCCGGGGGGCGCCGGAGGAGCATAACTGGTTGTTGAGACAATTGCTGGCCTCCCACCCTCCAGTGATCTTTCTGGTGATAAAACAGAGGTACCTTCCAAAATGAACAAAAACCGATGCAAAACGAATGCTCGGGGGCCAAAACACGCAGCCGGGGTCCCAAAATCGCCGTTAAGCCGAAGTGGTGTTTTGCCACGAAGTGGGTATCTAAGACCCCAGTGTCCCTCGAAAGGGAGTAAATGAGATGTATGCCAAAAACTGGAGGAATCGGAGATGGATGGGTGGTCCCGAACCTAGGCACACGGCCTGACGGCTCTGAAAACCGGGAACCGGGCTCCGAAATGGGCAAAATGGCCTATGGGCACGAAATGTAGCCCACGGCCACTGAGAGATGGTCTACGGGACCTCTCCCTCCCTCGTGAAAGAAAAACAGAGAAACCGAGTCCGTTCGCAAACCGAGGCAAGGCACAGAAGAGAGTTCGGAAGTCCGGAGGCAGGGCGCACGGCCGCAACTCTGAGACTTCTGAACGAGCACAATATGCAACATCACCGAAGCGCCAATCGGTGACGCTCGAGTCTTAAGGTCGGTCAAAAATGGGTGTCTACAGTTGCCCTCTTGACGTAACTCTAAGTCAAGAAGTGACGGGAGTGAAAGTCAAAGCCTAGAGACGACCCATTTTTGACAAGGCCGAAGACTTAGACAATCATACAAGATGAACAGAGATATGTGCCCCCAGGCGTGCCCGCAGGCAGGGGGGGCAAAATGCAAAGCGACATGTACAGAGCCAAGTGATCATGCAAACGTAGCAAGCTGTAATGAGGCAAGTATTCGCAAATAGATGCAACAGTTTTAAGCAAGAATGCAAAGCAACAACTATATTTCATGCAGTTAGGAATGCGAAGAATCATTCAATTCTCGTCGCGTCTCGCACGGAGAAGATACGATACCTGCGCGATTCGTCTGGTCGCACCAGCCTCAAATGAACCGTACATACAATATCGTGCCTGCAAAAGAGAGAAATTCAACAAGAACAATATGCTGACAACATATATTCAATGTGATTCCTGTGGTTTCGAAAGTTTGACACACGCAGTGTCGGCGAGTGAATGCATCGCAATGCGAGAAAGGAACACGCGTGACAACGCATGCTCAAGCACAGAGGTATGGTACACCAAGAAATCATGCATGACAATGCGAAATGCTCATGAGAATGCAAGTTCTATGCACAACAACGCAAAACGAGCATAAATCAGGGTGCCGTTTGTTGCGAAACAACGAGTAAGAAAACGCGCATTTCGGCGAAGGCGACTCAATCGCGGCCTCTGATTCACCTCCCGGAGAGGTTACGACATGTTCAAAAAGAATACACCTTGATTTTGATGAGTGATGATGAGACACATGTCAGAAATTGCAGCTGAAGTTCCGGCGGAGCAATTTCGCGCCAGAAAGTGCACTTTTCTTGAACTTTTTCGGGTCCCGGGATCTCCGATCTTCCTCAAAATTTGCAGAGAGCTAGAGGGGGGGTGTGGGGAACACCACCGGCTAGGTGGTTGCCCTAGCGGAGGCCACCGGCCAGGGAACAAAAAGCAAATGGCCGGCCAGACAAAAAAGGTGGCCGGCCGGCCACCTGTCCAAAATCAAGGGCAATTTTGTCTTTTTAGCTCATTTCTATATATTCCCTTGCCCAATGCCTCCGAAATCACACCCACAGCTGCGAAATCTCCTTCCCTTGCTCCCCAAACCATTTTTTCCTTCAGATTCAAGACTTTATACGCTTTTACCTTCCACGCAAGTTGTTTTCGCGAAATCTTTCAGTTTTAAGCACTTTGGACCGATTAAATTTTGATTTCGGGGCTTCTTTTCTCATTTTCACCACTTGAAGTAAGTTTGTCTCAATATTTGGAAGATTTTCTCGGGAGTTGACTTTTGTTGACTTTTCCGTTTCCCAGGAGTTAACTTTTGTTGACTTTTTCCAATTTTGGCTCATTTTTGCTCATTTTTGCTCCTTTTGTAGATTTCTTGAAATGGCGGCTGATTACCCTCATGGTGGAGGTCCTCCAGGTGCCAGGGATGATTTTGATATCATGACACTGCCCCCGAGAGTCCGCCCTTTTATTCCCGGGAGATATGCCCCACCGGTACATATGCTTCCGCGGGCCGTTTTTCGTCGTTTCACTGGGTTCAATGACCAGCACCTGGATTTATCACGCGAGAGTCGGAGCAAAGACCTCTCTCACGATGCACGAGAGGTATTTTACTTTATTTTCTGCATTCTTTGTGCATTTTGTAGCTTTGCCATGCTTGAACACACAGTTTTAGCTTATGACATAGTACTTTGTTTGCATTCTGAACATGTGACTTAAACACTTGAATTGCTGAACGCACGGCTCATTGACTGATTGATTGTGAACGCACGGTACACATTAGTTAAGAATTGAACATACGGCTCAAGCACTGATTTGTCGAACACACAGCCCGAATTTGAAGGTGAGCACACCGCACACACTGATTAAGAGTAGAACACACAGTCCCAAACTCCGATTTTCTGAACACACAGTCCAAGTCGATGGTGAACACACAGCCCACACTGATTGAGAGTAGAACACACAGTCCTGAACTCCGATTTTCTGAACACACAGTCCAAGTTGATGGTGAACACACAGCCCACACTAATTGAGAGTAGAACACACAGCCCTAAACTTTGATTTTTCTGAACACGCAGTCCAAGTTGATGGTGAACACACAGCCCACACTGATTGAGAATAGAACACACAGCCCTAAACTCTAATTTTTCTGAACACGTAGTCCAAGTTAATGGTGAACACACAGCCCACACTGATTGAGAGTAGAACACACAGCCCTAAACTTTGATTTTTTTGAACACGCAGTCCAGATTTGAGGTGAACACACAGCCCACATTGATTGAGAATAGAACACACAATTTGAAGTGAACACAGATGCATCTTGAACACGCACGAAACACGATTCTTCAACACGTAGCCAGTTTGAAGTGAACACACGTACCCACTAAGTAAGATTTGAACACGCCCAAAAACACATGATTCATCAACACGCAGCCCAGATTTGAAGTGAACACACAGCCCACTGAGTAAGATTTGAACACGCAGCCCAAAACACAGATTTACTGAACACGCAGCCCAGATTTGAAGTGAACACACAGCCCACTGATTAAGATTTGAACACGCAGCCCAAAACACAGATTTACTGAACACGCAGCCCAGATTTGAAGTGAACACACAGCCCACTGAGTAAGATTTGAACACGCAGCCCAGATTTGAAGTGAACACATAGCCCACTAAGTAAGATTTGAACACGCAGCCCAAAACATAGATTTACTGAACATGCAGCGTAGATTTGAAGTGAACACACAGCCCACTACTTCGTTTCATTTGCTCACAGCTACTTCACTTCATTTGCACACAGCTACTTCATTTCATTTGCACACAGCTTGTTACTTGCATATGGCTTGCATTTTATTGTGTACTGAACACATGTATTCATTTTGAATGCAGGTTGGCTCTCGCACCGTGCGAGGATATGGCTCCACTGTCGCGAGAGAATGGTATGCTGAGCTTCCAGAGGCTGTCCGGGATTTGGTTGACTCAGCAGGGTTCGGAGCATTCTGTACGGGGTTATCCCGCTGTCCTGCCAGTAGGACATTGTTAGCTTCCTTGGTGGAGAGATGGTGGGACACCACCAATTCTTTCCATTTTTCTGCCACCGGGGACATGACCATGACTCCGCTAGACTTTGCCGTACTCACCGGCCTAGACATAGGCGGTTGGCCCATACCTTATGACGAGGATATGGGAGAGTGAGAGGCCGCATGGACACATCTATTGGGGGCTCGCCCACCTGTAGACAGAGCTTCCGAGAGAGTCCGATATACCTGGTTCTCTTCCCGTTTTCGGAGGCCGAAGATGGAGCCTGAGTCTCCCGAGGAGGTTGAGCAGTACACCCGGGGTTTCCTTATGTTCTTCTTTGGCACCACTCTGTTTGCCGATAGGGGGAACACCGTCGGGTTGTATCTTCTGAGTGCCCTAGTGGACCTATCACAGTCACGCAGATGATCGGGTGGCGCTGGCCTGGCTACCCTCTATTGTTACATGAGTGCAGCCTCTCGCGGGCGGGGAGACTTACTTGGCGGCTATTGGAGAGCCTGGAAGGAACGTTCTGTCCTCTTGATTTACATTTCTGCTCTTCATTACTTGTTCATTGCACACACGGCGCACTTTGCACTCTGTATTCTGCCTTTAGCACTTTGTAGTCACATTTCGCACTGCTTTTCTCAGCTATGGGTGTACGTATACTTTCCCACATTAGCCCCGGAGATGGAGGTGGCAGGACTCCTTATGACTCCGTTTTCACTGGTATTTGAGGGTGAGCACCGACCGAGACCTCGAGAGACTCTCTTCTACCTGCGACAGTATTTTGATACTGTGCGGACGACAGAGGTATTTCAGAACTCTCGGTTCCTTTCATTTTCATCTTTGATCCGCCTCAGATATTCTCGATTTCGATTGATTTATGCAATGCTATTCGCAGATTACTTGGCGCCTTTAGGCGGTCTTAGGTGATGGTCTCCACATCAAGATCCTGAGGATCGGGTAATTCCCAAGATAGGTTTCGCCGAAGGACCAGCTTGGTAGGGCATGGTTCTCGGGGAACGCTCACTGCGTTAGGTGGGGGTACGATTCTCGTGACCTCCTCGTGCATTCTCCACCACTATGCGGATCGCCGATAGACTCTCTGCCAGAGGTCATTAGTGCTATGCAGGCAATCGATGCTTTGTTACATCTCATGGAGGGGACTACGCCACCTATCGTCAGATATATCCGATGCCCCTTGACGGAGTGCGTGTTCGCCACGGAGGCTCATCGATGTACCATCTTCGAGTCGTGCTCGTACCACGGATATCCCCTCCTCTAGCGGGGCTGGTGCATCTAGGGGTAGAGGTAGTTCGATTCCTCCGATCCCTCCATCTCTTCATCATCCTGGGTGGCCAGACATGCCGATCGAGTTGACGAGTTGGCGGTTCGGGACTCCTTACCAGGTCTCGCTAGAGCCTCCTCTTCCTGACCACAGATATGTCAGGGATCCTGATTCACCCCCGGTATGTTTTACAGCTTTGATTTATCAGTCAGATTACTTGGACATTCATTCCATCACTGATAGTTTTGCATTTGTATCTGTAGCCTCCAGTTGAGTACACGGATGAGATACTTGGGATGCTGGCCACATTTGAGGGCATGATCTTACGGAGGGAGGCACAGCTGGCCATTATGGGCGTGCAGGTACTGTCCATCTTTCCCGTATTTAGCATACTCCTGATGACATGCTGGTTTTGAACATCCTGCTGTATTGATAGGCTGTGTAGAACACATCTGGCACACACCCCACTCGCGTATTGTACTTGCATCTGCTTTTCATATTTGAACTGATGTATTTGAACTTTTCACTTTCAGATGCCTCCCGTGTATGCTCTTCCGCGGGCCGGACCACCCGGGCCTTCTCAGAGAGATCGAGGTACTGGACCTGTTCGAGGTACTGGGCCATCTGGGCCTGTTCGAGGAGCCGGGCCATCCAGGCCTTCTCAGAGAGCTGGGCCATCTGGGCCTGTTCGAGGAGCCGGGCCATCCAGGCCTTCTCAGAGAGCTGGGCCATCTAGGCCTTTTCGAGGGGCTCGAGGAGCAGGGTCGTCTCGCAGACGCAGGGCGCCCATTATCGAGGAGGAGGAGGAGGAGGTCGCGGACCGTGAGTCAGAGACATCTGCTGGGGAGGGAGGCTCCGGTCTTGGTTCCGGGAGCGGAGATGAGGCTGAGGGGGATTCGGAGGATGATAATTCTGACCCGGATGGTGATGATGGTGCAGAGGTTATCCCGTAGAAGAGGATGAGAGGGCCTCCTCATTCCCGTTCCCGAGGATATTGATGCTATTTCCTGCTTTATTTTACTTTTTGCTAGTAGTTTGTAGCACTTTGCATATTGTTAGGCAGTTTTATTTCTTGTAAAACTTGTACCTTTATTTTGTTGTAAAACATGATGGAATGAAAGAGCCTTTGAAAAGATGTTTGTATTTGAAATTCTTAGCATTGCAACGCATCATTTTGCACAAAATGGAATTGAATGAAAATGTGCCTTGTGTATTTACCGGGTCAGGTAATGAACCGACGTAACAAATCAAAAACTCGACTCACTAAGAAACAACAGAATCTTAGCAAGTTTACAACTCGATAAGCAAAGTACAACAATGTTAATGACTCAATAAACAAGACTCAACAAAATCGCGTAAACAAAAAGTAAACACAAAGTAATAACTCAAAACACAAAATGCGACAGCTCGACAAAACTTATAACTCGATAAACAAAACAACAACTCGATAAGCAAAAATACAACAAAGCGTACTTCGGACGGACGATCTGGATGATGGAACGTATCCGAAACTGAGAGAAATGGAGGCCTTCGACGTTCCCGATGCGTGAAAGTGCCTCAAACTTCCTTCCGGAGGGCAAAACAAGACCAATAAGCATGGTGGGCCACATTTGCTTTTGGGGATTGGAGGATGGCCGGCCTGCTAGAAAAGGTGGCCGGCCGGCCCCCTTTCTTGCAACTTCTAGAATCGTGACACGTGTCCTCGAATAGTGTTTTACCCCCTATAAAGCTCCGACTTTGGAATTCATTCATTTCATCACTGCTTTGCACAAAATGGAAGCATTTCTCACAGAAAATCTCGCATCTTGGATCTCTTCTTTAGATGGGTCGGAAAAGTTGAACTTCCGGGGTTTCGGCTTGAATGCACTATTCACGCTGGGTCGGACTCCGCTACATCTTCCTTTCCTTTATGCCGCGGCAAGGTTCTGGAACCCGGTGACGCATGTCTTCAGCTTCGGAGGGCAAGAGGTATGTCCTACTTTTGAAGATTTTCAAGCTTTGATGGAGTCTGAACGCTCAGAAGAGATCTTGCCCCAATCTCGTTTTGGCCATGCCCAAGCTTTAGGGCAGATGTGCGGTCTCAACGCGCATGATGCTCGATCTCTGATCGGTAATGGCATGTTGGATATCCCGAGCCTGATGCATTAATTCTCCGATGCCGTGACCGCAAAGAACCATCATTGGCAAGGTTTCCGACAACATGCCCTCTGCTTGTGCATGCTATCTCATTTTCTGTTTGTCTCGGGCTCCGGAGGAGCTAGCATCCGTTTGATTGAAGTCGCTCAAGGCTTGAGGGAAGGAAGGAGCTGTACCGCCATGACATTGGCCGAGACACTGCTAGGTTTGGATGCCTTTTACCGCCAAGAGACAACCAGGTTTGCAGGGAGTCCACTACTGTTGCAGGTAATGTTTCCCACCCAAGCTCACATATGTATTTGCTCATATCACTCGGCCCTCGGGCTCATTTTTTTTTCTCACAAAACCCTTATCTTACTTTTCTCTCATCGCACATCTCTCTATTCTTTATTCTCTCATTTTTCATCCCTCCCCAGATATGGTTGATGGATAAATTGCAAGTTGTGGATTCTTGCTCGCTTACTCAAATTGCCATGGCTACTTCTTTCGACAACGCCTGGTTGACGCCCTTGATGAGGGATGGTGGTTTGAATGGATGTGCAACTTGTCAGCTGAACACATTGCTTGGCGCTGTCCTTGGCTTAACCTTCCGGCGATGGGCTATAGCATGTTCCAGACACCGATCCGTTGATTGGCCTAACCCATTGTGTATTCTATTTCCCATTCCGCATTCTGCGCCAATTTGGTCATGATCAGACTTGCCCTCCGGAGGGGATTGAGTACCCGGTTACTTTCTGGGTCCAAGGTGCACACCTAGCCCGCCATACTACGGCCTGGAGGACTAGAGAGCTCCTGCCCCCCGCCCCTATTTTCAGTTGCACTTTATCTGACGAGTGCTGGGATTGGCTCAACGAAGAAACACAGGTTGGGCCTAGGTTGGCATCAGAGGCTTCAACCAGCTCTGGAAGGGGGCGCAGGGACACCTGACTTGACCGTGCCCCAAATTTATTACTTTATTAGTACTTTTAAGTTTTCGTTATGAGTGTAATAAAAAAGCAACTTCGATTGTATGCAAGAGCGAAAGAACTCTGTTTTGAAGTCAATGAAATTGAAGGTTGTGGTATTGAAAATTCTCCGTTTTGGTCCAAAAATGGTCTTAGTTGTGAAAAGATTAATTTGAACAAAGTCAATCTTTTATTAAAACTTTTCAAAACTATTTTCGGTATGGATCAGAACTGGACACGCCTGAGATCTGTCACTGAGATGCACAACCCCGGATCCTAGCAACTGGAAAGTTGCCCCTAGTTTGAAAAGTGCCTCGGCGATTCATAGCAACGGAAAGTTGCCCTAGTCCTAATAACACTGCATCGAGATCACGATAAATGCCGATGAATAGAGATGACCGAGATGATCAAATGGACAAAGTTGATCGGGAAAAGATTGGGGTGAACTTCAGATGAAGTCGCCACGATCCCATAAATGGGAATCAAGCCTTACGAGTTCGTGCTTAGGTTCGCCAGTATTTTTACTCTCCTTTTGCGCTCTAACTTTTGCCAAGGCCACCCTTTATGGTTTTCAATCTTATGAGCTCGCTTTTTATAATTTCAAATTTTCTATGCTCAATTTTGCCTAGGTCGCCTTTTCGGTTTTCGCCCAGCGTGCCTCTCAGGTAATATTTCTTCAACTTGTCCATGTTGATCGGTTGAGAGAACTCCAAGCCATCTAGATCCATCGTAACCACACCCACCCCGACTGCATTGACTTGATGATGTAGGACCAAATTCAATTGGGTCGAACTTGCCCCTTGGGTCGTGGATGGGGGCTCGTTGTCTTTGAGTACCAAATCTCCTTCTTTCAAATTCTCGACTTAACCTTCTTGTTAAAAGCCTGCGATTCTCGTTGATAACCTTGGATGTGGTATGTGCTTTCAAATTTCTTTCATCGAAAAGCATGAGTTCCTCAAATCTGCTTTTGTCGCTAACTGCTTCATTATCTAGCACTCAGCCAATACTCGTAATGACGGGACCTCAATCTCAATAGGCAAAACGACTTCCATCCCATAAACCAATGAGTACGGAGTCGCCCCAGTAGAAGTTCTGATCGAAGTCCAGTAGCCCCACAGAGCGAACGGCAGCTTATCTGGCCAGTCCCGATAGGTTTCCACCATCTTCTGTAGTATGCGCTTGATGTTCTTGTTGGCGGCCTCAACTGCACCGTTGGTTTGCGGCGGGTAAGTAGACGACTTATGAAAAGCCACATTATATTTCTCCAACAAATCGATCACCTCCTTTTTTAAGTGGGAACCATTGTCTGAAACGATTTCATTTGGGACTCCGTAGCGACAGATAATGTTGTTTCTGATAAATTTTGCTACATGAGAAGCCTTCAACACCGCATAAGATTGGGCCTCAACCCACTTTGTGAAATAATCTATCGCTACCAAGATGAACTCATGCCCATTCGACCCCTTTGGCGTAACAGCTCCGATTACATCAATTCCCTGCATGTAAAACGCCATGGCGAAGTCATGTTGTACTTTTGACGGCGGATGTTTATGCGATTTGCATGGATTTGACACTTGTGACATTGCCGGACGAAGCCAATACAATCCTCCTCCATGGTGGACCAGTAATAGCCTTGTCTAAGGATCTTCCGTGCCAACATTACCCCATTCATGTGTGCACCACATTCACCCCGTGGATGGCTTCCATCGACTCTTTGACTCTTGGCATCAACGCACGCTTTATGCATTCCCAGATGACCCTGCTTATACAGCTTTACCCCCGCAAGATGATGAACTCGAATCGCTATTCTTCCGATTGCCCTCTTGTCTTTGGCATTTACTGGCAAGGTATGCTTTTTCTCCAAGAAGTTCCAGATGTCGTAATACCAGGTGTTCGCCGAACTTCATCTATGGTCGCAATCGACTCATAAGGTGCAAATTTCGTCAATGATGACTGGACGCATTCGGACTCCACACGGGATGTCTATCATAGAAGATAGAGTTGCTAGAGAATCTGCGAACCTGTTGTTCTCTCTTAGTAGATGAGTAAAACTTAACTTCTCAAACCGAGGAATCAGCAAATCCAAGGTTTGGTGATACATCATCATCTTTTCCTCTTTCACTTTCCAGTCTCCTTTAGCTTGAGACACAACAAGGTTCGAATCTCCAATGACGTCCAGCCGTCTTGCCCCTAGTTCCAGGGCTGCTTCTAGACCAGCGATACACGCCTCATATTCTGCTTTATTGTTTGAGACTTTGAACTGGAGCTTGAAGGCTAGAGAGATACGGGAATTGTCGGGTGCTATCAGCAACACTCCTATCCCATACCCATGTTGATTTGACGCTCCGTCAAAGTACGTCGTCCAAATTTCTTCGTCGATATGCAGAATTGATTCATCCGGGAATAGGTACTCGACCGCTTCATCTCCCTCAACTGGGTGGTCGGCAAGGAACTCTGCCACTGCTCTTCCTTTCACTGACTTGCATGTCACGTACGTGAGATCAAATTCGGAGAGCAAAAGCAACCAACGAGCTAGCCTACCCAGAAGTTACCGGTTTCTCGAAGAGATATTTGATGGGATCAAGTCGCGAAACCAACATTACAGAGTGAGCTAACAGGTAGTGCCGCAGCTTCCTGGTAGCCCATACCAGAGCCAAGCAAGCCTTTTCCAGCGGTGTATATCGGGTCTCATACTTCAACATCTTTTTGCTCAAATAATAGATGGCCTTTTCCACCTTATCTTCCGATTCTTGTGCAAGCATGCAACCCATCGTGGTTTCAGTCACTGATAGATACAAAATCAACGGTTTCCCCGATTCTGGTGGCGATAAAACGGGTGGGTTCTGTAGATATTCTTTGATCTGTTCAAATGCAGCTTGACATCGGCCGTCCCATTGGAACTTCTTTCCTTTCTTGAGGAGGCCAAAAAGTGGTTCACAAGTCAAGGTTAGTTTTGAAATAAACCGTCTTATGAATTGCACTTTACCCAGAAAGCCTCGCACCTCCTTTTCAGTCCTTGGTGGTGGCATTTCTAAGATGGCCTTGATTTTGGAAGGATCGACCTCGATGCCTCTTTGCGTAATCAAAAACCCCAAAGATTTTCCCCAGTAACACCAAACGACATTTCGAGGGTTTAGCCGAACCGAATTTCTCGATCCTTTGAAAAACTTGTGCAAGGCGTGTAGTGGCCCTCTCTTTCCTTGGACTTGACAATCATGTCGCCCACATACACCTCAACCTCTTTATGGATCATATCATGTAGTATTGTGGTCGCGTCTGCTGATAAGTAGCCCCAGTTCTTCAACCCAAACGGCATTACCGGTAGTAGTATGTCCCCATAGGGTGGTGAATGCCTTTTCTCGTCTTCCGCGCCATCACTATCTGGTTGTATCCGAGAAGCCATCCATGAACGAGAGCAATGCATGCCTGGCCGTGAAATCTACCAACTCATCGATGTGCGGTAAGGAAAGTCGCCCTTCTGACTAGCTCGCTCAAATCCTCAAGTCTACACACCCGGATCTTGCCATCTTTCTTCTAAGACCGAACAATGTTGGCCAACCAAGTCGGATATTCAGATACCACAGAAGCCCGTCGATTTGCTTGGTGACCTCTTCCTTAATCTTAAGAGCCCAATCCGGCGGATCCTTCGAAGTTTCGCTGATGTGTCGGGCCTCGGGTCAAGGGGATCCGATGTCAGATAATCTCAGGATCGATTCCAGGCATGTCTTCGTAGGACCATACGAAAACATCTTTGAAATCTTTTAATAAAGCGACTAGGCGCTCACGTTCCTCCGAAGACAACGTGGACCCGATCTAGACCAGTCGCGGGTCCTCCTCAGTACCAATGTTCACGGAAATGATTTCATCCATTAATGGTTTAACAAATCTCTCTTGCTCTTGCTCAATTAAACGCTAGAAACCGAGGAACTTCGTCCTCGTCGTTTTGATCAAAATTTTGAAAGTCTGAATTAATGCAATAAATTAGGGGCACAGAAAAGTACTCGGAAACCACAGATAGTTCATTCTCATTAGGCACATCCAAATCGTCCAGTTCATTGGTTACAACAGACTCAAATGAAAAGGAAAAAGACGACCTGGACAGGACTGTGGCATCCGGGTTAACATCCCCAGGAGTACCAGACTCAAACTCAGTTAAGCTGGAACCTGATTCCGATTCACAAGACTCGGTGGAATCAGATTCCGCCACTACCCCGACCCAAGGTCATGGACAAAAATCCTCCTCAGACCGCCAAGTGAGAGAGGGTGCGATTGATGCATCCAAGATAGTTCTTTGGTCGGCTCGCACCGCTTTCATCCCCAATCATGGAAACCGCGGTTATCCCCAAGCACTCTTGGTCGATCGGAGGATTAGAGAGGAGACATGCCAAGCTACCCCCATTTCCAATTCGCGCCCTCGTGATCCACCGCCTTTATTCTCGCTCAACCTCGCTTGTTGGGTCATCGCCTCCGTGGCAACGCTATCCTCGATAGTTGCAGTCGAAGAAGATTTCGAAACCTGCACGCGCTTCTTCTCCGCGTTTAACCATGGCTCGGGAAGCCGCAAAATGGAAAGTCCTCCTCCCGGACGAAGCGTCTGCTCAGGTACTGGATGGGCCTCGCATTAAGTCAAAAGGCTTCCCACTTTCGCCTGCTCACGGCCATTTCTTTCCTTTCTCACCCAAATTCTTTGGTGGGCGATAACCCACCAAAGGTATGCGGGTTGTGTGGCACTTCGCCAACGCAGACTTTTTTCGCCGCTCCTTCCTAATCCCATCCCGAGAATATGTTGTAGCTTGTTCATGAGGTAGACGGATTGGGCACTGACGTACACACCTTCATTCACAGCCATAATATTCTGCACTACCCGGGCCTCTGCCAAAGTGAACCCTGATAAGAACACATCCACCATGCCGTGCTCGATTTCCAAAACTAGCGTAGACACTTCCGACGGCGGATGGATGGATGAATTTTCGAAAACAATTGCAACCCCCTTCCCGTGAGGGTATTTCAACATCTGGTGCAGAGTGGAAGAGACTGCTTTCACTTGATGCAACCACGGCCGCCCCAAGAGCAAGTTGAAGGTTGCGGGAACGTCCAAGACATGAAATTCAATGTTGTGTTGTCCTGGGCCAACCTGGGCCTGAATCTTGACAGTCCCCATCACTTCCCTGCTAGTATTATCGTAAGCTTTGATCACCTGAGTGGTTGGTATGAAGTCGCGGGTTTCAACCCGATTGCATATGCTGTTCTGGCTGGGCAGACATTGATAACGGACCCGGTATCAACAAGTACCACCGGTATCCACTTATCTCTACATTCCACGGAGATGTAGAGAGGTTTGTTATGATTCACGCCTCAAAGCGGTAGTTCTTTGTCCGAAAAGTTAATGCCGGAAACCTCCTCCGGAAAAACCAAATTTCAACCAACCGCTTCCGTGTAGTATCAATGGAGAGTTTGGCCTTGTCCATGGCGTATAGGACAAATTGCCTATGTACCCTTGATGCCATAAGCAGTCCCCAGATGGAGATGTCTGCTTGTATCTTCTTTATCTGTCTCAGTACAGCTTCTTCTTCAATTTGCTTCTCTCTCTGTTTCTCAGCCTCTTTATCTTTCCCAGTTGCTTCGGGGTGGTCGAGGTGTGGGGCTTGAAGTACCGCCCACTCGGTCATATGGTCCACCTCATCGAGGTACCAAGTATCATCCGTTGAGCGCTTGTCAATCTTCGCCTCAATGGGCAAGACATAAGTCATCGCCTTTCCCACCACATCCCAATCGACATTCAACAAACACCTATCTCGTTCCTAAGTTCGCATTTCGGTACTTTCATCCCATATGCTCACAGCATGTCCTGCTCTTGTGCTCGTAGCACTTTCAATTTCTTCATGGTTCTTGGCTTTCCGGATTCTCTCAAAATTCCACCTCTTTTCTTGCTTCTCCTGTGTTAGTAGGGTTTGTTGTTCTGTTTTCACCATATCTTGATCCCGAATGAAATTCTTTGTACCGACGCTCTCCGGCAATTCATTCTAACTCTCGGCCCTTCCGGCCATCATTGATACCCCGTCACCGCCTTGCTCGTCAATTTCCACAACATCCGTCGGTCATCTAACCATCCGCAATCTCGCCGACTCCATATTCAAACCAATTGATTGTTGCATCCTCGCTTGGTCGTTGAAGAACTGAAGGTTGGCAAAATCTTCTTCCACCGTGGTCAGATCATCTGCCCCTTGTTCAAGTCCGTCCCCCCGAATCATGCACAATTCAACTTTTTCTCAAATTTCACACTCAAATCAAATCGGCTCATCGATAAGATATATCCGCTTGGATCATAAGCTCTTCCAAAGACGATTCCAGTCAGTCCCATCCTGCACTCACCAATTTCGCTCTCCTCTCAAACCCGCCTGCTCCATTTTCGGAGATCACCACCTCGCTCGATTGGGTTGTGAAGGTGTCCAACATGCACAAGTCAAGGTAATCAGAAGGATCACCTCCGCTTGGGTAGGTGAGAGGGAGTAATATAGATACTAGGATCGTAGGAAACGACCCCAGTTTGGATGAGGTTGACTCTTTTGGGTGGTAGATCTTGGTTATGTGCGGGGAGTGGGTTAGTTGGGACGTTGGGTCTTTCGGGAGGCAGAATGATATTCTTGTCAACGAGGTCTTGAATCTCGTGACGCAATTTAAACATTGATCTCAGATCATGTCATGCTGGTGGTACGACAAGATTTGGTCAAGTTATGGGAAGGAGTGGATTTGGTAGTGGCCTCGGCTCTAGGGGTTCCAGATGCCCCTTTTTTATTAGAACGCCGAGAGCCTTGGACAAGGGCATGTATAGTGGTGTGAAGGTTATTTGGCCTCGATTGGTATCTCGGCTTGGTTCTCGCCTCCGGAGCATCTTGGAAAGGGTGTGGCAGCTGCGGCCTTGGTTGGGAAGGGGGAGTAGTGGTAACCATACCGACCTCCGGTCCTTGTGTTTGCAATACCACCCTCGACTGCGTTGTTATTGCAGCTTGAATGTCCTTCGGGTCGCTCTCGATCTGGTCGATCAAACCTTGCTTCATTGCATCTCGATCTGCACTTCATCTCGTGTAAATCTGAGAAGGTGGGGAAAGGGAGTACGATCATTTTCTGCATTAACTTCGGTTGGAGATTGCGTACAATCATCCGAATTTGATCTTTATTTGTTGGCCTCAAGGTCATCATCGATGCCTTTGCTCTCCACCGAGTTACAAAATCAGAGAAAGTCTCTTTTTGTTCCTGCCTCGTTGTTTCGAGATCACGTGTTGTAATCTCGATTTGCGTATTATACGAATACTGTGCAACGAAGGCCTCAGCCAGCTCATCCTAATTTCTCTTCACATCATCTTCTAACTTTGCGTACCAGATGGCCGCCACCCCCGACAAAGTTCTGCCAAATAAAGAAAGCTTTTGTGGTCGGGTTAGACCCATTGGCCTCAAGATGTCTGAAAATAGCCGGAGATGGACCATAGGATCCCCTGACCCATCAAAACGATCAATCTGTGGCATCTTGAATCTGTCTGGCAGTGTCACGGCCACGTCAGTGTAGCCATCTTCAATGTCTGGGATGGCTTTCACCCCCTGCGATTTCTTGAAAAGCTTTTCCAGCTTACTGAGTTTCAGAGCTGTATGATCTACCTCGAACTCAAATGGAGAGTCCGGGTGGTTGGGTGTAAGATTCTTGGACAGTTGCGGCAGAAGTGGAGGCGGAGCCAGCCCCGTTGGAAGACCTATGTCCTCTTGAGTGTTCTGGACATCGGGTAAGGTATTTTGGGTGTTCGGGAGGACATTCTGAGGATTTTGCAAGGTATTATGACCAGTAGATGCCTGCTCAGGTAGTGGAGCCGCTGGTGGAGAAGGAGCCTGATGTGAAGTAATCACTTTACTGGCCGGGCCATGATCGCGCTTGTTGTTTGGAAAATTTTGCTTGGCGGATGGCATCGTCTTGCATCTGTTTCATGCTCTCATGCATCTGGCGCATCATCGCCTCCATCCCTGATGTATTCTTCGGTTCCATCTGAATGACCGGTAAATGTACCTCTATGGCAGACACAGAAATTTCAACCTGACTGTTTACTATCAAAACAGCCCTCATTCCGATAATCCTCGACACACTTCGCGCGCTTTTTCGCCTTCTCGATAATCGGGTTAGAGAGTGGAACACTGGATGTCCGTCAACGAGATCCTTGGATCAGTTGAGTCAGCGACCTCGTGTCCAAAGTGCTTGGGGAGTATCTATTGGTTTGGAAGCAATCGTGCTAAAAACTGTCCTAGCAAAAAGATAATAAACGAAAAAGAAATAAATAACCAGAAAAACGGGCAGCATAACAGCTTAAATTAAATACACACAACACACAGTCGGGCATACAACACGCAGTTGATAAGCTGAAAATACACCGTCCTCAATCATTGATCATCGCTCTCAGATTACCGTTTCCCCAAAATCAATCGGATATCCGCAGACAACTGATTCTCAACTACTGACTGATGCCCGCAGGCCCGTTGCCCAAACTCAACTGATACATGCATTCCTTGTAGAGACACACTCTAACAAGCACATAGCAGATAAGTGAGAGCCAAAACACCCCTATGTTGGGGTAGGGTTTCCCTGTCCTATTTTGTCAGGAACTAGGTTTTCACTACGCACGCAGCGGCTTCAAACAACCTATAAACGGGTAAGCAACCTATC
Source organism: Camellia lanceoleosa (assembly GCA_025200525.1). Lineage (NCBI taxonomy): Eukaryota > Viridiplantae > Streptophyta > Magnoliopsida > Ericales > Theaceae > Camellia > Camellia lanceoleosa. The sequence goes on along the minus strand of CM045760.1, from coordinate 152,404,814 downwards.
CTAGTTTGGAATGGTCACTATGGATCCGAATATGCACTAGGTCGAATGGTCAAAAAGGGTGCCCCGGTAAAATCGGGGTTTGTGTTCCCATACTGGCAGAGCCCGTAACCGGCCAGCCTTTTGGACATGCCTTGACAAGACAAGCCTCCGGCAAACCGCTCAGGAATAGCAGATGGCAAACACGGTGTCCTAGGCACACCAATGCAAATGCAATGCAAAGAAACACACAAATGTAGTCAAAACCAGATATCACGAGTTCGAGTCAAGTTCTCTAACTCCCCAGCGAAGTTGCCAGAAACTGTAGACGTCCCCGAACGCATCCCGGGGAAAGGGAGTGCGAGTCCCCCCCCGTTCTGGTTCGATATTGGGTCACTACAGTTCGAAGGACTCAAATGTCACGGTTCTCAATCTTGAACCGAAGAGTCCAAATCCGGCAAATCGTTTTGAAAACAGATTTTTGAAAGAAATGCCAAACATGGACTGCTTCGCCAGATACAGAGTCGCCACCTAAATATTTTAATGGGAAATTTAGGAAACCCTGACTCGGTGCCAAAGGCCACGCGTCCGTCATCACCAAAGTTGCCTCGGCTCGGGAACTTGGGTACGATTGGGGAAGGTCACTTTGTGAGCACCCCCGCTCGCCCGGTCAAAGACCGGCCTCTACTAACCATGATATCTGATTTTGAAAACATTGTGAGTTCTTATTCCTGTTATTAGCCTAGGTTACTATGTGATGCGCACAGCATACAAGTATAGACTGAGTCTCCTGAATTGGAACTAAACATTTCATGTTTGCTAGTTTGAAAATGGTTTGATGGTGCTACCCGCAGGTAGGCTAAGACGTGAATTTGCCACCCTCAGGTAGGCTTAGAAAAACAAATGGTTTTGCCGCTATCTAGTGGGCTCAAAACAAGCATTTGATGAATTGTTCCAATTCAAGTAACTCAACCTCCACCCACAGGCATTCAAGGCAGTTATATCACATAAGCATTTAGCCTCATGGTAAGCATGCTATCATGGCAGTCACTCACACGTATGCAAGGATGCTAAAGCATAAAACTTACTGAGTACTCCAAGCCAAAACAGAAGCTTTATTAGAAATCATGCATGATTCTAAGTATACTGAAATGCCTAATGCAACACATGCAAAGATGCAACTATAGCAGGCTCGGCTATTCTAAACATGGCATGTGGAATGCTACAACTAACACGTATTCAATTTGGAATTGAAATACAAATGCAGTTTGTATGATGTGCCGAGCCCGGTGCGTGCAAAACAGATGAATGATGCAAACATGCTGTCATGCTGTATGCTAATTGAAATATGCCCTATATCTAACCATCGTAAGCGGGTAAATAAAAGGGAAGAAAGACGCGGGGTTGGAAGACATACATCACACTCACCCACACTTATTACAATTATGCCCTCGCGCAGAGGGTCCGAATAAATAATAATACAGTCCCAAATGAAAGAATAATACAGTCCGAAATATACAGTCCGAATAATATACAAATTCCTAATTTATTAACGAATTAACTAAGAAAAATTGTAAACTGGCATGCAAGCCAGGGACTGCCATGATTCTGCTCCGGATAATGAGATGATGCATGTTTGGGCTGCTTTGCGCGGAAATCCACGGCGATGCCCCGATTAGCCTCTGTTTGCAATGTTTCTCGAAATGCGTGCCAAGCCTCGGAAGACTGCTGGTTCTTGATTTTGCTGCAGCAGAGAGCAGGAAAGGGGCATAGCAATGTATTTCACAAATATATGCATGCCTCGATCCTCGTGCCACCAATCACGCATCTCGATGCATGATGGCCGAGGAGCCGAATTGCACAACTCAATATGAGATGAATGCGTATGAATGCTATAACAAAACCTAACTCCATCATGGGTGATCCGGAGTGTCGGTGACTTGGGAATTGAGACCTGTTCCGTCACTCAGAGTGCGAAACGTGCCTCGTTTCCCGTGCCCGGGCTAACTCCTATCCCGAACACGATGCAATATGCATGATATGCAATCCTAGCATACACAATGCTATGAAATGAGTTGCCTTGAAATGCGTGCACGTGGGCACGCAAACCGAGGCGATGGCCCTAAGGCATGAAATGGCATACGCAATGCAATTGGACTTACACTAACATGAGTGGACCTCAGCCACACTCGCATAAGAGGCCGTCGGATAAAAATGAAGTGCCTCGAAATGCGTGCACACGGGCACGCAAACCGAGGCAATGGCCCTAAGGCATGAAATGGCATACGCAATGCAATTGGACTTACATTAACATGAGTGAACCTCAGCCACACTCGCATAAGAGGCCGTCGGATAAAAATGAAGTGCCTTGAAATGCGTGCACACGGGCACGCAAACCGAGGCAATGGCCCTAAGGCATGAAATGGCATAGAAAATGATATGCAAACATGCCGATGGAATTTCAGCACTGAAATATGGGGGAAAACAGTCCCAAAAGATGGCGAAATGACACCAAATGCAAGGAATGGTCCCGAAATGCGAAATTAGGCGCCCGAAATGGCCTATAGCTATGCAACGCATGCGCAATATGGACATGGGATGAAAAATACAGTAGCAAGGCAGCCCCAAGACAAGCATTTTTCAGTCATAAAAAAGGGCTAAACAGCAAGCGCACATAGGATTAAGCAAGAATGCAAAAATGGCCCCGCAAGAGGGGTATTGAAGCAAGTGATACATGCGATGCCCAAATGGAAAAAATACCCTTCTACAACACTGAAGATGAACTAAAAATATGCACATTTACAGTAGATGACATCCCCCAAATCAGTATGAAAATATGCTAAAAATGCCATGCAAGATTGAGGCCACAAGAGGATATAACATGAAGTAGGCCAAACATTCATCAAACAAGAAAATACCCTTAATGAAATATGTCCAGAGGGTCAAAATATGACTCATTCCAGTTCTGATGATGGCCGAAAACAGAGGCTAGATAAGCTTAAAAAAGCATGCAAAAATGGGGGTCAAAGAGGGGTATAATGACAAGCATAACATGGGGACCCCCAACAAGGTTGATCCCTTCTACAATGTTGTAGAGGGACACAAAATAAGCTTACTCACAGTTCATGACATGCTCCAAAACAGACTACATGTAGGCCAAACAAATCATGCAAATTTACGGTAAATAGGAGAGATTATGAAGTAAGTGAAAGATAGAGGATCTAAACAGGGTTGATCCCTTCTTAGATGTTGAAGAGGGGCTCAAAATAGGCCCACTTACAGTTTACATTGTGCTCGGAAACAGATCACTCATAGGCCAAATATTCAATGCAAAATAATGGCATATCAGAGGATATTGAAACAAGTGCAAGATGGAGGGCTCAAACAGGGTTGAGCCCTTGAACAAACATTAACAATGGCTCAAAAAAGGCCTAGTTTCAGTTAGGGTCGGAGCCCGAAACAGTGAGCAAGTAGGCTTAAGAAATGAAGCAAGAAAGTGCTACAAAAGAGGGAAATGGAGACTTACCCTTGAAGACCTCTTCTTTTCTACCTCTTGGCTTGAGAAATGTTGCTTCTAAGCCTTTGAGAACCTCTCCTTGCTTCTGGAAATGGAGTGGTGGTGGTGGTGCTTGATGGTGATGAAGAAATGGCACCAAACTTGAGAAGAATCAAAGAGATGGAGATGGATATGTGTCTAAGCTCTTAAGAGAGTTTTTCTAACCCTAGCCTAAGAGTTGGGAGGCTCCTTTGAAGGACCAAAAGAGGAGGGCAAAGGTGGAGGGAAATGCGCCCAATTGTTCCCTTCCAAAATATCCCCCGGATACAGATCTTTTCTGGGGGAAACAGCTACACAGCTGTAAAGTGTGGACTGAGAGGGTCATGGCCGGCCTCCTACTTTTCTTGTAGGTGGCCGGCCGGCCACCCCCTATGGCCGGCCGGCTAGGGGTCAAAAAGGTCACTGAGAATTTCTGGTCGGCCACCAAAAGTTGGTGTCCTCCCAAGTGTGTACAACAAGACCCTATGGTTGGAAATTGGCAACTCTGAAACAAGAGAAACAACATGCCACTTTTAGAAGGGGTTCAAAAGGGTCAATTGCAATTACTGGCCGGCCATGTGTTTTTAGGGTCCTCCCATGTGTGTACAACACAAATATGTGGTTTTGGCTCGAAGAAAATGGCCCTAGGGTGTTCAACATTAGCCCGGAAGTGAGAAAAACGGGCGCCGGAGGAGCATAACTGGTTGTTGAGACAATTGCTGGCCTCCCACCCTCCAGTGATCTTCCTGGTGATAAAACAGAGGTACCTACCAAAAATGAACAAAAACCGATGCAAAACGAATGCTCGGGGGCCAAAACACGCAGTTCGGGGTCCCGAAAACCGACCGTTAAGCACCGAAAGTGGTGTTTTGCCACGAAGTGGGTATCTAAGACCCCAGTGTCCCTCGAAAGGGAGTAAATGAGATGTGTGCCAAAAACCAGAGGAATCGGAGATGGTTGGGTGGTCCCGAACCGAGGCACACGGCCTAACGGCTCCGAAAACCGGGAACCGGGCTCCGAAATGGGCAAAATGGCCTATGGGCAAGAAATGTAGCCAACGGCCACTGAAAGATGGTCTACGGGACCTCTCCCTCCCCTCAAGAAAGAAAACAGAGAAAACCGAGTCCGGTTCGCAAACCGAGGCAAGGCACAGAAGAGAGTTCGGAAGTCCGGAGGCAGGGCGCACGGCCGCGACTCTGAGACTTCCGAACGAGCACAATATGCAACATCACCGAGCGCTCAATCGGTGACATCTGAGTCTTAAGGTCGGTCAAAAATGGGGTGTCTACAGGTCTTGTCGCCAGTTTTTGACCCTCGTGGTAGGAGCGAGCTTCATGGTCTTCTTGCAACTGTCTTGGATAGTGAGAGTGACAGGGCCCGTGTTGAATTGCCAAGTGTAGTTGTGATTACCCAGATGTCTTTCCCAAGGATCTTACTAGTTTGCCACTCCACCGAGAGATCAAGTTCTCCATTGACTTAGTGCCTGGCACGGCATCGATTTCTATGGCACTGTATAGATTTGCACCCGCCGAATTGCATGAATTGAAGATTCAACTCCAAGAACTTTTAGACAAGGGCTTCATTCGCCCTAGTACATCACCTTATGGAGCGCTAACTCTCTTTGCGAAGAAGAAGGATGGGTCGTTGTGGTTATGTATTGATTATCGCAAGTTGAATCGAGTTACTGTTGAGAACAAATATCCTCTATCCAGAATAGATGATTTATTTGACCAATTGAGAGGATCTCGTTGCTTCTCGGAAATAGACTTGAGGTCAAGGTATCATCAGTTGAGAGTCTGGGAGGAGGACATCCAGAAAACGACCTTTCGCACGCATTATGGCCACTATGAATTCCTTGTCATGCCTTTTGGTTTGACTAATGCGCCTGCTTCCTTTATGGATTTGATGAACCAAGTTTTTTGAGAACTCTTAGACTTCGTGGTCGTCTTTGTGGACTACATCTTGATTTATTCAATCTCTGAGGGGGAACACGAGAATCACTTGTGGCTAGTACTTGATTTACTGAGGGAGCACCAATTGTATGCCAAATTTGAGAAATGCGAGTTTTGGTTAACTGAGGTGAAGTTTTTGGGGCATGTAGTGTCAAGAGAAGAAGTAACAGTAGACTCTTCTAAGATAGATGCTGTACAGAATTAGGAAGAACCTAAAAATATTTTTGAGATCCAGAGTTTCTCTAGATTAGCCGGGTATTATCGTCATTTTGTAAGGGATTTCTCTAGACTAGCAGCACCTTTGACTAGGTTGACAAGGAAATGTGTCAAATTTGTGTGGAGCAAAGCTTGTGAAAAGTCATTCCAAGAACTTAAGATTAGATTGACCACCTCACCGGTTCTAATAATTTCGAAAAGTGGTTTGGATTATACTATCTATTGTGATGAATCCCGAGATGGGCTTGGTTATGTCTTGATGCAAGAGGAAAGGGTTGTGTCCTATGGTTCACAACAATTGAAAACTCATGAGAAAAACTACCCCACCCATGATTTAGAATTAGCAGCGGTAATTTTTGCCTTGAAGATTTGGAGGCATTATTTGTATGGTGAAAAGTTTTATATTTTCTTTGACCATAAGAGCCTAAAGTATTTGTTTTCCCAAAAAGCATTGAATTTACGCCAACGTAGGTGGATGGAATTTATGGAAGATTATGACTTCGAGTTACACTATCATCCAGGGAAGGCCAATGTGGTGGCCAATGCCTTGAGTCGGAAATCGGTGAGTAGTTTGGCAAGTGTAGCCATTCGGGAATGGGATTTGCTAGGTGATATCGATGAGTTTGATTTACTTTTGGATCAGTCCAGCGAGGGTGCCAACTTATTTACTTTGATTGCTCAACCTACCTTGATTAGTAAGGTCATAGAGGCACAATAAGGTGACTGGGAGGTGGAATCAATCCGTGATACGATCTCTAACAGGAAGAAAGAGAAGGGTTTAAACATTCACTTAGATCTGAGTGTACATTATCTAGACCGTTTGTTTGTACCGGAATCTTATAGAGAGGAAGTACTTCGAGAGTTCCATCACTCACGCCTTGTGGTACATCTGAGAGGCACCAAAATGTATTATGATCTTAGTTGCCAGTTTTGGTGGAGGGGTGTGAAATGAGATGTCGCTTTATTTGTATCGAAATGCCTTACTTGTCAACAAGTGAAAGTCGAACACCAAAAACCAGTGGGTTTGCTACAACCCTTACCGATAGTCGAGTATAAATGAGAACATGTTACTATAGATTTTGTAGTTGGGCTTCCTAGAACACAACAGGGCAATGATGTCATTTGGGTGATTGTTGATAGGTTAACTAAGTCTACGTATTTCATTCCAATACGCACCAGCAACTCAGTTGAGCATTTGGCAGAGTTGTACATTAGAGAAATAGTTCGACTTCATGGGTTCCCTATGACCATTGTATCGGATAGAGATCCTCATTTTATAGCCCGATTATGGCAAAGCCTTCAAGAGACGTTGGGAACTAAGTTGACCTTTAGCATCGCTTACCACCCTCAAATCGATGGGCAGTCGAAATGTACCATTCAGATTTTAGAGGACATGCTTAGAGCTTGCGTCCTTGATTTCAAAGGATCTTGGGAAAGACACTTACCATTGATTGAGTTCGCCTATAACAATAGTTATCAAGCTACTATTGAGATGGTACCGCTTGAGGCCTTGTATGGCCGACCTTGCAGATCATCGATTTGTTGGGCTGAGGTGGGTGATGCACTGTTGTTGGGTCCGGAGATTGTTAGAGAGACAACCGAGAAAGTTGCTCTCATTCGGAAGAGGTTAGCTACAGCTCAAAGTTGACAGAAGAGTTATGCCGATAAGAGGAGACGACCTTTATCTTTCGAAGTTAGTGACCATGTGTTCCTTAAAATCTCACCAAGGCGCGGTTTGATGAGATTTGATAAGAGTGGTAAATTGTCTCTGTCATGACCCAAACCCACTTCTATAGGTTTAGCGTCATAACCGGCTAGTAATCTTAGGATTACCAAAGGCCTCTGAACAAAATAACACATAATAAGGGGCTGCAGAAGCAAATATATAAAATATACATAGTTTATTGAGCTATGTAGACATATATGGGACAGAAATTTCAAAACTTTATACACATAGGTGTGACGTCATAAATACAGTAGTCTTACGTCACATTCATTATAGATATAGCCAAAAGGGAACTTAGCCCAATATACAGATAAATAGAAAACTTGTTCATATTCCAAAAGAAAACGAGGTCTCAAACATGTGTGTCACAAAAGGGAATCTCCTCGGGAGGCAAAAATAGCTGGTTGACATGACTGAGACTCCAAGCCATCAACTCTGTGCCTAGTCACCTACATACATATTATGCATAGTGTGCGAGAGCCCAGTGAACAATAACCAAGTAAAGGTTTTAATGAATGATGATCGTAACAGATTTAGATTTCAATTCTCTTATCAAAACAGAAATAGAGTCATAGTCATATCCATATTCAAATCATGCGTGGTACATCCATTAGCATTAACTGATCTCTTTGGTCAAGCATATCAAGTTCCATAATGGAATCTCCGGTAGCGGGTAACATATCTCATACATGGGCCACGATATTGTTTCCCTCGGGCGAGGACCTCATGACCAGAAGCCACAGTATTATGTCCCCTGGGCGAGAGCCTCTGCTAAGGATACTACAAATACATCTCAAAAAATTGAATCATCATTCATTCATACAGAACATAGTGTTTCAGAAAACTGATCATTTCATGTCCTCAGAAAATAATTAGAGTCAAACATAACTTTACAGAGTTATTACTCATAGATGGCTCCAGAAGCAGACACATAAAGGAAGCAAATCAAATAGTTTACAGTGCATGACCTACACAAACATAACAGATATACATATTGACATACGCACTTGGATAGTACTTAACTTATTCTATTTTGTTCTTAGTGTGTTTCTAAAGTTTATCCTCATTATTATGTCTTAATCATGGCCTAGGAATGCGCAGGATGTAATGAGGATGCTAAAATGCACTTGAAAACACTTAGTCAAATATGCTAAAAACAGGGGCCTCGCTCGAGCGCAACTTCCTTCGCTCAAGTATATGTTCAAAAATGTGAGAAGTAGCTCGAGCAGTCTGTAAACTTTGCAAAACTACTGGTTGCTTAATTTTTCCGTTTGATAGTCGCTCGAGTGTGAGACTGAAGTCTTCGCTTGAGCGCAATTGTAACAACCCTGATACATGATTAACGTGTAATCCATGATTAAGCATGCCTAATAAGTAATCAAGATGAAATCCTGAGTTAATTACATGTGCATTGTATTATTTGAGTTTCTATCTGTCTCTCGTAGAAATATCTGTTTGCATTTCTGTTTTGTTTTGTGAATTGAAGGCCTTATCGGTATCCGATCGCGAAATTGATTCGGTATATGTGTTATTTGGAATGTTAGAACTTTCTGATAGGTTTAATTGAAATCTGATTCGAAGCGAATTAAATTAAATTAATTAATGTTTATTTGCTTAGTTTAATTAATTAGCCACCACTAATGAAGCCTATATAAGGCTCCTTATGTGCCCCTACTCATTCATTTCCTCATTTCAACACATCTTTGAGCTTATACACACACCAAACGTGAGAGAGAGGGAGAGTGAAAAGAGGTTGTGCTCAAGCTTGAGTTGGGAGAAAATTGAAGAGAAATCAAAGGGATTGAACTTATTTTCTTGAAGGATTTGAGTCTTAGGTAAGAATTCAACTCATTTATGTAACCTTGAACTCATTTTCTTGAAGAATCAAAGAGAATTAAGCTGTGTCAATCAAGAATTGAACTAGAAGTACAGGAATTGAGCCATACCATGCATGCATGCATATTTCATAGCATTTTGAAGTTGTTTTCCCAAGAATTTCCTTATACATGTTACTAATTTACCTTAGTTTTGGGAATTCATCAAGTTTCATGTCATTTTGTGTCAATAGATCATGTTTTGGAAGTTTTGAAGTCAAGGCAATACATGCATGTTATGTTTTCTAAGAATTGAGTTTTGTTTTGCATAATTGGCAAGTTTTTGGACTTTGATTTTGTAAAATGACTTAGAATTTCCAATGTTTTCCAAGTTCACAAATGATCCCTCAAATGTTTGGCTCAAAAGGATGAGTTTTGGTGTATTTGATTTGAGTTTGAAAGCTTGGAGGTGAATCTGGAAATTCTAGAATTCGACTTCTCTGCTCGAGCGACAGATCCTGCGCTCGACAGGCCACCTTTGTTTTTGCCTCTTCGCTCGAGCGACTAGAAGTCCACTCGAGCGTGGAAGGCAAGCTCCCAGAAGATCACATGTTTTTCAGACCGCTCGAGCGGCAAGAGTTGCGCTCAAGCAAAGACCTGAGTCTCACGCTCGAGCGACCGTCGAGCATCCATCAAGCATGAAAATCACACAAGCAGTACTTTTGCAGACTGCTCGAGCAAAAGAATGTGCGCTCAAGGGACCACTCACATTTTGCATGTCCGCTCGAGCGAAAGAAGTTACGCTCGAACGGGACCCCTGTTTTCAGCAAGTTTTGTTAAATGTTCTCAAGTATATTTTAGCATCCTCATTGCATCCTAGGCATTCCTAGGCTAAGATTAAGACATATTAATGAGGATAAAGGTTAGAAACACACTAAGAACGAAATGAGATAAGTCATGTGCGATCCAAACGTGTGTTTCAATATATGTATCTGTTATGTTTATGTAGGTCACGCGTCGTAAGCTGTTGATCCATTGGTTGACTAGTGAGCTGTACAATAATTTGTGAGTAATAACTTAATAAACTATGTTTGTTATGAAAATACTTTCTGAATATTATGGTATGATGTGAAATGCTTCTGAAAAGGCTATTTGGAAATCCATAAATGATGATCCATGTTTTTGAATAGTATTTATGGTATCCCTAGCAAAGGCCCTCGCTCAAGGGATATAGTACTGTGGCATATGGTCATGAGGCCTTCGCCCAAGGGAATAATATCGTGGCCCAGGCCCTTGCCAGACGGAATAATACTGTAACCCATGTATAAGATATGTTACCCTGTACCAGAGGTTCCATTATGGCACTTGAAATGCTTGACCAAAGAGATATGTTAATGCTAATGGATGTACCACACATGAATTGAATACAAACATGAATATGACTCTATTTCTGATACAAACATGACTATGTTCCGATGTGATTAGAGATTTGAAATCTATTCTGGATATCGTTCACTAAAACCTTTACTTTGTTATTATTTACTAGGTTTTCGCACACTGTTTATATTATGTATGTAGATAAGCAGGCGAGTGACCAGGCCTAAGATGCTACCTGGAGTTTTGGCTCAGCCAGCCATTGTGCCTCCTGGGGAGGTTCCCTTTTAAAATGTCAAGTTTGTAACTTTGCTACAGATGTTTTTATTTTGTTTTGCTTATCTGTTCATTGGGCTAAGTCCCCTTTTGGCTCTATCTGTGTAAATGGGTGACGTAAGACTAATGTATTTATGACGTCACATGTATATATAAGTTTGTTTGAAGATTTCTATCTCATATACGTTAACACAACTCTATGGACAATGTATTTTTATATATTTGCTTCCGTAGCCCCTCGAATTTCATAATAATCAAGTCAGAGGCCTTTGGTAATCCAACGATTACTAGATGATTATGACGCTAAACCTATAGAAGCGGGTTCAGGTTGTGACAACAACTCTTGTCACTCGAGCAATCTACAAAACATGGAAACTTTTGGGAGCATGCAATTTACGCTAGAGCCAACTTTTGGTCACTCGAGCGGAGGTGCAAAAATAAAGGTGCAAAAATAAAGGTGGTCGCTCAAGCGCAGGATCTATCGTTCGAGCAGAGGAGCAGAATTCTAGAATTTTCAAATTGTAATCCCAAGCTCAAAACTCGAATTTAACACATCAAAACTCATTCTCTTGGGCCAAAACTCAAGAAAACATTTAGAAACGTGTAGAATATCATGAATTGAAGATCATTTCGCAAAAATCAAGGCCCAAAAACATGTTAATTGAGTGAAATCAAACTTGATGTTCCATGAACATAACATGTATGAAGTTTCTTGGCTTCAAAGCTTTCAAACCTTGTTCAAATGAGGTATTAAGCACAAAAACACGTTGAATTCTTAAAACAAAAGCAAGAGAGGCACATGCATGTGAGAATTCTTTGAAATCAAACTCAAATTGTGGTGAAATGAGCATGTATGCATGATATGATCTTCTTACCAACTTATTAGCCCAATTCTTGTATTACACAACTTAATTCTCTAGAATTCATGTCCTAAACATCATAATTATACAATCTAAGGGTTGAATTCTTACCTAGGCTTTCCAAAGTGAGAGCTAGAGGCTTAATTCTTGAGTCTTTAAGTCCAATGCCTTCACTTCCTAGCAATTCCCTTAGCTAAATGACTCTAAGCTCACTCTTCTCACTCTCCCTCACGTATGGAGCTCAAAGAGGATGAAATGAAGGTGCAAAATGAACTCATGGAGTCAAATTAGCCTTATATAGGCTCAATTAATGAAACTTAATTAATTTGTGTTAAAGATAACTAATTTGAGTCAGTTTATTCTAATTATTTGGTTTCGAATTGAATTTCAATTCAACCTACCATAAAATTTTAAAAATTTCAAGTAACACATAAATCAAGTCAATTTCATGATTGGATGCCGATAAGGCCTTCAATTTATAGAACCAAACAGAGGCACAAACAGTACTTCTACGGTAAACAGATATAAATGCAATTAACATATAATTCATACACTTAACACATGATTTCCTCTTAATTACATAGTAGGCACAATTAACCATGGATTAATAGTTAATACACGGGTTGGGGTTGTTACAGTCTCCAAGGTTCATTGGGCCTTTCGAGATATTAGGTCGAATTGGGGAAGTAACATACCAGTTAGCCTTACTGCCATAACTTTCAGGAGTTCACAACGTGTTCCATGTATCCATGCTTAGGAAGTATGAACTCAACCTTTCTTATGCACTAGATTGGGTTGATTCAAGGGTAGATGAGGATGCCTTATATGAAGAGCGACCGGTTCAAATCTTAGACACCCAGGAACAAGTGTTGAGGGGAAAGACTATACCGTTAGTAAAGGTGTTGTGGAGACACCATAGAGTAGAGGAAGTGACTTGGGAGCGGGAGGCGAAGGTCCACTCCAAGTATCCGAATTTGTTTGAGAATGCTTAGTTGTTTTAATTTGTGATATCCCCTAGTGTTTGAGGGGAAATGTGTTAAATTGCTAAACACTTGATACTGTGTATGTTGTTACTTCAAAGCATGAGATTATTATGATTTATCATAATTGTTATTGGAAAATTTCATACTTATGCTCATCACGAAATGTTGTTGTTAGTCTTGTGACTAAGGCACATAGAAACCATGTTGTTAACAACAAAATTTGTTGAGAATTGAGATCTTCATACTAGTATGAGGGTTACTATTATCGTTGAATTGAAATTATGTTTAGTGTGGTTTTGATCGCTTGAAGCCCTTATTTCCTTGGGTAGTTTGATTTAATTTCAGGGACGAAATTTCCTATGGTGGGGAGGTTATGATGACTAAGTACGTAACCCGTCTCGTTCTTCTTTTATTTGTGTTAGGAATTACTCATGTTAGAGTGTTGGGGATTAACTTGAGGCCTTGTCAACTGTTTGGGTTTATCGTTTTTGAAAACTTTTTTCAAAATTCTCGTCCTTACTTTATTACAGAGTCGAGTTTCACTTGTTTCGGAAGGTGCGAGGTTGGATTCGGGGTGTCACGGGTCAAGTTGGTGAATTTTTTGGCTGGGAGGCAGAATCGTACGTACGAGGGCTTGGGCCATACATGCGGAAAGGAGACCGCATGTGCAGAGAGGAGGAAGGGTTTATGGTGCATGTAGACACCCCATTTTTTACGGCCCTTCAAGACTTGGATGTTCTTACAGGTACATCCGATGACGAGTCTGTTTGCTTACCGAGCGCTCGAAGTCCTCAGCAGAACGCCACAGCTTTGAACCTTTCAAACCCTGTATCCATTTTGTCTCATTTTTGGACCATGCCTTGATCTTTCCCGCCTGCAATCTCTAATGGCCTACCGACCATCCTTGGAGGCTGCCAGCTAGAGCTTCTAGTCTGCCGGCGATTGATGTGCCTTGCAGGCCATCACTAATGGCCGGCTGACCACCAGTGTTTTCTGCAGATATTTTATGCCAACTATGCCAGCTGTGCCAGCTATTTGCACAGATGTTGAGGGCTGGATCTCCTTGTATAGAATTCATGTTTTCTATATATAAGGAGTCCTTCTCTCATGTTTTGGGGTTAGAAGATTTGAAACTGAAAAATTTTCTCTCTCTCTCTCTCTCTAGATTTCTCTCTCATGCAATTTTGTGTACACTTGCCTAGTTATATCACTCTTTTGCATACACATCCTTAACCAAAATTGATCACCTTTGAGCTAAGGTCCCTTGAGGTCTTGTTGGAGCTCTTGAAGGTGGTTTTAACTTGTATTTGTGCCTAAAGTTGTGCTTGGCTTCAAGAGGTATAACACTTGTCTTTTAACTCGTTTTAGTACATTTGTTCTTCAATCTTTTCCCACTATTTTTTGGTCATTTTTGAGCTGTAAAAATCTCTGTCTTAATGGGCTGAAATTGGTGTTTTAAGTCATCTAAGGTTAGGGGGGTGTCTCACCCTTCTTTATTCCTTGCTTCTAAGGCTTTTGCGCCTTTGTTTCCCACTTTCAAACCAACCTTTTTTTGGGCCTTTAACCACTGAATTTTAGTGGCACAAAACATGTTTTGAAGTCCAAGATTTGAGGGTTTAGCCTCCCCTCCTTGTATCTTGTTTGCTAGCCTAGTTAACACCATGTGTTAGCATGATTTTTTAGCTTTTTGTATCTATATTCCAGCATGTTTTTGCCTTTGTTTTAGTCTGCTGTAGCTCTGTTTTGGGTTGTTTAGGTCAGTTGAGTCTTGTTTTGCATGGTTATAGTGTAATAGTCCTTACAATCTTGGTGTTTTAGGCCATTAGACACCCATTATTTGAGTTAATTGCATGTTTTGGTGTTGTTATGCACTTTATTTTAGCACTTATCACCTCTGTAACCTCCCTCATTTCTTGGTTTTTCTCTTTGCTTTGAAAGTGGTTTCAAGCCATTTGTTTGCCTAAGTGTGGAGTTGAGGTTTCATACTTAATGATTTGATCCCTTAGGGGGTTCATTACCAACAGTATGAGATTTATTTCATACCCAAAGCAAGTTATGTTTTGAGCCTTCTTTCCATTAGAGGACTTTCATCTTTTTGGACTTAATTGGATTAAAGAATGGTTGGTAAGTTAAAATGAGTAACTAACAACTTGGGACTAAAATTGAGCAAGATAATAACTTGTGTGTTGTGTGTTCAATCGGACGTTAATTGAACACAAGGAAAATTGGGACATTTCATACTCAAAGTGATGAAATATCTCAAGTTTCTTAGGTCTCCATTGCCCTTAATCATGCATGATAGGGTGATGGTTCTTGAGTGCCTTGTTTTGTATTTATTGAGCTTACACATCTTCAATCACAAACCATCATGCAATGAAATTGCTTGGATTGGTGGTTTGTGGCTTAAGTTCACAACTCTTTGAATTTATTCATGAAAATAAGGGGTGAATTATGTAGACAATCCTTGGAAATACCCTCTTTTTGCTCTGTTTGTACTCTATTGCAGCATGATGACCCAGTGCATCAGTGGCTGGCAGGCCACCATCTATGGCCAAGAGTATCTACCAGTGGTCGGCTGGCCACTGATGCAAACCTTAGTAGAATGTTGGTAAGGTGGAGCAAAATTGCTCTGGAGGTGTTCAACCCTGCAAACAAAGGCTTTCGAGAGCAAAACGGAGGTCTTTTCGGGTGGCATCCGAGCATGTGCACCTTTCATTTCCCAATGCAGAGTAGTGGCAGCATAGTTAATATGTTAATTACTTAGGTTGCTTACATTTGTGTTGTAACTTAATTAGTTAACTTTCTAGTTAATTCATTCAAGTGTTGTAATAATTAGTTAATTAGTTTAGCTATTTATTTTATTTGGTTTGTAATAATTAGCCTAATTAGCTTGATTAGTTTAGCTAATTAGTTTTTGCTTTATTTATTCAGACTCTCCTTTGTGAGAGCACAATATAATAACGTGTATGTCTTCCAACCCCACGTCTTTCTCCCTTTTACTTAACTGCTTTCGATGGTTAGTTTAGGAGCATCATGTTTCAATTAGCATACCTTATACTTTCATACATTCATCTTGTCTAGCATGTATTGAGGCTCAGTGCATCATTCAAACTGTATTGTCATTTCAATTACTTCGTTGAATACGTGCTTAGACCATGTGTCTTAAATTGCTTCATATGCCATACTCGTAGCCGAGCTTATTTAATTGCATTATTGCATGTGTTGCATTAGACATTAAACATAGTTAGGAATCATGCTTATTTTTCTAACTCATATCTTCTCAGCTTGGAGTACTAGGTGAGTTTTAGTGCTTTGTCATACTTGCATGAGTGTGAATGATTATTATGTCTAGCATGCTTACCATGAGGCTAAATGCTTACTTGTTTAACTGCTTGAATGCCTGTGGATGAAGGCTTGTTGTTTGAATTAGAACGATTCAACGAATGCATGTTTTAAGCCCACTTTGTAGAGTGGCAAAATTTGCAAACTTTAAGCCCACTTAAGGTGGCAAATTCAAACCCTTTTCGCAAAAACAAACATGAAGTTGAATCGTTCCAACTTGAGCACACTAGTCTATTTGCTTGTATGCATCACATAGTACGGCTAGCTTAATAATCAGAACAAGAACGCATAATGTTGATAAAAATCATATCATGATTAGTAGAGACCGATCTTTGATCAGATGAGCGGGGGTGCTCAATTCATGACCTTCCCTTCTCGTACCTAAGTTCCCGAGCCGAGGAAACTTTGGTGATAACGGACACGTGACTTTTGGCACGAGTCATGGGTTTCCTAAATTTCCCCGAAAATAAAATATTTAGGTGGCGACTCTGTATCTAGCAAAGCAGTCCAATTTTGGCATTTTGATCCTAAAATTGATTTTCCAAAAAGATTTGCCAGATTTGGACTATTTGGTGTTTATCAATTTCACATTGCACTTGTGAGATTAGATTCAGAACTGCGGGAGTCCAAACTGTAGGGCTCTTTTCGAGTTTTCGAAAGGGGGCGGGAAAAAGCTGAACCACAGTGTGAGACTGCTTTTATTACACGAGCGGAGATCAGGTGCGGAGGGATGAGCCAAACGTGTGGAGGTGATTGCCGCACATGCAAAATGGTGTGCCATACATGTAGGAATGGGTGTCGCACGTGCGGAAGAATGCTGAGTCCAAAAATCTGCCTTTTTCTTTCTTCTTGGGCTAAGTGTATCTCACTTTTTACACATCTCTCTCTCTCTCTCAAAATACCTTTTGCTCTCCCTTCTCTCTAAAAACCTCTACCAAACACCATAAACTCTTGATTTCTTCTAATCCATTGGAGTTTTGATCCAACACCCTTCATTAATTTTGGAGAGCTAACCGAGGGCTTCGTTTTGTGCGGTGGAGATTGGATTTCAAAACTGTCAAATTTGGGGGTTTCTCCTCTTTTCTTCTCCAAAAGTTGAGGTAAGGATATTCTTAGAGTTATATATATATATATATTTGCAAAATTATGTTGATTTTGGGAACTCTCTTTGGTTGTATTGAAATTTGATTTTTGGCTCAAGAGTGTTGATGATTTTAAAAATGGGTTTATACTTTGTTTTCAAAAAAAAAAACGTGGGAGTTTGAACTACATTGTGAGAAAAAAAATGCTTTGGAGAGATTTATTTTTTTTTAATTTTAAAGATGAGGAAATGCCTAGTTTTGGTGAAAACCTAGAAATGGAGATTTTTTGAAAAAGATGTTGAGAATTTATGGGTTTTTACTTATTATAGTATTAAATGAATGAATGATTGTCTTCCATGGTCTGAATTTTCCTTTTGAATTGTCCATTAGTTTGCGGATGATAGGAGGTACTAAACTTTAGTGTAGTTCCCAAAGCTTCTTGCAATGTGTTCCAAAAGTAAGACACGAATCGAGGGTCTCGGTTAGACACGATTGAAACTGGGGTGCCGTACAATCAAATGATTTCCTTAATGTATAAGGTGGCGAACTTATTAAGAGAGTACGTGACTCTGACTGGTAGAAAATGCACCGACTTTGTCAATCGATCGACTATAACCCATATGGCATCGTTCTTCGAGGCCAACTATGGTAGTCCGATAACGAAATCCATAGTAATGTGTTCCCATTTCTATTCAAGACTGGGAGTGGTTGTAGTAATCCTGCTAGTTTCTGATGTTTCGCCTTAACTTGTTAACATTGCAAGCATTTGGAAACATGGCTCGCTATGTCCTTTTTCATTCATGTCCACCAATAGTGTTCCTTTAGATTGTGATACATCTTTGTATTGCTAGGGTGGACTGCAAACCTCGAGCTATGAGCTTCCACCAATAGTGCTCTTTTTTCATTCATGTCCACTAATTTGAACACATGTTTTAAATTTAAAAACAAAAAAACAAAAAAAAATTACCTATAAACAATTTCCTGTTCCTGAATGGTTGTGTTAGAAAACTTGTGAGAAACATGACCATGAGCCAAAATTCCAAGGGCCTAACTTGAATGCACTCAAATCCCTACTTGAGTGGAGCATGAGTTGCAAAGGAGAAATCCAATTCAAGGCCTCATTCATTATTGTAAAAGTATTTTGGATTGTTGCTAGTAAGAAATTATAATAGAAATTTGTTGGGTTTCTGTAGTGTGTGAGAGAGTAAGTGGTGTGAGAGGTAAGGAATATGAGACGTAAAATACAATAGTGGGCAGGCATTTGTGGGGCTAGCGTTTAAAGACTCAATTACTCTCGAGCTGCGTAATGATGTCGTGTTATGGGTTTACAGAGAAATAGGGGAGGAAATACAGGGAGAACTGTTAGATCAGGTTCGTAGAAAGGGGGGCATGACGCGTCGCAATGGGAGAGCGTTCTATAGATGCAAAATAATTAGGGGTAAGTAAGTATGGTCAGATTAATTTGGTTTGGGTTATGATTCTATTTACACACTACTCATATTCTTAAGATATATTATTAATAAATTAAATTTATATTTTAATAATATTTTTTTAATAAAATAATTATTAAAGATAATATGAGATGTATTCTATTCATTTAAAAATATAAAATTGTAGGAGCCAAAAAAATATCCTAACTATAGAAGTAAAATATCCTAAACAAATATCATCTATTTGAAGGAGGAGACCACATACACAAGAGATATGCCTTTTCCGTTGTACTTCACACACTACACTCTTTACAATTCTTGATCTATTATCTACATTCTTCATTCATGAATTCTAACTTAATCATCGGAGTGTTCCCGATTAGTAATCTCGATTGGGTGGCATCAACCATATTTATCTCTTGCAAGTTCATGGGACAATCTTCATTGAATCTCAACAACAGTCCATGTGGTGGATTATTCTGGAACTCACAATTGGCGTTGTCTGTGGGAATCATTTGAGAGAGTTCAACGAAGTAAATAGCAAACATGTTATAGTAAGTAAAACTTCAACAACACTGTGACGGTGATCTACCTTCTCACTAAACTTATTTTTAAAATTATTTTCAAATGTGTTCTTGAATTGTATATACATATATGTCTTTGTCAAAACATTTGTTTATTGTGAATGTTGATGGAAAAGTTTTAAAACAACACAATTTATGCATCTACTTTTGTAGCTTGATTTTCTCTCTTTCAAATTGGGTTTTACATTTTTCTTTGTGAAAGTAGCTTTTCAGCAATAGAACAAAGATTTTTTGGATAAACCCACCCTTGGGTTTTTATTTATTTATTGTCTCACAAAACTTGTTTTGAGTTGCTTCTTCGCACAATGTACATATATCCTCATAAATTGTTAGAAAATCATTGTTGATTGTCAATATTAATTATAAAAATTAAAAAAACAAAACAAAAAACAAAAGGATGGAAAGCAAGACAAACTACTCTCTCTCTCTCTCGAATTCAATAACCATGCTTTGAAGCTTCAACGGCAACGTCTTCTTTCTAGGAAGCTCTCTAGCAAGAAAAATAGAACACCAAGGCTATTCGACTCCTCTAGTGATTCATTTTTGTATTCGGCAACTTCGCTTCACAAGCTTCGAGCTTAATAGCCCATGCACGATCATTTAACTATCGCAAATAGCCGAACGACTAAATTGCCAAACTCAGCAAAACCAAATTCATCTTGCCAAATTGTCGAGTTGCCAATCAAACATGCTGCAAATAGCAAATAGCCGAATTCCTCTTGCCGAGTTGTCAAGTTGCCAAAAGATCAATGCTTGCAATGCCTCATTTCGGTAAACCAAGGAAATTGCCGAGATGGTGACCAAGTGTTTCAGCAATCCAACAAACCAAGGAGCTGCCAGTTATTCACCGTTGAGTGTAACTTGAACACCCATTATGAGCTTCACCAAGCACACTCTTCCGCCGAACACATTCTGCCAAGCAAACCTTTTGCCGAACACCTTCTTTCCGCCGACCACACTTTAACTAAGGACAAAAACCGAACCAAAAAAAAAAAGTGATAGAATAATCTTATTTTTGGTCAACTTTCGAAGGTCTAACGGCATCCAATAAAGACAGAATGAGGCATCTGAATAATGGAATGAACACTATGCTGAGAGATGAATTCAACACCTCAACAATGAGGCAAATCGGACTTAAAACGAGGGAGATACAAAGGCTCAAAGTTAGGAGTTTGAAGCTAAAAAAACAATCTGTTTTTCATGATAGGTTGCATGAAGAAGATGGCATAAGAATTTATCGTGCGTTTCTCGACGCAAGGTGTGCCGTTACATCTTAGGGTATTCGGGTTAATCGGGTGGTCTAATAACTTTGGAAGCGACTACTCTTTATTTTTTCGCTACGTAGAATCCATTTTTGGAGTCCAATTTTGCAAATTTTGAGTCGCACATTGAGATCAATACATTGGCCACTCGGGGAACATTAAATGCAAACTCAACGGTCCAATCATATCCGATCGGCATGCAATTTCAACGGCAAGATCTTGGGGCTAGGAAATAATCATCTGTCTTCCCCGATCATTCATTTCATTACCTTGGCCATTTGTTACCACTGGGATGTCTTCGTCAATTTTCCGCTTTCCAATTGGAGCATATCCGCCGATCATCATCTCCACACCTCTGCTATGCATGCATACTCAGCCACCTTGGTACAAACATTATGATAAAATTTACTTGAGTTACAAACTCTCACTCTGTTTCACACAGCTCCAAACAAGCGCCAATTTTGGGGCAATACATTACACACTTAGCAGTCGGCAATTCGCATATTTTTGCGCGCCGTCATTTTTATAGTTTTTATAGCTTTCCACTTTTTTGTAGCTGATATATCTACATTATTTGGTTCGGGCAACCATACCCGTTGTTAGCATTATTTGGCACATTATGGGCAACCACAATTTTTGAGCCAAAGCAACCATTATTCGACACATTATTGGCAACCAAAATCTGAGCCAAAGTAACCGTTATTCAGCACAGTATTGGCACATTGGGCACATTATTGCAACTTATTTGGCAACTTACACGGCATATTAGCAACTCTGCAAATCCGCATATTATCAATTCACAACTTATTCAATATATTACCGTTGCAATTCTGCATATCATTCAACATATTATCAAGAGCATATTACTATTATCAACTCTGCATTTTCTTTAGCATCTGTAACTTGTTTGGCACTAACTTCTCGGCAACAATGTTTGGCACTAATATCTCGGCTTCGGCAACAATATTCCTCGACACTAATCTCGGCATCAACATAGAACTAGCATCTCCACTTGCCAAAATACACATCTAACAATACCAGAGGATTCACGTCGACTCAAGGAGTCCAATGCCACTAACCAGAGGAGTAAAAAATTAACCGACGCTTGCCGATAGTTGTGCAACAGCCCATATTTTCAACAAACTACAATTTTCAACATTGTCGAAATCAAGTTTTGATTATACCAATGTGAAGTACTCATTAAGACTAGTCCAACGCAACAAACAACATCAATATCGGAGCTCAAACACTCTGTACAAGCCGGTTGAAGTTTGCTCAAAAATTCATTCATTTTTGCCAACGAAGATGACCAACGTTGGCAATGACAAACATAAGAAATTATCATGTACTTCTCAGTTGAAGTACAACCTGTTGATCTGAGCCCTCTGATCCATTTTGGCTACAACAATGCCATCATGCGTCCGATTACAACGAATGAATAGTTGTTTCCAACTATTTGGAACCTCCTAAACACATCCGTACACTCTGATTTTGCTAAATCCATACCCAAAATTTGTCAATTCTTTCCCTCATCCCTGTCGCAACTCCAACAATCCTTTTGCCGCCTAACCTAAAGTTTGATCAATGTCGAATTCAACAATTTTGGTGTCTTCTCGCCTATATATCATTCGGCAATTTTATTCTGAATTCCTTCTGAATAACAACTTTCATTCACAAGCAATGGGACACGGAATCTGCATCAACCATTTGACCTCGGCTTACTCCTCGGCAATGTTGGCCCAAAATCTACTCGGCAATTCCTTATAAACCGAGCAATGCTAATTGGCCCAAATCTACTCGACAATTAAATAGTTTGCCCAAAATCTACTTGGCAATTCCTTACAAGCAAAGCAATGCTACTTTTTAATGCTCTTCCATCTTATCGTCTTTTTCCAATTTCCACTTATTTGTGATTAACAAGTCTACCTCATTTAGTACAAGCCATCATTGACACGGGATGCATTATTCAAAATCCTTGCAATATTGGCACTTGATCGCCACTTAAAATCAGCAAAAGTCTCCGAATACAGCATAATCTTCGCACTCGGCAAAGGCTTACACCTATGCCTGGGGGTTAGAATACTACTGCCTACAACCACGCCTGGAGGTTAGAATACCGCGGCCTACACCCTTGCCTTGGGGTTATAATACCATAGCCCATCGTTATAGAGATAGTATTACTCATTGAGCTTTAGCTCACTTCTCTCCCTCACATACATACATACATCCATTCTAGGGGATTTAATATTTATTCAAGCCACATCGCTTGGCAATGTGGTTTAGGGTCCAGGAGTGAGACCTACATCAACTATGCATTATCCGTCAAAGATCTAGCATCTGTTTATGCCACGAACTTAGACAAAAAAAAAAAAAAAAAAAACTTCCACTTCTCTTGTCAAAGAAAGCGAAAGTTTTGGAGCTATTGTGGGAGCTAGAAAAATATCCTAGCTATAAGGGTAAAATATCCTAAACAAATATCATCTATTGCCTATAAAAAAGAGAAGACCCCATACACAAGAGGTATGTCTTTTCCCCTACACTTCACACACTACACTTTTTACAATTCTTGATCTATGATCTATATTTTTCATTCATGGACTCTAACTTCACCATCGGAGTATCCCCGCCCGGTAACGCCCGTTGGTTGGCATCAACCATATTTATCTCTTGCAAGTTCATGGGACTATTTTCGTTGAATCTCAACAACAGTCCATGTGAGAGATTATTCTGGAACTCACAAAAATGTTTTGTACTCACCATCATTCTTATAGGGTTTAGAGTTTTAACATATAAACATTATGGCCTTGTTTGGTTTAACTCTCAAAACACAATTTTTGAAAAAAATTTCTAAAATTTTGTTTGGTTGAAATTTTTTTGAAATTTTTTTTCAAAATCACTCTCTCTCTCTTACACACCAATCAATTACTTTTTCTCTCTCCTCTCTCCTCTCTCATTTTTAATCACTTTTTCTCTCACACACATCTACTCAATTACAACAAAATATCAAATCATCCCAAACTCCAAAACTATTTTCAAAATATACAACCAAACAAACCAAAAAAATTTCTAAACTTTCTCCCTAAAATTTTTTTTGAAAATTTATCTCAAAACACAAACCAAACACACTTTCATTGTCTTCACCATTAACATACACTCATGATATCATTTATTATCAGTTAGTTCACTTCATTTTTTTTTCACCATTATATTTATTTTTTAAACTCAAAATATTATCATCTTTGAAGATTTAGGGTATAAAATCAATTAGGTAGTGTTTGGTAAAGTTTTCTAAATATGATATGAGAATAGAGTTGTGTAGACACCCCATTTTTGACCGACCTTAAGACTCAGACGTCACCGATTAAGCGCTCGGTGATGATGCATATGGTGCTTGTTCTGAGGTTGCGAAGTCTCGACTGCGAACCTTGCCTCCGGACTTCGGGGCTCTTTTGTGCTTTGCCTCGGTTTGCGAACCAGGTCCTGTTTTCTCTTCCTAAAGGGAGAGAGAAGTCTTGTAGACTATCTCTCATTGGTCGTAGGCTACGTTTCGTGATCGTAGGCCATTTTTTCCGTTTGGAGGCCAGTTTCCGATTTTCGAAGCCGTCGGCCATGCGCCTCGGTTCGAGACCGCCTAACTACCTCCATTTGCTCCGGTTTTTGGCACACACCTTGTTTCCTCTCCTTAGAGGGACACTGTGGCCCGGGAGACCACCTTTGTGGTCATACGCCACCTTCGGTGCTTCACAGCCAGTTTTCGGGGCCCCTAGGCCACGCGTTTTGGCCCCCGAACCCTTGTTTTGCATCGGTTTGGGTTCATTTTTGGTATGGACCTTTGTTTCATTGCTAGGAAGGCGGTAGGGTGGTGGGAGACTAGCAATTCTTTTGAAAACCATTTTCTCTCCCCTCTAGCCGATGTTTCTGACAAAAAGCTGGTTTTTCTCACTTTTGAGCCATAATTTCTAGTTTTTCATACCACCATTGTGTTGTGCACACCTGGGAGGCCACCAATATGGGTAGGCCGACCAGCTTTTCTTCCTAACCCCTTTGAACCTTGCTAGAAAGCTGGTTTTTCCCTCTCCTGGGTCACTTTTTTTGGTTTTTCATCCTGCAGTTGTATTCTACTCATCTGGGAGGCCACCTTTCTGGTATGGCCGACTAGAAATTCACCTTGACCCTTTTCAACCCTGGTCGGCTGACCAGGGCATGTGGTCGGCCGACCACTTGAACTGGTCGGCCAGCTTCCTCCTTTTTGGCCTTCTCAAGTGCTTCACAGCTATGCCAGCTGTAAAGCATTTGACCCACTGTCCGAGATTTTGACCATCTTTTTGATCCTTTTTAGTTGGTTTTGACCCCCTTGCTTAGCTTCTTGGAGAAGCTTGACTCTTTTGTCAAGGAAGCCTGACCCTTTTGGTTAAGCTTCTTTGAGAAGCTTTGATCCCCTCTTAAGGCTTCTCCAAGAAGCCTTGGCTCTTCTCCTCTATAAAACCAATTCTCCATCTCCATTTGCAAGGGTTAGAAAAAAACCAGCTGAGGCATATACATACAACTCTCCATATCTCTCTCATCCAAGCTCAAAACACCCTTGTTCTTGGTCATTTACACTACACCTCATAGCCTATCACCTCCACCATCCATTCCAGCACCTTGAAGCTATTTTTTAGAGGTTGAAAACTCACCTTCTTGGTCCAGAAGTTGCTGCATTGCTGTGCTACAATGGTAAGTCTCCATTTCCCCTTTTCTTGCATTATTTTGCTATATACTTTAGCCCTATTTGCTAGCATTTTTGGACCTCGGCATAAACTGTAAAGTGTCTTATTTTGAGCTCCTCTTGAAGTTTGATTAAGGACACTTTTCTATTTGACGTCACCTACCTCCTTGTATGCTTCATCTCTCTTTTAGGGCTTATTTTGCATGATATCTTAGCCTTACTTGCAAGCATTTTTGAGATTTGTCATGAACTAAAAGAAGTCTTATTTTGAGCTCCTATTGAAGCTTTATTAGGGGAATTTTTCTGTTTGGAGTCATCTTCTCCTTTGCATGCTTCATTTCCTCATGATTAAGGCTATGCATTAGAGCATTTGCATTGGCTTTGATTTGGCCTCTTAGCCACTGAAATCCAATGGATTTTCAGTGGCTTATATGTGTTTTTGAAAGCTAAAATCAGAAGGGGGTGACCCCCTCTCTCCTTATCTTGTTTGTTGGCCTTTTTGGCCTTCCAAAAGACCTCCATTTTGCATATTGTGAAGTCACTTTTCAGGACCTATTTGGTGAGTTTTAAGGTCTTCATTGACTCTATCCAGAGCCCATTTTTCCATATTTTATGTCTATCATGCATGTGTGGAGCAATCCTCCTTAAGGCCTTTCAAGGGGACCTTTCATTACATACTTCCTTGAGCCATTTCAGGCCCTTTTTGGTGAGTTTTAGGGCTGTCATAATTGAGTTCCAGAGCTGGTTTTGCTATGCTAAGTGTCCTTGATGCATGTGTTGAGTAACCCCTTGCATGGCCCTCCAAAGGAGCTCATCATTTTTGCATGCATTGGATGCATTTCAGTGGTTATTTGGGCATATTTTAGCATATCATATTCCTATTTTTGGCTGGTTTGGTGACCTCTCTTATGCTTCATGTACATGCCATGTAAACCATGCTTACTAGCCTAGGTTGCATGTTGTTTTAGCCCCTCATGTTAGCACTTTTTGGCCATGCTTTGAACTAATATTGTGCATATTTTGGGACAGCCTTGGCTCTTTTTTTATACTTCATGATCAAATAATGCTTGCTTTGCATGATTATAGTTCAATGCATTTGCCTAGTTTTGAGTTTCAAGGCCTCTTTCATGCATTGGGTGCCATATTTCCATGATTCGAGACCATTGCGCATCATATTTCAGTGCCGGAAATTGCATGTTTGTATGCCATCTTTCATCCTTTGCCATGCTTTGGTAGAGTGGCATTTGATGCCTTAGGTTCTGTCCTTGGTATTTGTGCATGTGTGCACGCATTTCGGTTGTCTCATTTTCATCTAATGGCCACTGATGTGGGTGTGACTGAGGTCCACTCATATTGGTGTAAGTCCATCTTGCATTGTGTATGTCATTTCAATCCATAGCATTGTGTATACTAGGTTGCATGTTAGAGCATTGTGTATGCCATCTCATTTGCATTGTGTTTGGAGTAGGGTTTAGTCCAAGCACGGGGAAACGAGGGACGTTTCATACTCCAAGTGACGAAACGTGTCTCAATTCCCGGTCGTCGACACTCCGGATTACCCATGATGGAGTCTAGGTCTTGTTGTGTTGTCATGTGCATTCATTTCACATCGAGTCGTGCAATTCGACTCCTCGGCCATCATGCATCAAGATGCGTGATTGGTGGCACGAGGATTGAAGTGTGCATACATATGTGAAAATACTTTGCCATGCCCCTTTCTTGCTCTCTATTGTAGCAATCCAGAAATCAACAACCTTCTAGAGCTTTGCACAACATCCTGGGATTAATTGCAAACAGAGGCAAATCGGGGCATCGCAAGGAATTTCCCGACGAGGCGATTCGAGCATCCATTTTTCATCATTCAGAACAAGAGCTGAGGCAGTCCATTTGATAGCTTGCATATTAGTTTATTTTGCTTTCCTAGTTAATTTGTTGATTAATTAGGGTTTTGTAATATTTAATTATTTATTCGGACTGTATTATTTATTCAAACCCTCCGAGCGAGGGCAATGTTGTAATAAGTGTGCATGTGTATGATGTATGTCTTCTAACCCCACGTCTTTCTCCCTTTTATTTACCAGCTTATGATAGTTAGTTTAGGGCACATTTCAATTAGCATACTTATGCTCGCATGTTTGCGTCCATTCATCTATCTTGCATGCACCGGGCTCAGCGCATCATACTAACTGCATTGTATTTCAATTCCGAGTTGAATACGTGTTAGCTGTAGCATTATCATATGCCATCTTAGAATAGCCGAGCCTATTATAGTTGCATTCCTGCATGTGTTGCATTAGGCATTTCTATATAGTTAGGATCATGCATGGATTTCTAACATAGCTTCTGTTTTGGCTTGGAGTACTCGGTAAGTGTTCATGTTTTAGCATCCTTGCATGTTTGTGAGTGACTGCCATGATAGCATGCTTACCATGAGACTATGTGCTTATGTGATATAACTGCCTGAATGCCTGTGGGTGAAGGTTGGGTTATTTGGATTGGAACAATTCATTGATTGCGAGTTTTAAGCCCACTAGATAGTGGCAAATCACCATGTTTTCTAAGCCCATCTGAGGGTGGCAAATCCACATTTTAGCCTACTTGCGAGTAGCAAACCGTTTTCAAAACAAACATGAGATGTTTCGTTCCAATTCAGGCGATCCAGTCTATACTTGTATGCTGTGCCCATCACATAGTAAATCTAGGCTAATAACCGGAATAAGAACACATAATGTTTTCAAAACCTGATATCATGGTTAGTAGAGGTCGATCTTTGATCGGGCAAGCGGGGGTGCTCCCGAAGTGACCTTCTCCAATCGTACCCAAGTTCCCGAGCCGAGGCAACTTTGGTGATGACGGACACGTGGCCTTAGGCAACGAGTCAGGGTTTCCTAAATTTTTCCAAAAATAAAATATTTAGGTGGCGACTCTGTATCTGGCAAAGCAGTCCATGTTTGGCACTTCTTTTAAAAAAATCTATTTTCAAAAACGATTTGCCGGATTTGGACTCTTTGATGATTTATCGGTCTTGCATTGCACTTTGCGAGATTAGATACAGGACCGTGACATTGAGTCCTGAACTGTAGTGAGCCCAAATGAACAAAACGGGATTTCCCTCCCGGGACGTTCAGGGACGTCTACAGTTTCTGGCGACTCTGCTGGGGAGTTATAGAGCTTGACTCAAACGCATGATATCTTGTTTTAATCACACTTATGTGTTTCTTTGCATTGCATGTGCATTGGTGCACCTAGGACACCGTGTTTGCCGTATACTATTCCTGAACGGTTTGCTGGAGGCTCGCTTCGAGAAGCATGCCATAAGGCTGTAGACGTACCCCAGGTGAGGGCCTCGGTGCTACAGTTCGGACTCAATTTGTCACGATTCTTAATCTGAACCAAAGAGTCCAAATCCGGCAAATCGTTTTGAGAAAAAACAGATTTTTAGAAAAGAAGTGCCAAACATGAACTGCTTTGCCAGACAAAGAGTCGCCACCTAAATATTTTTTAATGGGGGAATTTAGGAAACCCTGACTCGTTTGCCTAAGGCCACGTGTCCGTCATCACCAAAGTTGCCTCGGCTCGGGAACTTGGGTACAATTGGGGAAGGTCAGCTATGAGTACCCCCTCTCGCTCGATTCGAAGATTAGCCTCTACTAACCATGATATCTCGTTTTTGAAAACATATGCGTTCTTATTCCGGTTAATTAGCTAGAATTACTATGTGATGCGCACAACACAAAAGTATAGACTAGATCGCCTAATTTGGAACAAAGCATTGCATCTCCATTTGTTTAAAAATGGTTTGAGATTTGCTACTCGCAAGTAGGCTAAAATACGGATTTCAATGAATTATTCCAATTCAAACAATCCAACCTTCACCCACAGGCATTCAGGCAGTTATATCACATAAGCAATTAGCCTCATGGCAAGCATGCTGTCATGGCAAACACTCACACGCATACAAGGATGCTAAAGCATAAAAGCTTACCTAGTACTCCAAGCCAAAACAGAAACTACTTAGTAATCAATGCATGATCCTAGTTCATGTTAAGATGGCTAATGCAACACAGGCAAAATGCAGCTAGAATAGGCTCGGCTAATCTAAGATGGCATATGAGATGCTATAAATAACATGTATTCAACTTGGAATTGAAATACAATGTAGTTAGTATGATGCGCTGAGTCCGGTGCATGCAAGACAAATGTATGGATGCACGCATGCATAGCATAAAGTATGCTAAATTAAATATGACCTAATGCTAACCATCAAAAGCTGGTAAGTAAAAAGGAGAAAGAAATGGGGGTTGGAAAACATGCACACACGCACCCACACTTATTACAGATTCGCCCTCGCTCGGAGGGTCCAAAAGAATAATACAATTTAATTAACCTACAAGCTAATTAAATAATTTACAGACCACCTAATTAATTAACAAATTAATTAAGCTAAGGAAAACAAATTAATTAAGCTAAGCAAAATAGTAAAAGGCCCCGGGAAGAGGGATGCACACGTGCTCGGATTGGCTTCGCCTGGAAATCCAACGCCATGCACAAGTTGCCTCTGTTTTCCTTGCTCTGCTCCTCTAAAAATTGCATAATTCCCAAGGAATACTCTCTGGACACTATGGAACACCACCGACCAAGTGGAATCATCACCGGCCATGGCAGGATGGTCATCGACCATCTATTTAGCTCTCGGCTATCCATGCATGGTCGGTCGGCACTGTATGTAGTCGACCGGCCATATCTTCCTGCAGAACCTGTTTTGAGAGCAGCAAAGGGCAAAACATGGCATGGCAATGCATTTCAAGCAAATGTGTGCACAACCACACCCCTTATCATGTTTATGACTCAAAGGGGTATGGTCCTTGATTCTCGGACCACCAATCGCGCATTTCGATACGTGATGGCCCAAGAAGCCAAGTTGTGCATTTTGATTTCAAATGTAATGCAAACCAAACAAACAAATGGGCTCAACCTCTATCATAATCAATTCAAGAGGCAAAGCATGCATGCCAAATACAACCTAAGCATATGAACTAAGTATGCAACATGGCAATGCAAACAAGCAAGCAATCAACAAGTATGCAAGCTAGTGGACATACAAGACATGATGCAATCAAAGCATGCAAAGTGTAAGACATGTAACAACATGTAAAGAGCGGACTTAAACTAATTTGGGCAGCTCTATAGTAAGCCCAAAACAGTGGCCAATTGCTATGGAAATGAAAGCAAAATGACATACAAACATGCATGTACACATAGTCCAACACTTAGGCATATAGAAGCAACTTTTAAGCACACTTAAAAGAGACCAAACATGGGACTAAAGGCATGCATTGTAAGCTCTGAAAATCATGTAGAAAATGATGCCAAATCAACCTACCAATGCAAACAATGCATGCAACCGAGCCCAAGGACTTAAACTATGATCATGTGACACATGAAGCAAATGACCAAAGTCGACCAAAACAATCCCAAATCATGCAAAAGTAAGCCCCTGTGGAGAAGTGGATTGGAAATACTCTTCAGATCCTAGGAGACGCTAGCGATCCTCAGCTAGTCACCTGAAAAGATACACACTCCGGTCGGGGGTGCCGGGATTAGCACTCCGACAGACAAGTTAGTTCAGACACTCAAGATAGCTTCTTGTCTAAGTTCAGTGGAGTGATTCTTACATACCTACTAAATATGTTGTTCCTATATTTATACGTGTTTCTCTCGATCTTCGGGGCCAGGGCCTATTTTTTGATCATTATCCTTTACATTATCCGGCTCCAATGCTACGCACATATTCGGCCCAAATATTACAATCGGATACAACCGATTATTATCAGCCTTGTATTGCGCGCGCCTTCTGCCTTTGTCAAGTATTCGGCTCCCACAATTGCCCCCCGAACTCCTTATTGACGGTAGTCAATCGGCGTGTTTGGTCTTGAATTGGAAGAGTTAAAATGGGTCAGGCGGCTTCACGTACCCCAATATAGATGTCAGGATGCGCGCACCTTTTCGTTCATCATTACGCTTTTCCACCTCAATCGTGTGTTTCGCATTTATTGTGATTTGAAATTTCAGTCCTTTCGAATGCACAGTTCGTCGAGTATTCGAGACTCTTGGCCCGTCAGCGGATATCCCTTCTCTGACTCGCATATTCTGCAACTCTTCTCCGTTTACCCTCGTCTCCGTTTAATCTTCGTAAGTCTTCTTCTCCCTTCTTTACGATCCTATTTTCTGTTTGTCGTTTTGATTACGGTGAAACCTTGAATCCCTGCAAACATGGCTAAACACTTGAAAGACCTCCTTTCCGAGGGTCATATTTTCGAATTTCGGAGACATTTTTCCATTCCCGACGACGTCTACTTATCTCTTGTAACGGACAGTACCCTTGACATGGAGAGGGAGGATCAGAATACGATCGTCTTCCCTCTCCTATCCATAGCGGAGGGCGGAGTCCGTTTTCCCCTACACCCATTGCTTAGGGCCCTCCTTCGCAATTGGAGTTTGATTCCTTCACAACCTAACGTAAATTTCTTTCGAATCATCATGGGGGTGATTGAGTTGAACCAACGTCTTAGGATCAACCTTGGCATTCCGGCGATTCAGCACTACTACGCTTTGGCCAAATCTTCCGGTCGGCTGGGGCAATACTTTCTCAGGGCCAAGGACACTGACCATCACTTGATAACCATGCTTGCCAGTTCTGGTAAGAGGGTTGACGATGTAATCGTCAATGTCCAAGGTAATTGGGAGTTTGGTGAAGGCGAAAACCGTCTAGATCCTATTCCCAGACGAAAGGGTGATCCAGGTTGCCGCGTAATGCCTTGTTGTTTGTTGACTTACCCTTTACTCGGCTTTTTTCCTTTAATCACCCCTTGTTCTTTGCAGGTAACAGATTGAAGAAAATTCTTCCCTCAACCGACGGGGCGGTCCTCGACGAGATCAAGTCTATGCTCAAATACTTCGGCCGTCCAAACGTACAAAAGCAAGGGAGAGCGGCTCACATACTCCTCTGATACGAACCGACTTATACTACATTATCGGCTGCGGAAGGCATTCCAATTCCATCCAGCGATCAACACCATTCGACTCTTATCTTTCCCAGCTTCAAGAGCCTTAGGCAAATCGGCCTCGAAGATTCAGATTCGAGGACAGAGGCTGAGTCGGTGGTAGAGGTAGTTGCCGAACCAACCAGAGAGGTTATTGAGGAGGCCAAAGAGGTCGACGGCGATCTTCGGCGTTTGAGGTCTTGAGGACTTAACCACTTCACCGTCCACTTG
Source organism: Camellia lanceoleosa (assembly GCA_025200525.1). NCBI lineage: Eukaryota > Viridiplantae > Streptophyta > Magnoliopsida > Ericales > Theaceae > Camellia > Camellia lanceoleosa. The sequence continues at coordinate 152,372,420 of CM045760.1, read as the reverse complement.
AATTGCCGGGTAGAGTTTTCATCCGAAGATATTTTTGCAAATTTGGGGGACCTACCCAGTGATATTTTTGAAGCTATGGCTGGGGAAAGCCTTACGCAGATGGCACGAAGGAAAAATGCCGAGCGAATGGCTGCTCGAAAGAAGGCCGAGGCAGCCCATTCTGAGCCCACCTTTATTAAAAATTTCATACCCGTTATTGAAGAGACGATTCAGGTCGCTAGGGCCAAAACGGGGGAAGAGGTTGAGGAACAGATCATTGATGAACGGCTGATTCCGGAGGAGTGGAGCCCAGCGTGTAGGGAGAAGCTGGGTCGAAAATTAGCCTTGCTTCCAAACGGCCTCATTTAGAAGAGTCGGGTGTGGCTGTGCCTTTTATTGTTCGACCTAAGATCAAAGATACGCCGATCTCCTCCGATGCCTCAGCCATTGAGGATCCAGCCGTGGCATTGAGCCTCGTGGCTTCAATTTCCTTGCCGGCTGATGTCGCAGCCTTTCGCGCCGTGCCAGATGTTATGGCCGTAGCCCTATCTGTGCAGTCGGTGTTCCTAGTTAGTGACCATCTCGAATTCTCATTGACTTTGTTTTGGTTAAAGATATCTAACGATCCCAACTTGTTTTGCAGACTGTTGGCAGGATCGCGGACCTAGGCCGCCGCCTCCATGATGCCCTCGGCAGAGTTGATCGTTTGCAAGTGGGCGACGGTCAAAAGTAGGGCGAATTTGAAAGTATGAGAGCTGCGATGGAGGTCGTGGTGAAGCAGAGAAAGAGAGGGCTCACTCGGTGAACAATTCCGCTCGGCGTTGAGAGTAGGGCAAATCTGCGAAGAATCGCTCAAGTTAGCCAAGAAGGCGCTTGCCAAGGCGGAGGTTCAGTTAGCGGAGCTCAAGGCTACCAAGGAGAAAGCCGATTCTGAAGCTTCTGCGGCATTTGAGGCAGGAAAAAGCGCCGCCTTCACGGAATATGTAGATGAAGTCGCCAAATTCGAGAATCGGGGGTTCAAACATGGATGGCTCAAAGCCCTTGCTGCCGCTGGAGTTACATTGGCCTTGCCAATTCCCTACGAGCAAGTGGACGTTGAGCCACTTGAGTCTGACCCCGAGGATTGATTTAGGAGTCATCTCTTTTGATTTTGATTTAAGTTTTTGTTTGGTAGACGGCTAGTTTTCATGTATAAATTGGTTATTATTTGCGCTCAACTTATTAATGAAAACCGCTTGGTAATATTCTCCACTACTTGTTCATGGTTTGTGAAGTTATGTTAATGAAGAATACTTTGCCTTTCATGAATTTGGATAAAATCATTGCTGTGTTTTAGCTTTCAGAAATTGAATATCCTATGACAATATTGAATTATCATTCATGTGCCGCGTATTGTGGGTACTGAGTCGAATCGATTGATGAATCTGCCCTTGCCCCAAGCGGTGCATGATCATTCGGGCACCGGATGAAACGACCTTAAGATTTGTGAAAGATCGATTCATGGGCCGGCTGGGGTACATAAGCCAAATAGATTGATGGATCTGTCGTTGCCCCAGGCAGTGCGTGATCATTCGGGCGCCGGATGAAACGACCTTAAGATTTGTGAAAGATCGATTCATGAGCCGGCTAGGGTACGAAAACCGAATAGATTGATGGATCTGCCCTTGCCCCAGGCGGTGCGTGATCATTCGGGCGCCGGATGAAACGACCTTAAGATTTGTGAAGGATCGATTCATGAGCCGGCTGGGGTACGGAAGCCGAATATATTGATGGATCTGCCCTTACCCCAGGCGGTGCGTGATCATTCAGGCAACGGATGAAACGACCTTAAGATTTGTGAAGGATCGATTCATGGGCCGGCTGGGGTACATAAGCCCAATAGATTGATGAATCTACCGTTGCCCCAGGCGGTGCGTGATCATTCGAGCACCGGATGAAACGACCTTAAGATTTGTGAAGGATCGATTCATGAGCCGGTTGGGGAACGGAAGCCGAATAGATTGATAGATCTGCCCTTGCCCCAAGCGGTCCGTGATTATTCGGGTGCCGGATGAAACGACCTTAAGATTTATGAAGGATCGATTCATGGGCCGGCTGGGGTACATAAGCCAAATAGATTGATGGATATGCCCTTGCCCCAGGTGGTGCGTGATTATTCGGGTGCCGAATGAAACAACCTTAAGATTTGTGAAGGATCGATTCATGGGCCGGCTGGGGTACATAAGCTAAATAGATTGATGAATCTGCCCTTGCCCCAGGCGGTGCGTGATCATTCAGGCGCCAGAGGAAACGACCTTAGGAGTTTTGATAGATTTGTCTGCCTTTTCCCCAAGTGGGTCGATCCAGTCGGCGCCGGGCGTTTGAGGTTTTTACAATTAATGAGATGGCCTCGAGGGTGCTGCCTCTTTAAAGGATAAATGATTAAAGGTAAAACTTTTATGCGCATAGCAGAACACTAACTCCAGCATTTAAAGGTATCGAGTGAATGTCGAACAAACTCTTCTTTAACAGTAGAGGGGAAGCGAAGACGCTGGCTGAACTAGGTGGAGACATGAATCGAGGTAATGACCCTCCGCGCACAGGGAGCAGGAGTTCCAGGGATCGAGAGAGGCGTCAGTCCCCTCAACGTCGAAGCAAGTCACCCAGGCGGGACAAGCAGTCGCAGGGCAGAACTTCCCAACCTCGAGTCGAGAGGGGACCTGAGGCGAATCCGCGCCCATTAAGCTTCGCGGTATTTGTAGGGAATAGACCCATGACGGAGGCGGACTCGATCGTTCAAGACCCAAATGTAGCGGTCGAGTTTGCTCGACAAATTTTCCCACCTGAGGTTCAGCAATTGATGGTAGGTCGCCAGGACTACGAAGTGTTTCGCGAAGGCGTTTATGGGGCGGTGAAGAGTACATCGCCTATGAAATCGACATCTTGATTCTTGTTGCCGAGAAATGGAGAAGAAGGATGAACGTATTTGAAGTATGGAGGCCTGCGCGAAGGCAGCTGAGTGCGAGTTGAGGAAGACAAAGGCGGCCCAAGCACAACCCGCCGGGCAGGGAAACCCAATCGTGGAAAAGAGGGTTACCAGCTAGCTCATCAATTCCGTGCTTGCCGATCATGAGACGGCGAGTATGTTCGCAATGGAGAACGCAAAGGGAAGGGCCTATGAGAAAGGTTTCCATGAAGGCCGAAGAGTTGGAATCGAGAAGACCAAGGAAAAACTTGCCGAAGAAGTTTGTCGATGTGAGAATTGTGGATTTAGGCACGGTTGGATCAAGGCATCTCAAGCCGCAGAAGCTCTTCGAACGGCAGGCATTGATTCGGCATCACCACTCTATCACAGTAAACATTTTCCGTTTTCTGCTTTTGAAGTCGAGAAGAGTGATGATGAGGATGACGCCGCATAATTATATTTATTGCAAGGCTAAAACGCAGATCACGTTCAAAACTATGTAATTTATTGCTTGTTTTGTTGAATAAAAAAAAAAAACGTTCTGTCACAAATATTTTATTGCAGTTCGTATTTGGCATGTATGTGTTTCGTTTTATTGTGTTTGAATGAATATATAAGCGTTGACCAGCAGGGTCAATCCATACTTGATAGTTGTTTACTCCTGACAGGGTATTGTAACCTGAAGCCAAAAGCCGGTGGGTAGAGTGGCTCTGGCAAATTCAACTCGGCTCGGGGCCTAGATTTTTTGCCAATGCGTGCTTCAAAAAGTTGTTTGGATAACTACACCGTGGCGAATGTCAACCGACGTTTTTCTTATGGAGTTTAGTGTTAGTGAAATCGCCTCAGGATTGGGGCCTTGAGATCGCTGCCAGTATTGAAAATAAAAGGAGTGGGCGCTTTGCGCAGAGAAACAGTCGCTTATGTGAGGTGGGTTAAGTGGGGATGTTAGTTAGAGGCTGGAGTTCAGCCGACCTTGGTGTTGCCATGGATCGTGGCAGAGGAGCCATCCGTATGGGAAGTAGGGCGTCCGAAAGTTGGCATGAACCTTCAAGTCGTCGAAGCAGATCACCCCGAAAGGAAAGGCAACGACCGTTGGATTTACCCTCCTTCTCCTGGATCTTTGCCTTGACATTGTCAATGGTATCAGGGGAGGACTTGGGCACAGTTGGCTCAAGGCATTGCAAACCGCGGAGGACTTTCGGGTGACGGGAGTTGATTCGGCACTACCGCTTTACCAATGCGTCTTCTCCCCTTTTTAGCTTTTGAGATTGAAAATGGGTATTGTAGTGCTCAAATGCGAGTTGCGTTTATGTAACAACTGTCTGATTAAATAAAAATTGTAATGCTCAAATGCGAATTGCGTTTATGTAACAACTGTTTGATCGAATAAAAAGTTGTATTTCAAACATTTGCATCTTATGCTGAATTTTTTATTTGCATCTTGCCTTGACATTGTCAAAGATTGAAAAGTTTTGTTTTGTTCATGCCAAAGGGTATTCCAAATCTGAAGGCTTAATTGGCCCTAAGGTGTCATGTACCAAAGGGGGCTCCGCATCTGGAGACTTAATGTGGCCGATCGTGATATCCACAAAGGGCGCTCCGACTCCGGAGTCTTAATCGGCCCTAAAGTGTCATGCACCGAAGAGAGCTCCGAATTCGGAGACTTAATCGGCCCTAAGGTGTCATGCACCGAAGGGGGCTCCGAATCCGGAGACTTAATGTGGCCAATCGTGATATGCAAGAAGGGCGCTTCAAATCCGGAGACTTAATCGGCCCTAAGGTGTCATGCACCAAAGGGGGCTCCGAATCCGGAGACTTAATGTGGTCAATCGTGATATGTACAAAGGGCACTTCGAATCTGGAGACTTTAATCGGCCCTAAGGTGTCATGCACCCAAGGGGGCTCTGAATCCGGAGACTTAATCGGCCCTAAGGTATCATGCACCAAAGGGCGCTCTGAATCCGGAGACTTAATGTGGCCAATCGTGATATCCACGAAGGGCGCTCCAAATCCGGAGACTTAATCGGCCCTAAGTTGTCATGCACCAAAGGGCGCTCCGAATCCAGAGACTTAATCGGCCCTAAGGTGTCATGCACCAAAGGGCGCTCCGAATCCGGAGACTTAATGTGGCCAATCGTGATATGCATGAAGGGCGCTCTGAATCCGGAGACTTAATCGGCCCTAAGGTGTCATGCACCAAAAGGGGCTCCGAATTCGGAGACTTAATCGGTCCTAAGGTGTCATGCACCAAAGGGCGCTCTGAATTCGGAGACTTAATGTGGCCAATCGTGATATCCACGAAGGGCGCTCCGAATCTAGAGACTTAATCGGCCCTAAGGTGTCATGTACCAAAGGGCGCTCCGAATCTGGAGACTTAATGTGGCCCATCGTGATATGCACGAAGGGCGCTCCGAATCTGGAGACTTTAATCAGCCCTAAGGTGTCATGCACCCAAGAGGGCTCAGAATCCGGAGACTTAATCGACTCTAAGGTGTCATGCACCAAAGGGCGCTCCGAATCTGGAGACTTAATGTGGCCAATCGTGATATCCACGAAGGGCACTCCGAATCCGGAGACTTAATCGGCCCTAAGGTGTCATGCACCAAATGGCGCTCCGAATCCGGAGACTTAATGTGGCCAATCGTGATATGCACGAAGGGCGCTCCGAATCCGAAGACTTAATCGGCCCTAAGTTGTCATGCACCCAAGGGGGCTCCGAATTCGGAGACTTAATCAGCCCTAAGGTGTCATGCACCAAAAGGCGCTCCGAATCCGGAGACTTAATGTGGCCAATCGTGATAGCCACGAAAGGCGCTCTGAATCCGGAGACTTAATCGGCCCTAAGGTGTCATGCACCAAAGGGGGCTTCGAATCCGGAGACTTAATCGGCCCTAAGGTGTCATGCACCAAAGGGCGCTCCGAATCCGGAGACTTAATGTGGTCAATCGTGATATGCACGAAGGGCGCTCCGAATCCGGAGACTTAATCGGCCCTAAGGTGTCATGCACCAAAGGGCGCTCCGAATCCGGAGACTTAATCGGTCCTAAGGTGTCATGCCCCAAAGGGGGCTCCGAATTGTCATCATGACTAGCGGCACAATGGGGTTTGTGAAATGAATTGAACGATAAAGAAAGATGGTTTGCATTGCAGAAGTGAAATATATACAAGTATCAAAGCCCACAGGTCGGGTCAGTGATTTGGTTTTCATAAAATCGCTGCTTGTGCCGATTGGGGGGAGCCACGGATCTCTTCAATGCCACGGGCTGTCGGGAAGCGAACGAGCTAATGATAAGTGCTTGGAACGGCCTTCATAATATGTACCCAAGTTCGCCCCATGATGACATTATACAGCGAAATGAGCTTTACAACCAAGAATTCTACTTCGACCGTTCTGGAGCCCGCTCGGACAAGTAGTATGATCTTCCCTAACGGGTATTCGGGATTCATATTAAAGCCAAACAATGGACGAGGCGCCGGACACAGATCTGACTCGTTGAGGCCGAGTTTGATGAAAGTTTGGTAATACATAACCTCTGAAGTACTCCATGGGTCTATGAGAATTCGTTCAATGGTGAACCGATTTATGCGTAATCTAATGACCAACGGATCAATGTGGGAAGCTATTGTGCCACTAAGGTCTGAGTCATTGAAAGCAATTGTCGGAGCTTCTTTGGGCCATTCAGTCAGAATACGTTGCTCCTGGGGGATTGGATGCGATTGAATTGTGTGCACGGTTGGGGTTGCAAGCAGGCTATAGATTACATGGATCACGCCAAGTGGAGGAGAGTCCTGCCTCAAGGCTAGTGCCTTGGTTGGCTTTCCCTGTCTCACATACTGTTGCAGTCAGCCGTCTTGCACCAGTTCTTCCAGGTGATCTTTTAATGCATAGCAACTCTCTGTTTCGTGGCCGTGATCTTTGTGATATTCGCACCGCCAATCCCTTCTTCGCATGTCGGGCGGCCCCACCATCTTTGACGGCCATTTGAAGAATGGAAGGTGTTGGACTTTGGTCATTATTGCAGCGATTAGTTCTGACAACTCTGTGTACTTTTTGTCTGCACGTCTCAAACGTCTGCTGTCGACTTGCATTTGCTCATTCATCTGGTGGGGACATTGATCGCTTGATCAGCGAGTATCCCGCCTTTTGTCTCGTTTAGTGCATTGCCGAGGTTCTGGGCTAGGAGGTGGCACGGAACTTATTGGTTGAGCAATTTCAGGGGGGGCCATTTTGTTGGACATTTAGCCGGCCTTTATTCTCAAGGCATCGTCTTCCACTTTGCAATACTCCTTAACTTTGTTCATCAACGCTCAGACCGTTTTGGGGGGTCTTCTGGTCAGAAAACTGCGAAGAGGACTATCAGGATGTAGTCCCATTTTGAAGGCGGTGATGGCCATAGAGTCATTATAAGCGTCGTCGACGAGGTTGAAGCACTCCCAATATCGCGCCGAATACACTCTGAGCGTTTCTCCTGACTGAATCTGCATAGCCTAGAGAGAGTCGGCCTGTTTCAACTGTACCTCGTTGGTGATGAACCTGGCCCTGAAGGATTTTTGTAATTGATGGAAGCTTTTGATGGAGGCCGGCTCCAGCTTATAATACCACCTGACAGCTAATGGCCCCAGGCTACTAGGGAATATTCGGGACATGAGGGCTTCATTGTTTGCATGCAATGTCATGGCCTACTTGTAATGACGGATATGATCAGTGGGGACTGATTTTCCATCGTAAAGAGTGAATGACGGAGCTTTGAACTTCTTGGGCAAGGCCGCCCTTGCAATCCGTTGGACAAAAGGATTGTGCTGGTCATCTTCGTCCGAACTGCTCCTCCTACGCTTGTTCCTTGTATGTAGACTCTTTTCAGAGGAGCTGGAAGTTTCGGATCGTCCCTTCTTGGTGAGCTCTGTGGATAATGAGTTAGAGTCTCTATTGGTATCCTTGGTCCGGGCTCGAGGTCGTTGTCCACTGGCCCTCGGAGGTCGTTCGGGATCTTGGCGCATGGCTTCTCTCGATTTTGCGACTTCGAGGGCCAAATCTTAACAGAGACGTTCATTTTCAGTGATCATGTTCTCTAGCCTCTGTTCATTCTGCTTTGCTTGTTCCATGATCGCCTGCATTGTCTTGTGCACTGAAGTCGTTGGTGAATCGAAGTTCAAGGCGCGTCTTGTAGCAATGGTTTCTTTCCCGAGCATATTAGCTGGAGTAAGGTCATCTCCCTGTGCGGTCTCGTCAATGGCTACCGAAGGATCTTCAGTCACGCCTGCCATGGATGTATTTGAGTATTCCCACAGACGGCGCCAATTGTGGAGAAGTGGATTGGAAACACTCTTCAGATCCTGGGAGACGCTAGTGATCCTCAACTAGTCACCTGAAAAGATACACACTCCGGTCGGGGGTGCCGGGATTAGCACTCCGACAGACAAGTTAGTTCAGACACTCAAGATAGCTTCTTGTCTAAGTTCAGTGGAGTGATTCTTACATACCTACTAAATATGTGGTTCCTGTATTTATACCTGTTTCTCTCGATCCTCGAGGCTAGGGCCTACTTTTTGATCATTATCCTTTACATTATCCGGCTCCAATGCTACGCACTTATTCGGCCCAAATATTGCATTCGGATACAGCCGATTATTATCAGCCTTGTATTGCGCGCGCCTTCTGCCTTTGTCAAGTATTCGGCTCCCACAGTCCCAAAAACCACTTAGATGGCATCTAAATGATCTAATCCTAGAGGCATACACAATGGCACAAACATGTAGCATGAAACACCAACCTCTTAAAGCATGAAAGGGGCATCAAATGCAAGCATACAAGCATACCATGAGGACTGAAATGACATGGCCAATGGTTCTAAACCACTGAAATAATGCAAGTAAAGCATGCTAGAGGGGTCAACACTCAAGGCTCATAAGGGGGATTACATGGTAGCTATACAAAGCAAATCATAGACGACCCAAATGATCAAAAACAGACCTTAAGCACATCAAAACATGCACAGAAGCTTCACAAAGCTAAGCCAAAACAAGCAAGCATAGTGGTCTAAATGCTAGATACATGTTAAGGCAATTTCACGGCATTACAAGACAAGTATGCTAAGCATGCATGATGTGTCTAAACCAAGTAAAAACGGTGCTATATCATGCCAAAATAAGCACAAATAACACTTAAGACATGGCCAATATGAATTTAAAAATGGTGCTCACACATGAGGCTAAAATGGCACTTTTTGAAGACAACAAGGAGAGGGGATGGCCCTCTCCTTCTTAGGGCCTTAAACCACCATCTTCACTATTGAAATCCCTCAAGATTTCAGTGGTGAGGAGGTCCAAACAAGGTGGTCCCGGAGCTCACCAAAAATAACACAAAATGGGGCCAAACAAGGCCTAAGAGGGGGTAAACGACCCCAAACACAAAAGTGATCTTAAACAAACTTCAAAATGAGCTCAAAATAAGACTTTGTTTTAGTTTATGACAAAGCCCAAATATGCTTGCAAGTAAGGCTAAAAGTGTGTGCAAAAACGGGAAATAAAGAGGGAAAAAGGGTTACCTTTGAAGACCAAAGAAGAACCAAAGAACTTTTAGACCCAAAATGCAACCCTCAACCTCTGAAAACAAGCTCCAAGAACCTCCAAGTGATGATGGAAGTGTGTGGCTATGAAGTAGTGTGCAATAGGCCAAGAACAAGACCCTTTTGAACCCTCTAACACACCCAAATGTAGAGAGAGAGGGAGATATAAAGAGAGAGTGATATATATATATATATCTTATATATCAGATTTTTCAACCTTTGAAATGGAAGGAGAGGCTCTCCTTATATAGGCCAAGGCAAGGTGCCAAGCTTCTAAGAGAAGCTAACATAAAAAAGGGTCAAACGGGTCAAGCTTCTAAGGGAAGTTAGGCAAAGGGGTCAAGCTTCTTGGAGAAGCTAGAGCAAAGGTGCAAAGGGTTCAAGCTTCTTGGAGAAGCTAAACCAAGGGTGCAAAGGGTTCAAGCTTCTTGGAGAAGCTAAACCAAGGGTTCAAAAGGTTCAAGCTTCCTCAAGAAGCTAAAAATCAAGGGTTCAAAAGGGTCAAGCTTCCTCAAGAAGCTAAAACAGGGGGTTCAAAAGGTTCAAACCCCCTCAAGAAAAGGTCTCGGCCAGAAAAAGTGGCTAATCGGCCAACAAAGTTGGCCGACCGACCACAAAATGTGCCGACCGACCATCAATAGTGCCGACCGGCCATCACCAGTGGCCGGTGGCAAGGAAACAAGGCCGGTGGCCTCAAGCCATGACCGGTGAGGTGTAGGGATGGCCTACAAGCTATATCCCATCCTCAGAAGCAAAACAACAAGTGTTTGATGCAAAACCAAACACAAAACAAACAAGTCGAGAGGTCTTGAGGCAAGGCGCGTAGTCGAAACCTCCAAGAACTCAAGACGAACACGAACAAGGATGATCATCGACTGTTCAAACGATGACGTCCAAGTCTTAAGGACGGTCAAAAATGGGGTGTCTACAAAGGCTGACCGGTTGCGGGCTCTGCCACGACGAGAACACAAACCCCGGTTGTTACCGGGGCACCCTTTTTGACCACTCGACCTAGTGCATATTCAGAATCCATAGTGACCATTCCAAGCTAGGACAGGTTGCTTAGCCGATTATATGTTGTTTGGAACTACTGCATGCGTAGTAAAACCCTAGCTCCTGACAAAATAGGACAGGGAAACCTACCCCTCCATAGGGGTGTTTTTGGCTCTCACTTGCTTACTATGTGCTTTTAGAGTGCATCTCTACAGGAATGCATGTATCAGTTTGCAAGTCTAGGCATTAGGCCTGTAGGCATCAGCATCAGTGCTTTGGGAATCAGTTTACCCGAGGGTATCAGATTTGAGGCAGAATTTTGGGGCAAAAATCAGTAACGAGTGTAGTCATTCAGCTATGCCCATATCTGTTCTAGTGAAATCGAGCTAAGATGCTCTCTGTTTTCTTTTTGCTAGGTAGTCGTGAAACTATAGCCGAAGGCTCCAATATCCCCCGGTACATTGGGCTTGTGCTGATAGACTTTGTCGGTCGAATTGATTCAAAGGCAACCGTTGTTCCTTCACCGTAAGGTAAAAGGCGATCAAGCCTGATCATCGGTTTCAACGATCTTCGGATCAGCCGTCATTATCCATCTCACCTGTGTGCAGTTGGGTTGAGATATCTGCTTTTACCACAGAGATAGATATACCAATCAGTCAACTGGAACAGCAGAACATGGCAGGGATGGAGGAAATGGTGCGCCAACTCCAGGAAAGTATGAAACTCATGCAGGAGGACGCTGCTCCTCAGGCAGAATTTTCCAAACAACAAGCTATGGTCATGACCCAGCAGACAAAGCTAATTACCCGGCTACAGCAGCAAGCCGGAGCATCAGCTTCACACCAAGCTCCTCCCCCACCAAGAGATCCAATACCCGGGGAGACACCAAATGTCCAGAATACCCAGAAGGATACAAACATCCCGACAGAGCCGGCTCCGCCCCCGATTCTACCTCAACTATCCAAGGCACCTACGTCTGTCAATCAACCGGACTCTACCTTTAAGTTCAAGGTGGACCCTACAGTAGTGAAGTTGAGCAAGCTTGAGAAGTTGTTCAACAAATCCCAAGATGTGAAGTCCATCCCGGACATCGAGGATGGGTATACCGACGTAGCCGTGACGCTGCCGGACAGATTTAAGATGCCACATATTGACCGCTTTGACGGGTCCGGAGATCCCATGGTGCACTTATGGCTGTTTTCAGACATGTTAAGGCCGATGGGCCTCACCAGACTACAGAAGCTTTCATTGTTTGGCCGGACCCTGTCGGGTGTGGTGGCCATTTGGTACGCAAAACTAGAAGACGATGTTAAGAGAAATTAGGATGAGATGGCCGAGGCTTTTGTCGCTTAGTACTCCTATAATACACAGATCGAGATCACAACCCGTGATCTCGAGACGACTAGGCAGGAGCCTAAAGAGAGTTTTTCTGACTTCGTAACCCGGTGGAGGGCCAAGGCCTCAATGATGACCACTAGGCCCACTGACAAAGATCAGATTCGGATGATTGTGCGCAATCTTCAACCCAAGCTTATGCAGAAAATGATTGTTCTCCCCTTCCCCACCTTTTCAGATTTACACGAGATGGGGGTGCAAATCGAGGACGCTATGAGGCAGGGCATCATTGACCAGGAGAAAGAGCAGCCTAGGAGGGCATTTTTCTGCAGTTCGAATGCGACCACCAGTGGTGATGCAGCAGCAAGATCTTCTGAAGTGGGCATGGTCACCACCACCACATCAAAAACAGCTACCCTACTCACCGGTGCGTCCGAAAATAGCTCGCAAAAAACCAAATATCCACCTCGAGTCAAGAGGGTTTTTACCCCACTTTATATGCCTTTGTCAAAGGCTCTAGAGGCCTTACTCTGGAAGGGATATTTGAAACCATTGGAACATCGGCCTCTACCCGATCCTCTACCTCTAAAGCATGACCAGACTAAGTACTGTGCCTACCATCAGCAAACCGGTCATGACACTGATAGTTGCTTTCGTCTGCGCCATGATGTACAAGATCTGTTTGACAACAAGGTCATCGCCGCACCAGTCTTGCAAAGTCTATCGGCACTTGATCAGTGAACTTATAGGGGATAATGTGACTATGTGATTGGGAGATGAACCACCTGCAAGCGGCATTCAGTTTACTTCAGATATGGCGTATGGCACGCACTGTTTTGAGCATTTGTGAATGCTGGTTTTTGTGCTTTCTGATTCAGGTATTGAGTCAGTTTTCATTATGTCGTTTAGAGTCTATCCCGTTATATAGAGTCAGTCTTTTTCTTACTGAGTCAGTTGGGTCTGTCTTGTTGTACCGAGTCAGTCTTGCTTTGTTAGAGTCGGGTAATCCCGGAGGCGTTACCTCGAATATCACTATTTTGTTTTGTGATTGTCTTTTCGCTTTCTTTGAGTCTGTTTCTGCTGGGGAGCCAGTTACACTAGTAGATCTAAATGAAACAGCTGTGGTTTTCATGCTTTTGTGCTTGTTTCTGCTTTGAGCATGTTGTGCCAGCAAACTTGAATGAAACGGCAGTGTATTTCACCTACTCTTTTGTGCCTTGAATTCATTACATCGACCTAAGTTTTTCAAAAACTCTTTTTGAACACTGCGGTGAAAACAAAGAGGAAGGAATTCCTCAGGATTTGCAAAAATTTGATCAATTGAGAGAAAGAAAGGCATGCTGAGCCCTAAACGAATGAGATCATGCTTGTTAGTGTGAGTATTGGGAAGGATCCTGGCTTGATCCAGACTGGTTCCGCACTGTCTTCAGCGCGAACGATTTGTCGCTTTCTTAAAAGTTTTCAAAAATGTTTTTGCGTGATCCTGCGAAGACCTGTGTGGAATTGCTCTTGAGATTGTGCAGCCTAGGATCGCTCTCAGTCTCGAGACTCGACCCCTCACTTTCAAACCTTGAACTTAGATTCAGAATGTTCAACGATCAACCACAATGTGAGGCCCGTGTGGCCGGATCAGAAGCAGCCCATGAACTAGGGGCAAAAGATGCCAGATTGTGCTCGAAGAACCAAAGGTGGATCATTCCACAAATCAATCAAGATTGGCAAGAATGCCAAATTCCAGAATGGAAGAAAGAAGAAAGTATCGCTGAAGGACAACTGAGTTCCTATCCATAACACTAGGGGCAAGTTCAGCCCCCATTGGATGGACTCCTACATTATCAGTGAACAATAGCCATTCTCCTGGATTCAGATAACTTCAGGATCTCAAAACCATTTGACATGGACAAAGCTACACTTTTACCCTTTAGAGGCTCGCTGGGCCAAAAACCCGGAAGGGCGACCCGGGCAAAAGTTAGAGCAAATGAAAAGAAAAAAAAAAAGAACAAAAAATAGAAAAATACAGAAAATAAAAAAAAAAGAAATCAGAAAAAAGAGAAAAGTGCAAAAAAAGAAAAGAAGAAAAAAGAAGAAAATAAATGAAAAGAATTGAAAAACAGAGCTCCCAAGGTTGAAAACCCGGAAGGGCGGCCTTGGCAAAAGTTAGAGCATAAAATGAGATATTAAATACCCGAGTGTACCTTAACCTCGAACTACATAAGGCTTGATTCCCATCTTTGGGATACGTAGGCAACTTCATTCTAAAGTCCAGCCGTAAAACACTCCAAATTCGATTGTGTCCATGTGATGGTTTTGGTCATCTTTGTCTTCTCTATATCCGAGAGTTCGGTTGTGATTGTCACTCTGACGACTGGTTGCCACGTGCTGTGGTGCTATTCAAACAAGGGGCAACTTTCCGTTGCCATACAGCGCGCTGCGGTGCCATTCAAACAAGGGGTAACTTTCCGTTGCTGTGCAGTGTCCTTCAGGCAAGGGGCAATTTTCCATTTGTTTTGGATCTGAGGTTGCGCATCTCAAGAGTAAATTCTGCGTCGGCCAACCAGTGGCCATTTGCAAAAATAGTTTGTGAGAATTTTTAATGAGGTTGACTAATTCTCTAAAAAATTATTCCACTTTTCCAAAACTGGACCATTTCTTGGACCCAAAAAAGGAAAATTTTCAGTGCTCATAACCTAACTCACATGATTTCAAATCAGAAAATCGAACAAGCGCGTTAATCTAACTCTGATTTTGGTTTAAATTGTTTTAAGCAGAAGCCAAAAACAAAAAATGGTCAAAATAATGAACTAGGGGCACAGTTGAGTCAGGCTTCCTATCTTTTCCCCGTTGTCAATGCATTTGCCAGAAAGGGCACTATACTTGCCGGAAAGGGCACCCTATTCACCAAGAAGGGCACAGTGGAAGCTAATAGAAAAAGGCTGAAAGCTCTCAACATCCTCCAAGCAACGAGGTATCAAACCAAGTGCGAAGCATGAACTGGAATGGATCAAGATATTCCACTTCCTCGTCTGGACACATTTCATCATGTCCAAACTCCCCAGCAGAACATCGTCAACCGATGTCAGCTGCAGATTTGCTACACACCCAGTTGTAGCGCAACTCCTCTGCGGGAAAGGTCATTGTTGTGAGCAGAAGAAGAAAATCTAGCAGAATGCTAGGAGCAGGAGCCCGCAACTTCATGTTTATCCATCAACCACCCAGGAGAGGGATAAAAAATGAGAGATTGAAGAATAGAGAGATATGCGCTGAGGGAAAAAGTGAGGAAAAGGGCTTTTTCAGAAAAATAGAGCTTGAGGGCCGAGTGATGTGAAAATCACAAATGAGAAAGGCTGGAAAATAATACCCAGAGAAACAGGCTCCATGTGCACGTCTGAGTGTCGTGTCTTTTTGTTTTATCTAGATTCTTGTTTTGAGTCGTTTCGAGTGTTACTCAATGTGTTTAGTTTGTTTACCTTTTGTTTTCCATTGTCGAGTCGTAGTGCGTTGTGTTCAATTGTAGGCTCAATACCCCGGTCAAGAATTTATCTCTCAATTTCAAAAATAAAATCATCTTGTGCTCCGAGTGCTGTGCCATTCTCTACATTTGTGCAAAACAGGATCTGTTCTTTCATAAAACTGCAGGGTTCAACCCAGGTCACATGAGAACAGTAAAACTAGGACCTATCTGAAGCTATATAGGTTCCAGACTGCAAAGCAAAAGAAAAGAGGGAAAATGTCGGGTATCTGAGTTTGTTTCAACTTCAGTAAGTTCTGAGATTGTATTCCGTGTGTACCTTTTCAGGTCTTGTCAATGCTCCGAAGTATGAGTGTGCCTCTACCTCAAGCTTAAGATCAAGTCTACTTCAAGCCAGAATGGCGATCAGAAGTGCTCTCCCTGAGTATCATTCCCTGCCAGAGGCATCTCGACTGTGTTCGCAATGAGTTCCTAGGAGACCAACTGCGACGGTGGAAACTAGAGTTCGAATGGCTGTTGCCTAGAACACAAAGGTTCGGGATTTCCGAGGCTAAAGTTTGGTTTAAATACCCAGAGGCGCGTCCTCGGCTTGAAATCTGTATGGAAGCCCCATAGGTTGAGATAGCATGTATGTACCTCAATTCTGGATACTGAACCAACCTAGTCTGTCACCCTGTTGGAGAATAGGAAAAGTTGTGAATATGATCAGGAAGAAAGGCAGCATCCAAAGTGTTCTACATGAAGAACCCTTGTCAGTATTCCAGAGCCTTTGTACTGTCAGTTGAAGGTAAGTGTTCGAAGAGCACGATGGGAGATCCCCGTCAGAGTAGAGCGGTTCATCGCCACCCACCCCATGAGGTGCTTTCTAAAGCACCGCTATGCTTGTTTATTGCATTCCTTCAACATCATGCATTGTATTGCATTGTACCTATCAAGTTTCTTTCTCATTCATGCACGATATTGTATGTACAGTTCATTCAAAGAAGTTCCGTTTGAAATCATTTATTTAGTGTATCAATCACAGTTCATTCACTTAGTGTATCAATCACACTTCATTTGCTTTTAGTGTATCAATCACACTCTGTTCACTTAATGCATCTATTACACTTTGTGTTCGCTTTTAGTGCATCTATCACACTTTGTGTTCGCTTTTAGTGTATCAATCACACTCTGTTCCCTTAGTGCATCTATCACACTTTGTGTTCGCTTTTAGTGTATCTATCATACTCTGTTCACTTAGTGCATCTATCACACTTTGTGTTCGCTTTTAGTGTATCAATCACACTCTGTTCACTTAGTGCATCTATCACACTTTGTGTTCGCTTTTAGTGTATCAATCACACTCTGTTCACTTAGTGTATCTATCACACTTTGTGTTCGCTTTTAGTGTATCAATCACACTCTGTTCACTTAGTGCATCTATCACACTTTGTGTTCACCTTTTGTGTATCCATCACACCTGTTCACTTAGTGCATCTATCACATTTTGTGTTCACTTATTGTGTATCCATCACACCTGTTCACTTAGTGCATCTATCACACTTTGTGTTCACCTATTGTATATCCATCACACCTGTTCACTTAGTACATCTATTACACTTTGTGTTCACCTTTTGTGTATCAATCACACTCTGTTCACTTAGTGCATCTATGACACTTTGTGTTCGCTTTTTGTGTATCCATCATACTTTGCTTTACATAGTGCATCTATCACGCTTTGTGTTCACTTTTAGTGTCTATCACACTTTGCTTCATGCAGTGTATCCATCACACTCGCTTCGCTTTGTGTATCTATCACACTATGCTCACTTTGTGTATCTGTCACACTATGCTCACTTTGTGTATCTATCACGCGTTCACTTTGTGTATCCATCACACACATTCGCTTAGTGTATCTATCACATATTTGCTTAGTGTATCCATCACACTCGTTTCGCTTTATGTATCTATCACACTTTGCTTCACTTAGTGTATCAATCACAGTTTATTCATATAGTGTATCCATCACACTCTCTTCACTTTTGTGTATCTATCGTACATGCTCGCTAAGATTGCATAATCTTCTTACATCATAACTGCATGAAATGTAGTTTGATTTTCCTTCTTGCTTAAAACGGTCGCATTGATTGTAAATATTTGCTTCGTTACAGCTTTATTTACATGATCCTTACTGCATGAAATGTAATTTCGCCTTGCATTCTCACTTAGAACTGTTGCATCTATTGTGAATATTTACTTCATTACAGTTTGCTGCTTTGCATGGTCATGAATTACATTCGGCTTTGTGCATATCATTTTGTATCTTGCCCCCCGCCTGCGGGCACACCTCTTTGTTTATCTCACTTGTTTGTCCAAGTCTTCGGCCTTGTCAAAAATGGGTCGTCTTTGGGCTTTGACATTCACTCCCGTCACTTATGACTTTCGAGTTCTGTCAAAAAGAGGCAACTGTAGACACCCCATTTTTGACCGACCTTAAGACTCAGACGTCACTGATTGAGCGCTCGGTAATGATGCATATGGTGCTCATTCTGAGGTTGCAGAGTCTCGGTTGCGAACCTTGCCTTCGGACTTCGGTGCTCTTTTGTGCTTTGTCTCAATTTGCGAACCAGGTCCTGTTTTCTCTGTTTTCTCTTCCTGTAGGGAGAGAGAAGTCTCGTAGACTATCTCTCAATGGTCACAGGCTACGTTTCGTGATCGTAGGCCATTTTTCCCGTTTGGAGGCCAGTTTCCGGTTTTCGAAGCCATCGGCCATGCGCCTCAGTTCGGGACCGCCTAACTACTTCCATTTGCTCCGGTTTTTGGCACACACCTTGTTTCCTCTCCTTAGAGGGACACTATGGCCCGGGAGACCACCTTCGTGGTCATACACCACCTCTGGTGCTTCACAACCTGTTTTCGGGGCCCCTAGGCCACGCGTTTTAGCCCCCGAACCCTCGTTTTGCATCGGTTTGGGTTCATTTTTGGTATGGACCTTTGTTTCATTGCTAGGAAGGCGGTAGGATAGTGGGAGACCAGCAATTTTTTTGAAAACCATTTTCTCTCTCCTCTAGCCGATTTTTCTGACAAAAGATGGTTTTTCTCACTTTTGGGCCATAATTTCTAGTTTTTCATACCACCATTGTGTTGTGCACACTGGGAGGCCACCAATATGGGTAGGCCGACCAACTTTTCTTCCTAACCCCTTTGAACCTTGCTAGAAAGCTAGTTTTTCCCTCTCCTGGGTCACTTTTTTTGGTTTTTCATCCTGTAGTTGTATTCTACTCATCTGGGAGGCCACCTTTCTGGTATGGCCGACTAGAAATTCACCTTGACCCTTTTCAACCCTGGTCGGCCAGCTTCCTCCTTTTTGGCCTTCTCAAGTGCTTCACAGCTATGCCAGCTGTAAAGCATTTGACCCACTGTCCGAGATTTTGACCATCTTTTTTATCCTTTTTAGTTGGTTTTGACCCCCTTGCTTAGTTTCTTGGAGAAGCTTGACTCTTTTGTCAAGGAAGCTTGACCCTTTTGGTTAAGCTTCTTCGAGAAGCTTTGAACCCCTCTTAAGGCTTCTCCAAGAAGCCTTGGCTCTTCTCCTCTATAAAACCAATTCTCCATCTCCATTTGCAAGGGTTAGAAAAAACCAGCTGAGGCATATACATACAACTCTCCATATCTCTCTCATCCAAGCTCAAAACACGCTTGTTCTTGGTCGTTTACACTACACCTCATAGCCTATCACCTCCACCATCCATTCCAGTACCTTGAAACTGTTTTTCAGAGGTTGAAGACTCACCTTCTTGGTCCAGAAGTTGCTGCATTGCTGTGCTACAATGGTAAGTCTCCATTTTCCCTTTTCTTGCATTATTTTGCTATATACTTTAGCCATATTTGCTAGCATTTTTGGACCTCGTCATAAACTGTAAAGTGTCTTATTTTGAGCTCCTCTTGAAGTTTGATTAAGGACACTTTTCTGTTTGACATCACCTACCTCCTTGTATGCTTCATCTCTCTTTTAGGACTTATTTTGCATGATATCTTAGCCTTACTTGCAAGCATTTTCAAGATTTTTCATGAACTAAAAAAAGTCTTATTTTGAGCCCTCCTGAAGCTTTATTAAGGGAATTTTTCTGTTTGGGGTCATCTTCCCCTTTGCATGCTTCATTTCCTCATGATTAGGGCTATGCATTAGAGCATTTGCATTGGCTTTGGTTTGGCCTCTTAGCCACTGAAATCTAGTAGATTTTCAGTGGCTTATATGTGTTTTTGAAAGCTAAAATCAGAGGGGGGTGACCCTCTCTCTCCTAGTCTTGTTTGTTGGCCTTTTTGGCCTTCCAAAGGACCCCCATTTTGCATATTGTGAAGTCAATTTTCAGGCCCTATTTGGTGAGTTTTAAGGTCTTCCTTGACTCTATCCAGAGCCCATTTTTCCATATTTTATGTCTATCATGCATGCGTGGAGCAATCCTCCTTAAGGCCTTTCAAGGAGACCTTTCATTACATACTTCCTTGAGCCATTTCAGGCCCTTTTTGGTGAGTTTTAGGGCTATCATAATTGAGTCCCAGAGCTGGTTTTGCTATGCTAAGTGTCCTTGATGCATATGTTGAATAACCCCTTCCATGGCCCTCCAAAGGAGCTCATCATTTTTGCATGCATTGGATGCATTTCAGTGGTTATTTGGGCATATTTTAGCATATCATGTTCCTATTTTTGGCTGGTTTGGTGACCTCTCTTATGCTTCATGTACATGCCATGTAAACCATGCTTACTAGCCTAGGTTGCGTGTTGTTTTAGCCCCTCATGTTAGCACTTTTTGGCCATGCTTTGAACTAATATTGTGCATATTTTGGGACTACCTTGGCTCTATTTTTATACATCATGATCAGATAATGCTTGCTTTGCATGATTATAGTTCAATGCATTTGCCTAGTTTTGAGTTTTGGGGCCTCTTTCATGCATTGGGTGCCATATTTTCATGATTCGGGACCATTGCGCATCATATTTCAGTGCTGGAAATTGCATGTTTGTATGCCATCTTTCATCCCTTGCCATGCTTTGGTAAAGTGGCATTTGATGCCTTAGGTTCGGTCCTTGGTATTCGTGCATGTATGCACGCATTTCGGTTGTCTCATTTTCATCTAATGGCCACTGATGTGGGTGTGGCTGAGGTCCACTCATATTGGTGTAAGTCCATCTTGCATTGTGTATGCCATTTCAGTCCATAGCATTGTGTATACTAGGTTGCATGTTAGAGCATTGTGTATGCCATCTCATTTGCATTGTGTTTGGAGTAGGGTTTAGTCCAAGCACGGGGAAACGAAGGACGTTTCATACTCCAAGTGACGAAACATGTCTCAATTCCCGGTCGCCGAAACTCCGGATTACCCATGATGGAGTCTAGGTCTTGTTGTGTTGTCATGTGCATTCATTTCACATCGAGTCGTGCAATTCGACTCCTCAGCCATTATGCATCGAGATGCGTGATTGGTGGCACAAGGATCGAGGTGTGCATACATATGTGAAAATACTTTGCCATGCCCCTTTCTTGCTCTCTGTTGCAGCAAACCAGAAATCAGCAACCTTCTAGAGCTTTGCACAACATCCCGGGATTAATTGCAAACAGAGGCAAATCGGGGCGTCGCAAGGAATTTCCCGACGAGGCGATTCGAGCATGCATTTTTCATCATTCGGAACAAGAGCTGAGGCAGTCCATTTGATAGCTTGCATATTAGTTTATTTTGCTTTCCTAGTTAATTTGTTGATTAATTAGGGTTTTGTAATATTTAATTATTTATTTGGACTGTATTATTTATTCAAACCCTCCGAGCGAGGGCAATGTTGTAATAAGTGTGCATGTGTGTGATGTATGTCTTCCAACCCCACGTCTTTCTCCCTTTTATTTACCAGCTTATGATAGTTAGTTTAGGGCACGTTTTAATTAGCATACTTATGCTCGCATGTTTGCATCCATTCATCTGTTTTGCATGCACCGGGCTCGGCGCATCATACTAAATGCATTATATTTCAATTCCGAGTTGAATACGTGTTAGCTGTAGCATTATCATATGCCATCTTAAAATAGCCAAGCCTATTATAGTTGCATTCCTGTATGTGTTGCATTAGGCATTTCTGTATAGTTAGGATCATACATGGATTTCTGTTTTGGCTTGGAGTACTCGGTAAGTGTTTATACTTTAGCATCCTTGCATTTGTGTCAGTGACTGCCATGATAGCATGCTTACCATGAGGCTATGTGCTTATGTGATATAACTGCTTGAATGCCTGTGGGTGAAGGTTGGGTTATTTGGATTGGAACAATTCATTGATTGCGAGTTTTAAACCCATTAGATAGTGACAAATCACCATGTTTTCTAAGCCCACCTGAGGGTGGCAAATCCACATTTTAGCCTACTTGCGAGTAGCAAACCGTTTTCAAAACAAGCATGAGATGTTTCGTTCCAATTCAGACGATCCAGTCTATACTTGTATGCTGTGCACATCATATAGTAAATCTAGACTAATAACCAGAATAAGAACACATAATGTTTTCAAAACCTGATATCATGGTTAGTAGAGACCGATCTTTGATCAGGTGAGCGGGAGTGCTCACGAAGTAACCTTCCCCAATCGTATCCAAGTTCCCGAGCCGAGGCAACTTTAGTGATGACGAACACATGGCCTTAGGCAACGAGTCAGGGTTTCCTAAATTTTTTCAAAAATAAAATATTTAGGTGGCGACTCATGTCACAACAAAGATCCATGTTTAGCACTTCTTTCAAAAAATCTTTTCAAAAATGATTTGCCAGATTTGGACTCTTTGATGATTCATCGGTCTTGCATTGCACTCTGCGAGATTAGATACAGGACCGTGACATTGAGTCCTGAACTATAGTAAGCCCAAATGAACAAAACGGGATTCCCTCCCAGGACGTTCGGGGACGTCTACAAGTTGTATTTTGAGTTTGTGAGTTTTGGAATTATGATTTGAGTGTAGAAAAATTATTTGGTTATGAGTTTTGAATTGAATTTTGAATCGAGTGTTGAATTGAGTTTTGAATATTTGATGTGACATGTGAAATAAGAAAATTTGTTTAGTTATGAGTTTTGAAAAGAGTTTTCAAAACTTAATTCAAAAAGTTATAACTCATAACCAAACACATAATTCAAAACTCTATTTGAAATTTCTGATCAACACTCATAACCAAACTCCCTTTAAAATTCAATTCAAAAAATTAATTATTAACAAAAAATAATACTCATAACCAAATTCTTTTTAAAATTCAATTTAAAAAATTAATTATTAACAAAAAATAACACTCATAACCAAACTCTTTTTAAAATTCAATTCAAAAAATTAATTATTAACAAAAAATAACATAATTTCTTTTTAATTGAAAATAAGCTACTTGAAACATGGAAGAATTGAAATCTTAGATCAAAACACTATGTATGGATGGTATAAACTGCCTAAACAAGAATTCTTGAACAACGAACAACCAGTTTCAATATTCACGACCAAGAAGTATTGGATTCTCTTTCGGATAAGCTCTGAAAGGAGGAGGAAGGCTGGAATGATCTTTTTGGTGCAATAAATGTTTTACTGAAATTATGTTGTATAATGGATTTTACTGTTATATATTAGAATTATTAGACGAGTCATACCTAGTAAGACGGGTTGTGTATCAAACCATAGTTTAGTGGTGATGGTCCGTACTAAGCGAAGATGATTCATGGCTTTTTGGTTTTGATATACAAATCCTCTTGACAATGTATTTTTGATCAACTTACATCACAGTCTCCAAATCAATGATATTCTAAGGACTGAATACAATTACTCCTAATTATGAGGTTAGTGGTAGATTCGAAATTCTAAGATATTTATTTCATTTTGTTTATTTAATTGTTTAATCAATTAGTTTAATTTTCACTCCAATATTCACAAACAAATCTAAATTTCTAAATTAAATTATTCATCATTAGTTCCTATGGATCGACACCTGGTCGTAACCGCTATTTTATGAAGTAGTTATTTTTACTTGGTTTTAAATAAAATATTTTGCTATGCAAATAACCATATCAATTTTTGGCGTCGTTGTATGGGACTAAAAATAGAATTATTTTATAGTTTTGTATAATTTTGTTGGTTTTTATATATTTTAAGTGTTTATACATAAATTAGTATAAATAATTATTTTAAATATTTTATTATTATATTGTTCAGTACACTATAACTCACTGTGCACTTTATGAAATTTGGAACCAAAAGAAAAGAAAAGACAAAGAAAATAAAGAAAAATAAAAGAAAAGGAAAGAAACAAGGTGGTTGTTGTTAACATCCCACCCCTCAATTATATATATAATATTTTATTTTATTATTATATTATTTATATTACTATGTTTGTTTTATTTATTTGTTTTATTAGTAGGTTTTCTTTTATAAAAGAATAAGAAGATGAAGGAAAGGAGGAAGAGAGGAGGCGGATGCCAAGGAAGCCAAGGGAAGAAAGTGAGGAAAGAAGAAAAGGGAAAGTGGGATAGTGTAATGTGTATATATTAGAGTATGGTAATTATATGGGTGTTAAAAATTAATATTTTTTTTCTTAGGGTAGGGATAAAACTCTGACCAAGTAATTAGGGTTTATTGTATTTAGTATTTTTAATTTTGACTTAATTTGTATAAATTGTATAACTGTCATATATTTTTGTGTAATAAATGTTTTATTCAAATCGTGTTATATAATTATTTTCACTGTTGTGTATTAAAATTGTTAGACGAGTCATACCTAGTAAGACAGATCGTGCATTAACCATAGTTAGTTTAGTTTAGTGGTGGCAATCCTTGCTAAGCAAAGATGATTTGTCACTTTCTAGTTTTAATATACAAATCTTCTTAACGATATATTTCTAATCAACTTACATCATTTTATTCAAATTAATGATTTTCTGAAAACTAATACAATAATCCTTGATTATAAGGTTAGTGGTGGATTCAAAACCCTCAAATATTTCTTATTCTATTTTATTTATTTTATGTTTTATTTATTTTAGTTTTAATATTTTCTAAATCTATTGTTTTTAAATTATTTTAATTATTATTTTTGTATTAATAATTATTACTTGATTATAAATATAATATTTTGGTGTGCAAATGACCATATCAAAGCACATGAGATCTACACGGTCTCCGTCAAGATCTACACCGTCAACTACATCAAGGTCTCTCTCTCACACCTTACCATATTCCGATTTTCGTAGCTTGTTCTCTTTCTCGCGATGGCGATGAAGTTTTTCTCCTACTCGACAACGGCATAAAGGCGATCTTCTATAAACCTTTGATTTTAGACTTGACATTTCTATCTTCGGCCTCATGGTTAGGTTTTCAATCCCTCCTATCCATTCCAGGCTTCTTAAATACTAGTCTCTAGTTGAAGTGGGTAAAAAATAATCAAGTCTTGGTGCTAGGCCCAATGCAATACTCACTCCAAGGTGGAGCTAGGGCGGTCCTCATTAATCAAGTCTTGGTGCTAGGCCCAATGCAATACTCACTCCAAGGTGGAGTTAGGTCGGACCTCATCAGTCAAGTCTTGGTGCTAGGCCCAATGCAATACTCGCTCCAAGGTGGAGCTAGGTCGGACCTCATCAGTCAAGTCTTGGTGCTAGGCCCAATGCAATACTCGCTCCAAGGTGGAGCTAGGTCGAACCTCATCAGTCAAGTCTTGGTGCTAGGCCCAATGCAATACTCACTCTAAGGTGGATCTAGGTCGGACCTCAGCCCTATGGCCAACACTTGCTCCGAAGCAAGACAATCATAGGAGTTCGGCCCAATGTACGAGCATAACTCCAAAGTGGGCCGAGCAACATGGTGGACCTTCTGGATGGACAGAACCACTCCGAAGTGGGTTGAGCAACATGGACCTCCTGGTTGGACAACCGTTCTAGAGCAGACCAACTTAGAGAAGGCCAATTCACTGAAGATCTTTTTTGGGCTCACAAGAGACAAACAACTCTGCTCCTCTCCTTCTGTATGAACAGAACGTGGAGACGTGGAGTGCAGAGGGACAAGGTACATATATGACAGACCTGCATCTGAATGGCAGGCGGAGTGGTTGTCCTCCTCCAATAAGGGACGCCCGCTAATGAGACAAACAAAACAGACCTACACTGTCAGGCGAAGTGGTCGTCCTCCTCCAATAGGAGACGACCACGAATAAGACACATTAGACAGATGGCGGAGAGAGAAGGACTTGAACGACAAACAACCTTCTCCTATAAAAGGTGAACATTATCCACTCTCAAGGGATCCGAAAATCCACACACTCAACACATACACACTTTTTTGTATTCTCTCTTCTCTCTTCTTCCTCTCCCTGAGTCCCTGACTTTACCATCGGAGGGGTTTCCGACCAAACCCCGGTCGGGCAGCCTCACCGTTTGTTATTTTATACAGATCTTCAATTCCCAAAGCACGCTGTTCATCCACGAAGTTCAACCCTTCTTCATAGTGCGGAAATCACCCCCGCACACTAGTCTTTTCATTCTGATTAAGAGGATTGATTGATTAACGATCATTTGATCTTTCGAATTTTGGGTATATTGTAATTTTGTAGCATTGGATCAAAAATGAGAAGTACACTACAAGAGTAAATGATGAAGAGGGCTTTACCAACTTTGCTCTGTGTGAATTTGAATGCGAAATGTGTGTGTGTGTGTGTGTGTGTGTGTGTGTGTAAAGAAGATGGAAGTGGATTGGGACTAGGATTGACAAGATTTGAAGGAGGAAGAATAGATTAGGAAAGTGTCTGATGAAACCAATTGGTGAATATATGTTTGACACTCTTGATATCCATTTGCTGCTCATCATCATATTATCTTCCATCTCTCTTCTCTTAGGTTTACTTTTTACTGTTTTTATCTCTTCTGTATTTTTAGAGAGAGAAATTGAGAAATGAGGAGAGTATGATGATGGATCCGCTAGTCTCTCTATCTAATGATGGATAAAAATGCAAGTTTGTAAAGAATTTCGACAAGAAAGTAAAAGAAAAATAATTTTATCTATTAAACAGAAGAAAAATTGAACATAAGTTTCAACAGATAAAAATTAAGTAGAAGGAAAAAATGTTGGCATTGTTATTGTTTGTAGATCTTGCAGAAAAAAAAGAAAAGAATATAGCAAAGATAAGAAGAAGAAAAGAATTAAATTCTTAGCTTATTTTATTTTGGATATGCACAAATGTTGAAGAAATATTGTAAAAAATTGAACAGATGTTGCCTAGATGGGGTTTTGTTTGGCTTGGTAACAGATATTTGCAACAACTTAAAAAATCTAAACAAATAGAAAAATTAAACATAGGTGTGTTTGATAACGTTTACGTTTTCAGTTTATATTTACAAAAATTTTATAAACTGGTTTTTGTTTATTTTCTATTTATTTTTAAAAAAACATAAACTACAAACGCGTTTGGTAATCGACAAAATGTTTAAAAAAATTTAAATATATAAAAAAGAGTGAGAAATGGCAAGTTGTGGCAAGTGGCGGCGGAAGACGGTAGTGGAAAGTGGTGACGGTGGGTGGTGGGTAGCTGGTGGTGGTGGGTGGGTGGGTGACGTTGGCGGGTGGTAGCAATTGGGCGGTGGTGGTGGTGGTAGTGGTGGCGGGTAGGTGGGTGGTGGTGGCGGGTAGGTGGCGGGTGGTGGTGGTCGTGGTGGTGGGTGGGTGGGTGACGGTAGCAGGTGGTGGGTGGTAGCGAGTGGGTGGTAGTGGTGGTGGTGGCGGGTGGTGGATGGTGACAGCAAGTGGGTGGCGGATGGTGGTGGGTGGTGGCGGGTGGTAGTGGTGGGTAGGTGGGTGATGGTGGTGGGTGGTAGCAAGTGGGTAGTGGTGGCAGGTGGAAAGCGGATGACGGGTGGTGGTAGGTGATGGCGGGTGGTGGTGGTGGGTGGGTGGGTGACAGTGGCAGGTGATAGGTGGTAGCGAGTGGGTGGTGAGTGGTAGTAGCAGGTGGGTGGTCGGTGGTGGGTGATGGTGGTGGTGGTGGTGGTGGTGGTAGTGGCGGGTGGTGGGTGGTGGGTGATGGTAGTGGTGGCGGTGGTGGGTAGTGGGTGGTGGTGGTGGTGGTAACGGTGGTGGTGGTGGCGAGTGGGTGGCAAGTGGGTGATGGCTGGTGGCGGGTAGTGGGTGGTGGTGGCAGGTGGGTGGTGAGTGGTGGTGGCAAGTAGTGGTGGGAGGTGAGTGGTGGTGGCGGAAGACGGTGGTGGAAAATGGTGGCGGGTGGTGACTAGTGTTGGGTGGTAAAAAAAAAAAACTGAAAACTCAAAATGGAAACACATTTTTTGTGTTTTCATTTTTTAGCCAAATTTATAAACTGAGACCACTGATTTATAAATCAAAAATTTTACCAAACAAGTTTTTATTTGAGTTTTTTAAATTTTTATAAATATAAACAGAAAACTGAAAACGTAAGTGTTACCAAACGGCACCATAGGGTTTTGTTTGGCTTTGTATTGCAACAAATAGTGATTGGTTTGACTTTGTATTTCAACAGATAAGATTTGGTTTGGCTTGCTATTTCAACAGATAAGGTTTGGTAAAAAAAAAGTTAAACAAATAGAATTTTGGCAGATAAAATTCAGAGAAAAAATTGAACTAATAATAAAATTTGGATAGATATTTGAACAGATAGACAACAAATTTAAACATATAGACAAAAAAGTTGAATAGACAGACAAAAAAATTTGAACAGATAAATATAAATTTGAACAAATAGTCAACTAAAAGTCAAACAAATAAAAAAAAGTCAAGGGGGAAAATTAAAAACAAAATGTTATCTAGGATTTCTCACCAAACTATTTCACAAAGTGTAGACCTCTTATCAAAAAATTAAAATAAAAAACATTGGAATGTCTTAGACGAGTAGAGTGAATTTTTCACCAATTTTCTTAAAATATTAAATATGTTATCCATTGAATGAATAAAATTATTTGCATTTTTAAATCATATTTACTATATATATCACATACATAATTAATACAACACAAAATTTTATAATTCCCTTTTGTTCAGTAAGAAATGGTAAAGATTGTTGTTGCAACTGATCAAATTTCTAGATTTTCATCCCTCCTGTCTCCCTCTCATTATATAATTTATTTGTTTTGATGATTTTATCAAAAAAGAATATATATATATTTACAAGTCGAACTATAATAAATTGATCAACTTATTAATCTTCTATAATAAACAACTCAATTTTGTGTGCGATTGAAAGCCTAGTCCGAATTTAACAGCTTGGATCGGGCTTACACAGCCAAATTGCAACTTTGATTAGCATACAAGATTCTTAATCTTCTATGATTAATGTACTCTCATTCAACCCTACAATAGAGTACATTCAACCCTACAATAATAGTGAATTGAAAATGTCAATATAGGACAAAAGTGTTTATGATAAAGGGAAACAAAATATTTTGAGTAATGATAATCCTGTGTCCATTTTCTTATCTACCAAATAAATAAATATCTGCCATCCTAAAAAATTAAGGGTGAAGTACTAATAAATTTTAAATAGTGATTTTATAAATTGTTTGGTCTTGTTTTTTTTCTTATGGATCCAAAAATCTCATTCTATTGTGAATTATATAAAGGGTCAATTATAAACGCGCGTGTGTTATATGTTGAAGGACAAATGTAAGTTTTCTCATAATATTGAAATTATTAAACGTAACACTTCAAAAAAACTCCTTACTGTTTTTTTTTTTTTTTTTTCCAATTGTAACACTTCAATGTAACACTCAAAAAACATAATACTCCAATATAACACACTAAAAAATTACTTCGTATACTTTTCTCAAATGTAATAACGTAGCATTCCAAAAACAAATTTTAGTATATTTTTCTGAATATAACACTCCAATCAATGTAACATACAAAACTCATATTTTTTCCAAACGTAACACTCCAATGTAATTTACTAAAAAATTCCTTAGTGTACTTTTCTCAAATATAATAATGTAACATTTCAAAAAAAAAAAAAAAAAAAAACTTCTTATTGTATTTTTTTTCAAACGTAACACTCCAATGTAACACACTAAAAAATTTCTTAGTATACTTTTCCCAAACGTAATAGCGTAACATTCTAAAAAAATTGCTTGGTGTATTTTTTTTTAAATGTAATACTCCAATTAATGTAGCACAAAAAAACCCTTATGTATCCATTTTAATGGAGAGTTTAATTTTTTGATTAATTTTTCGTTTATTTATCAATAAATCCCATCTCACAAGCAAGTACTCCAATTAGTCTCAAATTTTTTCTATTGATTTATTAAGTCCTATTAATGGAGAGTTTCTTTCCATGTAATCCTATTTTTTATTTTGGTAATGTTTTGGTGGACAACTATGCCTTTTTATCAATGTGACAAGTATGATGTGATATTTCAATGTGGCAAATATTAATGTGACACTCCAACAATGTGTCACTCCAAAAAAATTAAAAATTCCTTAGTGTATTTTTCTCAAATATAACAACGTAGCGGGTATGATGTGACACTCTAAAAATTTTACTCCAAAAAAACTAAAAACTCCTTACTGTATTTTTTTCAAATGTGACAACGTGGCGAGTGTGAAATGACACTCCAAAAAAACTAAAATCTCCTTAGTGTAGTTTCTCCAAATGTGACAATGTGGCGAATATGATGTGACACTCCAAAAAAACCAAAAACTCCTTAATGTATTTTTCTCAAATGTAACAACGTAGAGGGTATGATGTGATACTAAAAAAAAAAAATTAAAAACTCTGTAGTGTATTTTTTCCAAATGTGACATGTGATACTCCAACGAAATGGGTATGATGTGACATTCTAAAAAAAATTATTGTTTAATGTATTTTGGGGCACTCCAACGTAACGAGTATGATGTGACACTAAAAAAAAATTTAGTATATTTTTTTTCAAATGTGACACTCCAATGTGACGGGCAAATGAGTCATTACACATCCAAAAAAAACTAAATGGATCACAAGAAAAAATATGAAACTATATGGATTACAAGTCTAAAATATAGAACTTATTGATCAATCTCCCTTAAAAAAAAAATAATGTCCAAGACAAAAAAAAAAATGAAAAACCAAAAAATTCAAAACAAAAGTTAAAAAAAACTAAATCAAATCAAATACTATAAAATTCTCTTTTTTTAAATATTTCTTCACTAATCTCTAATTTTACACAAATTATTCACAAATTCCTTTCAATTTTTATGTGAATTTAATAATGTAATTAAAAAAAAATGTATACACACAAAAATATAACACTAAACATTTATATTATGACCAACTATTTAATTATGAATAATTAACTTTTCATTGTTATCTGTATTATATTGTTACAAAATATTTCACATATTACTACATATTACTTTTGTGATATCTTATATATGTTAATGTCTACATATATAAAAAAAAATATAAATGTAAATTTATATATGATACTGTATTTATACATCATTAATCTGTAATGTTATATTACCATCGGATACTTTAATTTTTTAACATGTATCGCTATAGTAATATAGTTATATTTGTTAGGAAAAAAATTGAATTGTGTATTGCCTGCCATGTTTTCTACTTTTTTTAAATCTCAATTTTACCATATCAAATCTATTATATTTTCTAAAAGTCATGAAAAGTCTTATATAAATCAGCTATCTCTTTATTTTTAGAGTTGAACACTCAAAAATAATATATCTACTTCCAAAAGTCCTATATAAATATAAACAAATCGTCTCTATTCTTATTATAAAAAATAAAAATAAAAATCTTTCTCCATATTTTTTACATTGATGATGATTGAAGAACAAAAACAATTACTCTTTTTTATTCTCTATGTCTGTTTCTATACTAATATACATAATATTTATAATTGTCCATCGTTGATCAAATCACTGTGAATAATTTTGGTTAAATATTAAAGTTGTATGTATTCGTTTGAATTTAGACAAAGAAAAGTGTATGCTTTTTTAAAATAGAGATTTGTGCTGCATCTCAAAAATTCACAAGTTATCTTATACATTATAATATTTTGCATGATACTTTAATAACCAGGGTATGATGTCAAAATTCTAAACAATAACCACTTTCATTGGTTTTATTTTTTAAATCTGTTTTTCAGTTTTTTATTTTTCATATTTTCTCAATTTTGGTGATTAAAGATATTAGAATTTCCTCATATTTTATATTTAAATTTACGTGAAAATCTAACATCTAATACTAATTTAAATATAATTAAAAAGTAAAATATTGGTAAAAAAATTTATAAATTCAAACATGTATTGATTTATTATTGTTATCATTATTTAATATTATTATTCTTTTTTCAAAAAGAATACAAAACAAATTTTTTTTCTAAGTGTGTTTAGATTAAGTGAATTTATATCTAAAAGTAAAATTAAAAAATAAAAAAATATTAAATTAAGTGAATCTAAAAAGAAAACAAAAAGAGTTATTAAAAAAAAAGTGTCAAAGATTAAAAAAAAAAATTATGAAAACAGAAATATTCAAAATAAAAGTTCGAAAAAACAAACCAATTTTTAAATCTTTCTTTACTAATTTCTAATTTTATACAAATTATTGACAAATTCCTTTCAATTTTTACGTGAAATTTAATAATCTAATCAAAAAATAGTGCATACACACAAAAATGTAACACTAAACATCTACATTATGACCAACTATTTAATTATGAATAATTAATATATCATTATTACCTGTATTATATTGTTGCAAAAAATTTTACATATTATTTTTGTAGTATCTTATATATGTCCATGTCTACATATATATATATATATATATATTTGAATTTAAATTTATACATGTTACTGTATTCATACATCTCCAATTTGTAATGTTATATTACCATCGGATACTTTAATTTTCTAACATGTATCGTCTTAGTAATATAGTTATATTTGCTAGAAAAAAACTGTAGAATTGTGTATTGTTTTCCTATCAACTTATGTTCAATACATATATACATACATGTCATACAAATAAATGTCCACAACAAACACTTTTAATAACAAATTAAGATTTTGCAAAACACCTACATCACGACAATAATTGTACTTTTTATATTTATTTTTTTAACGACAATTGTATAGCAATTGAATACTAATTATAATAACTAATATTATATTTTTCATGATACAAGATATTCATAGTACAACGAACAAGACTCAACAACTCTTATATTACATATTGATATTAATGCATTCTTACACAAATAGTATGCAAATAAAATGCAATAACGGGTTCAATGAATTTGTATTATAAGATGAACTATTAAACAAAATTGTGTAATTGTGTAATTAATTTCATACATTCAATTGTATTACAAGCACGGATTATGAAAAATTGAAGTGAGAAGTTGATAGAAAAATATTTGTGTAATATTATATATTGAAAGGACTTGTTTATTATTTGTTGTTTAAGATAAGATTGTGATCTCAGCAATCTAGCTATAAATTAATGTTTTTATTTATAAAATTTCTCATTTAACATTTAAAATTTTCAACCGAGTATGTATTCATTTCTTACTTAATTGTATTTTGGATACAGATTAATTACCCATACAAGTCTCCATACTTTTTATATATGTTACATACCAATTTAAGAAACATGTATAATTACAATACTAACAGTTGATGAAAAATCATGTGTCACGTGCAACGTATGTGCATAACTACTAGTTACAATTAAAAGTAAAGAGACTGGACTAAGATTTTAGTGAA
Organism: Camellia lanceoleosa; assembly: GCA_025200525.1. Taxonomy (NCBI): domain Eukaryota; kingdom Viridiplantae; phylum Streptophyta; class Magnoliopsida; order Ericales; family Theaceae; genus Camellia; species Camellia lanceoleosa. The sequence goes on along the minus strand of CM045760.1, from coordinate 152,339,381 downwards.
TGTGCAGAGATAAAGATGACAACGGGTAGAATAAGATCGTCGCACCCTACTCCCATTTTCATTGCTAGGCCACCACTTTGAACTAACCCTTATGCAACTCTCCCCCGCCTCCAACCCACCCCTAACTAGCAAATGTGACTCCATCCCGACCTTACCCGACCCACAATACAATAAATTTTTTTAATAATAATTGGGCGAATTACACTAACAGTCACTGTAGTTTGAGACTTTTGTCACTTTAGTCCCTAACTTTTCAATTATAATATATTTGACCATAAATTTTAAACATTTTTTCAAATAAGGACAATCAAAGATATTTCTATTGCAAAAGATCCATTTCAAAGGCAAAGTCTGTTGGACAATCTTCACTGTATTTGAAAAATAAATTCAGTTTGTGTACTTAACAACAAATGGAATACAGAAGAAATAAAGGAAAAGAGAGACATTGTTTGATTACAAAAATCAAACAAGAAAATAAAGATAAAATAAAATAAAATAAAAAGATTTTTATTTTGTTACAAAAACAAAATCAAAATCTGATATAAATAAATAAATTGAAATTAAATTAAATATTTACCTTATTTATTTGTCGAGCAAATTTTTGATCAAGTTCAGTGTTTAACACTGTGTCCTTAAGACAGATTCATCCTCTCCACTATACTTTCAGATTGTGGACGTCTATCTCCCAGGATAAAATAATTAACAACAAACAATAGCAGCACTACAAAATTGTTTGCACAACGAACACATTTTGTGTTTACACTCTTTTTCATAAAAAAATTGTATGCAACAAAATACAGATAGTATTGACAGAATTAGAGACGAAAATTATGTGAAAAAACTAAATGAGGGCCTACATATTTATAGATGCAGTGGTACTTATTCAATTTGAATTAAACAGGTAGCATACATGTTTGAATAGGTACTAAACTTGTTGGGTTTGAATTTGAACAGATTCGAAACTGTTTGGGTTCAAATTTGAACAGATTTGAATTCAGACAGATATAAAACTGTACAGAAAATTTGAAGAGTTTCCAACCGAATTTTGAAAGCAAAAACTGGATAGATTTTTTAATTTAATTTTCGAAATTCAAAATTTCAAAAAATTAGAATTTAATTTTAGAAAAATAAAATTCAAATGTTTTTGGCCCAAAAAGATAAGTATTGGGCTGGACAAGCCCAACTCAACCTCACCACGCACCCGCCCCCAAGCCTAGGCCCAGGCCCAGGCCCAAGCCAGTCTCCCCGATGACGACGACGGCGGCGCGTGTTTATTTTTGGGTCCAATGGATCTAACCCAATTTGCCCATAACCTCTCCCTTCTATAAACTTGGGTGCCCCTTAGGGCCCTCTTCAAGTTACAACCCCAAACTTTATAAACCCATAAGAATTTTCCCACCAAACTAATGTGGGACAAGCCTTTATTCAAACCTTAAGGAATATCCACCAAAAACTCCATTTCCATGGAGCTCACTTTGGCTTCAATTTCCTATTCACCTGATAATGGTTTTGAGCAACCAAATATACTACGTGAATCACAACATGACATAGAACGTGTTACCACTTAGACCCACGAAATTTGACGCATAGGTCCCACCTAAAAATTAGACCAAAGTTGAGAAAAAATCTGTTTTTTTCGAAAATCATTTCGTATAATCCCCCACATGAATGGAATTTGATGACAACGAAAATTCAACAATATGCAGAATTTTTCGAAATGGTATAAATTGAAAATATCTTGCATTGGGATAGGTAGCTTTCGGCCTTGAACCTTCCCTAATGATAACCTATCAGACTTACTAGCTAACCAATAGATGCAATGCCTTGAATTGTTTAGCCGTTTGTCTAAGCCAAGAAAATAGATTTCACTCAAAATATCTTCTGACACATCGTGGCTCTCACGGTTGTGTTCATTTTGGCCTTGAACGCTCGTGGTTGTTCATGAGTGTTTTCTAAAGAATTTAGCGTCTTCATTCTCATAGAACTGGCCCCAGCTCAACACTCATATAGGTGATTCTTATTGTGAGTATCTCCTTATACTCGTCTTGATTTTTATGCCTAAATCAAGATATAAGTAATCATTAAGAGCAAAGCTTATCCTTAAATCCCTACATACAATACATGTTGCAGATATCACTCTCACCATAGGAATGGGTAGGGAATTTTAATCCCTTGGTGATTTATGGCGAGCCACACATAACTTAGTTGTCCCTTTGAACTTAGTTCTTAGGATCTCCAGTCCTATAAGTAGGGTTACTGTTTTTCTGACTCTTATGTAAGTTTTAATCCCTTCCTCTTCGATGAACTATACACTTGTTCTTTTGTCAAACCTTTTGTTAACGGGTCTGCAATATTCTCTTTAGATTTCATATAATCTATTGAGATTATTCCATTTGAGAGCAATTGCCTTACAGTATTATGTCGACGATGAATATATAGTGACTTACCAATGTACATATGACTCTGTGCCCTGCCTATTGCAGATTGACTATCACAATGAATGCAAATAGCTGGCACAAGTATTGGCTACATTGGAATGTCTTCTAAGAAGTGGCGAAGCCATTCTGGTTTTTTTAATGCTTTGTTTAAAGCAATGAACTTAGATTCCATTGTGGATTGTGCGATGCATGTTTATTTCGAGGATTTCCAAGAAACAGCAGCGCCTTCCAAAGTAAAGACATATCCACTAGTGGATTTTGAATCTTTAGTATCCGATATCCAATTGGTATCACAATAACCTTTTAGTACTGCAGGATATTGAGTAAAGTTCAGACCATGATCATAGATAAATCTTAGATATCTAAGAACCTTAATAATTGCTTTCCAATGGTCTTCTCCGGGGTTATTAGTGTACCTGCTTAATTTACTAACAGCATAAACTATATCAGGACAAGTGCAATTCATTAGGTACATTAGGCTTCTAATGATTTGGGAGTATTTTAACTGAGACACCGCATCACCTTTATTTTTCGATAAATAAAGACTGATGTCTACAAGTGTTCTAACTACATTTATATCATCTTTGATAAATTTATCAAGAATTTTCTCAATATAATGCGATTGAGATAATGCATATCCGTCAGATGTTTTAGTAATTTTCATTCCTAATATTACATCTACGACCCCTATATCTTTCATATCAAATCTTTTGTTCAACATTTGCTTAGTTGATTTGATCATGTTTTGACTGCTTCCAATAATAAACATGTCATCCACATAAAGACAAATTATGACCTATCCTTGGTTAGTGTTTTTAACATAGACGCACTTGTCACATTTGTTTATCTTAAACCCATTTGTAAACATAGTATCATCAAATTTTTTATGCCATTGCTTAGGAGCTTTTTTTAAACCATAAAGAGATTTTACAAGCCGACAAACTTTTTTTTCTTGCCCTGGCACTACAACCCCTTCAAGTTACTCTATATAGATCTCTTCATTTAGATCATCATTTAAGAAAACTGTCTTAACATCCATTTGATGTATTTCTAAATTATACAATGTTGCTATAGCAATAAGCATGCGGATGGATGTTATTCTTGTCATAGTTGAATATGTGTCAAAATAGTCCAAACCTTCCTTTTGTCTGTAACCTTTTACCACAAGTCTTGCTTTATACTTGTCTATTAAACCATCTACTTTCATTTTTTTCTTGAATATCCATTTATATCCAAGAGGTTTAGAACCAAGTGGAAGATCCACCAAGTCCCAAATATGATTTTACATAATGGATTCAATTTCATTATTAACAACCTCTTGCCACAAAGGTGCTTCAGGACCTGTCATTACTTCCTTAAAGTTTTGAGGTTCATTTTCTAACAGGTGTGTCAGAAAATCTGGACCAGAGGATTTTGATGTTCTTGCTCTTTTACTTCATCTTGGTTCATCATCAGTTAAATCTTGCTGGTCGAGACCATTACCAGTCTCTTGTGTTTGATTGTCATTAGTCTCTTGACTTTGTATACAATCATAAGTTCTTTTCTGTGAACTTTATTCCTCTTCTTTCTTTTAAGGAAAGACATGTTCAAAAAACACAGCATTCCTAAACTCTATAATAGTGTTCACATATATATCAGGTATTTCTGATTTATAAGTCAAAAACTGATATGCACTACTATTCTGAGCATAATCAATAAACACATAATCTACTATTTTTGGTCCTATCTTTGTCTTTTTCGAAACAAGAACTTCAACTTTTGCCAAACACCCCCACACTTTTAAGTATTTATAGGAAAGTGGTCGACCTTTCCATAATTCATAAGGAGTGCTGTTGGTTTTTTGTGGAGTATTCTGTTAAGAACATAATTAACAGACAATAGTGCTTCCCTCCACAAGTTCTACGGTAAGCCTGAACTGAGTAACATGGCATTCATCATTTCTTTAAGGGTTGTATTCTTCTTTTCAGCAATTTCATTTTGCTGTGGAGAATAAAGTGCTATAGTTTGGTGAATAATGCCATGTTGTGTACAAAATTCATTTAATGGTGCATCATATTCACCACCCCTATCACTTCTAACCATTTTAACTATTTTACCAAGTTGATTTTCAACTTCAGTTTTGTAGAGTTTAAACATTTCTAAAACTTCATCTTTACTTCTAAGTAAGGATACATAACAATATCTTGTGCAATCATCGATAAATGTTATGAAATACTTCTTACCTCCTCTAGTTTGAACAAATTTAAAATCACATACATCAGTATGAATTAATTCTAGAGGTTCAATTTTTCTTTCAACCGATTTAAATGGAGTCTTAGTTAGTTTTGCTTCTACACAAATTTCACATTTGTGATTAGGATCAATTTCAAACTTTGATATATAATCCAAACCAATTAATCTATGCAAGGCATCAAAAATTACATGTCCTAATCTATCATGCAATAAATTCGACTCAAAAATATAAGCAAAAGATGTGTTTTTCTTATTAGTAGCAAGTTTTGGTACAATCGTTATTACATTCAATTTGAAAAGACCATCGCTTATGTGTCCCTTACCAACATACATACCACTCTTTGTTAATACAAATTTAGATTACTCAAAAACAAGCCTAAAACCATTTTTAATTAACAAAGAACCAGAAAACTAAATTCTTTTGGATGTCTGGTACATGCAGTACGTTGTTGAGGGTAAGTTCTTTCCCTGATGTCATCTTCAAGATCATATTTCCTTGTCCAACCACAGTAGAAGTAGAAGAATTTCCCATGAAAAGTTGTTCACCATTTGCAGCCTCATTGTAAGTAGAGAACATTTTATTGTCCGCACAAATGTGACAAGTTGCCCTAGTGTCAACCCACCATTCCTTGGGATTTCCAATCAAATTAGCCTTAGACACCCCAGTAGAGAGATTGATGTCATTTACCCCGTCAGAGATGTAATCAAGTTCTATAACATTGGCTTGATTGGAAGTCTTCTTGCTTGTACTTCCGCGATCCTTCTTAAGGCGGCAACAATCAGAAGCTCGACGTCCGATCTTACCACAATTATGGCATTTACTTTTGAACTTTTTATTGTCATTGTTGTCACCTTGTTTAGGACCATCTCCAGTAAACTTCCTCTTTTTGTTATGTGGTTTGTGCACTTGTTCAACCACATTAGCCTTGGACTCAATCGGATTTTTACCATTCCTCTTTTCAGCCTTCCGGTTATCTTCCTCAATTCTTAATCTTACAATCAATTCATCCATGGTCATCTCCTTTCGTTTATGTTTTAAATAATTTTGAAATATTTCCAAGCCGGTGGTAACTTTTCCACTAAAGTAGCGACTTGGAAGGTTCAGAATGAATATCATGCAAAATTAATTGACAATTTTAAACTTGAGAAATTATCGTTTAGGAGTCTACCATAACGAAGTCCAAAAATTTACCGACAACAAATTTTTTTGTACTGGCATCCTCTGTCTTGTATTTTTTCTCCAAAGAATCCCACAATTCTTTTGCTATTTCCAGAGGGCTGTAAATATTATACAGCATGTTGTCAAAGCCATTGGAGATGTAATTTCTACATAGAAAATCAAAATGTTTCCAAGCGTCTATAACAGCAACAACTTGCCTATCACTTTCATCCTCTCTAAGTACTGGAACCTCTTCACGGAGAAACCGGGCTAGATTTAGAATTGTAAGATAGAATAACATTTCTACTGCCATCTCTTAAACTCAGTACCATTAAATTTTTTCCTTTTTTCTCCATGATTTATTGGAACTTGAACATGGTTCTGGATAGGGACCGGAATAGTTGTAATGATCGGATTTGAAGTACTACTTTCAACAGCTATAATATTTGATTACAAAAAATCAGAAAAAACCAAAACCAAATTAATTTCCTAGTTACTAAAACTAGAAAATAAATTATAACACAATAATTTTATTTTTCTTGTTACTAAAACTAGAAAAATAAAATACCACAATAATTTTCTGTAACACAAATTAATATTCTGCAATTGTTAATGACACCAATATATTACTACTAGTGGTCAAAGAAAATAAACAGTATATTACTACTATTTGTATTTTCCAACCAGAATATCACTTTGTGAAAGTACAGAAAAATAAATACAATGAAAACTCCAAAAAATATTCTGTCTTAAGATTGTTGGACAATCTTCACTGTATTTAAAAAATAAATTTTGTTTGTGTACTTAACAACAAACGGAATACAGAAGAAATAAAGGAAAGGAAAGAGATTGTTTGATTATAAAAATCAAACTAGAAAATAAAGATAAAAAAAATAAAATAAAATGATTTTTATTTTGTTACAAAAATAAAATCAAAATCGATATAAATAAATAAATTGAAAGTAAATTAAATATTTACCTTATTGATTTGTCAAGCAAATTTTTGATCAAATCCAATGTTTAACACTTGTGTCCTTAAGATGATTCGCCCTCTCCACGGTACTTTCAAATTGTGGACATCTATCTCTCAGATAAAATGATCAACAAAGAAACAATAGTAGCACTACAAAATTGTTTGCACAACAAACACACTTTGTGTTTACACTTTTTCACGTAAAATTGTATGTAGCAAAATGCAAAGAGTATTGACAAAATTAGAGACGAAAATTATGTGAAAAACCAAATGAGGGCCTACATATTTATAGATGCAGTGGTATCTATTCAGTTTGAATTAAACAGGTAGCATACCTGTTTGAACAGGTACTGAACCTGTTGGGTTTGAATTTGAATAGATACGGAATAGTTTGGGTTCAAATTTGAACATATTTGAATTCGGACAAATATAAAACACTGTCTGACAAATTTGAAGAGTTTCCAACCGAATTTTGAAAGCAAAAACTGGACAGATTTTTTAATTTAATTTAATTTTCAAAATTCAAATGTTTTTGGCCCAAAAATATAAGTATTGGGCCGGACAAACCCAACCCAACCTCATACCACGCATCCGTGCCTAAGCCCAGGCCAACCCACTCAACAGCAATGACGGCGCGCACGCATGTGTGTTTATTTTTGGGTCCAATGGGTCTAGTCCAATTTGCCCATAATTTCTCCCTTCTACAAACTTGGGATGCCTTTTGGGGCCTTCCCCAAGTTACAATCCCATGCTTTATAAACCCATAAAATTTTTCCTACCAAACCAATGTGGGACAAGCCTTTATTCAAACCTTAAGGAATTTCCACCAAAAACTCCATTTCCATGGAACTCACTTTGGTTTCAATTTCCCATTCACCTGATAATGGTTTTGAGTAACCAAATATACTATGTGAATCATTGAACTTATAACATAATATCTTATACAAAACATATGCACATGCTGAATATGTACATCATGATCGAAAGCTTGACAATGGCCTTCCAAGCCTAGCCCTAACTCGGAAGCACTCAAAACAACTCAGTAAGCTTCAAAACAATGGCTTGGCTGAAGACCCCTTCTAAACTTGCCCTCCAGGACGCTCACCAATACATATACATAAAATAAATGAAAAAAAAAAAAAAAAGTGAGCTAAAACCCAGTGAATAACATTAAAGTAAAAGAGTTAGTAATAATTTCCGCTTAAACATTAAAAGCAATTCACATGTGCGTTAAGGAAAAAGCATAGTAGTCATAAGGATCTACGTATATATGGTCTTTCAAACCATAATCTATTCGGACAATCATATAACTCGATGTCTTGTACACATTTGGCCCTGGTATTATTACCCCCAGGCGAGGGCCACGTGTATATAGGCCTCAGTATTATTACCCCCGGGCAAGGGCCACGTGTATATAAACCACGGTATTATTACCCCCGAGTAAGGGCCACATGAACGTAGATCGCGGTATTGTTACCCCTGGGTATGGGCCACATGAACATAACCACGATATTGTTACCCCCGGGTATGGGCCATATGAGTATATTGCATGAAATGGGATACTCATTTATTCAGTAAATCATGTCACTGTAGAAATAATTCTTAACAATAACAATCACAGTCGGATACGCATTCATTCAGTAAATCATATCACTGTAGAAACAATTCTTAACAATAACAATAACAGTCAGAAAGAATAATTCAAACATATCTTTACAACATTGTTACTCATAGTTCATTCCATGGGGCACGTGGTTAGGGTGCGACGTCTGACCTATATAAACACAAACAAGCACAATGGTTTAATATACAGTCTCACTGGTTCAATTACTCGTTACTAATCTTTCCGTTTTGTTCCTTAATTTTCTTCTTGTTTATAAGATGTAAATGCACATGTAAACCACATGAAAACCACACAACCTGAGGCCCAACAGTTCAAGACATAGCCAGAAAAACAGGTTAGATCTGCCCTGTTAGCCGCACGTGCGGTGGTCTGGCCGCTTGGAAATGGCCTTGGCCGCACGAGCGGTGGTGAAACAGTAGGCATTTTTGGGCAAATGAAGGTTGGCCGCTTGAGCGGTGGCCCAGGCCACTCGAGTAGTCTAGGTCTATTTGCAGCCCGAAAATCTACTCTTAAATGGAATCTCATTCTTTCCAATATCATACTTCATTTCCATGTATTTCAAGGCCAAAAACTCATAAAAACATGTTGAATGCTACATATCTAGTTTAAACAAAATCATAACTTCAAAATGAAACTTAAATTTTATACAAAACATTCAAACCCTTGAGTTGAAATACAAAACCATCATTTACGCAAATTGAGCTCACATCCTTGAAATTCATGGGGTTTATTCTTCAAATCTCAAGAATTATGCAAGAAAACAAATTTATGAACATGATTTCCATAAATCTATGCCATACATGAGGATATAACATGTTCTTAACAATATATGGCAAAATATATGCAAACCTTACACATAAATCATAAATTCAACTCTATATCACTTAATCTTCAAGAATTAGGAGTTAGATTTTTACCTAGGGCCTTTATAGGTACTTAATCTTTCATAATCTTATTGAATACAAGCTTGATCTTGAGTCTCTCCTTCAAGTTCCACACCTTCCTCTTAGTTTCCCTCTTTCTCTAGACCTCTCTCTCTTTCTCCAGATTTTACTTCTTCTTTTGTTGACTCTAAGCAATGTATATATATATATACTATCTAATATTTAATTAAGGGGAATTTTTTTTCAGCTCCCTAATAATACTAATTTAGAGCATAAAGGACACCCAAAAAAATAGTGATGCATCAAGTCCCTGGACAACTTGGCGCGCATTTTTAATTATTTTTGTGGACCAAAACACCCTTGCCGAAATCAACACAGAAATGAAACTATTCCGCCTCGCCCATTCCAACCATCCAAAGATCTTCACGAGCAAGAGAACAAATGTAATTAGGGTTTCAATATCATCTTCACCATCGACATTAGAGCTTCGTTCTGTTCTGCAAAAATCATTCCCATTCCTTCCTCACAAATTTCTCTGACCTTCGTTAGAGCTTTGTTTTCACTACTCATCGTCATATTAGTCCATCTTCGTCACATCGCATCTTCATATCAGCTCGTCATTCAAGTTTCATCCTAACTCTAGTAAGTTTTTTTGCAATACAACTAGATTTTCTCTGGAAACAAAGTTAATAGCATTTTATATTAACCTTCCATAAATTAGGGTTTCAATTTTGTAATAAAAAGCTACCTGAATTTGGAAACAGTTATTTCTGTGTATTTTGAACTTATTCTTGAACATGTTTGTGTGATTTTATCTGTAAATTTCTCTGGCATTAGAATTTCTCCGATTTTTGCTTGATGTATGTTTCTTCTTTCAATTTTCTCTGGCATCTTTATTTTGAAAAAAACAATTTTCTATGTTTTTATCTTATTCTTGAACATGTTTATGTAATTTTGTCTATAAATTTCCCTGCTCTGTAAATTTCTCTGTAATATGTATTTTTAATTGGAATGTCTATCTTTCTCTGGAATGTCTATTGCTCTCTTGCCTCTGTCTAAGTTTCTCTAGCATTTATAATTTTCTCTGACCACAACACACCACTTTCCTCCCTTGTATGTCTCTATCATGGTTAATTTTCTCTGGTTCTGTATGTAAATTTCTCTGGCATTTTAATATTATGAATTGAAATTTTCTCTGGAATGGAAATTTCCTTAAGAATGTGTATTATTCTCTGATATATTTATTTTGTTCAATTCTTGGTTTCAATTTGGTGTAATTTTCAGTGGCATGTTTATATTACTTTGTTTATTTTATATTGCTAATTGTGGCATGGAAACTTTCTTTGGCTTGCCATGTTTACTTTTCTCTACTATTCATTTTCTCTGGTATGTTAACTTCTATATGTAATTTTAACAAAAATTGAAAATTTCTCTCCCATGTTTATGATGTTTTGTTGATTTTCTCTGACATTTCATTTTTAATGTCCAATTTTCTCTGGCATGTCCAATTTTCTGTAATTTTCTCTCACATTTCCAATCTTCTCTTACCTGCAATTTTCTCCCTTATCTGTAATTTTCTTTGACATGTCCAATTTTCTCTAGCATGTTCAATTTTCTCTGGGTTTTAATGTTGACATCTTTATGTTTTAATCATTGTCTAGAAATGGCAAAACGTAAAAGTAGCGAAACACCGGAAACACCAAGCAAAAAACAGAAACTCTCTCAATCTTCTTATGGGCTAAGATCAAAAACCAACAGCAAAACACTGGAAACACCAACCAAGACAGAACAACTCTCTTAGTCTTCTTATGATCTAAGATCAAAAACTAGCAACAAAACACCACAAACTCCTCTCCAAATCACACAAGGTGATAAAGCAACTAGCATACAGATAAGTACCCCAACTTCAAAGGACTCAAGCTCAAGGGGGGAAAAAACCTATTAAACTCCATAGAAAGAGAGCTCACTACACCATTCAATTCCGATCCAACCTCTCATCTGTTGTCTCCTTTTTTCAAACATTTAAATTCAATTCAAAACAACTTCTAGAGCTTCAAAAGACCCCTTTCTAGTATTTGATCCAAGCTCTAACCAATGGAAGGATGGACCCAAAGAAAACTAGGAAATTCGATGATGATGTAGTTGCCATAATCAAATGTTACAATGAAAAAACAAAATCATTCACAGTTGGTAAGAAGAACCAGACCTTCACAACAAATGACATGACCTTGATTTTTGGTTTGGAAGGAGGTAAAGGAGCCATGTCATTAAGATACCCTAAAAAGCCAAAATCTGCATTCCTAAGGAGAAGATTCCAAAAGGACACAAGGCTCACTGGTCCTGTTCTTAAAAACGCCTTGGTCAAAGCAATGAAAGGCAAGCAACCAACAGACTTCAAAGATGTAGTAATCATTGCTACATTGTACTTGTGTCTCACCCTATTTTTTGCAACAAGTGGGAATTCAATAGGGTGAGTTTTTATACAGTATGTGGAACCTCTTGAATCAATGAAACAGTATGATTGGCCAAAAGCAATCACATCAACATTGATTGATTCTATCATGGCATTGCACAAAACTCCAGAAAAAGTTACGGGGTATGTCATTGCATTGCTGGTAAGTATAATATCCATTCAAATTTGCAGTTATCATACTTACAAATTTGTGCATTTAGAAAATTTTATTTACTTTAATTTTCATCATAGTATTGGCTATGTGAACATGCAACTATCATTGACTCGGAACACAGTAACACAACTGACTTCCCAAGATGTGCAAAGTGGAACCTGCAAACCTTGACAAAACAGCTGCAGAAGACACTAGTGCACTCTCTTGCACCTCGACATGTTAGATTTCCATTGCTCCTGAAATCTCAGTGAAATTCCAAAATTTCTCTGACCACTGCTTTGTTTCCCTCTTTGTACATTGATTGATTAAGATCAATTTTCTCTGAACTATCAATTTATGTTTTCTTCTTTGGTACCAACTGGTTTATTTCTGTATTGTCATCAATTTTCTCTGCAATCCAAATTTCTCTGACCACAATTGTAACACATTAACTTATATGTCCTGATTGCTTTTCTCTAATATATGAATTATGTTGATTGTTTCATAATTTTCTCTGGCCCATAAAATTGTTTCTCCTTGTGTGTAATTTTCTCTGGCCCATAACTTATTTGCTTTGCATCTTTGATAAACACTGTTTATTTCTGCCCTTCTAATGAATTTTCTCTAGAATCCAAATTTCTCTGACACAATTATAGTCAAACATTAACTTACATGCCTTGATTGATTTTCTCTGATATCTAAATTATGTTGCTCGTTTCATAATTTTCTCTACCTCATAAAATTAACTCATTGTCTGTAATTTTCTCTGGCCCATACAATTTTCTCTGAAGTTTGCCTCCTATTACAGATAGATAACAAGTAGCTAGTCAAAAACCCATTAGAGGAGTTCTGTCTTGGTAAAAAGATAAAGAAAGAATCAAAAAAAGCAATTGTTAAATTCAAGGAGGCATTACAAGATTTATCTGAAGGTCAAACAATTGTCAAATTCAATGAAGAAGCATAAGGCAACATAGAAGAATACGAAGCCAGCAATGGACAAGAAGCCCAAGCAAACAGTGGAGAAGAAGAAACCAGAGAAGAAAGTGAAAGCAGTGGAGAAGAAGAAGCTAGAGAAGAAAGTGAAGACATAGAGGCAGAAGACAAAGAACAAAATAAACAGAAAGGAGAACACAGTGAAGAAGAAGATAAACAGCAAGAAGAAAACAAAGAAAGTGATGAAGAAGAACGTAATAAGCCGGTCGACCAACAACGTGATAGCATTTCTGGCTCAACAATGCATCAGCCTCAACAATTTGAGGAATCAAAGGATGCCCAAATTGCTGATCTATATCAAAGACTGAAGGCACTTTCTCAAGCTAAACAAGAAGAAGACAGAAATTGGATGGAATTACTTGCTGAAAAGGATATTTCAATAAGAACCCTGACATCACTTAACTTAGAACTTCAAGAAAAAAAAAGCACAATACAAATGAAACTAAGGATGTTGGAGGTTGAAAAAGAAGACAACATAAAAACAATTCAACAGTTGAGGAATTCAAATTCGGAGCTTGAAACAGAAAATGCTAAATTGCATGAACAAGTTCAAGAACTGTCAGTCCAACTAGCAACACAACCATACAGAACACCAACACAACTTCAACCACAAGGTCAGTGAAAATCTTGAGCCACAAAAAGTTATGTCCTTGTGTCAGCATAACTCAGAGAAATTTCTATTTATTATAATTTTTTGTCATTGGTAATTTTCTCTGGAAGTTATATTTCTCTGAACACATTAGTTTCTACTGCTTATTTCTATTGATTTCTACTGCTCATTTCATTTTCTCTGTCTATTTTCTTATTCCATTTTTTGGGCTTGTTTGATTTTCACTGTGTCTAGTTGGAATCTAAGTTGAACAACAACCAACAACCCAATAAGAAGAAATGGCACACAAAGAACAACCGAAACAAAAGACGAAAGTCTATGGTAACTGGAAAATATTGAATCACATAAATTTACATATTGAAATATCATCTGTTACTTCAGAGAAATTTCACTTTTACTAATATTTTCACTGTCTACAGTCAAAAAAGATCCGACGTCAATGATCAAAAATTTAAAGGCAAAAGAAAGGAAGGAAAAGCAGCACGATCCAGAATTTCAATATCCCAAAGTTGCGAAAGTGACTAGAGCTTCAAAACAAGCTGCAAAGCAAGCTGAGCAAAGCACGAAGGACAAAGAAGTGCTTGATGCTGATGCATACATCTTGCCTCAACCTATAAACATCAGAAAATCTTGGGTCTTTCCACAAACTCTTCCAATTTCAAGATTGATAAAAGATCACGTAAAAGATATGTTGCAGCATATATCAAATGTGTCTGGACTTGAGTAAGTACAACAAACAAAATAGAAGACAACAAACAACAAATTACAAACTTATATTGCATTAACAACAATTAAATCCCCTCTTTCTCATCTTGTAGGGCTTTAATTTGGACAAGTGAGTTGAACCTCATTACCTTCGAAGACATTGGAAACCTAATAGAGCAAAAAGAAATTGCCAACAATGTAAGTCTTTCCCTTTCATCAAAATTTCTCTGCAATGTTCCATCAGCCTTTATAAACCAATATTACAATTACAAATCATATTTTTCAGGTCATTGATGGCTATGGAGAGATACTTTTGGCTGACCAAATGAGAGAAAGATAACAACCAACCTCATTTTTTTTCACATCCATGAGCTTAGTATGTTACTACTATTTTATTTGATTTTCTCTGAAATTTACTTGCTACTTTCTCTTCTTAAGATACTTCTTGGATTTTCTCTGAACAAAACCATTTTTGGATTTTCTCTGAACACAGAATTTCATCAAGATGACAGAAAATCAATCTTTTCGAGTGTCCTTATTTGACAAGCATATTGAAACAGCATGGAGGAACTACAGGTTCCTCTATTTCCCAATAAATACTGGAGGTAATGAGAAGTCCACAGTTGGAAATCACTGGACCTTGCTTGTCCTCGACAAACAAGACAGTTTATGGAGATTCTACAACTCACTGAGGCCAAAGATGGATGATGCAGAAGACAAATATGTCAAAGATGCAAAACAATTGGTAACGAGTGCAAATTTCTCTGATCCATCATAATCTTTAAGTGATGATAATTTTCATACAATCCCATTGATTTGTCTGTAAATTTCTCTGTTATTTAAAAATTATTTTTTTGCAGCAAGAATATGTGGAGAATTTTTTGAAAACTTGCCTTGAAAGAGACGCTCAATCACAACCCTCTTTCAAATTGATAAACTCACAAAACACAAGTTACGACTTTGAGTATGTCAACAATGCTCCACAATAAGAAAGTGATTCATAAGTTTCATACATCTATAAATAAGATACTCTAATTTGCATGTTTCTTAAAACTAACATACCTATAATTTGTATGCAGTCTAGATTGTGGCCTCTTTGTCTGCTATATAATGAAACAATATAGCAAGCATGAACCTATCAGCTCCAAATTGTCCACACAAGAGATCAGGTTGATGAGGGCAGAACTCATAGAGAGATTTGTGACCGAAGTTGGCCGATCATTGAACCAATTGAAATACCTCCAGAAAAACAAAAACTGTAATAGTGAAACTAGTGAAAGGAAGACAATGTACATAGCCAGACAGAGAAAATTGTCTCACATATATGTATATATCCATACAGTATTAACCACGCAGTTTTTTGTTAACACATTGAAGAAATAATGATGCTTGACTTATCCATATACATCCTTTCTTGACTAATGTAAATTTCATTTTTTTTTTATTTCGACTAATGTAAATTTCATACCTATCGATGGTTAAATATATATATATATATTTTTTATTGTGATTGTCAACACAATCCACACAGAGAAAATTGTCTGCAGAAATTTCTCTAGTATGATATTACCAGAAATTCACAAAGAAATTTAACTTGTATTGTCCCAAGGGGATGCCTATATGATCATGTAATCTGTAATACTTTCTGTTGGTGTAAAACAATCATCAAACTCAACAAAACACAAAGCGCACAGTAATTTTATTTGCTACTGGAAAATTTCACTGGATGAATTTGAAATTTCAAAACACAATGCCCAAATAATTTTCTCTGATAGTGGAAAATTTTTCTGAATGAAATTGATGGATTCGAATGGTGACACAAAATGGAATCTCTGAGTTGTGAATTTCTCTGGGTTGGTGAGAAAAATTTCTCTAGCTTTGAGAAAAATTTCTGAGTTGAAGTCATTCTAGATAAATTCTTCCTTGGTCCAGAGAAATTCTAAACTCAGAGAAATTTCAAAAGAGCTTAATTTTGTTTCTTGGTTGTACTCACTGCAATAATTTTGATGAATTTGAAGCTTCAAAACACATTACACAGAATTTTCTCTGCCATAAAAAATTTCTCTGGATGAATTTGACAGGTATTACAAACCCACTGCCTATAGTATATATCAACAAACACAATGCACACTTTAACTGATATTGCAAAAATTTCTCTGAAAGAATTTGATTGATATTATTATATACACTGTCTAAAAAATACATTTCATAAAACAAAACACACAAACTAATCATCAAATGTATTATTCAATCAATAAGATATACTATCATCAACTATTTAACAAAGGTTCCTTGCATGTCCTCTTATTATGGTGACCAATACTCTCACACCGACTACACTTAATCACCCTTTTAAACTCTCCAGTAGAAGCAATTTTGTTCTTCTTCGACCTACTAGCTGGTCTCTTGCTCAACGGAGGTAAAATCATAGCATCTTCAATGCTACACAGAGGTTTTTCAACAGTTGAAACTGGGCCAATCGAAAACGAGTACGCTTGACGATACATATCAGCATGAAAAAATGGTTCAACAAATGAATTCAAATTCCTTCCACTCTTAAAAATTGCAGCAACAGCATGTTGACATGGATACCCATTTATTTTCCATTTTCGACACGAACAAGTTCTCAACCCAAGATCAACCATAACCGAAAGAAAACAATGCACTTCAAAGACATTATCAGATGACAAACTCACATTCCATGTCCTCCCATTCAAAAAATACTTCTCTAATACACTATCCATACGAGGACACAGAACTTTATTCCATTTACTAGAGAGCAGCCTCTTATCAGACCTCATATTCATAATTTGCAACCGTATCATGTCCACTAAATTTATTATTGGCAAGTGCCGAGCTTCTTGTATCCATGAATTGAATGACTCAGCAACATTTGAATACATCTCACCATAACATTTCCCCACAAAATATGCATCACTCCAATTTTCATATGGCAACTTCTCAAGAAAGCAATAACAATGTCTCCTCCCACACTTTTTAATTCATTTAACTTGAAATGAAATGATGCCTTTGTTGGCGCATATGCACATTCTGAAAACTTGGACACAATCGTCTCCCTAACCAAATTTGTGTTTCCACGTGACAACTTATCCCTCAGATTTCTCTTTAGATGTTCAAGACAAAATCCATGAAAGCAGTTAGGGAAAAACCTAGCAATTCCCTCCACAATACCACAATGTCGATCTGATATGAAACTTATCACCCTTTCTGATCCCAATACTCCACATAAATGTTCAAGAAACCAACACCAATTGTCTTTATTCTCAGCATCAACAACAGCAAAAGCTACAGGGAAAAAACCTACAAAACAAATAGGAACAAGCATATCAGATATACACATGCAGAGAAAATTAGAACAATAAACAACCAGAGAAATTTGACACTGCAAACATCCAGAGAAAATTCACTTCGTGCCCAACTCCAGAGAAAATTCACACATTGGCAACATCCAGAGAAAATTGACTTAGTGACCAAAACACAAAGAAAATTGACTTAGTGACCAAAACAAATCCAGTGAAAATCCACACAGTGGCCAAAACCACAGAAAATTCAAAGTGTTAGAGAAAAATCACATTCACTCAATTCCTACATGTATAGAAAATTCACATAGTTAGATAAAATTCTATATATTTACAATTACCTTCATTCTCATCTTTTCCCGTTGCAGCAAGCATATCGTCCTTTCAAAAATGTTCCATCAAGAAAAAGCAATGACCGACAATATTTGAAACCAGCAATGCATGCATGAAAAGCCACAAACACTCTTTTGAAACGCTTGTTATCTTCAAAATCTAACTCAAAACGACTACCTGGATTGTTCTTCAATGCCTCATCAAAATGCCACCATAATTGATCAAATGACAAACAAGAATCCCCATATGTACCACATTTTGCTTTTTCAACACCCAACCAACCACAGTTATGACTGATTGAAACCCCATACTTGTCTTTCATTTCTTTCACAACATCCACTGGACGAGTTGAAGGTTTTGCACTTAACTCTTCAAGTATCAGCCCAGAAACTAAGCTGAAAGTCATCCTCGAATGTTTACTCGTACAAACCGCCACACCACACGTATGTTCATTGTTCAAAATCTTTATGTAGAAGAACCCATTTGTTTTTTCAACAGAAGCATGTACACGCCACATACATCCCCTTGATTTCTTATATGCACATTCTGCCGTAACCCTCAGCTTGTCATTTTTAACATACGTAAACTGAAAACCAACCTCAATAGCATACTTGCATAAAAAAGTACGGAATTCAACCACACCACCCTCAAACTTTTGTCCAACACTCGTAATATTATTCCGCCAACGAGCCGACAATAACACCTTTTCTTGGTGAGAACAAAACTTAGAGAGTGAATTCCTTTCAATATCCACCAGCCTATCACACTCACCATCCACAACATCTACCCAATTAGACCCTACTTCATCATCTTCATCAGAAGTACTACATCTAGTAACTGAAACATCAACTATATCAACACCGTGTGCACAAACAACCCTCAACATATTCAGAAAATCAATATTATTTCGAAGCATATAATTCGGATGGCCCAAAATAGAATATGAAATACACATAGCCTCAAGTTTCAAATTCTCCCATGTTTTACACAAAATGCCAACCAATTCCTCAAAATTCAATTCGCATGAAACATTAATGACAATAGTATCATTCCCATATTTACACAGCAACAACACTGCACTGTCCATTGAAACTGAAACAAAAAATAAGAAAAATAATTTGTTTAACATAGAAACACTTCACAAGAACAATATAAAAGTCCAGAGAAATTTCTAAAAATTATAATTTTCTCTGAACTTAAAATAAAAGTCCATAGACATCTACAAACTGATATTCACCTTCAAGATGATAAAAAACAAAATCACAGAAACTCAATGAATCATAGAGAAATTTACTGCTAACTATTAAACACAATCATAGAAAAAAATCACACAAAATATCTGTTATGAAATTATAGGCTTCTCCGTGATTTTCACCTCACTACAACCTAACAATTTTCTATGCATCATTCTGCAATATTACAAACTGAAACTGAGTAACAAACTTACAATTTTCTCTGAACTACAAATACAACTCCAGAAAAATTTATGAACTTACATTCACTTTCTCACATTCTATCTACATTAGAAACTTCTAATAATATGTCCATATGCACTTATAATTTTCTCTGGACTACACAAACAAAAGTGCAAAAAATGAAATTTCTCTGGTTTGAAAAAACATAGAACAAAACTTATCATTGATCAGCATGTTGATAAAAAAATAGAGCACGAAAAATGAACTCTAAACATCAAAATCACCTACACTGTCAACACCATTTGAAATTGATCAGAAAACAAAGAATAAAAAATTAATTTCAAAAATAAAAATCAACTCTATCAAGCTGGCCTCTCTCTAAACAAAAATTCAAAATCAAAATCAAAATCCATATGGAATCTAAATCGAAAATAAACCTGATTTAACTCCACTCAAAAACCTACGCGATCAACACACTGTCAACACTCTTTGAAATTGATTAAAAAACAAAGAATCAAAAATTAATTCCAAAAATAAAAATCAACTCTATCAAACTGGCCTCTCTCTAAACAAAAATTCAAAACAAAAATCAAAATGCATGTGGTATCTCAATCGAAAACAAACCTGATTCAACTCTACTGAAAATCTACGCGATCAATACATTGTAACACCACTGAAATCTCCGACGAAATCTCCAACGAAATCTACACGATCGTATCAATCTTTCTCATCAACTCCACTAAAGTCTCCGACGAAATCTCCACCATGAAATCTCCACTGAAATCTCCGATTTAAATCTCCACTGCAAATTCGGTTTCCAAAATCTATCAGTTAAGTCAACAATATAATATTCAAACAAATTTATGTTATAAAGGAAGGGTAATTTAGGTACTTAATAACCTAAAATAAATTTCAGGAACCTTAGCCATCAAAACATATTATTTTGGACATCTCCTCCTATCAAAAGTAGAGGAGGGACCTTAGGCCAATTTTCCCTTTAATTAACTCTATTTTAATTCATTCTGAATCAGATTTTTACAAAACTTCATATTAGGTCTTAAAAATCACACTGATCACAAATATGTAATCCGTTCTGGTTTTTGAAGCCTCTAAGGCCTTCAATTTCAGTGTAAAGTCGCAATGAAACCATCCAAACGCACTTTAACGAATCAGCTGAAATCAATTTTCAATTAAATTTTTTAAATGACTCTAAAAATTCTCATTAACATATCTATGTACTCAATTTCGGTTTCTGAACTCATTAAGGTCATCAATTTCAATTCCAAAGTCGTCGCCCAATAGATATTTCTCCAATTTCGACAAGTATTCTCAAATTACTTCATATTAACACATAATTAAGAAAAATAACATAACATGCATTTCGGGACCGTTACATATATATTGTACATATATTAAAATTATTTTATATATAATGTAATAGAAACTCAACAATATATTATACAAATATTATACTATATATTTCATAAAAAACTTATAATATATTGTGCACATATTACACATAATATTATTATTTTATCTATAAATATTTTATCTATGGAATTAGATAGGATATGAATAAAAAAATATTCTTTTGCGCCTTCAACTCAAACCCAATCAAATTGTTTAAAAGTTTTTTTGAATTCAATCCTATCCTATTCCAATTTGATTGAAGAGAGAGCCAACTATTTTGCCATAAATGCAATTTATCCAAGTTTTTTTTTTTTTTATTCTAAACAAATAAAATTAAACGGGAATATTCCGACAGAAATCTCCACGTCCCACTTTCAATTTCCATTTTAGCTTTTATATGAAATGCCTTTCCTTGTTTTTGATGCCCATCCCTTTTTTGTTCATGTTCAAGAATTTTGATTACAACATACGACAACCACAGTTTCTCAGATCGGTAAAATATTCTCCTGTCTCTAGATTTCCCAGAATAACCCAACCAATTGGCTTTCAGCAGTGGTACATAGCATTAATATAGCTGCTCTAAAAGAAACTTTATTGAGCCGGCACTACATTTTAAAAAAATAAAAAATAAATAAAAAAAAAAAAGTAAAAGATAAAATAAGAAAAAACAAAAGACAATTTAATATTTAGGTTAAGTTTGGTAATTCAAAAATAATCTATCTTTTTATTTTTTTACATTTTTTTCATCATATTACTTTTTTATTTTTCTGTATATCTTTTCATAAAAAAATAAAAAATATAATTATTTAAATCATCCTAAATAATTTTTTATTTAGGACACCACTTTTAAAAGTCTAAACCATTTTTGATTGGCATTTCAACTTGCTGTCCTTTTATCCAAACACATCAACATATCACGCACTCAGCACGTGGCTACTACCCTCACTTTCTCCTCCTACTTCTTTTTTTCTTTTTTTTTTTCTTTTTAGTTACATGAAATTCCTCACTTCAATCTCACATTTGTAGCAATCTATATCGTTTATTCTGGTATTGGACCCTCCCTTGTCATCATCCACCTGTCACCAAACCCCTTTTTCTCTCCCCCCCCTCTCTCTCTCCATGTTATTGTCTTGATATCTCTGAGACTCTCCTCTCAAACCCTAGCTCCCACCACCACCTCTCTCATGGCCTCCGACGACGACGACCACCGCCGCCACCACAACAACCACCGCCCCCACTTCGACCTCAACGAAAACGGCGACACCACCACCACCAACAACCACCATGTCCAACCCAACAAAAAGCCAAAGCGCTCTCTCATCTCCGACGCCGACCTCCGATCCGAGTTCGCTCACCACGACTCCTCCGTCGCGCGAATCAACAACGGCAGCTTCGGATCGTGTCCGGCCTCAATCATCGCCGCACAGCAACAATGGCAGCTCAAGTTCCTCCAACAACCCGACGATTTCTACTTCAACAAGCTCAAACCCTCGATCCTCAAAACTCGAACCCTAATCAAGGACCTAATCAACGCCGACGATGTGGAGGAAGTCTCGATCGTCGACAACGCCACCACCGCCGCCGCCATCGTCCTCCAGCAGACCAGCTGGGCCTTCGCTGAGGGTAAATTCGACGCCGGCGACACCGCTGTCATGCTTCACTATGCCTACGGTGCCGTCAAGAAGTCGGTTCAGGCCTACGTGACCCGCGCTGGAGGCCGAGTCATCGAGGTCCAATTACCTTTCCCTGTGAACTCTAATGATGAAATTATTTGTGAATTTCGTAAAGCCCTAGAGAAAGGAAAATCGGATGGTCATAAAGTTAGATTAGCTGTTATAGATCATATTACTTCTATGCCTTGTGTTGTGATTCCTGTTAAAGAATTGGTTAAGATTTGTAGAGATGAAGGTGTTGATCAAATTTTTGTTGATGCCGCGCACTCAATTGGGTCTACTGAAGTAGATATGAAGGAAATTGGGGCTGATTTTTATACTAGTAATCTGCATAAATGGTTTTTTTGTCCACCTTCTGTTGCATTTTTGTACTGTCGAAAATCGGATAAGGCTTTGGCTTTGCATCATCCTGTTGTTTCGCATGAATATGGGAATGGGTTGGCGATTGAGAGTTCATGGATTGGGACGAGGGATTATAGCGCGCAGCTCGTAGTTCCGGAGGTGGTGGAGTTTTTGGATAGATTTGAAGGTGGGATTGAGGGGATAAGGAAGAGGAATCATGAGAAGGTTGTTGAGATGGGTGAAATGTTGGCAAAAGCATGGGGGACAAATCTTGGGTCCCCACAGGAGATGTGTTCGAGCATGTTTATGGTTGGGTTGCCAGCTTGTTTTGGGATTTCGAGTGATTCGGATGCATTGAAGTTCAGAACCCATTTGAGGGATTGTTTTGGGGTTGAAGTGCCAATATATTATAGAGCACCGAAAGATGGGGAGGTTAATCCAATAACGGGCTATGCACGTATATCTCATCAAGTTTACAACATAATTGATGATTATTACAAGTTCAGGGATGCTGTTAACAATCTCGTTAACAATGGGGTTACATGTGCCAGTCTCTCGGATTGAAAAGGTATGGTTTTCATTCATAGAAGTGGTTTAAATGCTATATATGCTATAGAAGACATTTTCACTTGCTTGTTACTTTTCATCCACTTGTCGGGCGACGAAGTTGAATTGATAGCTTGTTAGCAGCTGATGTACAAATTCCCCTTTGGAATTACTTTGTCGTTTAGTACTTGTGACTACAAATGAGACTATCGCTTTTGAAAGATGCTAGCTTTAATTTAATAAATTTTCCAGAGATTAGCTGCTTTTAAAGTCAACTCATTATTCCCTAGGCAATCATTTGTGAATTTAATAGTTGGCCTATCATCCTTATTGTAAGTTTTTCAATGGATTTTTGCTAATTCCTTGAAAATTCTACTTGTGTTCAAGACATTGATTCAATTATTTCTGTGTGCCTTCTTTTCTAAACCTTGGCCTAATGGTTCAAAATGTGCTTTATACAAAATGCTATCTATTGAAATAGTACATCTAAATGGACATTTTAAAACATATTACTCAGAATAGTGTTGTAAGGCACATAAATAATTAGCAGACTGAAACTCTAGCATCCTTGTCTTATGAATCATGACCATCTATAACTACCCATTTTTCTTCTTGAGGCTGTAGGAGAACTATCTTTGCATAAAAATCATTTGTTGGAAAAATTGAGGATACCCCATCATCTCTTAGTGATATTCAGTTGTCACAAATTTGCATTCACAGCTCTCTAATATACTTTAAACTCGTTGTTTTACAACCTGGTGAAGTAAATTGTGGTTATGAAGGGAAAGAAATATGAGTTGCCTATAGCATGTATGATGTTTCCATATAAAGGTACTAGTACATTTTTAGGAAACGGAATGGACTCTATGTTTGGAAGCATCATAATCTGCTGAAAAGGTTGTGATTAAGGGGCAAAGTTTGGGAATTGATGTTTCTTCCCTGCCTAAAATAGTTAGGGTTATTGAGAAATGCATGCTGTGTTGTTTCACAGACATAAAGTAACAACTTTTCCCCACCCAATTGTCAGTATTCATTCTTTATTACTTTTTTTGGGGTTAAGATGTCATTATTCTTTTTAGTGCGGAGACTTTCATGCTCTTTTCACATTTGAAAAAAGCATATGATAGAATTCATAATTATTGTTGCCTTTGAGTAGTAACAGTTTATGGTTCATTGAAAATAAAAATTAAAATGTCTCCTTTTATTGTGTTTTAGATCCCTCTTTTTTGAGAAACTTGGTTGGAAATGTCAGCTTCATTTACTTCAGTATGTGTGGATTCTGACTATTCGCTGAACCATTTTCATAATCTCTAGGATGAGCAGCCTCATCTCTTACCATAAGCATTTTTTTTCCTTCCTGTTTCCACTGACAGCATAACATGTAAAAGTTCTAAATTGTGGTTTTAAATAGTGGCAATGAAACATGATATATGGATAATAAAGGATGAAACAAAAATGAAATCTCAAAATATTGGGCTGAAATGTATTGGTGAGGTATTGGAAAATATCGGCAATGTATTGAAAAATGGTGGTAAAATAAAGGGAAAAAAATTCAAACATATGTAAAATACTTAAAATAATAAAAAATAAATATTGGATGTCAGAGATATCTGGAATATTGGGCTATTGCCCGCACCAAATGAGATAACTTAGGCGTGGTTTGGCATAACTAAAAAAAGTCAAAAAGTCACTATCTTACACATCATCTATACCTAACCCATATTTTATAAAAAGTCAAAAAGTACACTTATTTAGTTTATCCCAAACAACCCCTTAGTTGGTTTAGGATTCATGATGATCTGGAACATTGGTTCCGGTATGTCAGAAACTCTTATAAACTTAATGAAAAAATAGAATGATTAAAAAGTTCAAATAATGGCCACAGAGAAAAATAGTGGCCAATATATCGGTTTGGTTGGGAAAGTATGAAATTATGAAAAATTTTGTTCTTTAATCCCTTTGTCTAAATGATTTGTTTGTCGTGCATGCCTATGACATGGTTTTGATCAATCTCTTGTGTATGACTTGTCATTCGAATTATGGTTAAGCTTAGGTTTAGGGTTGGTTTGGGATGTTCTAAAAAAGTGTACTTTTTAACTTATTGGCTTCTATGGGTTGGGTTTGGATTGTGTTTGATGTGATGTGTTAAAGAGGTGATGTGATTTAAATAAGATGATGTGACTTAAATATAATAGTGACTTTTTGACTTTTTGACTTTTTGTATTATTTAGTAGATGCCAAACTTGGCCTTAATATTTAAAATATTTTTCCAAGTCTTCAGGTTAAGCTTCAAGAATCCTGGTCTAACATCCCTGTCAACAAAGTTTAAAATTTCAATTAGATGGTGTGACAAGAAACAAATGAATTTAGGATACCATCTATACTATTATATATGTGAGCACTGATTTGTCTTCTATACTATTATATATGTGAGTACTAACTTGGTGTCCAAGAGTGTGATGGCTTCTCCGTCTATCACGTGATAAATTTTTCTATCCTAAAATATAAAAAAAAAAAAAAATTATTCAAATGTGTGAACCCAAGACCTTGAATTTCATTAAGAATACATTTACCATTTAGGCAACATACATATTATGATATTAGTTTCTTTATTATTTGTTTTTATGCTTACTTATTTGAATTGCACACGCATCGCGTGTATCACCCGCTAGTTAGAACAAAGGTTAGGCTCGGGACTCCCATCTGGATTCAGTTGTTAAAAATTTGTCTTAATTTTTCTGGTGATTTTAGTACCACCTGTTGGCAGTTGTCCCTGTGAGTGTGTGCGCGCACAGGCCCATGCATACGTGTGTTTGCTTGGGTAGGGAAAGTTTTGTCTTAGGATAGACCTATGGTAGCTTAAATAGCACTTCTTTTAAATGAGTGAGAAGTATATATACACTCTTATTGCTTATGCCTTGCAATGAAAATAACTAGGAAATTCCCTCAGCTTCTATATATTAGTTGCTTGGTCTAGAAATACTTGACATGTGTTCATAGAAAGCATAGAGGGATACCGAGACAATTTGTGAGATGTTGATAAATTTTGAAAGTTATGCCCGAAGTTGGCATATTTTACTCAGTACTGATTTTCTTATGACGTTAATTTCCTCTTCTTTTGTAGTTCAATGCGAGATTGTACGAGCATCTGATGAATAAAACCCATGCTTCCCAAGTTGACTATTATGCTTCTGGACCACAGGACACCGGGGAAGCAGTGGACAAAAGCAACTACAAAATTGAAACATGTCTGCAAAATTAAAGGAGGTGTGTGTTCTAAAAGCTTTTGAAGAAACAAATTCCTTGTGAAATTGTCAATTTGTGCATCAGTTGATCCGGGAATATTCTCTTGTTAATGGTTTGCTAATCTGACTCTCCTTGCTTTTTTTATTTTTTTAATTACAATTTGCCACCAACCGTGAATTAGAACTTATCTGTTCAGACTTTACCTGACAGAATCGACATCGACAATGCTGTTGTTTGTTGTCGCTCTGCATAAGTTCCATCATCTTGGTTGTTAATAAATAAATAAATAAATTTTCCATCACTTCCAGTCTTGTGCAAAGTAGTTTTCATAGCTTCTTTTTTTTTTTTTTCTTTATTTTTTATTTACTTTGCATCACAGATATTGAATGGTGCATATAGGTGGGCCGTGAATGATATACCTAGGATCGAATACTGCATATGTTCAGGAATGTTATACAAGTAGCAATATATTTATATTTTTTTTTTATATCATCAAAAGTCAATTATGTTTTTGGTAAATTACACTAACCATCTTGAGATTTCGAGAAAATGCAGTAAACCTTACAATTTTGATATAATGAAATTGAACTTTTTTGAGATTTTAATTCATATAACACTTTGTCTCATATTAGTTATTTGGATGAAAAAATGATATTGTCATTTTTTACAAGAAAATGTTTATTTTATGTTATTTATTTTTTGTATTTTTTTTATCAGATAGATTAGTTTTGATTCATTTAACTTTACTAAAAGGAAGGTTAGTATAATTATATCAAAATTGTAAAATTTATTATATTTTTTTCAAATTAGTATAATTTAACCTTTATATTTTTATCTCTTAATAGTCCCAATAATTTATAGTCTTACATTTTTTTGGATTAAAAATAAGAACTTCATTAGGTAATAAGAAAAATCAAATAATTCATAGCGGATTGATAAAATTTTCACATACAGATGTTAGAAAAAATAAAATAAGACTTGGACTTTACTTACCTCAGTCTTTTATCTTTTATCTTACATTTATCTCTTATTATATATATATATATATATATTGTGAAAAAACGAGTAAAATACATTGGTGTAATTGAAACATTCTCTGGAAGCCTTGTTTGTATAAGTTGATTGTACATATAATTTATAGATTCAAATCTATAGCTTAAAAAAGGTTGTTTGGTGCAGTATTTAACAGTTGGAAGTTGATAATTTAAAAAATGATAGTTACAACACCTCTCTTCCTATTTTTCACTAATCAATTTTTAATTTATTTTTCACAATAAAAGTTCACCTGAGAAATTTTACTGAGGCAATAAGCGAAATTATAAAATTCATCATTTTAGAACACTCAATTTGAATTTTTTATATATAAATTTGAAATTATAGACTTAATTTTTGTAATTGATTCTCAAATTTATAATTTATAATTTTTTCATAGAAATTTCTCAATGTTTGGTCAGTGAAATTTTCATCGTGCAAAAGTTAGTAAAATTTTACTGTGTTTTCACTTACTTTCTCAGTGAAATTTCATGATTTTTTTTTTAAGATTTTATTTTATTCATAGATCTTATTTGATAAATTTTGGTGAAATGATTATAAAAATGTAAATTTGGCAAAAAAAATTAAAATTAAAAGTTATTAAATTTTAAAGTTTTCAATTTAGTTAAAAAGTGAAAAAAGATATTGTTTCTTTTTGGGTACACTGGAAAATAAAAGAGAAACAAGAGGACTAGGCCTCATTACTCCCATCCAGATACAACAAATCCGCAACTAACGCATAGCGGATTTCGTCTGGAGGTTCATTCACAATGAGTAGCTCAAGAGGTTGATTAGCTCCAAGTTTAGCTAAATTATCTGCACAAATGTTGCCTTCTCTGCAGACATGTTGGACTGTACACTTGCAGCCCCTTAAGATGATCCTTGAATCGTCCACAATGCCATGGAAAGGGCATTTAGCACTTGGTTCTTCATTTAGCACCTGCACCACTTGTTCTACATCCGTTTCGATGATAACCTTGTTCATTCCTCGCTGCAATATGATCATGAGCCCTTTATACACTGCCCAGAGCTCCGCCTCCAAGCTAGTGCATCTCTCTATTCTGCCATAATATCCACTAATCCAAACTCCTTTCTCATCCCGAAACAGCCCGCTGAATCCTCCATTGTTGTTCTTACCTTTAAGACTTCCGTCTGTGTTAAGTTTGATTCTTCCTGCAGGTGGACACAACCACAAAGATGAGCTTTTAGGCTGTAAAAGAGTAGTAACAGTAGATTCAAAGGCTTTTTTAACTTCTTTAGTATATTCAAAAATAAGCTTAACAGATGCATGGCAGTTTGGTTGTTTGTTTTCAAAAATCAATTTATTTCTATTTTTCCAAATAATCCCTAGAGTGATAGCAAAAAGCTAAGGCTGGGAATGCTTTCCTTTCACATTCAAAGTTAACCAGACATCAAAAGGGATAGCACTCATTCTCAAATACCAAGCTTGGTCAAAAACTTGTGTCCAAATATTCATGGCATTAGGACAGAGCCGCAGTAAATGGTCTAAATCCTTCACAGTGTCACAGCTAGGGCAATTGGGATTGTCATTGTAACCCTTCGTGTACCTTTTTTTATTTGTCAGCACTTTCCCAAGCAAAATAAGCCACAAGAAGCTCTTAATCTTTGGAGGAAGCTTGAGTTTCTAAAGCCAAACCCAATTATTCTCCAAGGATTGAGAATGCATAATAAGATCATATGCACTAGATGTAGAAAAATCTCCATCAGGAGATTTTCTCCATCTCGGTTTATCCCTGCCACCATTATTTCTAGGGGGCTGAATTTTCAGTATCTCAGAGATATTGGGCATAGGAAAAGTGTAATAGATGTGAGTTAAATTCCACTCCCCATTATCATCCACAAGGGAGTCCACAGTGGTATCCTCCATCTCAATGACTTGCCTCGTGTTGGTAGCAGTAGCCTCAAACAAGGCCCTTTTACCACACCACCAGTCTTTCCAAACTCTCACCTGAGAGCCCTAACCAACGGTTCAATGAACCCCCTTAACAAGGAGATTTCTGGTATTCAAGATACCTTCCCAGATATGTGATGAAACTTTACTCTTCCTCTTACAAAGGAAGGGTTGATTACCCAGGTATTTATTTCTCAGGACCTCTAACCAGAGACCCTCTTCCTCATTCAACAGTTTCTAGCCAAGCTTGGATAGTAAGGCTAGATTTTGACCCTTAGCCCTTCTAATCCCAAGGCCACCCTCATTTTTCTTATGACACACCTGTTGCCAGTTGACTAAGTGCACTTTTTTCCTCTCCAAGTGTCACGACCCAAACCCGGCCCCATGGGTTTAGCACCAGAATCGCCAAGAATCCGAAGACATCAAGGCCCGCTAATAAAGAGTACAAGAAACAGAGTTCAGGGCTTGGCGGAAACCAATACAGTAAATAAATAATGTCCATTGAGCTGTGACAGTCTGTATGCCAAAAAGATTTTTCATACATTCACACATGTAGAACAGTACAGTCTATACAGTAATCCAAAACAGTACGGAGACAGACGGGGGAAAAACAAAGCACCCCAAAGCCATAGTGTAATAACCCCAACCCTGATTAACGCTAATCAGAACTTAATTATGCCTAATAGTAATTAAGAGGAAATCTGGAATTAATTGCATGTACATTGCATGAATTGTGTGTTTCTATCTGTTCGGTGTCGAACATCTGTTTGTGTTTGAAACTTTAAATTGTAAATTGAGAGCCTTAACGGCACCCGATTCCGAAATCGATTGGAGTTTTAG
Organism: Camellia lanceoleosa; assembly: GCA_025200525.1. Lineage (NCBI taxonomy): Eukaryota > Viridiplantae > Streptophyta > Magnoliopsida > Ericales > Theaceae > Camellia > Camellia lanceoleosa. Next base: position 152,309,088 of record CM045760.1, on the reverse strand, counting down.
ACTAGTTGGATTTTATGTGATTTAATAGTATTTTTATTCAAAATGTGATTAGGTGTGATTAAATTAGATAAAAATAAGCAAAACACCTAAGTTGCCGTAATTACTCTTTTGCCATCGTTAGTGGGTCTTGTAGGCAACATGTTTTGAGCTTATTACACTTAAACAAAACCTTCTCCTCAGCCATTTTCCTTGCTCTAAACCGACTAGAGAGAGAGGAGAAGGAAAATTGGTGTAGAATTGGGAATTTTGAACTCAACAAGTGATTTGGCTTGATCTTGGAAATGATTGAAGAAGTGTGTGTGTGCTAGAGCCTCTAAGCTTGACATTCTAGACTTAAAGGTGAGAATTCATCCCCTCATTCATGTGATTAAACTAGTTCTTGCATATTTTCATGACATATAGAAGATTAAAGTCTAGATTTAGCTTGAATTTGTGGAATTGGGTAGTATACCATGAATGCATGTTTTTACTCTTGTCATTTGAGTTTATTTTCATCACAACTTGTCATGCATGCCAATATTTTTGTTAGAGGTCATGAATTCATCAAAATTCTGAGTTTAATGTTGTCTTTGATCATGTTTTGAAGCTTTGAAATGCACTTGAATTCATGCATGTTTGTTTAAACTTGGTTCTTGAAAATTTATGGACATGATGCTCAAAATTGACTCACTCTTGGACAATGATTTTATAAATTGGCTTTTGGAACTTGATGTACTATGTGTTTAAAGTGTTTTTCCAGAATTTGGGCCCAAGAGGTTGAGTTTTGGATTGTAGAATGTTTGCTTCAAATTTGGAAGACAAAACTGGAAATACCAGATTTGGCTTCCTCGCCCGAGCGAGCACCTTTGTCCAGGTTCCGCTGAGCGAGCATCGAGCGACCATCGCGAGTAAAATCACAAAGATCCAAGATTTTTATCGTTTCATCGTGACCGCCGAGCGAAGGAAGGCTCGCTCGAGCGAAGCCTTTGATTTTGGAAGCTCGCTCGAGCGAAGGAAGGCTCGCTCGAGCGAGGCTCCTATTTTCAGCAACTTTTGAAAAATGTTTTCTAAGGCAATTTTGCACCCTCATTCCATCCTAGGCATTCCTAGGTTATGATTAAGACTCCATACTAAGGGTAAGGGGTTAGGTACACACTTAGAATCGTTGATGTAAGTTTTGTACGTTTAGAGAGCGTGTTTCAAAGTGTGTATTCGTGGTGTGTATGTGTTATGTAGGTCACGTGCCGCAATTTGTTTGACCCTATTGACTTCGTCTACTTACATCAACGCCCACTGTGAGTAATAACTTTGTAAAGTTATGTTCAATGTTATGTATTTTCAGTATGCTATGATACGAAATGACTGATTCTTGAAAAAGCTATGATATGTTGGAAATGAATGAATGAATGTCCCGTTTTTCTGAAAAGTATTTGTGGCACCCTTAGTCCGGATGGCCCTCGCCCGGGAGTAACAATACCGTGGCCTATGGCCCTCGCCCGGGGGTAATAATACTGTGGTTGTTGGTACCAACTTTAATTGTGGTCTTCGGACCTACCTATTGTGGTCTTTGGACCTACCTGTTGTGGTCTTTGGGCCTACCTGATCTGATAGCTAATGGGTGTACCACATATGATCTTATGCAAATCCTGAGTTGATTATGAATATGAGCATGTATCTGAATCTATTTCTGATTGGAAATCTGAATGTGCATAAGACTCTATTTCTGATAAGACTGTGTTGCTGATATAAACTCTGATTTCTAACTCTGTGATGGACATCATTCATTAAACCCTTTACTCTGTTATTATTCACTGGGCTTTCGCTCACAATTTATATTATATATGTAGGTGAGCCGGCACAAGACCCTGGCCAGAGTTGATGGCCTTCTGTTTCGTTTTTGGTCAGCCACCTGTTGCGCCTCCCGAGGAGGTTCTGCCTGAGGCCTAATGTTATGGCAGTTTTACACCTCATGCTAGTCTTTGTACTTGTTTTATTGAGTTGAATCTTGGGATATACTTATGTAAATATTTTGTACATATGGGTGTGCCTGACTAGCATGTCTATGTATATAAATAAGTTTTAAAATTTACTGTCCCATGTATGTCACCACAGCTCATTGGACCTTGTTTATTTTACATTATTGCTTCCGCAGCCCCTTAATATTTGTTATTCTATTTGAGGTCAGAGGTAATCCACTGACATCGCCTGCTACGCCGCTAAACCTATAGGGGCGGGTTTGGGTCGTGACAGAGTGGTATCAGAGCACGAGTTGTACCGCACACACAGGTCCATATGAGCTTAGGGTGTCCTAGTAAGAATTAGGGGCATTCCATTTGCATGTGTGAGTGTGTGGTAATGCAACTGAATATTAAAACTGAATGTACATCGAATATACCTATGCTTAATATCCTTTGATGTCTGTATAGTAAAATGGAGAACTCAGGGGGAAGTGGTGCAAGTGAATCACCTGAGGCTTGCATGGGCCGAATGGAACAGATGTTGGCAGCCTTGACTGAGACCCTAACACAACAACAAAGGCAGCAACCCTTACATCCTCCACCTCTACCGATACAAGTTGAAGCAGATAACAATGACATCATAAATCTGACACAGAAATTCATGAAGATGAAACCGCCGACATTTTATTGTGGGATTGAGCCCCTGAAGGCAGAGACATGGTTGCTTGAAATGGAGAAATTGTATGAAGTGTTTCCGTGTTCAGAAACCCAAAAGGTCCTTCTAGCTACCTATACACTGAAAGATGAAGCCCGAAGGTGGTGGTTACTGATTCGAAATGGTCAAAAATATGACATGGGCCCGCTTCAACGCAATCTTCTATGACAAGTATTTTCCCAGGCTTTTAACCTAAAAGTCTCGAATTTCAGAACTTAAACAAGGCGGAATGTCTGGGCTCAAGATGAGGCCAAGTTCATCGAGCTAGCTGTGTTTGCTCCCATATGGTGGACACGAATACAAGAAGGCCCGCAAGTTTGAGGATGGACTGGATCTGGATATACTGGATAGGGTGGGGGCCCTCGATCTACCCACATATGTGAGCGTATTGACGAGGCATTAATGGCGTAATCCATTCTAGCAAAGAAACAAACTTCCGCTCCACGGACCGAGTGGACAGGGAAAAGGTCAGGGAATAGCTTTAAAAAGGGCCATTCATTTTCTGGGAATAAGAAGCGTAACACAGGGAATTACAGTAACTCAAGCCAAGGTAGTGGCCATATGCCAAATTGCCCCAACTGTGGGAATAAGCACAGAGGTACTTGTCACCGAATATCAGGTGCGTGTTTCAGTTGTGGCAAGGCAGGCCATGTGATGAGGGATTGTCCGCTTAGATCTGAGACTACTAGCTGTCCTGCAGTAAGCTCAGTGGGATCTGCTTCTGTGGCCAAAACCAACGTCAAAACTAATACAGGAAATGAACTGCTAAGACAAGGCCGAGTGTTTGCCTTAGTGCCTGGTGACGTACCGAACACCTATACCGTGGTGTCAGGTACACTTTCTGTATGTTCTCAATATGCATGTGTGTTGATAGATTCTGGTTCTACGCATTCTTTTGTGTCGCATGCCTTTTCTCAAAAATTGACTAGGCCACTAGAACATATGACATGTGTATTATCTGTATCTACACCTTCTGGGGATTCTATGATGTGTACTCATGTTTATCCGGCTTGTGATGTTGTGGTTGGTGATATGATATTGTATGTGGACTTATTACCCTTGGACATTCATCATTTTGATTGTATTTTGGAGATAGATTGGTTGACTAAATACTGTGCTACCATTGATTGTGCAAACAAAACTGTGGTGTTTAGACCGCCGGGTATGCCTGAATTTACCTTTAGAGGGAATGGGGTAGTTCCTCCCCCATACTTAATTTCGGCTATGAAAGCTGTAAAACTACTTAGGAAGGGTTGTAGGGGTTATTTGTGTTGCATACTGACTACACCATCTGACAGTCCTACTGTAGAAACAATTCCTATTGTTTGTGACTTTCCTGATGTGTTTCCAACTGATTTACCGGGGGACTTGGTTGACAGAGAGATTGAATTTACTGTTGAGGTGTTTCCAGGGACACAACCTATCTCCAAGACTCCCTATAGAATGTCTATTTCTGAATTGAAAGAATTGAAAACCCAACTTCAGGAACTGTTAGACAAGAACTTCATCCGTCCGAGTACTTCACCTTGGGGTGCTCCAGTGTTATTTGTTAAAAAGAATGATGGGTCTTTGAGGTTGTGTATAGACTATCAGGAATTGAACAAAATGACTATCAAAAATAAATACCCTCTGCCCCGAATAGATGACTTGTTTGACCAACTTTAGGGTGCCCAAGTGTTCTCTAAAATTGACCTCAGGTCTGGATATCATCAGTTAAAGGTTAGAGCTGAAGACATAGAGAAAACTGCATTCCGGACTAGATATGGACATTATGAATTTTTGGTAATGCCGTTTGGGATGACAAATGCACCTGCTACTTTCATGGATCTTATGAATAGAGTGTTTAAATCATATCTGGACGATTTTATTGTTGTATTTATTGATGATATTCTGATATATTCTAAAGACAAAGAAGAACATGAAAAGCATTTGAGAACCGCCTTGCAGACATTGAAAGAAAAGAAGTTGTATGCTAAATTGTCTAAGTGCGAATTCTGGCTGGACAGTGTGGCATTTCTGGGCCATGTGATTGACAAAAATGGTGTTTCTGTGGACCCTCAGAAAATTGAAGTTGCTAGGATTGGCCGAGGCCTACAAATGTGATGTATAATAAGTTTTCTAGGACTTGCAGGCTACTACAGGAGATTTGTGAAAGACTTCTCAAAGCTTGCCTTGCCATTGACTCAGTTAACTCAGAAAAACATGCCATTTGACTGGAATGATCAAAGAGAGGCAGCTTTCCAAGAGTTGAAAACCAGGTTAGTGACTGCACCAATCTTAACTTTGCCAAACGGTACTGATGGGTTTCAAGTGTACAGTGATGCTTCATATAAAGGCTTAGGGTGTGTACTAATGCAAAATGGAAAGGTGATTGCCTATGCCTCCAGACAACTGCGACCTCATGAAAAGAATTATCCAACGCATGATCTTGAATTGGCAGCCGTGGTGTTTGCTTTGAAAATATGGCGTCATTACTTGTATGAAGTAACTTGTGAAGTGTACACCGACCATAAAAGCTTGAAATATTTCTTCACCCAAAAGGAGTTGAATATGAGACAGAGACGTTGCATGGAACTAATCAAGGATTATGACCTGCAAATCTTATACCATCCGGGAAAGGCTAATACTGTGGCGGATGCCTTGAGCCGAAAGTCTGGTGCAACTGTGTTGTGTTTGTTATTTAGCCGAAAAGAGTTGTCAATTGGCTATGAACAAGATGAACTGATATCTGCTATCTCTGCTCAACCTGTCATTCTTGATGAGATTAAACAGAAACAATGTGAAGATAAACACTTGAAAAAGATTATAGAGGAGTTTAATTCGAAGCCGAGGCCCGAATTTGTGTTTGAAAATGGTGTGCTGAAATTTCAGAACCGTCTTTGTGTGCCTGATTGCTATGATTTGAGGAAACGTGTTATGACTGAAGCTCATAGTAGCAAATTTGCTATGCATCCGAGGAACACGAAGATGTACCACAGTTTGAAACAAAATTTCTGGTGGCCTGGAATAAAGAGGAGTATTGCAGACTTTGTGGCTAGATGTCTACACTGCCAGCAGGTAAAAGCTGAACATCAACGACCTGCCGGTTTACTACAACCACTCCCAATACCAGAATGGAAATGGGAGCACATCACCTTGGACTTCATTGTGGGATTGCCTCGTTCTTCCCGAGGTATGGACTCTATTTGGGTTATAGTTGACCGTTTGACTAAGTCTGCACATTTTCTGCCTGTTAAAACTATTTATAACGCTGATAGATTGGCTAACATCTATATGACTAAAATTGTGAGACTGCATGGAGTGCCAGTGTCTATTGTGTCTGACAGGGACTCGAAGTTTGTGTCAAGATTTTGGCAAAGTTTGCAACAGCTTTGGGGAATGTAATTGAGATCGGCAAGGTTTATCACCCACGCATCGATGGCTAAACCGAAGAACTAACCAAACTCGAGGATATGCCCGTAATGTGTGTGTTAGACTTCCAGGAAATTGGGAAGCTTATTTGCCATTAGTCAATTTGTATACAACAATGCTATCACTGAAAGATTGGAATGGCTCTCACGAAGCATTGTATGGAAGAAAGTGTCGATCTCGATATATTGAATAAGTAGGTGATGACACCTTTGTTGGGACCGAACTTGTGCAAGAAACAACCAAGAAAGTGAAATTGATACAACAAAGATTTGAAAATCGCATTGAGTAGGCAAAAGAGTTATGCCGATGTTCGAAGAAGAGAAAGGGAATATGAAGTGGGGGATCATGTGTTCATTAAAGTGACCCCGATGAAGGGTCAAACCCGATTTGGTGTAAAGGGAAAATTGGCGCCAAGATATGTTGGGCCTTATGAAGTTCTCGAAAAGATCAACCCGGTGTCCTACCAAATAGCCTTACCTCCGGTGATGGAACACATGCACAATGTCTTTCATATATCGATGCTCCGGGAATACTTGAGAGATCTGCTCCACGTCATCGAACCGACACATGTACTTTTGAAGGATGACTACACCTATGAAGAAAGGCCTATCCAGATTGTGAATCGAAGGGTTAAAAGACTGAGAAACAAAGAAATACCATTGGTGAAAGTGGATTGGCAGAACCACGGGGGAACCTATGCGACTTGGGAAACCGAGGAAGACATGAAGAGAAGATATCCGGAATTGTTTCCTTCAGACCCAATGTTGGCACCGAATGAAGATAACTCGAGTTTGGAGACCAAACTCTTTTAAGGGGGAAAGACTATAATAACCCTGACCCTGATTAACGCTAATTAGAACTTAATTATGCCTAATAGTAATTAAGAGGAAATCTGGAATTAATTGCATGTACATTGCATGAATTGCGTGTTTCTATCTGTTCGGTGTCGAACATCTGTTTGTGTTTGAAACTTTAAATTGTAAATTGAGAGCCTTAACGGCACCCGATTCCGAAATCGATTGGAGTTTTAGACTAGTTGGATTTTATGTGATTTAATAGTATTTTTATTCAAAATGTGATTAGGTGTGATTAAATTAGATAAAAATAAGCAAAACACCTAAGTTGCCGTAATTACTCTTTTGCCATCGTTAGTGGGTCTTGTAGGCAACATGTTTTGAGCTTATTACACTTAAACAAAACCTTCTCTTCAGCCATTTTCCTTGCTCTAAACCGACTAGAGAGAGAGGAAAAGGAAAATTGGTGTAGAATTGGGAATTTTGAACTCAACAAGTGATTTGGCTTGATCTTGGAAATGATTGAAGAAGTGTGTGTGTGTTAGAGCCTCTAAGCTTGACATTCTAGACTTAAAGGTGAGAATTCATCCCCTCATTCATGTGATTAAACTAGTTCTTGCATATTTTCATGACATATAGAAGATTAAAGTCTAGATTTAGCTTGAATTTGTGGAATTGGGTAGTATACCATGAATGCATGTTTTTACTCTTGTCATTTGAGTTTATTTTCATCACAACTTGTCATGCATGCCAATATTTTTGTTAGAGGTCATGAATTCATCAAAATTCTGAGTTTAATGTTGCCTTTGATCATGTTTTGAAGCTTTGAAATGCACTTGAATTCATGCATGTTTGTTTAAACTTGGTTCTTGAAAATTTATGGACATGATGCTCAAAATTGACTCACTCTTGGACAATGATTTTATAAATTGGCTTTTGGAACTTGATGTACTATGTGTTTAAAGTGTTTTTCCAGAATTTGGGCCCAAGAGGTTGAGTTTTGGATTGTAGAATGCTTGGTTCGAACTTGGGAGACAAATATGAAAATTCCAGATTTGGCTTCCTCGCTCGAGCGAAGGATTCCTCGCTCCAGCGAGCACCTTTGTCCAAGGCTCCACTCGAGCGAGCATCGAGCAACCATCGCGCGTAAAATCACAGCATCCAGTGTTTTTACTGTTTCATCAGACCGCTCGAGCGAAGGAAGGCTCGCTCGAGCGAGGCTCCTATTTTCAGCAACTTTTGAAAAATATTTTCTAAGGCAATTTTGCACCCTCATTCCATCCTAGGTATTCCTAGGCCATGATTAAGACTCCATACTAAGGGTAAGGGGTTAGGTACACACTTAGAATCGTTGATGTAAGTTTTGTACGTTTGGAGAGCGTGTTTCGAAGTGTGTATTTGTGGTGTGTATGTGTTATGTAGGTCACGTGTCGCAGTTTGTTTGACCCTATTGACTTCGTCTACCTATATCAACGCCCACTGTAAGTAATAACTTTGTAAAGTTATGTTCAATGTTATGTATTTTCAGTATGCTATGATACGAAATGACTGATTCTTGGAAAAGCTATGATATGTTGGAAATGAATGAATGAATGTCCCATTTTTCTGAAAAATATTTGTGGCACCCTTAGTCTGGATGGCCCTCGCCCGGGGGTAACAATACCGTGGCCTATGGCCCTCGCCCGGGGGTAATAATACCGTGGTTGTTGGTACCAACTTTAATTGTGGTCTTCGAACCTACCATAGGTCTTTGACCTACCACCAGTGGTCTTCTGACCCACCTGCAGGTCTTTGGGCCTACCTGATCTGATAGCTAATGGTTGTACCACATATGATCTTATGCAAATCCTGAGTTGATTATGAATATGAGCATGTATCTGAATCTATTTCTGATTGAAAATCTGAATGTGCATAAGACTCTATTTCTGATAAGACTGTATTGTTGATATAAACTCTAATTTCTAACTCTGTGATGGACATCATTCATTAAACCCTTTACTCTGTTATTATTCACTGGGCTTTCGCTCATAGTTTATATTATATATGTAGGTGAGCCGGCACAAGACCCTGGCCAGAGTTGATGGCCTTCTGTTTCGTTTTTGGTCAGCCACCTGTTGCGCCTCCCGAGGAGGTTCCGCCTGAGGCCTGATGTTATGGCAGTTTTGCACCTCATGCTAGTCTTTGTACTTGTTTTGTTGAGTTGAATCTTGGGATGTACTTATGTAAATATTTTGTACATATGGGTGTGCCTGACTAGCATGTCTATGTATATAAATAAGTTTTAAAATTTACTGTCCCATGTATGTCACCACAGCTCATTGGACCTTGTTTATTTTACATTATTGCTTCCGCAGCCCCTTAATATTTGCTATTCTATTTGGAGGCCGTAGGTAATCCACGGATTACTGGCCGGTTACGTCGCTAAACCTATAGGGGCGGGTTTGGGTCGTGACACATAGTATGGCAACTCGGAACCTCGCAGTGAGGCACAAAGGCTGGCTTGACAAAACTGGAGTCTAACCCACGCTCCTAGCTCCGATCTGGTGGCTGAGCACCTACATATATATATAAACAGTGAGCTAAAGCCCAGTGAACAACATAATGCGTAAAGAGGTTAAGAATGAAATGTCCTACAAAGAATGAAAACACCATTAAACAATATTTCGCCTTCAATGTAATGCTTATTCACCATATGTGGTACATCCATTAGCATAGCAAGAGGGTCTTAAAGACCTAACAAAGAATGATGGCCATCAATCAAGAATGAGTGGTTCCACGAGGGAACCGACAGAGATCTCTGTAACAGTAACAGTAAACAGTAGGTGCTAAGGATGCCACAGTACAGTTCGGAAATAAAGGACATACATTCATTCAGTAAATAATACCAGTTCAGTAAACAGTTCAGTAAATAGTTCAGTTCAGTATTCGAAAGATAATCATTTTGAACATATCTTTACACAATTGTTACTCACAGAGTTTGGGCTACAGTATGCTAGAGCGTGTCTCCCCAGTCGCCAACCCTACACAGTTCACAGGTTGAACACACACTAAGCTACACAGTTGGGAAATATCATAACTTAATCCCTAATTTGCCTTGGTGTGTTCTACATCTATATCCTCATTAAGATGCCTTAAACTAGGCCTAAGAATGCCTAGAATGGGATGAGGATGCAAAAATACACTTAGAAAATATTTTGCAAAGTTTGCTGAAAATAGGAGCCTCGCTCGAGCGAGCCTTCCTTCGCTCGAGTGAGCCTTCCTTCGCTCGAGCGAGCTTCCAAAATCAAAGGCTTCGCTCGAGCGAGAAATCCTTTGCTCGAGCGGTCTGTCGAAACAGTAAAAATACTGGATGCTGTGATTTTACGCGCGATAGTCGCTCGATGCTCGCTCGAGCGAAACCCTGGACAAAGGTGCTCGCTCGAGCAAGGAATCCTTCGCTCGAGCGAGGAAGCCAAATCTGGAATTTCCAAATTTGCCTCCCAAGCTCAAACCAAGCATTCTACCACTCTAAACTCGACCTCTTGGGCCCAAATTCTGGAAAACATATCTAAATTCATTGTATAACAAGTTTCAGAGCTCAATTTATGAATTCAAGCCCCAAAGGTGAGTCAATTAAAACCATATTCAAACCCATTTTCAAGAATATGAAGAACATGCAAACATGCATGAAATTAAACCATTTCAAAGCTCCAATTTGATGTTCTAGTGAGCCATTTATACCGAAAACAAGTTGAAATCATGGACTTAAGCTTAGACATGAGCATGCATGTACAATTTGTCATGAACTCAACTCAAAATTCATCAATTCAAACATGCATGCATGATTTCTAGTATAATTCACCATGTATGAGCTACAACATGACTAAATTCTAAAATGAAGCATGAATCATGCAAGAATTAGCTCTATGACAACAACAAGAAGATGAATGTCCTACCTCAGTCTTGTATTCAAGGTTTAAGAGCTCAATTTTGCCAATTTACACTTCAATTCCTCAAGGTTCAAGCTAATTCCCCAAGTTCCAAGCAAATCCACAAAATGAACTCAATTCTCTCCTATTTCCTCTCTTGGTCGGCTAGTATAAGGAAAAAGGTTGAGGAAATGGTTTTTGATCAAGCATATACAAGTCTCTAAGTGTGTGAGGTAGTGGCCCACTTAGTGGCAAGTTTGGTAAATAAGTCCAAGTTAGCGATTTATCACTATTTAATCTAATTTAATCGTACCTAATCACATTTTGGGTAAATATACCATTAAATCACGAAAATTTCACTGATCATGAAACACTAAACAATTTTTAGTTCGGCCGCCGATAAGGCCTTCAATTTGCAGTTTAAACATGAAAACACGAACAGATAATCAAATAACCGAAAAGATAAAAATGCAATACAGTAGATATGCTCATTCAATTCAGTTCCAGTTTTCAATCAGTCCATTCAGTACTTCAGTTGGTTCAATTATCAGTCATAAGCAGTCCAGTTTAGCAGTAATCAGTATGTAATTCAGTAATTTATCGGTAAACAGTATGGGGGTTGTTACAGTCTCCCCTCCTTATAAGGAGTTTAGTCCTCTAAACTCGAGTTACCTTCATTCTGGAAGAAAACAGGATCCAGCGGGAACAAATCAGGATATCGCTTAGCCATGTTATCTTCTCTTTCCCAAGTGGCATACACGTCACCATGGTTCTGCCAGTCAACTTTCACCAATGGGATCTCTTTGTTTCTCAGTTTCTTGATCCGTCGGTTTACAATCTGTATAGGTCGTTCCTCGTAAGTGTAGTCATCACTCAACACTACCCGAGTAGGCTCAATCACATGGAAAGGATCCCGGAGATAATCTCTCAACATCGAAATGTGGAAAGCATTATGCATGTGCTCCATTTCAAGAGGGAGCACAACTTGATACACCACCGGATTAATTTTCTCAATAATCTCGTACGGTCCGACGTATCTCGGCGCTAACTTGCCTTCGACTCCAAAACGAGTCTGGCCTTTCATTGGTGTCACTTTCACAAAAACGTGATCACCCACTTCATACTCATTCCGCCTTCTCGACATCCACATAACTTTTCTCGCTTCACTGCGTGCGCTTTTGTCAGACGCTTTTATCTTTTCAGTCGTCTCATATACGATCTCGGGCCCAAGCAAAGGCCCATCTCCAACTTCTGCCCAGCAAATCGGAGATCGACATTTCCTGCCATACAATGCCTCAAAAGGCGCCATACCAATACTCGAATGGTAGCTGTTATTGTAGGCGAATTCAGCCAATGGCAAATGACTTTCCCAGTTTCCCTGAAAATCAAGGACGCACATTCTCAATAGATCCTCCAAAGTCTGGATGGTCCCTTCTAACTATCCATCTGTCTGAGGATATAGGTACTACTCAGCCTCAATTCAGTACCCAATGTAGTCTGTAGGCTTTGCCAAAACCTCGATGTAAACTTCGAATCCCTGTTAGAAACAATAGACACAGGCACTCCATGCAGTCTCACAATTTCATCGATATAGATAACAGCCAATTTGTCTGCATTATAAATTGTCTTGACAGGTAAAAAGTGAGCAGATTTGGTTAGTCTATCAACAATAACCCAAATTGAATCCATACCTTTTCTGGAGCGAGGCAATCCAACGATAAAATCCATCGTGATATGCTCCCATTTCCACTCCGGTATGGGTAAGGGTTGCAATAATCCGGCAGGTCGTTGATATTCAGCTTTGACTTGTTGGCAATGAAGACATTTGGACACAAAGTCGGCAATTTCTTTTTTCATTCCCGGCCACCAGAAATTCTGTTTCAGATCTTGGTACATTTTCGTATTCCCCGGGTGGATAGACAATTTTGAATTGTGGCTCTCTTGCAGAACTCTTCTTTTCAGTTCAGTGTCATTCGGCACACATAGTCTTTCTTGAAATGTGAGTACATTATTCTCAAATTTAAACCCCGATCTCAGTTTAGATTCCCTTTCTTCGATGATCTTCTTCAAGAAGTCATCCAGTTGTTGTTTCTCTTTAATCTCTTCGATCAGTGCCGGTTGAGCAGAAATAGCAGCTAGGGTTCCACCTTGTTTTTGCAAAACGATTTCAATCTCAGATTTCTCAAGGTCACGAAACAATTCTTTCTGCCCAGTAAGCAAACAAGCTAGGTTCCCAATTGACTTCCGGCTCAATGCGCTTCAAGAATCTGTTGGCTTTTCCTGATGATACAAAATCAGAAGTCATAGTCTTTAATCGCCCACCATCTCCCCTGTCTCATGTTCAGTTCTTTCTGTGTGAAGAAATATTTTAAACTTTTATGGTCAGTGTATACTTCACATGTTACCCCATACAGATAGTGACACCAGATTTTCAGTGCAAATACCACTGCGGCAAGTTCTAGGTCATGGGTCGGGTAGTTCCTTTCATGTGGTCTCAGTTGTCGGGAAGTATAGGCAATAACTCTCCCATTCTGCATTAAAACACATCCCAAACCCTTATGAGAGGCATCACTAAATACAATATAACCATCCGTACCTGAAGGTAGAGTAAGAACCGGTGTAGTCACAAGTCGAGTTTTCAATTCCTGGAATGCTGATTCCCTCTGGTCAGTCCAGTCAAATGATGTCCTCTTCTGAGTTAACTGAGTCAATGGTAGGGCAATTTTGGAGAAATCTTTGACAAATCTTCTGTAATATCCAGCCAAGCCCAAAAAGCTTCGGACTTCCGTCACATTTGTTGGTCTAGGCCGTTCACTCTGACTTCAATTTTCATGATCAACAAAAATTCCCTCTTTGCTAACAACATGCCCCAAAAACATAACATGATCAAGCCAGAACTCACATTTAGACAGTTTAGCATATAGTTTCTGTTCCCTTAGGGTCTGCAGGGCAAGTCTCAGATGGTGTTCATGTTCTTCTCTACTTTTTGAATAGATCAGTATGTCATCAATAAATACTATAATGAAATCATCAAGGTATGGTTTAAAAATTCTGTTCATGAGGTCCATAAAAGCAGCAGGGGCATTCGTGACTCCGAATGGCATAACTAAAAATTCATAATGGCCATACCTTATTTTAAAAGCAGTTTTATCAATGTCTTCCTATTAACCTTCATTGATGATACCCCGATCGAGATCAATCTTGAAAACACTTAGCACCTCAGAATCGATCAAATAAATCATCAATACGTGGCAATGGGTATTTATTTTTCACGCTACCTTGTTCAATTCACTAATCAATGCACGCCTCAGTGAGCTATCTTTCTTCTTTACAAACAAAACAGTGCACCCCACTGAAGTACTAGGCCCGATAAACTTCTTGTCTAACGCTTGCAATTGCACTTTTAACTCCTTCGCTCATTGGGGCCATTCTCAGAAGGAGCTTTAGATATTGGCTATGTACCCTAATCACATCAACGGTAAATTCAATCTCCTCACAATCAAATCCTGGCAGATCATCTGAAATACATCCGGAATTCTCTCGACTATAGGAATACAATTCACTTCGCTTTTAACACTATCATCAAGAGACACAAATGTAATGAACACGTATCCTTTACACCCCTTTCTAATTAATTTAACAAATTTTCACCGAAGAAATCAACACGAGGAGGTACTACTCCACTCCCATTAAACACAAATTCAGGCAAACCAGGTGGACGGAAAACAACTTGCTTGGTCACACAATCAATAGTGGCATGATATTTTTGTAACCAATCCATCCCCAATATTACATCAAAATGATCAATGTTCAATGGCAGTAAATCAATAAACAGATGCATATCCCCAACAATAATCTCACAAGCAAGATACATATATGCACATGTCATGGATCCCCCAATAGGTGATGATACAGCTAACAGGTAATTCATGGGTTCTAAGGGTCTATTTAATTTCCGTGAGAAAGCATGCGACATATAAGAATGTGTAGATCCCGAATCAATCAATAGATATGCATTTTGTGTACAAATAGAGAGGATACCTGACACAACGGTTTCAGTATTTTGCACGTCTCCCGGTACTAGGGCAAACACTCGGCCCTGCCTCATAGGCTCTTTCCCGGTAGTTTTGGGGTTAGGCTTTGGTGCTACAATTGACGCTGCTGCGCTTGGTGTAGCTTTGCTACTAACTTGCGGAGCAGAGGGACAGTCTCTAACCATGTGGCCCACTTTGCCACGTCTGTAACAGGCTCCGGATATTTTGTGACAAACCCCTTTATGCTTGTTGCCACATACAGAGCAGGGTGGAATGCACCCACTCCCTTGGCTGGGACTAGTTGTTGACCCCGTATTCTGTTTCTTGTTGGCCGGGTTGTGCTTGCCTTTCTTGAATTTGAAACCTTGCCTTTTACCATGCCATTCAGTTGTTGGTGTTTCAGATTGTTTCACTGCTGCAATGTTCGACTCGGCCATCAATGGCCGGTCGAGAACACTCACAAAAGTCGGTAGTTTCAAAACACTTATTCGGTCAAGTATTGCAATATTAAGGCCACCCTCAAATTTTCTGGCCTTCTTGTAGTCAGTGTCCACCATATGTGGTGCATATCTGGCAAGCTCAGTGAACATTGCTTCATATTCAGCCACAGACATTGTACCCTATCTCAGTTGTTCAAATTCAGTCACTTTCCTATCCCTGACGCACTGTGGGAAGTACTTTTCAAAGAAGGACTCCTTGAACTGAGCCCAAGTCATAACAGTATTTGTATCACGGATCAACATCCACCACCTTCTAGCTTCTTCTTGTAGGGTGAAGGTAGCTAACAGTACTTTATTCGCTTCTGAGCACGGAAACACTTCAAATAGTTTTTCTGTTTCAAGCACCCAAGCTTCAGCCTTTAGCGGTTCAAGGCCTCCCTGAAAAGATGGCGGTTTCATCTTGCTGAATTTATGGGTGAGAGCAATAATATCCCCATCATTCACATTTGCATTGGGTTCCGGCTGTACCAGAGGAGGAGGAGGTGGGGGCTGTTGGTTTTGTTGTTGCTCAAGTCTAGCAATTATCAGTTCCATCATTCTTTCCATTCGTGTCATTCTGGTCTCGGATGATTCAGGTTCATTTGCATTGTCTATTTCACTATAAGCAGTTATAACAGTTATAGCAATTATAACATAAACAGTTGCATATTTAGACAGTTATCACATTAACATGTATTCACTCATAACATAGCCACACACTTTTCAAGTTCATGAAATGCCCTAACCACTTTTTTAGGACACCCTATAGCTCATTTGGACACGTGTGTGGGGTATAACTCGTGGTTAAGTATCACTCTGATACCACTCTGTCACGACCCAAACCCGGCCCCATGGGTTTAGCATCAGAATCGCCAAGAATCTGAGATTACCAAGGCCCGCTTAATAGTACAAGAAACAGAGTTCGTAGCGGAAGCCAATACAAGAAATAAATAATGTCCATTGAGCTATGACAACAGATGCCAAAAAGATTTTTCATGCATTCACACATATAGAACAAAGATGCCTATACAAGAATCCAAAACAAGACGGAGATGCATTTGGGAAAACAAAGCACCCCAAAGCCATAGCATGGCAACTCTAACCTCACAAAGTGAGGCACAAAGGTCGCTCGACAAAATCAGAGTCTAACCCACGCTTCTAGCTCCGATCTGGTGGCTGAGCACCTACATATATATATAAACAGTGAGCTAAAACCCAGTGAACAACATAATGTGTAAAGAGGTTAAGAATGAAATGTCCTTACAGTAATGAAAACAGTTCATTAAACAATATTTCAGTCTTTCAGTCAGAACAGTTATTCAGTCATATGTGGTACATCCATTAGCATAGCAGTAAACAGTAGGTCTTAAAGACCGAACAGTAATGATGGCCATCAATCAGTAAACAGTAGTGGTTCCACGAGGGAACCGATAGAGATCTCAGAATCAGAATGAAACAATAGGTGCTAAGGATGCTACAGTACAGTTCAGAAATAAAGGACATACATTCATTCAAGAATAATACCGCTCAAGAAATAGTTCAAGAAAGCCTGATTCCAAGATTCGAAAGATAATTATTTTGAACATATCTTTACACAATTGTTACTCACAGAGTTTGGGCTACAGTATGCTAGAGCGTGTGTCCCCAGTCGCCAACCCTACACAGTTCACAGGTTGAACACACACTAAGCTACACAGTTGGGAAATATCATAACTTAATCCCTAATTTGCCTTGGTGTGTTCTACATCTATATCCTCATTAAGATGCCTTAAACTAGGCCTAAGAATGCCTAGAATGGGATGATGATGCAAAAATACACTTAGAAAACATTTTGCAAAGTTTGCTGAAAATAGGAGCCTCGCTCGAGCGAGCTTCCAAAATCAAAGGCTTCGCTCGAGCGAGAAATCCTTCGCTCAAGCGGTCTGTCGAAATAGTAAAAATACTGGATGCTGTGATTTTACGCGCGATGGTTGCTCGATGCTCGCTCGAGCGAAGCCTTGGACAAAGGTGCTCGCTCGAGCGAGGAATTCTTCGCTCGAGCGAGGAAGCCAAATTTGGAATTTCCAGATTTGCCTCCCAAGCTCAAACCAAGCATTCTACCACTCTAAACTCAACCTCTTGTGCCCAAATTCTGAAAAACATATCTAAATTCATTGTATAACAAGTTTCAAAGCTTAATTTATGAATTCAAGCCCCAAAGGTGAGTCAATTAAAACCATATTCAAACCTATTTTCAAGAATATGAAGAACATGCAAACATGCATGAAATTAAACCATTTCAAAGCTCCAATTTGATGTTTTAGTGAGCCATTTATACCGAAAACAAGTTGAAATCATGGACTTAAGCTTAGACATGAGCATGCATGTACAATTTGTCATGAACTCAACTCAAAATTCATCAATTCAAACATGCATGCATGATTTCTAGTATAATTCACCATGTATGAGCTACAACATGACTAAATTCTAAAATGAAGCATGAATCATGCAAGAATTAGCTCTATGACAACAACAAGAAGATGAATGTCCTACCTCAGTCTTGTATTCAAGGTTTAAGAGCTCAATTTTGCCAATTTACACTTCAATTCCTCAAGGTTCAAGCTAATTCCCCAAGTTCCAAGCAAATCCACAAAATGAACTCAATTCTCTCCTATTTCCTCTCTTGGTCGGCTAGTATAAGGAAAAAGGTTGAGGAAATGGTTTTTGATCAAGCATATACAAGTCTCTAAGTGTGTGAGGTAGTGGCCCACTTAGTGGCAAGTTTGGTAAATAAGTCCAAGTTAGCGATTTATCACTGTTTAATCTAATTTAATTGTACCTAATCACATTTTGGGTAAATATACCATTAAATCACGAAAATTCCACTGATCATGAAACACTAAACAATTTTTAGTTCGGCCGCCGATAAGACCTTCAATTTGCAGTTTAAACATGAAAACACGAACAGATAATCAAATAACCGAAAAGATAAAAATGCAATACAATAGATATGCTCAGTCAATTCAGTTCCAGTTTTCAATTAGTCCATTCAGTATTTCAGTTGGTTCAATTATCACTATAAGATAAGTCAGCTTTAGCAAGAATCAAGATGTAATTCAAGAATTTATCTAAGAACAAGACGGGGTTGTTACGCCTCCTCCTTATAAGGAGTTTAGTCCTCTAAACTCAAGTTACCTTCACCGAAGAAAACAGGTTCAATGGGAACAAATCAGATATCGCCTAGCCATGTCATCTTCCTTTCCCAAGTGGCATACACACCACCATGGTTCTCGCCAATCAACTTTCACTAGCGGATCTCTTTGTTTCTCGTTTCTTGATCCGCTGTCACAATCAGATAGGCCGTTCCTTGTAAGTGTAGTCATCACTAAGCACTATCCGAGTAGGCTCAATCACATGAAACGGATCCCGGAGGTAGTCTCTCAACATCGAAATGTGGAAGACGTTGTGCATATGCTCCATTTCAGGAGGGAGCGCAACTTGATACGCCACCGGATTGATTTTCTCAATAATCTGATACGGTCCGACATACCGCGACGCTAACTTGCCTTTGACTCCAAAGCGAGTCTGGCCTTTCATTGGTGTCACTTTCACAAAAACGTGATCACCCACTTCATATTCTCTATCTCGTCTTCTGACGTCTGCATAACTCTTCTGTCTGCTCAGGCGCTACCTCAGATCAATTTTATCTTTTCGTTGTTTCATACACAATCTCGCCCAAGTAAAGGCCCATCTCCAACTTCGCCCAAATGATTGAGATCTACACTTTCGCCATACAATGCCTCGAAAGGCGCCATACCGATACTCGAATGGTAGCTGTTGTTGTAGACGAATTCAGCCATTGGCAAATGACTTTCCGCTTCCGAAAGTCCAAGACACACATTCTCGAGGGTCCTCTAGAGTCCGGATGGTCCTTTCGACCGCCATCTCTGTCGAGGATGATAGGCACTACTCACCTCAATTCGACCCAATGCACTCAGAGGCTCTCGCCAGTAACCTCGATGTAAACTTCAATCCTCGTCAAACAATAGATACAGGCACTCCGTGCAGTCTCACAATTTCATCAATATAGATAACAGCCAATTTATCTGCATTATAAATCGTCTTGACAGGTAGGAAGTGTGCAGATTTAGTCAATCTATCAACAATAACCCAAATAGAGTCCATACCTTTCCTGGAGCGAGGTAATCCAACAATGAAATCCATCGTGATATGCTCCCATTTCCACTCTGGTATAGGTAAGGGTTGCAGTAATCCTGCAGGTCGTTGATGTTCAGCTTTGACTTGTTGGCAATGAAGACATTTGGACACAAAGTCAGCAATTTCCTTCTTCATTCCTGGCCACCAGAAATTCTGTTTCAGATCTTGGTACATTTTCGTATTCCCTGGGTGAATAGAAAACTTCGAACTGTGGCCTTCCTGTAGAACTCTTCTTTTCAATTCAGTGTCATTTGGTACACACAGTCTTTCCTAAAATTTCAATACATTGTTCTCAAATTTGAATCCCGGTTTCGGTTTTGAATTTCTTTCTTCAATAATCTTCTTCAGGAAATCATCCAATTGTTGTTTTTCTTTAATTTCCTCAATCAAGGCTGGTTGAGCAGTAATGGCAGCTATTGTTCCACCCTGTTCTTTCAAAACAATTTCAATCTCAGACTTTTCCAGATCAAGAAGCAACTCTTTCTGTCCAGTCAGCAAACAGGCTAAGTTGGCAATCGATTTTCGGCTCAATGCATCGGCAACGGTGTTGGCTTTTCCCGGATGGTACAAAATCTGCCGGTCATAATCCTTGATCAGTTCTAGCCATCTCCGCTGTCTCATATTCAATTCTTTCTGGGTGAAAAAGTACTTTAGGCTCTTGTGGTCGGTATACACTTCACAGGTTGCTCCATACAAATAGTGACGCCAGATTTTCAGTGCAAAAACCACTGCAGCAAGTTCTAAGTCATGGGTCGGGTAGTTCTTTTCATGTGGTCTCAACTGTCTGGAAGCATAAGCAATAACTCTCCCATTCTGCATTAAAACACATCCCAAACCCTTATGAGAAGCATCACTAAATACAGTATAACCATCCGTACCTGAAGGTAGAGTCAGAATCGATGCAGTCACAAGTCTAGTTTTCAATTCTTGAAATGCTGATTCCCTTTGGTCAGTCCAGTCAAATGATGTCCCTTTCTGTGTCAATTGAGTCAGTGGTAAGGCAATTTTGGAGAAGTCTTTGACAAATCTCAGAATATCCAAATCCCAAAAAGCTTCGGACTTCAGTCACATTGGTTGGTCTAGGCCAGTTCACTACAGCTTCAATTTTCTGCGGATCAACAGAAATTCCGTCTTTGCTAACAACATGTCCCAAAAACATCACATGATCAAGCCAAAATTCACATTTAGATAGTTTAGCATACAGTTTCTGTTCTCTTAAGGTTTGCAGGGCAAGTCTTAGGTGATGTTCATGTTCTTCTACAGTCTTAGAATAGATCAATATGCCGTCTATGAATATCACAATAAAATCATCAAGGTATGGTTTAAAAATTCTGTTCATGAGGTCCATAAATGCAGCAGGGGCATTCGTAACTCCGAACGGCATAACTAAAAATTCAAAGTGGCCATACCTCGTTCTAAAAGCAGTTTTATCAATGTCTTCCGGTTTGACTTTCAGTTGATGATACCCCGATCTAAGATCAATCTTGGAAAATACTTGAGCACCTCAGAATCGTCAAATAAATCATCAATACGCGGTAATGGATATTTATTCTTTACAGTTACCTTGTTCAATTCGCGGTAATCAATACATAGTCTCAGTGATCCATCTTTCTTCTTCACAAACAAAACAGGTGCACCCCACGGTGAAGTACTGGGTCTGATAAACTTCTTGTCTAACAGTTCCTGCAATTGTACTTTCAATTCCTTCAGTTCAGTCGGAGCCATTCTGTAAGGAGCTTTAGATATCGGCTGTGTACCCGGAACCACATCCACAATAAATTCAATTTCCCTATCAATCAAATCCCCTGGCAAATCATCTGGAAATACATCTGGGAATTCTCTGACTATAGGAATGCAATTCACATCAGTTTTAACATTTTCATTAACAGGTACAGTCAATACAAAACACAGATATCCCTTACACCCCTTTCTAATCAATTTGACAGCCTTTACAGAAGAAATCAGGTATGGAGGAGGTACTACTCCACTCCCATTAAACACAAATTCAGGCAAACCCGGTGGACGGAAAACTACTTGTTTTGTTACACAGTCTATAGTGGCATGATATTTTTGTAGCCAATCCATTCCCAATATTACATCGAAATGATCTATGTTCAACGGTAGTAAATCAATAAACAGATGCATATCCCCAACAATAATCTCACAAGCAGGATACATATATGTACATGTCATGGATCCCCCAACAGGTGATGATACAATAGCGATAGTTCATGGGTTCTAAGGGTCTATTCAATTTACGCTAAAAGCATGTGATACATACGAATGTGTAGACCTTAATCAATCAATACATAAGCATTTTGAGCACGATAGAGAGGATACGACACAACAGCCTCAAGAGTTTTGCACGCCTCCTGATTAGGGCAAACACTGCCCGCCTCATAGGCTCTTTTCCCTTAGCTTTGGGGTTAGGCTTTGGTGTTGCAATGATGTCTGCCGCTTGTGCAATTTTACTACTAACCGGTGGAGCAGAAGCGCTTTAATTTCAGGGCCCACCTTGCCACACCAAACAAGCTCCAGAGATCGATAGCAAACCCTTTGTGTTTGTTGCCACATACGAGGTGGTGGAGTAAATCCACTCCTTGGTCGGGCTAGTAGTCGACCCCAGATTCGCTTTCTTGGTTTTGGGTTATGCTTGCCTTTCTTAAATTTGAAACTCGCTTTTGCCTTGCCACTCGCTTGTCGGTGTTTCAGATTGTTTCACCGCCGCAATATTTGTCTCTACCATCAATGCCCTCGAGAACACCCACATAAGTTGGCATTTTCAACACATTTATTCGGTCCTGGATAGCAACACTAAGGCCGCCTTCAAACCTCCTGGCCTTCTTATAATCGGTATCCACCATATGTGGTGCATACCTAGCAAGTTCGGTAAATTGCTTCTCATACTCGGCAACAGACGTCTTGCCCTGTCTCAACTGCTCAAACTCAGTCACTTTTCTGTCTCTGATGCACTGGGGAAAATATTTTTCAAAGAAGGACTCCTTGAACTAAGCCCAAGTCACAATAGTATTTGCATCACGGGTCAACATCCACCACCTTCTTGCTTCTTCCTGAAGGGTGAAGGTTGCCAACAATACTTTGTTTGCTTCGGAGCACGGAAAAACCTCAAACAACTTCTCAGTCCCAAGAACCCAGGCTTCAGCCTTTAACGGTTCCAAGCCTCCCTGAAAGGACGGCGGTTTCATTTTGCTGAATTTCTGAGTCAGTGCAATAATGTCCACCTCATTAGCATTCACATTCTCAGACATCTGTTTCGTTGCACCGGAGGAGGAGGAGGTGGGGGCTGTTGGTTCGGTTGTTGTTCGAGTCTTTCAATTATCAGTCCCATCATTTGTTCAAGTTTGGCCATTCTGGCCTCAGAGGATGATGCTTCAGGTTCATTTGCATTATCCATTTCGCTATAAGCAGTTATAACAGTTATCATTATAAGCAGTTGTACAATTAAACAGTTTAACATTTTAACATATAATCGATACCATAAGCACACACTTTTCAAGTTCATGAGATGCCCTAATCGCTTTTCTAGGACACCCTATAGCTCATTTGGACTCGTGTGCGGTATAACTCGTGGTTAAGTATCGCTCGATACCACTGTCACGACCCAAACCCGCCCTATGGGTTTAGCATCAGAATCGCCAAGAATCTGAGATTACCAAAGGCCTCTGACAAAGAATACAACCAAACAGTATAGGGCTGGCGGAAGCCAATACAAGAAATAACTAGTGTCTATTGAGTCAGGAAAATCAGATGTCAAAAACATTTTTATGCATTCATATGGTTCAACACAGTACATTCTATACAATCATATACAACAAGACGGATTGAATCCTCGATAAAAGACAAGATAACAAGAGATGCCTATACAAAAGTACAAACAGTACGGAGACCGATAGGGGACACAAAAACACCCCAAGCCATAACATGGCAACTCTAACCTCGCAAAGGAGGCACATAGGCGCTTGACAAAAATCGGGACTAATCCCACGCCCTAGCTCCTGGCCAGTTCCGAGAACCTACATATATATATATAAACAAAGGAGCTAAAGCCCTGAATAACATACATTGTAAAGAGGTTATGAATGAATGTCCCTACGGTAATGAAATCAATTCATTATACAAGATTTCAATCAATCACCATATGTGGTACATCCATTAGCCTATAAAGAGGTCCAAAAGGACCTGCCTTAACAGCATCTAACAAAGAATGATGGCCATCAAACAATATGGTTCCACAAGGAAACCGACAGAGCTCAGAATACCAATAACAAGGTGCTAAGGATGCCACAAGACAGCCAAAATACAGACATACATTCATTCAATAAACAATATCAGTTCAATAAACAGTTCCAAGATTCAAAATATAACCATTTGAACATATCTTTACACAACTGCTACTCACAGAGATTGGGCTAATAGAGCGCTAGGCCCCCTCGAGAGCCAACCCTAAACAATAACAAATAGAACACACACTAAGTTCACAAATGGAAGGATATTAATTAAATCCCTAAATTTCCTCGGTGTGGTTCTACGTCTAAATCCTCATTAAGATGCCTTAAACTAGGCCTAAGAATGCCTAGGATGGGATGAGGATGCAAAATGTGCACGTATCGGTTTAATTTTTAAAATAGGGCCTCCGCTCGGCCTTGAGTTTCCGCCGAGCGGACAAGCCAATAAAGGTCCCCGCCGAAGGCCAACTTCGCCGGCGGCCGATGCAAGGCAAGATCTTTGGATGCGCGATTTCGCCGGCGTGAAACTCTCCGCCGAGCGATCAGAAACAAGTCGAAGAAAATGCTGGGAGCATGAATTTCGCCGAAGGCACTTCTCCGCCGAGCGGACCTCAAAAATCTGAAAACCCAATTGTGTTACGAGTTCAAACTCAAGTTTGGGATACCAAAATCGATCCTCTTGGGCCCATTACCTGGAAAACTCTTTTAAACACATAGAATAACAAGTTTTAAAGCTCAATTTAAGAAATCAAGGCCCAAGGGTGTTTCAATTCAACTCAATTTCAAACTAATTTCAAGAACACTTTTCAAAACATGCAATGCATGAACTTCAAACCAAATCCAAGCTTCAACTCTTGCTCCATTGAGCTCCAATCTTTGAAAACAATGAGGAAACATGAACTATGATAAAAACATGGACATGCATGTGACAATTCTCCAAGAATTCAACTCAAACTCATCAATATATACATGCATGCATGAATGGAGCTCTAACTCAACAATTATGAACAAATCATGGTTTAGCTCTACAATGATGCATGAAACATGCAAGGTTTGCTCAAACACAACATTAAGAAGGCAAGATCCTTACCTAAGTCTTAATTACAAGGTTTAGGAAGCTAGATTAGCAAGTATACTTCAATCTACTTCAAGTCTCCTAGCAATTCTCAACAATGGCCAGATGAGCTCAAGTCTACTCCCTCTCTCACTCTATAATTCGGTGGGGACTAAGAAAAAGGCTGAGGAGAAGCTTGTTCAACATGTAAGAAGGTCTAGACTAATAATAAACAAATGGGCCACTAGCTATGGCAATGTGGTAAATAAATCCAAGTTGGCAATTAACTCCTTTTTAATCTAATTTAATCATTCCTAATCAATTTTCAGATAAATATATCATTAAATCACAAATATTCTACTGATCCTAAAACTTCAAACGGTTTCTAAATCGGCAGCCGATAAGGCCTTCAATTAGCAATTTAAACATAAAATGCAAACAGATAAATCAATCAATCAAACAGATACCATATGCAATTCAATAGATTACTCATTCAATTTCAGTTTCAGCCCATTCACATTCAAAGAGTTCATCCAGCTCACTTATCACTATTATCGATTCGGTTTAGCAAGAATCAAGAGATAATTGGTGGTTTAATCGTAATCAAGACGAGGTTGTTACATCACCTCCCGCCTTACCTCTAACGGGAATCGGGTTTCCCCGACCCTGAAAAATCCCTAACTTTTTTTTTTTTTTTTTGAATTTTGCATATCTCATTTTATTTATTTATTTTTTGAGGCAAATAAAAATAATATTTATAAAAAAGCGGATGTTGAACCTGTGTTCAACAATCACATATGGTGAAAGATGCCACTCAAGCAAATAGGTAGTGATCATGTTAAAATAAACTTTATTAAGCATATCCTCCAAAATGAAGAACACATTGAACGCAATTTCCTCCTTGAACTTTTAATAGAACATTGGAAACCCAAAGTTGGCTTAGGCTTCACAATACATAAAATGCATACCATAACACTTTCCATAGTGAAAAAGTCAGAATTAATCGCTGGTGTTGCTATTAAACAACAAAATAAACTAAAAGGGATAATTGACTGCACAATAGAAAACATATTTTTTGTCTTGGACTATTTGCAGGAAAGCATAAAAGCAAGCATCAAAGAAGAAGGAGCTAAAATGAACAACTCTTCTTAAAAGTAATGAAGAAGAGACAACAATTAGTATGTCTTAAAAATTCCTAGAGAAACACACACATATATATATATATATAGAGAGAGAGAGAGAGAGGGGTATAATTGTAATTTCAGTTCGAGACAGAAACAGGGACAGGGATGGGTCAGGGCTGGAGTGGGGAACCTATCACCGTCCCTAGCCCGAAAGTTGTCAGGGATTCATTTTTGAATATCATCCCTAGCCCGTCGAGAGTATTTTTCAGGAAAAAACCGTTCTAATTAGGGTCGGGAGGCGGGTCCTTGTTGGGTCGAGTTCAAATTGCCATCTCTACCCTCTTGGTCCTTAAGTGGCTCTGCGAAGGTATGAAATCTAGGTAATTTTATTCTCGCTACACTTTTAGTATAAACTATATATGCTGTTTAGATATCATTTTTCGAACAAATTCTATTGAATTATTGATGTTAGTTCAAAAGTTGATAATCGAAATTTTGAACAACACAAATAGTATGGCTTATTTTGAGAAGTAAGTTAAAAATTGACCTTTTGACTTTTTTTTTTTTTTTTTTTTGATTTTTTTTGAAAAAATGTATAAAAAAGTGAAGAGGTGATGTAACTCCAAAAAGCCAAAAAACCAAAAAGCTACATTTTAGCTAAGTTCCCAAAATATAATGAGATAAAATATGGTATGCAAATAGAATTGCCATTAACTGCACATGTTCTCTAATATTTTTAAGGATACTCAGTTCATAAATTCAAATTTTAATTTTGTTTGGCCAAAGATGCAAGCGTTAAAGTACTTTGTCCAAAAGGACAAGTTTATACGCAATGACTAAAATATCCCTAGATATATATATATCACACACGGTACTCATAAAGACAAAACCCTTCTCTTTTTCTTTGTTTGAACAAAAACCCCCTTTTCTCTCTCTTTATAGTCGAAAACCACACTTAGATAGTGCCCATCATATATCACACACGGTACTCATAAAGACAAAACCCTTATCTTTTTCTTTGTTTGAACAAAAACCCCATTTTCTCTCTCTTCATAGTCGAAAACCAAACTCCAATAGCGCCCATCATCATTCGCCATAAGCTCTTCCGCCGTTCAACGACAGCGACAGCGGGGGCGGCAGCTACGAACAATTTGATTCATCCATCGTCCGCCGCCTCTACTAAGGCTTTGATTCCATCGTCACTATGGCTTTGAGCTCCCCACCGATTTCGACCTTGACGCTCGCAATTGAGCTCCTTCAGAACCTCCTTAAACATCTCCATCGACACATCCTCCATCCTCATCCGCACCTCTTCCTCCCTCTTTTGCTTCACCTCCACCACCATATTCGGCCATTGCACGTGGCAACGACGCTTCAGCCTCGCTGTTTGAGTTAAAGAGAAGAAGAGAAACTCATTCCCTCAGATCTATTGAGGTAGAACAACGAAGATCTAGAACAATGTAGATCCGGTGGTCAAGAGATCACTGCCGCTTGCGGTGGTGTTGACGCTTATAAGCTCGTCGGGGTGGAGATCGGAGTTGGAGAATTGGTAGAGGGGGTCAGCGCCGAAGTACAGCTTCGATTCCACTTTTGTGAGATCTGAGTTCGTCGCCGCCGCTAGATTTTCCACCATTAGCCTTCCTAGTTCGTCTCCAACCACTAGAGTCGAAAAACCTCTTGTAGATTTGAACATATATATATATACTAGTGGGTGGCACACGCAATGCGTGTGCAATTCAGACAAGTAAATATAAAAATAAATAATAAAGAAATTAAAATCATAATATGTATTTTGTCTAAATGATAAAAGTGTTCTTAATGAAACTTAAGGTCTTAAGTTCAAATCTTGCTCATGCTTTTGAATAATATTTTTTCATTTTAGGATAGAAAAACTTGTCACGTGGCAGAAGGAATCGCCACCGCACCATTAGACACCAAGTTATGCATTCACATATATAATAGTATAGATAGATAGATATATATTAGGGTTTTGAGATCTGATATTTAATCTATTCAAAAAAAAAATTTAGTAATTGTTGTTGATGATGATCATAATGAATTTGCAATACAGATCATAATGAATTTGAAATCCAGATCTGTGTTGAAGTCCAGAGTTGAATTTGAATAGCAAAGATTTGATCAGATAAAAAAATTACAAATAGAATTGAAAAAAAAAAATTGAACATATAAATAGAATTTAGGGAAAAAATTAAACAAATAGATATAATTTAAGGGAAAAAAATTAAACAGATAGATATACTTTAAGAGAAAAAATTGAATAGATAAACAAAAAAATTAAATAAATAAATATAATTTTGAACAGATAGATAAAAAAATTTGAATAGATAGATAAAAATTTAAACAAATAGATATAAATTTGAACAAATAGTCAAAAAGTCAAATAGTTAAAAAAAAATCGGGTAAAATTGAAATTAAAATGTTCTTTAGGATTTCTCACCAAATTATTTTACGAAACGTTTTCATCAATAAAAAAAATATCTCTTAGACTTAATATGTCTTATATCATCCTTAGATTGAATTTATTACCAATTAATCCCATTTTTAATTTTTTTTAAAAAGTTCTGCAAAAATATTTTTATTTGTCACAGCAAAAGAGAAGACATGAAAAGTGAAAGTGCTTATACATGTTTATTTTATTTTATGAGTAATTAAAACAATATTCCTAATATCTCTTACTTTAGCTGGGACCAGCGGCACCTGCTGTGTGGCACCGCAGAGACTTGTTCCGAACTTATTTTAATGGTTTCAATTGTTTATATTATATTATAAGATTTATTAAGTACATCATGCTTAAAAAGAATTAAGTTAATAGAGGATGTTATAACCTTATGAGAAAATTTTAATTGTTTTAAAATAAATTATTAAAATTACATTAACTATTTATTTTTAAAAAAATAAATATAATTTTATTTTGAAATTATAAATATTTAATTAATTTAATTTTTTTTATATAAATAATTTACAGTTGTGATTCGGAGCTCGAATGAGCTGCCCCGAATCTGCCCTGAAATGAAAACGGTCGTTTTCGTCCTCTTTTTTTTTGAGACGAAGAACGAAAGGAGAGAGGAGAGGAGAGGAGGCAGGAGGAGAGGAGGAGGGAGTGGGAGGTGAGGGATGGAGGGCCTAAAAATGGGCTGGAGGTGGAGATCGGTGATAGCAGAGTCGGCGATGGCAGAGGCGGCGATCGGCGGGCGGGCGGACAAGCTGCGACGGCTGCCAGAGGCAACGAACGAGGACGGCGGGAGGTCGAAAATGGCCGGAGGCACGATCCCTCTCTTCTCTTTCTCTCCCTCTCCCTCTACAACTCAGAGGTCTCTGGAGGTCAAAAATGGCGGAAAGGAAGAAAAAAAAAAAAAAAAAGGCTAATGCCCAAAACGACGTCGTTTTGGGCATTAGGGGCATTCGGGGCGCCTGAAATTCGAGTCACAAATCTTTATTCAATAATTTATTTCATAAATCCTACCATATGAACTATTGGAATTAACGATACAAGTCCCATGGCCTCACTGCTTTCCTTTACCTAATCTAATAGAAAACAATGGTACTACATGCACAAATTAGTATATCAATACTAGTTATGATATTATTATTGACCCCACTCATTATACAAATTACAAGTATTATAAACTTTTTAAATTATGTCGCATTATCAATTAGTACACTAATTAATATATTAAGTGGTATATATAGTATTATTCAATAGAAAAGGACCACTTTTAAATCTTGAAAGTGAAAGATGCAAAAATAGCATTGAAATACGTTTAGATAACTATTTTTCAACAGAACGTTTAGATAACTTGAGGATCAACTTTTAGCTATTTTAGACATTTTTAATTAATATTTAATGTAAAATTTTCATAATATATTTTTTTTCACTTTGTTTTTTTGGATTTGGATTTGGATTTTCTGTTGTTACTTTTGACTGAAAATATGGGGAAAAAAAATTAGAGAAAATACTATAAATATAAGGGCCCGACTAATAATAATAAGTATTTTACATTGTCAAAATATTTATAATTTTTATTAAGAATGGCAATGGGTTGAGTTTGTAGTCCCTGGCGGAGTTATGTCAGTGACACCACTCAACTTTAAATTTTTTTTAGAGTAAATGTGCAATTTACCCACAATATTTTAGAATTTACAATTTGAACTTAGTGAAATTAGAGAAACAAAAGATAATTGTTGTTCCTATTTTACTTTAGTGTAAATACATTTTAAAAAATTGTCTTTGGTGTTTAAAATTACGCATATATGATCCTTAAGGGACATTAGAATACAATTTTTGAAGAAAATTTATAAAGAATTAGAGTGAAAATAACAATTACAATTGTCATGATCATTAATTCTATCAATTACAATTACAATTGTGAAAAGATCTTTTGTTTTGATGCAATTTATATAAAACTGAATAGTGATGGTTTTTTAATTTATTTAGAGTGATGATTGAATCAATGATTAATTTATTTAGAGTGATGATTGAATCAATGATTATTTCACCACATATATTGCAAAAACAAAAACATAAAAAAAAAGAAAAGAAAGTATCTAAGAGCACAGTAACAAGGTTCATATATATATATATATATATAACGATTTTAAAAATAAAAACTTGTGAACAATTGTGTAAGTGTAAATCTTTGCTTGATTTTATTAAAGTATTTATGTATCAACTATTAAAATACCATCTGTAGATGTGATTAAAAATTTATAAAATTATAGTGTAAATTTTGATTTTAATATAGGTTGTGTAGAACTTATACTATCATAATGATATTGATGATATTTTTGAACTATGTTGGCTTTTTGGCTTTCCGAAAGGTATTTTTGTAAATGCGAGCGTGCCAGCAAGGATCAATCAGTCCTTACAGAAATTATGATTGTCAACCAATTATCAGACGATTGTGTTTTAGTTCTTTCAGCCTCAATGAAGAGGACTTTTACTGGTGGCTTAACTTAGGAGAAATTAAGAGAAATAAGCTTAATATGAAGAACAATCGAAGTATTTCATTAAAATGAACACTTACAATAGTCCGAACTCAGCCTCGAAGAGGTTTATAGCGACAGTCTACTTGAATCTACTTGAGACTACTCCTATGAATCGAAGTGCAGTGCGGGTATTTAAAGTGCAGGTATTTAAAGAAACTGGAAAGGAAAAATATGAAGTAAAGACTGGTTTGTATGATCTGAGTCTGGGGGCTTTTCTGAGAGCTTCCTTGCTATTTATACTTGTCAAAGATAACCTTCGAACTGCACTTCAAACCGTCGAACTACTCTTCCATGATCGCTGATCATGCTGTCTTAGAAGTAGTCCCACTACGCCATCTCTTGCAGTTAAACTTCCCTTCTGTATTTGAATTTGAATATGAGCAACCGTTGAAGCCACGTCATTTTATATCTCTTTACTGATCTAGTGCTACTCAGATCACGTGAGAACCAATGTTCATTGCCACGTGTTCGATCAGGATCGAGGACCTGAATTATTTTCCCATAATACCCTTATTCTGCCACGTGTCAAACTGTGATTTGGCTTTTACAAAATATGTAGCCAACATTACCCCCCGCACTAATATACCCAATACTTGGAAATATTAGTGGATCAAAAGCTTTTCCCGCGCTTTTGGAACGTGCAAAGAGCCCATCTTCAGGAAGCACAACCGTCACCTATTTGGTGATTATTTGCATTAACTCTTAACTTGTTTTGAACATTCCAATACCTTTAGCATTCGAACGGACTATGGCTCAATCAACTTCTCACTCTATTGATCAAGCATACGAAGAGCCATTGAGTAATGTTGTTTCCCCTCGAAAGAATCCCCACGCATTCATTAGCCACCTTTACCCGCCCTTCTATATTCAGGTCATGGAGGCTTTCGCAGATTATCAACCTTTGGACTACGAACACATTGCCCTTAATCCTTTGGTTTACAAATTTACAGATACAAGAAGTTCTTCCTCTAGACTCCCCTTGTACTTTGAACGAACTACTCTCAAGCCTTTGCTTCAACAAGTTGCAAATATGGACTTGGGGAGTTCTTCTTCACAAACTTCTGCTTGGGATGAAGCTACAACTTCTTCATCTTCTGGGGGTTCTGGATGGACGAACTGGTCAGCACCTGAGTCCTGGGACTTGAGGGAACGAATTAATCACCATTTTGTTGAGTTCACTGACCCTTTAGATTTTCCTTCTTACGCTCGAAGCTCGGTGGTCTATCCTTATGTGCCCATTGACCTTCGACGCAGTTTGGAGGAGAATTTGCTTGTGGCCTGGTACACATCCTCTATGCCCACAAGGATAATGCACACTGCCCGGTGTCTGGAAGAATCACAAGGGTATACCCCTTCATTTTTAGCTAAGAAGGCGAAGATTTGCTCTTCTAACTGGCTTGACTACATTAATGCCTTTGTTGCTTCCGCTCCCGTGTCATCTCCCCTAACAGAAGCATCCACTTCTTATTCTCCATCTTTTGGAATAGAAGCATCCACACCTTCTCCATCTTCTGAAGCAGAACCATCTACTCCTTCTTCTCCTCCCACTCTTTCCTGGACAGAGAAATTAAGGCTTGTCCTTCCCATGGACAAAATCTTTCCACCTTACAAACCTCCGTCATCCCCAACTTCAGCTAAGCGGAAACAAGCTCAACTTCTGCTTGCGGCTTTCTCTCACTTGCCCTTCAATGTTCTTGAGAATGACATCCCTCTCAAGAACTTTCGATAGGCTTGTGATATTTTGACTAGGGGTCATGTCCTTAATCCCATTGCCTAAACAGAACTTTACATGTTCTTGGACCAACTTCCAGTGCTCCTCCACTGGCATCGGAATTCCAAGGTCACCATCCAATCTTTAGATCAACTTTCATCTCTCCGAATACATGCCCAGTACGAAGCAGAAAACTTCATCGAAGATTTCGATGACTTCAAAAATAAAGATTCTGCGTATTGGGATGATTTAGTTATAGATGAGTTGGAACAAAAATTGAGGGAAGAGGCTTTCGAAACAAAGGCTGAGGAGCTCTACTATGAAGTGAGAGCACACCAACTTATGCAGCCAACATTAGAGGAGATAGAAGATATAATAAAGAAAGAACAAATATTCATTGATCATTGTTGGACAAAGTTCCATAATCTTGTTATTTATTCTATTCCTTATTTTTATGAGCTTAAATTTGTACCCAAATAGGATTACTTAATGTAATTGTCTTGGCTTCAATACAAACAAAGTCTTTCTGTATTTGACATTGTTTGACTCTGTTTCCTTTTGTCTTCAAAAACCAACTTATAGCTTCGAATTGAACAATCTCATCTTTCGAATATGGACTCAATTGTTTAATGAAACGCTTAAAAGAACCAACATGTCTTTTTCCAATTTATGGAGTATAGTTGACAATTCTGGCTGATATCATCTGGAATTAATGCTTTGAATTTTAACAACATTACCCATCAAAACTAACTATAACCAATATATGGTCATGGTCAATATAGTCAGTCAATTTCAAATTGATCATTTTGCTTCGAAGAGTAATCCATACTGTTTTTGGTTCAAAAAGCAATTCCTTCTTATATATATAAAAACAAACGATTGGTTTTAATGCTTCAAACAGTACTCATCCTTAAAGGATCCAAGGAGTTGCTCCAAAGGTTGTTACTTTGATTAATAACCCTCAAACAGGTCTTTAAACTCTTTGAAGTAGACCAATATTCGAGCATTCTAGCCATTTTAAGCATATAGTACGCTTCAAGTTTACTTATGTATTTCAAACCGTTGTCCTTTAGCTTTTAGCTTAAATTTGGCTTCAAGCCAAATGTTTAACTTCGGTTGACTTTAGTATTTGGGTCAGTGTTCTTTCCTCCAAAAGTATCAATATTGAAAGAAACTCTTCAGATTCGCATTTTAGTACTTAACGAACGCAATATATTTTTCAGACACAAAGCCCCCTTTTTTTTTCTTAAAAACCCCTTTGTTTCGGGTTCTGAAATCACTTGCTCTTTCAACACACAAACCCTACAAATGGATCCTTCCTCACCGAAGTGCTCATGGCACTATCTCAAATTTCTACCATGGCTCACGAAGAAATGTATTGTCAAGAAATTGCCAAACCCACAACCGTGAACCGCAACATAGATGGGCGTCTCTTCGCTCGCCACAAGAACAAGCAAGAGTATGTTCTTGGTCCTATTTTTCTGAAGCTCCCATCGAACTTGCCTCTATACCTCGCTTGAGGACTATTTTCTTCTCTATGAATGAGGGCTTGATTGGCGGAACTGGAGAGTGAATCGCCCTCACCGCTGCTGGCCGACATTGAGGACTGAATGGGAAGAATGGTATGACAGAGTAGTACCTGCGAGAGAAGATGACCTGCAAGAGCTCTGTATCCTCGATGCCCTTCGTCTTTCCAGGTTCATTATTCCTGAGGACCCTTTTTTGATTCCTGCTGCTTTATGCTCCTAGAATATGGCTTTTAATTTCTTCCAATTTCGGTGTGGCATGATGGCCCCCACCGTTCTTGATATTTGCCATCTCTAGGGCTTTCACCCCACTGCCTCCTTTACTTCCAACTACCCGACCTTCCCACAAATTTTCTTCCTACCTAAATTCCTCTTTCGTAAAGGCTGAAAATAAAAAGGAAGGTCCTGTGAGGGACAGAGAATTATTTTCCTTTATCTTATACTGGCTATGCAAATTCCTCTTTTGCACTTCATCTCAGAGGATCATGCCTGAGTTTGCTCCTCTTGCGAAGACACTTGTCATGAAAAAACACATAGCTCTTGCTCCTTATCTTTTAGGTCACATCTACAGAGCCTGTTCCCAATTTTGCGAAAAACCTCTTGATGCCAACCAAGGAGGTCCCCTCTGGGTGCTTCAACTCTGGCTCTTCGCCTACTTCACTGACCTACATCCCAAGTGTCTAAGATTCCTTGTTCAGGATCCTGGTACTTACGGGGAAAAGTATGCTAGGATTACCCTTTATCCTGCTTCCTTCGCTTACTACTTTACCTTCTTTTACCAACTCCCTATCTCTCCATCTGCCTCCTTCTTCTGTTCTTTCGAAGCCAATAAAGGACCAATCTGGCTACAAACTTTTCTGGCCGATAAAGAATGCTCCACTTCTCCTTATATAGATATGTGGGCCTCTATACTACTACCAAGAGAATTGTTTATTGGTAGTTTGAACCCTCGAGCCTACAAATGCATTTCTGAGGTGTACTGCCCTTCTCAATTTGCCAGACAATTTGGACTCACTCAAGGGATATCAGTTCCCCTTTGTAGTCTCTCGAATGTTCACCTCACAACCAGAGATTTAAAAATACCCAAATCCAGACTAGAGACGGCAATTCTCAAACTGCTGAAGGACTTGCATGAGTTCCAATTTATCCCCTTTCTTTCGTATGGCTTGGTTTTGAAAAGATTTCAGAACTGGTGGACAGTCAATATGGAAGTGCGCCTATCTGTTCACCCCCATGACTTGTTGGTAGGATTAGGAGTGCCTTCAAAGGCTAAGTCAACGACAGCTAGGAACATTCCCCCTCTTCCTGAAACTGCTACAATCACTCCTGCAGCTTCACCCCCTCCAGCTAGAGTTACCAAAGCTGCTTCGAAGAAGGGTAAATACTCTCAAATTCTCTCTTTTTTTTTTTCTTTTGAATCTTTTGTTTGTTTCCTTTATACTTATGTACTTTGGTGCAGAGTCCCCGCAAGAAGAATCTCCTAAGAGAGCTGAAACTTTAGCTACTCTAAAAAAGAAACAACAACAGAAACAAAAAAGGAAGCTGATCCTCCCTTATGAGGAATCTGAGGAATCTGAATCTTTGAGAGAAAAAGAGGTTGAACAAGAGTAAGAAGTACCCTTACAAAGAACAAAGAGACAAAAGGTGGCTACCTCCCTTTCTAATACAATTGAACATCCTTCTCTCGAGGTAACCACTATATTAATGGAGAAAGAACTAACCTCTAAAAAATCTGAACCCCAAATTGAAGAGAGGGAAATCGAAAAAGAACCAGTAGTATCATCACCAGGGAGGAAGAGGAAGAAGATGACTGTTTCTGCTGCTGTACGGGAAAGAAATATACCTTCTCGTATAATCCTGTTGATCAAGTCTGCGTTCCTCCTTATGACGTCGTTCTACCACCTGAAAATACAAACGTGAGCTGGCCGGCGGGTGTGTGCCGGAAACCTCTCCGATGCCTAAGTCAGTAAGCAAGACAAGAAGGCAAAAGCTCTGTGTATTCAGGAAGCAAAATTGTGTTACCTCTCCAAAGGTGATATTAGTGAGCTTATATAGGTTTCGCGTGGCACAATCCTGGTAGGACTCTTATTCCTCCATGTGCAGAGTCCTTCTAGGATTACTCCTCCTTGCGTAGAGTCCTCCTTGGATTCATACTCCTGGAAGACAATGCTTATCCTCCAACACCCCCCTCACTGCTTAAACCAAGTGAGATGGTTTTACCTCGGTTGAATGTCAATACAGCCGAACTAACATGACCATGCTTAAGCCGCAAAGTAGACCGAGCTCCAGACCTCACTCCAACCGTGGTGACCACCTTTACACTTGGACCGAGCTACCACTCTTCACTCCGACCATGGTGACCGTCTTTTACACTTGGACCGAGCTACCACTCTTCACTCCGACCATGGTGACCGCTCCACACTTGGACCGAGCTACCACTCTCCACTCCGACCGTGGTGACCGTCTTCACACTTGGACCGAGCTACCACTCTTCACTCCGACCGTGATGACCGTCTTTACACTTGGACCGAGCTACCACTCTACCTCGGCTTACCATTTTACCTCGGCTGATATCTTTACCTCGGCTAACATTGCGGTCAACCAAGTTACTTCGGCTCTTCTCTCTGTTTGACTACCTTGCTTGGTAGCTCGGCCATAGCATTGACCGCCACTAGGAAGTAGCTAAGTCCCGTAGCTAGGTCCCGTAGCTAGGCCGCGTAGCTAGGTCCAATAGCTTGGTCCCGTAGCTAGGTCTTGTAGCTCGGTCTCGTAGTTAGGTCATGTAGCTCGGTCTCGTAGTTAGGTCCTGTAGCTCGGTCTCGTAGATAGGTCTCGTAGCTAGGTTCCATAGCTCGGCCCAACTTGTTTACAAATTACCCTCTCAATTGCCCCTTAATTCCATCTGCATAGCATGATTGGGATTATTTTTCCCTCAACCGAGCTAAGAACGCCCCACTCTGCCGAGCTAAGAATGCTGCACCATAAGCTTCAACCGGGCTACGAATCCCTCGTTTTGTAATGCACTTTTGGAATGAAATCTTCAGTTCTCTCAACTGCTTGTTCGGCTTGCTCCATGCTTGCATTTATTTTTCACTTATGTTTTGAATGAAGTATGACATTCTCTGGCCGAGATACTCATCTCGGTCTTAACCTTGCAATCTATCTTGTCATACCATCAACCATTCTTCACCTTGATCCTTATCTCTACCAAGAGTACCAAGTGTTTGTTTTTCCAAATAACCATTCTTCAAATCTAGATCCTTATCTCGGCTGAGGAGAAGTAAGTGTTGGTTTTTCCAGCCAACCACTCTTTAGCCTAGATCCTTATCTCGGCTAAAAGGTGCAAAAAGTTTTTTTGTTTGGTCACACCTGCCAACCACCTTTAGCCTAGGTCCTTACCTCGGGTTAAAGGGTGCAAAAAAGTTTTTGTTGGTCAATCCTGCCAACCACCTTTAGCCTAAGTCCTTACCTCGGCTTAAAGGGTGCAAAAAAGTTTTTGTTGGGCAAACCTGCCAACCACCTTTAGCCTAGGTCCTTACCTCGGCTAAAGGGTGCAAAAAAGTTTTTTGTTGGTCAAACCTGCCAACCACCTTTAGCCTAGGTCCTTACCTCGGCCAAAGGGTGCAAAAAAGTTTTTTGTTGGTCAAACCTGCCAACCACCTTTAGCCTAGGTCCTTACCTCGGCTTAAAGGGTGCAAAAAAGTTTTTGTTGGGCAAACCTGCCAACCACCTTTAGCCTAGGTCCTTACCTCGGCTAAAGGGTGCAAAAAAGTTTTTGTTGGTCAAACCTGCCAACCACCTTTAGCCTAGGTCCTTACCTCGGCCAAAGGGTGCAACAAAGTTTGTTGGTGGTCAAACCTGCCAACCACCTGTAGGCTAGGACCTTACCTAGGCCAAAGGTGCAAAGCAGTTTTTGTTGGTCAAACCTGCCAACCACCTTTAGCCTAGGTCCTTACCTCGGCCAAAGGGTGCAAAAAAGTTTTTTGTTGGTCAAACCTGCCAACCACCTTTAGCCTAGGTCCTTACCTCGGCCAAAGGGTGCAAAAAAGTTTTTTGTTGGTCAAACCTGCCAACCACCTTTAGCCTAGGTCCTTACCTCGGCCAAAGGGTGCAAAAAAGTTTTTTGTTGGTCAAACCTGCCAACTTCCTGCAGCCTAGATCCTTATCTCGGCTTAGGAGAGGTAAGTGTTGGTTTTTCCAGCCAACTCTGCTTTCAATGCCCCTAGCTCACTAAAACAACTTTTACAGAAGAAAATATTCTATGCTGAAAAGGGATCTACTTGTTTTATTGAGGAAAATGTAAATTACAAGTAC
Source organism: Camellia lanceoleosa (assembly GCA_025200525.1). Classification (NCBI taxonomy): domain Eukaryota; kingdom Viridiplantae; phylum Streptophyta; class Magnoliopsida; order Ericales; family Theaceae; genus Camellia; species Camellia lanceoleosa. Next base: position 152,270,630 of record CM045760.1, on the reverse strand, counting down.
CCTATCGAAAAAATAGCTCGAGATTGGCAGTGCTTCATGGTCTGGGGATAGCCTAGATGGCTCCATCCTCCAAGTGATATGCCCCTTTTCAGCTAAACCAACCACTTTGTATGGTCCATCCCAATTGGGCCCTAGCTTGCCTTCTCGGGTTCTTTACATCTATCATCTCTGTACCAAGTCTTCCATACATTCGCTCACCGCCTCGCTAACATCTCATGACGACTCCTTGCTCTCAAGTTCTTCCTTTTATGTATTGGTCCAAGTGCCTCACGCCACTAACTCCTCCAAATGTTGCTTCAATGGCATACATTTTCCAGCGGTGCCCCTGTTCATCATGGAAGGTGCACCGCGATCTCTCGTCGTAGTCTTTTTGCTCTTCTCCCAGCTTAGCAGGCCATCGGACGAAAGGTTCATTGCGTATCTCGCTGAGGATCCGATAGATCGGTTTTTTGAACACTGTGGTAATGGCAGTGCGGACTCTCCACCTCCTTTCACCTTGGTCCTCACCGTTATCCTTCCTGTCTCGCCCGTCCCTGCTTGGATGTTCTACCGTGTTGACTTTTGTCGTAGTCTTTTTATCTAGTATTGCGGTTGTGCCAGATTTTGCTTTAGTGCGAGCGCTATTGTGATGACCCGGACCTGGATGACGTCATTACCGTTAATTAATTATGTTTTTATCTGGTCTAATTGGGAATTATCGGTTTGATTGGGAAAAATATCTGTTGGAAAGACAACTTCGGGACTGAAATCGATGACCTTAACGGGATCAGAAAATGAAATTGAAAATACAGATGATAATGGAATATTTAGAACCATTCGAAAGAATAAATTGAGGAATCGAATGCTCGTTCGTAAAAGCCTTGTTTGGCTCAAGATTTTGGCTTAATTGCTTTATGAGATATATATGGTTATAGATAATGATGTTTGACTTCATTTGACTCAAGGCAAGGAAAGAAGAAATATCTAAGAGAGAGAGAGAGGAGAGAATTGAGGAAGAGAGAGAGAGAGCAAAGGGAAGAAGAGAAGGAGAAAGGGGATTCAAGTTAAGTGTCTTCAATTAAGTGATTAAGGTATGAATATCTCTAATTCTTGTAGTAAAGCTAAATCCTTTATGAGTATGACAAGTAATGGAAGGAAATTATGAATAATGGAGGGTTTTATATGATGTTCTTTTACCCTAAAATGAATATTTGAGTATACATGGCATCTTCATATGAAATTCACGTTCAAACCATAGTTTTCTTGCATGATTTTATACTTGAGAGAGAAACTCCATGATTCTAATAAATAAAGCTTTTATGAGTTTGATTTATGGTTTAATCTTTTGGTAATTCTTATGGGTTTGGTTTTAAGGTTTAAATCCAAGGGTTTTCTTAATGGTTTTGGCCTTGTTTTCATGAAAATGGAAGTTGATTTTACAAGAGGGGAAGCCACGGTTTTGCAGATTTTTGGTCTGATTTTCCATCCGAAATTTTCCTTTGTCGCTCGGCGTAGATCTGGCGCCGAGCGGAGATTCACTCGAGACTTTATCGTTTTGATCCGCTCGGCGGAGGTTCTACGCTTCGGCGGAGACTGCTTTTCCACGAAAATTGCAAGTGTTTTAATGCATGTTTTAGCATTCTCATTTCATTTTTAGCGTCTTAAGACTTCCTTAGGACTTGGTAATGTAATTATGAGGATATGTGGCTTGCGCCTATATGTTTTGTATTGAAGGCCTTTGGTAATCCAGATTCTTGGCGGTCTCGTCCACCGAACTTCTAGGGCGGGTTCGGGCGTGACAGTGGTATCGAGCGCCGCGAGTTAATATCCCACACACGTGTCCACAAGAGTCAGAGGATGCATTAGAAAAGATATAGAGCATGGCACAGTATGTATATGTGCATGTGTGTGTGTGTTTCTGTATATATGAGATACAAGAACTGAATAATGATGAGGCAACAGAAGAACCGTTATGTGAGAATGAAATGTTTTATCTGCTATGGGTTCTATAGACAAATGGAGGAGACTAGTGCAAGGAATGTAAATGAAAGTGAAGCATCTGATGCTAGATTAGAGCGATTAGAAAGAATGGTAGAGACTTTAACCGGGATGGTAAGACAACAACAGGAACAAAACCAACAACAGCTGAGACAACCATTTCCGCCTCCTCCACCACCACCTGTCCATGTAGAACCAATGACTAATGATGACATTATCAGTTTGACACAGAAATATAAGAAGTTAAAACCACCTGAGTTTGCAGGAGGCATTGAACCCTTAAAGGCAGAGGCCTGGGTATTAGAAACAGAAAAGATCTTTGAGGTGTTCCCGTGCACTGAGGTGTATAAGGTGTTGTTAGCAACATTCACTTTGACAGAGGAAGCCCGGAGATGGTGGATGCTGGTACGAGAGGTAGATAGGGATTTGACTTGGAACCAATTTAAAGAAAAATTTTATGAAAAATACTTCCCACAGTGTATGCGAGACAGAAAAATATCTGAATTTGAACAGTTAAAGCAAAGCACTATGTCGATTGGCGTAGTACGGGCGAGATTTACTGACTTAGCCCGCTATGCTCCCCATATGGTAGATACCGAGTACAAGAAAGCAAGAAAGTTTGAGGGCGGATTACATGTGGAAGTCCTTGATAGGGTCAATGTATTGAAACTGGAGAAATATGTTGATGTTCTTGATAGAGCCTTAATGGCGGAAACAAACATCGCGGCCTTGAAAATGTCCCAGTCAACAGTGACCGAAGCAGAAAGTAGGAAGTTTAAGAAACAGAAAATAGAAACAGTTGGTGAGTCAATGATTTCTGTGAATGAAAATTTGGCTTCAAGGTTTACTGACAATACAAAAAGGGAAAGTGGAGGAAGTGTGAATACGTCCATTTGCAAGGAGTGTGGAAAACAGCATTGGGGCATCTGTCGCCGCATAACTGGAGCGTGTTTCAAGTGTGGGCAGAAGGGACATTTAGCTAAAGCTTGTCCACAAGGTTACCTAAGAACTGAAAAACCTGTTTTTAGTGGAAATACATCAACAATGATACCGAGGGCAACTACCACAACTACTCCTGAGGGGACTACTCTGCGACAAGGAAGGGTTTTTACCCTAGTTTCTGAAAAGACACAGCATGCCGGAAAAGCAAACGCAGGTATGATTTCCGTTACTTATTATGATGTTCGCATTATTACCTATGCAATGGAGAATATTGAACACAGGACAATTAACTATGACTATGATGGAACGAATTAGATTTGATATGACACAACTTGATTATGACCATGATAGAACAATTTACCTTTGATATCACCTTTGCTATGGATCGTTATATTTATGTGATTACTTTGGACTTGAATGTTATAGAACTACCTTGTTATGCTGAATACCCTATCGAACTGTTTTCTCCGTATGATAATACTTTGCGAACTATTGAATGACTATAGACTGAATAAGGACATATAACTAAGATTTCTGATTGAACTTCAGCTACTGTAAGGAAAGTTTGGAGGACCAAACTTCTTAAGGTGGGGAGAGTGTGATGACCCGGACCTGGATGACGTCATTACCGTTAATTAATTATGTTTTTATCTGGTCTAATTGGGAATTATCGGTTTGATTGGGAAAAATATCTGTTGGAAAGACAACTTCGGGACTGAAATCGATGACCTTAACGGGATCAGAAAATGAAATTGAAAATACCAGATGATAATCGGAATATTTAGAACCATTCGAAAGAATAAATTGAGGACTGAATTCTGTCTGGTTCGTAAAGCCTTGTTTGGCTCAAGATTTTGGCTTAATTGCTTTATGAGATATATATGGTTATAGATAATGATGTTTGACTTCATTTGACTCAAGGCAAGGAAAGAAGAAATATCTAAGAGAGAGAGAGAGGAGAGAATTCGTGAGGAAGAGAGAGAGAGAGCAAAGGGAAAGGAAGAAGAGAAGGGAGAAAGGGGATTCAAGTTAAGTGTCTTCAATTAAGTGATTAAGGTATGAATATCTCTCTAATTCTTGTAGTAAAGCTAAATCCTTTATGAGTATGACAAGTAATGGAAGGAAATTATGAATAATGGAGGGTTTTATATGATGTTCTTTTACCCTAAAATGAATATTTGAGTATACATGGCATCTTCATATGAAATTCACGTTCAAACCATAGTTTTCTTGCATGATTTTATACTTGAGAGAGAAACTCCATGATTCTAATAAATAAAGCTTTTATGAGTTTGATTTATGGTTTAATCTTTTGGTAATTCTTATGGGTTTGGTTTTAAGGTTTAAATCCAAGGGTTTTCTTAATGGTTTTGGCCTTGTTTTCATGAAAATGGAAGTTGATTTTACAAGAGAAGCCAGGTTTTGCGATTTTTGGTCCGATTTTCCATCGAAATTTTCTTGTCGCTCGGCGTAGATCTGGCGCCGGCGGAGATTTCGACTCCCAGATACTTTGTCGCGATTTTCGCCGGCGGAGGTTCTTACGCTCGAGCGGAGACCTGTTTTCCCTGAAAATTCAGCAAGTGTTTTAATGCATGTTTTTAGCATTCTCATTTCATTTTTAGCAGTCTTAAGACTTCCTTAGGACTTGGTAATGTAATTATGAGGATATGTGGCTTGCGCCTATATGTTTTGTATTGGAAGGCCTTTGGTAATCCAGGATTACTGGCCGGTCTCGTCACCGAACTTCTAGGGGCGGGTTCGGGGCGTGACAGCTATCCTCCTCCACCCGAATATGTTGGTGTACTCTCTCCATTAAGGCTTCCATCGTGATGGGTGGCGTCATGGTAATTGAGTCCCTCAACCTGTTTCCGACTGGAAGACCTCTTTTGTATTGCGCGATGGCGAGATTGGTCAAGGCCACCAACTGGTTGAATGTCTCCCAAGAGCGATCGTGTATGCGACCGTGGTCTCCTTGTCGCCCATGTCGATGGAGAGTAACTGGTCGATCTCCACCGGGGTTTTTGTGTTTGTTCTGAACCGCGTTACAAACGCCTCCGCCAGTTGCGCCCAGGAGGCTATGCTGCCCTCTGGTAGTTTTTCAAACCAAGTCAAGCCAAGGTCCCCAAGGCTTGAAGGAAATAGGATGCACATCAAGGCCTCATTCCGCCGGTATACAGCCATGACCTGGCGAAAGTGGCTCAAGTGCGTATAGGGGTCCGTCTTCCCCTCATATGTTGTGAATTTAGGCTGTAGGAAGCCTGACGGAAGGGACGCGTTCTCTATTGCTGGGACGAATGGTGAGGTCTGCAGCCTCGCCAAAGCCTTGTCCGCTGGTTCGTATGCCGGGCGCGACATTGGCATTCCAACCTCGACGCTTCCATGCGTCCGAGGAGCCAACCGCTGCAAGGCAGGAACCCTGTATGGATCGCGCGCTCTGGCGTCCTCCTTCCATCGTGCCTTTTCTTCTAGCATGGATCGTAGGTCGGACGACCTGGGTAATTCCGTCTGTTTAGACCTCGTCTGGTGCGTATGTGAGGGCCAATAGGTACTTCCCTCAGTGTATGACCTCTCAGACCTCGTCCTCTCAGACCTGAAGTGACGAGTCCTGGAAGATACGGATCGCGTGTCGCCTGTCCTGAGGCTTCTGATCTCTGGTTGAGAGGGTGTAGAATTCCTACTACGACCCTCTGAGTGGCGAGGGGGCGTCTTGTTGTTGCGCCCCTCTCCTGTCGCCACTTCTTTACCCTTCATCCTGGCGCTTTAAGGATTCCATGTCCGCCATCCGCCAGACATCTGCTTGTTCCTGACACGATCCTCCAGAGCTTGAGGATCTACCCTGCGCCTTTGTCTTTCTCGGGCTCTGCGGCGAGAGGGATGAGGGTCATTATTCCTCCTTCTACCTGGCATCCTCCCGAAATCTTGTCTATGTGGTTCCGTGTTCGCCATGGGAGGGACCAAAGGGCCCTCGCGCTTTGTCTTCTGGGCTCATGAGCGAGAGGGATGAGGGCTGTTATTCCTCCTTCTACCCCTGGCATCCCTCCTGAAATCTTGTCTATGTGGTTCCAGGTTCGCCATGGGAGGGACCAAAGGTAGGCCCTCGCGCCTTGCACCTCCGTCTGGAGTTTGTCCGTCAATGGCGGACTGAGGTAGTTCTTCGTTGTTCGCCATCGAATTTTGAGAGAAAAAGCTTGATCAAGAGGTTGTTTGTCTGAGTTCCCACAGACGACGCCAATTGTACGGGAAAGAAATATACCTTCTCGTATAATCCTGTTGATCAAGTCTGCGTTACTCCTTACGACGTCGTTCTACCACCTGAAAATACAAACGTGAGTGGCGTGGTGTGTCTGGGAAACCTCTCCGATGCCTAAGTCAGTAAGCAAGACAAGAAGGCAAAAGCTCTGTGTATTCAGGAAGCAAAATTGTGTTACCTCTCCAAAGGTGATATTAGTGAGCTTATATAGGTTTCACGTGGCACAATCCTGGTAGGACTCTTATTCCTCCATGTGCAGAGTCCTTCTAGGATTACTCCTCATGAGAGTCCTCCTTGGATTCATACTCGAAGACAATGCTTATCCTCCAACACCCCCTCACCGCTTAAACCAAGTGAGATGGTTTTACCGGTTGAATGTCAATACTTAGAACTAACATGACCATGCTTAAGCCGCAAAGTAGACCGAGCTCCAGACCTCACTCCAACCGTGGTGACCACCTTTACACTTGGACCGAGCTACCACTCTTCACTCCGACCATGGTGACCGTCTTTACACTTGGACCGAGCTACCACTCTTCACTCCGACCATGGTGACCGTCTCCACACTTGGACCGAGCTACCACTCTCCACTCCGACCGTGGTGACCGTCTTCACACTTGGACCGAGCTACCACTCTTCACTCCGACCGTGATGACCGTCTTTACACTTGGACCGAGCTACCACTCTACCTCAGCTTACCATTTTACCTCGGCTGATATCTTTACCTCGGCTAACATTGCGGTCAACCAAGTTACTTCGGCTCTTCTCTCTGTTTGACTACCTTGCTTGGTAGCTCGGCCATAGCATTGACCGCCACTAGGAAGTAGCTAAGTCCCGTAGCTAGGTCCCGTAGCTAGGCCGCGTAGCTAGGTCCAATAGCTTGGTCCCGTAGCTAGGTCTTGTAGCTCGGTCTCGTAGTTAGGTCATGTAGCTCGGTCTCGTAGTTAGGTCCTGTAGCTCGGTCTCGTAGATAGGTCTCGTAGCTAGGTTCCATAGCTCGGCCCAACTTGTTTACAAATTACCCTCTCAGCTGCTGACTTGGGTGAGGACCCGCTTCATGAAGCAACTGTCACAACAGTAGAACAGGCACCTTCCAAGGCAATAATCGTTTTTGAGAGGGCTGAGAAGAGACGGCATCAACAATTTCTAAGGGATGAAGCCGCTGCTGCTAATGCATTACAAAGAGAAGCTGCACGAAGACACCAAACTATCGAGCATTATACTCTTCGCAGTTCTCCCATCAGTGCCAACACTTCTGAAACAAGTAATTTCTTTCATATTTCTGCTGTTTTTCCTTCACGCTTTTTATCTTGAATTTTGACAGTCCTTTGTATTTCTTCTTCTTGTAGCAACAGCAACTACATTCATCTTCCCAGCGAGGCCTCCCTCGATTTCAGTTGAAGTTGACCAAATGCAACGTGTGAAAACCATCCAAATCATGCTCCCACTCTCCAAGCCTATATTTGATACGCCTTTTATGAATCCAAGCATCCCCACGTCTCTTCTCCTTGGCTTAGAGCCATATCTCCCTTTTTTGACTTTTGATCTACCTCAGTTTACTTCTTCTTCGAGCCTTGCTCTTCCTCCTTCCTTCTTAGAAATTCCAACTGCTACTCCATTCCCAATGGCAGTTGATTCTTCCACAGAGGGTGCTATTAGTTCTCCAATTCATGGTTCATCACCTGTGCCTACTTCCAGCCCCTCTTCACTTGATTCATTGGTGGCTAAGACCATAAAGGCTGCCAAAGATGCTCCATCCATTTCTCTCATCCCTATGCAGCCCTCTGTGTCTTCCACCACAAAATTTTCCATGCCCTTCATGTCTAGGGATGAGGTAGACATCTTCGAAGGAAGACTTGCTAGTCTTTTCGACGTACCTTCTACCTCTCCAACATTTAGTGCTGAAGCTGAGCCATTAGTCTTAGCTAACTCCTTCTTTGAAATTTTGAGAGTCCTCCTTCTTCTAGCAAGAAGCCTCCGCACCTTCAAGTGGACTTGACACATGTCTGAATAGCGACTTCCTTTTCAAGGATCCCCTTTGAGGCTCTACAAAGGCTTATTATCAGGAATGGGTTTCTTCGATCTTTGTAATTTTCTTTGGCGATCCAGATTAATGTTTCAAATCATTTATCCTAGGCTGCAGCTACTATTGACTTCTATATCAACATTTGTCATGCTGCCAATACTGACAATGAGAAATTGGCTAGGGATCAGCATTTTGTTTCTCAAGTGCATACCGAAATATCAGGTCTCAAGGGACAACACTCTTATGCCTCCTGGGCCAATTCACCTTTGGAGAAGAAAGCTCAACTTGAGGAGGAGTTAGCTGCAGAAACCAGGCCCTTGGTTCGAACTGACACCAAATTGCAAATCACCAACCAAGAACTGGCTGAACGAAAAGAAGACATGGCTGCAGCTATTCACCTGTTTCCATCACTTAATAGTAGGAAATCAACTGTACAAAAACAATTGAAACATTGTAATGATTTTTAGGCCAATTTGTGGCACCATGTACTTGATTCTTTATGAAAAATCAAATTCTTATCTATTATCTGAGTGTCTTGTGTTTTTGTACATAATGTTTATTTTATTCCTTGTGTTTCCCAAATGGTTGGAAAATAAGGCTTCAAATATCTGCCATTAATCTTTTTGGGATGTACATAGCCATTCAAATTTCTTAAATGGTATGCTCCAAAAGGCAAAACTCTATGAATTTGATATGGTCCTTCCTAGTTAGGTGACCATTTGCCAGACTTATGACTTTTAATTCCTATTGGGAGTATTGTTTCCATACCAAGTCACTTTCATCAAAGCCAATATACTTGGCTTTCTTATTATAATTCTTGGCTGCTTTCTTCTTTTGAAAAAGAATGTTATTTAATACCAAAATCCTGGCTTCATCTATGCCTTCTAATTCCAAGCACATGCTTTGATGATATTGCTCAGGATCTAATTGATCTTGGCATCTTACCCTCAGAGATTTAACATTAATCTCCACAGGTAACACTGAATCATGCCCGTATACTAAAGCATAAGGGGTGACTCCTGTGCTTGACCTTGGAGAAGTTCTATAAGCCCATAAAACATCCAACAATAGGTTATGCCAATCCCTAGGATTATCTTCCACCACCTTTTGTATTCCCTTTTTCAAAGACTTATTGGATGATTCAGCTTGACCATTGGCTTGTGCATAATAGGGTGTGGAATTAATAAGGCTAATTCCAAATTCTGCCACAAAGGACTTTACCATTTTCCCATCGAACACGCCCATTATCAACTGTTATGGTTTGTGGGATGCCAAATCTATGGATCAGATCTTTAATGAACCCAATGACCTCTGTCTGGTCTACAGCCTTGTATGGCTTAGCTTCGACCCATTTAGTGAAGTGGTCAGTGGCCACTAGAATGAAACAATGATGCTTCGAAGAAGGTGGATGTATTTTTCCCATCATATCCATGGCCTATCCTCTGAATGGCCAAGGCTTCACTACTGCATGTAGGTCAGTTATGGGCACATGCCTTATTGTACCATGCTTTTGACATGCCTAGCAACCCTTTGCATATTCTATGCAGTCTTTAAGGATAGTTGGCCAATAGTAGGAATGCCTTCGAAGCAACCATCTCATCTTCACACCAGGTTGATGAGTGCCACAAATGCCTTCATGAACCTCAGCCATAGCTGTTAATGCTTCTTTTGGGTCTAAACATTCCAGCAATAAGCCATCTCCCCCTCTTTTATAGAGAGCATTACCATATACCATATATTGCATGGATTGCAATTTGACCCTTCTGCTGGCCTTCAAAGATGGACCAGCCAAATACTGCATTATTGGATGTCTCCAATCCTGTTCTTGTAAGTCATTATGATTGACTTCCAAGATCATATTCATTTTATTCAAAGGTTGTATTAATCTCTGATATGTTGTTTGGCTTATGTCCCTTTGGGTATTATCCATTCTCTTGAAGTTCGAAGCTTTTTGAGCCACATCATTAGCTCTATTGTTCAAGAATCTTGGAACACGGGTTACATTTGCTATTTGAAACTGAGAAAGCAGATGTAATGCAACAACATAATATGGTAGGATACTTATGCTTTGACACTTGAAAATCCCTTTCACTTGTTTAACCACCAATTGAGAGTCCCCAAATATGTCAACTGCATGTACTTGTAATCCAATGAGGATTTCTAGTCCCATTATTAAGGCTTCATATTCGGCCTGGTTATTGGAACAAGTGGCTTTGTCCACTCTGAAACCATGTGTGGTTTCTACCCCTTGTGGAGATTTAATCACAACACCAATTCCAATTAAGCCATTGGCTTTCGATCCATCAAACCACATCTGCCATGGCTCAACATTAGCCATACCAAGCTCCATTATCTCTTGGCTTTCTGTTTGAGATGGATGATTGCTAGAAAATTGGCTAAAACTTGCCCTTTCACTGTTCTTTGAGAGACATATTCTAAATGAAATTCCGATAAGGCTAGTATCCACTTGCCAATTCTTCCCCTCAACATAGGTCTAGACAACATGTATTTAACCAAATATGTGGTTGCAATTACCAAGACAGTTGTAGGTAAAAGATAATATCTTAATTTCATTGCAGCAAAATACAAAGCAAGACACAGCTTTTCAATAGCTGAATATTTACATTCACAAGGATTTAAAAACCTACTAAGGTAATAAATAGCTTGCTCTTTGCCTTCTTCGTTGTCTTGGGCTAAGAAAGCTCCCAATGAATCTTCTGCTGCAGCTATGTACAACTTCAAAGGCTTGTTCCCCTTTGGTGGCATCAAGATGGAGGTTTGGCCAAGTAGGCTTTGATTCCTTCGAAGCACTTTGATGCTCTGCTGTCCATACAAATTCCTCTTCATCTTTCAAATTTTAAGAAGGAAGAAAATACTTTAGTTTTCCCTGCAGTGTTAGAAATAAACCTTCGAAGAAAGTTAACCTGCCCCAGGAACCTTTGTAATTCTTTTTTACTTGATGGAGACCTAGCTTCGATGATGGCTTTGGCTTTATTCTGATCAATCTGTATTCCTTTCTTGTGCACCACATAACCCAAGAAATTTCCAGATGATACACCAAAAGCACATTTAAGAGGGTTTAGTTTCAACTTGAACTTCCTCATTCTTTCGGAAGCTGCTTCTAAATGAAACAAATGCTCCTTCATGGACTGTGATTTCACTACAATGTCATCAATACAACATTCTAGGTACCCTCCAATAAGGTTATGAAAGATAGTGTTCATAGCCCTCTGATATGTAGCCCCAGCATTCTTCAGACCAAATGGCATTTTAACCCATTCAAAGGTGCCAATATTCCCAGGACATCTGAATGCTGTCTTGTGGATATCTTCTTCTACAATGCATATTTGGTTATAACCAGAATAGCCATCCATCATCGGTAAAACTTGATGCCCTGCTGAACTGTCTACCAGCAGATCCACTATAGGCATAGGGTACTCATCTTTAGGAGTTGCTAGATTTAAGTTTCTGAAATCGATGCATACCCTCATTTTGCTATTCTTCTTAACTACAGGTACAATATTAGATAGACATTCAACATACCTGGCTGTCCTAATAAAGTCTGCCTTGAGTAGTCTAAGAATTTCTTCCTTAACCTTCTGAATTACTTCTGGACTCATCCTTCTTGGTTTCTGCTTGTATGGCTTGAAATTAGGCTTCATAGGGAGCCTATGTTCCACCAATGATCTATCCAATCCTAGTAGTTCATTATAAGACCATGCAAAGCAATCTTTGTATTTCTTTAGAACAACCAATAACTGGTCTCTGTCCAGAACATTCAAGCAAGTACTTATATAGGTGGGTTCTTTGCCGTAACCTTCCCTAAATTCACTTCTTCTAAGGGTCTTGCGTCGAGAATTCATCGAAGCTTCTTCTTTGGTTTCTTCAACCTTGAAGCGACCTTTTCACCTTTGTTCGCTCCTAAGTTCTTTAATTCGACATCTCGCCTCTTCCTCATAGACAAAATCGACCATAAGGCGTCTTCTTCCAGATCTCCTGGACTTTTGTTTCAATGTCCAATGCCAAGATTTCCCTAGGGTCAAACTTCGACTGTTCTTTGCTCTTGTTCTGACCAATTATCATGGCCTCTCTCTCTTGCTTCTGTACTTTCTGGACTATTGCTTTTATGTCCAATGATGAGAATTTAATCAAAGCCAAGGACTTGGCTTCTCGTTCTTCACTTCTTTGCCTATAACCAGGCATCATTGTCATCTTTCACGACAACCTCTTCATCAGCACTTTTTTGTACTAAGTGCTTCAGGTGTGTTACTTCCTCATCAGCCGTCACTTCGGCTGAGCCATCAGCTTTCCTCAGTATACTGAGTGGTGTCACTCCCTCAATATACAACTTGGCCTCTGCAAAGTCTGCACAGGCTATGAAGGGTTGAGGATCTGCATCAATCTCCTCTGTCTCTCCATTGCCCAGGGCCATCATGATCTTCTGATGCAAAGAGGAAGGCACACATTTGTTTGTGTGGATCCAATCTCTCCCAAGTAAGGCATTATATTTAGCATTGCTGTCGATTACGAATAATGCTGTCATACAGTCCCTGGTTCCCACACTCAAATTAATAGGTAGAATCCCTTGAGCCATCTGTTTATCTCCAGCAAAGCCAGCAATAGTTGTGCTGGTTGGGATCAACCTGGGATTCTTCTTCCCTAGTTTCTTCAAAGAAGATTTCGGTAATAAGTTTACCGTTGCCCCATTGTCTATTAGGACTCGGTTAAGCTGTATCCCATCAAAGAAAGCCTTGATGTATAAAGGCTTGACATGTTGGGTCATGGAATTCGAGGGGTATTCAAAAGGATATGAGAGGTTGATGCTCACCTCTTCTTCACTTTCACACTCGGTTTCCATTGTAGTAGCCATTTCAGGAGCATCCTGTACCATACTCACTTGTGACTCCTCGCTAGAGACAGGAATTAGATCCATGTCTTGGTCGCCCTGATCCTCATTTTCAGCCTGGAATTCATGAGGTAATATGTGTACCATGTTGACTGATACAGGGGGAAATGAGCCAAACTGGATGGCTGGCTGTACCTTCTTCCCCTCTTGGCTACCTTGCTCAATGTCTTCAGCAGCATCCTCCATGCTGCATTCTGGTATTTCATTGATAACTGATCCCTTCGAAGGATCCTTCTCAACTGGTTCTTCAGTCAGAAATGTTTGTTCAGCCATGAAGGCTTCGAACATTTCTTCTTCTACCATTTCCTTCTTTTGGCTCATGCCAATCTCTTCTTCCGTTTCGCTATCACTTTCCATCAGAGCCTTCTCCAGCCCTGCCAAACTAGCCTTCTCCCTGGCCTTTAGTTCAGAATGAACTTGGGCCAATTGTTCTCTACTACAAACCACTTTACTTTGTAGAGTCGGTTTTGGAGCATGGTCTGACTTCGAAGTTTTCTTTTCTTCTGTCTTGACCTGTGAAGAACTCTCTCTACTTTCTTTCAGATCTTGCTGGTACTGGGTGTACCTGCGTTGGATCTTCCTCCTTTGTGATTTGGAAATAACTGGAACCATATTTGGTTCCTTTGTCTTTGGGTGTTTCAGCAATACCCAGTTGTTCGGAGCCACCAAAGGAGGCTTGACCATTCTGCCTGTGATTCCAACATCTCTCATGACAGGCAATTCCCTAGGTTTGTTTTGCATTACAAACCAATCTGGAACTCCAGGTACCCAAGAGCTTACTGATTCAGATGTTGAATCACCTTTTTCCACCTTCGAAGCCATATTCGAAACTGGCCGTAGAGGTAAGTGCTTGGTTCTGGTCTCATGCTTCGAGCTTGATTCTAGCCTTTGATGGAGGTGGCCATTTTCTGTTCTGTGTGAAGTTGGTCTGGGGGGCCAATCTCTGGCTTTAGTCCTATAACCTGAACTCCTCTCCAATCTTCTTTCAGAATGTTTGCTCTCCATTCTATAGTAGTTAAGTGGCCTAGACTCATACAAGGGCCTTTTGCCTTTAACACTTATTCTGTCAACTGCAGGCTCAACCACCACCGTCGCCGCTATCACTAATGGGATCTGACCTTTTGTTATAGCGTTGGTTGATTTAGGGCGTCTCTGAACATCCTTATAGTATTGCTTCCCATCAATTGGAAGCCCCTTCAACCATTGTAATGTAACAACCCTCGTCTTGATTCGATTAAACCATGAATTATCTCTTGATTCTTGCTAAAAAGCCCGATAATGGTGATAAGTGACTGGATGAACTCTTGAGCAGTGAATGGGCTGGCTGAAATTGAATAAGTTTGTCTATTACATTGCATATTGTATCTGTGTGCTTGAATGACTATCTGTTTGAATTCGTATGTTTAAACTGTTAATTGAAGGCCTTATCGGCGGCTGATTTAGAAACCGTTTAATGTTTTGGAATCGGTATTATAATTGTGATTTTATGGTATATTTACCTGAAAATGGATTAGGAATGATTAAATTAGATTAAATATTGATTTAATGGCCAAGTTTGACTTATTTACACCTAGACCACTTAGTGGCCCACTACTCCTCATACTTGAGCCTTATATTAACATTTGATCAAAGCTTTTCTTCTGTCATTTCCTTTTGCTTCCACCGAAAATAGTAGAGAGAGGGAGAGAGTTGAGTTCATCTTGGTGATTTGCTAGGAGACTTGAAGTAGATTGAAGTATACTTGCTACTCTAGCCTCCTTACCTTTAAATTGAGACTTAGGTAAGTGAATCATCTCCCTAATTGCATCATTGTAGCATAATTCTTGCATGCTCCATGTCTAATTAGAGAGCTAAGACATGAATTGTTCATAATTGTTGAGTTAGAGCTCCATTCATGCATGCATGTATATATTGGTGAGTTTGAAGTTGAATTCTTGGAGATTTGCCACATGCATGTTCATGGTATTGTTTTAGTCCATGTTTTCAACTTGCTCTTCAAAGAATTGAGCTCATTTGAGCATGATTGGAAGCTTAAAATTGTTTTGAATGCATGCATGTCATGTTTGAGCATTGTTCTTGAAAATGGTTTGAAATTGGGTTTAATTGAAACACCCTTGGGCCTTGATTTCTTAAATTGAGCTTTAAAACTTGTTATTCTATGTGTTTGAAAGAGTTTTCCAGAAAATGGGCCCAAGAGGATCGAATTTGGAACATTGAAACTTGGTTTGAAACTCGGAAGGTCGAATCTGGATTTTCCAATTTGGGCGTCCGCTCGGCGAAGTGCCGCTTCGGCGGAGAATCATGCTCAGCATTTCTTCACATTGTTTCTGATCCGCTCGGCGAGGGCTTTTAACGTTCGAGCGAGGAAACCGCGCATCCAGCATCTTGCCCTTTGCATCGGCCCTTTCGGCGAAGTTAACGCTTCGGCGGGGACCTTTGTTGGCTTGTCCGCTCGAGCGGGGAAGTTGACGCTCGAGCGGAGGCCCTGTTTTCTGAAAATTCTGAAACTGATTTCTGTGCACATTTTTGCATCCTCATCCCATCCTAGGCATTCTTGGGCCTAGTTTAAGGCATCTTAATGAGGATTTAGACATAGAACCACACCGAGGAATTTAGGGATTTAATTATATCCTTCCGACTGTGAACTTAGTGTGTGTTCTATTTGTTAACTGTTTAGGGTTGGCTCTCGGGGACGCGCTCTAGCTGCTATTAGCCCAATCTCTGTGAGTAACAGATTGTGTAAAGATATGTTCAAATGGTTATATTTTGAATACTAAAATCTGTATTATTGAACCGATATCGTTTATTGAATGAATGTATGTCTGTATTTAAGCTATTGTGGCATCCTTAGCACCTTTGTTATTGGTATTCTGAGCTCTGTCGGTTTCCTTGCGAAACCATATTTCTTGATTGATGATCATCATTATTGTTGGGTCATTAAGGCTCCTTTGGACTCTTGTTTATAGGCTAATGGATGTACCATATATGGATTGATTGAAATCTTGATTGGTGAAATCTTGAAAGATTGAAATCTTGTATGATGAATTAATTTCATTCTTTGTAAGGGACATTCATTCATAACCTCTTACACGCGTTATGTTATTCATTGGGCTTTAGCTCACTTTTATATATATATGTAGGTTCTCGGCAACTAGAATGAGCTAGGAGGCGTGGGATTGGTCCCCGATTTTGTCAAGCCACCTATCGCCTCGCTGCGAGGTTCGAGTTGCCATGTTATGGCTTGGGGTGTTTTGTGTCCCCTATCGGTCTCCTTCTTGTTTTGTACCGTTGTATAGACCGTTTCGTTTAATCATCTTGTCTTGTGTCTGGGATTTGATCCGTCTTGGCCGCTTGTAAATGATTGTATAGATCGTATATGGATTGTCTTGTTTGGTATGCGAATGCATAAAAATGTTTTTGACATCTGATTTTCACTCAATGGACACTAGTTATTTCTTGTTTTGGCTTCCGCCAGCCCCGTACTGTTTGATCAGATATTCTTTCAGAGGCCTTTGGTAATCTCGACATCTTGGCGATTCTGATGCTAAACCCATAGGGCCGGGTTTGGGTCGTGACAGTAGCTTAGTCTACATCTGGGACACATCCTCTGGATTACAACTGCTTCCAAGGAATCGTCATCCAGTATTTCTTCATCAGAGTATTCCTTCTGATGTGAGAAACCCTGTCTAACAACTGGCAGGTTTCTAATCTCCTTCTTGACAGCTGTCTGGTTGGCAATATGCATTTGCACATTGACTTCTTTCAATTCCTGCAGAGATAGATTCTGAAAGTTTGGTACAACCACATTAGCCGCACTTTCTTCAACTTCTGGAAACGGGTTACTGTCAATTCCCATGGCTTTCTCTGTTTTGGCTGGGAACTTCAGACTTCCTTTCCGGATTTGCTCTTGGATCCTGTCTCGAAAAACAATGCAGTTTTTAGTCGAGTGAGACCAAGAATTATGCTATTTACAGTATACTTTTCCTTTAAGTTCATCAAGAGACGGCAGTTTTACCCCTTTTGGTAACTTAAGGAAATTGGCTGCAAGCAAATGATCAAAAATGTCATCCGCTTTTGTTAAATCGAAAGAGTACTTTCTGTGAAAGTCTTTCTTTTTAAACTGTTGATCGATGGTTGTATTCTTATGAATTAATGCTTCACAGATTACAGGTTCTTTGCCCACAATCTCTGCTGCATCGATCTCATAATTGGGATCTCTATAGTATGTCTAATACGAAGCATTATTTCGATCTTGTTCCTCCTCTAATAATGCTTCATATCGAGACACCTTATAGGTTAATTCGACCAAATTCCTGAATTCAGTTGAGTCAAACTTCTTTCGAAGCCTGAACTCTAAACCGTTTTGAGCCAATCTTACAAATTCTGGCTCTGGAAGGATGACTCTACATTTATTTCGAGCCCTTTTAAATCTGGCAATGAACAGAGTAGCCTTTTCTTCAGGCCTTTGACTCAATCTTGCCAAGTCTGCCATGGACACTTCTGGCTCTGATTGGAAGAATTGGGCATGAAATGCCTCTTCCATTTGTTGCCAAGTTTGAATGGAGCCAGGTGTAAGGTTGATATACCATACAAACGCTCCCCCAGTTAAAGAGTTTGAAATAATCTCAGTTTTATGTAGTCATGATTAGTGAATTCACCACATTGAGCAGCGAATCTGGCAATATGCTCTACTGTTGATTGATTTCCAGTTCCATAGAATAGGGTAAAATCTGGTATTCTGAATCCTCTTGGGTATTCATGTACCCTATCTACCCACTCTGGGTATGGTTTTCTGTATACAGGAGTTTGGACCCCCCGAGCCATCGGTCCACACATCTCCCTAACAATATCAGCAATTTGGTCTCTAAGGACCATATTTTGGGCTTGCTGAACCACTACTGGAGGGACAAACACAGGGTTTGGTGGACAAACTTGTGCCTGTGGTCCTCTTGGTCCAAAAGGTGGTATATTTGGGACTAGTTGCCCCTGTGGTGCAGGTTGCTGTTGGGGGTATGGGTAACCCCTTTGAGTCTGTCCTGCGAAAGGACCTGTGAAAGGTGCTGGAACAGGTATTGTGTCCCTTCCATTTGTGGGAAAACCTTCCAACCCCCCGGGTATAAATTCGAATAAGGGATTATTATACCCCCTAGTGCCAGGTATGGCTTCGAACATGGGATTTGCCACAATTCTTATGCCAGTTTCTTGTACTTGGCCAGATCCACCAACTTGTGTGGCTTCATTGTTGAGTACTGAGGCATTTTGGCCTACTACAGGCCTTGAAATGGGTTCATACCAAGACTGAGGCGATGGTCTTTCATAGTTCTGAGTACTAGTCTGACCATTAATTTGTTCATTAACTTGCATATTAGGTTTTTCTCTAGCCAATCTTTTGCCGAGGACATTTAAAATTTCCTCTGTATGTCTTGTATTTGTTGGTTGGTGGTTATTCATTCGATCCAAAAGGATGTTGCCCACCTTTCCATTGTGTTCATTAATTGTTGTCCCATAGCATCTACCAAGCCATCCCATGGATTTGTTGGTGAGTAGATGGAGCGGTGGATGGTCCAATTCTTGGTTTCGCCCAATATTATGAACATATGGTCCTTGTCGAAATCTTGGTCTGTTCGACCAAAGGTTACGATAGCATAGGAGTCTCCACGGGATGTGTTACCACATTCTCTCGGATTAGTTATTTCTACCTCTCCTTCTACGCCTTCTTCCAAGCGTTCATTTTCTCCTTGTCGTCTTCGTCTAGCCATTTTAACAAGTCCCACTAGGCGTGCCAAAAATATATATGTTGGCTTTTGGCTTTTCGAAGGGTATTTTTGTAAATCTTGGCGTGCGGCAAGGATCAATTAGTCCTTACGAAATTATGATTGCCAACCAATTATCGACGATTGTGTTTTAGTTCTTCAAATTTCTCAATGAAGAGGACTTTTACTGGTGGCTTAACTTAGGAGAAATTTAGAGAAATAACAGTTAATATGAAGAACAATCGAAGTATTTCATTAAAATGAACACTTACAATAGTCCGAACTCAGCCTCGAAGAGGTTTACAGCGACAGTCTACTTGAATCTACTTAAGACTACTCTTATGAATCGAAGTGCAGTGCGGGTATTTAAAGTGCAGGTATTTAAAGAATAGGTATTTAAAATACAAGAAAAGTAAAACTGGAAAGGAAAAATATGAAGTAAAGATTGGTTTGTATGATCTGAGTCTGGGGGCTTTTCTGAGAGCTTCCTTGCTATTTATACTTGTCAAAGATGACCTTCGAACTGCACTTCAAACCGTCGAACTACTCCTCCATGATCACGATCATGCCGCCTTTAGAAGTAGTCCCACTACGCCATCTCTTGCGATTAAACTTCCTCATGTATTTGAATTTGAATATGAGCAACCGTTGAAGTCACGTCATTTTATATCTCTTTACTGATCTAGTGCTACTCAGATCACGTGAGAACCAATGTTCATTGCCACGTGTTCGATCAGGATCGAGGACCTGAATTATCTTCCCATAATACCCTTATTCTGCCACATGTCAAACTGTGATTTGGCTTTTACAAAATATGTAGCCAACAAACTGGCTCCGCTAAATTACAATCCTAACTACACCACTCTCGCTCCGCTCCCACCTTAGATCATATCAGGGCAAGGCAAATCGGATTGGTGTTGGAGGCAAAAGTGAGATAAAAACGAGTTAATTTTGTAACTTAAAAAATATAATATATTATGAATAATAATTTATAATTAATGAAAATTAAATGATATAACAAATAAATGAGTGAAAATAAATATTAAATGTAAATTTTTTTAGAGAAAATTAGTCTAAGGTCCCTATCCCATTTTTAGTAATAGATAAGGTCTATAATATTATTTTGTGATGTCTAAAATCCTTCAACCCTGACCTCATATATCACAGAGAAATTGATTCTCTTTCATGCCAACTTCCAAAATCACCCTCTCTCTAACTCCATGGGAGCTCATTGATCTTTGGGACTTCGTTCATTGATCTCAACGATCATTCCTCTTCTTTTGACCTACAATGCTTACTCCTTCTACCTTCTTGGTGTCACTCCTCTGGACTTTGACAAGGTCACTTCTCTCTCTCTCTCTCTCTCTCTCTCTCTTTCTTATTTTGAATTCACTATGTGTCAGTATGGTCTAGAATTCCATATTATGTGCCTTCTCTGCATATTTCGAAAATACTTGATTTGCATCTATTTCTCATATCTTTGTTGGTAGTAATCTCACATTATCAAAAATTAATTACTGGAGGACGGCTAAACCCTAGCGACTACAGCATCTCGAAGGAGTCTACCTTTCACCTGGTGCTTCGCTTCCGCAGCAGCACAAAGAAACACAAGAAAAAGATCTATACCAAGCCCAAGAATATCAAATATAATAAGAAGAAGGTTAAGCTTGTAGTCTTGCAATTCTACAAGATTGATGACTTCGGCAAGGTTCAGAGGCTGAGGAAAGAGTGCCCTAAAGTTGAGTATGTGAGTAAATCAGATTGAATTTTCTTCGAACTGTGTGAATTTTCTTTTGATGTGTGAATTTTTTCTGGACCTGTGAATTTTCTCTGGATGTGTGAATTTTCTCTATGTCAACTTGCAATTCATAGTTTTCATACCTGTGTTGACAAGTAACAAAAATACTCAGCAGAGAAAACCTAAAAGCTAAGCAAGTGTCCAATAGAAACCCATATTCATGTTTGTTCTTTTATATACATATATATCCAAAAATTTGAGCCTTGTATTTTTGTTAATATAATTCAAAAACATTTAACGATTTATTCACCAGTTCAGTTTGTCAAAGTATAAACATTTACATATATACATACAATCAATGAAAAACTAAAAACAAAAAATACAGATTGTGTGTATTTTGGTTTGAAGTAGAAGTACTCACTCATGGTGTGATTTGAAAAAGTAGATATAATTTCTCTCATTGTTTGTAATTTTGTAATTTTTCTCTCATTATGGTCACTATATGAATTTTCACACTGTGGGATTTTAGAGAGTGGGAAATCCAAAGAAATTTTTTGGATCGAATTTTCTTTGGATTGATGTTGAGGGATCTTAAACATTATAAAAATATTGAATGTTTTTTATGCTATAAAATCTTAATATTAGGGATCCTAAAAAAAATCACCATTTTTTTATTATGTTAATTTTATTATATCAAAAAATTAAAGAATATATATATTTAATAAACATAATCAGAGTGAAAGCGAGTTAAAATATCGTGAATGAAGCAAAATTTATCCCCAACCCACTTCCTCATCAGGATGGAAAAAAAATTGGGGAAACAAGGCAAGATGCAGAGTGGCAAAAAATTGTCATTTATAATTCCAATACATATTTGTATATTTTAATTTTTTCTCATATTTTATATATATATTTTTATACACTTTCCAACATCAATAATAAGTAGTATGTTTGGTTTTAATTTTCTAAATTCAGTTTTTTAAAAATTGAATTTTTTATTTTTCATATTTTTTTGTGTTTTCAATGAATATTTTTAAAATTTTAAGTAATTTTTTTTATTTTTTTAGATGTACCTTACTTAGATGTATTTAAATAATAAAATATTAATAAAAAAATATTTTAAAAAATTAATAAATACAAAAAATACGAAAAATGTATTAAATTTTCGTATTTTTTTTTATATTTTTGGTATTTAATGAATTTGATTAAAGATTTTTGTTCACAAATATTATATTTTTAAGTATATTTATGTTAAGTATTTCTAAAAATTAAAAAAATTTATTTAAAATATTAAAAAAATATGAAAAATAAAAAAATAAAATTTTCTAAAAAATATTTCCTAAAAACCAAAACCAAAATTCTATTTTTTTTTTTGGAAGCATATCCCTGAATATATAAAGGCCTAATTTTTGTTTTTTTTGTTTTTTTGAAGCATATCGTTAAATATAATAAGGCAAAAAAATTATAGTCAACCGGTTATAAATAGTCAGATCCTAGCACATCAGTGTAGCTCGTGTAAATTGCGCATTGCGACTCTCTCTCTCTCTCTCTCTCTCTGATTCGCGATCTCAAAGGTATGAACTTGCCATCATCTATTAGGGTTTATTAAATCCATTTACAATAATTTCTGGTTCAAATCTTCCTCTAATCTTTCATATATTGGGGTTTTATGAAAATACCCGTTTGATTTATTTATTTCAATCCTCATGCGCGTTTTGCTGTTGTTGGGCTCCGCTGATATATATCTGTATGTGTAACTATATATGGATGAGTATTTGGGTTAATTATATCTGTGTGTTTATATTGGGCATTGAAGAAGTTGTGTTTGAAAGATTATTATTGAGTTCAAAGATTTGGATTCTGATATACTGGCTTGTTGTCATTAGGGGAAGTTTTAATTTAAGCTTATAGTGTATATAGTTGTTTAGTGATGCTTACAAGTGGAACTTCACAATGTATACCCGTGCCGGAATTTAATAGCTTTGTTATTTTCGTATCCTGTGGGTGATTTGTTTTCTTACAATTGGTGCTATAGTTTCTATAATGGTGTAAAAATTGTTGTTTTCTATAGTGATGGTCATTACAAGTGGAACTTCATGATACATATCCGTGTCAGACATTAACAGTTTTGTTGTGTTTGTATCATGTGGGTGATTTGTTTTCTTGGAATTGGTGCTATAGTGTCTATAATGGGGGAAAATTTGTTGTTTTCTATAGTTTTTCAATGATGATCTTGCACTTACAAGTTGAACTTCACGATATATAGCTGTGCCTGAAATTAATAGCTTTGTCCTTTTTGTATCATGTGGGTGATTTTTATTTTCTTGTAATTGGTGCTATAGTTTATATAATGGGGTAAAGTTGTTTTTCATAATGGGCCAGGTCATGGGTGGAAAGAAAGTTATCGCTATATGTCAATCGGGCGGTGAATTTGAGACCGATAAAGATGGCTCATTGTCTTATCGAGGTGGGGATGCTCATGCTATGGAAATTGAAGAGCATATGAAGTATAAAAATTTCAAGGTGGAGGTGGCAGAGATGTTCAATTGTAATCTTGGTAATATTTCCATCAAATATTTCCTCCCGGGTAACAAAAAGACACTCATCACGATCTCCAATGAAAAGGATCTCAAGCGCATGATCAAATTCCATGGTAACTCCGACACCGCTGATATATATGTCTTGACTGAAGAAGTGGCTGCCGCTGATGTCTCAAACATGCCTGCCAGTAGGTAGTCTTCTTCCTGTCTAACATGGGATTTAAATGTTATTGTTTTTGGGTGTAACATTGGGAACATTTGATCTTGCAGGTCGAGTCATACAACTTTGTCAGAATCAGGGGTTCTAGTTGATGCCCCCCTCAGTGTTGTAGAGGACGATGTGGATAACACAACCCAGCCTGCTGACCTGCTCGATGCATCATTTGTCATCCTAGATGACACTGCCCATGTCGATGACTGTATTGATTTACCCACTGAAATGCCTCTACCCCTTTGTGTTGGGTTCAATGATGAGAAGCATATTAGAGCTGCACAGCAGTGGCAGAATACTATCACGGGTGTTGGTCAAAGATTCAATAGTGTTCACGAATTTCGTGAGGCCCTACGAAAGTATGCTATTGCGCATCAGTTTGCTTTTAAGTATAAGAAGAATGACAGTCATCGTGTGACTGTCAAATGCAAAGCAGATGGTTGTCCATGGAGAATTCATGCATCAAGGTTGTCAACAACTCAATTAATTTGTATTAAGAAGATGAATGCCACACATACATGTGAAGGGGCTGCTGTGACAACAGGGCATCAGGCAACAAGAAGTTGGGTTGCAGGTATAATCAAGGAGAAACTGAAAGTTTACCCTAATTACAAGCCAAAAGATATTGTCAATGACATTAAACAGGAATATGGAATTCAGCTAAACTACTTTCAGGCATGGCGTGGGAAAGAGATTGCTAAGGAGCAGCTCCAAGGTTCATATAAGGAGGCATACAATCAGTTACCCCTTTTCTGTGAGAAGATAATGGAGACAAATCCTGGTAGTTTAGCTACTTTCACCACTAAGGATGACTCAAGCTTTCATCGCCTCTTTGTATCATTTCATGCCTCTTTGTATGGCTTCCAACAGGGTTGCCGACCTTTACTTTTCCTCGATAGCGTGTTCTTAAAGTCAAAATACCAAGGCACATTGTTGGCGGCAACAGCTGCTGATGGGGATGATGGCTTTTTCCCTATTGCTTTTGCTGTAGTAGATGTGGAAACTGATGATAACTGGCATTGGTTTTTATTACAATTGAAATCTGCATTGTCAACAGCTCAGAGCATAACATTTGTGGCAGATAGAGGGAAGGGGATAAAGGAGTCAATCACTGACATATTTTGTGACGTGGATGTGCAGCATGGATATTGTATACGTTATCTTTCAGAACAACTTATTGCAGACTTAACGGGGCAATTTTCTCATGAGGTGAAGCGTCTTATGGTCGAGGATTTTTATGCTGCTGCTTTTGCACCTAGGCCCGAAGGCTTCCAGAGGTGTGTTGAAAGCATTAAAAATATTTCACTAGAAGCTTATAATTGGGTGATGCAAAGTGAGCCTGTGCACTGGGCAAATGCATTCTTCCTGGGTGCAAGATATAACCATTTGACGGCAAACTTTGGAGAGTTATTCTACAGTTGGGCATCAGATGCACACGAATTACCAATAACCCAGATGGTTGATGCAATACGGGGTAAGATTATGGAGTTGATTCATACAAGACGTACAGATTCCAACCAATGGTTGACGAGGCTAACCCCATCCATGGAGGAAAAACTAGAGAAAGAAAGCCTTAAAGTACGTTCCCTTCAAGTGTTAATATTAGCTGGTAATAGGTTTGAGGTCCGTGGCGAATCTATTGAAGTTGTCGATATTGATCACTGGGATTGCAGTTGCAAAGGGTGGCAGCTTACTGGTTTGCCATGCTGCCATGCCATTGCTGTCATCAGTTGCCTTGGTCGTAATCCATATGATTATTGTTCTAGATACTTTACAGCTGATAACTACAGATTAACATATTCAGAGTCAATACATCCTGTTCCCAATGCAGAGAGGCCCATGCAGAAGGATTCTTCTCAGAGTGCGGTGACTGTAACCCCACCTCCCACTCGTCGTCCACCAGGCAGGCCTACCACTAAGCGATTTGGATCACAAGAGGTTATCAAACGTCAACTCCAATGCAGTAGATGCAAGGGTACTGGGCACAACAAGTCAACTTGCAAAGAGTTTTGTTAGAGTGCTGAACTATGTAAGTAAAGATCTTATTTTTATTTCCCCTCCGTTAGATAAACTTTCTCTATGTATCTGTTTTCAGCTCAGTGGCAGTGTAACAAAGTTGCATTGCAATTTGGTTCCATGCTCCTACATACTTCTTTGTCTTTGTTGTGTATTGCTTTGATATAAATTCAATTCATGATCTATTTGCAGTGCAGATCTATGGCTTGCCCAGAAATATGTTGTGGTTTGTAGGAACTAGGAACATGTGCAAGCTTTCTCCTGGTTTTAATTTTGGATTTATCTAACTGACAATGTATTAATCTTTGTTTTTGAGTATTTGCACATGTAATAAGCACCAATTTTGTGAATACTGTATTGGTGAGGGTACAATAAAAAATTTGACTTGTCACTTGGTGTGTATGACACATGGACATGTGTGTCTATGCTTCCTAGCCTACACCCATTTTAGGCATCTGCCAACCCTTCGGCAGACTCAACGATCGGATTCCTCCTTTGCCCTTCACAACTTGTGTGGTCCTCATCTGTGATGAAGACATCAAAACAACCCAAAACCAATTGAATTCACATTCTGTAGGGATACCAAACAAACATGGAATATGATAGAATTCTACTAATACCCCTCCTAATCCAGGGGCATTCTAAATGTGGGATAGGATATGTAATCCTAAGGAATTGGTAATGCTAGTATTATTAGTGTCAGGACTAATGGTCTCGTGTAATCCAGTCTAATGAAACAAACAGAACATCAAGTCGATCTATTGTATGAATTTCTAATTCCATAATGCAAAAGGCATTCAAGATGGTTTGTCAAAGTTAGGGATGAGCTTGTAAGATTTCTGAACGTTTTCTGTATAATCAATTGTGTATAATACAAAGAGTACAACGGAGTTATATAGACCTAATCTAAAAAAGGAAATAAGAATAAACTTATATTCTTACAATCAATCTAATATTTACACGATCAATCTAATATATTTACATAGTTAGCATAATATTTTCACACTCCCGCTCAAACTCGAGGTGTTTTAGCAGAAAATACTGAGAGTTTGCCAAGAAGGAACTGAAAATGAGCAGTTGTGTAAGTCTTGGTAAAGAAGTCAACAAGTTGAAGTGTCGAAGAGACGAAACGAAGCGAGATGGAGTTAGATTGTAGATATTGACGAACAAAATGACAATCAATCTCAATGTGCTTCGTTTGCCTATGGAAGACGGTGTCATGGGCAATTTGATTTGAATAGCACTGTGGTTGTCATAGTAAATAGAGGTTAGAGAAGACTGAGGTACACTCAAATCAGATAAGAGACAATGAAGTCAAACAATCTCAACAGTGGCATGAGTCATAGCATGGTACTCAGTCTCGGCAGTGGAACGTGCAACAACAGTCTGTTTCTTGTTCTTCCAAGAAATCCAGGAATCACCAAGAGACATACGGAAGCCAGAAGTATACTTGCGAGCAGTAGTATCACCAGCCTAATCAGAATCAGCGTAGGCCACTAAGTCCAAAGAAAAAGTTGAGGGCAACAGTAAGCCTTGAAATATAGTACCTGGAGATAGTGAAGAATGCAAACCAAAACAGCCAATGTGTAGAATGAGAAGTAGAAATGAACAAGCTAACCACATGAACAGCATAAGTAAGATCAGGGCGAGTGACAAGCAAATAAACTAAGCAATCCACAAGCTCTCAATATAAAGTTGGATCATCTAGAGTGACACCATCAATAGTGTTGAGCCTCACATTAAGGTCAATGGGGGTATCAGAAATTTTAGTGTCAATAAGACCAATACGGTGAATAACCTCATTTGCATACTTAGCCTAAGACAGAAAGTAGCCTTTAGGAGAAGAAACTACTTCAATATCAAGAAAATACTGCAAGGGGCCTATATCCTTCAGAAGAGTTATAGCAGAAGAGTTAGAGCTAGTAATGATTGTATCATCCACATATGGTAACAGGGCAACAAAACAAGCAAAGGTGTGAAGGAGAAACAAAGCAGAAGCCTGGGCACAAGGATGAAACCTAAGCTGAGTGATAGTGGCCTGAAAGCAATCATACGAAGCACGAGCGGATTGCTTCAAACCATACAAAACACGCGGAAGACGACAAACCTGTCTAGAGGAATGGGAAAAGTCAGGGGGAGGGCGCATGTAAAACTCCTCAGTGAGATGACTATTAAGAAAAGCATTCTTAACATCCATGTGATAAAGAGACCAATGACAAACAGAAACAGAAATCAAAATACAGATAATAGTTATCTTGGCAATAAGGGTAAAGGGTTCCTCATAATTAATACCATACTCCTGTGAGAAACTTTTGGCAACCAGGCTAGTTTTGTAGCGCTCAAGAGAACCATCAGAGTGAATTTTGACTTTATAGACTTATTTACAACCAACCAAATTTTTGCTAGCAGGCAATGGAACTAACTCCTAAGTAACAGTCTTCTGCAAAGCTGACATCTCATCTTCCATAGCTCGAACACAATTAGGATTCTGACAGGCCTCCTTGTAAGATTGGGATTATGAAAAGAGCGAATAGCAGACAAAAAGGTGCAATATGAAGGAGAAAAATATGTTTGAGCGAAACCAAGTTTGACTACGTGTTTACGGATGTGAAGGCCATATTTACGGTTGGCAAGATTAGAGTCGTCAGAGGCAGGAGGATCGGCAGTAGGGGCAGAGACAACTGGTGGAGGGAGAGCTTTGAGAGAGCTTTGCAACGAGAATAGACTAACAATGGAGAAGGTTGAGGAGATGGAGATGGAGATGGATCCAGAGAGGGAGGAAGAGAAGGAGAAGGAGAAAAGGGAACAAACTTAGGGGGTCAGTGAAGAGAGATTCAGCAGGAGGGGTGGTAGAGGGGACAAGCTCATGAGAAATAGTAGAGATTTATCCAGAGAGACCTCAGAAGGAAATGAATTAATGTGAACCAAATCTTTTTTGGAAACTGGTGCAGTGATAGGAGGAAGTCGAAAGTAAGATAGACGTTCGAGAAAGGCAACATGGCGAGAGACATAAAAGCGACGAGAAACAGAGTCATAATAGCGATAATTTTTCTGGGTAAGAATGTAGCCCAAAAAGACACACAAACAGACCGGACACTAAGTTTGATCCTATTTTTATGGAGAAGAAAGACAAAACAAGCAGACCAAAAAACACGCAGGAGAGAGTAATTAGGAAGTTAGGAGAACATAACATCATAAGGGGAACGACTAGAGAGTAGGGGAGTAGGCATACGGTTTAGAAGAATAGTAGTAGTGAGAATTGCTTCACCCAAAAAGGGGCCGGATTAGAGGCAGAGAGGAGAGACCTAGCCGTCTCAAGAAGATGACGATGTTTACGCGTAGTGTGACCATTTTGGACGGGTGTATCATTACAAGAAGTTTGGTGTAGGGTACCCAAATTGGCCAAATATTCACAGAACTCAGTTTTAAAATATTTCCCACTCAAGTCAAACTGTAACAATTTAATGGTAGCCCCAAATTGTGTAGTGATCATAGATTAGAAGGTACGGTATATTTGGTATAAGTCAGATTTATGAGTTATAAGATAAATCCAAGTATAACGGATGCAATCATTAACAAAAGATACGTAGTATGCAGAACCCCTTTAGTGAGAACATGTAAGGGTCCCCAAACATCAGTATGCACAAGAGAAAAAGAAGAAACAAAAATAAAAGTACTTTTATTAAATGGTAAAGCTGACATTTTGGCAAGTTTACACTCCCGACATTCATCAATTTGAGTAGGAGAAATTTTACCCAACAATTCTGATTGAGCTAAAGATCGTAAGTGCTCAATAGATAAATGACCTAGGCAAGAATGCCATATAAATAAAACTGATTCGACTGAGAATCTAACTAAGATGAGGAAAGTGCAACTGGAGAGGTGGATAGAGGGAGATGCAAGCTTTCTACCATATAGAGATCTCTAACTCTACGGCCAATTCCAATATGCTTCTTGGACATCCGATCCTGTACACAACAGACAGAAGAGGAAAAGATAACATCAAAACTAGAAGCATCAAGTTGACAGATAGATAATAAACTGACAGATAGCTGAAAAACATAAAAAATAGAGGGGATAGTAACTGTAGACATGTCGAAAGGTAAGACAGGCCCAATAGATAGAATAGGCATGCTAGACCTATTAGCAGTATTAACAGTAATAGGAGAGGGAGTGGAGATACAGTTTTGAAGTAAGAAAAGGTGAGGAGTCATATGATGAGAGAACTAGAGTCAAAAAGCCAGACAAAAAAGGAGATACTTGAAAAGGACCCAAACAAACCTGTATGAAGAAAGGTGAAAGCAGATGCAGATGCAAATGCAGATGGGGATGGTTGAGAGGTGGACAAAAGATGTTGAAGTTGAGCAATTTGGGCACTCAAGGAAGCCAAGTTAGGATATGAAGTTGAAGTAGATGCAATATAAGCGGCGGGGGATCGAAAATTATTTTGAGGAGGAGCTCGGGACTATGACTGTGGATCATGGCCGAGACTATTGAGAAGATGCATGTCTCTTCTTGGGATAGCTATACTTCTAACGTCCTTTTTGATGGCAGAAAGCACACTCATCTGAAGCTAGGGCCCCTTCTTAGGCTTTGTAGTGGTCTAAAGCAGATGAGGTGGGGTAGATATCAGTGGAGGTTGAGCAGGAGCTAGGAAGATAGATGGAGACGGAGTCTAACTGGCTGTCTTGAGATGAGTTTTCTCGAAGAGGAGCTCACGAGCAATAGCATATACAGAGGGAAGAGGAGATCGATGAAGGATGCCATCGTGGATAGTCTCATACTGAGGGGAGAAAGCTGTTATGAATTGCACTAGACGACCCTGTTCCCAAAATTTAACATAAGCATTTAGAATCTTGAAGCTAGATGGTTCCATAAGAGCCAATTGATCTCAGAGACCTGTCATCTCAATATAGAAGTCCTGAATGGACTAATCCCGCTGACGAGCACCTTGAATAGTTGTTTCCAATTTATACTGTTTGGCAAAGTTGGATTGCTGATAAACACCCTGTAAATAGTCTCATACCTCCTTGGCATTGTTGTATTTGGAGAATGTCATTCCAATATAGTCATCCACAGAATTATGAAACCAGGTCAGAACTTGGGCATTATCACAATCCCAAGTATCATAGGAACTCAGATATCCTTCTTTTTTCGGGTCCGATGGACCGGAAACAGAACCAGAAACGTAATCCCATTTTTTCCAATCAAGAAATTTTTTTTTTTCCATAACACTGGCTTAGTAGGCATAATTGCCACTAGTGAGTTTGCATCTGATGGTTTGAATTTTAGTGTCCGACATTGTAATAAAATAAAGATGATAGGCCAAAGTATAATAACTCAAAAAAACGATACCAAACAACCAAATAATCACAAACCGAGGGGCTGAAGTGTAAATAAAAGCTTTATTTACCAGATCAAAACAGTAAATCAGCAAAGGAGAAGAGAGAGTACAGAACTAGAGGTTACACGTCTTCGCAAGAGAGAGAAACCTTCGACAGAGAGGGAGAGAAGCTTTGCGAACCACAAAGAGAGAGAGATGACAACCAGATGGGTTGAAAGAGAGAAATGAACAAGAGAACCAATAGGGGCAAACCAGAGAACTAGGGAAGATGAATCAGAAGTCTTTGAACAAGAAGTTTAGTGGCTGAAGCAACAACCAGAGAGGGAGATCGTGATTGTGAGTCGAGAGGTCACAATTGTGATGTCGAAGAAACAAATGACTTGATGAGACGTCACAGAGGAGTCGACCTAGAGAGAGACAAAGCCAACAAATTTGGACCAGCGAAAGAGAAGCTGAGAGTAAGCGACACTAGGGTTTCAAGCTTGGCTCTGATACTATGTAAGATTTCTGAACATTTTTTGTATAATCAATTGTTTATAATATAAAGAGTACAACCGAATCTTAGTTCCAGGAATCGTGCAACCAGGTGGTGATTCTGAGTAAGAATTGCGATTCCGCGCTTCCTAGAAAGAAACGTGTAAGAATCGCGTTTTTGTGGAGAGAGAAACGCGATCCAGTCCAAGATGGGATCGTAAGGGGGAGGGAGAGAGAGAGAGAGAGAGAGAGAGGGGGAGAGAAACCTGAACTCGCTGTTGCCTTCTCCTTCGACATCGATGTCGACCTTCAACATCACCTGGACCTTCGATCTGCTTTCGCCTCGTGATCTGCTCGCGATCGCTCTCGTCTTCGATCTTCTCGACATAGCCTTCGCCATCGCCTTCTTCGATCTTCTTCTTCTTTTTTCTCTCTCTTTCTCTCTCTCTCTCTCGTCGATTTATGTTCTGTTCTGTCTACCCCCTCCCATTTTTAACATATAATAAATAATATAATTTGTTATATAAGAATAAATCTAATTAAATCAAATATAATAAAAAATATCAAATCAAATCTATTCTATAAAATAAATATCCAATTTTTAACTTTTATTTACTTTAACATATTTTATTATTCTTTATTTGGTATATTTTTATTTATAATATACATCAATTAAAAATAAAAATAATTATATAAATAAATTAAAAATATTATCAATAAAAATAATAAATATATTTAAAAATTACTATTTAACTCACCTTTATATAATAAACATATTTTAAAAATAACTATTAAAAAATATATATATATATATTACCGCTCCCCGAGGCGCTCCCAACCTAAGAAACTTTTATCGGCTCACGCTTCCCCGCCCCCACTCCCGCTCCCACTCCCGCTTCGTGCGACTAAGAACTGAATTATATAGACCTAATCTAAAAAAGAAAATAAGAATAAACTTATATTTTTACAATCAATCTAATATTCACACAATCAGTCTAATATATTTACAGTAGCATAATATTCTCACAGAGCTGGTGCTATTGTTCATATTTGTTGGAGGGGACGGTAGTTTTTCACTCAGTGTCGTCATGCAGAAAGGACATTCTGGTTCGGAATTGGAATGTTTATGAATATGAACTTCTGCTTTTCTTGGTGAATGTTTTGGTTATGGTTTTGGTTTTGGTTTTGGAGATCTGGGTTGAAAATAAAAGCTTGTGGAGCAACGTTGTGGTTTGTAGATTTGGGAAGTAGTGGGAGATTGCTGTTAAAGAAATGAGGGTTCAGTTTGGTCTTGGGCTTTTGATGTTTTGGATAATAATTTGAATGGGGTGGGTTCAAGGTAAAAACCATTAAGAGGGAGAAAATTTTGAGTACGAACTTAGCTTTTCTTGGTGAATGGTTTTGGTGTTTTGGGTCTGGGAAAAATGCTTTTGGAACAAGGTTGTGGCTTGTAGACTTGTGAAGTAGATTGAGATTGCTGTTAAAGAGAAATGAGGGTTCAATTTGGTCTTGGGCTTTTGAAGTTTTTGGATAATCAATTTGAACGGGTCTGTTAAGTTAAGTGGTGGGTTCATGGTAAAAACTGGTAGATGAGGTAATTTTGGAAGGATTATTCATATGAATACAATTTAAATTGACAGATTTCCGGGCTTTTTTTTGCATAATTGTTAGCATTTAAGAATCTGTGGCAGAGAGGGATACACTGGAATTCCCTTTGAATTTCCAAATATTTTGAGCTTGAGGTAGTCGTATTTTCTGGACATCTAGCTGCAGTTTCAAGGGAGGCAATATATTTGCTGCAGTTTCCAGGGTTCCCTGTGTTAACTGTATACATGCTGTCAAATGACTTGAACAAACTTGAAATGTGAGGCATTTTAAATACACTAGTTAATATGAGGTTTTTCTCAGAGCAACTCTGAAACAAAGAGAGAATGTTTCAGAGTGGAAACCTCCAGTCTAGGCCTCATAGAAATTGTTAACTACGCAGCCTATGCTTGATGAACACCAAACACCTCCATAATTATATTGGAGCCTTCTCAACCATTGTTCAATTATCCTATTTTTTTAATCCCAAATCTCATTTGATAAATAGCCTTGGCCAAACACATAATCTTTGTCTACTTGTATTCTTCCAATGGTTACAAGGTTGTTTGTAGCGGGACTTCTTTCAACATCCAGATTTGCATCAGTAGTGCTCAATTTCTTTTTCCATTGTGATTAAGAAGCAGCATTTGAGTGGTGCTGCAACTGCATATTGTTTCTACATGGATAATGCCATTCTATTAATTGCTTTTCCATTCTTGAGGAAATTTGTTAACGAGTACCCCCCTACATCTTCACTTCTATTACATGAAAGGGACTAGTGTGTCGTAAGTTGTCTAGCAATGTGATTGTTGTTCAGAATTCAACTGCAAGTACATCATTCATGCCGACTTATGGAATCTAGGTCAGTTCTCTTAATGCATAGATAATTGGAATGAAGAAATATATCGAGTTATTTTGGATAAGATGCAGAGGCCATTGGGTGGGCTAGCTCCTTGTGGTGTTCATGTTAAAATTGCTTAGAAGGTTTATTGTGATCTTTTGCTATGTGATGGATTACTGGTTTTTGTCACTTGAACTTTCTTTTGGATTGGATAGTACCATTTTCTGAATCAATTGCCTAATTGAATCCCTTTTCCTCTACTCTTAGCAGGTTTTGCATCAATGGGGAACGCTGTCTGTGCTCTGACAACTCTTCGAGAAGGTTAAAAGCTGTACCATATTAGTCAGCATCTCACTGTTAATAACTAGTCATGATACCTGATGTGCTGCTCCGTAGAAGTCTTCTTTCTTTGTATTTATCATTCTTTTAATTTGTTTTTCTAACTCCAGTATCTTGTAGTTTAAAAGAATTCAATAATCTTTGTTAATGAATTATTCAAAAGGTTCTCTCTAATTTTTTTCTCATCTGATGTGGCTTCTTTTTGCTGATGTAAATCCCAACAAAAAACCGTTGCCTAACTTTTTTTTTTTTTTTTTGTGGTTGGATTGGGAAATTGTGAGAATTTATCACATTGAGTTTAAGCCTTATTTTTCTAGGAAAGAAAATGAAAATGTTAAAAAAGTACTCAAAATCAAGCACAGGTGAGTTTTTATAGAATTGTTGCTAGTGAGGATGAGTCTCAGTGGTATAAAAAAATACTAGGAAAAAAAAAAAAAAGAAGCTTCCGTCTGTTTTTTCAAATTTTTTTTTGGAACATATAAGGCTTTGTTTGATCGAGTTTTGGAACTTTAGTTTTACCTTTTGGTTTGTACAAGATGTTTTTTTACAGTTTTTAAAAATTAATTTCACATTTATTTTTGAAAACTTTGTCTAAGGTGGGAAAATTTGGACTAACCGATCGTCCTTTTGGACGTTCAGCCGGTTGACCGGAACAGCGCATTTTATTTTTATTTTTTTAACAATTGCTACCTATTATTTTTTATATTTTAAATAAAAAAATTATGAATTTTTTTTATGAGTTTTAAATAGAATTTTGAGTTTTGTGTTTGATTATGAATTATAAGTTTTTATATGAAATATTATATGTCATATCAAAAAAATTTCACACAATTCAAAACTCTTTTCAAATTTTATTTAACAAACAAATTTTTCACACTTAAATTATAATTTCAAAATTCACAAATTCAAAATACAATTTCTATTATCAAATTATATTTAGAAAACTTTTCTAAATGTTTCTTAGCTGTTTTCTAAAACGCAAAGCTAATAACCCAAAAACTTAATTTGAGCCCGAAAATGAATGTAAAGCCTAAATTTAATCTTATATAGTTAGAAAATTGAATTTTTACAGTTCAATATATTTTCTTAATATTTTTTTAATTTTTCTTTTTTGTTTACCTATAACTATTGTTTTTAAAAAGTAGCCAGCCTAAAAGGGTCAATCAAGCTTTGTTATGACAGTTAGGTATCTTTGAGTTCACCCAATGAGGAGTACATTCGTACTTTGGATAGTACACTAAAATTGAGTCAAATAAAACCAATATTTGTAGTACTACCACTAGAATGTGTACTGCAAATTTTGTTTTTTCGGTTACATCGGAATAATGTGTACAACAGTTTAGCTACTATTCTCTCTATAAAAATTCGCCCGCCAATGAATACAATAACAACATATTTGACAAACAAGTTCCTTGAGGGTTGGGATGTTTCTTGGCAATAATTGGCATTGGTGATAGATTCTCCCCGGATATTTCATTCAAGAAAGCTATATTGGGTAATATCGTAAAGATTGAAGAGGGGAGACGGGGACGAGACAGAGCATGAGATGGAATTTTAATTGACACATAGAAGTTGTGTTGTTATTCTTCTCTTGCACTGCCTCTTCCCTGGCTCTCCTCTCTCTCTCTTTTATCCCCTCTCTTGTATCTCTCTTATATTCATTCTAAATAAATGAATCATTATTCATAGGTCATTCTCTTACTGGTCAAATTCTCTGATATGCAGAAGTAGTTATGACATAGTAGATGAGCGATTTTTAATCATGAAAATAATTGCTTTTGCATAAAATTTATATTTTGTGTAAGGTAATAATTAAATCAGAATATTTTTTGTTTTGTTTTATTTTGTCTTTTATTTAGATCTCTTTCACTACAGCAAGCAACAAACAAGTTAACCTTGAAAGTATTTTACAAAAATTTTATAGTAAAGTTGAAATTTATGTGTTCTAATTTGTAAGGGAATTTGATCTATCAACAAAAAATTTACAAGTACAATGAATTATAACAAACTAAAGGCTTAAAGTTGCAAATGCTACCAGGGTGAATGCTTACATTTTGCATGAAGCAGTAAAATTGTGAACTACCTATTGCATCAACATGTAATTTTCTTCTTTTAGAATACCAATCTCTTCCTTTATGTAGCATTTTCTTCTTTGCTATTCTGTTTTTTCATATGTTTAATGTGCCTATATTAAGTCAAAAGTCAATTATAATTCTTTTATCAATTTTTATTGAGAAATTTAAAAAATAAAAATATAGAACCTTCTTTTTTTTTTCCACGCAAATCTAGATGCTCACCAATTTTATGTGAAAATTGATCTATTTTTTGGGTTATTGAATCAAGAATATACTTGCTTTATTCTTGTTTGACTATTAAATTTGTACTACAATTCACAACTATGTACTACTATTATAATTGCCAATTAACTAGTTAGTGATGTTGACAGACAATAGCAATAAATTTTTACATGGCAATAAGATGTTGATGGCCAATGTGATCATTAAAATCAAAGGTAAATTACAAGGAGACCCTTTTCTACACTTTTGAAATCACATTATTGGCATCTGATCAAAAAAAAAAAAAAATCACATTGACATCTTCTTTGTTATTATTACTATTTTATAAGATATACATAGGAGTTTTCATATTACAAAACCATTCGAAACAAGCCAACAAACTACAAAACAGAAGAGAAAAGTTGCACCAAGAGAAGACCACATCAAAGGCAAGTACCACAAATGTAGCAAGCTACTATCGCCAGAGGCGAAACCAGAAATTTGGTTTGGAGGGAGTCAAGGTATGTATGCAAAATGGGTTATGCTAGGTTTTATGAGAAAAAAATCATGAAAACCATCATGAAAGGATCTGCACCGTTAGATCAGGTATGGTATTTTTTTGTATGCCTGATCTAACAGTGTAGATCCTTTTATGATGGTTTTTATGATTTTTTTTTCCATAAAACCTAGCATTTCCCATGCAAAATATATATATATATACACATTACATACCGTTTTATTTAAAAATAATAATAATAAAAAATGACATATACTACTTATATTAATAACATTAATTTGATAAAATTTATATTATTAAATAACATGTGAAATGATAGGAGATCATTTCATTATACATTGTGAAATAATATTAAAATAGATAAGGTTTTTTTTTTTTTTTTGATTGGCTATTGAAATAAATAATAACTAAAGTATTTTTTTATTATTATTTTAAATTAAGAATAATCTTATATATATGCTGTAAGGACTAATAAAATATAAAAAATAATGTGTAATTTTCCAAATTGGGGGGCGGGGCCACTCCGGTCCCTTTGTAGTTCTGTGCTGACTATCACGAGGAGGAAAGATATTTTGAAAAGTAGGTTGAAAGTTGATATTTTAGTTTTTGTTTTTTATTTTAAATTTTATTTTTAAAAAAATATAAAAAAAATAAAGAGATAATATGATTTTAAAAAATAAATAAATTGATTTTTAACTCAATTATCAAAATAGGCCAAAGTCGCAACTAACACCAAGCACAAGAAAGCCTTCCAAAGCACGAAGTGAGCTAACACCCTGCAAAACAAAGTGGTGTTTGAAAAGTTGGTAAAAAATTAATTTTTTAATTTTTTTAATGATTTTTTTAATTTTTTTGTATAAAAAAATAGAAAGGTTATATAATTTAAAAAATTCAAAAAAATAAAAATAAAAATAAAAAACTTTTTACAATGTTGCTAAAACGCCCCCAAAATATGACAAAAAGCACAACCATAATAAAATGAATATACGATTAGATATCGAAGGTCCGACACTGAGTGGCTGTGGTCAGTGCAACTGTCCTCAATAACATGTTGTCTTTTTCTGTTTTGGTTGTAGCATTGAGCAGTGCAAGAGTCCTATTTTTTGGGGTCAATGCAACACATTATTTCTTGATGTTATATAAGGAAATCTTTAACATTCACTAAATATTTTATTAAATTTGAGAAAAAATTTGATAAATTCTTCTATCTAATATCAAGTTCTTCAACGGTAAATTTTTAATTATCAACAAAACACAGGTCGTTCGGGTGAATAATCGGCCGATTTTCAATCCAACAAATCTATAACAACATCTGTCTAGTCAGCACTTGGTGTGGGTTCAATACTCCCCCGCTGTGCGAGTTCTGACTTAAGCGGAGCTTGTCTTGGGAGGTCGGAGCAAGTTCCCAGGTTATAGTCTCTCGCTTGTACCGGCTAACAGGACACTTTGGTGATCTCTGCAAGGGGCGCTGCCTTGGACCTGCGGAAGAGTGAGAGGATTTCCCTGTAACAAAAAAAAAAAAAAAAAATGTACGATTTAACTTTTTTGGGTAACAACTTTCATTTTCCCTCTATGTTCATTTTCTGGGTGAAAGCCCTTATTTTCCAATGCCTCCTTAAGATTTGTTGTATTCTTATAAGAGAGATTAAGGCTCCGTTGGGTAAGAGTTTCGAATTATAATTCTACCCATTGATTTGAGTGTGTTGTTTGTTTTGAGCTTTCAAATCATAATTATACACCAATTTCTCAAAACTCAATTCAAAACATAATCGTTACTTTTCATAACTCATAACCAAACATATAATTCAAAACTCTTTTCAAAACTCAATTCAAATCAATATTTTAATTTTTTAAATTTTTTAAATATTTAAATATTTTGAAAATATTTTAATTTTGTTAAGATTTTAAATATTTTAATATTTAAATATGTTACGATTTTTTTAATTTTTTAATTTTTTGAATATTTTAATTTCAAAATATTAAGATTTTAATTTTTTAAAATTTAAAATATTTTATAAAAATAAATTCAAACTCTATTTTATAAAAATATTTTTAAATATTTTAATTTTGTTGTTATGTATTTGGTTACGATTTGAGTGTAGCGTTGTGAAAGTAATATGGAGTTTTGAGTTATGTATTTGGTTATGAGTTTTAAAAATAATTTCTTAATTGAGTTTTGTTTTACGTGTTTGGTTACGATTTGAGTATAGAGTTGTTTTTAAATTTAAAATATTAACATTTTAAATTATTTAAATTTTTACGATTTAAATCTTTTGAATATTTATTTTAATTTTTTACTTATTAAATTTTTTAGATTATTTAAATTATTTAAATATTTATGATTTCAATTTTTTGAATATTTATTTTGAAAAAAAAATTATTTCCTTTGTAGTATTTTCAATTAAAAAATTGATTAATGTTATTTTCTGTTAATAATAAATTTTTTTAATTGAATTTTAAAAAGAGTTTGGTTATAAGTAGTGTGTTTTGTTACCCAAAAAAAGTTAAATCGTACAGAATCAAATCAAAATTTTCAATAGTGTGAAAGTAGTGTGTTTTGTTATGAGTTATAACAATTTGAATTAAATTTTGAAAACTCTTTTCAAAACTCATAACCAAACAAATTTTCTTATTTCACATGTTAAATCAAACTTTTAAAACTCAATTCCACAATCAATTCAACACTCTATTCAAAAATCATAACCAAACAAATTTTCTACACTCAAATCATAATTCCACATCTCACAAACTCAAAATACAACTCATACTCTCAAATCATATTTACAAAATTCTACCAAACGCAATCTAAAATTTTCCATCTGGATTTTCTCAGAGTGATGCATATTGAAGTCCCCAACAATGGCTACTTTGGTCCCTGGTGTTCTATTGAAGCATCTACAGCATATGAACACAGATATGAAGATTGTTGGTGAGCACAGGTCATCTCTTTGTAAGTGTGGTGAGCATTGTCCCTACACTAGCTGGCGGTGAACTCTTCCCAAACCAAGGGTTTTACCTCAAGGTATCAGATTCATCTCATACTACCTATGTTTCTCTACCTGATGAACATGATGATCTAATTCTTAGTGATAAACTCCAATTGCGTCAATTCATGCAGGTTGAACATCATGATATTAGTACTAATGGTGTACACAGGCCCGGTCCTGAGATTTTGGGGGCCCAAAGCCAATAATCAACTACTAAATTTTTGGGGCCCTTTACATTTTTTTTTTTTATTGAATGGAAAAAAAAAAATTAAGGTAAAGGACAAAAGATTTGCATTAAAATCATAAAAAATATTTAACATTACATTATAACAACTAATATGTATCACTTGATCCTCGCTCTTCTTGCATTTTTAGAAGCAAATAAATCAATCATACTTGCATGATCTAGTTTTTTTGCAAAATCATTTTCAATGGATAACAATGCTAATCCATTCAATCTTTCTTGTGACATGGTTGATCGAAGGTAATTTTTGATGATTTGTAACTTTGATGTGACCTATTAAACTATTAAACTTAAATGAATTCTTCTTGATGATGTAAATACCAATACTATAATAGCAATTAATTGGGTAAAAGACAAGACAAATATTTAATTAATTGAATAGAAAAAATATTTACTTGTGCTTCGTGTTGAGATCAAAATATTTTTTTAAATCAAAATTCAAAACAAAAGCACCACCACTTAACAAAATACAAAACTTTTAAATTATATGATGTGAACTATTATACTTAAATAAATTTTTCTTGATGATGTAAACATTAATATTATAATAATAATTAATTGTGCAAAAGACAAGATAAATATTTAATTAATTGAATAAAAAAAAAAAAAGGAAAGAAAATTACGCCGTCATTTGGTGTGGTGTGGCTGTCAAAGGGAACTTGCTGGTGTTGTGTGGCTATAGAGGGAAGGTTGATAGGGTTATGAATTAAAAAAAAAAAAAATAGGCCTTTTAAGTTGGTTTGGGCCGTGTGGTGTGGCTATCAAAGGGAAGGTTTATAGGGTTATGAATTAAAAAAAAAAATGGGCCTTTTAAGTTGATTTGGGCCTTAAACTTTTGGCTTTTTAAATGGTCAAAAAAATTAAGTTGATTTGGGCTTTTTTTTATTTTTTTTTGGACTCAAAACACACCTAACATATTATACTAACTTATAATAAAAGGGGGCCCTCATTTTGGACCTATTTTGAGGGGCCCTAAGCCATGGCCTCGTGGGCCTATGGCCAGGGCCGGGCCTGGGTGTACAGGTAAAAATTAAAAAGAAGATGCGGAGGTAGTCATTCGAGAGGTCGATCAGTCAATGCAAAATTTTTACAAATTTTTACCTTGAGATGGTCATTCGGGGGACATCTGGCAGATGTCCGGCAAGTTGCCTGGTGGGTCACCACTCAACAGCTATGCATAATAAATTGCTGAAAGATGCAATACATTTTTAGTTTGGTGAAACAATTGTTTTATTATCAATTTGATACATGTTTGATGAAATCATTGGAGCATAAAAAAAGAGACTTTTTCACCACATTTGGATTTGGTGATGGATTTGGTGTAGCACTATAGATGACCTAAGTTGACACCTTGATTATTAAAAATACAAACTACCACCATTTAATGCTTTGTGGATTTTACTATAATCTCTATGTTGTCTCACATTTTTCATTTTGTTTTCTAATTCCCATTTCCATTTCTTTTTTTTTTTTGAATGCCACCACCACTGTTTCCACCCCCAACATGTACCATGAATGACCAAACCCACAACCAACTCCACCATTAAACCCATGACAAGCAGATTTTGTAAATGGGATTGAATTACTATTATTTGTCTGCAACTGGGTTTTTTTTAAAAATGTTCAACAGTAAAAAAGTTGCACAAGCTAATAGTTAGTGTAGAGCAATTCCAATGGACTCTTCAAATGAGACTTGTTAGGTAAAATAATTAGCTATTTTTATTTTTTTTACTGCTCCAACAGGCTCTCTAAATGCTAAGTTCTAATTTAGCTTCTTATTTTATTTTATATTTTATTTATATTTTTATTGTCTACATTTAGAGAGCCGTTGAAGGCCCTCCAAACTCCAAGAAACACTTTTCCTTTCATCTCTAACGTTGATGTGGCATGCCATAAAATACTATCATCCATAAGTTAGTTTGGATAGAGAGGTAAATAGCGAGTAGCATTCAGTGTGTTTGGTTTGAATTTTTTAAATTAAGTTTTTTAAAAATTGAATTTTTTAGTTTTCATATTTTTTTTGGTTTTAGTGAATTTTTTAAAATTTTAAACATTTTTTTTCTTTTTTAGATACACCCTATTTAGATGTATCTAAAAAATAAAAAATTTGTGAAAAAATATTTCTAAAAATTAATAAATACATAAAAATATAAAAAATGTACTGAATTCTCGTTTTTTATTATTATATATTTTTGGTATTTAGTGAATTTTTAAAAGATTTCTTTCACAAATTTTTTACTTTTTAGGTATATTTATGTTAGATATGACTAAAAAAAAATTGCTTAAAATATTAAAAAAATTCAGTAAAAATAAAAAAACACGACAAATAAGAAAGTAGAATTTTCTGAAAAGAGTTTTTGGAAAACTCTTAACCAAGCATCCTGATTGGAGTAATTAGCAAGGTAAAGTGACTAGTTAAAATAAAATTGGTACTTTTTATCTCATTTAGCTAGCAAAAAATTATTAGCATGGTTGAAGTTGCTCTAGCATGTGGATTACATCTAAAAATCTATATAAAAAAATCACATATCCATTTTGTTAAATAATTGACGTCCTAACCCCCAACGTCATAGTCATAGTTAAAATCGACCAATGCTATTGTCCACACAGCCCCTTGTAGCCCTATTTACAACAACTCAACGCCATCTCGGGCGCAGTCCAATGCCACCAATGTTGCCATAATCAACGCAAAGCCTGTGATCCCTGTGATACAACACATTCCCATCTGGTTCTCTAAAATTTTTGGAAATTTGCTAAGTTTGTAGGAGTGTGATGCAACACATTCCTATCTAGTTCTCTAAAATTTTTGGAAATTGGTTAAGCTAGTACTAGTCTATAATATAGTTATGTGGGTTAAAAGTGTGTGTGGTCTTTGGTAATGAAGACAGAGATAATAAGGGTATGAATGTTTGGCTGTTGGCAAAGTATATCCTTTCAAGAATAACATGGTAGTTTGCTAACATAATATATTCTTTGAAATATCATCGAAGGAAAGCAATGATATTTCAAAGAATGTCAGTGTAATTTATTTAAAATAAAACAATTATTATCTATATTATAAGATAAACAATTTCATTGAACCGACCACTTATATATTTCTCTTACTGCCCTTCCCACTTGTTTCTCTCGAGTTATTCACCTAAATTTGGCTTGGTGGGAGCCCAGGTATGTATGCAAAATATATATACATATATATATATACACACATTACATAGCGTTTAATTTGAAAATAATAATAATAAAAAATGACATGTATCACTTATATTAGTAACATCAATTTGATAAAATTTATATCATTAAATAACATGTGAAATGATAGGAGATCATTTCATTATACATTGTGAAATAATATTAAAATAGATTTTTTTTTTTTTGATTAGCTATTGAAATAAATAGTAACTAAAGTATTTTTTTTTTATTATTTTAAATTAAGAATAATCTTATATATATATATGCTGTAAATACTAATAAAATATAAAAAATAATGTGTAATTTTCCACATTGGGGGGCAGGCCATTCCGGTCCCTTTGTAGTTCCTACCTCACAAGGAGAAAAGATATTTTAAAAAGTAGGTTAAAAGTTAATATTTTAATTTTTAATTTTATTTTTAAAAAAATGTAAAAAACAATAGAGAAATAATATGATTTAAAAAAAATTAAAAACTAAAAAATTGATTTTTAACCCAATTATCAAAATAGACTGAAGTCGCAACTAACGCCAAGCAAGGCTGGCCTTGGCCATGGGCCCACCAGGTCATGGCTTAGGACCCCTCAAAACAGACCAAAAAAAGGGATCCCTCCTATTATAATTTAGTATAATATATTAGGTATAGTTTAAGTCTAAAAAAAATTAAAAAGACCAAAACTAATTTAAAATAAATTGACTCATTAAAAAATTGAAAGATCCATTTAAAAAAATTAGCATTGTTATCCATTAAAAATAGACCAAAAAAAGAGCCCCCTCATTTATAGTTTAGTGTAATATATTAGGTATGTTGCAAGTCTAAAAAAAATTAAGAAAAGCCCAAACTAACTTAAAAATGAATTGACCAATTAAAAAATTGAAAGACCCATTTAAAATAATTAGTATTGTTATTCATTGAAAATGATTTTCCAAAAAAATTAAATTATGCAAATATGATTGATTTATTTGCTTCTAAAAATGCAACAAGAGCGAGAATCGAGCAAGAATCAAGCGATACTTATTAGTTGTTATAATGTAATGCTAAGTATTTGTTGTGATTTTTGTCACAAATTTTTTGTCCTTTACTTTTAATTTTTTTTTTCATTCAATGAAAAAAAAATGTGAAGGGACTCAGAAATTTATTAGTTGATTACCGGTTTTGAACCCCAAAAATCTCAAGACCAGGCCTGACGCCAAGCACAAGAAAGCCTTCCAAAGCACGAAGTGGGTTAACATCCTGCAAAACAAAGTGGTGTTTGAGAAGTTGGTAAAAAGTTAATTTTT
The DNA here is from genome assembly GCA_025200525.1 of Camellia lanceoleosa. Taxonomy (NCBI): domain Eukaryota; kingdom Viridiplantae; phylum Streptophyta; class Magnoliopsida; order Ericales; family Theaceae; genus Camellia; species Camellia lanceoleosa. The sequence continues at coordinate 152,226,198 of CM045760.1, read as the reverse complement.
TTATTTTTTTTATGACTTTTTAATTTTTTGTATAAAAAAATAAAAAAGTGATATAATCTAAAAAAGTCAAAAAAAATAAAAATAAAAATAAAAATAAAAAATTAACCTAAAACGCCCCAAAATATGACAAAAAGAACAACCATAATAAAATGAATATACGATTAGATATCCAAGGTCCGACACTGAGTGGCCGTGGTCAGTGCAACTGTCCTCAATAGCATGTTGTCTTTTTCTGTTTTGGTTGTAGCATTGAATAGTGCATCAGTCCTATTTTTTTTTGGTCAATGCAACACATTATTTTTTGATGTTATATAAGAATATCTTTAACGATTCATCAAATATTTTATTAAATTTAAATAAAAATTTGATAAATTCTTTTATCTGATATCAAGCTTTTTAACGATAAATTTTTAACTGTCAACAAAACATAAGTCGTTCGGGGAACGATCGACCGGTTGACCGGCAAGTTCAATAAAAAAATTCTGTAACAACTTTTTTGAGTATAGTTTGATCCTGTACTATTCAACTTTTCTAGGTAACAACTTTCATTTTCCCTCTCTATTCATTTTCTGGGTAAAGCCCTTGTTTTCCAATGCCTCCTTAAGATTTATTGTATTCTTATAGGAGAGATTGAAATTTTCCATCTAGATTTTCTTAGAGTGATGCATATTGAAGTCCCCAACAATGGCTACTTTGGTCCTTGGTGTTCTATTGAAGCTTCTACAGCATATGAACATAGATGTGAAGATTGCTGGTGAGCACATGTCATCTTTATTGCAAGTATAGTGAGCATTGTCCCTGCACTAGCTGGTGGTGAACTCTTCCCAAACCAAGGGTTTTACCTCAAGGTATCATATTCATCTTATACCACCTATGTTTCTCTACTTGATGAACATGATGGTCTAATTCTTAGTGTAAACTCCAATTGGGTCAATTCATGTAGGTTGAACATGATGATAGTAGTACTAATGGTGTACAGGTCAAAAAGAAAAAGAAAAAGATGCGGAGGTGGTCATTCGGGAGGTCTACTGGTCAATGTAAATTTTTCACAAATTTTTGCCTTGAGATGGTCATTCGGGGGACATCCGGTGGATGTTCAGTAGGTCGTCTGGTGGGTCACCACTCAACAGCTATGCACAATTAATTGCTGAAAAGTGCCAGACATCTTCAGTTTGGTGAAACAATTGTTATATTCTCAATTTGATACATGTTTGATGAAACCATTGGAGCACAAAAAAAGATACTTTTTCACCACATTTGAATTTGGTGATGGATTTGGTGTAGCACTATAGATGACCTAAGTTGACACCTTGATTATTAAAAATACAAACTACCACCGTTTAATGCTATGTGGATTTTACTATAATCTCTACGTTGTCTCACATTTTTCATTTTGTTTTCTAATTCCTATTTCCATTTCTTTTTTTTGAATGCCACCACCACTGTTTCTGCCCCTAACATGTGAGTGAGATCAACCGTTGCACATCTAACCGCTGAGATTAAAAAAATAATAATAATAATAATTTGAAATTTCACTTTATTCCCGCCCGTTGCTAGTTATACATTGAAGCGCAATCACTCAGCTAAGCTATATTTTACTTAGCCTCGCACTCAGCCGTCCTCCTCCACCGAACCTGCCCTCACCAGTGACCAGTCCCCTAGACGGCATCGGCGACGACCAGTCCCCCAGACGGCATCGGCGACCCACTCCAGCCCTAATATTCTCTGCTTCGTGAACCATAGCTCCACCGCGACCACTATCGGCTAAGCGAAGAAATTTGTTCATGAGGAACCAGGTTTGTATTCGAAACTCTGAAATTAAGAAATTAGGGTTGTGTGATTGAGATTGAAATTTCAAAATTAGGGCTTTGATTTGGGATTGAAACAGTGAAAAATTAGGGATTTCACTGTGAATTTAGGGCTTTCACTGTGACAAAAATTAGGACTTTCACAGTGAAAGAAATTAGAGTTTTCACTATGACAAAAATTAAGGCTTTCACTGTGAAAGAAATTAGGGCTTTCACAGTGACAAAAATTAAGGCTTTCACAGTTTCGGCTGAGATTTTGTGGGTTTTGGATGAATTAGTTTGTCAAATTGATTAATTTTGTACTTGAATTGTCTTCATTGTCTTGCTTAAGTTCCGTCTTCATTGTCTTGCTTCCTCTTCTCATTTATTTTTGTTATGTCTCCACTTTATCATTTTCTGGTTAGTAACTAATCTGTACAACATTATATGCATTTGTTGAACAATGGACCAGTTGCACTACTTAAGCATTAATGTAGTCTCATTCTTTTTGTTGGTTTCATTGAATAGCTTGCTTGTGATGAAACCAAATCTGATTGACAAAATAATGAATTATGAAGTATTAATGGTTTGTGGTCTTTTGATGTTACATTTAGCTGCACAGGCTCACATTGAACTGTAATTAAATTATTTATTCCAGAATTCTGTGGTTGTCTTTTGCAGTGAAAAATAGAAAGCATTTATGTCTGTAGTCAAACTAACTTGGAAAGGATGATGTCTATAGCAACATGAATTATGAAAAATTAAATGTGAGGGAACTTTATTTTAATTGAAGCAATGGAACACATGCTTAGAATAGAACATCTTATACTAAGTTCTTGTGGAGAAAAGTATTAGAAGATCTTTTCTGATAGGAAAGATTCTGTTTTAGGATGAACTATACTAAGTTCTGATAGGAAAGATTCTGTTTAAGTAGAAAATCTTTTCTTATACTGAGTTCTTGAGGCATGTGCTTGTAAGAAATTATATCATGGTTTGAGTCACATATTATATCCATACAAAAAATACATACATTGTACTAATACTTACATGATATGTGGGATTCATCAATGGCGGAGGAATAGAATTACTACTCATGGGCAAAGATAAAGGAAAAGGATGAAGAGGAGGAAGAGGAGGAACATGTTGACGAACATAGATATCTCCTCCAACAGATAATAGAGAAGGTGCAACTGTTGGACTTGCAATAGATTGTGACGAAGCCAAGCTGTTAGCACGGGATTTTTTTTTGGAGTTCGCTACCAACGCCGTTTCGAATCCACCTTTTACCCTCATTTTGCCCTTACTAGTTGCCACCTTTTTCTTCAATCCTTTTGGTTGCACAGCATGATTCATATCTTCGCAATCCACTTCAAAGCTTTGGGTGTCATCATCATTACTTACTTCATTTCCAACACCAAAAAGAGCACCTAACTTGCCTTCAACATTTGCACCTAATGTAGCAAGGTGTGTAACACAAAAATCATAAGTTTCTTCAGTTTCAGCAGCTCTACTTGCTAGTGCTCTAAATGCGGTCATCAATGTCTTATACCGCGAGGCTTGTTGGAATTTCACATCCACTTGAATGTCATTCCCCTTAATGTCCTTCACAGTTTCGGCTCTTGCTTGTTTGGTCCACCTCTTTAGAATGTATTGTGGAGGAACCTCTTTCATCTTCAATATGTCTCTAATAACCTTCAATGAGTGACAACACAAGATTCCTTCCCTTTCAAACTTTGTACAATTACAACCCAATGAGCCATCTCTCTCCATCTTCACTTTCCATGCATGTTTGTTACCAATATCAACAACTGTGCAAATGGTACTAGCCTCGCCATATTCAATTGCTTCTATGTTCGATTCAATGGATCGAAAGTACTCATTTTGAAATTTCTCAAATATCTTTTTTGTGTAAACATTACCCATTTGAATTAACATTCTTATTGTTGCTTTCACCTTTGGCAACCTTTGACACAAAACATATCCTGCTTCTAACTCCTTGTATCGCTTCTCGTAAAGTACCTTTTCAAAATGCATGAAGAATTCATTTAAGTTAAAATCAAAACGAATGTAATCCTTCAAAAAAGCATTAAAAGATTCACTAAGTTGTGTGGTACTCATTCCCGCAGCCCATGTTGATCTAACATATGGCCAGTCCCATTTTTCTTTCACCGCAAAAGTCAATTTCAACTAATGGTTTTCATGCGCATCATATTTATCAAGCATTTCCGCCCACTCTAACTTCCATTGATTTGCATCTTCAATATCAAAAAAGAACTTATTTAGTACACCCTTTACCCCCTTATCTTGGAATAAACAATTAACATGTTTTAATGCATTTTGCATCAAATGCCAAATACACAATCGGTGACTTGTGTTAGGCATAACGATGGGTATGGCTTTAGCCATTGCAGCATCTTGATTAGTGAACAACGTTTTTGGTGCCTTTCCTGACATAGCCTCTAGAAAATTTTGAAACAACCATACAAACGATTCGGCGATCTCATCATACAACAAGGCTACACCAAATATAACTGTTTCCCTATGATGGTTGAATCCCACAAAAGACGCGAAGGGTCTATGTTCTTTGTTTAACTTGTAAGTAGTATCAAAAGTGACAACATCACCAAATTGGGCATAATCCATGATCATTTGTGCATCGGCCCAAAACATATTCATTATTTGCTCCTCATTATCTAACTGGAAAGCATAAAAGAAAGAAAGATACTGCAAAGATTTTTCTTTAAAGTATTGCAACACATTGCTTACTTCCCCATATACTAAACTTTGTTGTCTTTTGGTTCTCAAATAATTTTTTTGATTTAATTTTGTAAACCCAAGACATTGCCTCCCACCAGCTTCCCTACCCATGAGTTCAAAAGACTAGCCTAAACGAAGATCAGATTGTGCCGCCAAATCTAACTCAATTGCTTGGGTAGTCGATATCTTTCTTTGTGACGACAACATGTGGGCACACTCGGCTAATACAAGATTATGGTTGTGTTTTTCTTTGAAATCAATCACAACAAATTTCCCAGTACCCTCATCTAATTTAACATAAAGTCGAGTCTCACATCCAGTCCTAGTTTTAGTTTTAGGGTTTTTTGCCAATGCGTCTCGTTTGTCAACCTTCCGAAATCCCTCCTTGTTGCAAACCAAAAGTCTACAAATAAGTTGGTTAGTGAACTTGTTCTTCCTACAAAAATCCCTTCTTATGCTAAACCCCATTCTGCCTCCATATGTATTATAAAAATCATACACATTGTTCCGAATCGAATGTCATTCCTTGTTTTGGCTTCCAACCAGAATCATTTTCAGATTCCATATCCATATGAAAATGCAACTGAAAACCCATATAAATAAAATCTTAGCTACATAAATAAAATCTTAGCTCACTGTCACACTTGGATAAAGAAACAAGAAATGAGAACTAAATAACTTTAATATGCAGAATAATGCATTGGCATAATTCAATTATGGATGCACATGACAGTGTGTGTTAGCATAATTAATGTATACTCATTCTGCATTATTCTGCATAATTGAATGTATACTCATTCTGCATTAATGTATTATGTGCATTAATGTAATAATACACTCATTAATGTATACTCATTCTCTATTAATTTATACTCATTCAGCATAATATCTTCAGTGCACATACTAAGTTGTGTGGTAATATCTTCAGTGCACATAATATCTTTAATGCAGAATAAGTATGTATTAATGCAGAATATCTTTAATATGTAGCATATCTTAGCTATGTATACTCATTGTGCATCCATAGTATGTATACTCGTTGTGCATCCATAATAAAAATTATCTTTAATAGTATGCATAGTATGGACCTCTCATTAATATGTGCAGAACCTCTGATTTGCAGTATATCTTTAATAGTTTACTCATATGTGCAGAATAGTATGTGCAAACCTCTGGTTACATATTAAAAATTATCTTTAATAGTATGTGCAGAATATCTTTAATAGTTTACTCGTTGGCAAACTTCTGATTTACAGAGATAGAGCGTGGTGAATGTAGAAAAATCTAAGATAAGAAATCACTGGTTTAACGATACAAACTTCCATTCAGTTTTCCAAAAACTCACACTGATTCAAAATAGATGATAGATTTGGCTCTGGTTTAACGATTTTGGCAAACCTCTGCTTACAGAGACAGAGGGGAACTAACCTCTGGTTTCACCGTCGTCGGTCCTTGCAACGGCATCGAGACTGCCTATGGTGGGTTCGACAGAGAAGAAGGAATGAGTGTCGTCGATCCTTGCAACGGCGTCGAGACTGCCTATGGTGGGTTCGACAGAAAAGAAGGAATGAGTGTGAGTTTTTTTGCTTCTGATTCCAAACGAAAATCTGTGCATAGGATGTGTTTTGTTTTGGGCTGGAAATCAAAATATATATATATATTTTTTTTTTTAATCTCAGCCGTTGGATGTGCAACGGCTGATTTCAGCCGTTGCAAGGAGGCTTGCAAGAATGGCTTGCAAGGAGAGGATTTGAACTCCTAACATGTACCATGAATGACCAAACCCACAACCAACTCCACAATTAAACCCCTGACTAGCAAATTAAGCAAATTACCATTAAACCCATGACTAGCAGATTTTGTAAATGGCATTGAATTACTATTATTTGTCTGCAACTGGGTTTTTAAAAAAAATGTTCAACAGTAAAAAAGTTGCACAAGCTAATAGTTAGTGTAGAGCAATTCCAATGGACTCTTCAAATAAGACTTGTTAAGTAAAATAATTAGCTATTTTTATTTTTTTTACTGCTCCAACAGGCTCTCTAAATGCTAAGTTAATTTAGCTTCTTTTATTTTATTTTATATTTTATTTATATTTTTATTGTCTACATTTAGAAAGCCGTTGAAGGCCTTTCAAACTCCAAGAAACACTCTATCTTCTTTCCTTTCATCTCTAACGTTGATGTGGCATGCCGTAAAATACTATCATCCATAAGTTAGTTTGGATAGAGAGCTAAATAGAGAGTAGCATTGGAGTAATTACCAAGGTAAAGTGACTAGTTAAAATAAAATTGGTACTTTTTATCTCATTCAGCTAGCAATAAATGATTAGCATGGTTGAAGTTGCTCTAGCATGTGGATTACATCTAAAAATCTATATAAAAAAATCACATATCCATTTTGTTAAATAATTGGCGTCCTAACCCCCAACGTCCTAGTCATAGTCAAAATTGACCAATGCTATTGTCCAACACAGCCCCTTGTAGCCCTATGTACAGCAACTCAACCCCATCTCGGGCGCAGTCCAATGCCACCAATGTTGCCATAATCAACGCAAAGCCTGTGATCCCTGTGATACAACACATTCCCATCTGGTTCTCTAAAATTTTTGGAAATTTGCTAAGTTTGTACGAGTGTGATGCAACACATTCCTATCTAGTTCTCTAAATTTTTTGGAAATTGATTAAGCTAGTACAAGTCTATAACATAGTTATGTGGGTTAAAAGTGTGGTCTTTGGTAATGAAGACAAAGATAATAGGAGTATGAATGTTTGGTTGTTGGCATAGTATATCCTTTCAAGAATAGCATGGTAGTTTGCTAAAACAAGTCTATAACATAGTATATTCTTTGAAATATCATTGAAGGAAAGCAATGATATTTCAAAGAATGTCAGTGTAATTTATTCAAAATAAAATAATTATCATCTATATCATAAGATAAACAATTTTATTGAACCACCACTTATATGTTTCTCTTATTGCCCTTCTCACTTGTTTCTCTCACTTGGGTTATTCACCTAACTTTTTTTGTTTTGGTAAAACAAGAAATATTGTAATATAAAGTGAGATTACAATATTCTAGGATAAGTTACCCCTCTAGCATCAGCTGCACGATGCAAGGAAATACAAGGAGTAGAAAGGAATACACATAATTCTTCAGCCAAAAACATCTTTGATTAGCTAAGAGATCAGCACAAGCATTAGCTTCTCTGTAGATGTGATTAAAGTTGCTCACTTCTAACTCCTTCAAGAGGTACCTGCAGTCGTATATGAAATTCAAGAACAAGCTGAAGTCCATCTCTCAAAGCTCAGAATCCCGCTACTATGCTAGAGCAGCATCCAATGTTTTTGCTACAACCACTTCCCCATCGTCCCAAGTGATCTTGAATTAGGCCACCAGCAGAAGTTTGACCTGGGTTTTCTTGGAGGCTCCATAAGTATTGAGTTTGAAGGAGCCTTCTTTGGGAGCTTTCCAACAAAACGGAGATGGATCTAGTGTGCTGGGTTTGGGGTTGGAATTAACTTTCTCTCATCTTAGTTTATTTCCTCTCATTGTTCCTCTTACCGTTTCTTTCCTCTTAACATTCTTGTTTCACTCCTTTTCACTTGAACATCCCTATTTATAATTAGTTAGTGAATTGTGAAAGTTAATTCTAGCTATACATTTGTGATAGATCTTTTGGTGGAGATTTATTTTTTAAGAAAGGTATAGGATAATATCTAGAGTGATGGAAATATGAAGAATGGAGAGGCGTAGAAGATTCGAGAAATAGAGAGTCATAGGTTGATTCTCAACAAGATTGTAAAAATGTTTCCTTTTTTTTTTTGGGTAAATTGCATTCACCTCCCCTTCGATTTGAAGAAAATAAACTTAACCACACAGTCTTGACATAAGTAAATCATCCACCCTTAGATTTTAGTTTCACGTAACAAATTGGTCCACATCATTAGGCAACTGTTAAAAAAAGCACGACAATTGCTTATGTCATTCCACATATTAAGGTGAGCATAGTTCGGCTTAATTCGGTTTTGACAATTGGGTTAGTTATTATGTTCATTTTTTAGGTATTGATTCTATCTAGTGCATGTGTTCTTTGACTTTGTTCCCGAAATGTTTGGAGGAGGATTCAATTTGATTGTGTGGTCAAATTTTAGCACACATAAGTTCAAATGCATGAAATCTAATACTTGATGTATTACAATAACATAAAATTTGTTTTCATTTTGTTCTTTTCTCTTATCAACTCAACTGCTAGCAAGACTCATAGTTATATCAACTCATTATTCATCAGTTATCAATGTCACCTCTCTAACAAAACATGGATTTTCTTTTTCCTTCTAACATTATTTTTTTGGTTACATCGAAATAAAGAAAGCAGAGGAGAGCTAACCCATTTCTCTCAAAACTCCTATCATATCTGCTAGCAAATAGCTACCCAGTTTAGCTAGTGGTGCATTCACCACCAGCATGTCCTTCGGTTGGTCTGCACCCATCTTGGCTAGGGCGTCCGCACACAGATTTCCTTGTTTCCAGATATGCTGGATGGTGCACTCACACCCTCTGAAGAGTATTTTGGCATCCTCCACTAAATTCTTGAAATGACAGTTGCTCGAAATTGGTTCCTTCATCAGCTTCACCACCTGGGCTACATCAGTCTTGATGGTCACATTGTTAATGCCTTGTTGGAGAATAACAGTCAGTCCTTTATACAAGGCTCACAACTCAGCTTCAAGGCTATTTCCCATCTGCATCTTGCCATAGAATCCACGCACCCAAGCTCCTCGCTCATCTCTAAGCAATCGACCAAAACCTCCTTCTCCTCTAGCTCTTCTGCAGCCATCAATGTTCATTTTGAGCTTTCCTGCAGGTGGTAAAATCCATTGAATCAGTCTATAAGCTGGTTTAGGCATAATAACTAAATTGAGAAAAGCTTGATTGATTTCTCTAGAGTAGTCTGAAATGAATTTGAAACTCTCTTGGCAACTGGTTAATTTATTTTCAAACACAACACAATTCCTATTTTTCCAAATTTTCCAAAAGGTGACAATGAAAATAGTGTATTAAGAGATATCTCCAGAAAAATGTGTTTTATTGCAAGAGTTACTCTTAAGCCAATCCTTCCAAGGTTTTCTCATCAAGCTAAGACACCAAGTTTTGCCAAAGATTTGAAGCCACATTTCCTCGGTCTTAAAACAATCCCTGAACAAATGATTGATATCCTCAATTCCACTGCAGTTAGGACAAGTGGGGTCAGTGGTAAGACCCTTCTTCATCCTCATATGATTGTTTAATAACTTCCCATAGCACACAGTACATAGAAAGGCTTTCAATTTCTGAGGGAGTCTCAATTTCCATATCCAATTCTAGTCTTCCTCTATCCCACCTGTCCCTATCAAAAGCTCATAAACAGATGAGACAGGGAATGCTCCATCCGGAGTCCCCTTTCACAAAAGGAGGTCCATAGCAGATGCATTAGGAGGGGACTGGCCCAAGATTAGAGCAGAGGTAGGAGTTGGGATAACATCATTAACCCAATTCTCATCCCAGCTACCATTCTCCCTCAGCAAATCTTTGACATGTAACCCACTTAACTCAGTAGGCATGTTCAGGTTCTGGCTGGTAACAATTTCCTCAAGAGCTTTGTCACTACACCACCAATCCCTCCAAACATCCGCTGTCTCACCATCACCAATTGTCCATTTCACCCCTTGCCTGAGGATGCTTTTGGTACTAAGTAGCCCTCTTCAAAGATGAGAGACTTTCCTCCCTCTGTTCCAACCTTGAAGGGATGTATTATTTAAGTACTTATTTCTAAGTACCTCACACCACATCCAGTTTCCATCCCAGCTTTGACAGCAAGGCCTTTCTAATGCCCGACCTCCATGTTGTTTCAATGATAAGAATTTGTACATGAATTTAATTTCCATTGATTGACTGTAAACATGTTTCAAAAATTAAGTAAATGAGTAAAGCACTAAAGAGTACTAGTAAAATTATGAAAAGTCAATTGCTTCTAATCATTACAAATTTGTAGTGCATGTATATAGCTAAAAACTAAAAAAAATATCCGAATTATATAAATATCATTAATTCTTATGTGCTAGGTTTCATTCACATTACATGTGCTTTGGATGCTAAGGTAAGAATAGAGACATAATTTGCTCATGATTATTTTTAATGGGAATTTTTATAATTTTTTATGGGTGAATTACACTATCAGTCCCTATAGTTTGGGACTCGTGTCACTTTGATCCCTGACTTTTTAATTGTGACATATTTAACCCTGAATTTTAAATCTTGTTTCAAATAAGGATAAGTTAAAATACCATTACTCAATTTTAAGGGCAAAGTCGTCAGTTTGATAAAATATAAACTAATTTGACAAAATTTAATGTCAAAAAATATTTTTAAATTTTTAAAAATTATTTCTACCCACCAAAGATAAAATCATGTAAATGTGATAAATCTTTTACACATTTATTCATTTATTTTTTTACCAAATTAATTTTTATTATGTGTTTCGATGATGATCATGTAATAAGTGATTATTTTTATTTTCATTAAATTAGTTTCTATTTTTTTAAAAGTCAAACATGACGAACAACTTTGATATCATCATTAAACTAATCCATTAAATTAAAAAATCCAAAACTAATAGTATTTCATATATTAAATATATCGATTACACATTAAAAACTTAACAACCACACATTACCTGATTATCATCCAAACACATAATAAAAAATAATTTGGTAAAAATAAATAAATAAATGTGTAAAAAATTTATCAATCTTACATAATTTTAACTTTGGTGAGTAGAAATAATTTTAAAAAATTCAAAAATATTTTTTTGACATTTATTTTTGTCAAATTAGTTTATATTTTATTAAATTGACGACTTTGCCCTTAAAATTGAATAATGATATCTTCAATTGTCCTTATTTAAAACAAAATTCAAAATTCATGGTCTAATGTGTCACAATTGAAAAGTCAAGGACCAGGACTAAATTGAAACAAGTCCCAAACTATAGGGACTGTTAGTGTAATTCACCCATTTTTTATTGGTTGAGTTTTCAATGAAAGCTAGTATAAATTATATTATAGTCTATTAACAATGTTTTGTTTGGAAACATATTTTTTAAGTGATTTTTTAGTTTTTTAGTTAAAATAAGATGGTAAAAAAATTAATATATTTGAGATGATTTTTTATTTTTTACGAAAAGATATGCAAAAAATAAAGAAAAAATAGAATTTTTGACTTTTTAGTATAAATTGTTAATTTTTTGATTTTTTTGCCAAACGAGAACGAATTTCAGTAACAAAAAAGATAACAAAAAAAACAAACAAGAAATTATGCCAAAATTTATAGCAACCTGCATTATTAGCATTTTTCACATGATAATTTTTAACTTAATTTGTCAAGTTCGTTGGACAAATAGGAGATGATAATTTGTCAAGTTCGTTAACATACTACTATAATTATTACTCATTGAGTTCATATCTTGCATTAGGTTGGGTAATTTTTCAAAATCTTCTGTTTTTTGCCTCAACGTCTTATAATGACCTTGTTTAAAACTCGAACAAAAAAAATAAAATCTCTCTATTTTGTCTCACCATTTTTCGTTTGTTTTTCTAATTCTCATTTCTATTTCTTTTTTTGAATGACACCACCACTCCCTAACAAATGATCAAACCCACTATCAACCACCACACAACCCCCCTTTCCTTCTCACTTGTTTATCTCATTTGGGTTATTCACCTGACTTCCTTTCATCTCACTTGATTAGTTTATTTCCTCTCATTATTCCAGTTATTAGCTTTTGTCTTCTCACTATTTTTGTTTTACTCTTTTTACTTGAACATCCTTATTTATAGTTAGTTGGAGAACAGTGAAAGTTAATTTTAACCATACATTTGTGATAGATCTTATAATGGAGATTTATTTTTTAAGAAAGGAATAGGATAATATCTAAAATGATGGAAATATGTAGAATGAGAGAGGTGTAGAAGATTCAAGAAATGGAGTCATGAGTTAATTAATTGTCAACAAGATTGTAAATATATATATATATATGTAAAATATATTGACCTCTCCCTCGATTTGAAAAAGGCTTACTTAACCACAAAATTTTGACATAACTAAACCGTCCATCATTAGATTTTAGTTTCATGTAATAAATTGGTCCACATCACTAAAATATATATATGCCGCTTGGGGAACCAAAATAAAAAGTCACGTTTTTGTCAAAATGTCCAAAAACGCAAGTGGTAAAAATGCAACAAAGTTGGTTTGGGATGTGCCAAAAACGTCAGTGTGAAATTACAAATTAGGGCCTATAACAAAAAAATTTAAAAAAAAAATTTCTTATATTGAGTAAGGATATTTTAGTCATTTTAATTTGATTTGACACCATAAACAAATATTAAACTAAAAAGCCAAAAGCTAACTTTTTATCAACTTCCCAAATCACTTTTTAAAAAGCCAAAAAATTAAAAAACTTGATAAAAAGTCAAAAGTCAATTTTTTACTAACTTTCCAAAACATATGAATTGAAATTGAGAAAACTGTTTTTGAAAATTTCGAACTAAACAGATTATAGGTATCTAATTTCAATGATAAATTATTTCCACCTCCCTTAAAGTTTGAAAAAATTAAATTAATCTCATATTTCTAACATAATTATTCAGATCTTTCCTTATCGAATGGCTAGCTCTTTTGATTGGATGATCATCTTTCTATCAAAGGTCTTTTGGGCCAACTTGTTTCAGTCCCTAGCCATTAGATCTATGCTGATCGGATGGTTATTATTATGCTAGTGGTCAAGTTGAACTAGGGTTATTATTTTTTATTTTTTTGATGTGCCATGGATCTGTTCGACTTTTTATTTGTCTTAGGCTTACCTAACTTACTTGGATTTATATCTTTATTGGACTGGGTTTTCATTTTCACATTTCACAATATCTATCGACTACTTGTATTCACTTTGTTCGCTTTGACACTATTAGAAGAAAAATTAATATAATTATATAAAAACATATGAAATTAATTATATATATTTTTTAATTTTCGAGAGAGATAAGTGCAATCTACCCTAATTTCAATAAGTAGATTGCCACCAGCCCGCCACGACGTCGTTATATGTGTTACACGTTAGGGGTGGGCGGCGTCACATTCTGACGTAACCTCCAATCCGTCATCCGTCGCCAGATTGGCGATGAGAAAAGAAATTAATCCAAGATCCGTCGCCAATCCGATGGATGTGGATTGAGCGGATTAGTGGTTTGGCGGATGGATGCGAATCGGTTTGGCGGTTTAAAATTTTATAAATTTTCAACATAATTCAATTTGTGCACTTTCTTAAAAATAAAAAGAAAAAAGAAAAAAGAAAAAAAAAAGAAAGTATTACAGTCAATGACTTAAAAAGATACAATCATCAGATACCTTATCTAAAGAAAGAAAGTTTAAGTTTTTAGAATATCACGATCATCGTGCATCATCTACATATTACAATCACAAGATGATTTATCCACAATAAGTATTACAATCGTGGTTCTTAAAATATAATAATAATTCAAACCACCAAAACCATGAAAGAAGCGGTAGAGAGATTATATATCTCTCAGATTGTTACATCTATATATGTTTTTGAAAACAAAAATCACCAAAGATATATCATATTTTCTATTTATTATTTTTAGAGTTAGATTTAAAAATAAAAAAATATAAATAAATAATACGTTTATTTTTTTCAATTCAAAAAATATATTCAAGTTGAAAACTTTTTTTCAACAGAATATTTAAACTCATTTTCAATTGAAAACACAAACATAAATTTAAACAAATTGAAAACACAAAGTTTTATAAATTACTAGTGGTGCTCACAGTTTGGCAGTTTAGCGGTTCGGTTGCGGCTAAAGAAATCTCAAATCCGCTATCTGTTCACCAAATTGACAGATTGGAGAAAATCAATCCGCAACCGTCCGCTCGTCATTACGCATCCGTCTAAAATGCGACGGATCGATTCGATTCGGTCGATTTTGACGGATCGATAAACCCGCTGCTCACCGCTATTACACGTACACGTATCTTATTTTGAAACGTCTCTGGGGCAATGATCAAAATAGTCCAAGTTTCGCGACATCACGACGACGTTTTCTTCCAAATGCTCAGTTCATAAGCTCCTCTTCTCTCTCTCTCTCTCATCTTCCTCATTCAATTCCTCTCTTAAAACCCTAATTTCTTCTGCAAAATCATATATTGTAATCTAGGGTTCAGTTTTTAGGGTTTATTATATATCTATCTATCTCAACTCTCTCTCTCTCTCTGTTGAAATGTTGATTGATTTTTCGATGAAATGATGAAGCAAGAGACCACCAATACTCCGATCCCAACACCCACAGCCCCCGTGTGCGGCAACTGCGGGGTGGAGGAGTGGCGGCTCCTCCTCCACGTCCGCCACCGCGCCACCCTCCGCCGCCTCTGCACTTCTTGCGTTCTCCGCCTCCACCCTCAGTCCTTCTGCCCCACCTGCTTCCTCGTCTTCGATCGCCAACCCCCCTCCAACGACACTGTCACCTGCTTCAAATGCTACTCTTACTCTCACTCTCGCTGTGTCCCCCCCAATTCCCCCAAACCCTACATTTGCCCTCCCTGCTCCAACCCTAACGCCCCCATCTTCCTCGCCAAGAAGGTCAAGGCCGAAGATCCCCCAGATGGGGATGGAGATGGCTTTTGGAGAGAGATTGATAAGAAATCGGCCAAAGTGCTTCTTGCTGCTGCTAGGATTGCCGCCAATTCGATGGGTAAAGCTGCGCTGGCTGCTAAGGTCGAGGCGGAGAAGCGGGCCAAAGAGGCGTCTTTTGCGAGGAAGAAAGCGAGGGAAGCGTTGGAGCACGTTGCGTTTCTTGTGGCGAAAGAGAAGTTGAAGCGTAAGGATTTGTTGTCGGCGGAGGTTTCTGGGTCTGGTAATGTGGTTGCTCAGGAGAGGAATCAGAAAACTGGTACTAGTGTAAATAGTGTTGGTATTGGGAATGCGGTTGTGGTTGCAGAGCAAAACCGGATTGGTAATCAGCGTGTGCGTGTGGGTGCGGGTGGGGTGGATGGAGTGGATGGTCCGAATGAGGTTTCAGCGCGTTTGAATGCTGTGGGATTAAGAGAGGAGAGGTTGCAAGTATTTGGGGGACGCAGTGTAGTGTCAGGACCACAGAATAATGGTGGAGTAATGGCTGTGGACGGTAATGAAAGACTGAGAGTGAATTCGGGTTCTAATGTGGGAGGCACGTTCATTCAGAATAAGGAAAATGAGAGGTCTGGTTATTTGGGTCACTCAGAGAACAACAATGCACAGGGGGAGAAAGCAGACATTGGGTTGTATTCGGTTCCTCCTGTAGGAGATGAGCTGCAGCATATGCAAAATAACCATGGTATGGAAGAGAACATTGGCTCTCAACAATAATTTATGGTGACTTAGGAATTATGGGCAACATGATAAACCCAAGGTGGAAAATTTAACTATGGTGGTGTTTTTGATAGATTAAAATTATATTGTTTTATTAATTATATATCATTGTTTGAATTGCAGGTGTATAAAGTTTGCGAGGCTAGTTCTAGGGTTACTCTCATGGGATACCTTCTGTGAGTTGTATCTGCCGGACCCAGTGATGTTTTCTTGGTACATATCATTTGTCATTCTAGTTTGATGTCTAGGGTTATGTAGAGATGTTAAGAAAATTTTATGTGATTTGTCTTAATTGACATAGTCAAATTTGATATTCTGTTTTCTGCAGTACCTTTCCTAAATTTCTTTGTTTTCTCCTTTTCTCTTGGTTTTCTGCATCCCTTTTTCATCTTAAACCTCAGTAATTTGTTTAGAAGATGGGTATTGTGTTTCTGTCGAATCAGTAAAAGGCAGTTGCTTTTGATAAATGATCCATATGTAAGCTAGAATGAATTTTGAAGCAGAAAAAACTTGAACAGTGCTATTAGGAAACTGATAACATTTCAGTCATGAATGTCCATTGCTTGATTAGAGAAAATATATCCTCCTTTGCAGCCTAAAAAAACTATGTTTTGGACCTCACGCCACTCATTCACTCAAGAAGGCTTTTTGGTATATAGAAAATGTTCATGGTAGTTGCTTTAATCATTAGCTCCTTACCATTTGAGTTTGGCATGATAGGTTAATTTGGTAGTTCTATAAGATTTGGAATGTGTAGGCTGAAGATTTGTGGGTGCTTGTAATAGGTTTGCTAATTTTCATTCTTGTTAAGGAATTGATCAAGTCATTTCTAGAATTTAGAATATCTTTTCTACTGAAATTATCTCATTTTAGTGGGTTCTATCTTTTGCGTTTCTATTTTCTAAATTTTTTTAGTGCATTGTTAGTTTGACTGCAACTAAGATATATAGCTACATTTTCTTAGAAACACTATGTTAAGTCCTGTTCAGTCTTGCTTTTGGGTTCTCCCCCCCCCCCCCCTTTGTGTAGCAAGTTTTCAAGGGTATCGGAATGGAGTATAGTACCAAAGAGAAATCAATGGGTTGATATTGATTATGGAACTTAGTGATGGTTTGCTGCTTTGCTCTGTTTTTTATCTTCTATTTTTTCTCCTTGTACATCTTCGTATTGGTGTCTAGAAATTCCAAAATGGTATTTTGGGAAACTATTAATAATTTTAAAATACAAAACACAATTTGTTCCAACCCTAAGCTTTAAAAAGTCTTAAACACCAAGAACCATAAGCTACAGTTGGCTTTAGCCAACCAAAGAAGCAATTGTAGGCAGTGTTATTCAGAACATATGATAAAATTACCTGCTCAAACTTAATAAAGCGTTGGAACCCTTGAAAATGCAAATTTTAGCAAATTCACGATGCTATTTTAATATTATTTCTCAAACTTGTTAAGCATTCCTCTAAACTTTTATGTAGTTTATTAAAAAGGGTTCTGGGTATTGAAAATTCAAACTCAAGGAAACTTCACCCAGTGTTGTTTGTGAGTCTTATTTTATGTAAAGTTCTTCATGGACTAATATAGGATGAAATTGTAATTGATTAGAAGAAATGTCCTGAAAAATAGGTGAAGGGATCTATAAGGTGGCTTAGCTTTTGATTGGTGGAAGTGGAGAGAAGTAGAAAATTGATGAGGCTATGTCATGGAGAATATCCCTTTGGTTCAATACAACAACCTTTTGATTTTTTTAAGAAGTGTAATCATCCCCAATGCCTGGCGTTGATTACATTTTTTTAAAATATGTGGTTGTTTAGTCTATTTGAGTTCATCGATAAACACTTTGAGACACTAGTGTTCACAGCATAGGCTTAGAGTGAATTGCGAGATCAATTGAGCTACATAGGAGGCAGTATGGTTTGTGTGGTACGATTGTTGAGGCCCGCCACAACGTTGCCATTATATTCTCTCCATAAGAAAGGTACCACTTTTCACCCCAACTGTAGGCTTCAAATCCCTCCCCAGCAAGGATGAGTTGCTCCAAGTCAAGGCTACTGCACATGAAGCCCATTGCCGCAGTAGACTTCCACGATACTAAGTAGCTCCAATTCACTTTGGTCATTGTTGTTTCAACTTGAATAATGTTAACCATAAATTTGAAGTCTAGTTTCAATTTGGTCATTCCATTTAAATTACTATTAATTTTTTTAACATGTGCACTTCATGAAAGTGACACATGTCAACAGTAACTTGGATGGAAGGACCAAATTGAGACTGGATTGAAAGTCAAGGGTAAACATTGTTCAAAGTGTAACAATAAGAATTAAAATGAAATTTGAGTCAAACTGTTGGGGTGAAAAGTGTAATTTACTCCCAAAAAATCTACATTTGTTGAATTAGTTATTTTCTAGATTGCTTCATACTTAATAGGTCCCTTGAGCATTATAAAGCACACACAAGATCCTAGTAATTAGGCTATTTGTACTTTGGATCTAAATAATTACCAACTCGTGCCTTCTCAAATTTGGAGCTTCAATTTCTTTAAATTGTTCCTTTGCCGTAGCCTGTAATTGTTTGAACAAATAATACTTTTTTTAAGAATATATAATTGTGATGGGCCTTTTCCTAGATATCCATTTTTGCCATTTTTATTGTTGAATTTAATTCTTTTAAATAAATGTTTAGCCTAACATGCTTAAAGCTATTAACTTTGCAAAATTTGTGAGTTATTTTATCAATATTCCGAACTAACTTCTCATCCCATATTTGTGTTGGTAATTTATCTTTGGTTCTGCCCGTGCATCATGTTGGATTTCCCTTAGCATTTGCATTTGTATTTAACTGCTTAATTACTTCCTAGAAAGTTTCTGCTCACTTACTCACCCTGTGGAGTGTGGACATAGTTTGGCGAGGGATCTTCGCCTCATTTTTTTGTCTTTGATTCATATATTTTTTGGTTTTGCTCATTCATCATATTAGCTGTTCATTATTCCGTGTGCATGTGCATCTCTGTATGTAAAATTAGTTCCTTGAAAAGTTTCTTCCAAATTGTTTTCTTGTTTACTTGCTTTTTTTCTTCTTTTTCCTTTAGGTTTTGCCCTTCATCTGATTTTTATTTTATGTTGATTATACATATAATGATGAGCACTCAAGTATGATTCAAATTGCTATTGGTGCAATATGTGGAGGATAATTGAGACATTAGATTTATAGATTATTAAGTTAAACACCTTTTTCAGCACCTGTATTATGAAGCAAAGGAAACTTTCAGCATAACCGCATTCTTGAAAAACAAATTTAAAATAATCTGTTTTGAGAAAAAATATGAAGTTGCCAGAGCACTTTATAAATTTGATGTATTGCTTTGGAGTTGCACATTCTTTTCCAGATTATGCTCCACAACTTTCAAGCTTTTCTTCAACATGTCTACTGTGCATCTACCTTCAACTCCATTGAAAATGTTGTTTTTCAATGGTGAAAACATCTATTATCAGTTGCTTTGTTTTTCAACTCCGTTTCTACTTCTGTAAGTATTTCTTGCCAGAGTTCGTCTTTGTTCTTGGAGACTTTTCCCCGCCAATGAAAATTCTCCCCATTCTACGATATTGCCCCCTTTTTATATATAGTGTCGACTTGCTGTTGGAGAATGGAGTTTTTCTATACTTGGATGATAAATCCTCTCGTTCGTTCTAGTGAGATCGAAAAGTCTCAGGTTGGAGGTTTGAATCTTTTTCGTGCGTTGAATCATGGCATGAAGGTGAGGGTTTCCATCTTCATAGAGCTCCCTTGCGACAAGTATGTAGTGTGGCTGACATGCTAGTTGGAGAAGGGTTTGGAAGCACTACAACAAAAAAAGATTTTTACGGCGCGACGTGCAACGCGTGTCATATTATGACTAGTCATGGAAAATTATTTACTTTCAACAACATGTTTCGTACGCCGTTAAAAATTATTTAACGGCAGATTTTGTGCGTTGTTACTTTTTTTACGACATGTTATATCACGTCGTTAAAAACTATTTAACAGTAAATTTTGTGTGTCATCGTTACTTTTTCTACAATTACTTTTACACGCCGTTAATTGGTGAGACAAATAACGACACTGATTGCACGTCGTAAAATATGTAATACGACTTATTATGCCTGTCATAGAATATATAATTTTTTTTTTAATTTTTAAATTCAGCAGATTCTATTTGACCAATTTTGTACAATTTAACAAATATTACAAACAAGCATTCACAAAACATCAATCAACCATAAAAAATTATCCATAAATTCTAAATATCCAAAAATTATCTATACATTCCAAATCATCTAAAAATTATGTTTCTAAACATCAAAAACTATCGAGTTCAAAACCATCCAAAATGTTCTAAATCATCCAAAAAAACTATCATTAAGTTTTAAACCATACAAAATTTACTCAAATTTCTTCTTGTCAGTACACCATCACGAGCTAATTCAATTGCATTAACACTCCACTTGTGTCCTAGAACAAGCACCTGACAGATTCATCCCACTTGGCTCCGATAGTTCCTTCATCTCTTGAGTCTCTTATCACCTTCATGGTATTAGATGCCTCCCCTATAGAACCATTTCCAGAGGTTTCTTCATCTTCCTTTAATTGGAACTTAGGCCGCTCTCTGTCAAAATAACAAAAATCGGGAGCAGATCACTATGATAAATAAGTTAACAAAGGCAATCATATACTAATGAGGTTGACATTTCGATCAATATCTCTAACACCTATCAATATCTATACTGGTCTATTCATTGATATCAAGATCCAGTATTTTGAAGCACTTAAATATCTAAAATTTCTTCCAAGAGCAAAGTTAATATTAATGCCTCCATTATGTCGTGTTTTGAATCCCGTGTGAGTCAGTTTGTTTTTGCACGTCACTCCAAATGCTATAGCCACACTTCCAAAGTACATTGTTAAAAAATGAGCTGATAGCAACACAACACATTAAAATTCAACAAACCCACCAATCAAAATAATAAAAAAAAAAACTACTAAAGTAACACAACCGCACATAGGTGCTAATAAATAAAATACACAAAACAACTTTAAAAAGAAAAAATTGTGAAACTAACAGACCCCAGAAAACCGCAGGACCTTAAAGACGAACTTAAATCTGTAAACAAAAAAAAATGGTAAAATATCATTGCATCCCCTCAAAACAAAATTGGAGTCTCATCCTTAGATTCAGTTGTCACTTTGGGAATATCATTATGTAAGTTTTAAATCAAAATTATAAATATTTAATTAATTGATGAGAGTTCATGAATTTTAGGGTTTGAAGCCATGCATACATTCAAACAATAATCCTGTGCCATAATAAGAATTCATATGATTTTGAGATCTACAACAAAGGTTCAAGTGAAAGAATTAGCATAATAATCACCAGGAGAAAGTAACTTTTTCCTTAACTAGAAGAAGAAAATTGAAGAATGATGAAGTTTGGAAATATTAAGTTTATGGTACCCTTTTCTTCTTGTCTCAAAACAATGATCAATTTCAATTGGTATATAAAGTGAAGATAGCTATAGAATATCGTATTTAAGAAGCTTAATTATAAGGGGACAAATAGGCAAACAACCCTAAAGTATGAGCATTATACAAGAAAATGAATGTCTAGTATGTACTTCTTTTGATAGCCTCTTGATCTCAGACGTATAAAAATCAATCGCATCTGCGATCTTCCCCCGAAGGCCAAGAAAACCAGTCTGCTTAATGAAAAACATTCTCCTGGCAAGATGTTAGTATTAAAAACCAGTCTGGGAAGGTACCTTGTAACTGTTTCACCGACGGATGATCTGCAAGACCAACTAGAAGGTTCAGTTTTTCAGTTTATGTTAGATGATAATTGCTGAAAAGAATTATAAGAACTGTACATCAGAACATTCAACCTTCTGAGTTCTGAGAAATTACCATGCCAATTGCAAGCAAACCATGTAAGAAGTTTCTATAGATTATAAGATATGTACAGACATTTGAGGAAGTACGGGATTTTATTAGATCTTAGGGTTGATAATTCTTCTACACTGGGATCTTCTATTTATGCAACACTCATTGGAAGTGAAAGGACTGAATCCATCAAAACTAATTTCAAGGAAAAATGGTCAGTTAAACCACCGAACAATACAAACTAGTGCAACTCTGCTTTCATGCAATCAAATGAAACTGTTTGTATGTGCCAAATACAGAGAAAA
Organism: Camellia lanceoleosa; assembly: GCA_025200525.1. Taxonomy (NCBI): domain Eukaryota; kingdom Viridiplantae; phylum Streptophyta; class Magnoliopsida; order Ericales; family Theaceae; genus Camellia; species Camellia lanceoleosa. Next base: position 152,203,986 of record CM045760.1, on the reverse strand, counting down.
GACGGTAGTTGAAACAAGAAAAAAAAAATGTGCGACCTTGTAAGAAATAAGGTTAACTCATCTTCACACTCAGAAGGAGAGAGAAAGAGGTTTCACAAACAGCAACGGTTACGAAAATGAACAGAAACACAATCTCAAATTGTCATAAATCGACTCCACTTGCATGGAAAGATTATATAGAGCAATCTCAAATTGTCACAAGTCAACTCTTGTTGCCAATACTACAACTATGACCATGGCTTCAAATGGGAAACTTAGACCAACTACAATATTCCAGACCTAATAAAGACCCAATAACATGATTTTGACCCATAAGAAGACCCATAGGAAACCCCTGTCAAGCAATGTACAAAATTACCAGAATACTCCAAACTACTAACACGACAAACCCTAATATAAGGCCATAAAATCTGTCCAAAACATACTGATTTACAAAATACAAAAAAATAAGGCTCAAGCTAATGCTAAACATGATTACACAAAGCCCTAGGTGTATGTGAAATTTCATATTTGCCCAGTTTATGCTTTCCATGCTCAAGTATCAGTAATCCACCAAGTGACAAGATTCAAGCATAGAACCTAACTACCAGCTCTGATAACATGATGTTAACAATTGATTGCTCTAAAATCTTAAGCTAGAAGTGGATCGTAATAATATGAAATTCATAGTCTCAAATAGGAGCCACAGGAGACAACCAAGCCTCTGTCTCCTCACTGAATTGTGGAAGCCACATTGCCGAGGCTTGCTTGGCAAGGGCTTATTGGGCTCATGAGCCACAAAAGACAAAATAGGCTCATGAGCGACAACAGACAAAACATCATATCCAACCCTATAATCATTACACTCTTCTCTCACAAAAAAGCCAAAAAAGTCAAAAAGCCAAGAGTCCTTCCCAAACCAAGTTTTTGAGCCCAGGCTCATATAGCCAAAAAAGTCAAAAAGTCAAAGAGCCGACCCACTTCCCAAACGGAGGCTAAAAAGCAAATATAATACAAAGAATGTTCGTTAATTTCTAATAATGAGACAATAAAAATAATGAAGCGTCTAAACCCTTAGGATACCCATTTCTATAGACTATAAGAGTTACATGCTATATTCAGGACTTTTAATCAAGTCTCGCTCAATTTAGTAGAAAAACCATCACAATGAATTATCAATAGCACAATTATGCATGACTTCAATAAATTTTAAACTAAATATATATATATATTGTCAAAATGATACCAATAGTAGACAAAGAAAAAGATAACAAATGTACTCAAAGTATGCAAATATAACCACCAGTTTAGAAATCCGTCTTCCTATGAATGTTGATGAAAAGAAAGGCCAGTAAACATCACGAGGCTCGGGGGCTTGCTTTGCAACCCACTGTGTGGGGTTGTTTGATTGTTGCACGTGTAAAGCAATTGCAGCACCATACTGAGACTTGAAGGACACACAGGCAGCTCTAACTTCCTTGTGGTCAAAGAATTAAGAAAAATAAACCCATTAGCTATCACATTGACATCTACAAACCACCCTAATAAAAAAAGCACTAGTATCAATTTCAACTTTTAAATTTGTCAATAAGCATTTAACACTAGCAAGCACACAAAAATAGTATGAGGCACCAAAAGAAGATCATACCATTGCAGAAGCAACTAGAACTTCAGACGATCATATCACTTCCAATCTAGTAAATGGAAATATCCATCAATGCACAGGCATCAAATGGAAATAAGAATTACAAACCATACTAGGAAACAAAAAGAACATGAAGCAACATTGCTCAAGATTGCTAAGACAACTAGTACTTCATATCAAATGGCCGATGAATGTTTATCCAGTCAGAATTCAGAACAAAGATGTTTAGGGAAAAAAATCAACTAGAGGGAAAATGGAGCAACCTGAAAAAAAAATATAAATAAATAAAAATAAAATAAAATAACATTACAGTCAAGAAATTACAAAACACACAAGGGATAAGATTTATGATAACCAAAATGATCCCACAAATATATGAATGTGCTAATTACAAATGCAACGGAAATCAAAACTCATCTCTAATGTTAAAAAGTAAAATAAACAGATTTATTCCAAGGAAAATGCTACTCCACCAAAATTTGTATACAAAATTTTGTAACCATAATGACGTGGCTGTGTTATTTTGGGTAATTAAACACATCTCCATGAGTTCTTTCTTCTGAGATGATAGCTTAAAACCCAACGAAATCATTTAGTATAACTTTTCAACATAGATTTTTATATTTGTGTATCACTATTCTTATTTCACATACACAGTTGTGCATAACTTTTTTCTTGCCTGGTGAACTAATTACCAAGGTAGCTAAGCATTGAATTTCACTAGAAAAACTGGTTTAGGTGGCAACAAGGACAAACAAAGCACAGCTTGGCCCCATACACACATGACCTTGCAACTTAACTTTCACACCCCCCAAACAGAAAAGCAAAGAATTAGAAAAATTTTGTGCCTTTCAATTGAAATGATCCCCAAGAAACTCAGCAAAACTGAGTAAAATTCAAAGCAAAACTATCCCAGAATGACGGGTTGTTCCAAAAATTCAGGAAAACACAAACATTTATCGACCAATGTTCAATGTGTGTGGAAAAAATTGAATAATAAAAACCAACCGAATCATGAAGGGTCGGTGCTCATCTACTAGGTTAATACACATAAACCCTAAACAGCAGAAACAAAATCAATAGAGAGATTTAAAAATTGAGAATGAACTCAACACCAAAGATCTATCGATGGTGATACACAAATCGAATTTCTTACACAAATCAACAACCAAAGAAAAGTTAAATAAAGCAACGAATCTATCAAGATGCACAAATCAGAATTGCAAGTCGATGGAAAATAATTGAGATTTGAAACCCTAGCGAAACAAATCAAATAAATGAGAAAAAAAATCACAGATAAGCAAGAGAGAGAGAGAGAGAGCAAGCGAGCTTACACCGACGAGATCCGAAGTCAGATTCAGGGTCTTCGAACCGAAGAAACGTGTGCAGGAGAGAGATATGAAGTCGAATTTGGGTCTTCGTAGCCCAAGAAGCATATACGAGAGAGAGGATCAGAGGAGAAAAGAAATACAAGAGTAAAGGACGATGAAATGTTCTTCTTGGTCTTTGTCGAAAGCTTTGGGGTGGAAAAGAAACAGAGTATTAGAGAGTAAAGTGATGAAGAGAGAGAGACGCTAGAATATGGAACAAAAACTGGAGGATTTTTTTTAAGATGAATGATCCTTTAGAATCCGGAGAACGAAAAGATTTATTTTTTTTCAGATTGATGTTGAGGTTGAAAAGTTCGGACGTTTAATTGTTTTCATTTTTTAAATAAAAAATTCTTTGGTGTTTGACGCTTAAAATTTTTATTTTGGCTTTCTTTTTTTTTCGGTTGTACCTTTTATGACAGCAATTATATGTCGTGAAAAATGTAATATTTTAAATGATTGCCTTTTTGTGTATCATGGAAAGCATAATTTTTAATGATTGGCTTTTTTGCGCCGTAAAATGTTCAAAATTTTTAATGGCTGGCTTACACATGTCGTGTATAGTTGATATATTAACGGCATGCGATATGCACGCCATAAAAAGTTTTATTATTTACGACTAACATTGCAAGTCGTAAAAAAATTATCGTTATTATCATTCACGACTTACGCAATAGATACGTCGTGATTGGGAAATTATTTACGACATGCAAAAAAAAATAAGTCGTAAAAGTGAGAAACCGCGGCTTGCATTTATTGTATGTCGTTAATGTGAAGCTGTAAAAACCTAGTTTTGTTGTAGTGAGGAGTTCCAAGAGTTGTTCTTATGGACAAGGGCATTATAGGTAGGTAAGGAAAACATTCTTGGCATAGAAACGGAAAGAGGGTTGGTGAGGCATTTTGCAGTGGTAAACAGTAAACTCACACCAACCGTACAAGGCCTCCCTATAAGTTAAAAAACCTGGTATGAATGAAGTGAGTGGTGTGACTAGGGGGGCGCTGTATTAATATTACCAACGCCTCCCCTCCCGCTGGTCTGGGCCGTCCATTGTTGTACTTATGGACACGTGTATGGATGGAGTTAAAAAGAAGTCACACTCGGGCTTAAGTGTGAGTGGTGTGAGTACTTTTAATTCCTTTGCCAAATAGTGCTATACACGTGTCGCGTTTCTGGTGGTTTGCGTGGTTGTAAAGTAAATATTCTTGCAGAATGATAGACATAAAGCAAATGCGGGAAAATAAATGTGTTCGAATTATTTTGAATGGGGAATCTTCGAACTTAATCACGGGGCAATTTTGCTATTTATTTGGTACCAGAACACATTTTATGGTATAGAGGAATGAAGTTTTCTAATACCTTGTTTCGTCCCTCATTTTCAGTCTTTTTCTTTTCTTTTTTTTTTGATTATTTTAGTATACAATGTTATACTCCTTAGAAGAGTATCCCGAGAATTACGGATAGTTCACTCAAATGTGTATTGATTGTTTTTTGATGTGGCAAATAGGACTGTGGAAAGAGAGGCGGTGGCCAGCTTCGGCGAAGTTTGTTCGTGGGTACGAGAAACAGAGAGAAAAAATATCAAAGCTAAAGTGTCTGAATAGAAGGGTTAACAAAGGTAAAAGAATTTGCAGAATTTGTAGGATAAAATATTTGGAGTGTTTTATAAAAAATGGAAGGAGTAATGAGCAATCAGTATCAGACTCCCTTTACATACCGTCAGTCAAGGACACCGGCGGCCAGTGAATATAAGCGTAGTTACCGTGGTCGTGCACCCTTTAAGGCAGCGTACATTCACAGACAGTATGTTCAGAATATTCCCCGATATATTAAGAAGACTAAGAGGGGAGTAAAGAAGTTACAACTATACGATGAATAATTAAGGGACGTTAAATTTGATAATAAAGGTGTGGTGAGATTGCTTAATGGTATTGAGTTGGTAAGAGATGTGACCGTCAATCAGACAATATCGTGATTAAAGGTATAAAATTAATTGGGAATGTTCAATTGAGACAAGATGCTAAAAACGAAATTGTAGTCCACCACGTTTTGTTTTTCGTCGTAAGTGATAATAGTCCATCAGATTTCGTCGCGACACCTAACAAGATATTTATTGGAGTTCGCGAGAGTAATCCTAAGACCTGGATTGTTGATCCTAACTAGTCTGACCGGTTTCGGATGCTAAAGAAAATGATATTCAAGCTCGTTGGTGGCAATGACAAAGAGTACGTTTGTCACCGGGATAGAAGTTGTGGATCAGTTCTTTCCAGTTGATATTTGGATGGGCTACAAAGATACGTTGTTGAGAAATGTTTGAAGTATTCAGAAGGGTGTCATATATGTAGTGGTTGCTACTAGTAGTGGAAAAGAATGCAAAATTACGTTAAGGAGTCAAATGTATTTTAAGACTGTTTAGAATTATAATTTATGTATTTTTATTTGTAATGTTCAGGTTTTGAATAGAGGTGGACGATATAAAAATTGGTGTTGTTGAAGGTGTTTCAAAGAAGTGATTTCGCTTGTATTGAACTTATGCGTTGCCTAATTTATTTTCGCATTGAGGTTAAGATACAAACAAAAGAATATTAAGGTTGATAAAATATTAATAAAATATTCCCTCTGCTAACTCCAATGCCAATGGGTTGGTCAGTGTAAATGTTTATGATTGGAGGTTAGATGGTAATGACAGTTTGCAGGCGTGGTTTCTTTTCCCTATAGATTGTCAATGCGAGTTAGTCTATTATGAGAATGGTTATTGTTCAATTAACGACAAACTGGTGCCATGGATGGTGAAATATCGACTTGAAAATTCAAATATTAAAAGGGAGATTACGTATTGTAAAATGAAGGGGTATCTAAAGTATTCTACGAGTGGCAAACCAGAAGATTCGCAAGTGAGGGCCTCATATATTGTTGTGTTATCTAAAAAATATACTAATGAAAATGTTGATGTTTGGCATTGACCTTCAACGAAGGCCATTCCGATTCTAACACGGACTAAGTCTATGGGTTTACCGGAGATGCGAAGAGATTTGTTGTTAGGAGGTTTTGAGAAAAGTGGTTCAGTTATTCATGAACGCAGAGGCCGTCTGAATTTGTCTGAGATTGATGTACGCAGAGGTAGTGATGACACTAGTGATGTTGATTCTGATCCATCAATTTCGGAGATTGGTGTTAGCAAAAAAGAAGTTGATCGTAGATGATCAGTTGTTATAGACCCTGCAGAATTTTTTAATGTTTTACGAAATGTAATCAGTAGTGTAAAAAATAGTGATGTAACTCAAGATATAATAGTTGATGATAAGGGAAATGTAGTATGTAAATAAAAATTTGAGTGGTTTCATAAATAAAATCAATAAAAATTTTCATTAATTATGACAGTAGTTACATTAACATCAAACCATTCTCTCATTTTTGGGGACATTACATCTAACCAACTATTGTTCTCATTAGTTAATATAATACAAGGAATTCCTTCTCTAATAGTGAGATCTGATTAGAATTTAACAAATACATGGAAATTTATCTGGCAATCTACTAAATTTTTATTAATTCGGTAGGGATTGTCGAATATTTGATGTCGTCTATGACGTTGTAGACGACGTCTTGATCGTAGTCCTTGAAGCTTATTTTGCCGAAGAAGTAATTGTGTCGTCCGAGACTTCGCCCAAAGTTTTCGTTCTTGATGGTCCTTCGGGGTAGGGGGAGAGTGGGCGGATGGGCCGCTGTTCTAGTTCCTGTTATCAAAGGAGGATGAGAGTTCTTCGTCAGTAAATGAATTATTGATATTATTTTTGTGTATCCCACCAATTACGTCACAAAATACCCCCAATTAAGAAAGAAAATGAATTAAAGGGGCTAATATATGGGGGCCTTTCTCTTTTGTAATGTTTCACTCTTGTTAAAATGTATATCAATATGCTGCCAAGAGCTTTGGAGCTGATATCATACACTCAATAGACACAAATAGCAGTATGATGTCAACAATCTGTTGAAAAGTATGCAGATATGTCATGCACTACTTCTAAGTAACCCGGGAATCTATGTATATACACATATAGTAAAGATTTACCACACAATTCAACCCACAATCTATTAAAAGATTCCAAGTTTTTGTTTCTTCCCAATGGGTTTTCTTTGCAACCATATGAAGCATTGCTTAAAAATACTTTGAAAATGCACAGTAGTCATACTTCTGCATAAAGGAACCAAAAATACCCAAAAACATTGCATCTAACCAACTACTATCCCCATTAGTATAATATAAGGAATTTCTCCTCTAATAGTGAGATCTGGTTGCAATTTAACAAATACATGGAAGTCTTTCTGGCAACCTACTAAATTTTTCATTAATTCGGTAGAGACTGTCGAGTATTTGATGTCGTCTATGATGCTGTAGACGGCGTCTTGATCGTAATCCTTGAAACTTATTCTGCCAGAGAAATAATTGTGTCGTTCGAGATTTCTGGCCCAGGCAGTTTTTTCTGTTCTTGAGGGTCCTTCGAGGTAAAGGGAGATTGGGTAGATGGGCCGCTGTTCTGGTTCCTGTTATCAGAGGAGAAGAAGAGTTCTTCGTCGGTATATAAATTGTTGATATTATTTTTGTGTATCCCACCGATTACGTCACAAAATACCCCCAATTAAAAACATTTTCGAGGGATCATTACAAAAGAGAAAGGCCCCCATATACTAGCCCCCATATACTAGCCCCTTTAATTCATTTTCTTTCTTAATTGGGGGTATTTTGTGACGTAATTGGTGGGATACACAAAAATAATATCAATAATTCATTTACTGACGAAGAACTCTCATCCTCCTCTGATAACAGGAACTAGAACAATGAATTCATCTCGCCTAATCTCTACCTCAAAGGACCTCAAGAACAGAAAATCGCTTGGGTAAGTCTCGACGACACAATTACTTCTTTGGCAAAATAAGCTTCAAGGACTATGATCAAGACGCCGTCTACAACGTCATAGACAACATCAAATACTCGACAGTCCCTATCAAATTAATAAAAATTTAGTAAGTTGCCAAATAAATTTCTATGTATTTGTTAAATTCTAATCAGATCTCACTATTAGAGAAGGAATTCCTTGTATTATATTAACTAATGAGGATAGTAGTTGGTTAGATGTAATGTCCCCAAAAATGAGAGAATGGTTTGGTGTTAATGTAACCACTGTCATAATTAATGAAAAATTTTATTGATCTTATTTATGAAACCACTCAAATTTTTATTTACATACTACATTTCCCTTATCATCAACTATTACATCTTGAGTTATATCACTATTTTTTACACTAATGATTACATTTCGTAAAACATTAAAAAATTATGCGGGGTCTATAACAACTGATCATCTATGATCAACTTCATTTTTGCTAACACCAACCTCCAAAATCGATAGATCAGAATCAACATCACTAGTGTCATCACTACCTCTGCGTACATCAATCTCAGACAAATGCACAGTTCTCATTAGATGTTAATGTTTATATCTGATGGCATCATATAACTTCGATGTCTACATCTATTAAATTTAATTCTTACCTTTATTTATTTATTTAAATATGCTTGTTTATTTTAAATATAGAAACTAAAAAAAGTGAAAGGTGGAATGTTGTATTTCTGTCTGCTCAAATTTCTTTTTTTTAATAATAAATTTTGTAGGATTTATGGAAATGCAATTACAATATTTATTATAACACACGATGCAAACAAGTTTAGTGGACTTCAACACATCTACAACTTCAAATTTCATCATAAGAGCACCTCCTTTAAAATTGTGTTGTTAATTTGTACATGTAAGATTAACTGAGGTCTAATTTTATGTGTTATAAGTTTGTTAATTTTAATTAGATGGGTGTGCCAATAAAGATATTAAGTGTGTTTAGCATGTGGTCCACTTAAATGTGTATACATGAAGAATAAAATAATTAAAATTTTAAGAAGTAATCCCAGTGAATGGGGTGGCTGTTGTAAAAGCATTCACTGCTATTCTTTCAGTGGGGGTTCACTTCGAGTCCTATCTCGATGATCTTAGCATCCTAGCAGGCGAATTAACAATGCTTGCTAGCTTATTAAAAAAATGTGAAATTTTTTTAAAAAAAAATTATAAAATGGCCTTGAATCTTGGTCAATTGGCCCGTGAAAGGCAGTCTATAATCTTGTTCGTTAGTCTATTTGGGTCAAATTTGTTGGGCAGGGCTTTTGGGCTCTAGGTTTGGGTCTACCGTCGGCTAGGTCCGTCCCAATGCAGACCCTTAAACTCTTCAATAAGTGATGGGCTTCTGGATGTGGGATGCCTCAACTTCCACTTGAAGCAATCACTTTAGACATACACTTCACACTTTCAAGCATGAACATTTAATTGTGAACAAATTATTAAATAGTTGTACATTTTTCAACTGTCAACTTCTAACAATACCAACATTACATTGGTTGGAAATTCTGTATAAAAAAATTTGTATGATTAGAATTTCCCAAAGCCTAATAGATCCAAAAGGCCTCACATCCTCTCTAGCTGTGACCATTCCTACCACGACTTTGTCGCTCTTCACATCTTCTTCTTCTTTGCACCAGAACCCCTCTTTTGCTTCTAACCCCCATTGTGAACTCCTTTTTCAACCGCTAAACCCTATATCTGAAAACCCCATATCTAGGGTTTTCAAATTTAAGATTTAAGGAAAATAGTGAAAAAGGAGGTGATGGTAGTTGAAGTTGGGAGAGAGAAAGAGTGATTACGAGAATGTGAGGGGTAAGAGTCGCGAAGGCATAGCATTGTGATGGTGGGGGATTGTGGTGGTGAGCGGGTTAAAGGAGAGGCTAGAGAAGGGATGAGGATAGCATGTAAGGCTAAAAAGGAGTGGGGGTGGCACTTGGGGAGGAGCAATTCAAGGTGGCGATGGTGATGGTTGGGTAGGAGGATTAGGGTTAGGATTTGGTTGGGACTAGAAAGGGCATTTTGTGGAAAGACAAAATTATAATAAAGAATTTTAGGAAGATGGGAGATCCTAAAAAGTAGTATGGTTTATCCCACCCTTCCATGACATTTTATCACAACTAAACATGAATTTAATATAACTCACAAATTATTAGCTCAATCCCATCTTCTCTAGAGGCCAAACAAACATGCCCACCAGTTGGTAGTGCTGAGATCAAATACCACAACCTCTGAGACCAGGTGAAACAAGGCAGATTCTGTGCACCTAAAAATGTTAATCAAAACTTACTCACCACCACTCATAAATCAGAGTGTGCAGCCTGGGGTTTTGCTAAGCTATGAGTGATGGGTAAATTTTTTAATAAGCTTTTTCATACATCAAATCAAGAACAAAGGTTAAGATTACCTAATCTTCACCTTTTTCTTTTTCTAATTTTTTTTTTTTTTTTTTTCTGTTTCTTTTTCTTTTTCCATCCACTACCAAAAGTGCAAGCTTTATTCAGACAACTCCACATTCATGAGCGCTTAAAACTGATAGATTTGAAAGCATCCAAAAATCTTGCAATTTTTTTGTTATTTAAAACATTCATCAACAACATCCTTTATAATATATTATTATTCAGTCACAAAAATTATTCAGAGAGTTGTTGACTAGCGTCACATCTTGTTGAGAAATCAACTAGAAGCTTTTTTTCTTTAATTTTTATTTTATTTTATTAATAATCTTTTCTTTCCTTTTCCTTTCTAGTTATATATAAATCCCTTCACAAATCCAATAAATACCATAAAATCTTCTTAATTTATTTAAATTGTAAACATGAGTTTATATGTGAGAATAATATGATCCAAAAACAAATTACATGACTTTTGACCGCCGCGAGCCGTTGGGCCAATTACATAAAAAAACTACTTTATTCATATGTTTCTCCTCAGCAAGAACACATTTAAGTCCTCCCCAAGAACATTGCATGTATATATACAAACACAGCAACAGAATATAACTGTCTTTCATAAACCCCTAAGGTTGTGTTTGGTTGGAAGATTTGATGAGAGAAATGGAAAGAAAAAAGAAAACGCAATCCTACTTTTTGTTTGGTTATAATGAAAAATACAGGGGAAAAGAAAGTGAGGGGAAATGTAATCCCATTTTTTGTCTTTTGGTTCTTGTGCTCTTTTGTTTTTCCATTTCCCAACTCAACTAAACATGGTTTGGAATTCGAATCCTATCAATTGTTTCTCCATTTCTTTCTATTTCCTTTTCTCTTTCATTTCTCTCAACAAATTCTCTACCCAAACCCAACCTAACAGAAATCCTGGTTCGATTTCCAGCATCCACTAACAATACTTCATGACTCTGCAAACTGCTATTTAATCGAAACATATACAAGCATGCGTACCTTAGTACTGCGATACATGGCATTACCTGGCTTCCACCTTATACTCATCAATTTTAGGAGCTAGAATATAGCATTTCTATGGTCACTAATGCTGTGTTCGTTGAAAAATTTGGTAAGATATTTAAAAGGTTAGACGACTTAAGAAGGGATCTGAAAGGAAAAGGGAAAAGGTATCTGAAATGTAAATAAAATATACTTACATTTTACCTAGTTTCACATACCTTTTCACTTTCTCTTTCCAAATTTCTTTTCAAATCTCCTAACCAAATACAACTTAAGTAAACCTCCTTCGTCTTGATTAAATTTCGACATTAGACATTACTTCCACCTTAATATTGCAAACTGCAATTTAGGACCACTTCCGCTGCTAACTCCACAATCATTGGATGTGATGCTCCGATTTTTGTAATTTTTTTTAAACTCTTACTTTTAAATTATTTATATAAAAATTTTCAATTTTAACTCTAGAGTGGAAAACACGAGCCTACTGAAAACTCGCAAATCTTAATCAAACCTGGGAACTCATAAATTATTTCCAAAGCCATAATAATAATTAATTAACTCCCTAATTATAGATTTATCGCTTAAAATCTTAAGTTTCTACTCTCATTACAATTCGTTGTTTAATTCGAAACAAAGAAGCTTTAACCAAATTAAATTCCTGAATCCTAGTTCAATTAAATATCACACTTAAATAAATGTTTCAATTTATAAATTAAAGCCCTCACCTTTGAGTTATTATAATAAAAACTCTTAATTTCTCATTTACTTACAATTTTAACCCTAGAATCAAGAACGCGTTCCGATCGAAACCATGTGAACCCTAATCGATCTCGATAACTTAGGAATCATTTCTAATATCCTAATAATAATTAATTAACCCCCTAATTATAGAATAATCGCTCAAAACCCTATACTTCCAATTCTCATAAGGCTCGTTCAGTCGATCGTTTTTTAATTAGAAAACGAGAAATTTAAACCGAATTATTATTTTTATCACTAATTTAATTAATTCTACACTTGAAATAGATATCCTAATTCATAAATTGAGCCCATACCCTCATACTTTATTAATATTGCACAATAGTCTCAAAATCATTTCTTTATATATATATATACAAGTACAATCCATTATAATAATATTTTTCACAAAATATTTACATTATTTAAAGATGGCTATGGAAATCCCTAGTCAGTTGAAGCACATGGCTATGGAAATTTTGTGTAATACTTTTGAAATAAATTTTATGAAATCGTGGAAAAAAAATTTGATTAATGGAAAAGATTTTGACTAATGGTACAAATTGGGACATATTGCTTAAATCGCTTAAATCATGGAAAAGTTTTTGACTTTGGTAGAGTTGTAAAAATTCAAAATTGACCAGGACATTTTAGACAATTTGCACCATTTTTTTTTCTATAAAAACACCACCACTCTCCACATTTTACACATCATATACACTCACCAACAGACACATTTCAGCATAGAGAGGGAGAGAGGAGAGGTAAAGAGAGCTTTGGTGGTGGAGGAGGAAAAAGAAAAGAATTTTTGAGCAAACACTGGACTAGGCATTCAAATAAGTTACAACACAACTCATTCTTTCATTTTCTTCTAAATACATGGAATTAGATGTTTAGAATATTATTTTCAGATTGTATGCATGGTGCTCATGTGTTAAAAAATGAAGAGAGTTCAGCTTTGTTCCACTATTATTTGTGTTTCCTCTTAATCGGTGCAAAACTATTTTTTTTTACACCTATCTCACATAATTTCCAAAGGAACATCTTGAATCTAAAATTCTGAGTTGAATATATATTATTTAGTATGTTTTCATTACAATGGAAGTAAAGAATTATCCGTGGTTACTCTCTTCTCCTATTTTTTCTTTTATTTCAAGCTTTGTGTTCAAAGAACTGATTTTTACAGCCTACTTGAAAAAACTCTAGACAAATGCAGAAAAATCTCCTTAACCTCATTTTTTCTTATGTCAAAACCTTCCTTCAAGTGTTAGCTTTCATGAAAAAAATAGTCTTATCAAAAAAGAGTGAGCGGTTTGAGAGAAAATTCAATTTTCGCAACGGTTGACGAATTTGGATAGAATCATGATTTATTAAATAACTAAAAATTTAGGAAAGTTATACCACTTCTAAAAAATGTTCTGAAATTTAGATAAAATTCTCTACAATCCATGGCAAGGCCAAGTTTGGAAAAATAATAAAAATGTCTCTTAGATTGTGATTTTTAAAGTGTATCTAATCTGAAAATTTATGTTTGTTAGTGATCTTATTTTATTAATTTTATGAATGTGCTTCTTATCATTTGTTTGAATTTTAATATGGCAATTACATGTGTTGTGGCTATATTTCCTTACAATGATACTTTGATAATGCTCATACTTGTATGGAAATTATTGTCTCTATAAATTGTTCTAACCTTAATTGTGGTGGTAGTTGGGTTTCGATCACTTGAATTATATTATGAGAAAATGTTGTGTTTACATTGAATTGATGGGGGGTTGTGTTTCTTATTTGAAGTAAAGTCTTGCGCAAGCAATTGCATTGGAACCCTTGAATGGATCGGTTGTATTTGGACCCCAAGTGTTTATAATGGATAAGGTTGGAAGAGATTATGGGCAAGACCCTTATTTTTACCGTCTCTTTTGAGGTCCTCAGTTAGCGCTACACGGTACATAACTGTTATAAATATCCGGGATAAGGTCTGCAAAGCAACAAAAGAGAGGACATACCGAATAATCTGAATCCAATTCTTATGGTTGAGAAATTGAAATCTCTTTGGGAGATTTCTAGATTGTAACACCTAATCTTGTAAGTCTCTAATTGTTTACTTGCTTACTTGTTCATCATGCTTATATATATAGTTGTATATTTGTAAGTGTATTGGACTGAGAAAAAGGGATAGCGTATGTGTGTGTTTAGTAGACATTCAAAACTCATGGCCTTTCATGCCAAGTGTTGAAGACTATTAGACGGTCGAAGGCAAAATTGAAGTATTTGAATACGTATGTCCACCCTAGGAGAATTAGAAACTAGTTTTTGTTAAAGTTCCTTTTGTAACCATGTTGGGGTTGTAAATGTTAAAAACTCTTGATGTAATAAAGACATACCTCTTGTAATTATTATTTTGCTTATATATTAATATATAACATTTATAATCTATCCTTGTATTCCGTCAATTCATGTAGACTTTATGTTAATATCTTGTAAAAATCTGTCAATAAGATAACTTTGCTATCTAAAATAGTTGGACTTAGAAGGGAGATTGTGTGGACTCCTCCGACCTTCTTAAGATCTTACTTGGTTATTGACCAAAAGACTCATTGGTGACGTTTCCTATGCTTACAACCTGACAAAAATCCTGTATTTATTTAATAATAATACTAACATGTCACCCGTGCTATGTACGGGATAATTATAGATATTTATATTTATTTTAGATTTTTTTTTAATATATAAATTATGTTTTTTAAATTTTTTTATAAAAATAATTTAACAATTTTATCACTAACCATAATGTATGAGAGAAGTTGAAAAGGCTACTGCAGTAATTATATACGGATTGTATCTATAATTATTTGTATGAGGGGATTTTAAATGCTAATCAGGGGATTGTATCGATAAATGCACATATGTGAAAAGACATGTGGATTGAAAAAAGTTAATAAAAGCTGATCAGGGGATTTTAACCAAATCAATAAATGTTGAGTTTTTTTTTTTTAATAAAATTTTTTAAAAATTCAGATTGAAATATTGAAACTCCCACAGGCCTTAGGGGTTAAAAACCCTCTTGCTTAATATATAGTATAGATATAGATAGATAGATATAAATATAAATAATATAATATAGATAGACAGATGTGTTGAAATTTTCAAGAAATTTTGTTTATGCTAGTCTTTAATGCATTAAAGTTTAATTAAGAGAAGGTTTTGACCAAATCTCCCAAAAAGCATGGAGATTGCGAGAAATTAATAAATGCTGAGTTTTTTTTTTTTTAAATCAAAAAATTAAGATTGGGATATTAGAGCCTCCACAAGCCTTGGGGTTAAAAACCTCTTTTTACTTAATATATATAGTATAGAAGATTTGATGTTCCTGAATTTTTCAGGCGTCACATTGTAGGTGACAAATGAACACAAACTAATCATTTTCAATAAAATGCATAAACATTAGTCTATGCCGGGATAACTAGCTTCAAGGTTTATTGACTTCTCCCGCAATGTTTCATTGAAGAGTTTGGTTCAGCCGCTAGCTATGGACATATTCTAATTCAACTTCTCGTGAAGTTGAAATATCTAATGATCGAGAAGGATAAATAAGCTCCAACCCTGTGCGAAGCAGTGCATACCACAACAGTTGGACCTATATCAAACAACTAGCAACTCTACAACCTCCACAAATTTGCCTCTATAGATATTAGCTTTGTACCCATTCTGCTCCTCCCAAACCTCCATCCAACAGGGGCTAAACTGAGTGTAACTAGATAGCTAACCACAATTCATCCAACGAATCTTTCTAACTTCCTTAAGATACAAACAAAACAAGATGAACCTAATTGGCCGCCTTAAATAAACTTCCAAAGCTAACCCATAATCGATAGTTCTGATTGAGCTCATGTACCAGCTACAGCACCCAATCAGAGATGGTCTCTGCAAGAGTGATGTTAACCGGCTGCCACCCTGATTGATTATGAGTGATCCATTTCTTTGTGTTTATCACCAGGTGTAAAATCCTAAGTATGTCACCCAAAGCAAGCTCTTTTAGGCACATCTTCTTCAGAATTGTAGCTGCTTCATACCTAAGAAGTATGAAAGAAAATATTTGCAGTTACATGAAATCCAAAGAAGCCAAAGTAACTTGAGGTGAACCAGTAGGCATTTACCTGCATCGAGAAGCCATTATTGCAGAGCGTCCAGCAGAGGATGTTAAAAAAAATTGGATTTCATCCCAAGTTGTTTTTGGGTAGTGCTCAGGATTACCCCTTATGGGGTTCACAAAGTTCCATAGTTTTTCATTCTTACCGACATATACATGCAAAGGACCAAAATTCCGCTTTACTACCAGCTGCTGCTCAATCGCACTCTCTAGGGCTTTCTTAACGCCAAGATTGCGGTGCTTGGGGTCTCCATAACGTATGCAATCAGCTATATTTTCTTCAGTTGGCCTGATCTTCTCAGTTTTAGGGTATTCAAGGCTAGTAAAACTAACCCAATTCGCCTTTAACATAGTCTGAATGTTTGGGGAATCCTGGAGTTTCCCATACACCATTACCAGAGGTATTAGTGGTACCTGTAGCTGAGGAAGATGATGGAAGAAATTCTGGACCATTCGGGTACCTGTTGTTTGGTGTGTCATGGTAAAATGATGGTGTGTTATGCACAGTGTGTCCTCCTTGAAGACCGTTTAAGTTCACATGATTCGGAGACTCAATTATTTTACTTTGTTTCGGCTCTACTCCATTTCGCGGTTGAGAAATAGAAGGTCTGTAATCACTGCTGGGGTATCCAGAAATAGTTGGTTTACCGAAGTCAGGCACATTTGTTGGGGGACCTGAAGTACAGCCTGGTCCATCAGGCCTCAGAGGCATAAAATGAGATGCATGGCTGTGTGGGTTTGGTCTTACAGGGTGCGAATAATGATTTTGACAAGTGCTCTGAAGGTTATTACTGTTGGTCCAGGAAAGGTCAGAATTGCCAGGAATGAAGTTTGGGGCAGGTCCACTTACGGAGATTCTGGGATTATAAGCACTAGATGATTCCTGGGGGTCCTTGAATTGCATAGGTTGTGTATATCCAGGTTGCCGGGCATTTGCATTTTTCTGATTTTCTTGAACCCCTATTGGCACACTTGAAGTACTTGAAATATTTGGTTGACTCGGGTTTCTCCGAATTGGTTTCCCTTTCTGTTTAGTTTCCGTTCCCCTACCCGTATTTGAAAACTTCTGAGTTCCCAAATGAGCGGGGGTTTCCACAGTTTGGTTTATCTGACTATGATTAGAAACTGGACTATGTAACGAATCGCAATTGGGTAAATTGCTAGAGCCACTATCAACAAATTGACGTAAGTCACCATTTGATAACGGTGGTCCTCCAGCCAGGAGACTTGTCCAGAGCCATACACTCTTTGCAGCAGCTACAAGTGGTGCAGATGCTTTTTGAGGTTGTGCTAGGAGAATATTGTATTTCCTCATGCGCAACTGATGCAGAGCATTGGAGAAATCTCGATCACCAGAAATTAACAAATAATTAGCAGGCGCAGAATTGTCCACCGCCCAGAATAACATGTCCACCAGAATCTTCTTGTCGCTCGCATCTTTAACACCTATCACATTAAATCCAAGTCTTTAATTTTTCCCAATTTAACAAAATCATAAATTTAAAGGGAGTAATAGAGCCTGCAGTAAAAAAGATTCAAACAAATAGAAGAAAAATGGCTTCAGAGAGAAAATAATAAAATCAATGGCATGATTGCCTCTTAACTGGAAACCTTTAACTACGCCCATTAATGCAACAAGTGCACTGCCACAAAATCTCATGAGGCACACATGCACAAATGCATGCGCACATCTCTTAATATATGAAAAAGAAATCAGTAACATCCAACATGAAAAAACAACTACAATTTGCTCCCATGAATGTGAATAATCTTCACAAGTGCTTCCTTCTGTCTCTACCAGAGATTTGATCTTTTATTATTGGTCATTATAGTTATGTTGGATGATGTGGGCTTTCATATAATTATCGTAAGCACAGGCGCCCACATGCTGAAAATTAGAACTAACACAACAGTCATTCATGCCAATAATGAACTGCCATAAAAGGCTTAAGTTGAAGTCCAACACAATGGCAACTACAAATATAGAGAAATCAAAGATCCCGGCTTAAAAAAATTACAGTTTCTTTCTATTATGAGCTCAGAAGTAATTTCATTGGAATTAGTGGAATGTTGGACCTATGGGCTTCTTTTTTTCTGAATTAAGAAATATACATAAATCATAACTTTCCTATGGCAGATTGTTAGTTGCATTGATGGTGCTTATTATTTCCAACACTTGGGCAACTCTTTCACAACACTGATATAAGTAACAAAACATGGAATTATTAGCCACTCATCAGAATATATGAGATGCAATGATTTGACAAAGACTCGAAGTTTATCGTAGTTTAAAGCAAGAGTTTCCAAGCCCACCTAAACAAAAACATTCTTTAGAAAGCAAAATTCAAGACAATTTTACAGAAGATTAGAGAAAAAAATAACATTATGGGCCATAAAAAAGGCCGACCAATAGATCAGAGAACATGGAAATAAGGAATTGATATATTAATCAAAAGAAGGATTAATACAAAAAGAAAGGAAAAAAACATAGTCCGGTATTTGATGACCAATCAACCGTGCCTCAAAATATATTCAAGATCAGGACTTAAAAGAAAAGGATCACACAATTTCAGCACAAGCAAGGGAACCTTAGCTATAAAGAAAACATAGCAAAAAATAAAGCAATTTTTAGAGAGAGAAAGACTGGTCAAGAAACCCCTTTCCTGTTCTACAAAGAGAGATCTCATCATAAACAGAAACATAAATGCTCATGATTCTAAAATTCACCCCAAATTATGAGATGCACGCATTAAAGCCACAAACATGGATGTTAGAATCTTATAATTCACAACTGGATTCATACGATTTGATGTTAGTTTCAACAAAAACAATTCAATCGTGCTATTGAATATGAAATTGAGTTATTTGTCCGATTCAATTTGCGATTCAATACAATCCAGTTGTTTTATTTTTATTTTTATTTACATAATGCATGAAACGAGGTAGTTTTCACCAAATTATAATTAGCTATATTGATAAATTACTTTATTTTGAACACTGTATTTTCATCTATATATATATATATACCTGCGCAATTCAAATAAGTAAGTATAAAAATAAATAATAAATCTAAATGGAAAGAGTGTTCGTAATGAAACCAGGTCTTGATTTAAATTTTACTCACACTTTTAAATAATAATTTTTTATTTTAAGATATAAAATTTGCCACGTAAAAGAAGGAGAAAGCACGACACTATTATTAGATATTAATACAAATCATGTGCTCACATATTATGTGTATAGATATAGATCAAAACAAACAACATGTACATAATTTAAGGAATTCATAAAATTCGTAAATCATAAATATGTATGTATACCTGCAGGGACGTGATTTAAGGAGATGCCGGTGCTGTTGAGGGCTTGCTGGACGGTGGAGCGAATACCAGTGGTGTCGCCGTAGGCAGAGATGGAGACGGAGCCACAGTAGTTCATCTTCGCCAGTGCGGAGCTTATGTTCTGAGCGATCGCGTGTGGGTCGCAACCTTTCGGGACTTGGCAGTTCTCTATGTCCCACCACACCGATATCTTCGCCTTCTCGTATTGCGCCTCCGCCATCTCCGCCGCCGCTATTCCGCCGTCGCTGCTACCACCGCCGCCCATTACCACGATAGCATATACAACATGCTACAAACTTCTCCTCTTCTCTCTCTCTCTCTGTGTTTCGCAGTAGATGGCGAAGAGGAGCGAGTTATATTACGGTATATATAGAGAGAGAGAGAGAGAGAGAGAGGGGAAAGTTATGGAGTCTTTCGTGGTCGGTGGCGGAGGATAGTATGAAATTACGGTTGTGTACATGGGGTGAGGGGTCGTTGGTCTTGACGTGTGAGTTGACTTGTACGGATGTTTATTTTCAGAACACAATTAAAAGTAATTTTTTTTAATTTTCTTTTTTTTTACTTTTTAAATTTTATAGGTCATATTTTTTCTCTATTTTTTTTTTAAAAAGTTAAAAAATTAATTTTTAACCCACTTTTAAAAACAAGTCATTATTGATTAGTCCTGAAATACTATCAAATGATGCTCTGATTGTGTTGGTTTTTTTGATTTTTGAAAGCTAAAAATGTAATTTGAATGTGTTAGTAATAATCAATAAATATTTACAAAAGTATTAAGGGTTATTTTGAGAAGATGATTATAAACAATTTTTTTATGAGAGAGGAAGTGAGTTATAATCTGAAACAGTGGTGATAGATCCCACTAAAAGGAGACCACTAAAGCCAGCTCTAATGAGCTGGCAGTCCAAAAAATTTAAAAAAAAAAAAAACAAAGAGTAAACTATCAAATCAATTGGAAGCACAGTATTTTTAGAGCTGTTAGTGGTCACTGGTTTAGTGGTCTCAAACAATTTTCAATCTGAAAAGTGGATTATAATCCACTTCCCAAAATAGGCCTAAATGTTAACTAATTAACCAAACGATTGCTTCAAAGTTCTTTTAACCTTAATAAAGAGGACTTTTACTGATAACTTATTTTTATGAGAAAATTAATAAGAATAATCAATATAAAAGAAAGAGGAAATAACAACATCAGAAATCAAATTTCATTAAGGGGTTATTTGGGATGTTCTAAATAAGTGCACGTTTTAACTTTTTATGAAATATGAGTTGGGTTTGAAGTGATGTGGTAGAGAAGTGATGTAACTTAAATAAGATGATGTGACTTAAATAGGATCGTGATTTTTTGACTTTTTGACTTTTTTAAGGGATAACAAACAAGGCCTAAATAGACAAGAGTTTACAATTGTACTTTCGCACTTTCACAGCGTCGAAGGGGATTACAGAGACAGACTGACTTAGAACTGCTTTAGGAATTTGAAGTGCAATAGAAGAAAATAAAAGATTAGAAATTAAAGGACAGGAAATGTAAAAGACAGGAAAATGTAAAGTAAAAATAAACTGGTTTTTGAATCTTGTTCGGGAGAGACTTTTACTATTAGCCTTCTCTTCTATTTATAGGCTCTAAGGATAACCGTTGAAAGCTGATAACTATCAAAGTAGGTGATAACTGTCGAAATGATCTCCATGATTACTAGGCATGGCTTTAAACAGTTTGCTTCTACTATACAACTCTTACATATTCTCTCATGAATTTGAATTTAAATTGTAAGCAATTATTTGGTCGCGTCAGCTTGTGTATCTTGATTGTTCCCATGCCTCGCAAATCCATTGCCATTAATACAAGTTGCCACAAGTCTCTTAATGACTGGAGACCTTCACTGATTCCCCAAATTACCTCTTATGGACCACATGTCAAGTTGTGATTGGTTTGTACAAAATATACCGCCAATAAATTGGTTAAAAAAAACATAAAATTCACTTTTATATTGAGTAATTGAAAAATAAAAAATATATATAATATGTACGAGCGCGGAATAATCTTTTTGTATAATCCTGTTGATCAAGTTTGAGCTCCTTCAAACATCGTCGCTTTGCTCCCTGAAAACACTAACGTGAACTAGCCAAGGTGTGCCGGATACCTCCGATGCCTAAGTCAAAGAAATAGACAAAAAGCTCTATGTATTCGAGAGTCAAAATTGTGATACCTGTACATAGGTTCTATCATGAGTTTTTATAGTTTTTGCCTAGCACAATCCTAGTAGGACTCTTATCCCTCAATGTAGAGTCCTCCTAGGAATTACACTCCTAAAAGATAATACTTATCCCTCAACACCCTCCTCACTGCTAAAACCAAATGAGATGATTTCACCACAGTTGGATAACAGAATGACCGAGCTAACACTAGCCCTTTGTCATACTCAATCCAGTGCCTTCAAATGCAACACCTAGCTCAACTCTTGTTCACTTGTACCTCGGTTTGTCTGTTTAAACCGAGCTAACTGCAACAAGCTTTGACCGAGCTAACAAGGGCGAGGTCCACCTTATGAAGCCCAAACACCTCGGCCCATAACTCGGTCCAGACTTCTCCTGGCCCCAGTTCGTTAGTTTTTAGACCGAGCTATAGCAGCTCTTATCTCGGTCCGACATACGGCCTAATTTCCAAAGAAGTCTTTTCCTTAGCTCGGCCCAATTTATAAATTACCCTCTCATAATATATTATAATTGATGAGAAGTATGAAAACCAAATAATTTTTCCTCACCCAACACAAATGAGTTATTTGTGAGTTTAAGGAATGTGATTGGTTTCTCTTACGTAGAGCATTTCATTTGGATGGTATTGTTCTCGTATAGGTCTCATTTTTGTAATTTAAACTTTTAATATTGTAGATAAGGTTGAGTAAGGAATCTGTGAAATTCGTAATTTGATCTGGTCCAATCCAATCGGATAAGTTTGGATTGATTTTTTGAATCCGTGGTTTGATTCCGGATTGAAAAATTAAAAATCCATAATCCACGAGTCAGTTCTTGTAACAACCCAAAAATTTAAGTTATCTCTTAAATTTTATACTAGTATTATGGTTGTATGTGATATATTGTTAAATAAATAATAATATTGATAATAATTATAATAATGGGTGTGGTAGTAAAATAAATAATTAATTTTTTGTTAGTATACGATAGAGTGTAATTTAATTAGGGATTAATTTATTTATACAATTATATTAAAAAATTGGGTCAAAGTGTAATTATCTTAAATATTTATTAAAGATAAGTATGAATCTGTATAATTAATGGACGACTCTGTAGAATGATTTGGGCCTAGCCACGTGTTGGCCAGAGAATAGTTTCCTATAAATAGGGAGGAGAAGATTCACCTGGAAAGAAAGGAAAGAAAAGAAAGAGAGAATAAAAGGAAAAGAAGAAAGATACCACTTGTCACGACCTGCTCTCCGTACCCAAGGGTTAAGCATTGTGATGACCATTAACTGAAGTTACCTCCGGCCAATTCCTAAACAAATTAATAAATGTGAGCGAAAGTAATATTCAAGTGAGGGTACTAAAATAATTATTGGAATTTTTATTTTTATTACAAAATTTATTGACCAAAAGGCCGATATTTACATTGAAAAATATCATAAAAGTGATGTGTGTGTCTATTCCAAGAACCCTATTTCCAAAAGCTATTTCTGAATCACATTGTTTCTTGAAAATTGGTAAACAACTATAAGTACATGGCAGAGTGAAAAATATTGTACTAAGAGTATAAGGGACACAAAATAACTATGGATAGTTATGTAACTAAAATATTTAAGATAACTTAGTCTAAACAAATAATCATTTAAGTAGCAAAACTGAGATTATGTAAATAAATAACCATAACCACGATACCGAACAGAACAGAACAGAACATAGGTCATAGGAGTGATAGTTAGAATAGATGTACGGATTCAATAGATGGCTCATATGGATTATAGAGGTGGTACAGAACATAACATAACAGATGTATGGACTTAAGAGGTGGCTCGTACGAACTCTAGAGGTGGCTCCCACAACAGTGTAACACTTAGCTCCGTACAGCACTTGCTCCACACCAGAAATTAGAGGGTCAATGGGTTCAGAACAGAGGTACGGATTCAATAGGTGACTCGTACGGATTATAGAGGTGGCTCCCGCAATAGTGTAACACTTATCTCCGCACAACACTTTGCTCCGCACAGAACAGAGGTCAATAGATCCATAACAATAGAGGGTCACAAGGTGACCAAACAAAAGCCAATGGTTATTTAAGTCCCCCAAGGCGTGGGACACCCGTGGTGGTACTTACAAAATATAATTATTTATAAGGTAATAGTCAAATATTCTTTAAAATATAAACAAATATATTCATGGGTTTCATTTTAAGCAAATAGGGTTCAGAAAATAATCCACGTAATCGAAATATTAATATAATTTATAATAATTTATAAAACATAACTTAAATAAAATATATTATGATAAGTCAAAATATACGTAAAATATATTATGGTGACTCAAGGTATAATATAACTCACATTAACTTTAATACTTTACTCTTTCTTTCTACCACCAAAAACTCTCTTGACTTCCATTATTTTTTCCTTCCTTTTATTCCTTCCTTCATCTCTTTCTTTTCCTTCCTCTCTTTCTTTCCTTCCTTCCATTACTTTTTCCTTCCTTTCTTTCTTTTCCTTTCTCTCTTTCTTTCCTTCCTTTCTTCCATTATTTTTTCCTTTCTTTCTTTCCTTCTCTTCCTTTCTTTCTTCTTTTCCTTTTCTCTCACGTTTGATCAACTCCTCCTAAATAGGGAGGTGAAACCATTCTTTGGCCAACACGTGGCCTGACCCAAATGACTCCCACAGATTTGATAATAAATTCATGGGTTTATACTTATCTTTAATAATTATTTAAAATAATTACATTTTGGCTTAATTTTCTAATATAACTATATAAATAAATTAATTCCTAATTAAATTAAACTTTATCATATAACAATAAAAAATTAATTATTTATTTTACTACTACACCCATTATTATTATTATTAATTATTTATTTACTTTTACTTTTATATTTATTTGTTTACTATCTTTAACTTTAATTTAGCCCAACTAATATTATAATTTCATATTTATATTAATTTGACCCCAAATAATAATTCCTAATTAATCCCATATTTGATAATCCAATGCCGAATTAGATTACAGATTTATTGTTATTTATTTAATAATATATTATCACATATAACCATAATACTAGTATTAAATTTAAGGACAACTTAAATTTTCGGTTGTTACAATCTTCCTCCTTTTAAAATTTCGCCTCGAAATTGGTTATATGTGTAAGCTATCCACTACGACTCGATAAATATATATTAGATAATTAACTGAGAAAATGTTACCTCAAAAAAAAAAAAAAAAAAAACATGACCAAAAAAAACTTACTGGTTATTTGTCAAAAATTTTTTTGGACTAAAAAGAAAAACAATCAGTGACTTTAAAAACTTTTCATTAGTTTTGTCATAAAATAAAATAAAATAAGAACACAATTAAACAAAGCGACTGGAAATAAAATGACAGAATCATATACAGGAGTTAAAAGAATTTGGGATGAACTCCCATTTCTTTTATCTGTGAACTTTCCACTGACGAAAAATAGTTTCAAAATTAGTATCTTTATAATTTGAACCCACTTGTAAAAAAATCAAAATGAATTTTTTTTTTTAATACTGAACTGAGAATTCTATGTATTTAATTATATTATAATTTTGGTGGGTGCTTGAGTCTGACACCCTTTTGTTTCTTTTCCTTCTTTTGCTATAACAAATATAAATTATATCTAATATCCTTTACAAATTATGCACCAAAAAAAATTATATATATAAAATCATATAAAATTATAATATAATTAAATCGACTAACAAAATATAATATTTAGAGAATAATTACTCGCTATCCTACTTTTTAAATGTGCGTGTGTCCTATGCTCCAATGATGATTTGTTTTATTATTTTATAAATCATTGCTCTGATACTACTTGTCACGACCTGCTCCCCGTACCCAAGGGTTAAGCATCGTGATGCCCAGTAACTGAGGTTACCTCCAGCTAATTCTTAAACAAATTAATAAACGCGAGCGAAAGTAATATTTAAGTGAGGGTACCAAAATAATCATCGGAGCTTCTACTTTTTATTACAAAATTTATTGACAAAAAATACCGATATTTATATAGAAAAATATCATAAAAGTACTGTGTGTATCTATTCCGCAGTCCCACGTCTAAGACTTTCCAAAAGCTATTTCTGAATTGCACTATTTCCTGAAAATTGGTAAACAGCTATAAGCACATAGCAGAGTGAGAAATATTATACCAAGAATATAAGGGACACAAAATAACCATGAATAGTTATGTAGCTATAATATTTAAGATAACTTAGTTTGAATAAATAATCATTTAAGTAGTAAAACTGAGATTATGTAAATAAATAACCATAACTATGGTACCGAACAGAACGGAACAGAGATCACAGAAGTAACAGTCAGAACAGAGGTACGGATTCAAAAGGTGGCTCGTACGGATTATAGAGGTGGCTCCCACAATAGTGTAGCACTTATCTCCGCACAGCACTTTTCTCTACACCAGCACCAGAAATCAGAGAGTCAATGGGTCACAGGAGTGATAGTCAAAACAAAGGTACGGATTCAAGAGGTGGCTCATACAGATTATGGAGGTGGCTCCCACAATAGTGTAACACTTATCTCTGCACAGTACTTTGCTGTACACAGAACAGAGGTCAATAGATCCATGACAACAGAGGGTTACAAAGTAACCAAACAGAAGCTAATGATTATTTAAGTCCCCCAAGACGTGGGATTTCCGCGATGATACTTACAAAACATAATTATTTAAAAGGTCATAGTCAAATATTCTTTAAAATATAAACAAATATATTCATGGGTTTCATTTTAAGCAAATAAGGGTCAGGAAATAATCCACGTAATCGAAATATTAATATAATTTATAAAACATAACTTGTATAAAATAAATTATGGTAAGTCAAAATATACGTAAAATATATTATGGTGACTCAAGGTATAATATAACTCATCTTAACTTAATACCTCACTCTTTCTTACCACTATCAAAAACCTTCTCAGCTTCCATTATTTTCTTCCTTTCTTTTCCTCTCTTCCTTTCCTTTCTTTTCTTTTCTTTCTTCTTTTCCTTTTCTCTCAGCTTTGATCAACTTCTCCCTATTTATGGGTTTATACTTATCTTTAATAATTATTTAAGATAATTATACTTTAACCCAATTTTCTATATAACTATATATTAATAAATTAATCCTTAATTAAATTACACTTTATCGTATGCCAATAAAAAATTAATTATTTATTTTACTACCACACCCATTATTATTATTATTATTATTATTATTATTATTATTATTTACTTTTACTTTTATATTTATTTGTTTACTATCATTAACTTTAATTTAGCCCAACTAGTATTATAATTTCATATTTCTGTTAATTTGGCCCCAAATAATAATTCTTAATTAATTCCATATTTGATAATCCAATGCCGAATTAGATTCTGTATTTATTATTATTTATTTAATAATATATTATCACATATAATCATAATACTAGTATAAAATTTAAGGGACAACTTAAATTTTCGGGTTATTACAATTCCAGATTGAACTCTACGGTTCCGGATTGGAACTGATCCGAACCGTATACAAATAGCTTATATTTATATTATACATCATCCTGCATAGTGTCTTCTCTTATTTAATATAAAACCTAAACCTGCATAGTATCTTCTTTTATTACTTTTATTTATTGGTTTTTAGTTTTAATTTGTAATGGTCTAAATACTTATGATGGAACCATTTTTCTTATAGTTGTTTTAATTTTAGAACAACATATCGCTATTATAAAAAGATATTTTGCTATTGTAGAATTAATATGATACTATATTTATATTTTTATGAAATTTAAATGTTCTATATATATATATTTGTTATTTAAATTATATGACTATGTGGTCCTAAATCAATCTAACCATGTTTAAATAGATTCGTTCAGATTGGTTCTAATTTTTCAAGAACCGTAAATAACGGATTAGTCCTGATTTTATCCAAATCCGGACCAATCTGGACCATGCTCACCTCTAATTGTAGAGGGTAATGTCATGTACATGTAAAGCTTCGTTTGACATTTGATTTTTGGCTTAAAATGTACAAAAAAATAAATTTGGCTACATAAACTAATAAGACAAAATATCACATTCAAACCATAATCATTACACTTTTTCTTTCACAAAAGTCAAAGAAGCCAAACCAAATGAGGCTAAAAAAGTTGTAACACAAAAAAGCCAACTAAAAAATTCAATGCCAAGCGAAGACTAAGGCCTCGCTTGACAAGTGGTTGTTTTAGTCAAAAAGTCACAAAAAAAATCAAAAAGCCAACAATTCATACAAAAAAGTCAAAGATTATCTTTTCTCTCTATTTTTTGCACATCTTTTCATAAAAAGCCAAAAAGTCATTCCAAACATACTAGTTTTTTTAGCTCATATTTTAGCCAAATAGCCAAAAAGTTACTAAATTAGCTTGTTCCCAAACGAGGCCTAAATGAGGATATTTGTAAGTTCGTATTTGTGTGTTTGATCATCACAAATATTTATGAGAGTCATAATAAAAAAGATTAAATTATAACGATGTCATATCTCTTTAATTTATCATTTCTAAACCACCCATAATAACGTGGTTTTAAAGTTAGACCCTCATATGATGAAATGTCTGACAAATTAAAATTTGACACTTGCTAGATACATAATTAAAAATAATTTTTAAGAGTGATAAAAATTAAGTATCTCAAATATTTTTTTATTAAATTATAACCACATATCATTTAAAATATAACTTAAAAACTTTTAAAAGTCATAACCAAAGACTAGAGAGCGGAAAGAAAAGGTGCATACTGTAATAACCCCGACCCGTAATTAGCTATTAATCGGTAATTAAGAATGCTAATGAGTGGATTAAAATGAATTGTGAGATTAATATGTAATTTGCACGATAATTGGCTTCTATCTACTACTTATAGCAATATCTGTTTGAAATTTTGCTTTAATATGTTAATTGGAATTTTTAGAACACCATGGCAAATTTTATAAAAAACTGATTCAGTTTAGTAAAATCGCATGTGATTAAATTAAGTCTTAATTGGAACTATTTTTGAATAATTGAATTTTGTGCTAATCTTCAATAAATTAAGGTTACTTGTGTTGAATTAAATAATGCATGATTGGTACCTAATCTAGTCCTATTATTGACCCAAGATGAGAATTAGTGTATTATTGGGTTGAGGCATTGGTGGTGTTGGGTGTAGGGAATCATAACCCTTGTGAGTGTGTGTCGGGTGAGTGCATGTGTATGCACGTGTAGTGTATGCAAAGAGTGATGTGTGTGTGTGTGCTTTCAGCCGAATGAATAGGTTGTTGTCTCTTTCTCCTTGCTTCTTAAGTCCTCTGTGTTGAGAGTTTGGTCGTGTAGAGAGAGAAAGAGAGAGAGAGAGTTTAGCTAGAAGGTGAGAAGGTGAGCTCAAAAGTTGAAGAAGAAGAGGAAAACTAGGAAGATTCACCCCTTGCTGCTGAAATAAGAAGCTTTGGGTAAGGGTTCTTGTTTAAATTCTATGTTTAACCCCTCATGCATCATGTATACATTGAATCATCTAGTGGGTTTTAAGGTGGAGTTGGTTTTTGAGCAAAAGAATGGCTTGTGTGCATGTTACGGAGGACTATACTTTGATTTATTCATGTTTTGGGCTTTGGCTCTTAGAATCTTCGCATGCATGTAATTTTATATCTTGTCCATAGTTTCAGAATTCATGAATTTGAGGATCACCATTTGCATGTTATGAAAAACCATAGAAGAGTTGAAATATTGCATGAAGGAGTTTTGGTTCAAACCTTTCAAGAATTGATGAGTTTTTGAATAAAAGATGTTTTAAGGGTCTTGTATTAAAGTTTTCTGAAGCTATTTTTGTGTGTTTGATCAAATCATGCAAGACCCTAAGGTTTGAAGGTGGTTTGGAAGCCATTTTGCTAAGCTTTACGCCTGAAATTTCTGTTGGCTCGGCGAAGAAGGGGGGGGTCGAGCCAACATTTCGAGTTGTCACGACCAAACCCGCCCTATGGGTTTAGCATCAGAATCGCCAAGAATCCGAGATTACCAAGGCCTCTTGAACAAGAATACAATTAAGCAATCTGAGGGCTGGCGAAAGCCAATACAGTAAGTAACTAGTGTCCATTGAGCTGTGAAAATCTGTATGCCAAAAATATTTTTCATGCATTCATACAAGATCTGATCTATATCTGATCTACACAATCATATACAATCAACAAGACGGGAACCTAATCCTCGACAACAAAGATGAAGAGAACAAGAGATGCCTATACAAGAGTACAAAACAAAGAAGGAGACCGATAGGGACACAAAAACACCCCAAGCCATAGCATGGCAACTCGGAACCTCGCAGGAGGCACATAGGTCGGCTTGACAAAGCCGAGGACCGACCCACGCTCTAGCTCCGATCAGCCGAGAACCTACATATATATATATATACAAGTGAGCTAAAGCCCGATGAATAACATACAACAGAAAGAGGTTATGAATGAATGTCCTTACTGAATGAAATCGATTCATTAAACAAGATTTCATCTTTCAAGATTTCATCAATCACCATATGTGGTACACCCATTAGCCTATAAACAAGAGGTCCAAAGGACCGGGTCTTAACAGCTCCAACAAAGAATGATGGCCATCAATCAAGAAACAGATGGTTCCATAAGGAACCGACAGAGCTCAGAATAAAGAATAGCCAATGCTAAGGATGCCACAATACTGTTTCGAGAATACAGGACATACATTCATTCAGTAAACAATATCAGTTCAATAAACAATTCAGTTCAGTATTCAAAAGATAACCATTTTGAACATATCTTTACACAATTGTTACTCACAGAGATTGGGCTAATAGCAGCTAGAGCGCGTCCCTGAGAGCCAACCCTAAACAGTTAACAAATAGAACACACACTAAGTTCACAGTCAGAAGGATGATAATTAAATCCCTAAATTTCCTCGGTGTGGTTCTATGTCTAAATCCTCATTAAGATACCTTAAACTAGGCCTAAGAATGCCTAGGATGGGATGAGGATGCAAAAATACAGTTGGAAGGCATTTTTCAAAAGTTGTTGAAAACAGGGGTCTCGCTCGAGCGAGCCTTCCTTCGCTCGAGCGAGCTTTCAAAATCGAAGGCTTCGCTCGAGCGAATAATCCTTCGCTCGAGCAGTCTGATGAAATAGTAAAAGTACTGGTTGTTGATTTTCCTCGCGCGATGCTCGCTCGATGCTCGCTCGAGCGAGCTTCCAAAATCAAAGGATTCGCTCGAGCGAGCCTTACTTCGCTCGAGCGGTCTGATGAAACAGTAAAAGTCTTTGATGCTCGATTTTTACGCTCGAGCCACCAATCCTTCGCTCGAGCGTGGCTCAGAGAAAACGTTGGTCGCTCGAGCGAGGAATCCTTCGCTCGAGCGAAGAAGCCAAATCTGGAATTTTCAGATTTGCCTTCCAAGCTCAAACCAAGCATTCTCAACTCAATTCTCGACCTCTTGGGCCCAAATTCTGGAAAATACATCCCAAAACAATGTATAACAAGTTTCAAAAGCCAATTTATGAATTCAAGCCCCAAGGTGAGTCAATTAAATCCAACATTCAAACCCATTTTCAAGAACACTTTCAAAACATGCAATGCATGAACTTTAAACCAAAATCAAGCTTTAACTCTTGCTCAATTGAGCTCAAAAGTTGGAAAACAAAATGAAAACATGGACTTTAGCTTAAACATGGACATGCATGTACAATTCCAACATGAATTCAACTTCAAAATGCACCAATTCAAGCATGCATGCAACAATGGAGTTCCAATTCAACATATATGAGCAAATTCATGTCTTAACTTCTCTATAACCATGATACATGCAAGATGAAGCTCAAACACTAAAATAAGAAGATGGAATGCTACCTTAGACCTTGAATTATAAGATGACAAGCTCAATTATACAATCTATGCCTCAAATCTTCAAGTTCTTCTAGCAATTTCACCAATTTGAGCTCAACTCTCTCTCCCTCTCTCTACTAATTTCGGTGGAAACAAGGAAGGGGGCTGAAGAAATGTCTTGTATAAGACTTAAGTGATGCATAAGGCTCAAACATTTGACTAGGCAAGGCCCACTCATAATGGCATAATCGTAATTAAGCCCAATTCTTCAGTTAACCAATATATAATCTAATTTAATCATTCCTAACCAATTTTCAGATAAATATACCATTAAATCACAAATATTCTGCTCATTCCAAAACTCTAAACGGTTCCTAATTCGGCCGCCGATAAGGCCTTCAATTAGCAGTTTAAACATATGAATTCAAACAGATATTCAATCGATCACACAGATGCAATGTGCAATTCAATAGATAAACTTATTCAATTTCAGTTTCGATTTCGATCAGTCCATTCGGTACTTTAGTTACTTCACTTATCAGTCATTATCAGTTCAGTTTAACAGTAATCAGTACGTAATTCAGCAGTTTATTGATAATCAGTACGAGGGTTGTTACACGAGTTCTCAGAATTTTGAACTCTGCAAAAGGCTGGCTCGAACGAAGAAGTCTTGGCTCAAGCGAGCTCTATTTTTGCCTTCTGCTGGCTCTAGCCAAAAAAAGCTGGCTCCAGCCACCAACCTATTTTCAGCATGTTTTCAAAAGATGTTTTAAGTACATATCTTCACTCACATCTTTTTATGTGCATTCTTAGGCATGATTTATGAGCCGTTAAATATTAATAAGCTAAGAGATAACATAAGTAAGTGAATTAGGAAATATGTGTTGAATCCGAGTATATGGGCAATATGAACAAGTTGTGTAGCATGGAATGAATGAGAAATTAAAGTGAGAAAGCTAAGCCATGTATGACCACACGAATGAATAATAATTAGACATATTTTGTGCTATGTATTTTGTGATTGTAAGTCAAGACTCGAGGATTGATTGGCCATTTACGAACCATGTGAGTAACGTTATCGTAAAGATACGTTTATATGAAATTATGTTCCAAACGAGATATGATATGTTATGTTTTACGAAATGATATATGCTTCTGTGAACGAACATTCCAAGTTTAAAATCTATTATGGCATCCATAGATAGTCCCAAGTCATGGGGGACGGCATGAAAATGCGGGTCCATGACATTTACGAGATCTTGTTAGCCACTTCATTGTGGTGATATGTGTTTAATCGGTGTTCGGGACCGGTTACTCTAGTTGAAAGACGTTATGTGATATGTTCGATATGTTCTATAGGATATGCCATTATTATGTTCTGATATGAGATGACTATGATTATGCTATGATCTGTTTTACACGTATGAAATGTTCAGAATTCGTTCACTAACCCCTTTACCTTAATGTTATTCACTGGGCTTTAGTTCACTGTTTGTATATATATGTATATAGGGGAGCATTCTGGAGTTTGAGCCCGGAGGTTTTTGTAGGGAACTGTGTTCTGTTGTCAGCCAACCATTGCGCCTCACGTGGAGGTTCCCGAAGTGTCTTGGGTTCAAGTGTTGATTAATTCTATTTATGCATGAGACTTTATTTTATTTATGTTGTCTGTACGGAAGATACTGTAATGTGTGTGGTATAATATAATGTATGGTTGACTTATGGTTATGTATATAAAGTTTTTAAAATATTATGTTTCATATAAGTTAGCACAGCTCATTGGACAATTATAATTTTTGTATATTGCTTCCGCTAGCCCCTTATTATATGTTAATCTATTCAGAGGCCTTCGGTAATCCAAGGATTACTGGCCGGTTACGATACTAAACCTATAGGGGTGGGTTTGGGTCGTGACACATACCTTCAAATTTTCCTATGTTAGAATCCCTCACATATATTAGAGTAGTGCTACCGACCCCCAGTGAGCCGACCTCCACTGATAACCCCTAGTGAGGTGTCGGCTCCCCATTGGTTGGAAAAAAAAAAAAACAGTTTTTTTCCTCCAATCAGAGAGGACCCCCAGTACCCCCATTAGGGGTCGAACGCATTTTCCCATATATTATTGGTAAAAAATGATTAACCTGATTTGGTAATTATAATTTTTTTTATTATTTTATGACATTTATTTCAAAAAATAAATAAATAAGTGCATTAAAAAATAGAAAGTTTATTTTTTCAAAGATGAATAAAATAAAATAATTATAATTATTTGATCCATCTATTTTTTTTTGTTATAAATAATATATATAAAAAATGATTTAAATTATCAAAAATGGGAAAAGTATGCAGTTGAACTTATTAACTTGAGAGCAAACGATCCTTAAGGAATCACATCGTAGATTAACAAAATTATTTACCATTAAATCATCAAAATGTAGGCTTGGGATATTTCTCTTTTTATGTGTGAATGCATATTGCTAGATTATAAATCACGAGATTCATCTTCTTCTTTTTTTCACAGATTAAAAATGGGATTTTTTTTTTTTAATAACTTGGTGTTCATTTATTCATAAATCTCTCTTTACCTACTTATGTTTCACGTTATGCAAATTATTTTTTTAGGTTCTAACAAGTCTTATGAGTGGCATAGTAACTAAAATATCCTTAATAATAATAGGATGAAGCGCACATTAATGTTTATATTAACAGTGTAAATGTTCCGTAATATGAACATTCACACGTCAATCTAAACATTCACACTATCAAATATGAATGTTCACATCACCTAATTACCAAAGGTTTAAAAAATATTTGTAAGAGTAAAATTGTCTAAAAAATATTTTAAATGTGAGAATTATGATTTGGTGGATTAAATGTCTAAATAATAAGACTTATTAAAATGGAAAATTTTATTATGAATTAATTAGGATACAAGTACTTGAAAGGTGATTTTTTAATAATTTTTTCATAAAAAATCAATAACTAATGATTAAAAAAAATGTATTAGGACAGAAATACGAAAAATTAAAAGGGTTAATTAGTAAAAAAAAAGAAAAAGAAAAGGCCAATTATAACTTTTTCTAAGATTTATGATACTATAGGCCAACATATAAGAGTTTGGTCTTTAAAAGTGAACATTTTGTTGTAAAAGACATTTAGGATCTAATTTTTATCGTAATGAAGATAGTTGTTAAAAGGTCGTTCTGAAAAGTAAAAAATAAGACTTTTAGTGATAAAATTTTAAAAATGTCACTAATAAATATTTTTAGGGATAAAACAATTTAGTCTAAAAAGGGTTTACTTTTTGAAACAAAAAAATTGGTTCCAAAAGATAATAATTTATCACTAATTTCTAATTTTTGTTGCTAAAAATATAATAATGATTGTTTTCGTAACAAAAATATTTAGTTCCTAAAAAATAATTTTGTCTCTAAATTTTGGTCTCTAAAATTTTAATTTTTCGTAGTGTAAGTTTATGGAATGACATTGACATCTCTTGTTAACATGTTAGAAAATGTTTGAGACCTAAAAAATTATTCACAATTCTACTTATTACAATGCGGTAGGATATGTGTCAACTTTTGATTTGTTATACACTTAATGATGGTGAGTCCAACTCAATGCAATAATATTGTGAATAAATTTATAGATATAAATATATGAATCTCTAACATTATTCTAACATATTTGTCAAACTCAATAAATAAAAAATTGTAAAAAATAGAAAAAGAGAATTACCGTCACTTTTATATCTGATAAAATAAAAAATTAAGATTTTGGGATAAACTAAATTACTTGACTTGTATATTTTTATAATATTAAGGTTACCTATAAAAATCAAAATCGAAATCAAAATGGCTTTCATCTCTCTATTTTACCTTCTTTGATTTCTTGTCTATGCAAACATAACGGTTAAGAGGAGAAAAAAAAAAAATTACAATCTCATCAATTATTTTGAATTCTTTTTTTTTTTTTTTAGTTTTTTTATTATAATAATAACTTCAAATAAAATTATTAAAAATGACATCAATAATTTTGAGACATCCCATCTCACAATTAAACTCACACATCAATTACATTATGAGTTAGGATTTATGAAAATACTCACATCCATTACCATTTATCCATCTTTCCCAAATTTCACCTTCAAAACTTACCCGCCTTCAAAATCTTGAAAACCCTTTGACGATAAATTTCCAGCAGTAACAGTGACAACCATGTGATTACCTACACTCATCCGGCAATGACGATGAGTGAAAGTTTTTTTAACAACCACAACTCCATGATACGAGAGGAGTACAACAATAAAAGTTCAGATGAAATTTATAACTTTGATGATATTTTTAACTCAAAGAAAATTGGCTTTATAAACGTAAGTGTTGGTAAAAATACCAAAAAAATTATATTTTATTGATAAATAATATAAAGAAAATGAGATACAAATAGATCAGACTGAAGTACGGATATCTCGTTTTCTTTAAAGAGATCAAGCCCACTGCAATAGGAAGAACCCAAATACCGATGCAACAGTTACAAAATTATGACTTGTTCCCTCCAGGATACAACAACCTGACCACTTGTCGTATGGTTCAGACCAACTCTGCACAAGATGGTGAATCCAAAGCACCCTTCTTTGTCTAGTAATCTCTCAAGTGTAAAAAAAAATTGGTGTAGAAAAAAGTAAATGAGAGGAACAATCTATAGGCCACTAGGACCTTACAAATTATACTAAAAAATAATGACCATTAAACTAGAGAAAATAGAGAGTCTCCAAATATTAACTCACCGCAAAGTCCATGAACTTCCAATTAATCTTTATTCATGAACAAGATAAAAGGTCATAAAAAACGAATGAATCTCCATTCATCAAACAAAATAAGATTCATGAATAAGACAATAAAATTCATAAGCAAAACTAAAAAAGTTACAAAAATAAATAAATAAATAAATAAATAAATAAAAGATATTAAAATGGTCCAACAATAAGTTTCTTAAAAAAAATGAAAAAAATAATAATAATTATTCATCATTTTTTTGGAATTAAACTCCCGAACATATGATCGCAATTCGGGAACACAGGCCCAAACATTCTTTATTTATTCAGGAACAGGTAACCGAATTTTCTCATGTCATGAACAAGTATGTGAAGACGAAGCAGTAATCACCTTCGTGGGATCATTTTGGTATTATTTAGGAGGAGAAAAAAAAATTTAAGAATTTTAAAATTTATAAGTGAGGTCCAAAAAAATAAAAGTTCAAAATAATTAATAGAGTATTAATAATAACACTCAATTTACACTTTGATTTAAATTTTTTTACTAATATACATATTTACCCTTTTATGTTAGAATTCTGAATGTGTCCGTACAAACAAATCATATGCATCACCTTCTTTTGGTTGTCATCATTGCATCTAGGGATGGCAATTTAAAACCGGCCCGATGGGGACCCGATCCCCCAACTCCGAATTGTGCGGGTTTTTCCTGAAAAATACCCCCGACGGGACGGGGATGGTATTTAGAAATCAATCCCTGAACAGATTTGGGCCGGGGACGGGGATAAGTGTCCTAGCCCGTGCATTGTCACACACCCAAACCCGCCCTATGGGTTTAGTATCAGAATCGCCAAGAATCCGAGATTACCAAGGCGCTAACAAGAAGACAAGAATACAGAGTCTGATGCATGGCGGCCAATACAGTAAATAAACAAGGTCCAATGAGCTGTGACAGTTTATATATAAAAAGACTTTTCATGCATATATACATACTCGATGCAATAAAGATGCACAATATTTACTGATCATTGAGCGAGGACCAAGTCCCTATTAAAACAAGATGCATTGCTATGTCTATACAGTTATACAAAACAGATACAAAGATAGACGGGGGAAATTAAAACACCCCTAAGCCATAGCTTGGCTGGCTCGGAACCTCGCAGTGAGGCACAGTAGTTAGCTTGACAAAAGGGGAGTCTAACCCACGCTCCTAGCTTCGGTCTGGTGCCTGAACACCTACATATATATATATATATATAAAAACAGTGAGCTAAAGCCCAGTGAATAACATAATGCGTAAAGGGGTTTAGAATAAATGTTCTTCAGTATTGAAAACAGTCGTTTCATTCAGTATATCAGTTGTTCAGTATAGTAAACAGTCATATGTGGTACATCCATTAGCATAGCAGTATAGCAAACAGTAGGTCTAAAAGACTGGACAGTAAATGATGGCCATCAATCAGTAAACAGTAGTGGTTCCAACAAGGGAACCGACAGAGATTCTATGTAATAAAGAATGAGTTGCTAAGAATGCCACTGTCTGATTGAATATAGGACATACATTCATTCGATTAACAATATCGATTCGAAAACAGTTGATTAAGCGAATGTAAATATTCACAGTTGAATATATCTTTACACGATTGTTACTCACAGAGTTTTAGGCTACAGTAAAGCTAGAGCGCGTTCCCGAAAGCCAATCCTAAGCGATGAATCGAACACATACTAAGTTACACATTCGGAATCAAAGACTTAGTTCCTACTTAGACTTCGGTGGTTCTACATCTATATCCTCATTAGAATGCCTTAAACTAGACCTAAGAATGCCTAGAATGAAATGAGGATGCAAAGATGCACTTTTAAAAGCATTTTCAAAATTTTCAGAAAACAGGGGTCCCGGTCAAGCGTAGGTTACTCGCCGGCGGACATGCAGATTTCGGTTCTGCTCAGCGTCACTTATCACGCTCGGCCGCGATCAAAAGTACTGGATGCTCAAAAATCACGCTCGATGGGCGCGCTCGACACCCGCTCGAGCGTAAGACACAAGGTCTCGACGAAGGCCAATTATTCCGCCGAGCGGACTCAAAACAAAGGTAAAATCTTGGGAGCACGAATTTCCGCCGGCGCCACTTTCTCGCCGGCGGGAGTCCAAAATTTGGAATTTCTAGATTTGAACTTCCAAGCTCGAATCAAGTTCCAATGAATCAAAATCAATTCCTTTGGGCCCATTTTTGGGAAAACACTTGTAAATACATAGAATAACGTGATTCAAAGCTCAATTTGTAAAATCAAGGCCCAAAGGTAGTTTAATTAAATC
The DNA here is from genome assembly GCA_025200525.1 of Camellia lanceoleosa. NCBI lineage: Eukaryota > Viridiplantae > Streptophyta > Magnoliopsida > Ericales > Theaceae > Camellia > Camellia lanceoleosa. Next base: position 152,165,246 of record CM045760.1, on the reverse strand, counting down.
CAAATTCAAACCAATTTTCGTGAATATGCTACAAACATGACATGCATGAGTCTAACTCCATTCAAAGCTTCAAATACAAGCTCAAATGAGCCAATTCTTACCAAATCAAAATGAAATCATGGTTTATAATATAAACATGAACATGCATGCAAGATTTCATGAATATTAACATCAAAATGCAAGGATAAACACATGCATGCATGATACAAGCTCTAATCCAACACTACAAGACCAATTCTTGACTTAGCTCATTAAACTATCATGATCCATGCTAGATAGAGCTTAAACATACAATTTAGAGGATGAAATTCATACCTAGGTTCCTCTTTGACAAGTCTAAAGGTTCAATTTGCCAATTTACTCTTCGATTCTTCAAGTCCTCTAGCCAAACTCTCAAGAACAACTCAACTCTCTCTCTCACTCTCTTTCTTGGTCGGTTGTAGGCAACAAAATGGCTGATGGGAGTGTTTTGATCATGTGTACAAGGCTCTAATATAATTAGCCTACATGGCCCACTAACAATGGCAAAATGGTGAATAAACCAACTCTTGAAATTAGCTTATTTTAATTTATTTTAATCATACCAAATCACTTTTCAAATAATTACACCATAAAATCACATAAAATCTAATGATTATAAAACATCAATTAATTTTGGGTTCGGCCGCCGATAAGGCCTTCAATTTGCAGTTTCAAGCATAACACACAAACAGATAATCAAACAAGCAACAGATAAGAAATGCATTTAAACAGATACAATCAATCCATTTGTTCTAGGTTTTAGTCAGTCAGTTCAGCATTTCAATCAGTTCAGTTACTTATCATAATCAGTCTCAGTTTAGCGATAATCAGTAATTAATCGTTAAGCAGTGGTAAGGGTTGTTACACCGGCCCGGCTTGGCCCCGTTCCCGTTCCCTGGCCCGGTTTGTCTCCGAAATGAAATTACTAATTTACCCTTAGATATATATATAGACACACATAATAACCAAACCAAACCCTCATCCTCTTCAGTTTTGTCTATCTGTCTGTCTGTCTCTCTCTTCCCTCTATTCTCTCTCTTTCTCACTCTCGCTCTGTTCGCGACGTCGATCATCACTGTCCACGACGCCGGAGGAGTCCTCCGTCGTCCATCGCCATTGTCGCGACGCAGTCACAGCCACAGCCACCCATCGCAACGCCGATCGTCCACCTTCATCCACCATCGCCTCCTTTGATCTCCTCCGTCGTCCATCGCTGCTGTCCCTCACTAGATCTTCGCCGCTGCAGATTTACTCAAGGGATTATGAGATCGATCGAGCATGGTGGAGTCCTCCATGAACTCCAACAGATCTAGTTTCTCTCTCTCTCTTTCTCTCTCTCTCTCTCTCTCTCTCCGTCGTGCTCCAGATTTGTGTTGATGATGCACGCAACGCACTTAGATGATCTCCTTTGTGTTGATGATGCTCTCAGATCTTTCTATTAAAATTATTTATTTATTTATTTATTTATTTTTGATTTTGTTGTTAATGATTTGTTGTTGATGTTGAAAATGTATTATGTCTCTATGATGTTGTTGATCTTTCTATGTATATTGTTGAAAATGTATGTGTGATGTTGTTGATGATGTTGAAACAAATTTAGGCCGGGGAATTTTCGGGGTTGGGAAAACCTGATCCCCGAAACGGAGCGGGGGTGGGGAGAGTGATAGGTTTCCCGTCAGGAATCAGGGCCGGGGACGGGGCCATGTTCACCATCGGGGATCGAAGACGAGGAGTGTGATCCTCAGCCTCACCCCGCCCCGTTGCCACTCCTAATTGCATCCCATTAAAAATTGTCAATGCATAGCAACGTTTACTATTGATTACTGTAATCTAGGGGCAACCTAAAAGCGTCTTTTGCTTCATTTAATAAAGTGCCTATAATAATTTTTAGGATAAATTATAAAATTTGATCAAAATATGAATTATCTCTTATGATTTTAAAAATTATATTCTATCTCTTTAGATTTCTAATTTTATAATAAATCGTCTATTTTATTAATAAATAATCAAGTCAATTAACAATTTTTAATGATGTTAGAAATATGTTTCAATTAAAAATTTAGGTAATTTTATTATTTTATAGGAAAACAATTATGAATTTCATTTTTTTAGTTAATTCCGTTAAATAAAAAATACTAGCAAGGATGCATTTATAATTTTTCAAATCACAGGAACAATCTGTACTTTAAGCAAACTTCAAAAAATGTATTTGTAGTTTATCCTAATTTTTATTAGGACAATGATACAAAACTTTAAAAATAGAGTTTTAAAGTGAAGTCTATTTAGGTGACAATAGAAAATTAAGAAAAAACAAAAAAACAAAAATATTAGTAAAAACATCACGTCATAAGTAGGGCTCACATATGTGAGCTCTTCTAGAGCTCACATTTTAGAACTCTCAATCTTTTTTTCTTTTTATTAATATGAGCATTGAGCATATAATTTTATGAAAAGATGCCATTTAAAAATTAGAATTTTAAATAGTGATATCAGAAATGTATCAATATCAGTCGTCGCGTAACAATATTAGAAATATCAACTGTTACGTATTATAAACTAGATTTACAGCTGTAATTTTTTTTAAAAAAATTATCTGTCACAAAAAAAAAAAGTTTTATCGCAGCCGAACCGACCATATTCATTGTGAATGACTATGAACTTGATACATATTGACCAATATTTAAAACAATGACACAAATAATATATATATATATATATATATTTTAACAATAAGTAGGAGAAGAATAGGAAAAAGAAAAGTTACATCACATAATCATAAAACTCGAACAAAAACATCACCTCCTAATAATAAAGCACTTGGTCCATAAGCCAAGTGTTTGGGTGTACAAGATGCATAACATATGCACTTGCGTAAGTTCTCACAATTATACATAAGTTATCTTACAAAATTAGGTAAATTCTTACAAATACACGTAAGTTGTGATTTTTCAAATTTTTAAGGGTTAACTTATGTATGTTTGTGAAACTTACGCAATTTTGTAAAGTAACTTACATATACTTGTGAAAACTTATGTAAGTGCATATGGTATGCACTTGTAGACTTAAGAATTACCCAAATTGTTTCAAATCACAAACTTCCTTTTCCATCTTAGATGTATATATACCTAATGAGTAAGAAAGTGTTTTTATTCAAATTTGAGTTCTTACATAACACAATATAAAGGTTTTCTTGATATTCATTTCTTTTATTTCAGAGAAATCAAATTCAAAGTAGAGTAGATGCATCACAAATGATAGTTTACCATCAGCATAAAAATGAAACTTGATGAACATAGTGAGTTTAAAAAATGTTGCACAATAGTGTTTTTCTTACTCTTTTTTCAGTTTTATCCTTTATTGAAAAGATTGCTAAAGGCAACCCATCCAAACAACACCAATTTTTTTTACAGATCAACTGGAGATCACTTGTTATCCTCAGACCAGAAGGATTGCATGAGGTGTTCCAAAAATTGTGGACCTGAAAACCTCAAGTCTAATGTTATCTGCATATCTTTGTCTGAAATCTCTAATAATGAACTTTGTAGATATTGGACTTATGATGTAAAAAAGTGCAATTACTAAGGAAAACAAAGATATAACTACATGAGAGTAGAGTCTTCCAAACTCAAGTAATCCATTCAAAATTTATATTAGCCAAAACAACCAATCAAACCAGAAATCAAATACAAGAAAATGTATGTGCCCATTTATGTGTGTTAACTGCTTTTTATCCTTTTTTTAGAAGGGTAAATTACACTTTATTTGTCAACCATTACTGAATATCCTTTTTAACCCTCCTCAAGTTTAAATCCATATAATTAGATCTCTCAATTATAAAAATTAAAAATTTAAAAAAAAAAAAAAAACTTACAAATTTATACCCCTTGGAATGGGTGAAAAATTGAAAATGAAGCAATGCACAACTATAAAAATTGTTTCATGTTCTCCTCCTACAAAAGGGGTATTTGTACTGTTTTAAAGTTGAAGAGATAAAATGATAATCAGTAATAAAAATGTGAAGTTTTTTATGGACCAACTCCTTCTAGATTGTTAAAAAAAAAGACAGCTTAACACATGAGACTCCCATCACTACGAAATTTAAAAAGATTAAATGTACGCAGTCTTGTCTCTACTTTCAAAGAGAGTTTTTTTTTATTATTTTTATTATAAAAGTTGTTTACTAATTAAATTTGATTGCATCATCAGCTTATCAACTTCTCTTGCTTTCGGCGTAGAAATCCTACTCAGGAAAAAGTGCTTTTGATTCAGCATAAAAAAGAAAGGAGAGGGCTAAGAGATTTCCACATGGGTTGGGGTCCCAATCTTCTGTATATTATATATATCCAGAGAAGAGAGAAAGGAGGTGGATTGTTTTCTCTTAAGTGGAGCATTTCAATTGAATGTTTCAAATCACAAAGTTCCCTTTCCATCTTAGATGTATATATACTTAATGAGTAAGGAAGTGTTTTTATTCAAATTTGAGTTCTTACATAACACAATATAAAGGTTTTCTTAATATTCATTTCTTTTATTTCAGAGAAATCAAATTCAAAGTAGAGTAGAGGCATCACAGATGATAGCATACCATCAGCATAAAAATGGAACTTGATGAAAATAGTGAGTTTAAAATATGTTGCACAAAAGTGTTTTTCTTACTCTTTTTTCAGTTTTATCCTTTATTGAAAAGATTGCTAAAAGCAAACCATCCAAACAACACCCAATTTTTTTACAGATCAGCTTGAGATCACTTTTTTTCCTCAGACTAGAAGGATTGCATGATATGTTCCAAAAATTGTGGACCTGAAAACCTCAAGAAACAAATGTTTTAACAATGTAATTAAGGTTTGCCTTTCAGTTAAAAAAACTTAAGGATAAATTACAGTCACCTCATTTGAGATTTGAAAAAAATATAATTAGTCTTATATTTTTAATATAATTATAAAATGTATCCTCCACTGCAACCAAAAAAAAATAAAAAATCCCAATCACCATATACCCATGCATAGCCTATTTTGTGTTTTTGTTTTGTACATGTATATATATCCATGTGATTTGCCACTTGCAGAGTACTGCTTTAAATTTCAGCTTCTTCATTTTTTTGAAAAGAAAAAGGAATTTGGAAAAAAAGAAAAAAAAAAGAAAGGAAGAAAGAATAGATGATTCTTTCCACTGTTGAGAGGCAGAACATTTTCCAACCTCCATGTCAAAGTAACAACTTTTCTTTATCATTGCAACATATTCACCTACCCTTTTGTTTTTCCCCCCTTTCTTCTCCTCTCACCTTTATCTTCAACTCTCTCTCTCTCTCTCTCTCTCACACACACACACACACACACACACACACACACACACACACACACACTGGCTCCTTTTCTAACTCAGTATGCATTTGTCTTTCAAAGATTTCATTGCATAATTCACATTCAAAATCTAGTCAAGTCTATATCTTCCTATACCCACAAACATTTCTAGTTATAATGGCTCAAGGAGCTTCCAACTACCTCTTCTTGTGTCTCCTCTTTGTTCTCACTGTCTGTTCTTCATGTAAGTACACTTAGAATATCTTAATATTCTTCATGTCCAAGAATATAATCTCGTAACCAATTACAAGCTCATTCTCACTGTGTGTGAGTGTGAAATTGCATAGGCAGTTTTTTATTTTATTTTATTTTATTATATATATTCTATTCTCCATTCCTTCCATAAAGTTTTACCAAGGCCAAGGCTTGGGTTGATTACATTTTTTAAAAATATGTGGTTGTTTAGTTTGTTTGAGTTCATCGATAAACACATCGAGACACTAGCGTTCACAGCATAGGCTTAAAGTGAATTGTGAGATCAATTGAGCTACATAGGAGGCAGTATGATTTGTATGCGTCAGATGTCAAACCCCTCAATATGTCTACAGTTGATATTTTGTATGCATCTTTCATAAATATATTTGCTTATATTTTCTAATATCATTATTTTTCTAAATAGCTATATTTCATAGTTGAATGATTTTTGTTATTTTTTTGATTGAAAAAAAAAAAGAAGAAAGTGTTAAATTTTGTTTAATGAAAGTCTTTTTGAATTTGGACAGTAAATAGTTGGATGATTAAAGTAACAATGCATATTTTTTAATGGTTGCTTGTATATATAAATTTTATAGTTAAATGATTTTTGATGTTTTCTGATAAAAAAAAAAAGGGATTAAATTTTGTTCAAATGAATACTTTTTAAATTTGGATAATGAAAGATTAAAATAGCAATGTATATTTTTTAATGATTGCTTGTGTATATATAAATTTTATAATTGAATGATTTTTGATATTTTTCTATTAAAAAAAAGTAGGGATTAAATTTTGTTCAAACAGATACTTTTTTGAATTTGGACAATGAATGGATAGATGATTAAAATAGCAATGTATTTTTTTTAATGGTTGCTTCAAGTTAAAATTAATTATAACCATCACCAAAAAGCTGCTTATAGTTGAATGCTTTTTGATTTTTTCTATTAAAGAAAAAATTAGTTAAATTTTGTTCAAATAAATCAAAATGGATATGGAGCAACAATAGGGAAATTTACTATTTAAAAATTATAACACATTCTAGTGCAAGATTTTACAATAATTATAATAGGAGTATTATGGTCAATATATTAGATGTCTTATATCCTATCCATTCAAATCCCCTTAAACAAATATCAAATTGGATAATATTTTGTTGGGTAAATTACAAATGCACTCCTGAGGTTTGTTTAAAATATGAATTGCCTCATTTTGTTTAGAAAATTACAAATATCTTCTTGTCAGAATTTTTTATTTAACAAAATTAATTAAAAAAGTAAAATTTCTTACTTTTCACCTATACAATAATAAAATTATCTGAATTATTAATTGAAATAAAATTTTAACATTATTAAAAGCTGTTAATTAACTTGATGATTTATTAATAAAAAGACTTATTTGTTATAAAATTAGAAACCTTAGGAGGCATATTCTAATTTCTAAAATCACAGGGGTAATTTATAATTTAAGTAAATTTCAGGGAGTGTGTTTATAATTTACCCTATTTTGTTAATCATTCATTATAATCCTAACTCAATCCAAACATGAGATAGGATACACAATCCAAAGGGATTCGTAGTCCTAGAACTATTAGTCATAGGAATACTAATCCAACTTAATCCAGTCCGTCCAAACAAACATGGTTGCCTTTCATAACACTAGGCCATGTTTGTTTTGACGGACTGGATTAAGTTGGATTAGTATTCCCATAACTAATAGTCCTAGGACTATAAATCTCTTTAGATTGTATATCCTATCCTATGTTTGGATTGAGTTAGGATTATAAAGAGAGATTAACAAAATATTATTCAATCCGATATTTGTTTAAGGGGATTAAAATGGATAAGACGTAATAAGACATGAGACATCCAATATATTGACCATAATATCTCTATTATGCTCATTTGATAAGTTAGTTCAAACTTTAACTTAATCCCCCAATTTATAACTCACTCCCTATGTGGGATTAAATAGTCTATTATATATGGAATACCATATCCAAATGGATTATTAGTCCGTATTACAATTTTTTAACCAAACATTGGATGAATAATTTTATTGAACTATTAGTCAAATCCCAAGCACATATTCGCCCAAACAAGCATGGCCTATATAGGCTGATATTTGGCATGGTGCTCTAAAATGTGTTTCAAACCATGAAAAAGTGTATATACTACTTGAACTGAACAGTTCTGCGGGATGTGGGGCTTAAACCCTAGAGAAAGTAAGCATGTCCAAATGCAAACATTAGGCCATGTGTGTTTGAGTAGATATGAGCTTAAGATTAGATTAATAGTCCAATAAAATTATTAATCCGATGTTTGGTTAAACAATTGAAGTATAGACTAACAATCCATCCGGATATGGTATCTCACATATGATAAACTATTCAATACCACATAAGGGGTGAGATATAAATTGGAAGATTAAGCCAAAATCTGCACTATTAGTCCCTCCTTATAATCTTAACCCAATCCAAACATAGAATAGGATATACAATCCAAAAGGATTCATAGTTCTAAGACTATTAATCATAGGAATGCTAATGCAATCTAGTCCAATCCACCCAAAGAAACATGGGCTTAAACTCTTCAATAAGTGATGGGGCTTCTGGATGTGGAATGCCTACAACGTCCACTTGAAGCAATTACTTTAGACATACACTTCACACTTTCAAGAATGAACATTTGGCTACTTACTTTCTCTAGGGTTTGGGATTTTGATCATTCATCCCTGCTACTGACATTGTTTCCTGAGTTTCATCGACTGCAAGCACCATTAGGTTAGGTCACGAGATTCAAGCATATATCATTTTTGTAGCTAGCATGGCAAGTGCAGTTGATCCATATTTGCTATCCGAGTAATTTGTGGCAAGTGCAGTTAGTCCATATTTGCTATCCAAGTAATTTGTGATCATTATCACATCCAACACATCCTCTTTTCAGGATAGTGAATAATTTTAACAAGGGTTTGGCTTCTCTCCACCAGACTAGACCTTTAAGAAATGATTAATTCACGTCCCTGAAATGAAAGAGAATGATATCATCCCTAACACAAATTAATAAATCACATGCATCAAAAAGAAAAAAAGAGGTTAAATCCAGTCAGAAGGTCTATGATGGACAATAGATCACTTCGGAGACTGGAGTTTAGCAGGCATGACTTCAAATTAAAAGCTCACAGAAATTATATGAAATCCAACAACATTGAAGTTTATTGTAAGGTATGAATTTATACATTCTATATCAGCTGAATAGAATCATAGCACCTTCAACATTTTTTTCACTCGGTTTATGTTAATATGCTGCTTCACAGATTGCCAAGAAAGAGGGAATTGCATATTGTGATCCATCTACACAACCACTATACAAAGAGCAGAAGTACTCACACTCTTGACCCTTTTTCTCTCCTGGAATCAACCCCTTTACTCTTTAAATTTATGACTAACACGATTATTTGAATAATAATTCAGTAGAAAGTATTTTACAATCTAAACTTCTTTCTGCACTCCATAGTCCTTGTCATGTCTAACTGATCGCCCCTTTAGAGATAAGATGATCTCATCCACACAATGACCTCATTTTTCTTCTTGGGAACATAGAGATACTGCACTAATTTGTGTGGCTTGGCAAGTTATATTGTTAAAGAGTGTAGTCCAAAACTTCAGTTGGTTCAGTCAGTGTTTAAATTTGAGCAAAATACTTGTTGAAAAAAAAGGCAAAGAATATCATGAGGCTACTTGTCTGTAAGTTAAATACGAAGCATCAAATAATTGTCTTGAAAGAAAATCATTTCTCTTGAAGATATTCATCCTTGATCTCTCCATATATATATAAAGAAGACAGATGCACCAAACAATGAAACTAAAATATATTCATCCATTCTCTCTCCATCGAAAAAATTTGCAAGTTGAAAATTAAAGGACAAAAAGAAGCAAGCAAGAACAAGAGAAAAAATTCTTCAATTATTTTATCATATTTCACCATGGTATGATAATTTGGATGAATAAAAAATTAGAAATATACAAGCATATTTTACAAGATGTATGATGACAATGCAGATGAATTTACCTGGCATGTCAACAATCCCCTGCCCTGGAGGACTGAATTTTCATCTGAAAATCCCTTAACGGGACTTGGGAATTTTTTTATAAGAATTTCGTCACTGTAGATGTGATACACGCGTCTATCCAACATCAGAATTGGAAAATCGGTTGATCATAACAGTTACATGAAGGCAGGTGAGTTAAGTCTCACCCAATCCCTCAGCAAGTATGTTGCTAATTGTATCTTGGATGTTAATATCTTCATAGGCCCCTGACTTGCATTCTGCTTCGTCTCTAACAACAGACCCCATCAGCAATCCATGAGTAGGAGCATCCGGAATCCAACCCTTCTCCAACATCACATCTAATAATCGACCAGACTCGCTTTTGTATCCCTCTTTCCAAAGACCATTAATCAGTATGTTGTATATTTCTGAATTAAGGATTTCATGATTTAGAACAAGCTTATCTATTGCCAGTAAAATCATATGCAGCTGAGAGTGCTTGGACAAGCATGATAGTATATTAGCTAGTGTTTCCGAATCAGGATATAAACCCTCACTAGCCATTAAATTGAAAAACAAAACACAATCGTTGGTGCGACCAAGAGCAATCATGATTTCTATGAGGATACCATACGTTTCCCCATCAAGAGAACAACCCTCTACCAGCATTCTTGATAGCACTACTAAGATATCATTTGCATTTCCAGACTTGGACAAACCAAGCATTATAGCATTGTACGTTGCAGAGGAACAAGAAGTACCAGAATCGTAAGCTGATGATAACAGCTTGACTGCTCTACCAACATTTCCCGTTACACAAATTCCCTTGATCAGCGTGATGAATGAGGACAAGTGGAGGGTGCATTTGTTGCTAGACATATAGCAAAACATTTCAGCAGCTTCTTGAATCATTTCACTCCGACACAGACATTCAACTAGCTCAGCATAAGAGGTGGAATCCAAAACCCATGATTTGGCACGAATCTGATAAGATAGTTCTAGTGCATCCTGATATTTGGTAAGTCTACATTTACCAACAAGAAGGGCCGAATATGTGGCAGAGTCAGGGACATATGAAGAAACAATCATTCTACATAAAAATTTCAAAGCTTTATTAATCCTCATATTCTCAGAAAGCCATCTGATGAGAATGTTCCAAGAATTAGTATCAGCTATTTCCCTCTCTAACATGTTAGCAAATAAAACTTCTGCTTCGAGGAAGTTTCCAACATTACAATAACCTCCGAGCAACACATTGTGAGGATGACTACCCAAAACACGTTTATCTTCCAAAAACTTTGTAGCCTCATCAAATTTTCCTGATCTGCAAAATCCATTAATTATATGTACCAAGATATTATCAGCTGGTGTTAAACCACTACTTATCATCTCTTCAATAAGGTTTATTGCATCATACAAGTGAAGGTTCTCACACAAACACTCTATCAAAACCTCATAAAGTTGAGAATCTGGGGAAAGTTTAGAATCTTTCATCATTTTAAATAGCCGGGTTCCTACTTCTAGTTTATTCAACCTACAGAATATAGGTACAACACTGCTATAAAAACTCACACTTGGTTCAAGCTTAAGCTCAAACATCTCATCTAAAACAACAATTGATTCATCCACTTGGTTTCTTTCAACAAGCCTACTTATGAGTATCTCAAAAGTCCTGCTATTAGGACTACACCGTTTGTTGTTCATTCTTCTATACTGATCCAAAGCAGTAGCCACCCGATCAGCCTCAAACAGAGCATCCAACAGATAGTTCAACGTATCAGTGGTGGGAACAATACCCGCTTTTACCATTTCCTTGTAAACAAACAAGACATCTTGAAAATCTCTCTTCCCCTCAACTAGTGCACCCAACAAAAAATTAAATACACCAATCGAAGGCTTATAACCACCCGAATTCATGGTCACAAGAACACGTAAAGCTTCACTGAGCCTACCGTGCTTAACAAACAAATCAATCAATGCCACAAATGCTTCATCCGCACCCGGACACCTCTCCTTCACCATCTCATTGCAAAAACCCTCCATTTCCTCAACATTTCCCGCCAAACCCAACTTCAAAATCATTTGGGAATAGGTATCAGCGGTGTGCCGAAACTGTTTTTGGAGGGAAACCCATTTGAACAATTTCAGTGAAGAATTTAAATCATGCGTGGAATCCAAAACCCGAATTAAGCTATCTGGGTAAAGCTGATTCTTCAAAAATTGAATATTTGCTTCAAATTCTGAGATATTTGAGGGGTTCTGATCATTTTCTGGGATTATTTGGATGTTATTTGCACATGACATTGAAGAAACATTGGCTCGTAAACGAACCCACTTGGGGATTTTCTTGTAACATGTCAAGGACGAGAGCTTTACAGCCATTGAGTGAACTCATGAACAATTACTAGTGTTACTACAGAAATATACATATGTTTGTATGTAAAGAAAGTTAGAGAGGAAAAATTTTAGTTCTGACCTGAGAATTGACGATCCAAATAGTGATTGAGAGGGCATCGAATAGGGCGCTGATAAGTAGAGAAACCCTAGAATTAGCAGGAAACTTTATCGGCTGTGACAATGGAGCTGGAGGACTTCTTGTCTAGATTATTTTTTATTTTATTTTTATTTTTATTTTTTGTGATTTTTTAGGATACTACCAAACAAGGCCCCAGATTGAGAAAAACAAGAATTATTAAACTATTGAGAAATTATCATTTTGACTCCCTAAATCATAAAACATATAAATAGACATTCAAAATTATTAACAATTATCATTTGAACCCTAAACTATAAAAGAGTATAAATAGATTTCTAAATTATAAAAATGTACCAATTAGATCCCTTAATGAAAGGGGTTAAAGTGAAACACATCAATAATTTAGAAGGTCTATTTGTATATTTTTTATATTTTAGGAGGTAAAGTGATATTTCGTAATAATTTAAGAAATTTATTTATATAATTTTATAATTCAAGAAGTTAGATTAATATCATTTAAGAGGTTTCTACCTAAATAAACTCCAAACGGAATCAAAATGCCTTCATTTTAGTTCTGTTTTTTGCTGTCATTTTTCATTTTTATTTATTTAATTGTAATTATTTTTTTGGGTACAACTTTTCATTTGTATTTAGGTAGCTCGAAATGAATATTTATTTGGTACATTATTTTTGTTTAAAAAATAAAAATAATTTTTTTAAGAAATTTGAAAGTGACAAAAAAGTGTTCTCACTTATTTTTAAAAATAATTTTCATTTTTTCCTCCATCTCCTATTGAAACTAGTCACAGTCGATCGCTGACAAATTAATTGTTAGTGACTCTCTAACAAGTTCCAACCACCTTTTGACGAGTCTTTAGGCGGCTTTAGTTACCACCTGTAACCTATGACGACACTCTACACACCAACTTTGGCTGTCACCTCTAACTAACCCCACCGTCAGCCATCATATCTAGTCATCCTCTATTATCGCAACTACTTTTAGTAACTTACCAAACGTGTTTATTTGTTTTTGCTTTTTTTTTTTATTTTCAAAACATTTGCGTATGCCAAACACAACACAAAACACAAAAAACAAAAAACAAAAACAAAAAAAAAGCAAAACAAAATAACAATAATAATTTGTTTATTGATTTTTAAAAAATAAAAAGATTAACAATGTTATCAAATGACACACAAATTAATACATTAATAAAAAATAAAAAAATTAAAAGTGGATATTCAAAATTTAATATCTAAACTCAATCAATGTAATAGTTGTTATTTTTTCTCGCAGAATGAGTAGTATGTAATGCTTAGAGGTAGGATAGCTTGTTCTATCCCACTCAATCCAAACTTTTGGCTTTGTCATTTTTTTTTTTTTGTAAACTAAGGGCAAATTAGTCTTTTCATATTCATTCTTATGGGATTGGATTAACATCTATCATAGAATGTTACTATTTGTGTCCCAAATTATTCTTTAGATCCCTCGTTTCCTCAACCCTTACATACCCAATCTATTCTATTTCCTTTCTTCTTTGAGCATCTACTATAATACCAACCCTATCATTTGAACCCCATACCCTTGCAACTTCCTGTGACAGCCTCCACCCCCATCCGACCATCCTCTCACTCCAACGACCCTTTATTAGCTCTATCTTCGTCCCTAATGGCCCCCATCTCATGTGAAACCCCAGCCCACTTCTAGCAACCCCTTTTTCTTCCTTCCTATGCCACCACCAAATCCCTTTCTGTTCTAATTCCCTTACCCACCATTGTTTCATTCTCTTTCTCACCTCCTCTCCAGCTGCGACCATTCCCGTTACCACTCTATCGCTCTTCTATCTCTTCTTCTTCTTCTTTGTACCAGAACCCCTCTTTCGCTTCTAACCCTTATTGTGAATCCCTTTTTAGCGGCTAAACCCTATATCTAAAAACCCCATATCTAGGGTTTTCAAATATAAGATTTAAGGAAAATAGTGAAGAAGGGGGGTGATGGCAACCAAAAGCTGAGAGTGAGAAAGAGTGATTATGAGATTGTGAGGGGTAGGAGTCGCAAAGGTATAATATCGTTTGTGACACCTTAATTGTTTAATTAATTTAATAAGAATAAATAAATAAATAAAATAAAATAAAATATTTGATTTTATAATTATACTCGCTAAAATGTAATCTAACTTAAAATTAAGAGGCATAGTTTACCAAAATAGGATTAATATATTATTTGGGGGCCAAATCAATACAACTACGAAATTATATGTAATAAAATATAATAGGGGATCATTGTGATCTTTCAAAAAGATGGTATATAATATAAGTATTTTAGGAGTTGGGCCCAAGTGTAATTACTCAACAAAGAAATTACAGGTGACACTCCCAAATGTTCAATTAATTTTACACCACATTAATATTAAATTTTGGAAGCATGTGATTTAAGGAATTAGATGTTATTAAATTTGGGAGTGTTAAAAATTGAGAATTTTGAGGACAACATTTGTTGTAAAATTGCGTATTTTTATGAATTTTTCTGTATAATTATTCATATTATTTTAAATTTAATAGTTTGTATATTTTTATACTGAAAATTATTTCAAAAAAAATAATTTTAACTTTATATTATTATTTGATATTATTTTTTGAGTATTATAATATTTTTATTATATTTTTTCAATATATTTTTTAGATTGAAATATGCTAAAACGTAACATTTTTTTGTACAATAAATGCGTGTACCTAATTCTCTTGCTGCCCACGCCATCTCCCCTCTATATAAAGATGTTCATCTTATGCATCAACATCATGTCCCAAAGTCTCTTATTCTCTCTCTAAATGTTTTATAGAACTTTAAGTTTTAGTTAGGAGTATTTTGTGGGTCACAGTGAAGAGAAAGTAAAAAGTTAGAATCAACACTAAGGTGAGTCACTATAAAATATTTTACATATATCTTGAGTTATCATAATTTATTTTATACAATTCATGTTTTATGCATTATATTAATATTTCAATTATTTTAATTATTTTATGAACTCTATTTGTTTAAATTGAAACTTATGGATATGATTTGTTTAAAATTTAAAAATTATTTAACAATAACTTTATAAATATTTATTTTTGTAAGTATCATTACGGGAGTTCCATGCCTCAGGAGACTTAAATAATTACTAACCTCTGATTGGTCACTTTATGGCCTTCTATTTGTCATAGATTCATTGACCTCTGTTCTGATTGTTACTTTAGTGACCTCTATTCTGATTGTTACTTTAGTCTGTTCTGTTCTATATCATGGTTATGATTATTTGCTTATATGATTTCCGTATTCTGCTTCTGTTATTTAAAATTAGTTATGTATTTTACCAAATTAATCTCTGTTTAGCTAAATAATTATCCATGGTAATTTTTGTATTCTCATACTCACTGTATAATATTTCTCACTCTGAGACGCTGAACCTTTGGATATCGAGTATTGATCGTGACATCGAGATAATGGGGAATTGTGGTAGTGAGCAGTCGTGATAGTGGCACTAGCAAGTGAAGAGAGGGCCTAAAGGGGAGGGGGTGGCACCTAGGAAGGAGCAGCTCAAGGTGGCAATGGTGATGGTTTGGTAGGAGGATTACGGTTAGTGTTTGGATGGTAGAGATGGGGCGAGAAAGGGCATTTTGTGAAAAGACAAAATTATAATAAATTTTTTTTTAGAAAGATGAGAGATCCTAAAAAAGTGTGGTTTATCCCACCCTTGAGGGGTATTGGTAGTTCCATAGAATTAACAATTCCACGATATTTTATCACAACTAAACATGAATTTGATATAACCCACAAATTATTAGCTCAATCCCATCCTCTCTAGAGGCCAAACAAACATGCCCACCACCAGTTGGTAGTGTTGAGATCAAATACCACAACCTTGGAGACCAGATGAAGCAAGAGTTGCTAGTGCTGAGATCAAATGCTACTAGCTTCTGAGACCATGCGAAGCAAGGCAGGTTGTGTGCACTCAAAAATGTAAACCAAAACTTACCCACCACCACTCATAAGGTAGAGCGTGCAGCCTGGGTGCAGCCTGGGTTTTTACTAACCAATGAGTGATGGGTAAATTTTTTAATAAGCTTTTTGGTTAAGATTACCTAATCTTTATCTTTTTCTTTTTCTAAATTTTTTATTCCTTCTCTTTCTCTTTCTCTTTTTCTTTTTCCATCCCACTACAAAAAGTGCAAGCTTTATTCAGACAATTCATGAGCTAGATTTGAAAGCACCCAAAAATCTTGCAATTTAAAAATAGTACATTTAAAACATTCATTAACAACACCCTTTATAATATATTATTAGGCAGTCACAAAACTTACTGACACAGTTGTTGACTAACGTTACATCTTCTTGAGACATCACCTAGAAGCTTTTTTCTTTTTTTTTATATTAATAATCTTCTCTTTCCTTTTCCTTTCCAGTTATAAATCCCTTCACAAATCCAGTAAAATACCATAAAATCTTCTTGATTTATTTAAATTGTAAACATGAGTTTATGTGTTATAATATTATCCAAAAACACATTACATGACTTTTCGACTGGGCCAATTACATAAAAAGCAACTTTATTCATATGTTTCTCCCCAGCAAGAACACAGCAAGAACACATTTAAGTCCTCACCCATGAACATTACATGTATATATACAAACACAGCAACAGAATGTAACTGTCTTTCATAAATCCCAACAGAAATCTTGGTTCAATTTCCAGCATCCACTAACGATACTTCATGACTCCGCAAACTGCTATTTAATCGAAACATATACAAGCATGCATACCTTAGTACTGTGATACACGGCATTACCTGGCTTCCACCTTAAACTGACCAATTTTAGAAGCTAGAAAGTAACATAATCCGTTGGCATAACTTCGGCTGCTTTTATATCTCTCTGCTGCGTTGCAAAGGTCGAAGGTCTTACATTTCTCTGTTCACTAAGTAAATCTCCTCCTCCATCTTGATTAAATTTCGACATCAGAAATTACTTCCACCTTGATATTGTAACCTGCAATAATTTAGGACCACTTCCACTGCTAACTCCACAATCATTGGAGGTAACAAATGAACACAAACTACTCATTTTCAGTACAATGCATAAACATTAGTCTATGCTGGGATAACTAGCTTCACGGTTTTATTGACTTCTCCCGCAATGTTTCATTGAAGAGTTTCGTTTAGCCGCCAGCTATGGACATATTCTAATTCAACAACTTCTCGTGAAGTTGAAATATCTAATGATCGAGAAGGATATATAAGCTCCAACCCTGTGCAAAGCAATGCATACCACAACAGTTGGACCTATATCAAACAACTAGCAACTCTACAACCTCTGCAAATTTGCCTCTATAGATATTAGCTTTGTGCCCATTCTACCCCTCCCAAATCTCCATCCAACAGGGGCTAAACTGGGCGTAACTAGATATCTAACCACACTTCATCCAATGAATCTTTCTAACTTCCTTAAGATTCGAACAAAACAAGAAGAACCTACTCGGCTGCCGTAAATTAACTTCCAAAGCTACCCCATAATCAATAGTTCCGATTGAGCTTATGTACCAACTACAGCACCCAATCAGAGGTCTCTGCAAGAGTGATGTTAACCGGCTGCCATCCTGATTGATGATGCGTGATCCATTTCTTGGCATTTATCACCAGGTGTAAAATCTGAAGTATGTCACCCAAAGCAAGCTCTTTTAAGCACATCTTCTTCAGAATAGTAGCAGCTTCATACCTAAGAAGTATGAAAGAAAAATCTGCAGTTAGATGAAATCCAAAGAAGCTGAAGTAACTTGAGGTGAACCAGTAGGCATTTACCTGCATTGAGAAGCCATTATTGCAGAGCGTCCAGCACAGGATGTTAAAAAATTTTGGATTTCATCCCAAATTGTTTTTGGGTGGTGCTTAGGATTACCCCCTATTGGGTTCACACACTTCCATAGTTTTTCATTCTTACCGACATATAATACTTGCAAAGAACCTAAATTCTGCTTTACTACCAGCTGCTGCTCAATCGCACTCTCTAGGGCTTTCTTAACGTCGGTATTGCGGTGCTTGGGGTCTCCATGACGTATGCAATCAGCAATATTTTCTTCAGTCGGCATGATCTTCTCAGTTTTTAGGGTGTTCAAGGCAAGTAAAACTACCCCGATTAGGCATTGAACATAGTCAGAAGGTTTGGGGAATCCTGGAGTTCCCCATACACCATTACCAGAGGTATTAGCGGTACCCATAGCCGAGGAAGATGACGGAAGAAATTCTGGACCATTCGGGTACCTGTTGTTTGGTGTGTCATGGTAAAATGATGGTGTTTTATGCACAGTATGTCCTCTTTGAAGACCGTTTAAGTTCACATGATTCGGGGACTCAATTATTTTACTTTGTTTCGGCTCTACTCCATTTCGCGGTTGAGAAATAGAAGGTCTGTAATCACTGCTGGGGTATCCAGAAATAGTTGGTTTACCGACATCAGGCACATTTGTTGGAGGACCTGAAGTAAAGCCTGGTCCATCAGGCCTCAGAGGCATCAAATGAGATGCATGGGTGTGTGGATCAGGTGGAAACAAATTACCTGGTGCAAATGACGATTGCAAAGGGAAGTTGTTTGGTCTTACAGGGTGCGAATAATGATTTTGATGAGTGCTCTGAAGGTTATTACTGTTGGTCCAGGAAGGGTCAGAATTGCCAGGAATGAAGTTTGGGGCAGGTCCACTTACGGAGATTCTGGGATTATAAGCACTAGATGATTCCTGGGGGTCCTTGAATTGCATAGGTTGTGTATATCCAGGTTGACGGGCATTCGCATTGTTCTTATTTTCTTGAACCCCTATTGGCACACTTGAAGTTCTTGAAATATTTGATTGACTCTGGTTTTTTCGAAATGGTTTCCCTTTCTGTTTAGTTTCGGTTCCCCTTCCCATATTTGAAAACTTCTGAGTTCCCAAATGAGGGGTTTCCACAGTTTGGTTTATCTGACTATGATCAGAAACTGGAATATGTAACGAATCGAAATTGGGTAAATAGCTAGAGCCACTATGAACAAATTGAGGTGAGTCACCATTTGATACTGGTGGTCCTCCAGCCAGGAGACTTGTCCAGAGCCATACACTCTTTGCAGCAGCTACGAGTGGTGCAGATGCTTTTTGAGGTTGTGCTAGGAGAATATTGTATTTCCTCATGCGCAACTGATGCAGAGCATTGGAGAAGTCTCGATCACCAGAAATTAACAAATAATTAGCGGGCGCAGAATTGTCCACCGCCCAGAATAACATGTCCACCAGAATCTTCTTGTCGCTTGCATCTTTAACACCTATCACATTAAATCCAAGTCTTTAATTTTTCCCAATTTAACAAAGTCATAAATTTAAAGGGAGTACTAGAGCCTGCAGTAAAAAAGATTCAAACAAATAGAAGAAAAATGGCTTCAGAGAGAAAATAATAAAATCAATGGCACAATTGCCTCTTAACTGGAAACCTTTAACTACACCCATTAATGCAACAAGTGCACTGCCACAAAATCTCATGAGGCACACATGCACAAATGCATGCGCACATCTCTTAATATATGAAAAAGAAATCAATAACATCCAACATGAAAAAACAACTACAATTTGCTCCCATGAAACTGAATAATCTTCACAAGTGCTTCCTTCTGTCTCTACCAGAGATTTGATCTTTTATTATTGGTCATTATAGTTATGTTGGATGATGTGGGCTTCCATATAATTATGGTAAGCAAAGGCACCCACATGCTGAAAATTAGAACTAACACGTCAATCATTAATGCCAATAATGAACTGCCATAAAATGCTTAAGATTGAAGTCCAACACAATGGAAACTACAGATATAGAGAAATCAAAGATCTCGGCTTTAAAAAATTACAGTTTCTTTCTATTACAAGCTCAGAAGCGATTTCATTGGAATTAGTGGAATGTTGGACCTATTGGCTTCTTTTTTTCTGAATTAAGAAATATACATAAATCATAACCTTCCTATGGCAGATTGTTAGTTGCATTGATGGTGCTTATTATTTCCGACACATGGGCAACTCTTGATGGTTCTTATTATTTCCGACACAAGGGCAACTCTTTTCACAACACTGATATAAGTAACAAAACATGGAATTATTAGCCACTCGTCAGAATATATGAGATTCTATGATTTGACACAAAGACGCGAAGTTTATCGTAGTTTAAAGCAGGAGTTTCCAAGCCCACCTAAACGAAAACATTCTTTAGAAAGCAAAATTCAAGACAATTTTACGGAAGATTAGAGAGAAAAATAACATTATGGGCCATAAAAAGGGCTAAGCGATAGATCAGAGAACAAGAAAATAAGGAATTGATATATTAATCAAAAGAAGGGTTAATACAAAAAGAAAGGAAAAAAACGTCCGGTATTTGATGACAAGTCAACCGTGCCTCAAAATATATGCAAGATCAAGACTTAAAAGAAAAGGATCACACAACTTCAGCACAAGCAAGGGAACCTTAAAGAAAACATAGCAAAAAAATAAAGTAATTTTTAGAGAGAGAAAGACTGGCCAAGAAACACCTTTCCTGTTCCACAAGGAGAGATCTCATCATCAACAGAAATATAAATGCTCATGATTTTAAAATTTCACCCCAAATTATGAGATGCACACATTAAAGCCACAAACATAGATGTTAGAATCATATGATTCACAACTCGATTCATACGATTTTGATACTAGTTTCAACAACCACGATTCAAATCGTGCTATTGAATCTGAAATTGAGTTAATCGTACGATTCAATTTGTGATTCACTACAATTCAGTTGTTTTTTTTTTTTTTTTTTTTTATTTACATAATGCATGAATCACCGTTGTTTTCACCAAATTATCAAGATATATAGAAGAGATTAATTAGTTATATTGATAAATTACTTTATTTTGAACACTGTATTTTCATATATATATATATATATATATATAATTATATATCATATATATCAGTCAAATGAATCTTACCATTCAATTCATTATTTTAGCAAATCAATTCACAATTGAATTTGCGATTTGACAACAATGGCCGCAAAGTATAAAGCTAAGAAATTATGCACATACTGATGACCGATCATCTTCTCCGATCACAAAATTAAACTCAAACAACACATACATAAGTCCACTGAATTACCTTTAGTTCCACAATCAAAAATCTCGAAAACAATCAAAAACCTCAACATCACAAAACCACAATTCATCGCCATCCAACTACTCCAAGATCAAAACAAACAACTTGTACATAAATTCAACGATTCATCAAAACCACAAAGTACAAATTAGGCACATACTAACCGATCATCATCTCCGATCACAAAAGTGGACTAAAATCCACAATCAAACCCCATGAAATCAATCGATCCGATCACTCGAAGATCAAAAAAAATCGTGAATCAAAAATATGTATGTATACCTGCAGGGACGTGATTTAAGGAGATGCCGGTGCTGTTGAGGGCTTGCTGGACAGAGGAGGGAATACCAGTGGTGTCGCCGTAGGCGGAGATAGAGACGGGGCCACAGTAGTTCATCTTGACGAGTGCGGAGCTTATGTTCTGAGCGATCGCGTGTGGATCGCAGCCTTTCGGGACTTGGCAGTTCTCTATGTCCCACCACACCGATATCTTCGCCTTCTCGTACTGCGACTCCGCCATCTCCGCCGCCGCTATTCCGCCGTTGCTGCCACCAGCGCCGCCCATTACCAGGATAGCATATACGACAGGGCACCAGGGTACCAGTACAAACTTCTCTTATCTCTCTCTCTCTCTCTCTCTCTCTCTCTCTGTGTCTGTGTGTGTGTGTTTCGCAGTAGATGGCGAAGAGGAGCGCGTTATATTATAGTATATAAATAAAAGAGGAGAGAGAGAAGGAAAAGTTATTGAGGACTTTTGTGGTGGGCGGGCGGAGGGTACTGTGAAATTACGGTTGTGTCCATGGGGGCAGGGTTCGTTGGTAGTGACTAGTGAGTTGACTTGTGGTAAAAGGTGTCATCGTTTGAGAAGAGCTAAATTAGGTTTTTTTTTTATTATTTTAATTATAAAAAATAAAATATTATATTTAATTCATAATTATTACATTCTTTTCTTATAAAAAAATTCAAAATTTTTTTTCTCAAACTAAGGTTTTTAGTCCAAACTAAAATAGTTAAAAAAAAATCAAAAAACAAAAAAATCAAATCACTTCCTAAACCAACCCTAAAATGATTTAAATAAATATATATTTTAATTTTTTTTATAAAAAAATGTATAAAAATTTAAAAAAGTAATATAAGTCAAAAAATAAAAAATAAAAAATGTTAATATTTAAGCCAAGTTTGGCATATATCAAAAAAACTAAAAATTTAAAAAGTTATTCAAAAAGTTAAAAAGTTAATACTATTCACTAAAAGTCAACAATTACGGCTGCACAACTCCCAATATTAATTTTTTTCTACAAATCAATTTTTACAAATTTTTATTACACATTTTTTCATAAAAAGTCAAAAAGTTAACCCAAACATTTATATTTTCTTCTTCAATTTTTTAGTTCAAAAAGACAAAAAATATACTTATTTAGGACATCTCAAATAATCCCTTAACATTGCAAACAAGTTCTAACCCAACAAAAAGTTATTGATTTGTCCGAAACATCACCCAGTATTGTGATTGGTGAAAAAAATAAAATTAATAATTTTACATTGAATAAAAAAGATAAAATTAATTATTTTATTATTTTATATTAAGGGATTAAAAAAAAAAAATACATGACATATTATTATTGGTTAGGATCACCGTAGTGTAGGAGGATCAAATGATGTTTCCTAACCCAACACGGGGAAGTTAAGAATTAGATACTTGGTAAGTAATTTGTGGGTTTAAGGAATCTGATTGGTTTCTCTTATGTGGAGCATTTCAATTGGGTCGTATTATTCGGGTATAGGTCTCGTTTTTGTAAACTTTATATATATATATATATATATATTTTAGTAGAAGCTTAAACTTTTTATATTGTAGAGGGTAATGTTATGTATATGTAATTTAATTTTATGAGAATTATAATTGGAAAAAAAAATTAAATTATAACAATTTATATCTCCTTAATTTATCATTTTTAAATCACTCTTAATGATGTGATATTGAAATTAGATCCCATATGATAGAATGTTATATAAATCAAAATTTGATATACACATGTATATGCAATTTAATTTTACGGGAGATATAATTGAAAAAAAAAATTTTAATTATAAAAATTTATATATCCTTAATGATGTGATATTGAAATTAGATCACATATGATGAAATGTTTCACAAATAAAAATTTGATACACACATCATTATAGGTGATTTTTAAGAATAATAAATTAAGTGTCTCAAATAGGGGATTTTTTTTTTAAGATCTGTGGTATTAAGATTTTATAGTATAAAGGACATTCAATATTTTTATAATGTCTAAGGTCTCTCAAATCGATCCAGAGAAAATTTAATCCAAAGAATTTCTCTAAATTTTTCAGAGAAATTTTCTCCAAACCAAAGAAATTTGACTCATTACGTGCAAAGAATTACTCTGGGTTCCAACTAGAGAAAATTGAAAATTTTCTGACTTTGTTCACAAATTTATCTACTTTCCCAATCACAATGTACAATATACAAATCGATCACCAAAATATGCAACAACAACCAATATACATATATATATATATATATAGAGAGAGAGAGAGAGAGAGAGAGAGAGAAGGGAAGACTTATTACAAGGAGAATTTCTCTGGATTTCCGGAAAATTTCTCTAGGTTCACAGCCAGAGAAAATTTACAAACAATAATCACAATCAGAGAAATTTGACACCCTTTCCATATAAAATGCAGTACAAGTTTGATATCTTTATGCCCTTATTTTCCTCCTATTTAATATAGTAACAACAAAAGAGATTTTCCATTGGCAGCAATGTCTTCAATTGTATATACACCATCCATCAATGTGGACTACAAGGAGAGTAAGGAGTTGAGTGGCACCTCAAACAACAATCCACAAAAACTCTTCGATATTAATATAGGTTGTAACAGTATGGACACACAATCCAAAAATTAGTGTCTCTGGTACCACTAGCTCTGCCTCTTTTACCACTGTTACTCCCCGCTACCGTCGTCTCTGCCACGGGTTTTAGTTCCAAATCTCACAACATTACCAGCACAATCTTAGTTCCAAAAATTCAGTGAATTCTCTGTACGTTGCCTCGTTCATTCACATTGCCTTTCACAATCACAGTCTGAAGTCGAAATTGAAGATGCAAAGAAAGAAATCTAGTGCAGCTGCAAGAGCATAGAACATCATCCAACTAGCCTTGTTATGGGCAAGAAAATGCGGAGTGCTCAAAATCAGGAGGCTTGTGATGGACCTCCGTCGCTTCTCCAAATTCTTCAAAACCTTAGTCCATTCCTTTACCGATTGCTGCCACAGCGCCACCACCATTCATTACGGCGAGTGCTAGTTTTCCTTTGATAACACCCCATTATTCACATCAAGATGCACCGTCCTTCCTCGATGCGCTTGTTGTCCCTCATTTGAGAATGGAGAAGTTGGTAGAGAGAGAGATGAGGTTTGATTTGAGATAATCAAATTTCTTTGTGATATATGGGTATGGGATCGAAGAACCTTAGACATCATAAAATAATATTGTGAACCTCTTCCATTACTAAAATTGGGAGAGGGACCTTAGACTAATTTTCTCTCTCAAATATTTTTTATTAAATTATAACCACATATCGCTTAAAGTATAACTAAACAACTTTTGGAGGTCATAAGCAAAAGCTAAAAAGATCGAAAGTAAAGGTGTAGAGTATAAAATTTTCCCATGGTAGAATCCTTCATATATATTGTTTGTAAAAAATAATTAACCTAATCCTATAATTATAATTTTTATTTTATTTTATGGTGTTTATTTATAAAAAAAAAAAACTAAACAAGTGTCTTTAAAAAGGTAAAATTACTCATAAATCTCATTTGAGGAAATGTTAGTCTATTTAGTTTTATATGTTTTTTTTTTTTTTTTAAAATCAGATAGTCCTTTTTATTTGTAGTATGTATTATTGATTTGATTTAGTAATATTTGAGTTTACTTGTTTACTCCTTATTGTGATTATGTTTTTGATTTTTTTTGGGATTGAGTGTATGTGGATAATGTATGATTTAACATTTCTATTTTTTTTAGTGATTTCGTAAAGTGATTGTAGGGATTATTGATGTTACTCACTTGGTGTTACATTATTGATGTTAAATCATTTGTGTTTTTTTGGGGAGGTGTGTGAGTTATAACGTTCATATTTACCTACATAACATCATCTCAGAGCCACATTACTGTACCATTAAGCCTCCCACTAACAATCTATAATATTAGCACCAAACACCAATCACATAACATAACATCAACACAGTCCAACAATCCCCAATAATTAATAGCCACTATCTCTTACTACCACCAAACCCGACTAATACTTTCAGGCATACATCCTCCTACTAGCCCCCCAACATTACAAAATACAGATCCAATCATACAAATATTAGCTACAACACCATGCGTTTTTTACATTACATACATGCATAGCATCACATTTGCAATCATTGGTAACCCCCAAACTTATAAAAATATTACAACATTAACCAACAAAGTCATGTGTCTGTCACATTACAAACATGTACAACATCACATTTGCAATCAATGGTAAACCCCAAACTTGCGACGCGAACAAGATCACCTAAAACCCCACATGACACACCAATTAAACAAAAACTCATTTTGAGCATCGACCTTGATGTCATATTGTTCCACAAACAACCAAACTAATATCAAAGATACACATACTTGTTATCATCGCACTAACACACGATCAACGATGCCATCGACGGATTAATTTTAAATCGTCGACGTTATGTCTTCAATGTTAATCTCACTCTAAGATGTCCCAGAGCCTACACCGCTTCGCCTCTGTAAATTTGATAAAGTGATTTCCATGATTTTCTAGGTTTTTTTTGGAGTTTTGTAATGTTATTTGGGGAAAAACGAATTCTGAGTGTAACGTTCCCAAATTCAGTATTCAACTCACACAAATTGAGGATCAACATTGCAACATCGTCAAGGAAACGTTGGCGTTCTCATTATTTAGCTTCCTTTTTGTTCACAATGGAGGGAAAAAGAAAAAAAAAAAATTATAGTATACTTTTGGGCTTTTTGGTAACTACATTCGTGGGCTCAAGTAATTAACATTGACATAGGACCAATCAATTTACAAAATAAATTGCAGGACTAAATGGTTCAAAATAGAATTAATGATTTTGTATTGAGTAAAAAGATAAAATTAATTATTTTATATTAAGGGATTGAAAAAAAAAAAAAAAAAACAATACATGACATATTATTATTGTTAAGGATCACCTTAACGTAGGAGGATCAAATAATTTTCCTAACCTAACACGGGGAAGTTAAGAATTAGATACTTGGTAAGTAATTTGTGGGTTTAAGGAATGTGATTGGTTTCTTTTATGTGGGGGCATTTAAACGGAATCGTATTATTCAGGTATAGGTCTTGTTTTTGTAACTTAAACTTTATATATATATATATATATAGCAGAAACTTAAACTTTTTATATTGTAGTGGGTAATGTTATGTATATGTAATTTAATTTTGTGAGAATTATAATTGAAAAAAAAATTATAACAATTTATATCTCCTTAATTTATCATTTTTTAAATCACTCTTAATGATGTGATATTGAAATTAAATCCCAAATGATAAAATGTTTTACAAATCGAAATTTGACATGCACATGTATATTTAATTTAATTTTATGGGAGTTATAATTGAAAAAAAAAATTAAATTACAACAATTTATGTATCCTCAATGATGTGATATTGAAATTAGAATCCATATGATGAAATGTTTCACAAATCAAAATTTGATACACACATCATTATAGGTGATTTTTAAGGATAATAAATTAGGTGTTTCAAATAGAAATTTTTTTTTTTTTTTAAGGATCCCTGGTATTAATGTTTTATAGCATAAAGAACATTCAATATTTTCACAATGTCTAAGGTCTCTCAAATCGATCCAGAGAAAATTCAATCTAAAGAATTTCTCTGAATTTTCCAAAGAAATTTTCTCCAAACTAGAAAAATTTGCCTTATTACGTGCAAAGAATTACTCTGGGTTCCAACCAGAGAAAATTAAAATTTCTCTAAATTCAAACCAGAGAAATTTTTCTGGCTTTGTTCACAAATTTCTCTACCTTCCCAATCACGATGTACAATATACAAATCGATCACCCAAATAAACAACAACAACAACCAATATATATATATATATATGTATAGAGAGAGAGAGAGAGAATGAGAGACTCACTACAAGGAGAGTTTCTTTAGATTTTCGGAGAATTTCTTTGGGTTCAAACCCAGAGAAAATTCACAAACAATGATCACAATCAGAGAAATTTGACATCTTTTCCGTATAAAATGCAGTACAAGTTTGACATCTTTACATCCTTATTTTCCTCTTATTCAATATAGTAACAACAAGAGAAATTTTCCATTGGCAGCAATGTCTTCAATTGCATATCCACCATCCATCAATGTGGACTACAAGGAGAGTAAGGAGTTGAGTGGCACCTCAAACAACAATCCACAAAAACTCTTCGGATACTAATACAGATTGTAACAGTATGGACATAAAATCCAAAAATTAGTGTCTCTGCCACCACTAGCTCCGCCTCTTTTACCACTATTACTCTCCGCCGCCGCCGTCTCTGCCACGAGTTTTAGTTCTAAATCTCACAACATTACCAACACAATCTTAGTTCCAAAAAATCAGTGAATTCTCTGTACGTTGCCTCGTTCATTCACATTGCCTTTCACAATCACAGTTTGAAGTCGAAATTGAAGAAATAGAGGAAGAAATCTAGCACAACTACAAGAGCATAGAACATCCTCCAACTAGCCTTGTTATGGGCAAGAAAATGTGGAGTACTCAAAATCAGGAGGCTCGTGATAGACCTCTGTCGCTTCCTCAAATTCTTCAAAACCCTAGTCCACTCCTCCACCGATTGCCGCCGCAGCGCCACCACCATTCATTACGGTGAGAGCTAGCTTTCCTTCGATAACACCCCCATTATTCACGTCAAGATGCACCGCCCTTCCTCAATGCACTTGTTGTCTCCCATTTGAGAATGGAGAAGTTGGTAGAGAGAGAGAGAGAGAGAGAGAGAGAGAGAGAGAGAAATAAGGTTTGATTTAAGATAATCAAATTTTTTTGTGATATATGGGTATGGGGTTGAGGGATCTTAGACATTATAAAATAATATTGTGAACCTCTTCCATTACTAAAATTGGGAGAGGGACCTTAGACTAATTTTCTCTCTCAAATATTTTTTATTAAATTATAACCACATATCACTTAAAGTATAACTAAACAACTTTTGGAGGTCATAAGCAAAAACTACAAAGGTTGAAAGTAAAGGTGTGGAGTATAAAATTTTCCCATGGTAGAATCCTTCATATATATTGTTTGTAAAAAATAATTAACCTGATCCAATAATTATAATTTTTTTATTTTATGGTGTTTATTTCAAAAAAAAAAACAACAAAAACTAAACAAGTGTCTTTAAAAAGGTAAAATTACTCATAAAATCCCATTTGAGGAAATGTTAGTCATTTAGTTCTATATGTTTTTTATATATCAAATAGTCCTTTTTATTTGTAGTATGTATTATTGATTTGATTTAGTAATATTTGAGTTTACTTGTTTACCCCTTATTGTGATTATGTTTTTAATTTTTTTTGGGATTGAGTGTATGTGGATAATGTATGATTTAACATTTCTAATTTTTTTAGGGATTTCGTAAAGTGGTTATAGGGATTATTGATGTTACTTGGTACTACATTATTGATGTTAAATCATTTGCCTTTGTTTTGGGGAGGTGTGTGAGTTGTAACGTTCATATTTACCTACATAACATCATCCCAGAGCCACATTATCGTACCATTAAGCCTCCCACTAACAACCTATAACATTAACACCAACCACATAACATAACATTGACATAGTTTGACAATCCCCGATAATTAACAGCCACTACCCCTTACTACAACCAAACCCTACTAACACTTTCAGGCATACATCCTCCCATTAGCCCCCAACATTACAAAATACACACCTAATCATACAAACATTAGCTACAACACCATGCGTTTATTACATTACATACATGTACAGCATCACATTTGCAATCATTGGTAACCCCCAAACTTATGAAAATATTACAACATTAACCAACAAAATCATATATCTGTCACATTACAAACATGTACAACATCACATTTGCAATCAATGGTAAACTCCAAACTTGCGACGCGAACAAGATCACCTAAAACCCCACGACACACCAATTAAACAAAAACCCATTTCGAGCATTTGACCTTGATGTCATATTGTTCTACAAACAACCAAACTAACATCGAAGACACCCATACTTGTTGTCATTGCATTAACACACGATCAACGATGCCGTCGACGGATTAATTTTAAATCGCCGACGTTACATCCTCAATGTTAATCTCACTCCAAGATGTCCCAAAGCCTACGCCGCTTCGCCTCTGTAAATTTGATAAAGTGATTTCTATGATTTTCTAGGGTTTTTTTGGAGGGTTTTGTAATGTTATTTGGGGAATAACGAATTTTGAGTGTAACGTTCCCAAATCTTTCAACTCACACAAACTGAGAATCAACATTGCAACATCGTCAAGAAAACGTTGGCGTTCCAATTTTTGAGCTTCTGTTTTGTTCACAATGGAGGGAAAAAGAAAAAAATGCTATAGTATACTTTTGGGCTTTTTGGTAACTACATTTGTTGGCTCAAGTGTAATTAACATTGACATGGGACCAATCAATTTACAAAATAAATTGAAAAACTAAATGGTTCAAATTATCGAAATTTGGGATTTATTGGTGTTTTCCTCCTTTAAAAATAGACGATTTATTTTTTTAGAGACGAATAAAATAAAATAAGAAAAAATTATCCATAAATCCTATATGGAGGAAAATTTAAACCATTTTGTCCAGAGAGTTTTCTTATAGACTAATTAGTCCTATTTTTTTGGTAAGTTTTATTTAGGGTGTTTTGGTTCCATTTGAAATTACATGAATACCCTTTGTATGATTCTTTTTCCTAAATGAGTGATTCGGTTTTGGATGGGAAAAGGCAATGTTAACGTGTAGGAGGGGGTTTTGATTGTTTAACATTGATATCATTGTTTTGGAGGGAGAATGTTAGGTTATTGAGTATGTTGTGTTTCATTTTTCCAGTGATGATCATAATTTGGTTGCGTGACCCCTTTTTGGTGATGTTTTGCTAGGTTTGCTTTGGTGTTGCTTGCGTAATCCGGTGTTGCGTGACCATTTAACATATAAAGTGACAAAATCGCACTACAACAAGATTACAAATGAACACCAACCTTAATAACATCACCACACATTTGCCCCAACTACATTAGAACATAACACGACTGTGATGACGTATCGAAATTACACAGCACAACCAACTTATCCCACCAGCTAATACCATAAATCCCATTTACAATGCACATCACTACTAGCTAATATACAACCCCCCCTCCCCCCTCTAAAAAAAATAAAAAAATAAAAAAATAGAGGAACTGTTCCCCTTCCAATATGACAAAATACCAGAAACCCAATCACAAAATACCATTACCATAGTAGTTAATGTAAACACATCAAATCAAATACATTGGGCCCCAAAAAGTAGCTGGATTCCAACCCACAAATTGCCAACAACATTAACAAACTTACAAATGCAATAGGCATTATACAACCATAACCCTTTCTGCAATCACAAAACCCATCCTACCATTAACGTCCAACAACACTACAATAGAATATTGATGTTAACAAAATATAACACATAACACACTACGTTCAAAGAACAAACAGGACAACACAAAGAAAATTAGGGGTTCTAATCGACAAATGATCAACTTACTTGATGCCATTTGCCACTAACACAATTACCGGCAACAACGAATGGAGGTTGTTTACTCGGCGATACATGTCGTACACGTCACGCACGAACACACAACATCGCAACAACCGCTTCAACTCGCTGATGTAAATGTAATGCCAGAAGAGGGGTTTCTTATTTTCTAGGGTTTGAGAGGAAAATGAATTGTTAATTTAGGTTATGACTCCACAAAGATTCAACGTTGCCTATTATGGATAGAGTACAAACACACCCAACATTATCCCATTAACATTGGAAACCCAGAAATTTTCATATATGTTTTTTTCATTTTGATCGGTTAGAAGAGAAACCAAAAATCTCTACAGTAAGGTTTTGGGCAGAGATGTAAATTCCACATCGCGAAAACCAACATTCACCCTTACTAGATGGTGCACAACGCGATAAAACATAAACTATTGGTCATTAACACTGGAATGAGACTTATTGGTTCATAAGATAAAAGTTATGGCTAAATGGATCAAAAGATAGGAATTTGGAATTTATTAGAGCATCTCCCATAAAATAATTATAATTATTTGATCGATTTAACCTTTTTTTTTTTTTTTTTTATAAATAATATATTTAAAAAATTATTTAAATTATCAAAAATGGGACCGAAAAGTATGCAGTTGAACTTATCAAGTTGAGAGAAAACGATCCTTAAGGAATCACATTGTAGATTACAAAAATTATTTACCATTAAATCATCACAAGGTGGGCTTGGGATCTTTCTCTTTTTATGTGTGAATGCATATTACTAGATTAGAAATCACGAGATTCATCTAATTTTTTTTTCACAGATAAAAAATGGGACATTTTTTTTTAATAATTTGGAGTGCACTTATTAATAAATCTCTCTTCACCATTTATATTTCATGTAATTTAAATTATTTTTTTAGATTCTAATAAGTCTTATAAGTGACATAATTATCATAATATCCTTAATAATAATAAAATGACGCATGTATTAATATTTATATTGACAGTGTGAATATTCCGTGATATGAATATTTATATTGTCACACTGTTAAATATGAATATTCACATCACCAAATTACTAAGTGTTCAAAAAATATTTGTAAGGGTAAAATTGTCCGTAAAATATTTTAAATGTGAAAATTAAGATTTGGTGGATCAAATGTCCAAATAATAAGATTTGTTAAAATATAAAAATATATTATGAACAAATTAGGATCCAAGTACTTGAAGGGTGATTTTCTAATAAATTTTTCACAAAAAATCAATGACTAATGATTAAAAAAAATGTATTACAACAGAAATATAAAAAATTAAAAGGGTTAATTAGTAAAAAAAAAGAAAAAAGAAAAAAGAAAATAGGTAAATCATAACTTTTTCTAAAATTTGTGATACTATAGACCTTCTTAAGTTTATGAAACGAGGTTGACATCTCTTGTTAACATATTGGAAAATATTTGAGACTCTAAAAAATTATTTATATTTTATCCATAATAATGTGATAGGATATGTGTCAACTTTTGATTTGTTACATACTTAATGACGGTAGGTCCAACTCAATGCAACATCATTATAGGTAAAATTGTAGATATAAATGTGTAGGTTTCTAACATTACTTTAACATATTTGTCAAACTCGTTAAACAAAAAATTGTGAAAATAGAAAGAGAGAATATCACTTTTATTTCTCAAAAAATAAAAAAATAAGATTTTATGAGAAACCAAATTAATTGACTGTATATTTTTATAATATTAAGGTTACCCATAAAAATAAAAAATAAAATAAAAATCTCATTCATATCTCTATTTTACCTTCTTTGATTTATTGTCTATACAAAAATAATAGTTAAGAGAGAAAAAAATAAAGGATAAATTACAAATACATTTCCTAAAATTTGCTTAAAATATAAATTGTTCATATCCCTGTAATTCTGCAAATTACCAATACCCCTTGTTAAAAAAATTTATTTAACAAAAATAATATAAAAAATTAAATTTATAACTATTCTTTTATGCAATAATAAAATTACCATAATTATTATTTGAAATATATTTTTGACACTATTAAAAACTGTTAATTGATTTGATGGTTTATTAATAAAATGTGTCATTTGGTATATGATTAGAAATTTAAAAGAGTGGATATAATTTTTAGAATTACAGAGTAATTGATATTTTAAACCAACTTCAAAAAATTTATAGTTTACCCAAAAATAACAATGATACAATTTTTACTTTACTTTTTCTTACAATAATAAAAAAATTATATATATATATATATTTTCATCTAATATTCCAAACGAAATGTTATCGCTCATCAAACATGATTTAATCACCAACATTTATTACTGGATGTAAGTGATTAAAATGCCAATTTAATTTAGAACATACGTCACGAGGATGATTCACATAAAAGAATATTTAAAAAAAAAATCTAGATTGCCTCATATTGTTTGGGCCCATGAGATCTATTACGAGTCTCATTTTAATGATTTGAATAGTTTATTTTGTAATATTCATAAAAAATAAAAATAAATAAATCGATTCAATAATCATAATACATGTTCAATTTATAGTGTTTTTCACCAAAAAAAAAAAGAAAAAAGAAATGAATGATCTATTTTAAAAAATATACTTGCCGTTCATTTTTTTTAAATAAATTGAATAGATTACGATTATTAGATCGATTTAATTTTGTGTGTGAATTATATACATGACGAACCTTACAAAATAACCGATTTACATCATCAAAACAAAAGTCATGGTAAACCCCACAGGCCTAGACAAACTCCAAGTCCAACCGTAAAAAAGTACATGCTAATGCCAGAAAATAGTGAAAATTGCATCCAAACAATGATAAGTAATAATTTATAATTTTTGTTAACATATGTCTAGAAGTGTAAATTTGGCCTGGCCTGGCCTGGCCCGGTTCACGTCGGGCTGCTCGGGGCTACTATCAAAATTCAGGATGGACAAAAAAATTAGGCCCAGGCCCAAGGGATAGTCGGGTCTTGGGCGGGTTTGAATATATATTTTTTATTTTTTTTATCAAAATTTTATTCTATACCACTAAAAAGACACTAGGCCTTGGATGGGCCGGGTTTTGAGTGAGTTGTAAATGGACCGATAGGTTAGACCATGAGCAAGCCCACAAATCGGGCCGAGTTTCAAAATGACAGCCCAGGCTGAGGGTCCTGAGCTGAGCTTGAGCCTAGGCCTAACTGAGCCTAATCAAGCCTGGTCCATCTGGGGGCCATGGACCATTTTTATACCCCATGTACGTCCTAAGTATAAACATGCATATTAATTTATTTTTTTTTAAATTGAACATTTTATATAAAAAAATATATAATATTTTAAAATTTACTTAACGTGGGTCTTGACAAGACCCATAGGTCAAATGTGAATATTACCTGTCAAATGTGAATATTTCTACAAGGATTGAATGCTTGGAACGTTTCAACCTGCTTTGATTGCGATTTAAGAGAATGGATTTTGAGGCTAAAATGGTCATTCCATCCATTCTAATTCTTTTGATATTAAAATTTTATTTTTATATGCTAATAATTCATGGGTTATTATATATGGAAAATTATTGATAAATCCTATTTAGAAGTGTTTTAGTCCAAGAAGTCCATGAAGAAATTTTTTAACCTATTTAGTCCTATGTATGTATAGTTTTATTCTATAAAGTCCTTTTTCTTGATTTACACTATTTTCTTGGACACTTATACCCTTATATTTAATTTTGATACCCTTATAAATATTTTTTGAACGGTTAGCAATTTATGATGTGAACATTCATATTTTAAAATTGATATTGGTAGAAATGTAAAATTGGCCCGTGGACGGCCCGAAACCCGTCAGCGAGCCGGGGCGGGCCCGGCCCGTTGACAATGTGAATATTCACATTGACATGTTAATATTCACATTAATAGGAATGTAAAATTGGCCCGCGTCCCGTGGCGGCGCGAAACCCGCCCACAGTCCATGGACGGCCCGGGGCGGGTCCAGTCCGGGCCGTTGACAATGTGAATATTCACGTTAACATGTTAACATTCACATTGATAAGAGTATAAAATTGGTCCGCGGCCGAAAGCCTGCCCGCGGCCCGGGGCAGGCCCGGCCCGTTGACAATGTGAATATTTACATTGACATGTTAACATTCACATTAATAAGAGTATAAAATTGGCTAGCGTCCCGTGGGCGACCAAAAGCCTGCCCACGGCCCGGGGCGAGCCCGGCCCGGCCCGTTGATAATGTGAATATTCACATTGACATGTTAACATTCACATTGATAGGAGTGTAAAATTAGCCCGCGCCCCGTGGCTGCCCGAAACCGCCACGGGTATTCCGTTGACAATGTGAATATTCATATTGACATGTTAATATTCACATTGATAAGAGTATAAATTGGCCGCTACCGTGGCTACCCAAAACTTGCCGGTTACCGGTTGACAATGTGAATATTCACATTAACATGTTAACATTCACATTGATAAGAGTATAAAATTAGTCCATACGTGGCCGAAACCCTCCGGCCGTGATGGGCGGCTTGGCTTGGCCAGCTGTTGACAATGTGAATATTCACATTAACATGTTAACATTCACATTGATAAGAGTATAAAATTGGCTCATGACCATGAGCGACCAAAAAGCCGCCTGACGGCGGCTCGTTGACAATGTGAATATTCACATTAACATGTTAACATTCACATTGATAAGAGTATAAAATTGGCCCGCAACCCGGTGGGCCCGGCCGTGACAATGTGAATATTCACATTGACATGTTAACATTAAGATTGATAGGAGTGTAAAATTTGTCCGCTGCCCGAAGCTCGCCCTCGGCCCGGGGTAGGTCCGGCCCGGCCCGTTGATAATGTGAATATTCACATTGACATATTAACATGCACATTGATAGGAATGTAGAATCGGCTCGCGGCCCGTGGGCTGCTCGAAGCCCGCCCATGGCCTGGGGCAGGCTTGTTTGGGTCCAAGCCCGAGCATGTCCGAGACCCTAGGTTAAGACCTAGGCCATCACTTTGAAGCACGGCCCTGCCCGGCCCATCGGCCCGCTTAAGGCCCATTCAAGGCTCGGTCCGAGGCCCAGTCCACCTGAGGCACAATGTCTTTTTTTGTGAAAAATAATAAAATTTTGGTAGAAAAAATTAAAAAAGAATTAAAAAAATGGCCAGCCAAGGCCTAAGCTCGAGCCCAGCTCAGCCTAGGCTCACCGTCTTGAGGTCAGCCATGAGCTAATTTTACAC
This sequence comes from Camellia lanceoleosa, assembly GCA_025200525.1. Taxonomy (NCBI): domain Eukaryota; kingdom Viridiplantae; phylum Streptophyta; class Magnoliopsida; order Ericales; family Theaceae; genus Camellia; species Camellia lanceoleosa. The sequence continues at coordinate 152,128,830 of CM045760.1, read as the reverse complement.
TCCTATCAATGTGAATATTAATATGTTAATGTGAATATTCACATTGTTACGGGCCGGGCCGGGCCCGCCCCGGGCAGCAAGCGGGTTTCGGGCCTCCCACGGGCCGCGGGCTAATTTTACACTCCTATCAATGTAAATGTTAATATGTCAATGTGAATATTGACATTGTCACGAGCCGGGCTCGCCCCGGGCCGCCCATGAGACGCGAGTCAATTTTACACTCTTATCAATGTGAATGTTAACATGTCAATGTGAATATTCACATTGTCACGGGCCAGGCCGGGCCCGCCTGAAGTAGCCGGCGGGCGGGCTGGCTTCGAGCCTTCCACGGGCCGCGGGCTAATTTTACACTCCTATCAACGTGAATGTTAATATGTCAATGTGAATATTCACATTGTCACGGGCCGGGCCGAGCTCGCCCCGGGCCGCGGGCCAATTTTACAGTCTTATCAATGTGAATGTTAATATGTCAATGTGAATATTCACATTGTCACGGGCCGGACCGGGCTCGCCCCGGGCCGCGGGCTAATTTTACACTCCTATCAATATGAATGTTAACATGTCAATGTGAATATTCACATTGTACACGGGCCGGACCCCTACACATTGACGATATGAACATTCACATTCACGGTGTGAACATTTACATTAGGGGTATTTTGGTAATTATGTCACACATAAGACTTATTGAAACATAAAAAAATAATATAAACTAAATAGAACATAAGTAGATACATTAGGGGTATTTTGGTAATTATGTCACCCATGGGACTTATTGAAACATAAGAAAATAATATGAACTAAATAGAACATAAGTAGATGCAAAGGGTATTTTGGTCATCTTATCTCATATAGGACCTAATGGAATAGTCAAAAAGAATATGGGTTAAATGGAACATAAGTAATTAAAGATGGATTTATGAAAAAAGCTCCCTATTATATATATATATATTTACAAAGAATTCATGGGTTAATTGGATTTGGATGGCATGATATAAATCTCATGTTTGTTTTAGATGAGATCTTTTAGATTGCATGTCATATCTTATCTTTAGATGGAATTATTAAGATTGATAGTTTAATTTTTCTTTAGTGTTCCTTGTTGTGTCTCTCTTTCCTTCCTCTTGAGATTCAATAATCCCTCATACAAGGGGTACTATGCTTTGATGCATTGTCAATCTCAACTTTCATTTTCTTAACCAAACATTGAATTATGTATTTTCTTTTAATTATTAACCTAATTTTATGATCATATCCGTTTAAACAAATATTACCAAAGATCACTAGAAAGTTAAGGGCCAAGACATGTCATCCATTGGTGATATAAGTCAAGTCAAAAGGTAAAATTGTGTAAAAAATGTGAAAGGAGAAACATTACATTTTTTTAATGTATTTGCTTTAAAAATCAAAAAAATATTATTTGATCTATTTACATTTTTTTTTTTTTGTAATTTCAAACACATCTTTATTTCAAACTTTTATCTTCTCTTTACATTACTTAACATTTCAAATCCTAATTCTCACACTCACCTTAACTACAGCCTTCTTTGCCCACCAACCGCTACTTCTAACCATCTTTTATCCCTATAGTCACTATTTCATGTGACCTCTCTATCCCTCATTCACTTTGTGACCATCACCCAATAACCATTCAACCGTGATTGGTAGCTTGAAAAGAGCCCCCCTCCCCTTCCCCCCGGCGCGCGCGCCCCTCGAATCCCCTGAATTTGAAAAGAAGAAGAAAGAAGAAGAAGGAAGAAGAAAGAAAGGAAGAAGAAGAAGTGGAGGGGCCAACATCAACCAGAAGAAGAAGAAGAAGAAGAAGAAGAAGAAGAAGAAAGAGGCAGAGGTGGAGGAGGAGGAGGCGGAGGCGGAGGCGGAGGCGACGGCGGACGAGCTGCGACGAGGGACGAGCGAAGAGCTGCGACGATCGGCCGACAAGCTGCGAGCTGCGATGATCGACCGACGGCAGAAGCGGAAGGGCTTGGCTGACGGCGGAAGCGGAGGGGCCCTCTCTTCTTTCCATTCCCTCTTCCCTTCCTCTTTCTCTTCTCCTCTCTTCTTCCTCTCTCCTCTTTCTCTTTCTCCTCTATTTTAGACCTGCATACAAGAAAAAAAAGAAAAAATAAAAAAATAAACTGCCCAAAACCACGTTTTGGGCAGTCAAGGAATTCGGGAGGACAAAATTCGGAGAAAAAATCATTTTTCAATAACCATTACCCCCATTGCTCTATTACTTTCATAGCCCCATAGCTACAACCTCCCCCTTGCAACCACGGCCCACTACCCTTGCAGTTTTCACCTTTTCACCTTGTTATTATCGCAACCCCTCTACCCCCCACAACCTTCACTAGTAGCCCTCTCTACTCGTTCACGACCACCATTTGGAGGATAAAATGACAGGGTATATATCTAGGGATTGAAGAAAAAGATCTAGAGTATGAAAAAGAAAAAGAAGTTGGGGCATTGGCACGGGAAGGAAAAAGGACCTACGAAGTGGAGGTTGAAGGGTTAATAGAGAGTGGAGGTAGTGGGTTGCAGTAGTGGTGGTCCAATAGAGAAGTTGAAAAAAAGAATGAGAATTTACGATTTTAAATTTTAGAATTTCATTATGTTTTAGTAATTTTAAATAAATATAAAATTATTATAAAAAAAATAGAGATGCTACATTTTTCAATTGAGACCTCTCAATTCCATTCCTAATGACATGATTAAGAATTATATGAAACAGTCTCCTACTCCTATCTCTTTCATATTATCCTCCTAATTTCACATCAGTAGGAATAGAATTGGGGGTAGAAAATTAGAAGAATGAATCAGCTTGTTTGGTTTCGTTTTTCTGAAAACAGTTTTCAAAAAATTCTACTTTCTTATTTTTCGTATTTTTTTTTTATTTTTATTGAATTTTTTAATATTTTAAGTAATTTTTTAAAAATTTTTAGACAGATTTAACATAAATACACATAAAAAGTATAATTTTTGTGAAAAAAATCTTTTAAAAATTCAATAAATACCAAAAAAAAAAAACGAAAATTTAGTATGTTTTCGTATTTTTATGTATTTGTTAATTTTTTAAAATATTTTTTTACAAATTTTTTACTTTTTAGATATATCTAAATAATGTATATCTAAAAAAGTAAAAAAATACTTAAAATTTTAAAAATAGTTACTAAAAATAAAAAAATATAAAAATTAAAAAAACTTAATTTTTAAAAAATTTAATTCAAAAAATTCAAACCAAACACACTAAATAATTTTTCTAAAAAAATTGCAACGAATTATTTGTGTGGTATAAATGGAAGCACCATGTGATTATAGTCTGCAGCTTAACGCGTTGGTTGGAAGATGGCCTACTCTTCCGTTTGACTTCCGACACACACGGCGAACATGACTTGTACTGCGTCACCCGACCCAACGAGAAGAAAAGTAAATTGACTGAAAAGTGACAAAAAAATTTGACTGGCTTGATTTGCTACTTTTTTTTGTTTCTTTTCTTCTAATTTATATTTATATTTATATTTTGTTAAAATAAAAAATTGATACTACCAAAAGGTAATTTAAAGCTTAGTTTGGTTTTAGATTTTTGACTAAAAAAAATATAAAAAGATAAAATTAATTATATAAATTAATAAGATAAAATATCACATTCAAATTATAATTATTATACTTTTTCTTTTATAAAAATCAAAAAAATTAAACCATATGAGACTAAAAAAGTCAAACTAAAAAAATCCTAACATAAAAAGCTAATAAAAAAAACCAATGCTAGACATACACGCGTTTGGTGACATTTACGTTTTTTTATTTATGTTTACAAAAATTTTATAAATTGATTTTTATTTATTTTTAGAAACATAAATTATAAACGCGTTTGGTTTAAACAAAATGTTTACAAAATTTTAAAAACATAAATTAAAAAATATGTTTGCTCAACCTTAAAATATTTAATTTTATTTTTATTATTTATGACAATCGGATCACACACATTATAATTAAAAAAAATTTTAAAAAAATAATTGAAAAAAATTTAATTGGGAAAAAAATTATTTGAAAAAAAATTAATTAAAAAAATTATCTGAAAAAAAAAAATTATTTGAAAGAAAAATTAATTGAAAAATAATTAATTGAAAAAATAATGGAAAAAAAAATTTAATTGAAAAAAAATTATTTGAAAAAAAAAAGTTGAAAACTGAAAACGTAAACTCATTTTTTGAGTTTACGTTTTTTCCTTAAATTTATAAACTGAGACAACTATTTATAAACCAAAAAAATTATCAAACAAGTTTTTATGATAGTTTTTAAAATTTTTATAAATATAAATTAAAAAGTGAAAACGGAATGGTTACCAAACAGACTGTTAACTTGTTTAAATTATAGGATGAATTATACTAATGGTGCCTATAGTTTGAAACTTGTGTCATTTTGGTCCATAACTTTTCAATTATGACACATTTGACTTTAAATTTTGAATCTTGTTCCAAATAAGGACAATTGTAAATACTATTTGATTTTTCAAGAGCAAAATCATCAATTTGATAAAATATAAATTAATTTGACAAAAATAAATGTCAAAAAATTATTTATGAATTTTTAAAAATTATTTCTAGCTACTAAAGATAAAATTATATAAAATTGATAAATCTTTTAAACATTTATTATTTTTTTACCAAATTAATTTTTATTATGTATTTAGATGATGATCATGTAAAATTAATTTTTAAAAATTAATCATGTAATTTTTATCAATTTTACATAATTTTATTTTTGGTGTGTAGAAATAATTTTTTAAAAATTTTAAAATATTTTTTTAACATTTATTTTTGTCAAATTAGTTTATATTTTATCAAATTAACAATTTTACTCTTGAAATTAAGCAATTATATGTTCAATTGTCCTTATTTGAAACAAGATTCAAAATTCAAGGTCAAATATGTCACAATTGAAAAATTAAGGACTAAAGTAACACAAACCCAAAACTATAGGAACTATTAGTATAATTTGTCATAAATTATACGTTTGTCTATCATATGTGTGCTTTTTTTGATTTGAGAAATGATGCGATAATTTATCTAATAGGAGTTTTCTTAGGTGTGCAACCTACAAAAGGTGTAAGTGGGTTTGCATTGTGTAAGTGTAAGGTGTAAGGTGTAAATGAGTTGCACACCATGTGCCACTTACACAAAAGGTGTAAGGTGTAAGGTATAAAAGGTGTAAGTATAAGGTGTAAGTGTAAAGAATAAAGTGTAAGATGTAAGTTGCACACCATAACCAAACCCTATCTAATATTGTACCTGTTACTCATATAGAAACAACACATATTCGAGATATTTTGTTTTGGAGCGAGTGTTTATTGCAATGTGTTGCAATGTACGGCAATGTCGCAGATGCATTGACGCTATTCATTTGTGTGAATTCGCGTATCTGCAAATGAGTTGAGTTTTGGATTTCAACTTAGTTCGGCTCATTAGAGTTGTTTGGGAATTGGAGTTTTTATAGGAAGTAAATATAGAAAATAGAAAAAATAATTTGATAACTTGTAGTGATTTTTGATTGTTTGGAAATTATGCTTGAACTTAGTTTGAAGCACAATAATAATAAATAAATAAATAGATAGCTCAATAATCAAGTTCGGTCAACTCATTAAATATTATTTTATATTAATATACATATATAATATATTTTAAATTATTAATATATAAATAATATATTTATCTTTTTATTTAAATAAATAATAAAAGAAGCCGAATTTTTTCAGTAAACTTATTCCAGCTTGAGCTCAATTTATTGAACGAGCATAAAAATTTAACTTTAACTTCTTGATGTAACAAACCAAATTGAATATACATAATGAATCGAACTGAAGTCACAAATAATTCAATTCATTTAGGCCTTGTTTGATTGGGGAGATTGGGAGGACTATCCACTATTTGAACTTGAGTCCAAATAGTGTTCCTTATCCGCCGTTTGATTTTTTTTTAGTCCCATGACTCACGATCGGACTCCATGTCCCCCATATGGGGGACTATCCTGTCCTGGGGGGTGTGGGACAGAAAGTGGGGGATTAATCACTGTTTGGATTAGATAATGAAATGACAATTTTGACCCTCTACTATTTAATTATGTATTATATTTAATAAAATTCAATAAAATTTAAATGTCTCAATTTAAAAATAAAATAATTTTATTTAACTTTTTATTGATGTTTTATTTATTTAATTTTTTGAAATAATTTTTTATGGATATTTTATTGATGTTTTATTTTAAAATTTTGTTTATGTTTTATTTAATTTCATTTTTTGATTATTATTTTTTTTAAAACAAATTTATTTAAAATCTTAATTAAAAAAAATAATATATATTTTTATTGATATTTTATTTATTTATTTATTTTTTTTAAAAAAATAAATTTATTTAATTGTGTAAAAAATAAAATAAAATAATTTTTTATTTAATCTAACTAAAAATAATTAAAATGTTAAAGATATGTTTAATATTGCTATTACTTAATAAACAATTAAAAAAGGGTAAAATAGTCATTTGTTCATTTATTCTATCCAGTCCGTCCAACCAAATGTTGGATTCACTAAAAATAGTCCGGGGGATTCACAGTCCGGACATCTAATCCCATGAAAAAACAAACACATGATACATATCCAATCCAACTAAATAGTCCGGGAGATTCCAATCCCAAGACTCAAGTCCGATGGATTCTAATCCCCCTTTTTTCAGTCCGTCCAATCAAACACACCCTTACTTCCTTACATAAAAATAGTGGTGGATGACTATGGATCTGTCCTATTTATCATATTTATTTTCTTATAAATTCAATTCTTTTTTTTAATCTATTAATATATTCAGAAAGTGTTGTGACAAAATAAATATTTTAATATTTATTAATGCATTTAAAAGTGTATAAAATTTATAAATATTTAAATCCATCACATAAAATTCCCCTATAATTTACCTTTAAAATAACAGTAGACATTTGTTTGTTATAACTTAATTATTTTTTTATTTTTTTATTTTTTTATTTTGATCATAATTGTCTTCCCCTACCTTCGCACCTCACCCTTCTTTTGTTTATGCATTTGGTCGGTCATGTAAGAAATTTAGGTCATCTTGTCTGTACAGGAAAGAAATTCACCTTCTCGTATAATCCTGTTGATCAAGTCTGCGTTCCTCAATATGTCGTCGTTCCACCACCTGAAAACACAAACGTGAGCTGGCCGGCGGGGGTGTGCTGGAAACCTCTCCGATGCCTAAGTCAGTAAACAAGACAAGAAGGCAAAAGCTCTGTATATTCAGGGAGCAAAATTGTGTTACCTCTCCAAAGGTGATATTGGTGAGCTTTATATAGGTTTCGCGTGGCACAGCCCTGGTAGGACTCTAACTTCTCCATGCGAAGAGTCCTCCTAGGATTCTTATTCCTCCATGTGTAGAGTCCTTCTAGAATTCATATTCTTGGAAGATAATGCTTATCCTCCAACACCCTCCTCATCGCATAAGCCAAGTGAGATGGCTCCTTATGGCCGAACTCCCTTATAATCAAGTAACCCCTAGTCCGGTCTTTGCTTTTACCTCTCTTACCTCGGTTTCCCATGCCAGAACCGAAGCTAACCATAAGAGAGCCCAACCGACTAGGGCGTGACCCAACCGACTAACGAGTCTCAACCGTGTCGAACACGACCGGCTTAGCATACAAGAACCCAGATGCCTTTTCGACCCTACCATCCCGGACATTGCCACACGAAGCTACGGATGCTCATTCGAGAACCGAACTACTCCATACTTCTCCTTTCTTCTTGGGAATCTCCCACTCTTGAGCCGACCTTGGCCCACCTAGCTCGCCCAACACCTAGCTCGCCCAATAATGAATATAAATTACCCTCTCAATTGCCCTTAATTCCATCTGCGAAGCATGATAGGGATTACCCATGTAACAACCGAGATAGAGTTCTAACATCTCCAAATGAGCTAAAACCTTTCGAGCCTTTCCAACCGAGCTAACAATCGCTAGCCTCCCCAAATTAACCGAGACCTTTAGCTTTCCCAACCGAAGCTAACAACCGCTAGCCTCTCCAAATTAATCGAGACCTTTTAGCTTTCCCAACCGAAGCAGCTGGGTCAGATCACAGACGTCCGGTCAAGACGCTCTTCACTCTTCGAAATCAATCGTTCAAGATTCCATGACACGTGGCAACCCCGATTGGATCTCATACTGTCGCGCCGTCCTCGTGTTTCGTAATATTTGAACAGTTCCTCCAAAACAACTTTACACAAAACCAACCCTTCCATCGCTATTCCTACTCAGACTGTTCATTTTCACTCTCCTCAGCTTTCTTGCTCTCTTTGTGTTCTTCGTACTCCTGCACCCGTGCTCGTGTTGTTGCTGCCTCCGCCTCCATCTCACTCTTCTTCCTCTTGGTAAGTGCACGAACCTACTTTCATCTACCTGTTTTTTGCTTCCGTTTGATTCACAGTAGTATGTTTCTGTGTGTTTTCACAAAACACTTTGCATGTTATGTTTCTGAAAAGAACCTCACACAAATACTATGAACTTTATGAACTGCTGGTAGAACAATCATTTGATCCATAAAAATGCATCCAACCGAACTAGGAACTGTTTGTGCTGTCTAGGTGAACTAGAACCGTGCTAGTACTTGTAGATAACACAGTAGTTTTAATGAGAAAGCATCCGATTCACCTTAGCCGAAATTAAAACTGACTTGAGATAGGTATTTCGGCCCAGACCGAGCTAGGCCTCTGACCGAGCTAAGCCCTGGGGCTAAGCCATCCTTTTGAGTTTCTAAACCGAACTCAGAAAGATGCCCCTCGAGGCCTAACCGTGGTAAGAAAAACTATAGGTGAAACCGAGATAACCACAAACCTTTTCGAGCCGAGATAACGAGAACCTTTCACAAGCCGATGTAGATAGCTTAGCACCCTGTAGAGCCGAAGTAAAACCCACCTTTTCTTGCTTTATTTTTGCAAAGACGGTCTTTGATCTGCTTGACACTTGCTTTTCAACTTTGCATTTAGGCCGCCCAGCACTCTCTCAGGCGTCCGGACGACCATCGAGCACGCCTTTCTACCGAGATAAATTATTTCATAACTTATAGAATAAATGGGAAGCATGACACTTGGTAGAAACCCCAAAGTGCCTAGCCGATTTCGAGAACAAGACAACATTCCAAATAGATGTAAATCTAGAACTAGCCGAACAAGGAGTCGACCTGGACGAAGAAGGCTTTGTCCCATTCACCCTCCAATCCATAGTAGAAACCGACTCGTTCAGATTCCGACCACTAATATGCGAATTCCTTAGGCGGGACGGACTGCCCAACTCAACTATCCACCAATACATACCGAATTATAATGGGCATAGATGCTCTAAACCAACAAACCGGTCTCAACCTAGGTCTGGCCGAGATACTACATCAATATTCAATAGGATCTAAAAACCAAGGTTGGTGCTACTATTTGAGAGTGCGCCGAGGTAAAGAAAAGATAATAAAGCACACACCGGATAAAGACGTTAATGATGACGACTTCTTCTGGGTTTCGGGCAATTTTGAAGACCTCGAAGCCCACATCCCAGGCCAAAGAATAAACTGGAAGAAAGGAGAGCCCAGATTCATACTTCGTTGCATTCTTTACCATTGTTCATTTCGGTTTCCTTTCTCTAACCGAACTACCACTTCATCTGTTTTTTGCAGATAAGTCCGACCTCATCTTCAACTACAACCTCCCCATCATCTCAGTACTCAAGGGCGCATTGCGGGTGAAAGAAAGGAGTTGGGCAAAACTTCTTGACTTCGAGCCGACCTCTGAGATACTCCGTCGACGAAAAGCAAGAGTAACCGATTTTCTCCTCGAAGACCCACGAGCCGGACCCAACTTTGCGAAATCGTCCTTGTCGACTAACCCCGAACAAGAGATGGCGAAAAAAAGCAGTGAGGGCCATGCTCACCGAAACAAGCCAACCGAGGTACCCACAGGCCGCCAATCAACCCGTGCCGTGGTGGCTCTTCCATCGCAGCGACCTTCGCCTCCCGAAACACAAGCGTGCGGTGAACCACAACCGCCACAACTTGTTGATGAAGATGAGAATGTTCTGCCACCAAACCCACCAGTTACCAGTAGAACCCCGGTAGGAGTCCTCAAACCGATCGAGACCCCCGATGGGCTCCCTAGTCTTCAACAACCGGGCTATCAACGAGGATGACTCCGTTGTCTCGGATAAGGACCACCTTCTGGCCTTCAATTTGGCCAGAGGTGTGTGCCTTCCAAAAGACATGGAGCACCATTCCAAGAGGCTCAACACCGAAGTAAAGTCACTCCGGTCTGCTTCGAAGTCCATGATCGTGGTAAGCAATACGGTCCTTTCTGTTTCCAAAATTTGTACGACTTCCATTTCGGTCAACAACTAAAAAATTTACCATATTTTGCGCAGGCTCTTCAGAAAACCACACTTGCACACCGGCAGGTGATGGAACTTCGCAAAACTGCCAGGCAGGCCATGAGAGACGCCGTGGCCAAATCCACCGAACTAACACAGGCCCAGAACAAGGCGGCCGAACTGGAGGCCGAGGTAGCCCGTCTAACCGGACTGGTTACCTCGGCTGAAAGTGACAAACAAAAGGCTGTCACCGAGGTGAAAGATTACTACTTGTGGGAGATGGCCCAGCTGCAGAATAAAAAAGACGCCGAAATGGACCTGCTGAAGGCCGAAGTAAAAAGGGCCAGCAAGCAGGGATTCAAGAAGGCTGAAGACGCATACGGCCTTCAATGCGGCGCAGCCAAGGACCTCTTCTTTAAGTGCGGCTGGCGGAGTGCGGTGGAGAAGCTCGGTTGCACTCCTGACACCGATGCTTACAACGCTCCACCGTACTTTATTCCGACTTCACTTAAGCAATACGCGGACGATCTTCAAAAGGCATTCCTTGAAGCGTCTGGTGACGAAGACGATGATGAAGATGATGACGATGATGATGATGATGAGGGGGAGCCATCTCTGACTCCGGTCGCCACCGATCAACAAAACAATCAAGCAGCTCGGTCGGAGCCAACAGTGGATTTAACCAACGAGATACCAGCTGACACCACTGTCCAAACCGGGCTCCATCCTCAAGCCGGTCTCCAAGCAGCTGCTGAAACCGAGCTTGATGCCGAACTTGATGCAGTCCTTGGATGATTGTTTTTTTTTTGTGTTTTTTCCTTTCTTGTACTTCGGTTTTTGATGCCTGTAACCGGGCTGTGGCCCCTCAATTGTACTTCCATTTGTCGTCAATGAAATATTGTGAACTTTCATTCCGGTTGTGTACTTGCCTGCTTGTATGTTTACTTTTCCATGAACTTGATTACACAACTGTGATCTCGGTTGACTATATACCTCACTAGCCAACCACTCTTCAGCCGATGTAACTTACTTCAGCTGAGGAGTACAAAGAGTTGGTTTAATCCGATAACCACTCTTGGTAGGTATAACTTACTTGGTGAAGAGTACAAAGGTTGGTTTAATCCGATAACCACTCTTCAAATGCAGTATAACTTACTTCGGCTAAAGAGTACAAAGAGTTGGTTTAATCCAGCCAACCACTCTTCAGCCGGTATAACTTACTTCGGCTGAAGAGTACAAAGGGTTGGTTTAATCCAGCCAACCACTCTTCAGCCGGTATAACTTACTTCGGCTAAAGAGTACAAAGAGTTGGTTTAATCCGGCCAACCACTCTTCAGCCGATATAACTTACTTCGGCTGAAGAGTACAAAGTGTTGGTTTAATCCAGCCAACCACTCTTCAGCCATACACTTACTTCGGCTGAGGAGTACAAAGAGTTGGTTTAATCCAGCCAACCACTCTTCAAATTTATAACACTTACTTTGAAGAGTACAAAGGGTTGGTTTAATCGACCAACCACTCTTCAAATGTATAACTTACTTCGGCTAAAGAGTACAAAGAGTTGGTTTAATCCGGCCAACCACTCTTCAGCCGATATAACTTACTTCGGCTGAAGAGTACAAGTGTTGGTTTAATCCAGCCAACCTCTATATAGCCATTCCCATACTTTGGCTGAATGTTGGTTTAATCCAGCCAACCTCTAAGTTGGTTTTTCCAGCCAGCTTAGAATAGAATGTTTGGTTATTCCGACCAAACGTCCTGCAGCCTGGATCCTGATCCTGGGTTTAGGAGGGTCAATAGTTGGTTATTCCGGCCAACTATGTTTACAATGCTACTAACTTGCTAAAACTACTATCTATGGAAAACAAATATACTGAAAAGAATCGACTTGTTTTATTGAGAAGGTTGAAAATTACACATACTCAAAAAGAAAAAAAAAACTAAAAGTAAAATAACTTGAGATTGGCAGTATTCCATGGCCTAGGAATTGCTTTGCCGTCCTTATCTTCCAAGTGGTATGCCCCTTTGCCTGCTAATCCGACCACTTTGTAAGGTCCTTCCCAGTTGGGCCCTAACTTGCCATCTCCTAGGACCAATGTGTTGCCCATAACTTTGCGAAGTACCCAATCGCCGATCTTGAACTGCCTTGGATGTACTGTTTTGTTGTATTTCCTGGACAATTCTTGCTGGTAGGAGGCGATGTGAACCAATGCCTTTTCTCTTCTTTCTTCCGCAAGGTCAAGTTCCAATGCTATAGCTTCGCCATTTAGGTCTGGATCAAAATTTTCGCTCCGAATGGTAGGAAGGCCAACTTCTAGTGGGATGACTGCTTCCATGCCATATGCTAGGGAGAATGGTGTTTCTCCTGTTGATCGCCGTGGCGTAGTGCGATAAGCCCATAAAACATGAGGGAGCTCTTCTGCCCACTTGCCTTTGGCTTTTTCCAACCTTTTCTTCAATCCGTCCAAGACTACCTTGTTCGACGCCTCTGCCTGGCCATTTGCTTGGAGATATGCCGGTGTGGAGTTGTAGAACTCTATCTTGTATTCTTCACAAAAGCTTCTGAAAATTCTGCCATCAAACTGAGTCGTTATGCGAAATCGATTGCTTTTGGTATGCCAAGCGAGTAATGATGTTTTGCGGACAAACTTCTTCACATCTTTCTCCTTGATTGATGCCAAGGCCTCTGCTTCCACCCACTTTGTGAAGTAGACTGTTGCCGCAAGAAAGAACTTCCTGTTGCCTGGTGCTGTTGGGAGTGGTCCCACTATGTCTAAGCCCCACATTGCGAAAGGCCACGGACTAGTGAGAGGTAGGAGTTCTCTGGCGGGTTGATGTATTTGATGTGCAAACTTGACACTTTTCGCATTTTTGACATACTTCTCTGAATCCGCTTGCATGTATGGCCAATACCCTTGTGAAATAGCTCGGTATGCCAATGATCTTCCTCCTTGATGGTCGCCACAAACCCCCGTGTATTTCGAACAAGAATGCTTCTACCTTCTTTGGGGTGGACACATTTTAAGTAAGGTCCTGAGCGACTTCTTGTATAAAGCCAAGGATGGAGAGAGCCAAAATCGTTGCGACTTGGCTCTGATTTTGTTGGCTTCTTTCTTTTCTTCTGGTAGGGTGCCGTCTTTTAGGAACAGTATGATGGGATCCATCCAAGAAGGACCTAACTCCGCACAACATACCTCTTGACACGGGTCTTCAATACTTGGTGCAGGCGGGTAGTCGATCGAGAGGATGTGGGATGGAGGTATCTGCCATTGAGGCGAAGCCTGCTAGTTCGTCTGCTCTACTATTCTCCTCCCTGCCAATCTGTTCTATTCTGACGACTTCAAACTTCTTGATCTCTGTCCTGACTAAGTCTTGGTACTTAGCCATTCGGTCGTCCTTTGCTTCATAGTCGCCAGAAATTTGATTCACCACCAACTGTGAGTCACTGTAGACCATGAGTTCGGTGGCCTTCATGTAGGTCGCTGACTTGAGTCCTGCAAGAAGCGCTTCGTACTCTGCTTCATTGTTTGATGCTGGGAAGCCAAGGTTGATTGCTTGTTCCACTACTAGACCGTCTGGAGAGATGAGGACTATGCCAAGTCCTGCGCCATGTCGGTTGGATGCCCCATCCACAAAGAGCTTCCACATCTCCCCAACAAACAACTTCCAGCATGTAGAGGGATCAGATGATGCCTTGGGGTCGTCCAGGGTGCTAATGTCTTTTTCAGAGTCCAAAGTTGCGGTCTGCCCCTTGTCTTCTGATGGGCTCAAGTCCTCAGTTGTTGGCGAGTTTTGACTTGGTGTAGCAAGGTCTGCTTTCTCTTTGCCTTCTCTATTCTGGTCTGCCTTGGGCTCTGACTGAGTAGCTTGTACTAGGGGTTGCGCTATTCCGGCGTCAACCTCCATCCCTAGTTTAGTTGTGTCAGTCAGGTCGATTGGGCAGACTTGGTGGCTTCCAGGGGTGAACTCTGCGACGAAGTCTGCCAAAGATTGGGCCTTTACTGCGGTTCTGGGTTGGAACTTCACATCATATTGTCCCAACTCCACTGCCCACTTCAAAATCCGCCCAGAAAAGTTTGCCCTCTCAAACAAAGCTTTTAGTGGAAAGGCTGTGAGGACGACAATGGTGTGGGCGTGAAAGTAGTGCGCCAATTTCCTGGATGCCATCATTAAGGCCAGTGCTAGCTTCTCTAAGGGTAAGTACCTTGTTTCGGCTCCCAGCAATGTCTTGCTGACATAGAAGATGGGTAGGTGTTGGATTCCTTCTGCTCGAACCAACACTGCACTTACTGCGTGCTGAGAGACTGCCAAATAGAGGAAGAGTTCTTCTCCAGGTATGGGGGTTACAAGTAATGGTGGAGAAGACATGTACTCCTTCAGACTTGCCAGAGCTTGGTCGCATTCTTCGTCCCACTCAAACTTAGCTTTTAATGACTGAAAGAATGGACGCAACCTATCTGAAGATCGGCTGATGAATCGGTTAATCTTTGCCGCCATCTTTGGTGAGATCTTTCACTTCTTTCCGAAGTTAGGCCTCTCTAACTCCTGAATCGCTTTGATCTGAGAAGGGTCTGCCTCTATACCTCGGTTGGTCACCAAGAAGCCTAAGAATTTGCCTGATCCTACTCCGAAAGCACACTTCGACGCGTTGAGGCGTAACTTATGCTTTTTCAGGATCTCAAACATTTCACTTAGGTCCTTGAGATGGTCACTCTCACTCTTGCTCTTGACCACCATATCATCGATGTAAGCCTCCATTGTTTTGCCTAACAATGGCTCAAACATTTTGGTGACCATTCTCTGGAACGTTGCCCCTGCGTTCTTCAGGCCAAAGGGCATGACCTTATAACAGTATAGTCCTCTTGGAGTGGTGAAGGATGTAACCTCCTGGTCTGGCTCATGCATTGCGATCTGGTGGTAGCCTCTATATGCATCAAGGAAGCTGAGCCTGCTGTGACCAGCTGTTAGGTCCACCAGTTGGTCGATCCTTGGTAGGGGGAAGCTATCTTTGGGGCATGCTCTGTTGACAGTTTTGTAATCGACGCAAACGCGCCACTTGCCATTTTTCTTTGGCACCACGACCGTGTTGGAGATCCACCTGGGGTAGTGCACCTCTCTGATTGCCAACAAGTTTCCAACTCCTTCTGCCACTATCTGGGCGGGGTGGAGTGCCGATCTGCGGGTGCGCTGAATGACTGGCCTGGCAGATGGGTGGACGTTGAGTTGGTGGCAGATGAAGTTGGGATCAATGCCTGGCATGTCGTACGGGGTCCAGGCAAACACTTCGATGTTAGAGGTCAAAAACTCCAAGACCTCTAGCCTCTCAATGCTAGACAACGACGAGCCTAGCAAGAAGAACTTATCCGGGTTCTTCTCGTCTATTCTGACCTCCACCAAGTCCTCCACTGCCTTCTGATTAGCCGCTTTGCCAACATCCGCGAATAGTTCATTACTCTCTGGTTCTTCAACCGAATGAACATATCCTTTGGCAGCGCGGCTACCATTCGTTGCAACGAAGCACTGCTTGGACATAATCTGGTCCCCATAGACCACTTCTATTACTCCGGTGTCGTTTGGGACCCTCACCACTTGGTGGTAGGAGGATGCCATCGGCGCATGGCATGCGACCATGTTACGCCTAAGATGATGTTGTAGGTGAAGGGACCTTCAGACCAGAACTCTACTTGCCGTCACACTTCCGCCAGACCGAAGGATGATTTTCTTGCCAGCCATTCGGCATAGAGTTGAATCCAATCAAAGGGGATACTGGTGGGGCCAAGTCTTTATCTTGCGACTTGAGTTGCTTGAAAGTTTAAGTAGTACATGATTTTCGCACGAGCTACCTTGGTCAATCGAATCCGCTTGACGTCAAAATCCTTGACTCGGAGAGTGACGACCAAGGCATCGTTGTATTGGGCAATATATTCACCCAAGTCTTTATCCGAAAAGGACATGATGTTTGTGGCTTCGCCCTCCTTTTGACGATCGTTGAGCGCTTAGCACCTCTCTCAAGTGCTCTGCCTTTTGATTGAACCTCTGAGCTCGCATACTCGCTCTGGTTCAAAGACTCCATGGATTACGTTGATGGTGCCTTGTGGCGGGCGTCGATCGGCATTCCATTGGGGAGGTTGTGGTCTTGAAATTTGCGCCTCCTTCTATGTATTTATCAGTGGCTCGCCGCCACCAACTCTTCGAATCTTGCCTTAACGGCGCAGTTCTCGATTCGGTGCCCTTTTCCTTGTGGAAGGTGCATCGGATCTATCGTCATAATCATACGGGCCTCGCCTAACTTGGCAGGCCACTTGACGAAAGGCTCGTCTCGAATCTCACTGAGTATACGGTAGATCGGTTTCTTGAACACCGTGGTTATGGCAGTTCGGACTCTTAACCACCTCTTGTCCTGGTCTTCATCATTGTCTCGCCTGCCTTGTCTGTTTTGGTTTCGGCGACCTACCGTATTGACTTTCGCCGAAGTCTTTTTCTCTGGTGTCATGGTCGCGCCAGTCTTTGCTTTGGCACGAGCGCCATCTTCTTCTACCCTGATGTGCTGATGCACTCTCTCCATCAGGGCCTCCATGGTAAGTGGCGGAGTCATGGTGATAGAGTCCCTCAGTCTGTTCCCGACTGGGAGGCCTCTTTTGTATTGCGCAATGGCGAGGTTGGTTGGGCAGTCCCCAATCTGGTTGAATGTCTCCCAGTAGCGACTGTTGTATGACCTCAGGGTTTCCTTGTCGCCCATGTCGATGGAGAGTAACTGGTCGATCTCCACCGGGGTTTTTGTGTTTGTTCTGAACCGCGTTACAAACGCCTCTGCCAATTGCGCCCAGGAGGCTATGCTGCCCTCTGGAAGCTTCTCAAACCAAGTCAAGCCTAGGTCGCCGAGGCTTGAAGGGAATAGGATACACATCAACGCCTCGTTCCGCCGGTATACAGCCATAACCTGGCGAAAGTGGCTCAAGTGGGTGTAAGGGTCCGTCTTTCCTTCATACGTCGTGAATTTGGGTTGTAGGAAGCCTGACGGAAGGGGCGCGTTCTCAATCTCTGGGACGAATGGTGAGGTCTGCAGCCTCGCCAATGCCTTATCCGCTGGTTCGTATGCCAAGTGCGGCCTTGGCATTCCAACCTCGACGCTTCCATGCGTCCGAGGAGCCAATCGCTGCAAGGCAGGAACCCTGTGGGGATCGCGCGTCCTGGCGTCCTCCTTCCATCGTGCCTTTTCTTCCAACATGGACCTTAGGTCGGACGACCTAGGTAATTCCGTTTGTCTGGACCTCGTATGATGCGTATGTGAGGGCCAATAGGTACTCCCCTCAGTGTATGACCTTTCAGGCCTCGTTCTCTCGCACTGGTAGCGAGTCTGGAAGATAGGGATCGCGTCTCGCCTGTCCTGAGGCTTCTATCCTCTGGTTGAGAGGGTGTAGAATTCCTACCACGACCCTCTGAGTGGCGAGGGGGCGTCTTATTACCACGCCCCTCTCCTGTCGCCACTTCTTTTCCTTTCATCTGGCGCTTCAGAGACTCCATGTCCGCCGCCATCTTACGGATCAGTTCGTCTTGCTTTCTGACGCGATCCTCCAGAATTTGAGGATCAACTCTGCGCCTTTGTCTTTCTGGGCTTTGCGAACGAGAGGGATGAGGGCTGCCATTCCTCCTTCGTCCCCTCGCATCCCTCCCGAATTACGCCTTTGTGGTTCCAGGCTCGCCATGGGAGGGACCAAAGGAAGGCCTTCGCGCCTTGCACCTCCTTCTGGAGTTAGTCCGTCAACGGCGGACTGAGGTAGTTCTTCGTTGTTCGCCATTGATGTTTAAGAGAAAGCTTGATCAAGAGGTTGTTCTTGTCTTTTGCTTCCCACAGACGGCGCCAATTGTACGGGAAAGAAATTCACCTTCTCGTATAATCCTGTTGATCAAGTCTGCGTTCCTCAATATGTCGTCGTTCCACCACCTGAAAACACAAACGTGAGCTGGCCGGCGGGGGTGTGCCGGAAACCTCTCCGATGCCTAAGTCAGTAAACAAGACAAGAAGGCAAAAGCTCTGTATATTCAGGGAGCAAAATTGTGTTACCTCTCCAAAGGTGATATTGGTGAGCTTTATATAGGTTTCGCGTGGCACAGCCCTGGTAGGACTCTAACTTCTCCATGCGAAGAGTCCTCCTAGGATTCTTATTCCTCCATGTGTAGAGTCCTTCTAGAATTCATATTCTTGGAAGATAATGCTTATCCTCCAACACCCTCCTCACTGCATAAGCCAAGTGAGATGGCTCCCTTATGGCCGAACTCCCTTATAACCGAAGTAACCCCTAGTCCGGTCTTTGCTTTTACCTCTCTTACCTCGGTTTCCCATGCCGTAACCGAGCTAACCATAAGAGAGCCCAACCGGACTAGGGCGTGACCCAACCGGACTAACGAGTCTGAACCGGTGTCAGAACACGACCGGCTTAGCATACAAGAACCGGTATGCCTTTTCGACCGGCCTACCATCCTGGACATTGCCACGACCGAGCTACGGATGCTCATTCGGCAACCGAACTACTCCATACTTCTCCTTTCTTACTGGGAATCTCCCACTCTTGAGCTGACCTTGGCCCAACACCTAGCTCGGCCCAACACCTAGCTCGGCCCAATAATGAATATAAATTACCCTCTCATTGTCGATTTGAACACTTTTTAAGTCTCTCAACTAGGAGTGAGTAGTAGATATTTTGATCTGTTTAAACTGATTGAATAGAACCAATCTATTACATTTTAGACGGATGTGTGATGACGAGCGGACAATTGCAGATTAATTTTTTTTTCAATCCGCCTAGTTTTGGACGAATGGCGGATTTGAGATTCCTTTGGCCGCAATCGAATTGCCAAACCGCGAGCACTCCTACTAATTTATAAGACTTTGTATTTTCAATTTGTTTAGATATTTTGTTTGTATTTTCAATTGAAAAAGAGTTTAGATATTCTGTTGTATTTTCAATTTGGAGATTCTTTTATCAAATGGCAAATGTTGATATTTGGTATTTTGTGCGAAAAATATAAGACTTAATTTTTATCATTTTTTTAAAAATCAAATTAAATAGTTTTTGAATAAAAAAAAAGTAATGAAATAGTTTTGATACTGCATGATTTTTTTATACGAATTTATTATTGGTATTTGACAATTTACTTGATAATATTTTAGTTATGTTGAGTTGGATTGTTATAAAAAAAAAATGTCGACAAGTTGTTATATTGTGTTCAAATTTGTAAAAGTTTAAATCGTCAAATCGATTCGTATCCATCCACCAATCTGCTCAATCTGCATCCGTCAATCCGGCGAATGGATGCGGATTAATTTTTTTCAATCCACCAATCCAACGGACGGATGGCGGATTGAAAGTTTTCTAGCCGCAATCGAACCGCGAACACACCTCCTTTCAATAAATAACGGAACATTTTGGTTTTGATGACCAATTTAATTAAGGTTGTTTGGTGTAATTTATTTAAATTATTTATAATTTTTTTTAATTATTTTGAGAATATGTATTAAATTGTTTGATACATTTTTTTGGTAATAACTTATTAGATAGAAATAATTTTAAAAAATTATAAAAAGATAATTATTTGAAAATTAGGATAAATAATAACTCATATTTTGTAGTGGCGAATATAGCGACTTCGGTTTTGACCCGAAATTTATTATGTTCCGGACTTGGGTTTCACGGTTCAATGTTGTTGTTCATCTCTTATTCCCCTTGTTGTTCCTTGGATTGGAGTTGCGTGTTTAGAATAGGTTAGTTGCTTGTTTTTTCAAACCTTTGTTGCTCAGATTTTTGCTCCTCTGCTCGAGCAGGTTTTGTAATTTTGCTCCTTTGCTCAAGCGGCCATTTTTGCACTCCAGCAAGCTTTGCAAACTCTCAGTATTTTTATAGACCTGCAATTACTGAAAGAGTGTATTCTACGCTCGAGCGGCGTTTCCTATGCTCGAGCAGGTGGACGCTCGAGTGGCCAATCTTGAGCTCGAGTAATGTCCTTCATCTGCAAAACTTCTGAAAGTGTGCATTCTACGCTCGAGCGTCACTTCTTGCGCTCGAGCAGAACATTGTGTCTGACACTCGAGCGTCACTTTTCATGCTCGAGTGGACTGCGTGTATAACAAATCGCGAAGATGGAATTTTTTTTTATCACTTTTTCATTCCTCACTCTCTTTAAAACTTTCAAAAAACCTAGATCTTGAGTTTCTCTCTCTAAAACTCATATTCTCTCTACTATTTCACGTAGATCCATTGTGCGAGGCCCCTAATCTTTGTAAAACCTATTAAGTCCTTGACTTTTGAAATATTTCAATAAAGACCCTCCAATCCTTATTTGTCTTCAATTCTAGTTATAGAATCGAACATTCGTGCCAACCGAAAACTCAAAAATCCTGATTGAACCCGGAACTCAAGAACCATTTCTAAAACTCAAATAATAATTAAATTAAATTTCTAAGTATATTTTCCATACAAGAAACTCTAGGTTTCCAGTTCTCAGTACAATTCGCCGTTTAATTCAAAATAGAGAAACTTTATCCGAATTAAATTTTTCGACCTTAAATAAATTAAATACTACACTTAATTAAACGTTAAAATTCATAAATTAAGATTTTGGACCTCATTCTTCTTAAATCACAAGTTGACCCCAAGTTAGTACCATTATATATATTTCTACATTTTATTCATCAAATCTTTTTGTACACAATATCTATGGAATTTGTACACAAAATAAATAGGAAAATCCCCCAAATCTTAAACACATGGCTAGCCACCCTAGCATATACGCTTGTTGTGTACTTTTGGAGACAACATTGCATGATTCATGGAGGCAAATTTGACCTTGGTACCATAATTCAAGGAAAGTTGTCTTGTACTTGTAACTATCTTGGTTTTACTTAAGCCTAATCCTAACTAGATCATGCCTTAATACATGATTAGGCTCCCTAATGATCCTTCATTCCATTACATTCCAACTAAATACATCTCAATTCCATTCCATTCCAACCAATGGGCATTTTGGACCTTTTATACCAATTTTATTATAAAAACACCACCACCCTCCACATGTTACACATCTCATACACTCACACACCTACACATTTAGTTGAGAGAAAGAAAGAAGAGGAAGAGAGTGAGCTTTGGTAGTGGAGGAGAAAAAGAAAAGAAATTGTGCAAACACTTCACTAGGCAATCAAATAAGACACAACACAACTCTCTCTTTTATTTTCCTTTTCAAATGCATGTTATTAGAGGTTTTATATAATATTTTTAGATGTGTTATGTGGGGATATATTTCTGAGTACCAACACGTGGCCAAGGTAGCCGACGTGTCCGAGGTGCCACGTGTCACAGTCATAATGCCGAGGTGATCTAGGATAGGCTGAGGTTAACTTCGAAGAAATCGAAATCCGGGATAAGCGGATAGGGGACAAGAGTCCTAGCATGAGGAAGGACTTCAGCCTGGATAAGGATAAAGCTCATAGAGAGTTTATCTTTATCTATTGAAGAGTCCAAGATTAGCAGTAATCCTAAGTCCATTGAAGCTAGGCTTCTATTAGGACTAGGATTGTGTTGGCTATAAAAGGGAGGTACCCCCATAGGTCTAAAGTACGCAATTTATATTCTGAACTGTGAGTTAAGCACTATTAATTATCTTTGAGATAACTGACTTGATCGTCGGAGTGCCTCCGGGTGGACGAACCACCGCCGGAATCTCTTCTTTCTGTTACAGGTCGTTCAGGTGCCATCTATTCCGCCAGTGCTCTCCAGTTGAATACTGAGTTGGCAGTGTGGTCAAAAAATCACTTATACAATTTGGCGCTGTCTGTGGGAAAGAAAGGAGGATAGATGGCCAGTGATAGACAGAAGGAAAATGTTGGAGACGAAATCCCTATTGGGAACGGTAAACACGTTGACCTTAACATGGAAGAAGATGGCTGCAATGAAGAGACTTAGGGTTAAAATCATGGCAAGAAAGACGTCGGCCAGGAGGGCGACGTACCAAAGAAATCGGACCGAAGCGAGAATTACAACGAGGACAACCTCTAGGTATGGAAAGATAGATGCCTGCGGAGGGATGAAGAAGTGAAAGAGATGGAGAACAAATTGGCTGACCTGTAATCGGTCGTCAATTTCATGATGCAAAACAACGTCATGCAGCCACCATTTTCGCTGCAGGACACGCCGATTCTAGCGGCCAATGCCCAGAAGGGAGGGCAGAAAACAATCCTTGTAGCCCCCCAGCACATCAGGAGCAAAAAACACTCTCACCAGCCTTCAAGGGAGGTCGGGCGAGGAAAGTCGAGAAGGGAAGAATCATGAAGGACACATTACACCAAGGAAGCAGACCCCAGAGAACATCGGCATGTTTAAAGGAAGGAGCTGTGCTTCGACACAACTCATGGAGAAAGGACGAAAAGGGCTCACAACGAAGCTGAGAGCAGTGCGCCGAAAAGACTCAAGTCAGGAGATAGCCGAGCTTCTGGCCGGACTAAAGAGGACTTGAGAGATTACATCAAGAGGAAGCAAGAGCATACCGAGGTAACTTCCTCTGTTAAACCGAGAACACCATTCTCAGTAGAGTTAGACAAAGTTGAGGCCCCGAAGAGATTCAGTATGCCAAGGTTCTAGATATACGATGGGAAGTCGGACCCCAACTTTCACGTCGGATTATACCTGAACTCGATGGCATTGTACACTGGAAACGAGCCGTTGCTTTGCAAAGTGTTCCCCTCATCATTCGGGGAGATTGCATCGGATTGGTTTCACAAATTGCCGAAAGGAAGTGTGAAAATTTGGGAAGGCCTGGCCGAGATGTTTGTGGCCAGGTTCGTGACAAACAAACTACAGCCGTTGAGGGTGGACGCCCTAATGGTATTGGCAAGGACGAAAGCTTGAGGGCTTACACCAAGAGGTATTACGAGGTGTTCAATCGAATACCAGAATGCAACCAAGAAGTAGCTGTCGTGTCATTTAAAAACAGCCTGAAAGACAGCTGCCTATTCCGAAAATCACTTGCAAAGACATTGCCAAAAAGCATAGATGAGCTCATGGCCAGAATTGAGAAATATGCCAGAGCCGAGGAAGACACGCCAGGAACCACGGCGATAAAGCAAGAAAAAGGAAACGGCTCACCGAAGCGAGGCCGAGGTAACAACGGATCCAACAAGTAGGAGATAGGACTAAGGGCTGCACAGGTAGTCACAACTGTGTTCCGAATCCCCATTCACAAAGTCCTGGATAAAATCCAAACCCAACCCTATTTTAGAGCATCAGCAAGGGTACCAGGAGAGTTTATGAGACGAAGCCTTGGTAAGCATTGTGCTTACCATAACGAAGATGGGCATATGACCTAGGGTTATAGAGCCCTGAAGGCACACTTGGAAGACCTGGTAAGGTAAGGCCATTTGAGGGACCTTGTAGATGAGGGCAGGATAAGGGAAGAGCAGGCACGACTGCCTCAGGCACCAGCAGCTCCACCTCTCCCAGCACAGCAACCGCAGGCAGGCGGACCTCAGGTAATTAATGTAATTCACTCAAAAGTCAACGAAAACGAAATACGATGGGAGACCCAGAAGGTGAGACACTTGCATCATGTGTACCAAGTAAGGGAGAAAAGACCTCGGGCCAAGGAGTACCAGGGACCAGTAGTATCCTTTACTAAAGCCGACTTGGAGATAGTCCAACATCTGCACAACGATGCCTTGGTAGTATCCCTCTATATTGGAAAGTGCCAAGTGAAGCGCATCCTCATTGACCAAGGCAGCTCTTGTGACATCATGTATGTCAGATGTTACAAGGAGCTTGGCCTTCACCCAGACGATATGGAACAATCTAATGGCCCAATGGTCGGGTTCAATGGAACGCCGACATGGCCACTAGGAGCAGTAAGCTTAGATGTGTAGGCTGGCACGAAGAAGATAAAGACAGAGTTCACCGTAATCGACACACCCTCCCCTTACAATATTATCTTGGGAAGGCCATGGTTGCATGCAATGGGGGCTGTTCCCTCAACATTGCATCAATTATTGCGATTCCCAACAGAGCATGGGATAGAGGAGATGAGAGGAGATCAGCTGCAGGCAAAGAATTGCTCCATGGTAGCAATGAAATCCACTTGCAGCATACGAGAACCAGAGAAAGTAGAGATCGAAAACGAGGATGTAAAAGTCCTAGAGGATGTCGGCAATGAGCTCATCGAGAAGAGTGAAGAAGCACTAAAGAAAATCCTCGTCCAGGAGGGGGATGAAGAACGCTTTTTTCTTCTCGGCTCGGGCTTAACCGAAGAAGAGGAAAAAGAGTTTGAAGCTTTCTTGAGAGCAAATATTAAGGTGTTCGCTTGGACGCCTTACGAAATGCTTGGCATTGACCTCGAGGTCACTTGCCATAAACTGAACGTTGACAGGTCAACCAAACCTGTAATCAACGAGCAAGAAGACTGACGTTGATGCACGTTGAAGCAGTAAAAGAGGAAGTAGATAGACTTCTGGAGGCCAGGGCCATTTGAGAGGTAAATTACCCGACATGGCTATCAAATACAGTGGTGTTGAAGAAAAAGAATGGTAAATGGAGGGTCTGCGTGGACTTTACCAGCTTGAACAAGGCCTGTCCCAAAGACGGTTTTCCTTTACCCAAGATTGACCAACTGGTAAACGCCACTTCAGGGTATGGAAGGATGAGCTTCTTGGACGCCTACAAGGGGTACCATCAGATAGCCATGTACCCCCCAGATGAAGAGAAGACTGCGTTTATTACCCCAAAAGGGCTGTATTACTACAGAATGATGCCTTTTGGGTTGAAAAACATAGGAGCAACTTACCAAAGATTGGTAACCAAGATGTTCAAACACCTGATTAGCGGAACGGTGGAAGTTTACATCGATGACATGGTCGTGAAGACCAAGGAACCTGAAGGTCATTTGGCTGACCTAAAAGCAGTCTTTGACATCCTTAAAACATATCGGCTCCGACTCAATGCATCGAAGTGTGCATTTAGAGTTAGATCTAGTAAGTTCTTGGGATACTTGGTGACCAGAAGGGGCATTGAGGCCAGCCTAGATCAGATTAAGGCCATTCTAGAGTTGAAGAGCCCAACGTCGGCAAAAGAGGTGCAAATGCTTACTGGAAAGGCTGCAGCCCTGAACAGGTTCATCAGCAAAAGCTCTGACAAATGCAAACCCATCTTTAGCTTAGTGAAGAAGGCCACAGACTTCTTATGGACAGAAGAGTGCGAAGTCGCCCTGGCTGACTTAAAGAAATATATGACCACGACTCTAGTTCTCTCAAATCCATAACTTGGAAAGGAGCTGTTTTTGAACTTCATAGTTTCAGAGCACGCAGTAAGCGTAGTGGTAATCTGGGAAGAAAAAGGGGAGCAAAGGGCTGTTTACTATGTAAACAAAACCACGGCGATCGAGAAACCAAGTATCTATCCCTAGAGAAATTGACGCTGGCTTTAGTAATGGCTTCAAAAAAGCTGAACCATTACTTTCAAGCCCACAAAATTGTGGTGCTAACAGAACACCCTTTGAAGTCTCTATTGCAACAAGGAGATCTGATAAGCAGAATAACCAGATGGGCAGTGGCCTTGGAGCAGTATGACCTGGAATGCAGACCTAGAATAGCGATCAAAGGCCAAGTCTTTGTTGACTTCGTGGCCGAGTTCACTCCAGGAGCCATCGCACATCGGGCTCTATTGAGTCGTGGTGAACGATGTCCAAGCGAGCAAAGAGGAGCCCAACCAAAGGCCACAGAACAAAGGAAAGAAGAAAAACTCAGGCCTTGCAGCATTTACATTAGCGACTCCTTTCGACTGTTTGTTGATGGGAGTTCAAACCGACAAGGAGCGGGGGCAGGAGTAGTACTGGTATCCCCAGATAGGCAGATACTAGAGCAATCCATTTGTTTGGGGTTCAAGGCCTCAAACAATGAAACAGAGTATGAAGCCCTAATTGCAGGACTGAAACTGACAGTAGCAGTAGAAGCAGATGAGGTGATAGTTTTTTGTGACTCTCAACTTATAGTCAACCAAGCAACGGGCGAATTCGCAACCCGAGATGAACGTATGTCGGCATACGCAAAAAAAGTAGGCAGATTGGTGGCCTTGTTTCAGAATTACCGACTATAGCAGGTTAGTCGAGATGATAACAGTCACGGCGATGCCCTGGCCAACTTGGCTAGTGAAATACAACCTGAAAAAGCAAGGACGATAATGGTTGACTACTCGTCAGGCCCGAGCATCGAACCACTGACCACAGAGTGTGAAGCAATGTGTGTGGACAAGGGACCAAGCTGGATGGATGCAATAGTAGCATTCTTGAAAGAAGGAAGACTGCCAGATGATCACAAAGAGGCACACAAGATCAGATTGAAGTCGGCAAGATTCAGTCTGACAGTAGAGGGACATCTCTACAGAAGATCCTTCACTGGACCCCTGTTGAGGCGTGTACATCCTTCATAGGTTGAAGATTTTTTATATGAAATACATGAAGGAATTTGTGAAAGCTACGCTGGGGGCAGATCACTAGCTCATAGGGCCGTTACCCAGGGGTATTGGTGGCCTTATATGCAGAAAGACGCAGAAACCTATGTCAAGAAGTGCGAAAAGTGCCAAAGGTTTGCACCTCTGATACACCAACCAGCAGCAGACCTAAACCTAGTATCCAGTCCTTGGCTATTTGCCCAATGGGAAATGGATCTCCTTGGGCAACTGCCCCAAGCAACTGGGCAAAGGAAGTACCTGCTGGTGGCAGCAAACTACTTCACCAAGTGGATAGAAGCTAAACCCCTTGCCAAAATTTGAGATGTGGATGTGAAGAGCTTCGTATGGAAGAACATCATTACCCGGTTTGGGATTCCAAGAGCAATAGTTGCGGACAATGGAACACAATTTGACAGTAAGCTAATCAAGAACTTCTGTGCAAAGTTCAAAATCAAGAATTACTTTTCAACCCTAAGCTTTCCCCAAAGTAATGGACAAGCAGAAGCATCCAACAAAGTTATCTTGGATGGGATAAAGAAGAGGTTGCAGGTAGCAAAATGAAAGTAGGTGGATGAGTTGCCCAGTCTACTCTGGACATATCGAATTATGCCGAGAAGATTAACAGGGGAATCCCCTTTTGCCATGGCTTATGGCACAGAAGCTGTCATTCTGCTGGAGGTCGGCATCCCAGGGATCAGAACCCAAGGAGTAGAGAACGGGACTAATGATGTACTCTTAGCCCGAGATCTGGATCTTCTAGAAGAAAAAATGAAGAAAGCTGCAATTCAGCTCTCAGCACACTAGCACCAGCTTGCCAGAGCTTATAATAAAAAGGTCAACCCAAGGGAGTTTCAAGTTGGTGACCTCGTCTTGAGAAAATTCATCGGCAACAAGAAGGATCCCAGAGAGGGCAAGCTTGGCCCAAATTGGAAAGGACCCTACAGAATCATCTTGGTACTGGGAAATGGGGCATATCGGCTTGAAGATAATGAGGGCAAAAAGTTGCCCAGGCCCTAGAATACTTGCGATCTTAAGTTTTTTTATCATTAAATTTTCTTGTTCTTTGTTATTAGCCGAAGTAATAAATAAAGCTTGATTTTTTCGTGACCGATATGATAGTTAATGATGTTTCCAGAATATATGTATAATGAGAACCCAAGTGGAACTTAAGTTTACATTAAGGGGCAGAGAGTTGGAAAATGGTTTTAACACTTGTTGAAATTTGTGAAAAATTTACAAGTTGAAGTTAAACCGAGATCATGTTTAACGCTTGTTGAAATTTATGAAAAATTTACAAGTTGAAGTTAAACCGACATCATGTTTAACGCTTGTTGAAACTTATGAAAAATTTACAAGTTGAAGTTAAACCGAGATCATGTTTAACGCTTGTTGAAATTTGAGAAAAATTTACAAGTTGAAGTTAAACCGAGATCATGTTTAACACTTGTTGAAATTTGAGAAAAATTTACAAGTTGAAGTTAAACCGAGATCATGTTTTACACTTGTTGAAATTTTTGAAAAATTTACAAGTTGAAGTTAAACCGAGATCATGTTTAACGCTTGTTGAAATTTATGAAAAATTTACAAGTTGAAGTTAAACCGAGATCATATTTAACCCTTGTTAAAATTTGTGAAAAATTTACAAGTTGAAGTTGAACCGAGATCATGTTTAACGCTTGTTGAAATTCATGAAAAATTTACAAGTTGAAGTTAAACCGAGATTATTTTTAACACTTGTTGAAACTTGAGTTTACAAGTTGAAGTTAAACTAAGTTTATATTGAACACTTGTTGAAAATTTGTGAAACAAGACTGTACCAAGAAAGGTACTTATGTACTTACCGAGGTACACCATTGGCTTATATAAACGAGGTATGTCACCCAGAGAAGGCAGAACAAGACTAGGTGTATATTGAAGACACAAAATTATTCTAAATATGAAAGTCATACAAAAGCAGTAAAAGGATGATAAAGATACAAGCATTCAGGAAAAGAAGTTGCATTCATGTACAAAAGAGGGCACTTCGGCCTACCAAAAGAGTAATTGTTTAGAGATTACAAAGGAAGGCACATCGGCCATGTAAAGAGCTTACATTATTTCAAAGAAAAATAAAGAAGCATAGAAAAAAGAAGGAGAAGATCAAATTAAGACTTTTCGGCAACACCAGATGGTTGGGTTTAAAGTTCAGAAGACTGCTGGGAGGACATCTCGGCAGCCTTCTCAGCCGCAAGCTCAGCATCTATTTCCTGAACGGTTTGATTGAGGCTCTTGTCGGCAAGAGACACGTCCGATGATGCCTTCTCAGGAACAGCATCCTTGGGAACCTGCTCACCCTCCTTATCTTGAGTCAAGTCCAGGACTTGCTCATTTTGAGTAGGGGACTTGGCCCTAGCAACTTCTTTGGACTTCCTAACCAAAGCCTCCTCTTCAGACTCAGAATCGTCGTCGGATTGGCTTGGAGTTGGAGGGAATGGAAGAGGAAGGATGTCGGCATTCCTAAGGAGGGAGTCCTCGAGGACTTCGAGCTTTTTCAGCAAAGTCATCCAACCAAGGGTGAAACCTTTGTTGCATGCCTGCTTTACCTGTTTTTCGTAGTCCGAAGTGACATCGGCTACCCTCTCATTGTATCCCTTCTGATCGGCGTCCTTGAGCTCAGCGTCTTTCGTGGCCAAGGCGTCTTGTAGTTCTTTCTGGACCTAGGCCATCTTTTCCTCGGCCTCTTTCTTTTGGGCCTTAAGAACCTTCTTAATGGCCTCTACAGAATCTACCTTCTCCTCGGCATCATCTTTGGCTTTAACAGCAGCCTTCACCTAGTCTGCCAAAGTCTTCATTTTTTATTTTAAGCTTTTATTGGTCTTCTGCAGACTGGAGACCTCCCTCTTCTTGTCGGCCAGCTCTTTTCAGTTCTCAAAGGCTTGCATTGAGAAGGAATGAGCATGCTGGATGGCCTGAAAGTGAACAGAGCAGAAGTTATTGGAAAATTTTCTAAGTACAAAAAAAGAAAGAAAGATACCAAGTGTGAAGACTTACTTGAACAGAACATTGGAGCATTAAGGCGAAGTTCTCATGCTCAGTCATTTCGGTGTTGCGGTCGAGATCCCCAGGGAGGAGCAAGGCTGTACTAAAGACAACACCGACGTTGATGTCATCAGCACTATCCTCAATAAAGACTGGCCTATTTTCCAAAGTAATAAGTGGAGCCTAGGGGGCACCAGCCTTCATGGAGCCCGGTGCTGTGGCAGACTCTGACCTCGGCCTCTTTGATCGAGTTGATTGGGAGGGGTCGACCTCGGCGGGCCTTTTCTCGGGGGTGGAGGTAGTCTTCTCGCTCGAAGCCAATTTTGAGATTGGCAAGGTGTTCTCAGTATCAATCTGAGTCACCGTTGCCTTTGGCTGAGCCTTCTTTATCCTTTTTTGTTTCGGCATTGGCTGGGTTGGTGCTGGTTGGGCATCGACTGAGTCAGGGATATTAGCCAAAAGATCCTTAGTGACTGCTTTCTGGTGGCCCATCTTAGCAGCAAAAAATGTTCGGCATTGTCGACGGCATTGAGAAGGCAGTATCAGCTGTGGAGCTGAGGTAGATGGTTGTTCTGCTGGATCTGAGGTTGAACCCTGATCCGGCCGAGATGAAGAAGCTATTGGTGGAGTTGTGGCGGAAGGAGGAGACTGACTCTTCTTCTTCTTCTTTGGAATGTCGGGAAGAACCGACTTATAGGTGGAAATGAAATTGAGTACCAAAGGAGCTCTCCGTTTATGGACTGGAAGATCCAATAGTTTCCTCAAGTCTTTACTAGGAAAGAAAGACTGGCGGAAGCCCTTTGGTGGCTAAGGAAGAGCTGTAAGAAAAACAGACACTAGAAACAAACGAAGTATTGAAGACTTTAAAAATGAGCAAGTACAAACACTGGGCTCTTACCATTACCTTCTACAAAGACTGTACGAGGAAGAGAGTAGAGGTGGAGGTCCTCATCTGGAGCGAACTCTCAATTCCTTGAGGTAATGAAGTAATCATCCCTAGCTCCCTTGTTGGAGTCTGGGAGGTCAGCAACGATTTTGTACTCTATGGACCTCGGTTTAAGGTAGTAAACATAGTCTGTGTCCCTTTTAAGGCCACACATAATGTGGCAGTATTGGATGTCGGCTAAGGTAACCCTAGCATTCTCTTGTTTGGCTAAGGCTATTATACCATTTATGACTCGGTAGGAATTGATGGCAAGCTACATTGGGTTCAACTTATAGTAATGGATTATCTCGCGGAAAAGGATATTGAGTGGGAACCGAAGTCCGCACTCGGTAAAGGCTATAACAGGGAAGGACATAGAATCAGTTGTGGGCATGATAGAGTCATCTTCCCCAACCAACCTCAGATGAACGTCGGCAGGGATGTCAAATTCTCACCTAAAGTGCTCTAACTTGGTCGGGGTGTCTACCCTAAGCTTCCACATACCCATGATATCAGCTTAACTGGAGGAGTTGGATTTTAGATAGGAGTATTTTGGAGGGTTTTAGGGACCTCGGCTAAAGCTTGAAAATACACAGAATCTACGGGGAATCATTTCAGTTTTTCCTAAAATTCATGGGTTTTACAAACAAATCCCAAACCTAGATCTATGGAAACGAAGATTGAAGGCACGAATCTGGAAAAGTCACAGAAAACAAAAAAGCAAGAATGTGTTTCAGAATCAAGAACAGTGATGAACTATCAAGAACACTGTGCCAGAGTGAGTGCAAGAGTATAGGGCCAAGAATCGTGGCAAAAGTGCAAGAAAATTGTGAGTAGTGTGTGTATTCAAGACATGGGCGAAAGCAAAGTCATGAAATAAACACACTCAGATACACGATTCATAAATCAAATACTTGAGCAAAACAGTAATGGCAACAAGTAATAAAGCGAAACTTCTTGAAGAACAACAAGAACTAAAACCAGGAGGAACAGTGGCTTACCAGAAAAATTGAAGCCGGTATGAGGATCGCTGGAGTCAGACAATGGCTGCAAAAATGGTAAAGTGGTGAAAATCATGCCGTAGGAGAGCGAATATAACAAGTTGCAGAGCTAGGAAAAGCTTGAACAATGACAGATCTTTTGGAAAAAGCTAGAGAGAGAGAAAGCCTAAGAAACGAAGATGAAGAGTGAAAAGACGCGAAGAAGAGAGAAGTTTTTGTCAAAACTCAAAACGACGACAGAAAGGTAATTAATGTGCCTAAAACAACGTATACGTCAAACGGCGCACGCAAGAAAAATTTGACTTACAGTCACATATCAAGTACGATCCAATAAGAGGAAGACGCGTGGCTAAAAACGGTTGAGTTATTATGCATGACAGCTCATACGCATGAAGGAGCTCTTGGAAAAAGACATGTCGGCCTATACGGTGATCTTGGCTGAGAAATTTTAGGCCGACGTACTGGAATCAAGTATTGATATAGGTTCCATCACCTCAGAATGCCGAGGTAATAGAACCTAGGGGTTAATGGGGATATATTTCTGAGTACCAACACGTGGCCAAGGTGACGCCGACGTGTCAGCCGTGGTGCCACTTGTCTTGGTCATAACGCTGAGGTGATCTCGGATAGGCTGAGGTTATCTCCGAAGATATCGAAATCCGGGATAAGCGGATAGGGGACAAGAGTCTTAGCATGAGGAAGGACTTCAGCCTGGATAAGGATAAATCTCTTAGAGAGTTTATTTTTATCTATTGAAGAGTCCAAGATTAGTAGTAATCCTAAGTCCATTGAAGCTAGGCTTCTATTGGGACTAGGATTGTGTTGGCTATAAAAGAGAGGTACCCCCATAGGTCAAAGGTACGCAATTTGTATTCTGAATAGTGAGTTAAGCACTATTAATTATCTTTGAGATAACTGACTTGATCGTCGGAGTGCTCCCAGGTGGACGAACCACCGCCAGAATTTCTTCTTTCTGTTGCAGGTCGTTCAGGTGCCATCTATTCCGCCAGTGCTCTCTAGTTGAATACTGAGTTGGCAGTGTAGTCAGAAAATCACTCACACATGTTGTAATGGTGTTCATGTTTTCAAAGTGGATGAATTGGGCTTCAATCATTCTTCTATTCATATTTCCTCTTAATAGATGCAAAACTACGTTTTTCTTCCCATATCTCACATTTTTTAAAGGCATACCACCACTATAAAAATTTGAGTTATTGATACATTATTTAGTATGTTTTCATCACAAAAGAAGTGAAAAATTTCCCTTAGTTGGCCTATTTTCTCACAAATCTTCTTATTTTGAGTGTTATGCATGAAAAATTTATTTTACAGCGAACTTTGAAAAATTCTAGAAACATGTAGAAAAATCTTATGGGCCTCATTTTTATGTCAAAACCTTCCTCAAAGAGTTAGCTTTCAAGAAAAATTGGTTTCATTGAAAAAGAGTGAGCGGTTTACAAGAAAATCCAATTTTAGTAGCAATTGATGAACTTGGATAGTACTGGAGTGTTTCTTAAATAACTAAAAATATAGAAAAGCTATTCAATTTCTGAAACATGTTCTGAAAACTAGGTTAAATTATCTACAAACCATAGGAAGGTCGAGTTCGGAAAAAATCTGAAATAGCCCTTTAGATTTTATCTTTAATTGGTACTAATCTGAAAACTTAGTTTTGCATGGGTGTTTTACGCACTTGTGTTCATGAATATGCTTATTAGTACATGATCATATCTTGGTATGATATTGAATGTGTTATGGTTATGTTCCTTTTCTTCTTCAATTATTGATACTCATGCTTATGTGGATATTACTATCTTGTTAAGTTATTCTAACCTTAATTTAAGACATCTAACTTAACGAAAACTTTAATTGGGGTGGTATTGAATTTTCGATCACTTGAATAATGAAGAGATGATAATGTGTTATGTATGGATTGATGGGATGTGCTCCCTATTTGAAGGTTAAGTTTTGCGCAAGCGGTTGTCGCATAAACCTTAGAATAAAATGGACGTATTCGGACTCTTTGCGATGGTTTGATTGGTCAGATAAGGTTGGATCCGGATGGGACATTCAGGAGGATAAAATTTTTTTGGAAGGATAAGGTTGGATTCTAGGTGATAAAACCTTTTTCTTTTTGCTGTCCCTTTTGAGGCCCTGCGGTTGGCGCTACGTGGTATATAACCGTTGGTAGGCATTCGAGGTAAGTTTTGCAACAAAGCAGCAAAATGGGGAGTTTCGAATAGTCTGGTGTCCAATTCTTGTGGTTGGGAAGATGAAATCTCTTTGGGGGATTTTTAGAATACTAACCACTAACATTATAACCTTTGTTATCTATTTAAATGACATGTTCATTTTCTCTATTATTAAAATTGTTGTTATTGATTTGAATATCATGCTTCACTACTTGCTTGCTTTAAATATGATGGTGTATTGGATTAGGAAAAAGGGACGAGGTGTGTGTGCGTTTACTGGGCATTCAAAGCTCATGGCGTTTTATGTTAGGTATTGAAGACTATTAAACAGGTTGAAGGCAAAGCTGAAGCATTTGGGGACGTATGGCTACCCTAAGAGGATTAGAAACTAGTTTGTAAACGTGTTTTGAGGTTGTAAGTGATAGATCCCATGTTATATTTAAGACTTGATTTTGTACTTATTATATATCTATACATATCTTTTATATTACCCATCTCTTATGTTTCATCGACTCATGTAGACCTTGTGTTAATATCTTGTTAAGATTTGTCAAAAAAATAGCTTTGCTATCTAAGGAGATTGGACTTTGAAGGGAGGCTAGTTTGACTCCTCTAATCTTTCTTAGGATCTTACTTGGTTATTGACCAAAGGACTCTTTGGTGACACTCTCTAACTCGTAATCTTAGATAAACCCTATAATTATTTGTTAATATATTCCCTGATGTTCTCTATTTTTGAGGTGTCACACATTGGGTTCTTCACCCGATTGCCTTTGAGAAAAAGGTAGAGCACGCCGTGGGCTCTCTTTTTATCCGAACAAAAGTGGGTTTCGGTGTCCTTGGAGTTTCAACCTTGCTGTGTTCATCTTTTCTTGTTGAGATGGGGATTTTCTACACTTTCATATGGTTTTTAACTTAAGTTATCTGATGAATGTGTAACAATGATGGGCTTTGGGTATGTTATGGACAAACCTAGGGTTTAGGTTATAAAATCAAAAGAGGGGTTTCTAAGTATATGTTGTGAAAATGGTTATGAGGTTAAATATAAGATGGTATGATTACAAAATAGTTCATTTTGGCCTCGAGTTGATATTTGAAAAAAAAAAGAGTTTGCTCTAAAATGATTCAAATATTTATTTTGTATAAATAAATAAAATTAGTGTTGTAAACATGAAATTGGATGAATATTGAAATAGATGGTGGAGATGGATATGTATTACCTCTCATATTTGAAAATTTTGAATAAATTATCTGTCTTGAGATTGAATATCAGCTTAGAAATAACTGCATTGGTCTATCGGTGGAGGATAGCCATGATTGTTGTAGAAATTGCATGAGGATTAGGTGAATTAAAACTAATCTAGTGTTGGATGTCATTGAATATGACTATGTTTGAAATACATTGCATATGTATGATGTTTGGGAGGAGAAAGGGGATGTCCTCTATGTTTGGAAGGAGTTAGGGGATGGACTCCATTGAAATTAAGTTGGCTAGAGTGTCCTAGGTGAAAGTCCCGAAACCGTGCATATACATGGGTGCCGATCTCGCGGTCGAAATTTCCATAAAATGGAAGATTGAAGTGTTTGTGTAGTAACTGTGTTAATTGGAAAACTATTGAGTTGTAGTCTCAGTTGGATTGTTGAAAGATAATGAAATTGGGTCATGACTTGAAATGAATCGAAGGAAAATGGATTAAGATATAAACTTGGTACTTTATGATTATATAAACTGTGAATGTTTTGTCACAGGCACTATATATGCACATTGCACTTATACCTTTGTTAAATCTCGTATACTGTGCTAGATTATTCCTACTGGGCTTTGGCTCACCCTATTTGGGAAAATCGTTTTCAGGTGTTGGTGATATACCTCTGCCAAGGCAATAGCTTCAAGGGACTTTTGGGAGCAAAAGTTATTTCTTTTGTTGTATTCTTTTTTTATAACCAAGGACTTTAATTGTATTGAGCAAGGTTCATTTTTGCTGTAACCAAACAATAACTTGGAAAGATATAAGCCTATAGGGCATATAATTATTTGTTTAGTTTTCAGTTCTTATATCAATACAACACATTTTGTAGATTCAGGATGAATAGTTTGTGAATGTATATCGCATGTGTTAGCTTTTGTACACAAACTCTGATGAATGAAAGTGTATTATTTCTATTATCTTTTAGCTTGTGGGTTGGATTCATTGCATTATTTTTGGAGTGTTACAACTTGGTATCAAAGCATACCGGGTTTGAATACTTTGGATATGTGGGAAGTGGTTATTACCACAATGGATTTGTCTCGCTTAGCTGAGGCATTAGTATATATTGTATGCTTATATGATAACATGCTTATATAATTATATGGGTATGAGATTTAATTTTTAGGATATTGATTGAGTCAACGGGTTTCTAGGAGTCCTATTGGAAAGGCACCTGATCACTACCGTTTCTAATTAGAACTCTAGCAACGGCACTGGACGGTCACTATCCGGAAATGAAATTCGTATGTGTTTATATGACTACATGCTTAGATGGAGTGAATTGCTATTGTCCAACGTATTAGGACATGAGTGAGTTAGCTTCGGCACATTTGTGAATGTGCTAATCTATTGTGTTACCTTCATTAGGATGTCAGGACGTGGTAATGGTAGGCGTGGTAGGCCTAGAAAGTACTAGGTGCCCATACTAGATGATATTTTGGCACAAAATGAGGGAGTTGGTTAGGCCAATGTGGCCAAACCAGTGGTCAACAGGCCATGGGCACCTTAGCCCGTGAAATGGCTAGAGTATTGCGGGAATCTACGGACATTCTCAGAGTTGAGAATCAAGTCCAAGCCTAAGTAACTGATGCAGGGCCATCTTTGCTGAAGAGAGATTTTTCCCGGTAAAATCCGAATGAGTTTTTGGGTGATCCTAAAGAGCCACTGAAGGTAGATGAGTGGCTAGAGCAAATACTGAAGACGTTCGAAATGCTTGGCATCGAGGACGACCAATTGAGGGTGACCTTGGCGTCTTTCCAACTGAAGGGAGATATGGGTCAGTGGTGGCAGTATGCGCGCAGGCATATTGGGGTGACTTAAGAGGCATTCTTCAACGCCTTCCAGGACAAGTTTTTGCCTCCCAGAGTAAGGGAGAAGTTGAGAGACTAGTTTTCCAAGCTGGTGTAGTTGAACACACCAGTGGCTGAGTTTGAGGCCACATTCACTAGCCTTTCTAGGTTTGCTCCTGAGCTTGTGGCAACCGACAAACGCCGTTGTCTGGAGTTTGAGAAACGGTTAAGGACCAAGCTCATGTTTTGAGTGGCCGGGTCCATAATTAGAGATTATGGCACTTTGTGGAGGTAGCGACCCATCTTGAGACCATTATGCAGGCAGAGGAAGAGAGGATGAGGAGCTCTAGGAGAAGTCAGGACAGTCAGGGGGACAGTAAGAGGTAGAGGGGTTCTAATCCCCAGTCGTCCCAGGGAGCTCAGTTGAGGTCCACTTTTCTAGTACCGAGTTCAAGTTCTGGAAGGGGTGGCCAGGGAGATTTTACTTGTTTTAAGTGTGGTTAGTTAGGCCACAAGTCTCCAGCTTGCCTGTAGAGAAGAGGATGGCAGCGAGCAACATCATCATCTTTGGCTCGTTCTTAGGGCCAGAGTTAGGGGAGGAGGCGGCTGCTCACTTGTTATCAGTATGGGCAGGCGGGGCACATGAAGAGATTTTGCCCACACTTGGGTGGCACATCTGGTGCGTCTGGTTCGAGGTAAGCATATAGCTACCAGCCTGCATAGTCAACACAGGCCTCAAAGGCCAATCAGGAAGCCTTTTCGACTCAGTCAGTGCATTAGGCTTATGCTCCGAGGGGTGAACAGGTTGAGCAGAGGCCTACGAAGCGTATGTATGCTGTTACAACGCCAAACCTTGTACCTACTCCTTCTATAGTGAGAGGTACCTTTTTGTTTTGCAATTCAGTTGCTAATGTTTTGATTAATACAGGTGCATCCCATTCTTTTATCGCATCTGCATTTGCATCAGCTTTGGGGTTAGAGTTGGCTTAGTTAGCATCTCCTATCTGTGTAAAGTCACCTATTGGTGGTGAGGTTTTTGAAGCAGGGGTGTCGAGGTTGTGACATAGAGGTTGCCGGTCGTCGACTTTCATTTGCATTTGTATTGATTAACATGTTTAGTTTTGATGTTATTTTAGATATGAACTGGTTATCGTCATATCGGGCTATTATAGATTGCTACTGTTAGAGGGTTACTGTATGTACAATAAGCAGTGATTGTTTTCATTTCTTGGGAGACTGAGTGGATAGATTTTTATCACCGGTATATGATTTGCATGGGCGGAGACAACTTAATTGCCTTGTTGCAACCTTCTTAGGTAGTGAGTGTGATGAAGTTCGGGTTAAGTTGCCAATGGTTGTTTGTGAATACCCTGATGTCTTTCCCGAGGATCTTATTAGTTTACCACCTCACTAAGAGATCAAGTTCTCTATTGATTTAGTACCTGGTATGGCACCGATTTCTATAGCACTATATAGATTTGCACTTGCTGAATTGAGTGAGTTAAAGATTCAACTCCAAGAATTGCTAGATAAGGGTTTCATCAGCCCTAGTACTTCACCTTGGTGAGCAACTCTCTTTGCTAAAAAGAAAGATGGAGCGTTGCGACTTTGTATAGATTAGGAAGTTGAATTGGGAAAGCGGTTAAGAATAAGTACCAACGTATTGATGATCTGTTTGATCGATTGAAGGGTCTTGTTGTTTCTCTAAGATAGACTGAGATCGGGTTATCACTAGTTGAGGGTAAAGGAGGAGGATATCTCGAAGACGGCATTCCGTATGCGGTATGGCCATTACGAGTTTATAGTGATGCCTTTTAGGCTAACCAATGCTCCAGTTGTGTTTATAGATTTGATGAACCAAACATTTCATGAGTTCCTAGACCGGATTGTGGTCATCTTTGTGTACGACATCTTGATTTACTCACCCTTTGAAGAGGAGTACGAGGAACACTTGCGAGTGGTGCTTGAGTTGCTTAGAGCCCATAAATTGTATTCTAAGTTTGGGAAGTGTGAGTTCTAGCTGAAAGAGATTAAATTCTTAGGCCATGTAGTATCCGGGGAAGGGGTGATTGTAGATTCATCCAAGATAGAGGCAGTGCAAGATTGGGCACAACCTAAAAATGCTTTTCAGATTCGCAGTTTCTTGGGGTTGGCCGAGTATTACCATCGGTTTGTGAAGGATTTCTCTAAATTAGCCTCACCTTTGACTAGGTTGACGAGGAAGGAAATCAAGTTTGTATGGAGTGAGTCTTGTGACAAGTCGTTCCAAGACCTTAAGGTTAGACTCACCACTGCTCCAGTGTTGATTATTCCAGAGAGTGGTTTAGGCTATTCAGTATATTGTGATGCTTTACAAGAAGGTTTGGGTTGTGTATTGATGCAAAAGGGAAAAGTAGTGGCCTATTGCTCATGGAAATTGAAGACACATGGGAGGAATTATCCTACCCATGACCTAGAGTTAGCAATAGTGATTTTTGCCTTGAAGATTTGGAGGCACTATCTATACGATGAGAAATTTGAGGTGTTTTCTAATCACAAGAGTCTGAAATATATGTTTACACAGAAGCACTTGAATTTGAGGCAGAGAAGGTGGATGGAGTTCATAGAGGATTATGATTTCGAGTTGCATTATCATCCGGGGAAGGCCAACGTTGTGGCCGATGCTTTGAGTAGGAAATCAATTACCAATGTAGCTTGTACCGCCATCCGAGAATGGGAGATGTTGGGTACTCTTGGTGAGTTTGACTTGCCTTTGAGTGAGTCTGTTAAGTCTACTAAGTTTGTAGCCTTATTTTCAGTGGTTGC
Source organism: Camellia lanceoleosa (assembly GCA_025200525.1). Classification (NCBI taxonomy): domain Eukaryota; kingdom Viridiplantae; phylum Streptophyta; class Magnoliopsida; order Ericales; family Theaceae; genus Camellia; species Camellia lanceoleosa. Next base: position 152,088,966 of record CM045760.1, on the reverse strand, counting down.
ACAACCTACACTTGTGAACCGAGTTTTAGAAGCACAGAGGGGTGACCTTGAGGTAGAATCCCTCTGAGAGAAGGTTTCCAATGGGAAGGTAGAAAGAGGCTTGACTATGTACGCAACCAGAGTGTGAGATACCGCGATCGTTTGTTCGTGTAGGAGTCTTGCCGAGAGGAAGTACTCCGAGAGTTTCATCATTCACGCCTTGCGGTGCATCCGAGAGGCACAAAGATGTATCATGACCTTAGTTGTCAGTTTTGGTAGAGAGGTATGAAGAAGGATGTAGCTGTGTTTGTGTCGAAATGCCTTACTTGTCAGTAAGTGAAGGCCAAGTATCAGAGGCTAATGGGTTTGTTGCAACGCTTGCCGATTGTCGAGTGGAAGTGGAATCATGTCACGATGGATTTTGTTGTGCGACTTTCTAGAACTCAACAGGGTAGTGTAGCTCGACTTTTCGTGCTCCCTTTCGGAAGACGAAAAAGCCCTGCAGTATTAGACTCCTGCGTTTCTAAATCTAATCTCATAAATACAATGTGAAATAAATAAACACCAAAGAGTCCAAATCCGGCAAATCTTTAGGAAAATTGATTTTGAATCAAAATGCCAAAAATGGACTGTTTTGCTAGATACAAAGTCGCCACCTAAATATTTTTGGAAAATTCAAGAAACCCATGACTCATGCCAAAGGCCATGTGTCCGTCATCACCAAGATTGTTTCAGCTCGAGAACTTAGGTACGAGAGGGGAAGGTCATGAATTGAGCACCTCTGTTCATTGGCCTCTACTAATCATGATGTGAATCTTATTTATATTATATGCTCTTGTTCCGATTTATTAGGCTAGCATTACTGTGTGATGCGCACACAAGGTATAGACTAATTTAGAAGAATTGGAACACTTGATTCATGTTTGTTTTTTGAAAATTGTTTCAAATATGTATCACTTGAAAAAGTGATCGCATATACTCAAATTATTTCAATTCAAGCAATTAGCCTTCATCCACATGCATTCAAACATTTTATCATTTAAGCACTTAGCCTCATGATGAACATACTAGACATGGAAACAATCACACGCAATGCAATATGCTAAAGCAAATAAAAGCTCACCTAGTACTCCGAGCCAAAAAAGATGAAAGAGTTAGGAAAAATGTGTGATCTTAACTATGCAATATGACTAATGCAACACATGCGATATGCAATTACTAGGCTTGGCTACTAACATGGCATATGAATCAATTTGATAGCATGCAGTCTTAGCATGTATTCAAAGAATGTTTAACTAACAATGCAAGTTAGAATGATGAACCGAGCCTCAATGCATCCAATACAAGTGGATGCAAACATGAAGTATGCTAAATGAAACATGATGCTCTAGTCTAACCATCATAAGTAAGTAAATAAAAGGGAGAAAGATGTGGAGTTGGAAGACATACACTTTATTACAACATTTACGCCCTCACTCAGGAGGGTCCGAGTAAACTGGCTAAGCTAATTACTACGAATTAACTAACTATTACAAAACGAATAAAATAATTAACTAAACTAGCTAATTAATTATTACAACAAATTAAATAGTCTATGTAACTAATTAATTAATTACACTAATTAACTATTTAAATAATTAGAACTAACTAATGAATTACAAATTAACTAATTACAACATGAATACAATATGAGAGAAGTATTAAGCTAACTACTCCGCCTCGGGAAACGAGGAATGCTCATGCATGCATGCTGATTTCCATCTGAAAAAGGCCATTGTTCTGCTGCTAGATGGCTTTGTTGCACAGTAGAACACTTGCACTATTTTTCATCTCAAAACCAACTCTGTTCGGTTTCAAAAGGGCACTGCTCAATTTGACAAAAATGTCCAGCAGGCCAGAAGTGGTGGCCTGCCGGCCACAAAATCCTAGTTCCTCCTGCTGCAACAGAGAGCAATCAAAGCATAACCAAGGTATTTTCAAGGTATGTTTGTACATTTTACACCTCCTTATCATCAAACAGCTCAAAGGAATGGTAAATTTGATTCACAAACCATCAATCGATGTAATTTCATTGCATGATAGCCTATGAACCAAAGGGTTCAAGTTCAATAAATGCAACAAATAAAGACTCTCCCTATAATGGATTGATCAAGGGAAGTGGTTGACAATGACTCTTGAACCGATTACATCACTAACAAGTATAAAACGATTCAAGACTCAAGGGTTCAATTAACGTCCAATTGAACCCAAACCAAGTTATTATCTTGCATCATTTTAGTCCTCATTTTATTACTTCATTTTAGTTACCAACCATTTCTTAGTAAATTAAGTCCAAAGGTGAGCTTTAAGTCCTCTAATGGAAAGGAGCGCCAAACCAAGTGTTATTTTAGGCATGAGAAAAGTGTCATGCCGTTGGTAATGAACCCCTAAAGGGATTAAACCATTAATCATAATACTTCAATCTCATGCTTTAAACAAGCAACTAGTTTGAACCAACTTTCAAAGCAAAGCAAAAGTCAAGAAATGAGGGAGGTTGCAGAAGTGATTAGGGGTGAAAACAAGTATGGAAAGCCATAAACAAATGCTATCAACTCAAATAGGTTGGTGGCTAAAACCTAAACCACCAAGCCTATGAGGATAATTACACTACAAGCATGCAATACTAGGCTCAAATGCAATGAACAACCAAAAATAGTCCTAAAATAGTGTTAAATCAGTCCTAAAACATGCTAGAATTAAGACAAAAATAGCTAGAACAATAAGCTAAAACATGGAGCACGTTAAGCTAGTAAACAAAGCATAAGGAGGGGAGGCTACCCCCTCTATTTTTGGACCTCAAAACAACATTTTAGCCACTGAAAAAGCTCTGAAAATCAGTGTTTAAAATTTCAAAAAAAGATAGTGTAAAGGTGGGAAACACAAGGGTAAAGGCTAAAGAAGCAAGGTGGAAAGAAAAGTGAACCACCCCTCCACCCTTTAAGGCCTTAAACCACAAGTTTCAGCCCAAAATTATAGAGTTTATACAGTCCAAAAATAGTAAAAAAATAGTAGGAAAAGAAGCAAACAAAGTAGGAAACAAGTCAAGCCTTATACCTCTTGAAGAAGAGAACACTCCTAAGCAACAATTCAACACATACACACCCTCAAGAGCTCAAAGTAGACTCAAAAGTACCTCAGCTCAAAGATGACAAGGTTTGGTTTAGAGTGTATAGGCAAAGGTTCAAGAACTAGCAAGAAAGAGAGAATTGTAGAGAAAGAGAAAATATTTTGCTCCAAAAGTTTCCAACCTTAAAGATGGAAAGGGAGGTCTCCTATTTATATAAAAACATCTCACTTCCTCAGAAATATCAATACATGCACGTGTAAGCAAGTGCATGCATCTATGACAACAGCTGGCACAGTTGGCAAAAATATCTGCAAAACACACTTGTGGCCAAGAGCCACTAATTCGCCGGTGACCAAGATCGATGGCCGTGACCAATAGTAGTGGCCGGCAGGTCCCAAGGTTTTTCAAGCTTGAAGAACTATGGTTGTGGTCCAAAACAAGGCAAGAGATATATAGGGTTTGAAGGCTCAAAGTTGTGGCATTCTGCTGAGGACTTGGAGCACTTGATAAGCATATACACATTCATCATTGGGTGTGCAAGTGGCGACATCCAAGTTGTAAGGGCGGTCAAAAATGGGTATCTACAAACAATGATGCCATTTGGGTGGTAGTTGACCTGTTAACCAAGTCGGCGCACTTTATACTTATGCACATGAGTGACTCAGTAGATTACCTTGCCGCCCTTTACATTAGGGACATAGTGAGGTTGCACGGGGTCTCTATGACGATTATTTCGGATAAAGATTCATGTTTCACAGCTCGGTTATGGCAGAGCTTACAGAGTGCCTTGGGCACTAGACTGACTTTTAACACAACATATCATCCTTAAACTGAAGGGTAGTCCGAGCGTACCATTCAAATCCTTAAGGATATGCTTTGAGGTTGCATCCTTGATTTTAAGGGATCATGGGAGAGGCACTTGCCCTTAGTGGAGTTTTCCTATAATAATAGTTTCCAGTCGAGTATCGCTATGGCACTATTTAAGGCTCTATATGGCCGACCGTATAGGTCTCCGGTGTGTTGGACTGAGGTAGGTGATGCACCTTTGTTGGGTCTAGAGTTGGTTTGGGAAACGACAGAGAAAGTGGCACTTATTCGTAAGAGGTTGGTTATGGCTCAGAGTCGCCAGAAAAGTTATGTCGACCGTAGGAGAAGACCTTTGTCTTTTGAGGTGGGAGATCATGTCTTTTTAAGATATCACCTAGGCGGGATTTGATGAGATTTGGGAAGAGTGAAAAGTTTTCCTCTCAGTTTATTGGGCCTTTTGAGATCCTTGAGCGGATTGAGGAGGTAGCTTATCGTTTGGTGTTACCGTCACAGCTTTACGGGGTTCATGATGTGTTTCAAATTAGCATGCTTCGGAAATATGAGCCGAATCCATCGCACGTGTTGAATTGGACCGACTTAGAGGTATATGAGGATGCCTCATATGAGGAGAGACCGGTGAGAGTCTGTAGACACCCCATTTTTGACCGTCTTTAAGACTTGGGCACCACTGATTGATCACTTTCGGTAATGAAAGTTATCTGATGTAAATGTTCGATTTCTTCAACAAGAAGAGCTTCTAAATCCCAACCTTACACCCCATTTTGGAGCAAAACTATATTTTACCAAAATTATTTTAGACCTCAAAGCTCTCTTTTTCAAAATATTTTTCCCAAAATTTTCTCGATGTTACGAGGTTTGCATTTAGTTAAATATTACATTTTTCGGTAAACCGAGTAAGGACAAAGTGGAAATAAATGAAAGGGATGTGAACTCTTTGAAAAAATCTTTAAAACATATTATTTAAAGGTTCATAGTTGAAGAAAATAAGAGGGGATGAAAGAAACATAGTTGGAGGAGAAGTTAGGCATCAATCCGTTAGGACAAAACTGAGCATCCTTCACTAAAATAGGCATATCTCTTTTCACACTTATAATTTAGATGTGAGTCCTCCATCATTGGAAACTAGACTTCCGGGGCTTCAATTCAGACTAAAGAATGACCTAAAACGGAGTCCGGATGAAGGAGATATGGCCGTTTGAAATCAGGCCTAAAAATAGATTTTTGTGGCCGGCCACTTTAGTGGCCTGCTGACCAGTGGTGAAACTTTTGCCCTTTTTGTGTCTTGCCATCCACCATTAGTGGCCTACCGGCCACAAGTGTCAAAAAACCAATTTTTTGTAGATATTTATGCCAACTGTTCCCACATTGCTCCACCTGTCTTTATATAGATATTTTCGACTAAAGCTCATATATTTCTATATATAGAGGATCTTCTCTCTTGGTTTAAGGGTTAGAAAAATTTTGGGAGCAAAAATATCCTCTCTCTACAATTCTCTCTCTCTTTTGTAACTTGCATAGCCTTTGCCAAACACTCTAAACCAAACCTAGAGAGCTTCTTGTTGAGGTGATTTGAGCTCTTGAAGCACTTGAGATTGTGAAATTGTTGGTTTATAACTTAAGGGTTCATTCATCTTCAAGAGATATACCTTCTCTTGCCTTTGTACCATCTTTACACCACTTGTTTTCCATCTTTTCTACTATTTTTTGGACTGTTTAAAACCTATATTTTTGGGCTGAAACTTGTGGTTTAAGGCCATTAAAGGTAGAGGGGTTGATAGCCCTTCTTTATACCTTGCTTCTTAAGCCTTTACCCTTATGTTTCCTACCCCTACACTATCTTTTTTTGAGCTTTTAAACACTAATTTTCAGAGTTATTTCAGTGGCTAAAATCATGTTTTGAAGTCCAAAATTAGAGGGGTTAACCTCCCCTCCTTGTGTTTTGCTTACTAGCCTAACATGATCCATGTTTTAGCTTATTGTCCTAGCTATTTTTGTCTTAATTTTAGCATATTTTAGGACTTATTTAGCACTGTTTTAAGACTATTTTTAAGTGTTGCATTTGAGCTTTGTTTTGTATGCATGTAGTGTAATTGTCCTCATAAGCTTGGTGTTTTAGGCCTTAGACACCACCTTGTTTGAGTGGATTGCATTTATTTAGTGCTTTCCTTACTTGTGATCACCTTTAATCACCTCTAATCACCTCTGCAACCTCCCTCCTTTCTTCGCTTTTGTTTTGCTTTGAAAGTGGTTTCAAATTATATGCTTGTTTAAGCATGAGATTGAGGTGTCATGCTTAATGGTTTAATCCCTTTGGGGTTCATTACCAACAATATGATGTCTCTTTCTTGCCCAAAGCAACACTTGGTTTGAGCTTTCTTTCCATTAGAGGACTTAAATTCACTTGTGGACTTAATTTTGATTAAATAATGGGTGGTAATTAAAATGAAGTAAAAAAATTGGTAAACAAAAAGGAGCAAAATAATAATTTGGTTTGGGTTCAATTAGGCGTTAATTGAACCCTTGAGTCTTGAATCGTTTCATACTCATTAGTGATGAAAACGGTTCAAGATTCATTGTCAACTACTTGCCTTGATCATTCATGATATGGAGGTGGTTTTAAGAGTCTTGTTTTGTTGCATTCATTGAACTTGAACACTTGGTTCATAAGCCATCATGCACTCCTTAGAGTTGTTCAAATGATAAGGAGAGGTGAATTGTGCAAACAAACCCTTAAGAATACCCTGTCCCTGCTCTGTTTTCTCTCTGTTGCAGCAGGACAATCTAGTCATCAGTGGCTGGTAGGCCCTCTGTCGGCCACCAGTGTAAAATCTAGCAGTGTACTTTATAAGCAGAACAGAGTTGGTCTGGAGATGAAAAACAATGCAAGTGTTCTACTATGTAACAGAGGCATTCAGTAGCAGTAACAGAGGCATTCAGTAGCAGAAACAATGGCTTTTTCGGGTGGAAAGTCCATGCATACATGAGCATTTCTCGTTTCCCGAAGAGGAGTAATTAAAGTAATTAATTTGGTTACTTTGTTTTGTAATTAATTAGTTAGCTAATTTTGTCTTGTAATAATTAGTTAGCTAGAATAGTTAATTAATTTCTTGTTGTAATAATTAGTTAAGTAGCTTAGCTAAATTATTCATTTGGATTTGTAATAGTTAATTAATTAGTTTAGTTTTAATTAGTTAGTTAGTTGGTTAGTTCATGCAGACCCTCCTGTGTGAGGGCGCAATATTGTAATAATGTGCATGTCTTCTAACCCCACGTCTTTCTCTCTTTTCTTTACTAGCTTACGATGGTTAGTTTAGGACATTATGTTTTGTTTAGCATACTTCATGTTTAAATCCACCTGTATTGCATGCACCGAGGCTCGGTTTATCATTCTAACTTGCATTGTTGTTTAAATACTTCTTTGAATACGTGCTTAAACCGCATGTTATGCAATTGCTTCATTTGCCACATTAGTAGTCGAGCCTAGTAAATTGCATATCGCATAGTTAGGAATAATGCATTTTTCTAACTAGTTTCTCTTTTGGCTTGGAGTACTAGGTGAGCCTTTACTTGCTTTAGCATATCGCATGTTGATTGTTGCCATGTCTAGCATGGTTGTCATGACGCTAATTGCTTAAATGATGAGTTGTTTGAATGCCTGTAGATGAAGGCTAATTCGCTTGAATTGGAATAATTTGAGTAATGTTCATATGCGATCACTTTTTCAAGAGGTATATATTTGAAACAATTTTCAAAAACAACCATGAAATCAAGTGTTCCAATTTTTACAAGTTAGTCTATACTTGTGTGTGTGCGCATCACATAGTAATGTTAGCCTAATAATCGAAACAAGAGCATATAATGTAGATAAGATTCATATCATGATTAGTAGAGGCCGATCTTTGATCGGGCGAGCGGGGGTGCTCAATTCATGACCTTCCCCTTTCCTACCTAAGTTCCCGAGCCGAGACAATCTTGGTGATGATGAACACATGGCTTTTGGCACAAGTCATGGGTTTCTTAAATTTTCCAAAAATATTTAGGTGGCGACTATGTATCTGGCAAAGCAATCTATTTTTGGCAATTTGATTCAAAATCAATTTTTTAAAAGATTTGCCGGATTTGGACTCTTTGGTGTTTATCTATTTCACATTGCACTTGTGAGATCAGATTCAGAACTGCGGGAGTTCAATACTGTAGGGCTTATTCGTCTTCCGAAAGAGGGCACGAAAAGTTGAGCTACAGAGTCTTGGATATCTGGGACCAAGTTTTGTGAGGCAAGACGATTTCCTTAGTTAAGGTATTGTGGAAACACCACGAAGTTGAGGAAACAACGTGGGAGCGGGAATTGGAAGTCAGGGAGAAATATCCAGACTTATTTGTTAGTGTTTGAATATGTATTGAGATTTTAATTATGCTAATGAAATGTAAAAGCATTGTATATGTTTTAAAAAATGAGAACATTATGTATGTTATGGAGTGTTTGGAAACATGAATTCAATATAAGCATTGCATATATTTTGAGAATATGGAATATCGTGTGCGTTGTATCATTTTTGGAAACATTGTATATATTGTTTAAGTTTTGGAAATACGAGTTTATTATAAACATTGAATATGTTGGAAATATGAAATGTATATTCATAATGTGATGGGAATGAATGACTGGTAAATGGGTCATGGTGTTGCAATTGAATTGTAATCATCGTGGTAATGGCTTAAAACATAGTTTTGAAACTTGAATGGTAATTTCGAGGACGAAATTCCGGGGGAGGTTATAGCGCCTCCGGTTTTGACCCGACATTTTATTATGTCCCAAACTTGGGTTTTATGGTTCAATGTTGTTGTTCATCACTTATTCCCCTTGTTGTTCCTTGGATTGGTCATTTGGATTGGAGTTGCGTGTTTGGAACATGTTGGTTGTTTGTTTTTCCAAACTTTTGTTGCCCAGATTTTTTTGCCTCTATTTAAGCGTCCATTCTTGCACTTGAGCGGGCTTTGTAATTTTGCTCCTCCGCTCGAGTGGCCATTCTTGACCTCGAGCGAGCTTTACAAACTCTCAGTATTTTTGCAAACCTGCAAATACTAGAAGAGTGTATTCTACGCTTGAGCGGCGTTTCTTACGCTTGAGCGGGTGGATGCTCGAGCGGCCAATCTTGAGCTCGAGCGATGTCTTTCGTCTGCAAAACTTTTGAAAGTGTGTATTCTACACTTGAGCGTCACTTTTTGCGCTCAAGTGGAACATTGTGTCTGACGCTTGAGCGTTACCTTTCATGCTCGAGCAGACTGCGTGTATAACAGATCGCAAAGACGACATTTTTCATCACTTTTTCATTCCTCTCTCTCTCTAAAACTTTCCAAAAACCTAGATCTTGAGTTTCTCTCTCTAAAACTCATATTCTCTCTACTATTTCACCTAGATCCATTGGGTTCTTCACCTTAGTGCCTTTGAGAAAAAGGTAGAGCACACCGTGGGCTTCTTTTTATCTGAACAAAAGTGGGTTTCGGTGTCCTTGGAGTTTCAACCTTGCTTTGCTTGTCTTCTCTTCTTGAGGTGGGGATTTTCTGCACTTTCATATGGTTTTTAACTTAAGTTATTTGATGAATGTGTAACAATAATGGGCTTTAGGTATGTTATGGACAAACCTAAGGTTTGGGTTGTAAAATCAAAAGAGGGGTTTCCAAGTGTATGTTGTGAAAATGGTTATGAGGTTAAATATAAGATGTTATGGTTACAAAATAGTTGATTTTGGCCTTGGGTTGATATTTGGAAGAAAAAAAAAAAAAAAAAAAAGAGTTTGTCCTAAAATGATTCAAATATTTATTTTGTATAAATAATGTAAACATGAAATTGGATGAATATTGAAATAGATTGTGGAGTTGGATATGTATTACCTCTTACCTTTGGAAATTTTAAATAAATTATCTATCTTGAGATTGAATATCTGTTTAGAAATAACTGTATTGGGCTATCAGTAGAGGATAGCCATTATTGTTGTGGAAATTGCATGAGGATTAGGTGAATTAAAACTACTCTAGTGTTGGATGTCATTGAATATGACTATGTTTTAAATACATTTTGGGAGGAAAAAAGGGATGTACTCCGTGTTTAGGAGGAGATAGAGGATGAACTCCATTAAAATTAAGTTGGCTGGAGTGTCCTGGGTGAAAGTTCCGAAACCGCGCGTATACATGGGTGCCGATCCCGCAGACGAAATTTCCGTAAAATGGCAGATTGAATTGTTTGTGTAATAATTGTGCTAATTGGAAAACCACTGAGTTGCAGTCTCAATTTGGTTGTTGAAAGATAATGAAATTGGCTCATGACTTGAAATGAATCGAAGGAAAATGGATTAAGATATGAACTTGGTATTTTATGATTATATAAAATGTGAATGTTTTGTCACAAGCATTGTATATGCACATTGCATTTATACCTTTGTTAAATCTCATGTATTATGCTAGATTATTTTTATTGGACTTTGGCTCACCCTATTTGGAAAAACCATTTTCAGGTGTTGGTGATATAACTCTGCCAAGGCAATAGCTTTGAGGGACTTTTGGAAGCAAGAGTTGTTTCTTTTGTTGTATTCTTTTTGTATAACCAAGGGCTTTAATTGTATTAAGCTAGGCTCATTTTTGTTATAACCAGGCAATGACTTGGAAAGATGCAAGCCCATAGGGCATATGATTGTCTGTTTAGTTTTCAGTTCTTATATCAATACAACAAATGCTGTAGATTCAGGATGAATAGTTTGTGAATGTATATCGCATGTGTTAGCTTTTGTACATGAATTCTGATGAATGAAAGTATATTATTTCTATTATCTTTTCGCTTGTGGGTTGGATTCATTGTATTATTTTTGGGCGTTATAGCGAATATGTAATACCATAGAGGGTGATGTGGTGTTACATACCTTGCACTTTTGACACTAAATTTTATATTTGGCAATTAAATAAATGATATAAAAAAAATGTGAGACTAATATCTTCACTATTTTAGTAAAAAAATTCAAAAATTATTATAAAAAATAATTTTTTTTTTCTATTTTTTTACATGTCTTCTCGTAAAAAAATAAAAATCACTATAAAACAAAAAAAAACAAAAAAACTACTAATTCTCCAAAACAATCTGAGTTTCACAATATCAGTCAATAAAAAGTTTGTTGGAGCATGACATCAATTTGTTGCAAGATCATAGTATAATTTTCCTTTATATATATGCAAATAGTTTTTAAGAGGTGATTATAGTTTATTTTAATTTGGGAGTTTGTGTTAGTCTATATAGTGTAATTTCTGCTTATAGCTTATTAGACCGAAATATCTTAAATAAGTTGAAAAAAATTTAATTATTTAGAAGTTGAGAAATGAATATTTTTATCTTCTACTTTCTAATTATCAGTTTTTAAAGCTCGTTTGGGAATTAATTATTTTAATTGATCTTTTATGAAAAGATGTGTAAAAAAAATAGAGAGAGTGATGCGATTGAGTATTTTGATTTTTTTTTTTTTTTTTTTTTTTGACTATTTTAGCCAAAAAGCCAACATGCCAAACACTCCCTTAACATTTTTTTTACACCAAATAGGGCATTGCCAGTGTTGAATATTCTGGCTTCATTTGGGACATGAGAGCACTATACATTGAGGGGTCGTTTGAGTACTTTTTAGCTTATTATGAAAACACGTGCAAAACATTAGAAAATTCTATTTTTACATACTTTTTCATTTCTGTGCACATTATATCTCAGTTCACACACTTATAGATTTAGTTATATGTTATTATTCCTATTTCAAACACCACATATTTCAATTATGACCTTAACTCACATCTTGTACACAGACCACCTAACTACGTTTTTCACAGTTTCAAACCCTTCATAGACTCAACTTTTCCACACACTCACCCATGGTAGCAAATCACAACTCCATTGAAGACGCTTCTAACAAAACACAATTCCATTGAAGACCTACATTGAGTTCCATTGCATTGTTGAAGGTAAGTAATGTGTATCTCTTTCCTATTTCATAGTTATCTCTCATTTTGATTTTCCCATTTCGTATCTCTCTTCCATTCGTAAGATAAGTCTCATGTTCAAATAATCGGTCAATTTTTTCCAGAACGAAATAAGTTTTTCTCATTTGGTACTACTTTTCCAAATAAAATAGGTTTTCTCGATTGTTTACTTCCAAAATTGTTGTACATTTTCGATTCTGTACTTCTAAATTATTTAGAAATTTTCAATACTTGATTTTCGAATTTTTTAAATTGATTCAGTTCTGTAGTTTCGAATGTTTTATAATTTTTTTGGTACTTGATTTCAGAATAGTTTATGCAAGCAATGGATCGAGTGTAACAATGGAGTACAACAAGCAATGGAAAACAATAGAGGAAGTGAGAAACAATGAAGGAACTATGATTTAGTTTTTGTTTTTCCAAAAGATGTGCCCTAAAAATTATTGTTTTTTAAAAATGTGTATAAATAAAATCTGAATTTAATTTGTAGTATGTGTGTTGATGTCCATTATAGTCATTTTGCTTCATGATAAAATTATTATTAATTTTTTTTCCCATTAAGTATCCATATAGATAAAAGGGCGTGTGGGAATAGAATTTCTCTAAGCTTGCATTTGGTTGAGAGATTTGGAGAAAGATTTGGAAATGATAAAGGAAAATGTATGTGAAATTAGGTAAAATATAAATATATTTTTTTTACATTTGACTTACCTTTTTTTTTTTTCAAATCTTTTCTTAAATCCTCCAACCAAACACAGTGTAAAACAGTAAAGAAGCAGTAAGCTACTTCGTTATTTGGTTCGACTTGTTGCCAAACCACACACCCAAATGAATGATTTGCTGGGCATGCATGTCTTTTTTTGTCTCATCAATTCATCTCTTTCTCTCTCTTGAACTATATATATATATAGATGACTAGTTTGAAGTGTTTTGCTAGTTGCTTGTAGGAGTGTAAATTTAGCTCATTGGCCCACGGCTTACTCAAATCTCGTCTGCAGCCCGATGCAGCCCGGCTAGGCCCGACTAGGCCTGAGGCCAACTTGAGATTATGGGCTTGGGCAATCTATTTTGAGGCCCGACTCGGCCCATGAGCCAAGCCCGTTAGACCAAGAAATTTTACCCTTGATGGCCCGACCCGACACCAACGGTACAAAACCCCTCTGTGCAGCTGTCACTTTTTTGAAATTTAATAAACAACGGTCATTTGACCATTGCTAACGGCAATAATTTTTTTTATTTCAAATTTGACCCCTCTCCCTTTACCTCCTAGCTCTTATAAATACCACTCATCTCTCATTTTGTTTCTTATAATCATAACCAAATCTCTGTCTCAAACTATTATTCTCTCTCAACTCTTAACTCTCTCTATTAATTTTTAAGTCTCATTCCTAAATAGCAATTGCAAATGTAGAAAAATAAGTTTTTATCAAAAGAAACTAATTTTTGTATCTCATTCACCCGTCAATAACATTAATTGTTTCAATTAATATATATTAGTTACTTATTTTTTTATATTAATTATTTGTTAACATAAATTATTTATTCATATTTATTATTTACTTTTTATTTTAACTAATTGTTAGTTAATATATATTATTTTACATAAATTATTATGAATCCTAATTTTTCTAATATTTATGTCGATACTAATGCATATACACAACATGAATCTATTGATTCTCCTATTATACCTAATATCCCTCTTCGAATAATATCATCATCATCTAGAGACATGTCTAGTACTGTTTGAAAGCATTTTGAAAGAGTATATGTAAATAATCCTGATGGTACAATTGTAATTAAAACAAAATATAAATATTGTACATATTTACTTAGTATTGCATTTACGGGGGTACTAGTCATCTAAAAACGCTTGCTAACAAATATTTACAAACTCAATAATCTGATATTAGAATTCAAATGCAATTAGGGAGTTCAACAGCTGGTAATGTCAAACAATTTCATATGATCCTATACGTGCACAAGATTATGTAGTTAATTATATTATTAAAAAAGAATAACCTTTTACTACTAGTAAATGTTCTGAATTTTTAGAAATGATTCACAAAGGTTTCGCACCTTAATATCAAGGTTTTTTAAGAAATACTATTGGAAACAGGATCTTAAAGAAATTTGAGAATATTAAAATTGAATTATTTAATATTTTTAAAGATTTGAATGAAAGAATTTGTTTAGCATCTAATTTGTGGTCAAATAGTGGTTTAGAATATAAATGCATCACTGCATATTATATTGATAATGATTGAAAATTAAATAAAAGAATCATTTCATTTAGATTAGTTGAACTTTCCTACAATGGTCATTAGAGTAGAAATAAGGAATGTATTATATAAGTGGGCTTAGCAAAATAAAATATTTACCATTAGTTTATATAATGCATCATATTACAATCAAATTGCAGCGTATTTGAAATCAACTTTACAATTATTTGTTGATGGTGATTTATTTCATATTCATTATTGTGCTTATATTTTAAACTTGATTGTTAAAAAAGCTATGCATGTATATGACACTTCTGTACTAGTAATAAAATATGTGATTCTTACTATTAAGTCTTCTCCTAACAGAATTTCAGAACATAGAAAAAATTGTCAACAAAAATGTATGCAATTTAAAAAATTAATTTTAGATATAGACAATGAGATAGAATTTAATGTATAATATGTTAAAAAGAGTTTATAAATCAAGAAAGTAATAGATTTATTTTTTACAACAATAACAATAGGAGAATCTTGATTCCTTCATAATATAAATGGCGCCGTATAAACTTATATAAAGATTTTATAAAAAAAATTCATATTACAACAAAATTATTTTCTTATTTATATATATCTACTTCACCATTTGTTTTACATATGTTACCAAAAATAATAAAAATTTTCATAAAATATACGGATAATGAATATTATGTACTCATTATTACTACTATTAAAGAAAAATTAGATAAATATTTTGATCCATTGTCTCATCTTTTAGGTTTAACCATCGTAGTTGATCCTAGGTGTAAAGACACTGATTTACAAGAATTTTTACAACTTATTTTTACTGATAAAAAACAATTTAACCTATTATGCAAACATGCAAAAAAATTATTTGAAGAGTATAAGAAAGTTGTACTTGCAAATAGACATAACATACTACACCGGCCTCATCTCGAAGTAATAAAAATTAGAAGAATATCTCAAAATGTAATCGTAAGTAGTTCTGAATTATAACGTTATTTGGATAACCCACCTGTGGATGATGACAATGATTTTGATATTTTGGATTGGTGGGGAAAAAAAATGAAACTATGTGGCCTGTGTTTTCACAGATGACCCATGATATACTAACTGTTCCCATTTCTACAGTAGCTTCTGAAATAGCTTTTAATGCAGGTGGGCGGGTGTAGGACGATTACCACAGTAGAATTTCACCCAAAATGGTTGAGACACTTATGATATAAATAGAACATATGCATGCGCCTACAAGAAGACAAAATTGTAATGAAAATGATAGAATTCAAGGCGATTTAGATGATATATCATTAGGCTCCCTGAGTGAATTGTTCAACCCCCAATAATTGATCAACAAGTTTTTTTTTCCTTATTTAATTTCATAATATTTTTATTAGATTATGGAGATAGAGTATAATGTAAATGGTTGGTAGGTTAATAGGTGCCAACTTAGTTGGGATATACTTGACCTATAGTGATGTAATTTTTCTACCATCATCAATAATCTAAATCTATTTTATTTAATGATATAAATTTTTGTAATATTTTATTTCATTTTGAAATAAAAATTATTCATTAAATGTTATTTATATAATTTAATGATTGTAATATTTCTTTTCATTTTGATATATATAAAATTATTCATATCATTTCATTTTTATTTTTTTTTGGAGGGGAGGGGGAGCGGGGTGGGGGGAAGACTGTACACACCTTATAACTAAATAAGAAAATTGCATAATTTCATATTTTTTGAGTCATAACTACAAAACATAATATAATAATCAAATATCTCATTAATCATAATTAAAATAATGCTTTAACTTAAAAAGAAAATTAGTCATAACTAAAGTAAAAAATGACATAACTTTAATCATAACTAAAAAAAATGAAGAAGAAGAAAAAGAAGAAGAAAAAGAAGAAGAAGTTATAACTAAACACTACACGAGCGATAATCAAATTGCTCTCATGAATCATAATAACTAAAATAATGTCATAACAAAAAAACAAAATTATACAATTTCATACTTTGTTGATTATAACTAAAAAAATATAAGTCATACATAACTAAATACCATCACATAAAATATAACTAAACTAGTAGTTGACCCGTGCACTACATGTGTTCTTTTTTTTTTTTTATAAATAATTGGTGGTACAATATGTATTATAAAAGAATAATTTTAATTTAAAATTATAGTTAAGGTATGACTTTAATTATTTATTTTGATAATATTATGTATCGTTCTATAAAATTATTACTCGAATACTTATATATATTAATTTTAGTTAAATTATTTGTGTATTTTGTTAATTTTATTTATGTCATATTATAAAAGTGTAATTATCATATAATAATTTTGTATTATATATATTAAATTATAAAATAGTAAAATAAATACTCATTATGATATTAAAAATAATAATTAAATTATAATAAGAATTAGTAACATAAAATTAAAAGTAATTCTAACTATTTAATCTTCTTTTATATTCATTTGGAAAATAAAAATATGTAAAATAGAAATTATATAAAATTTATTAAAAAAATTAAATATAAATATGTTGTAGTTGGATTATCATTTAAGTATAATGATTTTATATGATATATATATATATATATTAAATTATAAGATTGTAAACTAAATACACTTAATTAAATTAAAATATCAACTATATAAAAGAAATTCAACAACGACTAACCAAGAAAGAATCACATAACATCTAAACTCAAAAGGAAAAAAATAATGAAAACATCCAAACGATAGATACATCTTGGTGTTTGAAATGATTAATCATCTATAATATGATGTCAAAATATAAAAGAACTTTTATTCAACAATTGAAAAAAATATCTCAAGTAGTAAATCCAAACTTTATAAGTTTATCAAGAGTATCATTATTGTACAGATTTTTCCTCTTGTAAATTGTGATTATATACTAATGTAGGAAATTAAATATAATTTCATATATAGAATCATTACAAAATTTAAATGACAAATTCATAATATAGAATAATATAAAATTGATCTTGGGTATAGAATAATGCACGGGAAATAAGAAAAAAAAAAAAGAAGAAGAAGGTTTAACATTTAAAAAAATATTAATACCATTGAAAGAATTAAGAAGAAAAACGTGAAACACAAAATTGGTATTGAGTTTATGGATTATCTCAATTTACCATGAAAGATATATGGAAAAGAAATATTTGTTAAATAAAGTCTATATAAAATAGGTAAAGTTAGTATAATTTAAATTAGGTTTGGTTTATGTAGAATTCTATATGTAATTAAGAAAATACATGTTGACGTGGCTCTCTTAGAAAAAAGTAAGTTCTTATAATGTACCACCTAAATATGAGAAAAATAATATTTTTAATAATATATATATACTAATGGTGAACCCATGCTATGCATGAGATTGATTTAATAATGTGTAAATTTTTTAATAACGCATTAATTTCTAAGTTAACTCATAAAATTATAATCATAATGTATAGAGATCATTTTTTCAGATTTTATAAGTGAAGATAATATTTCAAAGCAAATATTTATTAAATATTATAATCATCAAACTAATCAATTTTTCTTGGAATAATCAACATGATTTATAACTAATGAAATAATCTATATTAACAATAAATAAGATGCTTCTCAATAAACCTAATGTCTAAAATATATATATACTAAAAAAACTAATAATAAACTCAATATCATAAATCAAATCTATCTATATTTGATAAATTAAAACTCAATTGATGTCTCTCATCGTGTCCAAATGTCTCAAAAAGTACCTGGAAAAAAAAAATGTTAACATTTTTTTGTTATCATTTTTTACATACAAACAAACTTTAAAAAAAAAAAAAAAAAGGGTTGCCTTTATTGGTAAAAACTCTTGAATTTTTGCAACAATAGTTTACTCATGCGAGATTCAGGGAACACATAAGGATATACAACTCTCTATTATTCTTCACGTCCATGGATGGAAAAATTAATCAATCAATGATAGATGGAAGGGGTCCTTATGTCTTTTATATTAGTGCTGGTACAATATGATTTGGCACATTTATATATTATCAACCTCATAAATTCTATAATTGTACAATAACATTTTTTTAAAAAAAATAGAAGAGAGACAAACCTGTTGTGAGAAATCATTGAGTGAGAGAGAGAGCAAAGAAACCTTAGAAAACATTGGAGATAGTAAAACAAAAATTATTCTTACATAATATGAGTTTTTAAGAGTTAATATAAAATGATGATGAATATGACGATAATGATAGACAATAACAATAAATAAATAAATAATTAAGTTAATCTGCTCAAACTCAATCTACCAACAAATTCCTACAAAAAAGGAGGAGATGTTTTTTTAAAACCAATTATTTAATCTGTATCATGAGCCATGAGATTAAAGCAATTAGAAAATAAAGAAAAAAAGAAAACATGAATGAAGGTTTCCAAGATATTTGTAATTTATATATTTTTTAATTTATTTAAGTTATAGGTATTCGAGTTTTTTTTTTTAAATAACATGATAAAAATTATATATTTGTAATTTTTATATTTTGATATTTTTTTAAGGTGATACATAGACATTAGATATTTGTAAATTATATATATATATATATTTTTTAAATAACGTGATAAAAATTAGATATTTATAATTTTTATAATTTTATATTTCTTTCAAGGTTTATATTTTTATATTTTATTAATTTATTCTATTGAGAGTGAGAATTATTTTAACTAATAATTTAAGTTTTTTTTTTTCTGGTGAATAATAATTTAAGTTATGTGATAGACATGATTTTCTTGAATTATAGGTGAACTATTTTGATATGAAAAAGATAAGATTTATAAAAGTTGAAAAAGATATCAATAGTGTTATATGAGAAGAAACAAATCCAATCTGATTAAATTAAGAAACAAATACAAACCATAAATTAAAAAGCAAGCAAGCTCAAACTATGCAAAATGTAATAATGGAAAAAATGAAAAGATGTGTAGAGACCTAAAAAAATATTGGAAAAAAGAAATATGGATATACAAATGTAATAAACTCTAAAAAAAATACGTAGGAGCATAAAAATTGAGAAGATGAAAAGATGTGTAAATGAACTCAAAAATATTAAGAAAAATGATATATACACACAAAGATATAAAGTAAGAAATAATATTACACTGACCTTGTAATGATTTTCACAGATCATCAAACTTAAAAAATGTAACAATGGAGAAGATAATGATTTTCACAGATCATTAGACTTGCAAAATATAACAACGGAAAATATAAGTTTTTCTCAAAAAAGATGGGTAAATGAGATAAGAGAGAATAATATTAATAACATTACCCTGACGCCAAAGTGTCAACCGAGGTGTCACGTGGCCTGATCATGATGCTGAAGTGATCTCGGCTAGGCTGAGGTGATCTCGGCTAGACCGAGGTTGTCTGCGGAGATGACGAAATCTGAGATTAGCGGATAAGGGACAAGAGTCCTAGAATAGTGTGATAACCCTGTTCCGTATTATGCTAATTGATCTTAATTATGATTGTGATTATATGCTTGATATGGTTTTGTGTGATAATCACATGATTATATGTGTGCTTGTATTTCTATCTGTTCACCGTAGGAAAATCTGTTTGAATTTCTACTTTAGAATTTTAATTAAAGGCCGCAGAGGCATCAGAAACCAAAATTGACTACACCATTGTGATTGGCATAATTTTAGAGCCTATGGTGAAATTTAATTGAAAATTGATTCGAATCAAATTAATTAGATTAAAATTGATTTAATTGTGCTTAATTAACTAGCGTTAATGAGACTTGATTAAGGGTGTGTATATAAAGGCCAAACACACTTAAACTCTTCATTTTTGAACTCAAAAAATCTGGTTATACACTCTAGAGAGAGAAAGAGAGTGCCGAATTTAGAGAGAGAGGGAGCTCAAGATAGAGAATTGGTCAAGGAGCTTGGTGATCTTGAAGATTAACTCAAGAATTAACTATAATTTGGAAGATTTAAGCCTAGGTGAGTATTTGAGCATAGACTTAAAAGTTTGAGTTTGTAATTTTGTGAATTCAAGATTGAATAGCAATCAAGAACATGAATTGAATTGATCATGATGAGATTGAAGTCTATATGCACATGCATGCATAGAATTGCCATGATTTTGTATAATCAAGCATGAGGCATGTTGAATATGATGAACTGAACACCAAATCATACATGCATGCATATTCCTAATAGATTCCATGTTTTTGAACATCATTTGTGCCATTTAAAGTGGAATTGGAGTCAATAATTGACATGCATGAATGATCCATGGAGATATGGAGTTGTATGAAGTTAGAATGTATGAGTTTTTAACTATGTCAAGAAGAATGTTAAATGATTTGAGAGTTAAATCATGATTTTGAACAATTGGCCTTATATTGCTTATGTCCTCACGATATATAACGTGTTCCTACGTTTTTTAACCAAAAACATGAGTTTTGGGCCTTTGAATGTCAAGTTTGAGCTTCAAGAACAATTCTGGAAATTCCAGAATTTGGCATGTCCGCTCGAGCGAGGTAAGGTCCGCTCGAGCGTGAAATATTAGTTCCCAGAACTTTTGCAGACATTGATGTCCGCTCAAGCAGGAAGAGTCACGCTCGAGTGCCAGCCACGTAGTTTGAATTCTAGCTCGAGCGTCCGAAGTCACGCTCGAGGGTAAAAATGAGGCAACCAGTACTTTTGCAGACCAAAAGGGTCCGCTCGAGCGTCGAAAGATACGCTCGAGTGAGGAGCCCTGTTTCTGAAACTTTGAAAGGATGTTTTGTGCTTTATTTTCCGCTCTCTTTCATTTCTAAGCACTCTTAGGCATGTATTGAGCATTGTACATGGATTAAGAAGATAAGAAAGAAGCCTAAGAAGGGTGAATAAATTAAGAACGGATTGAATTGTTTGTGACCCGATATGTGTTATGATTTATGTAGGGTCGAGCACAAGGGCGAATCTACCGGCAGAACGCTGTGAGTAATATCTTAGTAAAGATATTTTGAAGTATGCTATTTCTCCAATCGCTTACTCTTATTTGAGTTTCATAAGTTTGTTAATTTGAATTATGGACAAATATCTGTTTGATATAAATGATTGGGCTAAAGGCCGTTTGACATGAATGATTGGGCCAAAGGCCGTTTGACATGAACGATTGGGCCAAAGACTGTTTGACATGAATGATTGGGCCAAAGGTCGTTTGACATGAATGACTGGGCCAAAGGCCATTTGATATGAATGATTGGGCCAAAGGCCGTCGGACATGAACGATTGGGCCAAAGGCCGTTGGATAGGAATGAATTGGGCCCAAGGCCGTTTGATACGTCTGAATCTGTAGTCGCTTGATACACTAGATAGAAACATGAATTGGGCCCAAGGCCGTCTGATGTATTTGTTTCAAATTCCATTCATGTATCTCCTTTATTGATATTAATCACTGGGCTTTCGCTCACTCTTATTCATGTGTCTGTAGGTGAGCCAAGAGATGTCCAAACCCAGCCTCAGTGAAATATGTGAGAAACAGCCAAAGTTTTGAGGAGTCAGCCCATACGTCTCACGCACGAGACCTGTTTTTGCCCTTTCGTTCTATTATTATATTTTGTTATGTTGATGCAAACGTTGGATTACCTTAGTATATAAGTTCTGTTTGGCTGACTATATAATTGAAAGTTCCTGGATATAGATTAACTCTATGAGTATGTGTGAGTTATTATGAAATACTTTTAGAATGATTTTGTTATATCATGTAAGCATAGCTCTATGGACAAAGTTTTTAAAATTGCTTCCGTTTTGGCCCCTTAACTCTGTCTGAAATATGTTCTATTGGGTTTGAGGCCGTAGGTAATCTCTTGATTACTGGCTGGTTATGACCTTAATCCATGCGGGCGGGTTCGGGTCGTGACAAATAGGGGAGGATCTTAGTCTGGATAAAGATAAAACTCTTATGGAGTTTATCCCTATCTAGCTGAGAGTCCAAGATGAGCATTGAGCCTAAATCCACTAAAGTGAGCCTTCTACAGGGATCAGGTCAGTGCTGGCTATAAAAGCTGGGCACCTTCGTAGGTCTCAGGTATGTATGATATATTGTGAGCAGTAAGTGTTTTCTTATGAGTTTAAGCCCAATTTACTATCTTTGAGAGATATTTGATTACTGACTTGAGTGTCGGAGTGCCCCTGGGTGGACGAACCACTGCTGGATTCTTATCTTTCTGTGATAGGTTGTTCGGGCTTAATCTATTTTGCCGGTGCTCTCCAGCTAAGTTTCCCGTTTGGTCGTGTGGTCGGAAATCAACACCCACAATTTAACATCGTGTGTGGGAACGTAAGGAGAATAGATGGCCAACGACAAGCAAAAAAAAAAGATAGGGGACGATGTCCCATGTGGGAGCAATAAACATGTCGATCCTAACATTGAGAAAGAAAACCGTGATGAAGGAACATAGAATCCAAATCTTGTGCAGAAGGAAGTCAGCAAAGATGGAGATGCCCTAAAGAAATCAGGCCGAGATGAGTATTATAACGAAAGCAACCTCCAGGTATGGAAAGATAGATGCCTAAGGAGAGATGGCAAGATGAAGGGAATGGCCAACAAGTTGGCATATCTACAATCGGTTGTCACCTTCATGATGTAGAACAACATCATATAACCATTGTTTCCATTGCAGGACACGTCGACGCTAGGGGCCAATATTGACGCCCAGAAAGGAGGGCAGAAAACAATTCTAGTAGTCCCACAGCACAGCAGGGAAAAGGAGCCCTCACATCGACCTTCACAAGATATCAGGCGAGGAGAGTCGATCAGAGGTGACTCCCAAAGGACACCTCAGACTAGGGTGACGTATGTCAAAGAGCCTTAGACTATCCAAGGAAAGGGCCTGTGTTTTGACACGGTGAATGAAGAGAAATCCAAAAGGACACATAACGACACTAGGAGTAGCGTACCAAAAAGACTGAAATCCGTTAATAACCGAGTTCCTGGTCGGACTAAAGAGGATTTGAGGGACTACCTCCAGAGGAAACGGCAGAATGCCGAGGTCACATCCCCCGTTAAGCCGAGAACGCCATTCTCAGTAGAGTTGGATAAGTTTGAGGCCCCGAAAAGGTTCCACATGCCGAGGTTTCAGATTTATGACGGTAAGTCCGATCCGAACTTTCACGTCGGCTTATATCTGAATTCAATGGCTTTGTATACCGAGAATGAACCGTTGCTGTGCAAGGTGTTCCCCTCATCCTTTGAGAAAATTACATCGGATTGGTTTCACAAGTTGCTGAAAAGAACTGTGAAGAGTTAGGAAGGCTTGGCCAAGATGTTTGTGGCCAGGTTCGTTACAAACAAGTTGCAACCACTATGGGTAGACTCTCTGATGGCTTTGAAAATTAGCGAGAGCGAAGGCCTCAGGGCTTATGCCAAAAGGTATTATGAGATGTTCAACCGAATACCGAGATGTAACTAGGAATTGACGGTCGTGTCTTTTAAGAACGGCCTGGAAGATGAATGCCCGCTTTGAAAGTTACTGGCAAAAACTCTACCAAAGAGTATGGAGAAGCTCATGGCACGGATCGAGAAATATGCCAGAGTAGAAGTGGACACACCGGGAACGAAGGCACCAAAACAAGAGAAACGAAACGGCTCACCGAAGCGAGACCGAGGTAATACTGGTTTTAACAGACAAGAGACAGGGCTGAGGGCTGCACAGGCAGTCACCACTGTGTTCCGTATCTCGGTTTATAAAGTTCTAGAAAAGATCAGGAACCAGCCTTATTATAGAGCGCCGGAGAAGGTCTCCAGCGAGTTCATGAGAAGGAGCCCTGGAAAGCATTGTGCTTACCAAAATGAAGATAGGCACCTAACTCAGGGGTGCAAAGCCCTGAAGACACACTTGGAACACCTAGTTAGACAAGGTCACTTGAGGGACCTAGTAGATGTGGTCAGAATGAGGAAAAAGCATGCAAGGCTTCCCTCGACTCTGGCAGCACCACCCCCGCCACAACCGCAACAAGCAGAACCTCAGGTGATCAATAGGATCCACTCAAAGGCTAATGAGAATGATATACGAAGAGAGACCTAGAATGTGAGACACTTACAGCATGTGTGTCAAGTCTAGCAAAAGAGGCCTAGGACAAACGAGTACCAAGGACTGATGGTGTCTTTTACTAAAGCAGACCTAGACATGGTACAGCATCCACACAACGATGCCTGGTGGTGACCCTCAAAGTGAGAGAATACCAGGTAAGGCACATTCTAATTGACCAAAGCAGCTCTTATGACATCATGTATGTCAGATGTTACAAGGAGCTTGGCCTTCACCAAGATAATTTGGAGCAGTCCAACAGCCCAATGGTCGAGTTCAATGGAATACCAACATGGCCTCTGGAAACAATAAATTTGGAGGTGCAGGCAGGCACTAGGAAAATAAGCATAGAGTTTACAGTAATTGACACCCCCTCTCCTTACAATGTTATCTTGGGAGGGCCATGGTTGCACGCAATAAGGGTTGTTCCCTCAACACTACACTAGCTGCTGCAGTTTCCAACGAAGCATGGAATCGAAGAGGTTAGAGGGGATCAGGTGTAGGCAAAAAATTACTCTATAGCAGTAATGAAATCTACCTGCAATGTGCATGAGATAGAAACAGTAGAAATTGAAGACAAGGACATGGAGGTCCCGGATGACGTCAGCAAAGAGCCGATCAACAAGAGTGAGAAAGCCTTGAAGAAGATTCTGGTAAAGAAGATGAAGAAGAGCTATTCTTCCTTCTCAGTTCAGGCTTAGCCGAAGAGGAGAAGAGGGAGTTAAAGACATTCTTGTGAGCAAACACAGAAGTGTTTTCCTGGACACCATACGAGATGCCTGGCATTGACTCCAAGGTCACCTTCCATAGGCTCAATGTAGATAGGTCGGCTAAACCTGTCATTCAGCGGGTAAAGAGGCCGATGTTGATTCATATGGAGGCAGTAGAGGAGGAAATGGACAAACTGTTAGAAGCCAAGGCTATTTAGAAAGTGAACTACCCTACTTGGCTATCCAACACAATGGTTGTGAAAAAGAAGAATGGCAAGTGGAGGGTTTGTGTTAGCTTCACCAACCTAAATAAGGCTTGCCCCAAAGATAGCTTCCCTCTGCCTAAAATCAATCAGCTAGTGGATAATACTTCAAGGCATAGGAGGATGAGCTTCTTGGATGCTTACAGGGGATACCACCAAATAGTAATGTATCCCTCTGATGAGGAGAAAACTGCACTTATCACCCCACAAGGGTTGTACTGCTATAGAATGATGTCATTCGGGTTGAAAAATGCAGGAGCAACCTATTAGAGATTGGTAACCAAGATGTTCAGACATCTGATTGGTAAAATAGTAGAAGTGTACATTGATGACATAGTCGTGAATACCAAAGAACCTGGGAATTACCTGGCCGACTTGAAAGCAGTTTTTGATATCCTGAGAACATATCGGCTCCATCTCAATGCTTCGAAATGCGCATTTGGAGTCAGGTCTGGTAAGTTCCTAGGATACTTGGTTACTAGAGGGGGCAATGAAGCAAGCCCAGATCAAATCAAGGCCATTCTTGATTTAAAGAGCCCGACGTCAACCAAGCAGGTCCAAATTTTGACTGGCAAGGTGATAGCCCTAAACAAGTTCAGTAGCAAAAGTTCAGATAAGTGTAAACCATTTTTTAGTTTGTTAAACAAGGCCACAGATTTCTTGTGGACAGAGGAGTGCAAAGTCGCCTTAGCCGACTTGGAAAAATACCTAACAACTGCTCCAGTTCTGTCAAACCCAATACCCGGAGAAGAATTGTTCTTATAATTGGCTGTTTTAGAGCACACAGTAAGTGCAGTGGTAATCAAAGAAGAAAATGGAGAACAAAGGGCATTATACTATGTGAGTAAAATCCTAGCAAGTGCAGAGACCAGGTACTTACCCCTGGAAAAATTAACACTAGCCCTGATGATGGCTTCGAAAAAACTGAATCACTACTTCCAAGCCCACAAGATTGTGGTACTGACTGAGCATCCACTGAAGTCCCTATTGCAAAGAAGGAGATCCGACAGCAAGGTAGCTAGATGGGCAGTAGTGTTGGGCCAATATGACTTGGAGTTTCGGCCCTGGACAATAATTAAGGCCCAGGTTCTGGCCGACTTTGTGGCCAAGTTCACCCCTGAAGCCATCCCACGTCGAACTCCGGTGAGCCGCGGCCTGGGATGTCTAGGGGAACAGGAAGAAACCCAACTGGGGCCCAAGAATCCCACTCAGGTGAAACAGAAGAAAGAAAAGAAACCAAAGCCCTACGACATTTACATTGGCTACTCCTTCTGCCTATTTGTTGATGGAAGTTCAAACCATCAAGAAGCGGGGGCAAGAGTAGTGTTAGTATCGCCAAATGGGCGAATGTTAGAGAAGTCTATTCATTTGGGGTTTAAGGTCTCAAACAATGAATCACAGTATGAGGCACTGATCACAGGGTTAAAGTTAGTAGCAACAATGGAAGCCAATGAGATGGTAGTCTTTTGTGACTCCTAACTTATTGTGAATCAAGCAACAGGCGAATATGCAGCCTGAGATGAAAGAATGATAGCATATGTCAAAGAAGTTGTTAGACTGCTAGCATTGTTCTAAGATTGCCGGCTACAGCAGGTTAGCCGAGATGATAACAATCATGCCGACGCCTTGGCTAACTTAGCTAGTGCAATGAAATCAGAGGAGGCAAAGACAATAATGGTTGATTATTTGTCAGACCTAAGTATGGAACCGCTGATCACAGAGTACGAAGCAATGTGTGTGGAGATAGGTCCAAGTTGGATGGATGCAATAATGATGTTCCTTAGGGATGGCAAGCTACCAGACAATCGAAAAGAGGCACACAAGACCAGATTGAAGTTGGCCAGGTTCAGCCTAATAGCAAATGGCCATCTCTACAGGAGATTCTTCATTGGACCCCTTTTGAAATGTGTACATCCCTCCCAGGTTGGGGACTTTCTATATGAGATTCATGAAGGAGCCTATGGAAGCCATGCTGAGGGTAGATCATTTGTTTATAGGGCCATAACTCAAGGATACTAGTAGCCCTACATGCAGAAGGATGCTGAAGCCTACGTTAGAAAGTGTGAGAAGTGTCAAAGGTTTACACTCTTGATATATTAACCAGCAGCAAATTTGAACCTAGTATCCAGCTCTTGGCCATTTGCCCAATAGGGAATGGATCTTGTTGGACAACTGCCCCAAGCAACTAGGCAAAGGAAGCTTTTGCTGGTAGCAACTAACTACTTCACGATGTGGGTAGAAGCTGAACCCCTTGCGAAGATTCGAGATATTAATGTGAAGAACTTCATATGGAAGAACATTATCACCAGGTTTGGAATCCCAAGGGCAATAATAGCAGATAATGGTACACAGTTTGACAGTAAGCTAATCAAAAGCTTCTGTGCAAAGTACGAAATCAAGAACTACTACTCCACTTCAAGTTTCCCTAAGAGCAATGGTTAAACAATGGCATCCAATAAGACTATCTTGGATGTGATCAAGAAGAGGCTGGAAGCAGCAAAAGGGAAGTGGGTAGACGAGTTGCCCAATGTGCTTTGGGCATATCGGACTATGCTGAGAAGATCCACTAGGGAGTCTCCTTTTGCCATGGCTTATGGCACTGAAGGAGTTGTCCCACTGGAAGTCGACATCCCTAGAATCAGAACCCAGGGAGTGGAAGATGGGACCAACGAGTCATTCTTAGCCTGAGATCTGGATTTATTGGAAGAAAGAAGGGAGTGAGCAGCACTTCGGATGGGGGCATACCAGCAACAACTTGTTAGGGTTTACAACAAGAAAGTCAACCCAAGAGATTTCAAAGTTGGGGACCTCGTCTTGAGGAAAGTTGTCGGCAACAAGAAGGATCCTAGGGAGGGCAAGCTTGGCCCAAACTAGGAAGGGCTTTATAGAATCATCTCGATTGCCGGCAATAGGGCATACCCACTTGAAGACACTGATGGCAAAGAGTTGCTAAGACCCTGGAACACTTCCAATTTGAAGTTTTTTTATCATTAGTTTTTTTTTGTTTTTCGATGTTTATGTCAAAATTTTATTAACTGAAGTAATAATAAAGTGCTAGTTTTATTTTTATGAATTTGAAATTTGTGCGATAGGACTGACCAGTCTTATGACGATGTTTCTGACTGAAACATGATGAATAACTTAGACTTATTATATGGCAGAGTTGAATTATACTTGCATATAATAGAGTTGAACTAAGTTGGCGATGTTTCTGAATGAAACATGACGAATTACTTAGACTTATTATATGGTAGAGTTGAATTATACTTGCATATAATAGAGTTGAACAAAGTCAGCGATGTTTCTGAATGAAATATGACGAATAACTTAGACTTATTATATGGCAGAGTTAAATTATACTTGCATATAATAGAGTTGAACTAAGTTGGCGATGTTTCTGAATGAAACATGACGAGTAACTTAGACTTATATGACAGAGTTGAATTATACTTGCATATAATAGAGTTGAACTAAGTTAAGTTAACCTAAAACTTACCATGTTAGCAGAGTTAAACCCTGAATAGAACTAAGTCTGCTTTAGTCAGATTAACAGAGAAACCAAGGTCGAACACCTCGGCTAGTCTTTGTTTGAGTTTGACCTCGGCAACAGACCATAGACGTATGCTTAATGTGAACTTAAGTGGAACTTAGGTTCACATTAGGGGGCAAGGAGCAGGAATAACAAATAAGCTTGAGAGCTTGGCACTTAAAGTTTTTAGAAGAAATTTACAAGTTGGACTGGGCTTGATACTTGTTGAAGATTTAGAACAATTTCCAAGTTGAAGTTAGCCGAGGAAACAAGGAAAGAAGTATTCGAGGTATATATTACCCGAGATAACCAATCAGGTTGTCAAGCTTGGAAGGGTTAGAAGGGTGAAGTCTTGACAGTAAGTGGAAGTAAATAAGCAGTACTTGATTGAATAAGTTTTAAGAAACAACACTTATAAAAATACTTCGAAATATTTTTAAGTGTTAGCCGAGGTATTCCAATTGTTGGCTGAGACAAACACTCAAGGTTTATATTCGAGGTACTCTACCTCGAAGTGATTTCATAGAATAAACTTGGAAGAAGTAGAAAAATATTCTAAGTATGGGAAGCACGCAAGGCGTAAAGAGAAAAGCAGTAAGCATACATGAAGCAAAACTTTCAATACTTAAGAAAGAAGGAAGAATGCAAGCATGCATTCAAATAAGAAACTTGTTCAGAAACAAAAAAGCACCTCGGCCTGGCAAAAGAGATTACTTGTCCAAAGTTACAAAAAATTACAACTGTTCAAAAGTAAAGTTCAAAGTAAAGAAAAAATTCCTAAGTGTTGGAATTATGGGCACTGATCTCAGATTGCTCAACCTCAGCTGTTGGCGTTGTGTCAACCTCGGTTGGCAATATGGCTTCCTTCTCCGCCGCTATCTCGGTGTCAATTTCTGAAAGGGTCTGGTCCAAGCTTTTCTCGGCTACCTAGACTTCGGCCTCGGAAGTTGTTTGTTTGGGAGAGGCACCTTCGTAAACCAAGTCTTCCTCCTCATCATGAGTCAAGTCTAGGACTTGATCATTCAATGTTGAAGACTTGTCCCCATCAGTAACCAGCTCCTCTTCTTTGGCATCCTCTGCGTCGGTTTCCTCTTCATCGACTTCGTCGCCCAATCCTTTAGTAGACGGAGGGAAAAGAACAGAGAGTTTGTTGATATCTCAGAGGTCGAAATCCATTGGGATAGAAAGCTTGTTCAGAGAAGCCGTCCAACCGATATAAAAACCTCGGTTGTAGGCTTGGTTTACTTGTTCCTTGTAGGCGTCACGCACGTCGGCTTGACTTTCGGCGTAGGCCTTTTCGTCAACTGCCTTAATTTCGATCGCCTTCGTCGCTAGGGCCTCTCGCAACTCCGCCTTGGCTTTGGTAATTTTGGCTTTGGATTCTTTGGCCTCGGCCCTAAGTAAATCGGCAACCGTTTCAGTAGCCTCCGCCTTTTTCTCAGTTTGATCTTGAGCTTGTTTGGCAGCCTTGGCTTGATCCAGCAACATCTTTATTTTTGCCTCGGCATTATTGAGGGAGGTGAGGAAGCTAGCAACCTCTTTGGTCTTGTGGACCAATTCTTTCTTGAAAGCCTCGCCTTTTGTTGCAAACGAATGAGCATGCTGGATCGCCTGAAAGAAAAAGAATGAACAAGTTAGTAAAATTTCTAAGAATGAGAACTTGAAATAAAAGCCAAAAAAATGTAGGAGTTGAAGACTTACTAGAACAGAGTGTTGCATCATTAAAGCAAAGTTTTCATATTCGGTGTTCTCGACCATTTGATTGAGATCAGTAGGCAGAAGAACAGCGGTGGAGAGAGCGGCGCCGACTTCGATGCTGTCAATCGCACTATCGCCAGCTGTCATCAGTCGGTCGCCAATCGAAATCGATGGGGTCCAGGGCTCGTTGGCTTTGAAAAATCCTCGGCCCTTTTCACCTTCGGACCTTGGCTGTTTTGATTGTCGATTGTCGGATATATCGGCCACGGAAGGCCTCTTCTCGATGAAGGCATTTTTTTCTACCTTGGCTAGTTTGGAGATCAGCAAGGTGTCTTTAGTGTCCACTTGGGTAATTGGGGCCTTTGCCTTAGCCATTTTCACCCGCTTTGGTTTTGACTTGGATTGGGACACTGATGAAGAAGATTGAACAGTCACCACTCCTAGCAAGTCGGCCAGGAGGTCCTCCACAATGGCTTATGTAGACACCCCATTTTTGACCAACCTTAAGACTCAGACGTCATCGATTGAGCACTCGGTGATGGTACATGTTGTGCTCGTTTCGAGTTTCCAGAGTTTTGGCTGAGTGCCTTGCCTCCGGGCCTCTAAACTCATTGTGCTTTGGCTCAGTTTGTGGACCAGGCCTTGTTTCTCTTCCTTAGAGGGAGGGAGATGGTCTTGTAGACCCCTTTTTGTGGTCGTAGACCACTTTTCGTGGTCGTAGACCACTTTTCCTGCTTGGAGATTAGTTTTCGATTTTCGAAGCCTTCGGCCGCGTGCCTTGACTCGGGACCGCTTAACGTTCTCCGTTTGGCGTGATTTTTGAACCACACCTTGTTGCCTCTGCCTAGAGGGACACTGTGGTCTGGGAGACCACTTTTGTGGTCGTAGACCACTTTTGATGCCGGTAGACTAGTTTTCGAGGTTTCCATTGCGCCTGCCTCTGAACTTTTGTCTTGCATCTGTTTTGGTTTGTTTTTGGTACAAACCTTGTTTTCCTTGTTTGGAAGGTGGTACAAGGGTGGAAGACCAGTTCTTTCCCTTGGAGACCACTTTCCTTCCCGCCAACCAATTTTCTGGTCGGCCAACTGGTGTTCTTGGCCTTTGGGCCACCTTTTCTAGTTGGCTACCACACCACCATCTTGATTTCAGTGTGTAGACTTCTCCTACCCATGGCCGACCACTTTCATCTTGGGAGACCACTTGTGGTGGTCGGCCGACCACTTCAAGTAGCTGGCCGACCACTTCAAGTGGTCGGCTACTTTTCATCACCTTTATGGAGATATTTTCTATCCAGTTGTGCCAGCTGGAAGGCACAGAAGCTATCCTCCATACACGTGTATGGAGGGATGGCCTTAGACCCCAAGCTTGTCCAACAAGCTTGAGCTTTGTTCTCTATAAAGGAGA
The DNA here is from genome assembly GCA_025200525.1 of Camellia lanceoleosa. Taxonomy (NCBI): domain Eukaryota; kingdom Viridiplantae; phylum Streptophyta; class Magnoliopsida; order Ericales; family Theaceae; genus Camellia; species Camellia lanceoleosa. The sequence continues at coordinate 152,057,094 of CM045760.1, read as the reverse complement.
ACCTCCCCCCTCCTCCTCCAAGTTCAGTTTTGGAGTGGCTAGAGCTATACATACATCATTTGTATCTATCTTGCACCTTTGCTTCATTTTTGTGTTCAAAAGTGCATATTCTTCACACTTTAACACACAAACACACACTCAAACACCATACTCTTGGAGCTGAGGTCCCTCGAAGTTGTTTTTGAAGTTTTTGGACTGGTTTTGGTTCAAAAAGTGTGTTGGAGTTGCAGCCTTGAAGGTATTCATCAATGGTGAGTTTCTAGCCCTTTAACCCCTTGTTTTGCTTAAGCTTTTAGACCCATTTGCATGCTGATTTAAGCTTAACTTCCTACTGCAAAAATTTCTGATTTTTAATCCTTAAAATGTTTGTTTAAGGTCACTTTTGTGTTGGGGGTGGTCTACCCCCTCGCAGGCCTTGTTTTGAGCTATCCCTTTTGGCTCTTGTTTTAGGCTTTGCATGACCTTTCTACCATTGAAATCCAGAGGATTTTCAGTGGTGGAAAGGTGGTTTTGGGGTCCCAAATAGGAGAGGGTCATCCCCTCTCCTTGTGTTTTACATGCTTGCTTTGAATGCCTTATGTTTGAGCATGTTTATTAAGCTTGTGTTGGCTTGTTCTTAACATGTATTTGGAGTTATTTTGAGATGGCATGCCACTATTTTTGGTTGTCTTGAGCACCTCATGCATGTATAATACACTTGTAGTGTAATCCTCATAAACTAGTCTTGTATGCTTCATGAAGTAGCATGTCTTTCTAGCTTATGTTGACTTCATTTCAGCATGTTCTTGGTGTTGTTTTACCATGATATACCTCTGTTAAGGTTTGGTTTAATGGCCCTATGCATGCTCCATGCACTTGTAGTGCAATTCCATGAATTAGCTTAATGTGTATCATGCTTTAATATGTCATTCTAGCATGATTTTGGCTTAACTTCAAGAAGCTTTTGTCCATGTTTTAGCATTCTTAAGCTTTGATTTGTGTTTTTTTGGTCATGCATGCCATGCTTTGTATAGCTATAGTGTATTCTAGCTTGTTAGCTTTGTGTATCAAGTCTACTAGCATGCATTACTTGGCCTATTTGAATGATTTGGCATCATTTGAAATGTTATTTCAATCCATGTTTCATGGTCATACACTTCCATTTGTCACTTATTCAATGCGTTGGAGGGTTGGTCTTTTATGCCTTTAACATGAACCATTGCGTATGCTTTCATGCCTAAGCTTGCGAGCTATCATTTCAATGTGTTTTTGGGGTTATTTTGCCATAATATAACTCTGATTTTTGTTGGCAAAGCCATCTCAGGCTTGGTCTTGGTAGGTGTAGTGTAATCCTCCCATATTGCCCCTGCATGATCCATGTTTTGGCCCTTCATGTTAGCTTATTTTGGCTTCCTTCCATACATGTTTTAGACTCATTTTGACATGTTCTAAAACTTTTTTGGGTTGCCTTTGCCATATACTTCATGTTTGGTATAGCTATAGTGTAAGTGCCTATGCTAGCTTCAAGCTTCGGGCACCATAACATGCTTCATTTGTGTTGCGTACATGATTTGGCATCATTTAACGTGATATTTCAAAGCATGTAGCATTGTCATGTTCCCACTTCATTCACTCTTTAAGTGCCTTTGAGTGTTGTGTATTTGTTGCCTAGCTTATGGACCAATGTGTATGCCATCTTGCCTAGGCCCTTGAGCTCCCATCTCAGCATGTTTTGGTCTTTGTTTAGACCTATTTAAGCTCTATCCATGATTGGTTCAATCATTTGTGCCATGTATTACATGCCCCTTGTGTAGTCCCTTTAATGGCTTTGTGCCTTAGGCCCTCTTGCATGCTCTACTTGTGTTGTTTAAATGATTTGGCATCATTTCACACTTGATTTCAGAGCCTTTAGTGTTGTCACACTTTCATGTTTATCACTTCTTCATCATGCTTGAGAGTTGTGCTCTTATGCCTAGTTGATGGGCCTTCGCATTGTGCATGCATTTACTTTGTTCTTCATGCCTTAGTTTTATCTTTATGGCCACTGTTTTGGCATGGCTGAGGTCTGTCCATTTTGGTTTAAGTCCATCTAGCATTGTGTATGCCATGTTACATTGCGTTGAGTATGCCATGTTGCCTTGCATTGTGAATGCCATGTTGTTATTTGCATTGTGTACGCTATTTTATTGCTTTGCATTGAGTGTGCATGCCTTTGGCATTGAGTATGCTATGTTACATTGCATTGCATGTTTGCATGCTTGTCCCTTGCATATTGTTTGCATGCTTGTTTCATTGTATTGCATGTTTGCATGCTTAAGTTACATTGCATGTTTGCATGCTTGAGTCACATTGTGTATGCCATGCTTATGTTGCATTTTGTTTGGATTGGGTGTTAGTCCAAACACGAGAAACTAGAGGCGTTTCATACTTGAAGTGATGAAGCGTGCCTTAATTCTCGGTCGCCGACGCTCTTGATCAAACATGATAGAGTTTTAGGCTTTATGTGTTTATGTGTGCATTCATTTCATATTGAATTGTGCAATTCGATTTCTCGGCCATCATGCATCGAGATGCGTGATTGGTGGCCCGAGGGTCGAGAACTACACTCCCTTGAGCTCATGAAACTATAGGGAGGGTGGTTGTGCACACATATCTTGCAAATACATTGCTATGCCCTTTCTTGTTCTCTGTTGCAGCAAATTGGAGAAGTGCAGCAAAAACTGGCCGGTCAGCCAGAAAAACTAGCTGGCCGACCACTTTTTCTGATCTGCAGCAACAAAAAGTGGTCGGCAGGTGGTCTTCCACACCAACAACTGGTCGGCCACCCTCCCACAGGTCCTCAAGGTGAGTTAGAAGCTTCCTGGAGCTTGGTGCAAGGTTCTGAGAACAATTACAAACAGAGGCAAGTTGGAGCATCATGATGGATTTCCGAACGAGGCGACCGAGCATACATATACTCTTCTCCCTTTGAGGCTCCTGATTTATCGCTTTACTTAGCTAATTTGCTTAGCTAGTTTATGCTTTGATTCTGTACTTAATTAGTTAATGCGTTTAACTATTCAATTTGTGTTGTAATAGCTTAATTAATTAGCTTATTAGTTAATTAGTTTTGTGATGTAATAATTAGTTTAATTAGCTTAGATTAGCTAGTTAGCTCTTTATTCGGACCCTCCGTCGAGAGGGCCAATTGTTGTAATAAGCGTGTGTGTGTGTGTGATGCATGTCTTCCAACCTCCATTTCTTTCTCCTTTTAACTTAACCACTTACGATGGTTAGTTTTAGGGCATATTTCGATTAGCATACCTTATGCTTGCACGCATGCATTCATTCATCTGTATTGCATGCACCGAGCTTGGCGAATCATACTAACTGCATTGTATTTCAATTCCAAGTTGAATACATGTATCGAATTGTTGCATTTCATATGCCATCCTAGAATAGCCGAGCCTATTTTAGTTGCGTTCTTGCATGTGTTGCATTAGCCATCTTAATATGAACTAGGATCATGCATGATTTCTAACTAGTTCTTTGTTTTGGCTTGGAGTACACTGTGAATGTTTATGCTTTAGCATACTGCATGTGTGTTAATGTTGCCATGAAAGCGTGCTTGCCATGAGGCTAACTACTTATTTGATATAACTGCCTGAATGCCTGTGGGTGAAGGTTAGATTACTTGAATTTGAACAATTCATCAAAATCTGCGATTTAGCCTACTTGCGAGTAACAAACTTTCAAATCATTTCACAAATGAGCATGCAATGTTTTGTTCCAAATTAAGCATCTAGTCTATACTTGCATGCTGTGCACATCACATAGTAATTCTAGGTTAATAACCGGAATAAGAACACATGTGTTTTCGAAAAAAAAATATCATGTTAGTAAAGGCCGGTCTTTGATCGGGTGAGCAGGGGTGCTCATTGCATGACCTTCCCCTCTCATACCCAAGTTCCCGAGCAGAGGCAACTTTGGTGATGACGGACACATGGCCTTAGGCACGAGTCAGGGTTTCCTAAATTTCCCCAAAATAAGATATGTAGGTGGCGACTCTGTATCTAGCAAAGCAGTCCATGTTTGGTACTTCTTTATAAAAATCAGTTTTCCAAAACGATTTGCTAGATTTGGACTCTTTGGTGATTTATCGGTCTCGCATTGCACTTTGTGAGATTAGAATCAGAACCGTGATATTGAGTCCGAACTGTAGTAGCTAGAGAACAAGACGGAATTCGCGCCCTCGTAGCGCGGAGCCCGGAGAGTTCTCGGGGCACGTCTATAGCTTGCTACGGCCTATCTCTTCCGCTGTTGCAACGACGGTGATTTTGGTGCCAAAATGAATTTTTGATAGAGCGATTGGTGGGTTTGCTAGGTTGTATGTCGATTCTTTAGAATCTCGTCATTTGCAACTTCGGGTTCTGCTAGCACGGATGTTTGGTGGAGCTCGATGTCGGCGTCGGCGTCGGTGTCGGCGTCGGCGTCGGCGTTGGGAAAGTGGAATCACCTGGGGGATGGATGTGGATGTAACCTCAATTGGATCTAAAGAAGAGGCCTAGTCTGGCCTGGGTGAGTCTTGCTTCGACGTGGAGTGTCGGGTAGCGCCGACTTATAAGTCAGAATGTAATCAAGCAATAGGGGGGCCTTGCGTTTTTTAACTTGTAACTCCAGCAGCTTTTTTAGATCGGGGCTGGAGAAGAAAGTTTGTCAGAAATCCTTTGCTGGCTGGGGAAGAGCCGCAAAAGAGAACAAGAAGAAAAACATTAAAAAAGAGAGATATGAGTTGACAAGTCCTAGCAAAAATAGGATTAAGAGGATGACTCAGTTCTTACCATCACCCTCTTTAAACACCGATCGGCGCAGAGGGAAGAGATGAAGATCATCATTAGGAGCAAACTCCCAGTTGCCCGAGACGATTAGGTAATCATCTCCAACACCCTTGTTGAAGTCTGGGAGGTCGGCTATGATTTTGTAAGTAGTGGATCTAGGCTTAAGGTAAAAAATGTAGCCTTTTTCAGACTTTAGGCCACACATGGTATAACAAAATTGGATGTGGGCTAATGTGATCCTAGCTTTTTCTCAATAGGCTAGGGCAATTATACCATTAATAACCCTATAGGAATTGATGGCTAACTGCATAGGGTTGAGTTTGTAATAGTGGAGGACTTCCCTAAAGAGAATGTCTAAAGAAAACTGAAGTCCGCACTCAATGAATGCAATAACGGGGAAGGGCATGGAGTCTCCATCAAGCATGATGGAATCCTCCTTCCCAGCTAACCTGATCTGAACATCAGCTGGGATAGAGAATTCCCTCTTAAAGTACTCAAGTTTTTTTGGGGTGTCTACCCTCCACCTAAACATACCCATGTTCTCGGCTTATGATATTTTATGAGGGATTTCAGAGAGAAGAGACTGGTAGGGCTTGAGAACCTTAGCTAAACCCTAAACGGGTACTGGGGCAACTGTTTTGAAGATCTAAAGGGAATTTGTTTCAATTTTCCTAAGAATGTGATTGCTATCAAACCCCAAACCTAAGTCTATAACAGAAACAAGAATCAAAGGCAAGAATTTGGAAAAAAAAAGTCAAAGAGAAACAGAAAAGAGCATGATTCAGACTCAAGAAAGCAACAAAAATTCAACAACACAGAGCAAGTGTGTGCAAATATGCAAAAGTCAAGAGTAGTGGCAAATTGTTAAAGCATCAAAATTTATGGACACTACGTACGTGTGTGTAAGAACCACGAACAGTATGTATAGACACAAGGATAAATTGAGCAGCACAAATCACAAACAAGCACGAGATTCAAAGCACAGCGAAGAGTCAAAAAACCAGAAACGACTCAATGATGACCATAAACGAAAAACAGAATCAAAGGATGAGTAAGGAGATCACACAGCAAAAGGCATACAAGTAGTTGCATAACAATATCGTATTCAAAAACAGTGAAAGACTGAAATTGAAGAGAAGAAATCAAAGGACTTACCGATTAAAGTCGGAGTGAGATACGCCAGAGTCAGAAGACTTGAATGATCAATGTCAAATGTTGAATGGTGCGCCGACGGTGACGGAAAAGGCCGTTGTAGAGCTTGAAAATGGCAGTTTGGAAGAGAAATGTTAGAGAGAGAGTCTGAGGGACGGGGGAAATTGTGAATTGCAAAAGTGAAAAGATGGAGAGAGAATGAAGAGTTTTGTTAAATATACAAAAAGGCGGCAAAACATAATGGGATGCCTTGGACGACGTGTTTGTCAGGCTGCATGTGCAGAAGCGACGTAACCTGATGGCGTGTGTCAGGTACGAACTAATGAGAAAAGGATGCATAGAGGAAACGGTTGAGTAAACTGTGCGTGATAACTCATACGTAGTCAAAACTCTTGGAGTTTTTCATTAAATGAAGCAAAAACCTCGGCTAGAGGAGCGATCTCGATTAAGATATTAAAAGAACTTGATTCTTAGTTCTTGATCCTTGGTAAAATGGACATTTGAGTCTTGGGTACTTGAAACCGACGAGTCATGATCTCGGTCAAAGGAAAGAATGAATTTTAGCCGACATAATATATGAATAAGCGATGTAGGTTCCGTCACCTCAGGTTGCCGAGGTAATAGAACCTAGGGGCAGTTGTGGGGACATATTTTGTAAATGACAGCACACGGCCAAGGTGATGCTGAAATGTCAGCCGAGGTGCCACCTGGCCTGGTCATGATGCCAAGGTGTTCTCGACTAGGCCGAGGTTGTCTGCGGAGATGCCGGAATCCGAAGACAAGAGTCCTAGAACAGGGGAGGATCTCAGTCTGGATAAAGATATAGCTCTTATGGAGTTTATCCCTATCTAGCTAAGAGGCTTTTACATGGATCAGGTCAGTGCTAGTTATAAAAGTAGGGCACCCCTGTGGGTCTCAGGTATGTGTGATATATTGTGAGCAGTAAGTGTTTTCTTGTTTGTTTAAGCACAATTTGCTATCTTTGAGAGATATTTGATTACTGACTTGAGCGTCGAAGTGCCCCCTAGTGGATGAACCACTGTCGGATTCTTATCTTTCTATGACAGATTGTTCAGGCTCAATCTATTCTACCAGTGCTCTCTAGCTGAGTTCCCCGTTTGATTGTGTGATCGAAAATCAACACCAACAGTAACAATGGAGAAGATAAATTTTTATGAGAAAATATAAGTAGATGAGATGACAGAGAATGATTGAATTTGAGTAGAATATGAAATAAATTGAATATCAAAATGTGTGTGGAAAAGTTGTAAGAGTTATGAGTGATGGATATGGATGAATATTTTGTTATTATTTTATATTTTGCTTATACAAATAAGCTTTAAACATATGATAGGATGAACATGGGGGTTTAAACATGTGAGAGGGTAAACGTGTGGAAGATAAGTCTAGCTAGTGGGAGTTGGGATGAACATGAGAGTTTGAACATGTGAGAGGATAAACGTATGAAAGTGGGAGGTTTTTATTTTATTTTTTTAATAGCCTTTTATTTTGTTGATAGCCTCTGAAATGGTAGGAGAAGAGCTATACACTAAAAAGATAATAGCCACGTGTGTGTGTCGATTTCCAACCACACTGCCAATCAAGCACTCAGTTGGAGAACACTGGCAGAATAGATTAAACCCGAACAACCTATCACAGAAAGAAGAGATTCCGGCGGTGGTTCGTCCACCCAGGGGCACTTCGATGATCAAGTCAGTTATCTCTCAAAGATAGCAATTAGTGCTTAACTCACTATTCAGAATATAAAAACATACCTTAGACTGATGAGGGTGCCTCCTTTTATAGCCAACACTATCCCGATCCCAATAGAAGCTTAACTTCAATGGACTCTGGATTACTACTAATCTTGAACTCCCAGTAGGATTGGGATAAACTCTCTAAGAGTCTTATCTTTATCCAAACTGAAGTTCTCTCTCCTTCTATAACTCTCGTCGCTTATCCGCTTATCTTGGATTCCGATATCTTCGCAGATAACCTCGGCCTAGCCGAGATTATCTCAGCGTCATGAAAAGAACACGTGGTACCTTGGCTTGCACTTCAGTGCCACCTCGGCCGCGTGCTGTCACTCAAAAATTATGCCCCCACAACTGCCCCCTAGGTTCTATTACTTCGGCATCCTGAGGTGATGGAACCTATATCATTTCTTGCACTTAATACGTCGGCTAAACTCGTTTCGACCTTTACTACTGAGGTCATCACTCATCGGCTCATGTGACCACGAATAATCTGTTTTCAGCAATACTTTAGAACCATTAACCAAGTTCGTTCAACTTTCTCAGCCGAGATCATCCTCCTAGCCGAGGTCCTGCTTCATTAAATCAAGAACTCTAAGAGTTTCTTCACGCATATGAGCTGTCACGCACAGCAACCCAATCGTTTTTACCACATGTCTTTCCCCTGCTAGACCGTACCTGACACGCGCCATCAAGTCGCATCACTCGTGCGTGAGCCGTCAGACAAGCACGTCACCCTAGGCACATTGATTGTAATTTTGCCGCTATTCCATGGTTTCGATCAAAATCCCTTCTCTCTTTCCGTCTTTTCACTTTTGCATCCTCGTTCCCAAGCTCCCAACTTTTCCTCTCTCTAACTTTCTCTCCCAAATCCACCATTGTTGCTCTCGTGAAGCTTTCTGCAACCACCTTCAATCTCCCCTTCCGGTGAGGCTTTTGTTACACTTCTTTGCTCACTTTCACCGTCCGACACCGGCGTATTTTATACCGGCGTCATTTCGATGAAGTCCATTCCTTCTTTCATTTCAATTTCTTGTTTCACATTTTTATTGCCTCTGCTTATTAATCATGTTTGAACATATTCATATGCTCCCATTCCTGTCTGTGCTTCAAATTTCACCCTTTGTATATTCAAAACATACTCTGTTTCACCTGTTTCTGGGTATACACATGTATCCACATACTTTGCTTATTTTGCCACTGTTCTTGGCCTTGCACCCTTGCACACACTCTATCACAGTGTTCTTGATAGAGTATTACCATTCTTGATTCTGAATCTTTGTTTTTGTTTCTTTTTTCTGTGTTTTCTCCAGATTTTTGCCTTCAATCCTTTGCTTACATAGATTTAGGTTTGAGATTTGTCGTAGAATGCACAAACTTTAAGAAAAACTGAAACAAACTTCACTTTAGATCCCAAAAAATCTTTACCCCAACATTCGTTTAGGTTTTGCCGAGGTCCTCTAAACCTTCACATAACACATTTTTTCCAAATCATACACCCTCCCCTTAAGCCGACATCATGGGTATATGGAGGTATAAGGTAGACACCCCAACTAAGTTAGAGTACTTTAGGCAGGAGTTTGACATCCCGGCCGACGTTCACCTGAGGTTAGCCGGGGAGGACGACTCCATCATGCCAAATGGAAACCTCATGCCTTTCACTATCATTGCCTTTACAGAATGTGGACTTAGGTTTCCACTAGACATCTTTTTCTGAGAATTCCTCCATTATAACAAATTGAATCTGATGCAGCTTGCCATTAACTCTTACCGAGTTATCAATGGTATAATTGCCTTAGCCAAAAAAGAGAAAGCTAAGGTTACCCTTGCCGATTTCCAATATTGCTACACCATGTGTGGCCTTAAATTAGAAAAAGGCTACATCTACTATCTTCAACCAAGGTCCACAGAATATAAACTTGTTACCGACCTCCCAGACTCCAACAAAGGAGCTGGGGATGATTACTTCATTGTCTCGGGCAACTCGGAGTTCACTCTAGATAAGGACCTTCACCTCTACCCTCTTAGCCGAATAGTATTCATAGAGGGTAATGGTAAGAACCAAGTGTTACACTCACTTATTTTTCAAGTCTTTAATACTTTATTCTTTCTGTATGTTCTAACGCTTGTTTTCTTTGCAGCTCTTTCACAGCTGCCAAAAGACTTTCGTAAGTCCTTCTTCCCTAGCAAGGACCTCAAGAAGCTGTTGGATCTGCCAGTTCAGAGGCGGAGAGCTCCCTTACTGCTTAACTTCATCCCAACCTACAAATCCATTTTGCCCGACATCCCGAAGAAGAAGAGCAAGTCTCCTCCTTCCGCCACAACTCTACCAACAACTTCATCACCCCGGCCAGATCAGGGATCAACTTCTGATCTAGATGAGGGACCATCAGCCTCGGCTCCATATCTGATCCCTCCGTCTCAACGCAAACGCCGATGCCGAACTGCAATCGCTGCTGAGATGGGTTGCAAGAAAGTAGTTGCAGACAATCTTCTGGCCGACATCCCCGACACTGTCAACACTCAACCTTCTCCAACCCAGTCTTAACCAAAGCCAAAGCCCAAACGACTGAAGAAGGCCCGGACCTAAAAAGCGGTGACTCAGTTGACCGAGGACACCTTACCAATTTCAAAATTGGTCAAGAGCAAGAAGACTTCCTCCGGCCGAAAAGAGGCTCATGAAATTGCTCCCTCTGAGTCAACGCGGTCAAAAAGGCCGAGGTCTGAATCCGCTACAGCCTCGGGGTCTATGAAATCCGATGCCCCTTGGGCTCCTCCAATCACTATCAAGGACAAGCGGTCAAAGTGGCGGCAATGGCGACATTGAAGTCGGCATTGTCGTCTCTACCGCCTTGCTCCTTCCTGAAGATCTTAATCGTAACATTAAGATGAGCGAATACGAAAACTTTGCTTTGATGTTGCAGCGCTCCGTACAGGTAAGCCCCCATCACTTGGTACTCTCCACCTCTGTCTTTTCATACTTAGAGAATTTTTACTAACATTTGCTCTTTTCTTTTCTTCTAGGAGATCCAGTATGGCCACTCCGTCGCGATACAAGCCTTTGCCATCAGGAAGGAGTTGGCCAACAAGACCAGGGAGGCTGCCAATTTGTCCAAGTCCCTTAGCAAGGCCGAGAGCAAGATGAAGACTTTAATAAACCAGGCCGAGGAAGCCAAAAAAGCCCAAGATGAGGCCGAGGAGCGGGCTGGGGCTACTGAGGCCATTGTCAAGGCCTCTAAGGGCGAGAAAAAAGAAGCAAATGCGAAGATGGCTGAGGCCCAAAAAGAACTTCAGGATGTCTTGGCCACAAAAGAGGCCGAGATCAAGGCCGCCAATGAAAAGGCTTACGCCGAAGGGGCGGCCGACGTCAAGGAGGACTACAAAAAACAAGTGAAGCAGGCATGCAACTAGGGTTTCACCCTTGGTTGGATGGCTACCCTTAAAAAGCAGGATGTCCCCGAGGACTCCCCTCTCAAGAATGTTGGCGACCTCCTCCTGCCATTCCCCCCTACTCCAAGCCAATCCGAAGACGATTCTGAGTCCAATGAGGAAGCTTTGGTCAGGAAGAAAAAGGAAACTGCTAGGGCCAAGTCCCCTACTCTGAATGAGCAAGTCATGGACTCGTCTCAGGATGAGGAGGGTGAAGTCTCCAAAGATGCCACTCCTGAGAGGACAACATTAGACGCGCATATCGCCGACAAGAGCCTCGGCCAGACCCTGAAAGAGATCGACACCGAGCTCACGTCTAAGAAGGCTGCCGAGAAGAGTTCCTAAATGTCCTCTGAGCCCCAAACCCAACCAGCTAATGACGTCGAATAGTCTAGTTTCTCTACTTCTTGTACTTTTTCTTACTTTTGAAACAATGTAAGCTTTAATTTGGCCAGTGTGCCACTTCTGTAATCTGAACAATTTTTCTTTAATGTCAGGCCAAAGTGCCTTTATCTGAATGCACTCTCAAATTTCTTTTTGTATTTCTTCTGAGTGTTTGAATGCTTGTCTATCTTGTATGCTTCCATACTTGAAATATTCTGCATGTTTCTTCAGGTACACCTTGACTATGTAATTTCCTCGGGGTAAAATACCTCAAATATACTTACTAGTAGTTTTATGTCGGCCTTCAACTAACACTTGAAAATATTTTTTTTATAATATTTTCACAAGTGTTCTAACTTATAACTCACTCTTGCTTACCAAGGCTTCTATCTTCTACTATTTTCCAAATCTTGGTAATATGGTAATCTCGGCAATATTTTGCAGATATTTCTTTAGAAATAACTTTGGCTTAACTTCAACTTGTAAATTGCTCTCAAAATTTCAACAAGTGTTAAACCAATTTTAGCTTGTAAATTCCAACTCCCAAGCACCATTCTCCAGCCCTCTGCCCCTTAATGTGAACTTAAGTTTCACTTGGGTTCTCATTAAGCATGTATCAATAATCTTGTCGTAGAGATCGATTCAAGCGAGGCGGCGAGGTCAACAACCTCGACCTCCTTGTTAATCTAAATGATATAAGTTAACTCAACTTAGTTCAACTCTATTATATGCAAGTAAAAAACTCTGTCATATAATAAGTCTAAGTTATTCGTCATGTTTCAATCAGAAATATCGTCAACTTAGTTCAACTCTATTATATGCAATTAGAAAACTCTGCCATGTAATAAGTCTAAGTTATTTGTCATGTTTCAATCAAAAACATCGCCAACTTAGTTCAACTCTATTATATGCAAGTAGAAAACTCTGCCATATAATAAGTCTAAATTATTTGTCATGTTTAAGCTTAGAAACATCGTCAAATATCTGTCGATCATCTGACACAAGTTTTTCTAAAAATCAAATTTGAAACTTTATTATTACTTCAACTAATAACAAAAAACTTAAAAAACAAGAAAATCTAATGATAAAAAAAAACTTCATATTGCACGCATTCCAAGGTCTTGGCAACTCTTTGCCTTCACTGTCCTCAAGTCAATATGCCCCATTACCCAGGACCGAGATGATTCTATAAGGTCCCTCGGTTTAGGCCAAGCTTGCCCTCTCTAGGATCCTTCTTGTTCTTAAACGACCTTTCTCAGAACGAGGTCCCCAACTTGGAACTCTTGTGGGTTAACCTTTCTGTTGTAAGCCTTGGCAAGCTGCTGCTAGCAGGCCCCCAGCTGAATTGCTGCTTTCTCCCTCCTTTCTTCTAATAGGTCTAGACCTCGGGCTAAGAATGCATCATTAGTCCCATTCTCCACTTCCTAGGTTCTGATCCCTAGGATGCCGACCTCTAATGGGATTACTGCCTCTATGCAAAAAGCCATGGCAAATGGGGATTCCCCAGTTGATCTTCTCGGCGTCGTTCGATATGCCCAGAGTACACTGGGCAACTCATCCACCCACTTTCCCTTAGCTGCTTCCACCCTCTTCTTGATCCAATCCAAGATGACCTTATTAGATGCTTCTACTTGACCATTGCTTTGAGGGAAGCTTGGAGTAGAGTAATAATTCTTGATCTTGTACTTTGCACAGAAGCTCTTGATTAGCTTACTGTCAAATTGTGTACCATTGTTTGTAATTATTGCTCTTAGGATCCCAAATCTGGTGATGATGTTCTTCCATATGAAGCTCTTCACATCAACATCTCTTATCTTTGCGAGGGGTTCAGCTTCTACCCACTTGGTGAAGTAATCTGTTACCACTAGTAGGTACTTCCTTTGTCCAGTTGCTTGAGGCAATTGTCCCACAAGATCCATGCCCCATTGGGCAAATAGCCAAGGGCTGGACACCGGGTTCAAGTCCGCTGCTGGTTGATGTATCAAAGGTGCAAACTTTTGGCACTTCTCACACTTCTTAACATAGGTTTCAGCATCTTTCTGCATGTAGGGCCACCAGTACCCCTAAGTAATGGCCCTATGAGCAAGTGACCTGCCCCCAGTGTGGCTTCCACATACTCCTTCATGTATCTCATACAAGAAGTCTTCAACTTGTGAAGAATACACACACCTCAAAAGGGGACCAGTAAAAGACCTTCTGTAGAGATGCCCCTCTGCTGTTAGAATGAATCTTATCGACTTCAGTCTGATCTTGTGTGCTTCTTTATGATCATCTGGCAGTTTTTCCTCTTTAAGGAATGCCATTATTGCATCCATCCAGCTTGGTCCCATCTCCACACACATTGCTTTATGCTCTGTGTTTAGTGGTTCTATGCTTGGACCTGACAAGTAGTCCACCATTATCGTCCTTGCCTCTCCAGGTTTCATTGCACTAGCCAAATTGGCCAGAGCATCAGCATGGCTGTTGTCATCTCGGCTAACCTGCTCTAGTCGACAATTCTGGAATAAGGCCACTAGTTTACCCACCTTCTTTACATAGGCCGACATCCTTTCATCTTGGCTGCATATTTCCCTGTTGCCTGGTTGACGATAAGTTGGGAGTCACAGAAGACTATTACCTCATCAGCTTCTATTACTACTGCCAGCTTTAATCCTGTAATCAATGCTTCATACTCTGCTTCATTGCTTAAGGCTTTAAACCCCAAACGAATGGATTGTTCCAGTATCTGCCCATTTAAAGATACTAGCACTACTCCTGCCCCTGCTCCTTGTCGGTTTGAACTCCCATCAACAAACAGCCAGAAGGAGTCGCCGATGTAAATGCTGCATGGCCTGAGTTTCTCTTCTTTCTTCTATTTGGTTGTCCCAAACTAGGTTTCTCCTTGTTCATCTGGACCTCGGCTCAACGGAGCCCGATGTGTGATGGTGCCTAGTGTGAACTCAGCCACGAAGTCGGCCAAAATTTAGCCTTTGACTGCTGTTCTGGGTCTGAATTCCAAGTCATATTGGCCCAACACCACTGCCCATCTGGCTACTCTGCCTGTCAGATCTCCTTGTTGCAACAGGGATTTCAATGGGTGCTCAGTTAACACCAAAATTTTGTGAGCTTGAAAGTAATGAATCAAATTCTTGGAAGCCATTACTAAAGCCAGTGTTAACTTCTCCAAGGGTAGATATCTGGTCTCTACATCTGCTAGGGTTTTACTCACGTAGTAAACCACTCTTTGCTCTCCATTTTCTTCTCTAATCACTACTGCACTTACTGCATGTTCTGAGACTACCAAGTATAAGAACAGCTCCTCTCGAACCTTGGATTTGAGATATTTGGGCGTGGTCAAGTACTTCTTTAAGTCGGCCAAGGCGACTTCCTACTCTTCTGTCCATAAGAAGTCTGCGGTTTTCTTTACTAAGCTAAAGAAAGCTTTACATTTGTTAGAGCTTCTGCTTATGAATCTATTCAAGGTTGCAGCCCTTCTAGTCAGCATCTGCACTTGCTTTGCCGATGTTGGGCTCCCTAACTCCAAAATGGCCTTGATTTGATCGGGGCTAGCCTCAATGCCCCTTCTGGTAACTAAGTATCCTAAGAACTTACCAGACCCAACTCCAAATGTGCACTTTGATGCATTAAGTCAGAGCCGATATGTCCTAAGGATGTCAAAAACTGCCTTTAGGTCGGCCAGATAATCTTCAAGTTCCTTGGTCTTCACGACCATGTCATCTATGTATACCTCCACTGTTCTGCTTATTTGTAACAACCCTCGTTATTGTTTACCGATTAATCACTGATCAGCGATTGACTCTGGATTCTTGCTATACTAAGACTGATTATGATGGATAACTGAAGTAATTGAAATACTGAACTGATTGACCGAAAACTGAACCCGAATTGATTGAGTGTATCTATTTGAATTGCATTTCTATCATTGCTGTTTAAGTATCTGTTCATGTTTTATGTTTAAACTACAAATTGAAGGCCTTATCGGCGGCCAAATCTGAAATTGATTGATGTTCTGTGTTAATTAGGTTTTATGTGATTTTATGGTGTAATTATCTGAAAAGTGATTTGGTATGATTAAATTAGATTAAAATAAGCTAATTTCAAAAGTTGGCCTTAATTACAATATTGCCATGTGAGTTGACCACCTAGGCAACACATATTTGAGCCTTACACTTAAACAACACAATTTCATCAGCCCCTTTTCTTGCACAATCCGATCAAAAGGAAGAGAGAGTGAGAGAATTGAGTTCAACTTGTTGATTTGCTTGGGGAATTAAAGAAATTGAAGGATAATTGTCTAATTGAGCCTCCATACCTTTAATTCAAGACTTAAGGTAGATTTCTTGCCATCTTGTTCATGTTTTGTGTTGACTCTTGCATGACCCATGAGCCTCTAGTGATCTAAGTCAAGATTTAGTCAAATTATGTTGAATTGGGGCTTAATTCATGCATGCAAGTTTACATCCTTGAGTTTTGATGTTGTCCTTCATAAAAGTGTACATGCATATTCACATTTTTATAATGGACCATGGTTTCACCATGTTTTTGAAAAGATTGACTCATTTGAGCAAGTAAATGAAGCTTTGAATTGATTTAAACTCTTACATGTTACACATTCACCATGTTCTTGAAATATTGTTTGGAATTATGTTAAATTGATCTTCCTTTGGGGCTTTGATTTTACAATTGAGCTTTGAATCATGTTAAACTATGAGTTTTGAAGAGTTTTCTGGAAAATTAACCCAAGAGAATTGATTTTGATACATTGGAACTTGATTTGAGCTTGGAAGTTCAAATCTGGAAATTCTAGATTTTGGACTCCGCCGAAGCGAAAGTGGCGCTTCGGCGGAAATTTGTGCTCGATTACTTTGCCTTTGTTTTGAAGTCGCTCGGCGGAAGAATTGACGCGGCGGGACCTTATGTCTTCACGCTCGGCGACTATCGGCGGCCATCGAGCGTGATTTTCGAGCATCTAGTACTTTTGCCATGTTTTGCAGTACGCTCGAGCGTGGAAAGTGACGCTCGAGCGGAAACCTTTGTCTGCATGTCCGCTCGAGCGGGACTCTGTTTTTCTGAAGGTTCTGAAAATGTTTTCTAAGTGCATCTTTGCATCCTCATTTCATTTTAGGCATTCTTAGGCCTAGTTTAAGGCATCTTAATGAGGATAAGGCATTCTTAGGCCTAGTTTAAGGCATCTTAATGAGGATATAGATATAGAACACACCAAGGCAATTAGGGATCAAGTTATTATCTTTCCCAACTGTGTAGCTTAGTGTGTGTTAGATTACATGGCAATGTAGGGTTGGCGGCCAGGACAGCGCTCTAGCTTCTTGTGGCAGAACTCTGTGAGTAACAACTGTGTAAAGATATGTTCAAAAATGATTATCTTCTGAACAATTGAACTGTACTGTTTTCTGAACTGATACTGTTAATCGAATGAATGTATGTCCTATATTCTGAACTGTATTGTGGCATCCTTAGCAATCACTGATTACTGTTACTGTTACAAAGATCTCTGTCGGTTCCCTCATTGGAACCATTCTTTATTCTTGATTGATGGCCATCATTTCTTTATTCGATCTTTTAAGACCCTCTTGTTTCTTTGTCTTGCTATGCTAATGGATGTACCACATATGACTGTTACGACTGAATGACTATTATACTGAATTAACAAATTGTTTTCATTACTGAAGGACATTCATTCTTAACCTCTTTACGCATTATGTTATTCACTAGGCTTTAACTCACTGTTTATATATATATGTAGGCGTTCAGGCACCAGACCGGAGCTAAGAGCGTGGATTAGACTCCCCTTTTTGTCAAGCTAACCACTGTGCCTCCTTTGCGAGGTTAGAACTGCTAAGCTATGGCTTTGGGGTGGTTTTTTTTTCCTTGTTTGTCTCTGTGTCTATTTGTATAACCGTATAGACTGATAGCACTGGACTAAACTGTTAACAGGGATTTGGTCCCTGCTCTGTTGGATTGTAAATATTGTACATTCTGTTTTGTCATTAAATGCATATATGTACAAAAAATCTTTTTGCATACAGACTGTGACAGCTCATTGGACATTGTTTATTTACTGTAATGGCTTCCGCCATGCCCCTATACTCTGTTTTACTGTATTACTGTTAAGCAGGCCTTCGGTAATCTCGGATTACTGGCCGGTTATGGTGCTAAACCCATAGGGGCGGGTTTGGGTCGTGACACTATTAGATGCCTGAACATCTTGGTTACCAATCTCTGGTAAGTTGCTCCTGCATTTTTCAATCCAAAAGGCATCACTCAGTGATCTGACCCTTTTGGGGTGATAAATGCAGTTTTCTCCTCATCTGGGGGGTACATAGCTATCTGATGGTACCCCCTGTATGCATCTAGGAAGCTCATCCTTCCATGCCCTGAAGTGGCATCCACCAATTAGTCAATCTTGGGTAGTGAAAAACTGTATTTGGGACAAGCCTTGTTCAAGCTGGTAAAGTCCACACTGACCCTCCACTTCCCATTCTTTTTCTTCACAACCACCGTGTTTGATAGCCATGTCGGGTAGTTTACCTCTCGAATGGCTCTGGCTTCTAGGAGTTTGTCCACTTCTTCTTCTACTACCTCAACATGTATCAACGTCGGCCTTCTTGCTCATTGGATGACTGGTTTAGCCGACCTGTCCACATTCAGTCTATGGCAAGTGACCTCAGGGTCAATGCCTGGCATCTCGTACGGCGTCCAAGCAAACACCTCAAGGTTTGCTCTCAAGAAAGCCTCTAGTTCTTTTTTCTCTTCCTCGGCCAAGCCCGAGCCGAGAAGGAAGTAGCGCTCCTCATCCCCTTGCTAGACAAGGACTTTTTTCAGGGCTTCATCACTCTTCTCGGCTGGCTCTTTGCCGTCGTCCTCCAGGACTTCCATGTCCTCGTCTTCTATCTCTGCTTTTTCTGCTTCTCGTATGTTACAGGTAGATTTCATTGCTGTCATGGAGCAATTCTTTGCCTGCACCTGATCCCCTCTAACCTCCTCTATTCCATGCTCTGTTGGGAACTGCAATAGCTGGTGCAATGTCGAGGGAACAGCCCCTATTGCATGCAGCCATAGCCTTCCCAGGATAGCATTGTAAGGGGAGAGGGTGTCGATTATGGTGAACTCTGTTTTTATCTTCTTGGTGCCAACCTGTACTTCCAAACTTGCTACTCCCAGAGGCCATGTTGACGTTTCATTGAACCCAACCATTGGGCCATTGGATTACTCCAGATCATCTTGGTGAAGGCCAAGCTCCTTGTAACACCTGACATACATGATGTCACAAGAGCTGCCCTGGTTAACTAGGATGCACTTCACTTGGCACTCTCCAATTTGGAAGGATATTACCAAGGCATCGTTGTGCAGATGCTGCACATCTCTAAGTCGTCTTCAATAAAGAATACCACTGGTCCCTGGCACTTGTCTGCCCTAGGTCTTTTCTGACGGACCTGGTACACATGCTGTAAGTGTTTTACCTTCTGAGTCTCCCCACGAATTTCATTCTCATTGACCTTCGAGTGAATCACATTGATCACTCGAGGTCCGCTACTATGATTCTTTGTCTTTGGGAATGGTAGTCTTCTTAGATGCACAGGCGATCTTGCTGCTCTTCCCTTGTCCTGGCTTCGTCTACTAGGTCCCTTAAATGGCCTTGTCTTACTAGGTCTTCCAGATATGCTTTCAGGGCTTTGCACCCCTGAGTCAGATGTTCAGCTTCATTGTGGTAAGCACAGTGCTTGCCGAGGCTTCTTTCCATAAATTCGCTTGGTACCCTTGCTGGTGCTCTGTAATAGGGCTGATTTCAGATTTTCTCCAAGACTTTGTAAACTGGGATCCGGAATACGGTTGTGACTGCCTGTGTAGCCCTTAATCCTGTCTCTTGTTTGTTGTATCCACCATCACCTCGGCTTCGCTTCGGCGAGCCACTTTTCTTCTCTTATTTTGACGCTTTTGTTCCCGACGTGTCCTCCTCGGCCCTAGCATACTTTTCTAGCCTGGCCATAAGCTCCTCCATGCTTTTCAGCAATGTCTTTGCCAGTGATTTTCGAAGCAGGCAGTAATCTTTCAGGTTGTTCTTAAACGACACAACCGCCACCTCTTGGTTGTATCCTGGTATTCGGTTAAATACCTCATAATACCTTTTGGCATAGGCCCTCAGGCTTTCGTCCTCGCTAATTTTCAGAGCCATCAAGGCGTCCACCCTCAATGGCTGTAGTTTGTTTATCATGAACCTGGCCACAAACATCTCGGCCAGGCCTTCCCAGGTTTTCACAGTTCCTTTCAGCAACTTGTGGAACCAGTTCGATGCAATTTCCCCGAAGGATGAAGGGAACACCTTGCAGAGCAACGGCTCGTTCCCAGTGTACAATGCCATCGAGTTCAGGTACAAACCGACGTGAAAATTGGGGTCTGACTTACCGTTGTATATATAGAACCTCGGCATACTGAACCTTTTCAGGGCCTCAAATTTATCCAATTCTACCGAGAACGGCATTTTTGGCTTGACCGAGGAAGTTACCTAAGCATCTTGTTGCTTCCTCTGGAGGTAATCCCTCAGATCCTCCTTGGTCCGTCTAAAAGCTCGACTATCGACGGATTTCAGCCTTTTTGATGTGCTACTCCCAGTTTCATTATGAGTCCTCTTGGACCTTTCTCCGCTGGTTGCGTCGAAACAGAGCTCCTTCCCTTGAACATGCCGATGTTCTTTGGGGTCAGCCTCCTTGGTACGATATGTCCTCCGTGAATCCCTTTTTATTGACTCTCCTCGCCCGACCTCCCTTGAAGGCCGGTGAGAGTGTTCCTTGGTCCTGTACAGGGACTGTTTTCTACCCTTCCTTCTGGGCATTGTTTTTGGCCACTGGAATTGGCGTTTCTTGTAACAGGAACAGTGGCTGCATGACGTTGTTTTGCATCATGAAATTAACGACTGTTTGTAGGTCTGCCAATTTGTCTGCTATTCCCTTCATCTTTTTGTCCCTCCTCAGGCATTTATCTTTCCATACCTAGAGGTCATCCTCATTATAATACCCACCTCGATCTGATTTCTTTGGTGCGTCGCCCTCATGGCCGACGTCATTTTCTCTGCGATTTTTATCACGAGTCTCTTTGTTACAGTTGTCTTCTTCGACGTCAAGGTCAATAGGTTTCTCGCTCCCAGTAGGAGTGTCATCCCCAACCTTCTCTTTCTGTCCGTTATTTGCTATCTAGTCCTCTTTCTTTTCCACAGACAGCACCAAATTGTGTGTGTCGATTTCCGACCACACTACAAATCAAGCACTCAGCTGGAGAACACTGACAGAATAGATTAAGCCCGAACAACCTGTCACAGAAAGAAGAGATTCCGGCAGTGGTTCGTCCACCCGGGGACACTCCGACGATCAAGTCAGTTATCTCTCAAAAATAGCAATTAGTGCTTAACTCACTATTCAGAATATAAAAACATACCTTAGACCGATAAGGGTACCTCCTTTTATAGCCAACACTAACCCGATCCCAATAGAAGCTTAACTTCAATGGACTCTGGATTACTATTAATCTTGTACTCCCAGTAGGATTGGGATAAACTCTCTAAGAGTCTTATCTTTACCCAAACTGAAGTTCTCTCTCCTTCTAAGAATGTTGTCCCTTATCCGCTTATTTCGGATTCCGATATCTTCGCAGATAACCTCGGCCTAGCCGAGATTATCTCGGCGTCATGAAAAGGACACATGGCACCTCGGCTAGCACTTCGGTGCCACCTCGGCCGCGTGCTGTCACTCAAAAATTATGCCTCCACACCACATATTTTTCAAAATTATCAAAATTTGAGAATGGAATTTTGAAAGCTTTTAAGACAATACTACATTTGGTTATATATATAGTATAAATAGATGACATCTCATAAATCGTAATTAAAATATTTTAGTACAAATTTTCTTTTGTTTTTATCCTTCATAACTAATCTATATATATACAGTATAATATATCTATCAATTATTTTTTGTTTAAAAAAAAAATGCCAAGTTCGGCCTGAGCCCAGGCCCAACCCACGACCTTATTTTGAGTGGGCCTAAGCCTAATTTTTTGATCCATGACTCGATCCAAATTTTGACGAGAACCCGTACAGCCTAATAATAGGCTGAACCGAGCCCGGGCCAGGCCAATTTTATACTCATAATTGCTTGTTGAAGCATCAAACGTGTGGCTTAGATCAGTTGACACCTCTTTGACAAACCCACTTAAGCTTCGTTTGAACATTGGCCTTTAGACTATATTAGTCACAAAAAGATAAAATAAGTTAAAAAGTCAATGGGACAAAAGATCACATTCAAACTATAGCCGTTTCATTTTTGGCATAAATTAGGTCTCGTTTGAAAATAAATTATTTTAGTAATTTTTTAACTTTTTATAAAAAGATATGTAAAAAGTGATGTGATAATTTATAATAATTTTTTAATTTTTTAACTAAAATATCTAATTGACAAACAAGACGTAACAACTGCTTGAAACACGTTTGTGGCTAATTAGTCATAAACTCATTTCACTCTTCCCAACCATAACCATTTATGACTAATTAGTCCTAAATTAGTCACAAATCCATTTTTGCCAATTTTACACTTACAATTGCTTGAAACACGTTTCTTGCGATTTTTTTTAGTGTTATTAAGCATCAAACGTGTGGCTTAGATAAAGTTGACACCTTTTTAACAAACCCACTTAAGCTTCGTTTTAATATTGACTTTTTAAACTAAATTAATCAAAAATAAATAAATAAAATTAATTAAAAAATTAATAAAATAAAATATTATACTTAAATTTTTTAACTAAATTAATCAAAAATAAATAAATAAAATTAATTATTATACTTAAATTATAACCAAATTATAAATTAAAAAGTTAAACCAAATTTCTAAAACATCCAATTGTCAAACGGTTTTACAGTACTCTAAGGATGTGTTTGATTGGACGGACTGAATAAGAGGGGATTAGAATCCATCGGACTTGAGTCCTTTTACAGTACTCTAAGGATGTGTTTGATTGGACGGACTGAATAAGAGGGGATTAGAATCCATCGGACTTGAGTCGTGGGACTGTGAATCCCCCGGACTATTTAGTTGGAATAGATATGCATCCTGTGTTTATTTTTTCATGGGATTAGATGTCTGAAAATGACTATTTTTAGTGAATCTAACGTTTGGTTGGACGGACTGGATAGGATAAATGAACAAAGGACTATTTTACCCTTTTTCAATTGTTTACTAAGTAATACCAATATTAAACATATCGTTAATATTTTAATTATTTTTAGTTAGATTAAATAAAATTTTATTTTATTTTATTTTATTTTTTACACAATTAAATAAATTTATTTTTTTTAAATTAAATAAATAAATAAATAAAATATCAATAAATAATTTATATTATTTTTTTAATTAAAATTTTAAATAAATTTGTTTTAAATCATTACTATATAACAAATACCACTAAATTGTGTAATAAAATACAGAGGACACTATTTTTTTTATATTATTTAATAAATCATTACTGTATAACCTGTATAACCACTAAATTTGATTTAATAAAATACTGTATAACCTGTATAAAAAATTTATATTATTTTTTTAATTAAAATTTTAAATAAAACATCTATTAACATTTAAATAATGAAATTAAATAAAATATAAACAAAATTTTTAAATAAAACATCAATAAAATATCTATAAAAAATTATTTAAAAATAAATAAATAAAATATCAATAAAAAGTTAAATAAAATTAT
This sequence comes from Camellia lanceoleosa, assembly GCA_025200525.1. Taxonomy (NCBI): domain Eukaryota; kingdom Viridiplantae; phylum Streptophyta; class Magnoliopsida; order Ericales; family Theaceae; genus Camellia; species Camellia lanceoleosa. The sequence continues at coordinate 152,033,816 of CM045760.1, read as the reverse complement.
TTTATTTTTAAATTGAGACATTTAAATTTTATTAAATTTTACTAAATATAATACATAATTAAATAGTAGAGGGTCAAAATAGTCATTTCACCAAATATCTATAAAAAATTATTTAAAAATAAATAAATAAAACATCAATAAAAAGTTAAATAAAATGATTTTATTTTTAAATTGAGACATTTAAATTTTATTAAATTTTACTAAATATAATACATAATTAAATAGTAGAGGGTCAAAATGGTCATTTCACCACCTAATCCCAACAGTAAATAATCCCCAAAATTGTCCCACACCCTCCCTAGGATAGTATAATCCCCCATATGGGGGATAAGAAGTCTGGCTGGACTCCATGTCCGGCGAACTAAAAAAAAAACAAACATCGGATTGAATTTATTGTGCGGATTACAATCCGCACAGTAAATAATCCCCTCATTATCCCCCCCAATCAAACACACCCTAAGGGGTGGTTTGGCATCTCCTAAATAATTCATTTTTTTATCTTTTTATCTTTTTTTCATTACATCACCTCTCTACTTTTCGGCACATCTTTTTATAAAAAAACAAAAAATACACTTATTTAGATCATCCCAAACAACCCGTAAAATCGTTAACAGTTGTCTTCTTTGTGTACTCTAAAATCGTTAACAGTTGTCTTCTTTGTCAAGACTACAATAATTGAATATGTAACTAACTACAGCTGCTCACATACAGAGAGATGTGGATAGCTTTTACTCCAATCTTTTTAGGGCTTTGAAAATCAACAGCCACCGTTGATTTGGATAACTCTGATTCCATCTAAATCACTGATGTCGTGTACAGAGAGTTCATCGTCTTCTTATTCGGTGAGAGGAAATATCGATCCGTTGCTAAAGGATCTGAGCGAGAGGCAGCAGAGCTTCCGGCGGAACGTGGTGTCGCTGGCGTCGAAGCTCAACCAGGTCCAAGAACGTCTTGCTCGCGAAACCCTAACAAGACAGGCATGTGATTTGCTTCGTTGATGTATACATGTATGTATGTATTTCTATGTATGTGAACTTAGGAAATGAAATCAATTTCAATTTTTTGTTATTCTATCTATGTAGGGTTGGCGGTGTTTGTTTGTGGGACCATATATAATTTTGTGAGTCGTTTGTTAAATTTTTCCATTTTTGTGGTGTTTCGCAGAGGCAGAGATCAGAGCCAAGGATTTGGAGGAGGAGATATGTAGGTTGCAGAACAACTTAGAGGAGAGAAATGAGCAGCTTCAAGCATCAACATCTACTGCTGAGAAGGCACCACTAGTCCCTGATTGGGCAGATTATAGTTTATGATGGAGATTAATAATTAATTAATGGGATTCATATTCTAGTGGGATTCATATTCTAGTGATTGGTAGGTTGCAATTTTGTTATCCAGATTAGATTCGGATGGATATTCTATCATACAAAATTAATGAATTTTTTAATCTGACAACTAATAATGCAAAACAAATGTGAATAGGGGATTATTTATCTTACTAATCCAGCTGGATAACCAATCTTACACTAATCACATGGACTGTTAATCCTTTACTAGCAATCCTTCCTAATCATACATGGCTTTATGTACCACTACATAGCTTTTTAGAGCTTATTTCCATGGTTTTGTGGGTTTGTGGCTAGTTTTATGTTGTGTTTGGTTAGGGGATTTGGGGAGGGATTGGGAAAGGGAAATGGAAAGAGTAGGTGAAATGTAAATAAAACATGCGTATATTTCACCTAGTTTCACATACCTTTTTCCTTTCCCTTTCCAAATCCCTCCCCAAATCCCCCAACCAAACACAGCATTAATTTGAGTTGATCTGCTCTGACTCATCTAATCTTGATGTTTTGAGGCTTTAACTTGTCAGCATATCTGGTCCTCCTCATCTTTTTGGGCTACTTTTTGGCCTTCCTTGTTTGTTTTTGTTTTGGGTGGAGTGGGAATAGAATAGCATTCTCGTATCATGAAAATAAATTATTGTTTCAATTTGTAGTTTGAATGGTTGTTGGCTTGTTTCAATATCCTGACTAATTACATGGCTTGTTGGAAACAAACCAATTATGTGAAGCTGGCTACAATTAGGAGTAGTGTGTACATAGCAGTTCTTGGTTTTTAAATGATAGTCATTGAGTATATAGTAAAGTTACTGCAATTAAAGCATAATTTTCCTAGCTTTCTTTATTTTTTTAATGCCAGAATTTTTTTTTGTTTGAAAGTAAATCCAAAAGGACCCTTAACACTTTGTTCATATCATAACTTATGTTCTTTTTCATTTGAAGAAAGGCTAGGCGTAAAATGCTTCTAATAGGAATGCTCTGTTTCCCGAATGTTTATTTTACTAATCATAATAAAAAAAGGCATGACCTTAACATTTATAGTCTTGAATGTAATTTCTTAATGATATGCATGACCTCATGGAGCTGGATGATCTGAGGTCACAACTTTCAGCTACTCAAGCAATTGCAGATGCAAGTACTGTATCAGCTCAATGTGCGCAACTCCATTGTTTGGCACTATTAAAGGAATTAGCTGAAAAAATAGCTCATTAAAAAGAGCATGAGGTTCGTATAGATATGCTGGGAGATTGTTGGCTATATATTTTGTAAAAACTAATTGTAGCTTGACACGTGGTACATGACGGGAAATTCGGGGAGTTAATACAAGTCTCCAGTAAAAAACAGACACAGGGCAGGTCATATTGGTTATAATGGATCTGCGTAGCACTGGAATAACTAGAAGGCATAAGATGACGTGGCACAACGGTTACTTACGAATTCAAATTCAAATCCAAGAGGGAAGCCTAACTACAAGAATGGCGTAGTGAGATTGACTGTGAGAGAGCATGATCAGCAATCATGGGAGGACATTTCGACGGTTGGAAGCCCACTTCAACGGTTACCCTTGAAGAGTATAAATAGCATGAACGGTCCCAAATTGAGGGACCCAGACTCAAATCCAGAAACCAATCATTTACTTCTTATTTTCTTTCCAGTTCTTTACATTTTCAGCATTTCAATTCCTGTACTGCACTTCATTTCCTAGGAGTAGTTCTCAAGTAGTCGTTGTTGTAAATCTTTTCAAGACTGGATCATTTCATTGTAAGTTCTTATTCACTTAATGAAATTCAATTTCTAAATTATTCTGTACTTGTTATTTCTTATAAAAATTTTCCTCAAACAAACTACCAGTAAAAGTCCTCTTCATTGAGGCTGAAAGAATTTCAACACAATCGTCTGATAATTGGTTGGCAATTAAAATTCTGTAAGGACTAATTGATCTTTGATGGCACGCTTAAAATTACATAATTAACCTTCGAAAGCCAAAAAAGTTAACATGTATTTTTGGCATGCCCGATGGGACATATTAAAAATAGCTAGACGTAGAGCAAAAGGAGAAAATGAACGCCTAGAAGAGGGTATGGAAGGAGAGGTAGAAATACCTAACCTAGAGGAGAATGTAATGGATGCACCTGTCCCATCAGATCCTCCAAAAATGGTCGAACAGACTGGCACTTCAGAGTATACAATACATGTCTAACACACTAGATAGGGCCATGAGACTAGACCTTCGAATGTCCCTTCTACCCACTCAATAAATCCATGGGAAGGTTTAGTAAATGCCATGGGGTAACAATTAATGTATACAATGGAAAGATGGGCAACATCCTTTTTGGATCGAGTAAACTCCCATCAACCAATGATCGCACGACAAGTTAAAGAAAACATGAATTCCCTTCAGCATAGATTGACTCGAGACAAACAATCTATGCAAAATAATGGACAAACTAATGGTCAGACTAGCAATCATAGTCATGAAAGGTCACCACATGTGCCTCAGTCATAGTATGAAGCTCCTTCGAGACCACCAGCAAACCAAAATATACCATTGCCCACCAGCGAAACCATACAAATTGGTGGATCTAGGCCAGTACAAGGGAATGGTATGAGGATGTTTCCAAATCCTATATGGGACTTCATTAATCCTATGTTTGAATTTACACTCGGGGGGTTGGAGGGATTTCTTGCGGCTAGAAGAGAAACAACACCTGGTCCTCCTCTTGTAACATTATTCGTAGGACCTTTCCTAGGATAGATTCCAAAAGGTCAGCCACACCTCCAACAGCAACTAGTGCAACAGGGACAGCCAGCCTTGAATGTACCCATATATGAACCAAGAGACCCTCAAGCACAGGGAGTTCCTTCAAACCCTGTGTTTGTTCCTCCAGTAATGGTTCAACCAGCACAAAATATGGTTCCAAGGGACCAAATTGCTGATATAATTAGAGAAATGTGTAGACCTATGGCTCAAGGGGTCCAAACACCAATGTACAGAAAACTTTACCCAGAGTGGGTGGATAGGGTACACGAGAATCCTAGGGGGTTTAGAATACCAGCCTTTGCTCTTTTTTATGAGAATGGGAATCAGTCAACGGTGGAACACTTTGCTAGGTTTACAGGCTAGTGTGGTGAGTTTGCCAATAATGATTACATGAAACTGAGACTCTTTCCAAACTCTTTAACTGGAGCAGCCTTCGTATGGTACATAAACCTTACACTTGGCTTTATTCAAACTTGGCAGCAAATGGAGAAAGTTTTTTATGCCCAATTTTTCCAAACAGAACCTGAACGCAAGATTGAGCTAAAAGCCTGATAAGAAGGCTGCTTAGTTTATTGCCAGATTTAAAAGGGCACGAAACAAATGCAGGGTCATGCTACCAGAGCCTGAATTTGTAAGATTGGCTCAAAATGACTTGGAATTTAGGCTTCGAAAAAAGTTTGATTCAACTGAGTTTCGAGACTTAATAGAGTTAACCTATACGGTGTCTAGATATGAAACTTTACTCAAAGAAGAACAAGATTGAAGTAATGCATCATATAAGACCTACTATATGGACCCTAATTATGAAATTGATGCAGCAGAGATAGTAGGAAAAAAACCTACGACTTGTGAGGCATTAATTTAGAAAGATAGTACAATAGACCAGTAATTTTAAAAAAAAGACCTGCATAGGAAGTATTCTTTTGAGTTAACAAAAGCAGATAATATTTTTGATCATTTTCTTGCAGCATATTTCCTAAAGATACCAAAGGGAGTCAAGATTCCTACCCTTGAAGAACTTAAAGGAAAATTATATTGTAAATGGTACAATTCTAGGTCTTATTCAACTAAAAACTGTATTATTTTCCGAGACAGGATCCAAGAACAGATTCGAAAGGAAAGGCTAAAGTTTCTAGCCAAGTCTGAGAAAGTTATGGAAATTGACACCAACCCGTTTCCAGAGATTGGGGAGGCTGCAGCCAATGTTGGCATGCCAGATTTCCAAAATCTATCCTTGAAAGAATTGGAGGAAGTTACTGTGCAGATGCAGGTGGCTAGCCAGGCTGCTTTCAAGAAGAACACAAGAAGTTCACCAACTGATAGACAAAGCTCTGCAAGCCTAAAAGAAGGTTCTAGTGAAGAGATGTTGGATGATGACTCTCTTGAAGCTACTATAGTGCAGAGGATGTGTCCCAGGTGTAGGATGTGTTGCAAGTGGTTGAAAGGGCTCCTAGTTGATGGGAAGTAGCATTCCAAAGAGGTGTAGAGGGACCGAATAACTAGCATCCATGTAATGAGGTACAGAGGGACCGAATAACTAGCATTCATAACAAAAAGTCTTACCTAACTGGCCCTAGACAGCATTCATCCTTGGTAGCCCCACCAGACACCAGGATGCAATCAAAAGGAAAGAGGCCTCTATATGAAACTAGGCCACCCAATTATTACAGAGTAGACAACTAGCTTGAAAGGAAGCAAGGATTCGGTGCAAGGCATAGGACTAAGACTGATAATTGGCCCCTGAGAACTGCTTCGAAGACTGCTAGAAAGAGTAGGGCAGCAAATCCAGCAACCAGACCAATGGGCTCATAGGTCCCAGGAGTTCCAGATTGGTTTGTCATACAGAATAAACCTAAGAAAATGCTTACTCAAAGAAAGGTTTTTGGAGACCAAAGAAGAATGATAAAACCTCCCTCGGTGGCTCCAAATAACTGGATGTTATTAAAGAATCCAAAAACAAAGGAGCCAGATATGGATCTTATAATTTCTATGTCTCAAAGAAAGAAGATTCAACAAAGATACACCCAGTATCAAAGGGATCTGAAAGAAAGAGGAGAGAGCACTTCCATGGCACAAGCAAAAGTCTAGACAGATAGAGAGGTAGGTTTGAAGCATGCTTCCAAGATCAAGAGGAGTGCAAGCATGGAACAGTTGGCTAAAGTTCATGCTGAAGTAAGAGCGAAAGAAAAATCCAGTTTAGTAGGCCTCAAGAAGGCTTTAATGGAAAGTGATGATGAAACGGATGAAGGGACTGAGCTAGGCCAAGAGAGAACATTGGCTGAAGATGGAATGTTTGAGGCCTTCATGGCTTAACAAACCTTTTTAGTTGACAAGCCAACCGAAGTAGATCACCAACAGGCTGCTTCAAAGGAACCTGCTAGCACAGAGGTACCAGAATGCATTATGGAAGATGCTTCCGAGATAACAGAACAAGTTAGTTTGGAAGGGCAACAAGTGCAACCAACAATTCAGTTTGGCTTATTTCCTCTAGTGCCAGTAAACATGGTATATATACTGCCACAGGAGTTCTAGGTTGAAGAGGGAAACCAAGAAGGTCAGGAAGATGACCCCATTCCAGTTTCTAGTGAAGACTCACAAGCCAGCATGATTCAAGATGAGTCTAAAGTGGCCACACCAATGGAAATTAAAGAAGAAATTGAGGAGGTGAGTATTATCTCTCATATCCTTTCGAGTACCCTACAATATCTATGACTCAGCACGTTAAGTCCCTGTATATTAAGGCTTACTTCGATGGGATACAAATGAACAGGGTGTTAGTGGACAATGGGGCGGCAGTGAACCTACTTCCAAATTCCTCCTTGAAAAAATTGGGAAAAAGAAACCCCAGATTAATCCCAACCAGCACTACCATTGCTGGTTTCGCTGGAGATAAGCAGATAGCTCAGGGTATTCTGCCCATCAACCTGAGTGTGGGAACAAGAGATTGCATGACAACATTCTTTGTTATAAATAGTAATGCCAAGTATAATGCTTTGCTTGGCAAGGATTAGATCTACACTAACAAATGAGTGTCTTCCTCTCTACATCAGAAAATAATGATAACACTATGCAATGGAGAGACAGAGGAGATCAACGCAGAATCCCAACCCTTTATCGCTTGTGCTGATTTTGTAGAGGCCAAGTTATACATTGAAGGAGTAAGACCACTCAATGTATTAAGGAAGCCTGATGGAACAGCCGAAGTGACAGTTGATGAGGAAATAGCACACCTGTAGCACTTAGTGCAAGAGAGTACTGATGAAAAGTTCGTCACCAAAGATGACAATGATGCCTGGTTGTAGGCAAGAAGATATAAACCAAGAAGCCAGACCCTTAGCCTTAGTCAAGTTTTCAGCATTGGACGTAAAGTCAATAATCCAGTAGCTACAGGAACAAGAGAAGGAAGCCATGGTGGTTGGCTGTAATTAGGAGCAACAAAAGGCCAGGCCTTTGGCCCTTGGTAAATACTGTACATTGGACATCGATACAAAAGTCCAGGAAATATAGGAAGAAAAAGCCTTATGGACAAATTTTGTCTATAAGGAAGAAAGCAAAGATGTTGAGCCAGCGAAGGTGGGAGTAGAACAAAATGAAGAAGTTGCTTTGAAGGCAGAAGAAGTCAAAGGAGAAGTATAAGTAAGTGCTCAAGTACAAGACCCCTTGGAAGAAGTCAATTTAGGGGAAGGTTCTGCACAGCAACCCACTGTTATCAGTGCTTGGCTAAGTCCTATTGACAGGAACCAGTTGTTGGTAGTCCTAAAGTAATTGTTTTGCGTGGTCTTATAATGAACTACCTGGATTAGATAGGTCATTAGTAGAACATAGGCTCCCTATCAGGTCTAATTTTAAGCCACACAAGCAGAAACCAAGACGGATGAGCCCTGAAGTGGTTCATAAAGTGAAAGAGAAGATTTTTAGGCTCCTTAAGATAGGCTTCATTAGAACAGCCAAGTATGTTAAATGGTTATCTAATATTGTGCCTATGATTAAAAAGAATGGCAAGATGAGGGTATGCATCGATTTTAGAAATCTAAATTTGGCAACTCCAAAACATGAATACCCCATGCCTATAGTTGATCTATTGGTGGACAGTTTAGCAGGGCACAGGATCTTGTCTATGATTGATAGGCATTTGGTTACAACCAAATCTGCATTGCAGAGGAGGATGTCCACAAGACAGCATTTAGGTGTCCTGGGAATATTGGCACCTTCGAATGAGTGAAAATGCCATTTGGTTTAAAGAATGCTAGCGCAACGTATCAGAGAGCAATAAACACTATTTTTCATGATCTTACTGGAGGATACCTAGAGTGTTACATTGATGATATTGTTGTAAAGTCTCAATCTATAGAGAAACACTTGGTTCACTTGGTAGTAGCTTTCAAAAGAATGAGAAAGTTCAAGTTGAAGTTTAATCCTATTAAATGTGCTTTTGGTGTAACAACTAGAAACTTCTTGGGGTATGTACTGCACAAGAAGATAATACAGATTGATCAAAATAAAACCAAAACCATCATTGAGGCCAAAACTCCATCAAGTAAGAAAAAATTATAAAAGTTCCTTGGTCAGGTTAATTTCCTTCGAAGATTTATTTCTAAGACTGCAGGAAAAACTAAAGTATTTTCTTCTTTGTTAAAGCTGAACAATGAAGAAGAGTTTGTGTGGACAGCAGAGCATCAAGCTGCTTTTGAAGGAATTAAAGCCTACTTGACCAAGCCTCCAGTGTTGATGCCACCAAGGAAAAACAAGCCCTTGAAGTTATACATTGCTGCAGCTAAAGATTCATTGGAGTTTTCCTAGCTCAGGACAATAAAGAAGGCAAGGAGCAAACAGTTTATTACCTTAGTAGGTTTTTAAATTCTTGTGAATATAAATATTCAGCTGTAGAAAAGCTATGCCTTGCATTGTACTTTGTAGAAATGAAATTAAGATATTATTTTTTGCCTACTGTTGCCTTGGTAATTGCAACCACAAACTTGGTTAAGTACATGTTATCTAGACCTATGTTGCGAGGAAGAATTGACAAATGGATATTAGCTCTATCAGAATTTCATCTAGAATATTTCCCCCAAAAGGCAGTAAAAGGACAAGGTTTGGCTAATTTCTTAGTAGATTATCCATGTCAAACAGAAAGCCAAGAGATAATGGACCTTCGTATGGTCAATGTTGAACAATGGCAAATGTAGTTCGATAGATCAAAAGCCAGTGGTTTGGTTGGAATTGGTGTTATAATTAAATCACCATAGGGGGTAGAAACCATACATGGTTTCAGAGTGAATGAAACTACTTATTCCAATAATCAAGCTAAATATAAAGCTTTAATAATGGGACTTGAGATATTTATTGGATTACAAGTTCATACAGTTAATATATTTAGGAATTCTCAATTGGTAATTAACCAAGTAAAAGGAATCTTCAAATGTCAAAGTGCAAGCATGTTATCATATTATGTTGTTGCACTGCATTTGCTTTCTCAGTTTCAGATAGCCAATGTGACTTATATCTTAAGATTCATAGACCATAAGGCCAATGATGTAAGGGGAAATACCTAAGTAGACATAAGTCAAGCAACATATCAGAAGTTAATACCACCTTTGGCTAAAAAGGTCATGGTAGAAGTTAACCAGAATAACTTAAAAGAGCATGATTGGAGACATCCAACCATTCAATATGTAACTGGCCCATCTTCGAAGGCCAACAGAAAAATTAAATTACAGTCTATACAATATATAGTGTATGACAATGCTCTTTACAAAATGGGAGCAGATGGATTGTTGTTGGAATGTTTAGGGCCAAAGGAAGCATTGACTGCTATGGCTGAGATGCATGAAGGTATTTGTGGTGCTCATCAGCCTGGTGTGAAGATGAGATGTTTGTAAAACATTTTATGCATACAATCATTTACGACTTAATGAGGTTATGAATGAATGTCCATGAAATCAATTCATTATAATCAATATTTCAATCAATTACATCCATTAGCCTATAAAATATAGTTACATACATTCATTCAATAAACAATATCGGTCAATTCCATTCAAAATATAACCATTTGAACATATCTTTACTAACAAATAGAACACACACTAAGTTCAAGGATGATAATTAAATCCCTAAATTCCTTTCTATGTCTAAATCCTCATTAAGATGCTTTAAACTAGGCCTAAGGATGCCTAGAATGGGATGAGGATGCAAGACACTTTTCAAAAGCAAACCAAGCATTCTCAACTCAATACTGAATACATCCCAAAACAATGTATAACAAGTTTCAAAAGCCAATTTATGAATTCAAGCCCCAAAGGTGAGTCAATTAAATCCATTTTCAAACCCATTTTCAAGAACAAGTTTAAAACATGCAATGCATGAGCTTCAAATCAAATTTAAGCTTCAATTGAAAACATTTTGAAAACATGAACTAGAATATAAACATGGACATGCATGTATGATTCAAGCATGAATTCAACTCCAATTTCACTAATTCAACCATAACAATTGATCTTCAATTCAACACCTATGAGCAAAATCATGACTTAACTTCTCTATAACCAAGATGTATGCAAGATGGAACTTAAAACATAACAAGAAGATGGTAATTTTCTTACCTAAGTCTTCAATTTAGAGCCTAGGAGATCAATTAGACAATCAACACTTCAATTCTTCAAGATTCAAGCAAAAATTCACAAAGTTGAGTTCAAATCTCTCACTCTCTCTAAGTCTCTTCTTAAATGAAGTTGTTCAAGTGTAATGCAAGTCTCAAGCATGAATAAACTAATGAGGTTGTAATTAAGTCCAACTCTTCAATTAATTCATTTAAATCTAATTTAATCATTCCTAATCAATTTTATAAATATATCATAAAATCAAAATTCTCAATCTAAAACATCAAATAAGGCCTTCAATTAGCTTAAACATATTCAATCAAACAGATACAATATGCAATTCAATAGATAACTTATTCAATTTGTTCATCTCACTTATTAATCATTATCGGTTTGCTTCGAAGGCATTCCTACTAGCTGCCAACCATCCTAAAGGATTACATAGAGTATGCAAAAGAATATCAGGCATGTGAGAAGTATGACATGATAAGACATGTGATAATAGCTGATTTGCATACAGTAATAAAGCCATGTCCATTTAGAGGATGAGCAATGGATATGATAGGGAAAATATATCCATCTTCTTCGAATCAGCATTGTTTCATTTTAGTTGCCACAGATTACTTCACCAAATTGGTCGAAGCTAAGCCTTATAAGACTGTGGATCAGACTGAGGTTATTGGATTTATCAAAGAATTAATCCATAGGTTTGTTATCCCTCAAACCATAACTGTAGATAATAGAACTGTGTATGATGGAAAGATGGTGAAGTCTTTCGCAGTAGAATTTGGAATTAGTCTTATTAATTCCACCCCTTATTATGCACAAAGAAATGGCCAAGCAGAATCTTCTAACAAATTCTTGAAAAAAGGAATACAAAGAATTGTGGAAGATAATCCTAGGGATTGGCATAACTTGTAGTTAGATATATTATGGTGTATAGGACTTCTCCAAGGTCAAGTATAGAAATCACTCCTTATGCCTAGGCCTCGTTTGGCAACAGGCCGGTTTAGCCAAAAAGTCAAAAAGTTACTAAAAAAGTCAAAAAGCCAATAACCCATACCAAAAAGTCAAAGATTCTCTTTTGTCTCTACTTTTTGCACATCTTTTCGTAAAAAGTCAAAAAGTCATCCTAAACATACTAGTTTTTTTTAGCTTATATTTTAGCCAAATAGCCAAAAAATTACTAAATTAGCCTGTTCCCAAACGAGGCCTTAGTATATGGACATGATACAGTGTTACCTATGAAGATTAACATCAAGTCCTTGAGGGTGAAGTGTCAAGACCAATTAACTTCTGAACAGTACTATCAAAGTATGTTCTTAGAAGAAGAGAATATGGATGAAGCTAGAATATTGGCATTAAATAACATTCTTTTTTAAAAGAAGAAGGCAGCCAAAAGCTATAATAAGAAAGTTAAGCACATCAGCTTTGATGAAGGTGACTTGGTATGGAAAACAATACTTCCAATAGGCATTAAGAGTCATAAATTTGGCAAATGATCACCTAATTGGAAAAGACCATATCAGGTTTATAAGGTCTTGCCTGGGGGAGCCTACCATTTAAGAAACCTAAATGGTTATGTGTATTCCAAGAAAATTAGTGATAGGTATTTAAAGCCTTATTATCCAACTGTGTGGGAAACACAAGGAATGTAAAAAGTGCTAAATAATAGAATGATACACTACAACAAATACCATATTTTATAGCACGCGATGAATGCTATCTTAAGTAAATGATAGCATTTGTTGGAATGCTATGTTAGCTTATGTTATTAAAAATCTATTATTTTTTATAACATTTATTAAATGCTATGCATAAATGCTATAAAAAAAATATATTATAACATTCTTGGAATGCTATGAAATGGTTGAAAATTTCTTTAAAAATATAACCGTAATTATTCATGAATGCTATAATAAAGCGAAACAATATTTTGTGTAGAATTTTCGGTGATATGATTTTTTCAATGCTACTATTAAAGTATTTTCATATTTAAAAATAAAAATGTGATAATTCATTCAACATCAATATTTAAAAACCTCACTCATTGCATAAAGGCTAATATCATTAAAGTAGAAAGCAGAACACTCATTAGAGGACTGAAATAATTACATTCTCTTCATATCAAAATCTAATCAACATAGCTTATAAACATCTCAAAAAACAAAACAAAACAAAAAAAAAAAATTCCAAACATAACAACAATGAACTTAGTCAAATATCCAATTATTTCATCTACAATCCTCACATCCTTTGCTTACTCTAAGATGAGTTTTGGTCTCTCTTCTTTTTGAAGACAACTGCAATAAATAAATAAAAATAATAATCACATCCCCTAGTTAACAGAAGCATTCAAAAAGTTAATGGTGATTAAATTAAACAATCAAGAAAGCCAAGGGATTAAATTTTGGTTTAATACCCAAGTCAATAAAAAAAAATTAATACATAAAGAATTCAATTTCTAGATCAATGGCTTTAATTGGATTTACATAAAAAGTATAAAACTGGCTATGTAACTTTCAAGTGTAAACTATCAAGCAACAAATTAGGAAAACAAATATTGCGTACTATCAATCTTTTTCAAAAACTAGTTTGGCGAAAAATAATTAAACAATATATAAATTTTAGGGGGAATTACTTGTTAATGGGACAAGAAAAAAAAATTGCCAAAACATGAACAGTGCAAGTTGTTCTGTGATAGGGTGCAAGTGAAAAGCTGTGGAGTTGCATCACTCTCCATGTTTATGTATATTTTTTTTTTGCCTGTTTCATTGTAAATTAATTCCCCCTTACATATTGTTTTCTCCTTTTGGGACAGAAATAATTTATAAAAATTATATATTTTTTTCTATTTATTTTTGTCAATACTCTTTGTAAACGTTTAAAAAAAATTCAAAAACAAGTTATAAAAAACAACCAAACAGACACTATCCAATTCCTTCAAAACCCACTTTTTCAGAACATTCATTACCAATAACTACTTTAATCCAACGAATTACATTAATAGATTAGCAAAGATTGATAGTATAAGAAAATGGAACGGCATATTATACATACATATCTATCTATCTATATATTCTATAAGAAATAGGAGATTTCTAACCCACAAAACTTGTGAGAGTTTCAATATTTTAATCTTAATTTTTTAATTTTTTGATTTAAAGAAAAAAAAAATCTCAGCATTTATTGACTTCTCCTAACTCATAAACTTTTTTTACTTCTCCCGTACTTACTTCTACACCATTTTCAACTTCTTCCATACACTATAGTTAGTGATGAGATTGTTAAATTATTTTTATAAAAAATCTAAAAAAAATAATTTGTATATTAAAAAAATATCTAAAACAAATATAAATTCTTATTAAATCTATCTATTTATCTATCTATCTATCTATCTATCTATTACATAAGTAAAAGAGGGTTTCTAACACAAGTCTTGTGAGAGTTCTAATATCTTAAAATAAAATTTATAATTTTTTGATTTTAAATAATTAAAAAAATCCTCTATAGCTCTCATTTAAGCAAAATATAATAATAATAATAATTTAAAAAAATAATATCTCTTGATTTATGACTTTCAAATGGAAAGTTTATTAGATATATAAAATAAAAAATAGAAAGTATACTAATCCATTTCAAAATTCAAATGTGAGGAGCATTAAATATGGAAAGCATTCCATCAATTTAAATTTAAAATTATAACGATTTATATTATAATATATAAGTTTTAAATAATGATCTATTCCATGATTTATCTATAATCTATATATCTATATACTATTATAATTGTAAAATATTATCATTTCATTAAGGTTGAAAGTTGTAATTCTTTTTTCTTATTTTTTTTATTTTTGTTAATATGTGTTACAATATGATTGGTCTATAAATTAATTTTATATTCTTAAAATAAAATTTTAAATTTGAATTTTTACTTAAATTATGTTACTATAGTTGGAATGAGATCAATATTCATTCCTTAAATTTTGCATCCTTTATTAAATTATAAAATAAAATTTCAAATTTAAATTCTTCTTCAAATTATAATTCTACAATTAGAATGAGATTAATATTTACATGTGTCATAATGATGTGTCATAATATTATTGGTCTAAATACAATTTGTTTTAAATACATTTGTTCAAATTATTAATCGCTATTAAAAAAAAAATCTTTTTTTTTGTTTTAAATTTTATAAAAAAAACAATTATATCCTTCTAAATTGTAAGAACTTGAACAATAATTTTGTTTAATATAATTTTTTTTTTTAAACAAAAGAACAAAACATAACTTTTTTAATACTTACCGAACATTGGTGGATTTTGTTAGATTTTTTTTTTATTATCTCAATTGTCAATTAAAAAAATTAAAATAAAGAATAAAGATATCTTTGGCTCAAATTGTTAAAAAATTACTTTTCCTAAAATAAATTAGAAAGAAACGTTATTTTTTTTTATTATTAAAAGTTATAGTTGGTTAAACTTTTTTTTATTTAAAAAGAAGAGAGTTGTAGGTGATAATTTATTATTCATCTACAATTATTTTCAGATTAAATGAAAATATCATATTAAATTTTCTTCTCACCTTTTTTTATTCAAATATTTTTATTTTGTAAGAAATTTGTTTTTATTTTATTTAATATTTTATTGTAATTTTTAAATTAAAAAGAATTTCTAAAAAAGCATATTTAAATTATTTATGCCATTATAAAAAGTAATTGTTTTTAATATCAACTTAGTGGTAGTTTGGGAAGTGCTAAATAAGTATACTTTTTTTACTTTTTATGAAAATATATACAGAAAAATAGAGATGTGTTGTGACCCAAAAAAGATAATTAAGTATATTTTTTTACTTTTTACGAAAAGATATGTAGAAAAGTATGTGATTTACCCCCCCCCCCCCCAAAAAAAAAAAAAAAAGTGAGCTAATATGACACTTTTCAAACAATCCTTTATTCAATGAGCCCTTTCTCAAAAGTGTATTTTTTAAATATTTTCAAGAAAAATTTTATTGTAAATCTTAAGTATATTGCCTTTTTCTTTTGTTCATTAATATTAAACTTTTAATTAATTTTATTTATTATTTAGAAAATAAATTAGCAAATAATTTATATATTTATATATATATATATAATTTTGTTTTGGTTACTCAAGTTATTTGGTGTTTTATCCCAAGTCCATTCAAATTTAATTAATTTTTAAATTTTTACGTAGGTTCTCACTTAATTAAAAACTATGTTATTTAATCTTTAAAAAATTTTAAGCTCGTCTCAAGTTGTTTGGATTGAACTCATCTAGTTTTACAATTTTAGCAAGGGGGTTGAAAGTTACATAATTAAATTTGTGACAAATTAAAAAATAATAAATAAATTGTGATAAAATTGTAAGACTTAAATTGTAAAGAATAATCCTAGGGATCATGAAAATTTTTTCATCTTTAGATTACACATATAATAAAACACCACACACTAATCAAATGATGAAAAATTTTCATAATACATTTTATGATTCCTAATATTATTCAATTGTAAATTTCAATCTTCTTTGTTTTCATAAATTGCAAACAAAATTTAACTATTTATAGTATTTTGTATAAAAATATATTAGTAATTTTTTTACATGTCGTACATAATACGAGTTACCATTAGTATATATATATCTATATCTGTTACGTGCACAAAGCAAAATGAAAATAAAAATCAACATAATTCATAAAGTATCCCAAAAAAAAAAAAAACAATCAAAGAAAAAGAAAAAAAACTTACAATCTGTTTTGGGAATCGTATCCCATGTCCAGTGCTCTTGAGTTCAATTGATGATCATAGAGGCTTAATATCAAAACAAAATAGAAACTATAATCAATACATACACATATTATATATGCTAGCATATCACCCGTGTTATGCACGAGATAATTATAGATATTTGTATTTATTTTAATTTATTTTAATATATATATTATGTTTTTTAAGATTTTTTATAAAAATAATTTAACAATCTTATCACTAACCATAATGTACAGGAGAAATTAAAAAGACTGTTGCAGTAACTATGCATGGGCTGTATCTATAATTATTTGTATGAGGGAGTTTTAAATGCTAATCAGAAATTTTGACCAAATCAATAAATGCTGAGGTTTTTTTTTTTTTAATCAAAAATTTAGAAAATTAAGATTGAGAGATTGGAGCTCCCACAAGGCTTGGGGTTTAGAAACCTCATTTTTCTTAATATATTTACAATCTATATATTAAGGAAAAGGGTCTTTTAAAACCCAAGGCTTGTGGAAGCTCCAACATGTCAATCATAATTTCCTGATTTTTTAATATTTTTTTTAAAAAAATTGACTTGGTGATTGGTGATTGGTTCCAAGATTGTAATAATTACACTATTGATTACCATAAACACTTAATTTATAATAATTACACTTATTAAATGAATAACGCAATAAATGAAATCCTAATTTCCTTACTTTTTGCATCCCCAAGAGACCATGTAATTATTGTGTAAATGCCTCTTAAATAAATAAATCAACACTTATTAAATTCTTTCAAACTACTCGGTCAAACCCCATGTATTTAATTTATATATTATGTAATTATTGTGTAAATGCCTCTTAAATAAATAAATAAACACTTATTAAATTCTTTCAAACTCCTCGGTCAAACCCCATGTATTTAATTTATATATTAAAAAATCCTAATTTCCTGATTTTTTAATATTTTAAAAAAAAAATTGACTTGGTGATTGGTAATTGGTTCAAAGATTGTAATAATTACACTATTGATTACAATAAACACTTAATTTATAATAATTACACTTATTAAATGAATAACACAATAATTGAAATCCTAATTTCCTTACTTTTTGCATCTCCAAGAGACCCATGTAATTATTGTGTAAATGCCTCTTAAATAAATAAATAAACACTTATTAAATTCTTTCAAACTCCTCGGTCAAACCCCATGTATTTAATTTATATATTAAAAAAAATGAAAACAAATATAAATATCTATAATTATATGGGTGACTTTTTAAAATTTTTTATTTAAAAAAAAACTCAGCATTTATTGATTTGGTCAAAATTTTCTGATTAGCATTTATTAATTTTTTTCAATCCACACATTTTTTCACACGCCTGCAATTATTAATTTGGTCAAAATCTCCTAATCAGCATTTAAAATCCTCTCATACAAATAATTATAGATACAATTATGGTTAGTGATAAGAAAAAAATCTTAAAAAACATAATTTACATATTAAAATTTTTTTTAAACAAATATAAATATCTACAATTATCCTTTTAATATTTTTTTTAAAAAAAATTGACTTGGTGATTGGTGATTGGTTTATAATAATTACACTATTGACACGCAATAAATGAAATCCTATTTTTCTTACTTTTTGCATCCCCAAGAAACCCATGTAATTATGGTGTAAATGCCTCTTAATTTTTTTGTTTTGTTTTTTGAAAAAAAAATAAATAAACACTTATTAAATTTTTTTTGTTTTGTTTTTTGAAAAAAAAAAATAAACACTTATTAAATTCTTTCAAACTCCTCGGTCAAACCCCGTATATTTAATTTATATATTAAAAAAAATTAAAACAAATATAAATATCTATAATTATTTCCAACATGTCAATCCTAATTTCCTGATTTTTTAATATTTTTTTAAAAAAAAATTAACTTGGTGATTGGTGATTGGTTCAAAAATTGTAATAATTACACTATTGATTACAATAAACACTTAATTACACTATTGATTACAATAAACACTTACTTTATAATAATTACACTTATCTATATATTTTTTAATATTTTTTTAAAAAATTGATTTGGTGATTGGTGATTGGTTTATAATAATTACACTATTGACATAAATGAAATCCTAATTTTCTTACTTTTGCATCCCCAAAGAGACCCATGTAATTATGGTGTAAATGCCTCTTAATTTTTTTCCTCTTAATTTTTTGTTTTTTTAAAAAACAATAAAATAAACACTTATTAAATTCTTTCAAACTCATGTATTTAATTTATATATTAAAAAAATTAAAACAAATATATAAATGAAATCATAATTTTTTGCATCCCCAAGAGACCCATGTAATTATGGTGTAAATGTCTCTTAATTTTTTCCTCTTAATTTTTTGTTTTGTTTTTGAAAAAAATAAACACTTATTAAATTCTTTCAAACACCTCCATGTATTTAATTTATATATTAAAAAAATTAAAACAAATATAACATAATAAATGAAATCATAATTTCCTTACTTTTTGCATCCCCAATGTAATTATAGTGTAAATTTTTTTGTTTTGTTTTTTGCATGTATTTAATTTATATATTAAAAAAAATTAAAACAAATATAAATATCTATAATTATCCCGTGCATAGCACTGTCAATTCTAATTTTTTGATTTTTTAATATTTTTTTTTAAAAAAATTAATTTGGTGTTGGTGATTGGTTCAAAAATTATAATAATTACACTATTGATTACAATAAACACTTAATTACACTATTGATTACAATAAACACTTACTTTATAATAATTACACTTATTAAATAAATAACGCAATAAATGAAATCCTAATTTCCTTACTTTTTGCATCCCTAAGAGACCCATGTAATTATTGTGTAAATGTCTCTTAAATAAATAAATAAGCACTTATTAAATTCTTTCAAACTCCTCGGTCAAACCCTATGTATTTAATTTATATATTAAAAAAAATGAAAATAAATATAAATATCTATAATTATCCCGTGCATCGCACGGGTGATAGGCTAGTTATCTATATATGTGAATTGCAATTTTTAAATGTCTAGTGTTATTATAAGAGATAATAATCATATGTGTTGAGACTTTTCAAAGAATTCATATGTGTTGGATTTCAAAGAGTTTTTTTTAAACTTGTTCTTAATGCATTAAAGTGTTATTATGATGGTAAAATTTTGGGGTTGGAAGAAGATAATAAATGCTAAGGTTTTTTTTATAAAAAAAATCAAAAAATCAGAAAATTTAGATTGGGAGATTGGAGCTCCCACAAGGCTTGGGGTTAAAAACTCCCTTTTGCTTAATATATAGTATAGATACTAGTCTATCACTCGTGCTATGCACGGGATAATTATAGATATTTACATTTATTTTAATTTTTTTTAATATATAAATTATATTTTTTAAGATTTTTTATAAAAATAATTTAACAATCTTATCACTAATCATAGTGTACAGGAGAAATTAAAAAGACCACTGCAGTAACTATGCACAGACTGTATCTATAATTATTTGTATGAGAAGATTTTAAATGCTAATTAGGAATTTTGACCAAATCAATAAATAAAGGCATGTGGATTGAAAAAAGTTAATAAATGTTGATCAAAGGATTTTGACCAAATCAATAAATGCTGAAGTTTTTTTTTAAATCAAAAATTTTAAAAATTAAGATTGAGATATTGGAGCTCCCACAAGGCTTGGGGTTTAGAAACCCCCTTTTCCTTAATATATTTACAATTATCTATATATGTGAATTGCGATTTTTAAATGTCTTTTTTTTTTTTTTTAGATGTCTTCTTTTTTTCCTTTTTTATATTATATTAAAGTTTAATATTTTAATAAAAATCATATGTGTTGCACTTTTCAAGGAATTAAATGTCTTCTTTTTTTTATTATATTATATTAAAGTTTAATATTTTCATAATAATCATATGTGTTGGACTTTTGAAGAAATTTTTTTTATGCTTGTTCTTAATGCATTAAAGTGTTATTATGAGGGATAATAATCATATGTGTTGGGACTTTTCAAGGAATTTATGTGTTGAATTTCAAAGAATTTTTTTTATACTTGTTCTTAATGCATTAAAGTGTTATTATGATAGTAAGACTTGGGGGTTGGGAGAAGTTAATAAATGTTAAGGGTTTTTTTTTTAAATCAGGAAATTTAGATTGGGAGATTGGAGCTCCCACAAGACTTGAGGTTAAAAATCCCCTTTTGCTTAATATATAGTATAGATAGATATATATATATATATATAGATTATAAGATGAAAGAAATAAAGTGCTATCTTATTATAATGGAGGAGATCTTATAAAAAAAGCGTGTAGACATGAATGCTCTCTTATTTTATTTTGTTTACAATTATCTATATATGTAAATTGTGATTTTAAATTTTTTTTTTTTAAATGTCTTCTTTTTTTTCTTTTTTATATTATATTAAAGTTTAATATTTTGATAATAATCATATGTGTTGAACTTTTCAAGAAATTAAATGTCTTTTATTTTATTATATTATATTAAAGTTTAATATTTTGATAATAATCATATGTGTTAGACTTTTCAAGAAAATTTGTTTATGTTTGTTCTTAATGCATTAAAGTGTTATTATGAGGGATAATAATCATATGTGTTGGGACTTTTTAAGGAATTCATGTGTTGGATTTCAAAGAATTTTTTTTATACTTGTTCTTAATGCATTAAAGTGTTATTATGAGGGTAAGACTTGGGAGTTGGGATATGTTAATAAATGCTAAGATTTTTTTTTTTTAAATCAAAAAATCAGGAAATTTAAATTGAAAGATTGGAGCTCCCACAAGGCTTGGAGTTAAAAACCCCTTTTTGCTTAATATATAGTATAGATAGATATATATATATATAATAGATTTAGCAGAAAGGAGAGAGAGAGAGAGAGAGAGAGCCATTGTTTGGGATGACTTAAATAAGTGCACTTTTTGTCTTTTTACAAAAAAATATGCAGAAAAGTAGAGAGATGATGTGATGAAAAAAAGATAAAAAGATAAAAAGTGTGTACTTATTTACGATAGCCAAACTTGGCCTAAAACTCAAGTGGATTGATATTGTAAAAGAGAAAAATTAGGAGACACATTCGGGAGTGGCCTTCAAAGGCACGGTATGTTTACCGCTAATTTTTTTTTTTTTCATATCATAATATTTAGAATTGTAGCATTTATAAAATGTCATTAAACTTTTGAACTTACCTAACTTTTTACCACATTTATAAAATGTTATTAAAATTTTAATAAATGTTATAATAAATGTAATGTAATCTTCTAATGTTATATTCCTACAAAATGCTATAAAAACATCATACGTAGTAGCATTTTCGGCAAAATGCTATAAAAATATGTTATTAAAAACACTTTTTGTTGTAGTGATAAAAGCATGATACACTCACATAGATAATAAAAAGTTTTCATTTCATAAAGAATTAGGTACATGTAGCTACAAATTGGCCCAAAAATCAGTACAGTGTTTCAATTGTTCCCTTACAATTGATTCTCTGCTTCTAAAGGTTGGGAACGACTGAATAGCTATAACCATGTCTTGCCTTCTGTCAGTTAACCCTTGGTTAGCAATTTGCAGCTTTTTAACAGTTCGATCCAAGGCTAAATTGATTGTCGCTAGCTTCTTCTCCCGTCGGGCCTTCTTCTCCAAGAGTTGAGTTTGAAACTGAAAGGCATCAGAGTATTGTCCCTTGAGTTCAAATATCTCCGTATGTATATGAGAGACAAACTCCTAGTCCTTCAATAGTCTCTTTGCTGCCCTGGCCATATGACAGATATAGATATAAAAATCTATAGTGGCTACTGCCTGGGTCAATTGGCTTAAGATGGCTATGTTAGAGTGCTCAAAAGCTTTGTAGCATTGGAAGAAACCATTCTTAATGATGGGTCTTTGTAAGGCTTCGAATGGGATCATTGAGAATGATGTCAGCAATTCCAAACAAATGCCTACATCCATTGGAGGCAAAGAGACTCTGCTGACAGTAGAGGAACTCTCAAAGATTTCCAGGAGGAAGTCAACAAAGACTAATGGTTCAGCCTCATTGCTGGCTGATTACGTTGAGGAAGGCATGTCAAATAGGTTAGCCAGTCAGGCTTCAAAAATGTCCATCTCATCTTCTGACATTGGAAGTGTAGAGGAATCATTAGTGGAAGGAAAAGATGGCTACATGAGGATAGGACAAGGAATAGAGGAATCTCTAGCAGTGTTTATTGTCCTAACCACCAGCAAGTCAAGAGAAGGACTAAAGCTAGGTGGTAGGGAGGAAATTGGTGAGCCATAGTGACTTCTTTGTGAGAACCAGTTATCATTAAAGATGAAGTGACTACTGGAATTCTCCTAGGCGATAAAGGGGCAACCATGGCTATTGAAGGAGTAAAATGAGATGAGATGAAAGTTAGATGGGGCAGATATGGCGTTAAGCCTAGGCATAAGAAAGTTGGGATGCTTTGCTTTAAAGAGGAAGGCATGAGGAATATAGAGCTGGGAAGTAGAAGCATCATCTGAATGGGCTCTATATTCATTGGCACTTCAGTATGAGCCTTCCTTGTTCTTTTTTAGGCTGAAGAGGCCAATGTCGAAGGGAAAATGACTACTGCTGTATAACAGAAAATAGAAAGAAGATGTTAATTTTTGGTTAAGTCTTCGAAAGGGAATCAAAAGGGATCAAATGAGAAATTACCAGCTTCAGGGGTTGCAATGGTAATGATTGGAGAGCTGCAAAGGGCATAGAACTCAGTAGTGTGTTTCTTCCTTATAGCATCCCTTTGTAATACATCAGCAGCAGCAGCTTCATCCTTTAGTATTTGTTGATGCCTCCTCTTTTCAGATCTCTGAAATATAATAATTTCTTTGGAGTATTCTTCGTCCACTGCCTTAGCAACTACCTCGTGAGTAGGATCACCAACAAGGTCAAAAGGAGAAACTGTCACTTTTCTTCTTCTTTTCAATGGTGTCACATTTTCCTGTTCTGCTTCCTTCTCTTCCAAGTAAGCTTCAGGTTTTTCAGGGTCAAGCAGAAGTTTTCTTTTCTTCTGTTGCTGTTGCTAGCCCTTAAGAATGTTCAAAGCTTGAGCTCTCTGAGGAGAGTCTTCTTGTAGAGTTCCTGCACCAAGAAGAGAAGTCATATGTAAATGAACAAGGCATTATGGAAGGAAAGAGAAAGGAAAAGCATGAATGTATACCCTGCTTCGAAGTAGCCCTGGTAACCTTAGGAGGAGGGGCTAAGGCAGCAGGAGTAGGGGCTAAGATAGTAGGAGCAGTGAAAGAAATGATGGTGATTCCAATATATCCAACCCTACCAATAAATCTTAGGGAGAGATGGACAGGAGTACTTCCATGTTGGCTATCCACTAGTTTTGGTATCTCTTCAATGTAGTACTGTGTGGAATGAAGGGGGTGAATTGAAATTCGATCATGTCCTGTATGAACCTGGAGGTTGCCTCATCTAGCCTAGTTCTTGGAACTTTTAGCTCTCTGTTTGCAAGATTTGGGTTAGTTTGGCTGGAGAGAGGGATAGGAATCCACTGAGTAAGCCCAAACTGCCTAGCAAATTGTGTAGGACGATAGGCTTCAGCTACGCACTTGTAAGCTCGAGAGTGCAAGGTGCCAACAAAGAGCTCCCTTGGAGTTAAGATAGAGACCCACATATCCTTGTGTTGAGGTTGGGAGCAGTTTCTGTCAACAAAAAAGGTCTTCAACCATGCTGGCCCTATGTTGGCCGCAAACGCAAAAGGGCAGAAGAAAGAGGCAAGTGGAGAATCTGGGAGTTGGTGGAAAAAAGTGAAGTAATAAGAAAAGCTAGAAGGGTAAAATGAAACTCTAGCGTATTTCACTTTATAAGTAGAAGGGTCTGGTACCAAAAATCTCAGACACCTAGAGTGTAAAGCAGTGAAATAAGTAAAAAGCCAAAGTTGCAATATCCAGAATGGCCCTCCTTGGTTGGCATCCAAAGGTTTCTCACAGAACTGAGAACATGCTCTATATACGTGGCCCAAAACATATGGAGCTAAGGCTATCTTCTTTCCCGAAGCAAAAACCTTGGCAAAAGGGCCAAACTCAGGCATAATCCTCTAAAAAGAAGTGCAAAATAAAAACTTACAAAGCCAATATGAGAGAAAAGAAAAGAACTCTCAGTCTGTTACAAGGCCTTCTCTCTTGTTTTCAAAATTTGCAAAATCACTAAAGGAAGAGTTTAGAGGGGGAATGGAAAAAGGCACAGTAAGGTCAAGGTAATCAGGACCAAAATGAGTGCTGATGGGTGATAGCCCTAGGAGATGGTATATATCAAGAACAGTAGGAGCCATCATGCCATATCGAAATTGGAAAAAATTGAAAGATGGATTCCAATAACAAAATACAGCAGGTATAAGAAGAGGGTCTTCAAAAATGGGAAACCTGGCTAATCGAAGAGCGTTGAGAAGACAGAGTTCTTGAAAGTCCAATATCCTAGCAGGGACAACTCGATCATACCATTCCTTCCATTTTGGTCTCAATGTAGGCCAACAGCGATGGGGACGGTTTATTCTCCAGTTTTCCCAGTCAAGGCCACCCTCGTAAAGGAGATAGTAATTTTCTAGACGCGGGTATATGGTAGGAAGCTGAACAGGGGCTTCCTTGAAAATGGGTCCAAGCACAAACTCCCCTTGAGCATGGTGACGGGGAATGAGAATGCATCCGTCAACAGTGTTTCGTTCACCAGCATTGTACTTCTCACATTCTTCATTAATGATCCTCCTCAAATCTATAGATGGGCTCACACGCTTAACAACTGGTACTTTCAGAGAGGAAGAAGTCATTGGTAAAAGGACAAAGGGGAAAAAAAGAGTTTGAGTATGGAAAGAGTAGAAAAATTACACTCAAGAGCAATAGGAGTGAAAGGGTTTGTTTTTGGACAAGTAAGTAGGTTAAAAAGTGAGAATAAGGGGTTTTAAACCTTTCTGTCCAAAGTACCCAATCAAATTTAATTGGTCAAGCAAACCTGAAATAAATGATTTGATGGATTTTGGACTCATGTGGAATTAAAACTTTAGTTTTAGAATATAAGTGGTCCCAAGTCACAGTCTCTTTCAAAGAGTAAGTTTGGAAGGAAATTTATTTCAAAGACTTAGCTCGGCTTCGAAAAACTGTAATTGGCTTCGAAGCCATTTTATGCCTTAAACGAAATTATAGTTAAGGTTTGTTTTCTTCGAAGGCTTTATAAGCATAGTCCTAGATTGTCTTTGCAAAGTAATGTCCTTCGAAAGAGTTTTTGGAATGCTTATCTTGTTTAGAGTTATGAATTCTGAAATAAGTAAGTACTTAGTCGTGATTTATACAGTTTAGGTTGACCAGATAATTGGAGCATGAAAACCTTAAGTCAAATATGGACGCTCCTATAAGAAAATCCATGCATCAAAGCACTTAAAGCCAGGCATCAAAGTAACTTGGTTGCTTCGAAGCTATTATTCACAGATTACACAGATAGAATGAGGCATAAAGCCATATTCGCCATGTAATCAATCATACAATTGTAATATAAAGCCAAATCATGACAAATGATATTTGAAGAGCTCAGTTTTATTAATATGCAATATTTACATTGGGAATACCTACTTGGTTACATTCTCATCTTCATAAAAGTAAGGAATGGACAAAGTTACAAGGCCATGAAACTTTGTCCAACAAAATTCAATAAATACACACTCCTTTCCTAACCTATCTTCTATCTTATCTAAATTTGGTTTGTCAAACTGATGAACCCTTAGTTGGAAGAAAAGATGCTGGGCCTTCAATTCAAATTCTGTTTGTTTAAGAGCCTTGTCTGTTTCATCCATTTCTTCTTTTCCATGTGCTTCATCCATAGTGGCATCTTCTCCAAACTTTAAGTCTTGGTTCTTGAAGTTCTCATATTTTTCAAGAAGATTCTCTGCCTCTTACTGAATTTGAATCTGACGTGAGAGGTTTCCTCCAGTAACCCACTGGTAATGGAAGCATTTGTGTGCCAGTTGAGTAGAAGAGGAAGTTGATCCAAAAAAGTATAAAGCTCTGCCTGGGCTACAGGGTTAAGGATGTGGCTTCGAGAGATAATATCACAAGACCACAATAAGTTATTGTGAGGAATATCATTTCGAAGGACCTTAAAGGATAGATGGGAAAAAGAAGTAAGTAGAGTCTGGGCTCTATACTGTTGGTAAGAAGTATGAAGATCTGGAGCTTGGTATGGAGCAAAATGCTGGCTCTCAAAGAGGATGAGTTTCAGTTCTTCAATCTAATTAGGATTGGAAGGCAAGGAAAAAACAGTTGGGTCCTCTCTAAATGAAGGTGGAACTCAGGCTTGTTCACACATTCTAGTTAATCAGATAAACAAAGTTTTGCTTTTTCTGGCTAAGAATAAGGGACTGATTCCCAAGGACTTGACAGGATGTGGAGTATTTTGCACTATTTTGGACGGCAAGGTGGAAATATACCATGCTGAAAGTAAGTTGTTCTCAAGGCTTCAAAGACAGTCGAGGGGGACGTATGGATATACCACAGAGCTGTGCATGGAGAGATGGATTGCAATGGGGTCATCGAATTCAAGGAATCGATGGTGGATTCGCTTCCTTGTTTGCGGTTGAATGGGTGTATGCCAAGTTTCCTAGCCAGTGTTGTTAGAAGTGTTGTTAGAGGAAGAGAAGGCAGTTTCATCCCATGTAGAAAGTTTAGAGGCAGAGGAGGAGCTTCCAAGATCCATTTTTGCAAATTTTTGGTCCAAAGGTTTGTGGTTGGTAGATTCTTGGTCCAAAGGTTGATAATTTGTGAAAGCATCCATAACTTGAATAAATGGAGGCGGATAAGTGTGGCCAATAAATGCATGAAGGTTCTTTCGAGGACGAACATCATTGTCTAATACCTCTTCGTGTGTACGATCAATGAAAAAAAAAGGTTTATTTGGCCATGGGAATTGTATTAGCCCTTGCGAATACCCAGATAGTGGAAAATGTTCAAGTACATGAAAGAATTTAATGCAAATCAAGTGCTTCATTTATGGAAGACGGTTGTATTTCTAAGAAGATGCAAAGTCTATGCACGTCCTAGGACATGGACAAAGTGCATTGAAATCACCAAGTATTAGGTGTATTAGTGCAGGGGGTAATGTTGGCTATATATTTTGTAAAAGCTAATCGTAGCTTGACATGTGGTACATGAGGGGCAATTCGGAGAGTTAATACAAGTCTCCAGTCAAAGACAGACACATGGCAGGTCACAATGGTTATAATGGATCTGTGCAGCACTAGAATAGCTAGAAGGCGCAAGATGACGTGGCACAACAATTACTCACGAATTCAAATTCAAATCCAAGAGGGAAGGCTAATTGCAAGAATGACATAGTCGGACTAACTGTGAGAGAGCATGATTAGCAATCATAGGAGGACATTTCAACAGTTGGAAGTCTGCTTCGACGGTTACCCTTGAAGAGTATAAATAGCATGGAAGATCCCAAATTGAGGGACCTAGACTCAGATCCAGAAACCAGTCGTTTACTTCATATGTTCTTTCCAATTTTATATTTCTAGTTCTCTACATTTTCAGCATTTCAATTCTTGTACTGCACTATATTTCCTAGGATTAGTTCTCAAGTAGTCGTTGCTGTAAATCTTTTTAAGACTGAATCATTTCATTGTAAGTTCTTATTCACTTCATGAAATTCAGTTTCTAAATTGTTCTGTACTTGTTATTTCTTATAAAAAATTTCCTGAAACAAGTTACTAGTAAAAGTCCTTTTCATTGAGGCTGAAAGAACTTCAACACAATTGTCTGATAATTGGTTAGCAATTAAAATTCTGTAAGGACTGATTGATCCTTGTTGGCACGCTTAAAATTACATAATTAACCTTCAAAAGCCAAAAAAGCCAACAGAGACCAATTGGATCTTTTGCACAAAGATCTTCAAGTGAGGGAATTTTCCCAAAGGTAACTGGAAGATGAAGTTTCAAGAATTGAGCATGATATCATGCAAGCACTAGCCAAAGCTGGAGCAATCAAGGATTGTGAATTGAGGAACCGTTTAGATGATGTTTCTCCAAATAATTTTGAAAAGATTAAGAAGCTTTTGACTGTGAAGGATGAAGAAATAGCCTAACTTAGGGATGAAATCAGGATTATGTCTACGCATTGGAAGCTCAAAATGAAGGATTTAGAATCACATACCTTTAGACATGAATATTGCAATAACTACTCCTATAGGAGAAATGATTGTTTTGAGTGAAGTGTGCCGATCTTGTGAGTCAGAGTTGGGTAGCAAGATCCTCCTCGTGGATTTGAACCCACTAGGAATGCGTGATTTTGATGTGATATTAGGATATCAAAAGAAAGTTAGTGTTCATTATTCTTGGGAAACCAAAACTAGTTTTTCAAGGAATAAAAAAATGTCCTCGGTTTTATTTCTTCCCTTCAAGCAAGTTGACTACTGAGGAAGGGATATCAAGGCTTTTTAGCCTGCATTTTGAGTAAGGAGCAGCAAGAGCAGAAGTTGGAAGAATTTCCAATCATAAGAGAATTACTAGATGTTTTTCCAAAGGACTTACCAGGACTTCCTCCTAATCGTGCAATACAGTTCATGATTGACCTTTTACAGGCCTCGCTCCTATTTTAAAGGCACCATATCAAATGGCACCTGTTCAATTGAAGTAATTACAAGTGTAATTACAAGAGTTGCTGGATATTCATCTGAGCTAGTTTTTCACCTTGGGGAGCTCATGTTGTTCGTGAAAAGAAAGATGGCTCCATGGGACTCTGCATCGACTATTGAGAGTTTAACAAAATCACTTGAAGAACAAATACCCATTGCCGCATATCGATGATTTATTTGACCAACTACAAGGTGCAGAGCTGTTTTTAAAGATTTGACTTGATGTATGGGTACCACCAATTGAAGATTAAAGAGCGTGATATTCTAAAGATTGCCTTTCGAACTCCTTATGCTCACCAGGAAGGAGCAAAAGAATAGAAAATGTTGTTGGGTGTGTGTGTGTATATATATATATATATGTATATATATAAGGAGAGGCAATCTCGTTCCTTTCTCTTTTTAATTTCTTTTACTTTACATCTTGTGTGTTTGAAACCTCAATGTCAAGTGTGGGCTAAGTGGCTGGGTTTTATCCATGGCAGCAGGCAGCTATGGAGGCTCAAGTGTTAGAAAAGTAGTTGCCATGGTGGTAGTAGTAGTGGTGTTGGGTGGTGATGGTGGCTATGTTAGGTTTCCATGGGAGTAAGGAAGAAGAAATGGAGAAAGAGCAAGGGCTGCTGATCATGAAAAACAAAAATATAATAAAAATAAGGAAGAAATATGTTATGACATAATTCGCATCTATCTATGAAGCACAGATACTTAAAAAAAGGAGACGTATTCATATCAGATATTTATCGGATACCGATAATCCTTGGATACTTGCAGATACGTATTGGATATTTCGTAAAAGTATCGGATACTTCTTAATTAATTTTGTTATTAATTTTGAAGTATTGGATACTTAATTTTGAAGTATCGAATACTCGAAGTTACATATTACTTATAGTATTTTGTTTAGTTCTTTAATAAAAGAAATATAGTGAGAGTTAAAGTAATAGAATTTGTCAAATTGATATATCCTTATTGGCTCTCTCACTTCTCTCTCGCTTCGTCACTTTTTCACGTTTCTTCTCTCTGCTCTCATTCTTTTTTTGGTGTTGGCATATAAGGATGATGTTTAATTTGCATTTGCTTTTACTTTTACTTTTGGACGTTTTATAAATGTTTGAAGACTTTTAGGTTAATAGGAATCCCTCTCTTTATTTATTAATTTACTTTAAATTTTATTTTCATGCATATTACATTATTAAAATTATAAAAATATTTTTTTTACTAATGTATCCCCGCCGTACCTGTATCATACTTTTTCAGATCGTCGTATTCGAATCCCCGAATCGTCATATCCATATCCGTGCTTCCTAGGCATCTATGTATTACGCTTATTGTGTGTGTCAATTTCCGACCACACTGCCAATCAAGCATTCAGCTGGAGAACACTGGCAGAATAGATTAAACCTGAATAACCTCTAACATAAAGAAGAGATTCCGGTAGTAGTTCGTCCACTCGGGGGCACTCTAACGATCAAGTTAGTTATCTCTCAAAGATAGCAAAAGTACTTAACTCACTATTCAGAGCATAAAAGCATACCTTAGACCCATGGGGGTGCCTCTCTTTTATAGCCAACACTTACCTAATCCCAATAGAAGCCTAGCTTCAATGGACTTAGGATTACTGCTAATCTTGGACTCCCAGTAGGATTGGGATAAACTCTCTAAGAGTCTTGTCTTTACCCAAACTGAAGTCCTCTCTCATTCTAGGACTCTTGTCCTTTATCCGCTTATCCCAGATTAGGTATTTTCGCAGATAACCTCAGCCTAGCTGAGATCATCTCGGCGTCATGACCAGGACACGTGGCACCTCGACTGGCACTTCGGTGACACCTCGGTCACGTGTTGTCATTCAAAAATTATGTCCCCTAGCGCCCTAGGTTCTATTACCTCAGCATCTTGAGGTGATGGAACCTATATCATTCCTTCTTTTAATCATGACCCCGATTTAACTTCAGCTTGTAAATTTTTCTTAAAATTTCAACAAGTGTTAAACATGACCTCGGTTTAACTTCAACTTGTAAATTTTTTTTAAATTTCAACAATTATTAAACATGACCTCAGTTTAACTTCAACTTGTAAATTTTTCTTAAATTTCAACAAGTGTTAAACATGACCTCAGTTTAACTCCAACTTGTAAATTTTCTTAAATTTCAACAAGTGTTAAACATGACCTCAATTTAACTTCAACTTGTAAAATTTTCTTAAATTTCAACAAGTGTTAAACATGATGTCAGTTTAACTTCAACTTGTAAATTTTTCTTAAATTTCAACAAGTGTTAAACGTGACCTCAATTTAACTTCAACTTGTAAATTTTTCTTAAAAATTTCAACAAGTGTTAAACCGATCTTGGCTTGAAAATTCCAACTCCCAAGCATCATTCTCGAGTCCTCTACATGGCTTCCATTTACTCCTTTGTGGACCTTATATAAAAAGTCTTTAACTTAGGCTGAGCTTTTCTCTTGTCGGACTTAATCATCTAGGCCGAGATCTTGTCTTCTAAATCTGAGATCTGCTCACTTTAGACTGAGCTCTTCTCTTCTCGGACCTAATCATCTAGGCCGAGATCGTGTCTTTTGGGATTCTCCATGCCCGACCTCCCGCAAAGGTCGGTGAGAATGTCCCTTGGTCCTGCCATGCTGAGGGACTGCAGGAACCGTTTTCTGCCCCCCTTTCTAGGCACCTTTCTTGGCCGTTGGAATCGGCATATTTTGTCGTGAGAACGGTAGCTGCATGACGTTGTTTTGCATTAAGAAATTGACAACCGTTTGCAGGTCCACCAATTTGTCCGCCATTCCTTTCATCTCGTCGTCCCTCCGCAGGCATCTATCTTTCCATACTTGGAGGTCGTCCTCGTTATAATACTCGCTCCGGTCCGATTTCTTTGGTACACCGCCTTCTTGGCTGACGTTCTTTCCTCTATGATACTTATCACGAGTCTCTTCGTTGTAGTTGTTTTCTTCGACGTCAAGGTCAATATGTTTTCCACTCTCAGTAGGGGTGTCGTCCCCAACCTTCTCTTTCTGTCCGTCGTTGGCTATCTATTCTCCTTTCGTTCCCACAGACAGCGCCAAATTGTGTGTGTCAATTTCCGACCACACTGCCAATCAAGCACTCAGCTAGAGAACACTGGCAGAATAAATTAAACCCGAACAACTTGTAACAGAAAGAAGAGATTCCTAGTTGGTTCTGCACCCGGCACTCAAGCGATCAAGTCAGTTATTTCTCAAAGATAGCAAAAGTGCTTAACTCATTATTCAGAGCATAAAAGCATACCTTAGACCCATGGGGGTGCCTCTCTTTTATAGCCAACACTTACCTAATCCCAATAGAAGCCTAACTTCAATGGACTTAGGATTACTGCTAATCTTGGTCTCCCAGTAGGATTGAGATAAACTCTCTAAGAGTCTTATTTTTACCCAAACTGAAGTCCTCTCTCATTTTAGGACTCTTGTCTCTTATCCGCTTATCCAAGATTCCGGTATCTTCGCAGATAACCTCGGCCTAGCCGAGATCATCTCGGTGTCATGACCAGGACACGTGACACCTCGGCTGGCACTTCAGTGACACCGCGGTCACGTGTTGTCATTCAAAAATTATGTCCCCACACTTATCTATACATGTATAAACATCAAAAGCATTTTGAATGTATTAGTTATTTTCGGAACCCCATTTTCGAATAGTATATTATTGCATTCATTATCATTTGCTGGGCTTTGTGTTCATTTTATTCGTTATCATTTTTCAGGTGAGGAATTGAACCATTCATAACAAATTTTGTCACTCATAGTAGGGTGGGCCCGGGTCGGTTGCGGCCACAGAACCTCCAATCCGTCATCCGTCCGCCAGATTGGTGGATTGGAGAAAATCAATCCGCATCTGTCCGCCAATCCGGTAAATGTGGATTGAGCGGATTGGCGGTTTGGCGGATGGATGCGAATCGGTTGACGGTTTAAGATTTTATAAATTTTCAACATAATTCAACTTGTGTACTTCCTCAAGGAAAAAAAAAAAAAAAAAAAAAAAAAAAAAAAGTATTACAGTCAATGACTTAAAAAACTATTACAATCACTGTATGTCTCATCCAAAAAAAGAAAGTTTGAAACTTTAAAATATCACAATCATTGCATGGCTCATCCACATATTACAATCACAGCATGATTCATCCATATATTACAATCACAGCATGATTCATCCACATAAAGTATTATAATCTGTGGTTCTTAAAATATAATAACAATTTAAACCACCAAAACCATGAACAAGATAGTAGTAGAGATTGTATGTCTCTGTATTGTTACATCTATATATGTTTTTGAAAACAAAAACCAACCAGCATATATCATATTTTCTATTTATTATTTTTAAAATTAAATTTAAAAACTAAAAAATATAAATAAATAATATGTTTATTTTTTTCAATTCAAAAAATATATTCAAGTTGAAAATTTTTTTTCAACAAAATATTTAAACACTTTTTCAATTGAAAACACAAACAAAATATTTAAACAAATTAAAAACATAAAGTCTTATAAATTATTAAGGGTGCTCGCGGTTTGGCGGTTCGGTTGCGGCCAAAGGAATCTCAAATCCGTTATCCGTCCACCAAATTAGCGGATTGAAGAAAATCAATCTGCAACCGTCCGCTCGTCATCACGCATCCATCTAAAATACAGCGAATCGATTTGATTCGATCAATTTTAAAGGATCAATATATCCGCTGCTCACCCCTACCTCATTGGGACTCAGTTACGTAGTGACTTCCATAGGACAATTCCATGCTGATATTTGTCGTTTTGGCATAGCTATAGTATTAGAAATTATATATGTTGTTAATAGTTTTGTGACTGGACAACTTTGTTATTATGAGTTGTGACGGGTCGTCACATGCTTTTATAGTTGTTATTTGGCAACAAAAATAAAATAAAAATTTTTTTGATTAAATTTTTAAAAAATTGAGTGTGTTTGATTTAAATTTTTTTGATTAAATTTTTTAAAAATTAAGTTTTTTAATTTTCATATTATTTTATTTTTAATGAATATTTTTAAAATTTTAAACATTTTTTTTTACTTTTTTAGATGGACCTTACTTAGATGTATCTAAAAAGTAAAAAAATTGTGAAAAAATATTTTTAAAAATTAATAAATACATAAAAATACAAAATATGTACGGAATTCTCGTATTTTTTATATATTTTTGGTATTTAGTGAATTTTTAAAAGGTTTCTTTCACAAATTTTTTATTTTTTAGATATATTTATGTTAGGTATGTCAAAAAAGTAAAAAAAATTACTTAAAATATTAAAAAAATTCAATAAAAATAAAAAAATACGAAAAACAAGAAATTAGAATTTTCTAAAAAGAGTTTTTGGAAAACTCTAACCAAGCATACTGGCTTTTTTAAGTTAGGATTTTTTAGTTTGGAATTAAAAAGTTTATTTGGGTTAATTTTTTCGATTTTTTTTAGTTTTATGAGAGAAAAAATGAAATGATTATGGTTTGAATGTGTCATTTTGGGCTCGTTTAGGAATAGGCTATTTTAGTAATTTTTTGACTAAAATATGAGGTAAAATTTTTTTTATATGTTTGAAATGATTTTTTAGTTTTTCACGAAAAAATATGCAAAAAGTAAAGACAAAAAAAAATCTTTAACTTTTTAAAATAAGTTATAAGCTTTTTTATTTTTTTAGTAATTTTTTAACTTTTAAACTAAAACTTTACTTGGTTAGAGTTTTCCAACAACACTTTTTACAAAATTCTATTTTTTTTATTTTTTGAATTTTTTTATTTTTGCTGAATTTTTTAAATATTTTAAGTAGTTTTTTTAATTGTTAGATATACCTAACATAAATATACTTAAAAAGTAAAAAATTTGTAAAAAAAACCTTTTAAAAATTTACTAAATATCAAAATATAAAAAAATACTAGAATTCAGTACATTTTTTTATATTTTTATATATTTATTAATTTTTTAAAATATTTTTCACAAATTTTTACGTTTTAGATATATCTAAATAAGATGTATTTAAAAAAATAAAAAAATTATTTAAAATTTTAAAAATATTCATAAAAAACAAAAAAATGTCAAAAATAAAAAATTTAATCTAAAAAAATCAAACCCAACACATCCATTGTTTTTTAAACGAAATCTTTGTTTTATTGACTGATTTATAAACGAAATCTTTGTTTTATTGACTGATTTATATGCTTTGTCTGTTTGCACTTTTGTCTCAGATTTGTATAAGTTGACTTCATGCTTCTGCAACGGGTCATGTCCTTCAATTTGGGGTGTGACACTATAAGTTAAGGAGTGCACAACTAATTAAAGTACTTTTTAGCTTGTTTGCTTTGAATTTTTTGAATTAAATTATTTAAAAATTAAATTTTTATATTTTTTTACTTTTTTATTTTTAGTAAATATTTTTAAATTTTAAACATTTTTTTTTTAAATATACATTACTTAGATGTATCTAAAAAGTAAAAAATTTGTGAAAAAATATTTTTAAAAATTAATAAATACATAAAAAAATAAAAAAATGTACTGAATTCTCTTCTTTTTTTTTTATATATTTTTGGTATTTAGTAAATTTTTAAAAGGTTTTTTTCAATTTTTTTTATTTTTTAGGTATATTTATATTAGGTATGTCTAAAAATTTAAAAAATTACTTAAAATATTAAAAAAATTCAGTAAAAATAAAAAAAATATAAAAAATAAGAAAGTAAAATCTTTTAAAAAATATTTTAAAAAAATGATAACAAAGCATAATAGTTTGTTTTGTTAAATTTTAAATTCAAACATAATTAAATAAATCTGTTCATAGAATCCCCAACCACTACTAGCACTCTATAGAGGAAAAAAGACCCCGCCCAACTGAGAGCGGAATGCTGATGGACCGGGCATTAATGTATAACGATTCTATCATTAACGATGTCTATCTTTTATGCCTACGAAATACCAAAGGAAATAGGAGGTGTTTGGCGAGAAGTTTTGGGGTTAAAATAGTTATAAAAAATAAAATAGATTATTTTAATTACAATAAATAAAACATCACATTCAACTTATAATCATTATATTCTTCTCTCATAAAAAAAGTCAAAAATCGACGAAGGACTTTCTCTGTGTAATGATCTTAAACTTTATTACCAAATGAAACAACAGAATTTGACAAGAAGAAGAGAGTTAGGTGAATTCTGTGACCAATTTGCCTAGCAATTCAATATCCGCATAAACCTCGGAAGATATCCCATAGAAAATCTTCAAAACCTTACCGAAAATCACATAAAACTAGCCATCCTAAAACCAGTAAGAAGTTTTATTCTAAAAAACCTTCAAAAAAATAAATCGAAGTTAAATGCTACAAATGTGGACAAACATTATGCTAATAGATGTAAATCAAATCTAAGATTAATGAATTAATCTTAGATGAAAAACATAATTAATGTTTTAGAAAATTCTTCTAGTGAAGAATCCCCATCGAAGAAGAGATTAAATCCATAGTTGAAATGAATGGTTTATCCCTAAGAGAACCATTAATGTTCTAAATAAAATTAAAATATTTAAAAATGTGTTATGAACAAACACCAAATATAAACATGTAGTTGATAGGATTCAAGCAAAACCAAAATGGAAATAAATATTTTAAAAAAGATATTAAATTACAATAAATAAAACATCACATTCAATTTATAATCACTATATTCTTCTCTCACAAAAAAAATCAAAAAAAATTTCCCAAACTAAATTTTTTAGTCCAAACTAAAATAATTTAAAAAATTCAAAAAGTCAAAAACTAACCCATATCCTTGAAAGAATGATCTTAGAAGAGATATAATGAAATTCTCCGATGGATGTCTAATCTATGCCAAGTAGGTACTCTATTCAACAAAATAGGATGTCCCCTGCATAACTTCCTGAAGCATTTCCCATACAATTGATTACTGTTTAATATTAAAATTCAAAAGTTCTATATTACATAGTAATTTTTTTCCTTTCATGACGTTGATAATTTCTTTTACATACTTGCAAGTTCCACAATATTAGGATTAGGTTTTAAAATTATAATGTTTGTAAATTAGTTGTTTTAAAATGATCTATTTCTTTTCTTTGTGTGTGTGTGTGTGTGTGTTGCTCAGGAGGGGGCAAGGAACCTAAATTTGAAATTTATATTTAAAGATGTACACTTGTTTAAAGTCACTTTTTACGGCTATTTTTTTACTTTACGTTATGTTTGACTGAAGAATTTTGAGAGAAATTTGAAAAGGAAAAGAGAAAAGGTGTGTGAAATTAAGTAAAATATAGGTATATTTTATTCACATTTCACATACCTTTTTCATTTTCTTTTTCAAATCTCTCATCAAATCTCCCAACCAAACACAGTATTTGAGAATTTTTTTAAATTGTCAAAAATATTTTATATTTTAGATGGATCTAAACTAGATAGTTTATTTTTTAAATGATCACATTTGAAAAAAGTCTACCAAAAAAATTTATTTTTCTTGAATTTTTATTTTTGTTTTTGTCTTTAGTGATTACTAAAAAATAAAGTTCAATTTTCAAGCAGTGGAACCGGTTTTTATAGCTATTTTTTCTGATGTCGTCTTTATTCGTCAGTTTATAGTTAACATTTATTTTTACTTAATGGAATTTAAAAAACCTAAAAATGTCTATACCTACATCACAAAAACTACTTAGAATAATGCATGGACCCCCTTTTGGGGGTCACCCTCTCACCCCTCCTTTGCCACGTGGTGGGGGTGATTGGAAGAGCAGGAAAAAAAAGAAAAAGAAAAAGAAAAAGAAAAAGTAACCAATGAGAGAGAGAGGGGGTCAAAGGGGGTGAGGAAAAAAGGGGAATGAATCATTGTTGAAACTACTTATTTAAAAAATATACGTCACAAAATGATTACACCAAAAAACTTAAAAATGAGTAATTATTGCATATATTGAAGGATATCTTTGATTATGATTGGTTTAGACGCAAAAATAAATAAATAAATAAATAAAAATAAAATAGAATGACTTTTGACAATTAGATTAAAAGTTTGTTTGTTTATTTATTTATTTATTTTTGTCATATCACCTCTTTATTTTTTTTTGCCTTTTTAAAAAACAATCAAAAAAATTAAAAAATTAACTTTTAACTTACTTTTCAAATAAGTCAAATGAGCGACTCTCCTCCATACTTTTATTTTTCATAGAGGCGTTTTGACAAGCTAGTAAAAATAGAGGTGTAATTTGGGCAGATTCGATCGAGTTAGGAGATTATCCAAGCCCAGTCTAAGTTGTGCTGAGACTTACTCAGGCTCGAATTGTAACCCGAGGTTGCTTGTCCAAACTCGACCCAAGTTAAATCCGAATTGTTTTAGTTACCCAAATTGTAAATGAATTTTTTTTTTTTTAGCTACATTATTAAATAATTAAAATTTGATTCTATTTTCATTTTTTTATTTATTTATAGAAAATCATTAATACTATTAAAACAAATAATTTATATAATGTAAAAGATATGCCGCTAAAGTAGTCCTTACAATTTATGAATAAAAATTAAAAAAATAAAAAAAGTAAGATTTTATATTATTTGTATATATAATATATATTCAATATGATTTAATGATCTAAATTATTTTAATATCATGTAATGACTAATAATTTATATCTATAAATGTATAATTCGGGTTTTGGATTGTTCGGGTTGTTTGACGTCTTTGTCCAAGTCCATTCAAATTTAATTTGGACTTCTAAATTTTTGTCTAAGCCCGTATCGAATTTGAAAATATCTCGTCTAAACCCTAAAAAAATTCAAGCTAGGCTCAAGTTGCACCTCTAAGTAAAAAACTAGTTTTTTGACTTTTGACTTTTTTAGATCACATTATCTTTACACAAAAAAATCAAAAAAAATAACTTTTTACTAGCTACCTAAAACACCACATAATCTTTCATAAAATGATGCCATATTATCGCATATTAACAATTCGTTTTGAATTGTTAAATGAGAAAAGAAACGAAATAATTGGAGCTTCTTACTTAGGTGAGAAAAAAAATTATATTCACTAGGTTTGTTCCCAATTTTTAAAATTTGTTTTTTACAAAATTTTACTTTTTCATTTTTTGTATTTTTTTTTTGTTTTCATTGAATTTTTTTAATATTTTAAGCAAATTTTTTTTATAAAAATTTTAGACACACCTAACATAAATACACTTAGAAAGTATAATATTTATGAACAAAATCTTTAAAAAATTCACTAAATACTAAAAACAAAAAAAAATAAAAATTCAGTACATTTATCGTATTTTTGTATATTTATTAATTTTTTTAAAATATATTTTCACAAATAATTTACTATTTAGATACATTTAGGTACATTTAAAAAATTAAAAAATTTGTTTAAAATTTAAAAAATATTCGCTAAAAACAAAAAAATACGAAAAACAAAAAACTTAATTTTCAAAAAATTGAATTCAGAAAATTGAAACCAAACACACTGATTATGATTTCTCACATTCTTATTTGAATTGACAATGATTAAAAGATAATATATGTGTCTTTTTATTTTATTTGCTTTGTATTTAAATGGATAATTTAGTTATTATAATTTTTTTTGTAAAGAGTAATTTTGGTTTTTGATTAAATATATCACCATTTTTTAGTGTTGTGTGATTTGTTTTTTTCACCATTTATCTTCCTTTCTCACAATTATTTACCTCAATAATTATCCAAACAAGTGACAACAAACCCTATTCTTTTCCTTCTTTTTTTTTTTTTTTTTTTTTCCTCCCTTCTCACGAAAACTCTCAATCCAATCAGAGTATAAATCTAAAGGATAAAATTTGCCCACATCATTTCAACCATTCAAAACCACTAAAGTTGTGAAAATAAAAAGAGTTAAAATTGAGCAAATAAACGAATTTAAAAATATTGTTAAAAAAATACACGTAAGAGTGAGAAAATAAAAAATCTATCATTCCAATCTTTCGTAGCTGCACTAATTCAACGATTCTCCCATTTTTTGGTTGATTGGATTCGGGCCACTAGCTCAACCACTAAATGATTGTTTGGAATATTTTAAATATAAGTATATTTTTTGATTTTTTAATTAAAAAAGTATTAAAAAAATGTATGTTTTGAATAATTTTTTGATTTTTTATAAAAAAATATGTAATAAAATATTGTAGATGCAAAGTACACTAACTTGCAACAGTGTGTCGCGGGGCATGCATTTCAAATTATTATTATTATTATTTTCAATAGGAATTGATGGCTTGCATTGTGTCACGTGATATGGATTTAGGAAATGTAGATGCAAAGTACACTGAGTTGTACTGTTGGATTGACTAATTCGAAGGATAAAATTATAATTCTGCCCTCTAACTTCCTTTCACACACTTCTTTCAAATAGTATGAATTTTTTAACTTTTTAACTTTTGTAATATATGCCAAACAAGCTCTAAGATACTCAACTGTAGGGTAGGGTACTGATTATTGATTGTGGAGGTCGGCGAGCTTGAGAGAATTATAGGAGAGTTGTATTTGCCTCCAACATTAGGGTAATCAACATTATTGACATGGTCATTAACTCTTCACCTAGTTGTTGCTCCAGTGTTGTTGTTGTTGTTGGTTTTTATTTTATTTTTATTATTTAAAACTCTGTCTATATGCAAAACACTAGGTAAAATATTGAATGATGCAACAAAATTAATCCGTTAGATTTAATGAGCAATGATGTGAAATTGTCTTAAAAAGGTATGAATGATTATAGAAGGGAGTCTCCTCTTGACAATAATTTTTTCTTAAAATTGTAGTTGAGTTTTCAATAACTATTTTTTAGATTATAAAAAACATTAATTTGGTAAAATAAAAAATAAAAAAAATTCAAAATACTCACTCGCTATTTTTATATAATTATCTATTTTTTTATGTTTAAAAAAATTATAATAGATTTTAAAATTTTAAAATAATTACACTAATATCCTTTTCATTTTAAATAAAAATAGCAAAACTAATATAATGGGTTTATAAACAAAGTAACAAATAAGGGTAAAAAATAATTTCAGCAAAAGATATGTAAATTTTATTTTTCATTTATAAAATTAAAGAATAACTGATACAAAAAGAATTATGTTAAGTGAATTAATTTTTTTAAATGGAAAGTAAATTAAAATTTTAAAAGAGTTGAATGTAAATATGATAAATTTGTAAAATTGAATGTACTTAGGCTTTATTTGGGATAACATTTTGGACTAAAATAACCATACAGGACAAAATAGATTATTTTAGTTAAATAAGACAAAATGTCACATCTAATTTATAATCATTTTATTTTTTCTCTTACAAAAATTAAAAAAATCTATCATAAATAAAACTTTTTAATCCCAAATTTAAATAACTAAAAAATTAAAAAATCAACCTACATCCCAAACGAGCCCTTAATTTTAATTTTGAGATTGTTTGGGAAGTGCTAAATTAATATATTTTTTGATTTTTTATAAAAAAATATGAAATATAAATTAAATTTGAAATGATGTAAAAAAAAAATGATACGATTCAAATAAAAAATAATATAATCTAAAAAATAAAGGGCAATGCACCAATAAATCCTAAGAAAAATACTTTTAAACCATTTAGTCCCGTGTTTAAACATTAGAACTGATAAGTCCCGTTTGGTGTGTAATGACAGTTTTGGACACGATGTTGGAGTGTGTTGCCACATTTAATGTGGGTGATAGTGTAATTTAACAATGTTGAAATTACTGATATACCCAAAAAAGCGTACTATAGCCTTATTTGGTTTTCCCTCGTTCGCGGGCATTACGGAAGAGATGAACATAGAATCTTTTACCATGGTAATGTAAATCTGGAGATGATTTGTTCGTTTTCGATGTTTCAGCATTTCGTGATGTTAAATCCCTAATTGTTGTTTCTAGTTTGTTCATTGTCTCTCCCTCAAACCCTAGAAATACGAATCGACCTTCCGGGGCACATCCCGTTTGGTGTTCTGAGGTGTGGGTTGAAGCAGTGTGTGAGTTGGGATAACGTTGCGATAGGTGTTTTTGAAGGTTACGTTCAATCGTTGCAACGGCGCCGCCGTAGTTGGTGGTTGTAGATGACGTCAGGTATGTGATTCGTATAATGTATGTTTATTTTGTTCGATTACATCGTATTGGTGTGGTAAAACCATGGATAATAGTAATTGTGAGCATAATAAATGACTTGCAAGTAGAGTGTTCATGTTATAGTGTCATTTGCCTAGTAATGGTGTTGGCAGTCTTTGATTTGTTTAATAATTTGTTGTATGTATATTGTGTCTAATGTTGTGGTGTTGTTGTGGCATGTCGAACGTTTTCCTGTATATGAATTGTGTCATGTTGGTGGTTGCTGTTTTCCGTAGTGAGTAGCCATGGTGTTGGTTGTTTGGTTTACAATCGTTGAGTGTGATGTGATGTAGACATTGTTAATGTTGTGGTGTTATTTGTGCGAATGTGTTACGGTGTGTGTACTCGTAAATTGTTCATGCTATTGGGTGTAGGTTTTTGTTTAATTGGTTGTAGTGAAGTGTGAATTGGTGAAGACATTTGTTTTGTAGGTGCCTGATAATTAGTTCTTGTCTCGTAGTGGTGTCGGTTATGCGGTGTTGTTGTGATGTTGTTTTTGTCGTTTGTGTGGGTTGCACATATAAGTAAGTATGTCAGGCGTGTGCATATAGCGACAATACTTTGGTAATTTCAATGGTAATTACATGCTTGTGGTGTTAGTGATTGAGCGTGAATGCATTATGATGTGTGATGTTCTTTGTTGTGACGGTAGTGGTGGGCGACTCTTGGTGAAAGCGTAGTGACGGTAGGAAATAAATCACGTTCGAAGTTGAAAGTTCAAGCGTCAACAAGATTGGCATCGAAAAACAAAAGCGGTTGTCGTTTTAAGGAAAAGAAAGTTGGAGGAGTGGCGGAAAACTTGTTATGAACACAAAATTGATGTATCGGTCAAACGTTGCTAGAGTAATTACAACTGTTTTGGGCTGCGGCTACGATGAACATATCATGCGACTTTAAAAGACACCGATGGATTATGATTGAGGCCATTTGTGTACATAAGTTAGATCCTAAAGGGTCTAAAAAATGTGACACAACTGTTTGCCGAATTATCCAAACGTACAGTCCGAACG
Source organism: Camellia lanceoleosa (assembly GCA_025200525.1). Classification (NCBI taxonomy): domain Eukaryota; kingdom Viridiplantae; phylum Streptophyta; class Magnoliopsida; order Ericales; family Theaceae; genus Camellia; species Camellia lanceoleosa. The sequence goes on along the minus strand of CM045760.1, from coordinate 151,990,523 downwards.
ATGAGAAGTTTCACATTGGGGGTAGTGGACTGCCATTTAGGAATAGTGACATTTGGCTGCTTTTTGGGGTCCAATGTGGGAAGGATAAGCTGGATTTAACGCAAGGGGGTAAAGGTAAAGGTCCATTAGATTTTATACAGCGGCGTTGTGGGAATGTTAGTAGGATCTCCTCAAAAGTCATTAAAGACTTGTTGGTAGATTCTATGCATGGGACTACTAGTCGTGATGAGGAAGATGTTGCGAAACTACTATGTTTGTACATTTGTGTGAAGCTTTTTTTTGCTACCACTGCTGAGTCAATAGGGTGGGCGTTTGTGCGCATAATTGACAAGTTGAAGACATTACGATTGTATGATTGGACTGCAGCAATCCGTAACACATCGATTGATTCGTTGAATGAGATGGATGGCAGGCCAGAGAAGGTTACTGGCTATGTTGTTGCTTTGTTGGTACGTTACGTTGGCCTTAAATCTGTTTGTAGTATGTAAAAATTATGTTACTTGTTTATGTGAATTTGTGAAATGATTGTGTATAGTGCGGTGCAGTTCTTAATTTGCGAGCACGCTGCAATCGTTGAACGAATAAACCAAATGTATTACCAAGGTTTTGCAGATGGAATGTTGGTGCATTAGTTGGGAAGCTTAAAAGCGATTGGAATTGTTAGTGAAGGGTGGGATAGAGTACCAAAAACTAATTATAGTTACTAATGTGTGCATATTTTGGTTTAGTATATGCTAATTTGTTTGTCAATGGTATAATGTTGCGGTGAACTGTGACAAAGCGAGTCGTCTATAATAGGCGTTACTTTGTACATGAGGGCCATGTTAGTAAGGTGCAAGAAGGAGGCATAGGGGTGGTGTTGGAAGTTGAGCGATTAACGTTTGGAATGGCGTGTGGGTGGAGTGGATGTAGAGGAGGTGTGTAATGTGGAAGCTAGTTTTTGTTGTTGAAGGCGAATTAGCCTAGTGGCGTTAAGTTCAAATGTAAAGAAGTATGCACAAAAGTGAAAAGAATAGCGGAACATCATGCCTTGCAAAGAAATTGATGTTAAGATGTTTGTTGCGGATGACGTGTCGCCAGATTTTGTTCACGATTTGTTGGATTTGGCATGCACAGGAAGGTGCTAAAGTTAGTGATGGCGTAAAGCGTATGAAGAAGCAGCTAAATAAAGCTTTAGAACAAGTGAATGAGTTAAAGAATGAGGTCCGTTTGAAGGCGAGCGTGTAAGTGAGTTGGAGAACCGTGTCGAAAAGATAGAAGGAATGGTTGGAGCACAAGCAACCAACTTGTATATTGGATTTGATTGTGTTCTTGGGGCTAAAGATGCTGAAATTTTACGGCTTAATAAGGTGGTAGAACAATTAAGGGAAATAATAACACGATTGGAGGACCAAGTCGACGACCACGCGGCACACGTTGTCACGCAATCCGTTACAACTAGTAACCCAAAACAGCCACCAATTTCTGAAACTAAGTCTGGTGGGAGTATTGGTTCAGGAAATTTACGTAGCGGGGTTAGTGGACAAGGTAGGTCAGCTATTGAAACATGCGAACACCATGTTGCAGATAACGTGGCAGCTTTGGTGGACGTCGTGGATGTGGTGAAAGATGTAAATGTTGTACACATTGGTGGTGGTAATGTACGTACAATTGGGACTAGGTTGGAAAAGAAAAACATTGGCCCCCTTCAGGACATGGTGAGGGACAAATTAGTTGATGTGGACGGCGGCAACAGTGTGGAGGTGGAGCAGGTAGTTAGGGCAAGTCTTGCGCGTAAGATTACGTTTATGGTTAGGCGGGTTAAAAGCAAAGTAAGACGCGAATTCAAACTTTCAGACTGCGAATACACAGGAGTTGCTGGACGTGGTAAACATGGGGTTAACATGTCAAATGCAGTTGGGTTGGAGCTCGGAGTGATTTATAGCGTTAGGCGTTGGCGTGGAGCGTAAAGCGTGGAGTGGTTTTGGCATGAACAAAAAGTTTACGGTGTGGAATATGATGAGCGAGGGCGAGATGTAGATGTAGATGTTAGAGGATGTTTATAATGTCGGTGGTATTGGTAAATTTTGTTAATTTTTAATATTTGTATGTATTCTATGTTCTGATGGTTACTTTGATGTAAGTAACTGATAATAACGTTTAATAATGGGTTGTAGGGCCGTAATATGGGACGGTGGTGACAACGGGATTCAAGTGCATTTTAAGGATGTCCAAGATTTGGTCCGACAAAGTTCAATTAATGGAAATGTATTTGCCCCTCTGCATAAAATTTGATCAGTTAGAGTGTATTGTAATGTATGTAATATTGTAATTTTAAGTGCTGGATTGGTTTTGTCGTTGTTTTTTATTTTAAGGTGATTGACGCATATGCTGACATACTTATGGATTTACAAACGTGGGCGTCTAAAAAAAATGAGTATGTGGACACATCTTACGTGCATAGCAGCATGTGTGCGGTATGTATAATGATATGTGGGTTCGGTTATGTTTAGTCATGCATAGGCATACCAAGCGAAATGAAATGATTTTCGGGAATTGTTGGTGCAGGACATGATGAGGAACAATAACACATTGTCAAGAACGAAGTATCTAAATGTACACACCAAGGCAGCGCGAGCGCACAGATTCACTCATTACCCGATCGACCATTGTAATCATTGGACAATAATGGTGCATGACTCAGAAAGTGGTACATGGAAACATTACAATTCCATGAGGCCATGACGAGGGGTGCGAGATGAGCACTACAATGAAGCACTGAAGATGGTGAGTAAACGGGTTAAATATTCATGAATTCGGTTGGTACTGTGGTGTAAACCATGTTTAGACCAATAGTAGTAGCATAAAGCATTATGACATTTGTGATTGATGAACACATTGTGACTGTAGTAATATAATTTAAAGGGTAACTAAAAGGTCATACGGTTTGATTGTTAGTATAACTCAGCCATGATTGTAAGTGTTACCTCATAAATGAACAATTTGCAGAAACAGTGGGTGGTGAACCATCATAACCAATTTGTGAAACCAAGGGTTACGACTAGTGTTGAAGGTAACAGAGTTTGATGGCACTCTTGTGCGAGTCTTAGAAAAACCCCGGTGACCGACTCGTAAGTGATGTTGATGTGTTGTTTGATGTTATTGGTGTGCGATGTTTGGGAGGCGAGTAATGCGTGTTTTTCATGTATCACTTGCGGTCAGTTATTGCAATTTATGTGTGTTTCATTATCTGACAACACGTTCATGGGGTTCAAATAGATGGGACAATGGACGGGCTTACACCATCCGTGTTTCGAGCAGCGATGGTAAAGATGTTCTTGAATGACACAAGAAGAGGGTTGTTGTCACGACCTGTAACAACCCCCATACTGTTTACTGATAAATCACTGAATTACCTACTGATTCTTTGCTAAACTGAATTTATGGTGATAATTGAACCAATTGAAATCTTGAATGGGTGATTGAAAATTTAAACCGAATTGGTTGAGCATGTTTATTGTATTGCATTTTATCTTTTCGATTATCGATTATCTGTACGTGTTTTATGTTTAAAGCGCAAATTGAAGGCCTTATCATTGCCGAACTGAAAATTGTTTAGTGTTTCATGATCAGTAGGATTTTTGTGATTTAATGGTATATTTAACTAAAATGTGATTAGGTATGATTAAACTAGATTAATTTGAGCCAATTAAAGAGTTTGTTGTAATTACACTTTTGCCACCTAGTGGGGCCTTTGTTTATTCATGTTTGAAGCCTTGTATATGCTTAATCAAAACATTTCCTCAGCCCCTTATTCTTGCTATAGCCGACCAAAGTGAGGGAGAATGAGAGAATTTGGGTTTCCTCTAGAGAATTGGCTTGTAGACTTGAAGAATTTGTAGAAAATTGGCAAATCCGCTTCCACACCTTGTTTACAAGACTTTGGCAAGGAAAATGAATCCTTCATTGTTGCATTTAAGGTTGTTCTTGCATGAGTCAAGTTAAATTGTGGAGTTAAGACTTGAATTGGTTCAAAAGTGTTGATATGGAGTTTAATTCATGCATGCATGTTTGAATTGATGAGTTTTGAGTTGAATCCATGGTAAAATGTACATGCATGTTCATAAATAGACTTGAGTCCATGAATTCATCATGTTCTTGAAGAAATGAGTCCATTTGGACAAGCTTTGAAGGTTGAATTTGGTTTGAATCCATGCATGTTGCATATTCTCCATGTTCATGAAAAATAGGTTTGAAAATGGTTTTAATTGACTCACCTTTGGGGCTTGAATTCATAAATTGAGCTTTGAAACTTGTTATACATTGAATTTAGATGTGTTTTCCAGAATTTGGGCCCAAGAGGTCGAGTTTTGAGTGAAAGAATGCTTGGTTTGAACTTAGGAGACAAATCTGGAAATTCCAGAATTTGGCTTCTTCGCTCGAGCGACCAACCTTTGTTCGAAGCTACGCTCGAGCGTAGGATTGGTGGCTCGAGCGTAAAATTGCAACATCCAGTACTTTTACTGTTTCGACAGACCGCTCGAGCGAAGGATTTCTCGCTCGAGCGAAGCCTTTAATTTTGGAAGCTTGCTCGAGCGAAGGAAGGCTCGCTCGAGCGAGGTTCCTATTTTCAGCAAACTTTGCAAAATGTTTTCTAAGTGTATTTTTACATCCTCATCCCATTCTAGGCATTCTTAGGCCTAGTTTAAGGCATCTTAATGAGGATATAGATGTAGAACACACCAAGGCAAATTAGGGATTAAGTTATGATATTTCCCAACTGTGTAGCTTAGTGTGTGTTCAACCTGTGAACTGTGTAGGGTTGGCAACTGGGGAGACACGCTCTAGCATACTGTAGCCCAAACTCTGTGAGTAACAATTGTGTAAAGATATGTTCAAAAAGATTATCTTCTGAATTACTAAACTGAACTGTTTACTGAAATGTTATTATTTACTGAATGAATGTATGTCCTATATTACAGGCTGTCTTTGTGGTATCCTTAGCACCTCTTGTTTCTTTATTCTTTATTCTGAGATCTCTGTCGGTTCCTCGTGGAACCACTCATTTCTTGATTGATGGCCATCATTCATTAGGTCTTTAAGACCTCTTGTTTACTACTATGCTAATGGATGTACCACATATGGTGAATAATTGTTACGATTGAAAAGTGAAATCTTGTTTAATGAATTTTTTTCATTCTTTGTCTGACATTTCATTCTTAACCTCTTTACGCATCATGTTATTCACTAGGCTTTAGCTCACTGTTTATATATATATATATGTAGGTGCTCAGCCACCAGATCGGAGCTATGAGCGTGGGTTAGATTCCAGTTTTGTCAAGCCAGCCTATGTGCCTCACTACAAGGTTCCGAGTTGCCATGCTTAGGCTTAGGGGTGTTTTAGCATTTCCCTTTCTGTACTGTCTCACTATTTTGTATAGTATTATACCTTTCTTGTCTTGTTATCGAGGATTAGGTCCTGCTTTGTGTATTGTAAATTTTGTATAGTATCTTTGTTCTGCGTGTGAATGCATGAAAAATCTTTTGGCATACAAGCATCGCAGTTCAATGGACATTATTTATTCTTGTATTGGCTTGAACACGAACTTCTGTTTTCTTGTACTCTTTATTAGCGGGCCTTGGTAATCTTGACCCAAACCGGCCTATGGGTTTAGCATAAATGTAGGCGAAAGCCAAATTACTGAATTTCAGATTTGTCTCCTAAGCTCAAACCAAGCATTCTTTCACTCAAAATAGAGTTCTTGGACCCAAATTCTGAAAACACATCTAAATTCAATGTATAACAAGTTTCAAAGCTCAATTTATGAATTCAAGCCCCAAAGGTGAGTCAATTAAAACCATTTTCAAACCCATTTTTCATGAACATGGAGAATATGCAACATGCATGGATTCAAACCAAATTCAACTTCAAAGCTTGGAAAATGGACTCATTTCTTCTGATACAATAATAAAGCGGACTCGTTATTAATTGCATGCATTATGTTACATACCAACCATGAAAAAACACATCTTAAGAATCAACAAGCAAGATATATGCATAATTCAACATGTATGAACTAATTCAAGTCTTAATTCTACAATTTAACTTGACTCATGCAAGAAAACCTTAAATGCAACAATGGGATTCAATTACCTTGCCTAAGTCTTCAATTACAAGTGTAGAGGCTCAAACAAGTAAGAACTTTTCTAATCATCTTAATTTCCAAGCAATATCATAAAAATGAACTCAATTCTCTCTTACTCCCTCTCTTGGTGGCTAGAGTGAAGTAAAGGGTGAGGAATATTCTAATTCAAGTGTGTATAAGGTCCAAGAACAAGAATAAACAAAGCCGCTCAATGGCAATTAAAGTAATTACAATGACTTAGGTGTTTAACTTATTTTAATCTAATTTAGTCATACCTAATCACATTTTAGATAAATACACCATCAAATCACATAATTTCCAATGATCCTAAAACATTAATCTAGTTTCGATTAAGTAGTCGATAAGGCCTTCAATTACAATTTAAACATAAACACTGCAAGCGGATAATCAAATAATCGAGCAGATAAACATGCAATACAATAGATGCTTAGTCAATTCGTTCAATTTTCAATCGGTCAGATTCATTACTTGATTAGTTCAATTATCGGTCATAAGCGATCCGGTTTAACGAATCGAGGTAATTGATGATTTATCGATGCAGTATGGGGTTATTCTGATTGTGGGCAAGAACATGTAATCGCTTCTGAAAGCGTATGAAAGACACATCATTGTTTGGCTGTTGATATCATGCATCATTTTTTTGATGGTACATTGTTTTTTGGAAAACATTGAAGCTAGATTTTGGGGTTTGTTTTAACTTAGCACTTGGTGATACTGTTGACTGTTTTTGGTTTTTTGGATAAAATTAGGTATTGCTATTACAGTATACTGTCGTACTCAATCCGGCACATTGAACAGTTGCAGTGGAATGAAACTAATAAATATTAATTAGTTTGATGTTATGAAGTTTGTCGATGGTACATTTTGGCTAATGCTTGTACAGTTTTCTGCTGATGTGTATTGGTGCATGGTTAAATGGTGGAAGTGCAAAATGATGTTAGGTGATGAGTGTTTTGGTAGTAAGAAAGTGTTATGTCGTGTTTAGGCCAGAAATACAATCGGTACCATCCAACAGCGTTGATGACATTGAAAACATTATTAAACACCACCCTTCGGTAGTAAAGAAATAATATGAATAATATACTTTTGCCTCGCATGTTTGTAATGTTGACGATATTGCATAATATGCGGTCATGTAAAAAAATTGGGAAAACAATATTTGTGAGGCATTAGACGGGTGTTCAGGGGTAAAGTAATGTGGAATAGCAAACCAATGCAGCAATTGTTTTGCATTAGTCACACATAGGCATTTGCGAGGATCTTGACCATAGTGTGCACATGTAAGTAAGATCTATAAGCAGGTTGTATGTGGAGTGCATCGATTTCGTATATATTTGCAAAGACATTGTAGTAAACCCAAAGCGTGATTAACATCGAATATATAATTAAAAAGAAGCGTATTTACATCATAAACCTACTGAAAGCGAAACACAACTTAAATATAAACCCGAGAAGAACACGAGGCGATCCAATGTTGTAATGTAAATGAGTCACAATTTATTAAATGAGAAGGACTGATTCGATATCTATTACGCAACAAATATTGTACGTAAATAACATAAATGAACACGTGCATGAACTACATAGGTTCTTTGCATGTTTTGCGGTTATAATTGCCCATTTTGCCACACCGACCACAACGAATGCATGGCACGACCTCGCCCTTTGATGGAATCCTTTTACGTTTAGGCTTTCCTAGTGGTCGCTTCACCGTAGGTGGAGCATTTAAGTAGTCCGTCGCTAAGAAATTGGGTTTTCCTGCTATTGGAATTGGGTGAATAGTCCCGGAATAAGCTGCCTGGAATTCTGTTACACGGTAAAATGGAACGATGTGGTCGTAAATGTTTTTTCCACTATTCGGGAAAGCCACGGCCGCATGTGGGTATGGGAACCCATTCAGTTGCCATTGAAAACAAGAACATGTATGTGCACCAATGTCAACCAAAATCGATGAGTGTGATCGAACCTCGAACACATTCTCATCTGCTTGACTAATGATCCAAGATCTACTAGTTTTGAACGCTAACTCCAGAGTTGTTGCCATCTTCGGGCACAACTCCCCAAGCCATACGTTGCATTTAGCTTTACGTTTTGCCATTTATTCCATGAGTTGACCCCGTATGGCATCCACCAATTGCGTGATGGGGAGATGACGAGCTGTGCGTATCCAATTGTTGAACGACTCCGCAGCGTTGGAACACACCTCACCATACCTACAACCACTGCACAGGAGAAAGGCAGGTCAAGTGTTAATCAAACAAACATTGTGGGATTTTGTAAATGTTGGAAATTACATTGACCGTACGATACTTGAAATATGCATTTGCCTAATGCTTCGGGTCCAAATCTTTTAAGAAATTGCCAACTACAACTAGGCTACACTATTTTAATATTTCGATATTGTGATTGAAGCACGAAATTGTAGGTGCATATGCGCATTCTCGTAACTTACGTATGAGGCCTATTTTTTTCTCCCTGTTAACATATTTCATCCGATCCCTCAAATTCATTTGAAGATGTAACAAGCAAAATGCGTGATGGGACAATGGGAAAACAGTAGGCATAGCTTGAAGTAGACCAACGTTGCGGTCAAATATGAAGGTCAACGTCCTGCCCCCGTCTACAATTTTCGATAACTGCCGCAAGAACCATTCCAAGTTACATGCATTTTCGGAATCAACAATGGCAAAAGCAACAGGAAACAAACCTGACAAAATTGAATGTGAAAAAAATGCATGTTAGTTGAATCACAAAATAGACATCGTCACATGATATGAGACTAACGAAATATATTTTGTATACATACAAACAAAACACGCAAGAGTTGTATGAATTTGGTAAAACGATAACAACATTTTTTTGATGTTTAATCTATACCTTGATTGCCATCCTTAACGGTAGCCACGAGCATATTGTCCTTAAACCTTCCCTTTAGAAATGTACCATCGAGAAACAAAAGTGGGTGACAATGCTTGAATCCATTAATGCAGGCACGAAATGAAATAAAATAGCGTATGAACCTGCCAATTTGTTGATCAAAATCCAGGTTGATGTAACTTCGTAGGTTGTTCTTAATAACAACGTTACTATACCACCTAAGTTGGTCAAACGACATAGCATGGTCTCTATACACTTCACTCTTAGCTTTCTCAACACCCAACCATGCAATCCTGTAACTAATGTCCAGTCCAAAGTCGTTTTTTATACCAAACACAACGTCCGTAGGGCGGGTGAGTGGCTGTTCACGTATGCGATCCGCAATGACATCTGACACCAAATCGGACCCAGTACGTGGGTTCCTGTACGTGCGTACTGCAGTACCACACGAATGTAAATTTACAAACCTCTTCAAGCAAAACACCCCATTAGACGCCGACACCCTTGCGTGTACCAACCATGCACACCCAGTTGACGTGGCGAACTTGCACACAGCTGTGATTCGCACCGAGTCGTTCTTGACATATTTAAATTGAAACCCACATTTGATGGCAAACTTGCATAAGACCGTTCGAAATTCATTAGCACCGGCCAAAAAAATTTGGCCAACATGAGTAATACCATATGCTCATCCAGTAGAAATAAACGTCTTGGAGTTGTGAGGACAGTATAACGGCAACAAATTGGTTCGGTCTTCCATGCCACAGGTTAGGCCATCATCGATGTCAACCGCATCAACACTATTACTATCCGTAACCCCTTCTTCAATATTGGATCCACTACTTCGCGTCTGGATTAGCACATCAACATGATGAAGATCAAATGACTTTGCAAGGCATACCATGTTGTGAACATCGTCGTCACAATCAATCTTGAATTTATTGTACCCAGGGATGACGAACAAAAAAACACCAATGCCGGAGATGAAATACCAAACTTCCCACAAACAACATCGACCAACCCAGCAAACGTAAAAGCATCATGAATCTGAGCAATTTGCGTTAGTGCAATAAAATGCGTACACATTAGAAACAACACAGCCTCCATACTTGCATACAGAAACACAGACAACATAAAGAACACTAGAAACCACAAAAACAGCCCCACAAAGGAACCCCGTAAATGAGAGAAAACAAAACATCACCACACACACAACCCCATAGTAATGTGAACAACACAACCTCTCCAACAAGGAAATGAAACACTAATCAACAAAAATTGAATACAAAATTAAGGACAAGAAACTTACCACACAAAAAACCAGAGCAGTTAAAACCTCACAAGAAAAACAACCCCATACACAAGGCCCATCAATGAGACAAAACAAAACCTCACCGCACACACAACCCCACGGCCGGAATGTTACCCCCAGCACCCCTCCCAAAAGGAACCCCATCAATGAGACGAACAAAACATCACCCCACACACAAACCCACACCGTAATGTTAACAACACCGATCCTTCCCCAAGGAAATGAAACACTAATCAACAAAAATTGAATAGAAAATTAAAGGATAAGGAAAACTTACCACACAAAAAACCAGAGCAATTGAAACCTCTTACACAATGTTGGAACGGCAATGAAAATGACAAACCTAGAACTCCAGAAATCGAAAATAATAAAAAATACAGTCATTCCAAATAAAAAAACACTAGACGACCATAATAACATCATCATCAACACCCACTAATTAGTCAACAAAATCCCACAAAATTAGCCTTTGTATATAACATACCTTATCTCCACAAAGGCAACATCACCAAAAAAAATTTAAAAAATATCACTTAAAAAGGCAATTAAGTAAACTCCAAGACCCCAAACAATATACCAAAAATAAAACCCCAAACAATATATCAAAAATAAAAAGGACTAATTGGATTGCAAGAAAAGTTCTAGGGCCAAATGGTACAACTTTCTCCCAAATAAAATTTATGAATAATTTTTTCAAAAATAAAATAATTATAATTCAAATAAATTAATGTGCTAATATTTTAGAACATGCGAAGCAAGTACTTCGCCTTTCTTCGGAGCTGCACAATAATTCAAAATATGTCCGAACACCCCATCAAATAATATTTTATTTTGTTATTTCAATCGGATGGGCCATGGCATAATGATAAGTCCTATTATTATATCATCATCATCGACCGTTGGAATATTTTTCTGCATTCGCATCAAACGATCATAAGTCCGCCACATGGACAGAACCATCTACCATTCCAAAATTTGGATTTGCCGCGCACAGGTCAACCCAATGTTAGGCTCGGAATTTGTCAGCTCATGAACCCGAGGCTCGTAAAACTCCGAACCAAGTCCACACTACATAAACCGTCGAATCCGAACCTCATGCGATCCCGTGTTGGCTCTGGCTCTGGGCAAGTCGCTTAATTACAGAGATTCCCCTAATCTCGCGCCCCCACCATCTTCTCCCCCTTCCATTTCTCAGCCGTCCGATTACTACTCCCAGCTAGATCTTCGCCGGTGAATCGGACGGCCCCCATTTACTCCACTGTTCTATTCCCTTCGATCCACTGTTATATATATATAGACTCTGTTGAATCTTCTAGCTTCATTTGGGTCAACAGAGCTCTACACTGATTTGCGGAGTATGTATGTCTTTTTTTCCTTTCATCATCAATTCCTGACTCTCTCTCTCTCTCTCTCTCTCTGAAGTGTTTTGTTTGTTTGTTATGTGAGAAAAGTGAAAGGAAAATGAGTTCTTGCTTGTGAAGAAAACACGTTTCTTGCGATTTTCTTTTAGTGTTGATGAAGTATCAAACATGTGACTTATAGATCGGTTTTGAATAGACTTGAGTTTCTCTCTCTCTCAAACACTCTACTCTCGCTTTCTCTCTGCATTTGATATTTTAAACTATAAAAGATCGTCAAAGGCTTTTACACTACTCAAAATCGAAATAGTCTTTTCAAATTTTATTCGTCTTTATCGAGACTTCAATAATTGTTCAAATTGAATGCGTAACTACCATTCTCACACATGCTGAGAGAGAGAGATGTGGATAGCTTTGATTCCAAGTTCACAGACTGACTCGTTTTACGGCTTCATGCAGTGTATATTGTGAAAATCAACACCCACCGTTGATTTAGATTACTTTGATTCCATCACTGATGTCTTGTACAGAGAGGCCATCGTCGTCGTCTTCGTCGGGGAGAGAGATGGATCCGTTGCTGAAGGATCTGAGTGAGAAGCAGCAGAACTTTCGGCGGAACGTGGTGTCGCTGGCATCGGAGCTCAAGGAGGTCCGTGACCGTCTTGCTTCTCAGGAACAGTCATTTGCTCGCGAAACCCTAACAAGGCAGGCATGTGATTTGTTTGGGAAATGAAATCATTTCAAGTTTTTGTTATATAGAGAGGTGGTGGTGTTTGTGGGACCATTTGATTTTGTGAATTGTTTGTTTAAGTTTTGTCATAATTGGTGTTTTTTTTTTTATGCAGGAGGCAGAGATCAGAGCGAAAAAATATGGAGGAGGAGATATGGAGGTTGCAGAACAATTTAGAGGAGAGAAATGGGCAGCTTCAAGCATCAGCGTCTGCTGCTGAGAAGGTACTGCTTCACTTGTATATTAGATATAGCTTCTTTGAATCTCTTGATATCTGTGAAATTTTTGTTGAATCATTTGAAATTGCAGCTTATTTTCATGGCGTTGAGGTTTAAGGCTAGTTTGATTGATTTGAATGTCTCTGTCATCTTGGTGTTTTAAGGCTTTAACTTATCAAAACATCCTCATCTTTTTGGGCTACTTTTTGGCTTTCCTTGTTTGTTTGTTTGTTTGGGTAGATTAGAATAGCATTCTCGTATCATGACAATAAATTATTGTTTCACTTTGTAGTTTGAATGGTTCAAGAAATTTGTCTTTATTTATTAAAGCTGATAAAAGGAAACCTTATAAAAATTCAAAAATCAAACCATTTGCAGATGGCCGTAGTTTTTTAGTGGTTAGGTACTTGGTGACATTTACTTCTATAGTATTCTATAGAATTATATGTATTGCACCTTTTTTCTTTTGTTTTTTCTTTTTTAAATTATTTTTTTATTTGTTGTGCAATTATATGCACTGCAATTTTTTTATTTTTTTTGTAATGTAGAACTAATGTCATTTGTTGGGAAGAAAATGATGTCATTTTATGTGGCGTCATTCATTCTTTACACAAAGCTGGGTTCTAATTACTTGACTGTTCCATGGAGAGCCATAGTCGTAAAACCATTCTTCGCTGGTACGGCCTAAATACTTTACTCTAACAAAATGGTATGGAGGATATCAAATTTTGTGTCGGGTAAATTTTTTGGTATGTTCCAGACAATTTTGGGTTTGCTGAGATATTTTTAGAATCATACTGGCAAGGCAGTCCATGCTTGTTGTGCTTGTGCATGTTTTCTGTTGAATCCCATTTGTACAATCCTTCACCAACAAACCTTGCCATCCATATTGGTTGCCAAATTCAACCACTGAAATCCTCTTTCCCTCTCCATGTAACTCTTGATGTAGCTTGTACTTGCTATCCAAATTGACCAATTTAATTTTGGGTGATTTTTTGATTGTTCTGGATAATTTTGGGCCTTTTGAATTATTTCATGCAATTTTGGGTCATTCTAGCTTTTTGTTTGGCACATTAAGAGCAGTCCATTTGCTGACAAATTTGATTCTCACAATCCTTCACCAACAAACCTTGTTGATGTTGTCCATGCTTTCGTTGCCAAATCCAACCGCTGGAATCCTCTCCTTCTACATCTGACTGATCAATTGCATGGCTGGTTAGAAATAAACCAAATATGTGAAGCTGGATAGAATTAGGGATGTGCACAGGTCAGTTTGGGAGAAATATTTTCAACCGAGACTTTTGGCAGGTTTACTATTTTTCAACCTCCATCTTACTAGAAAAGTTGGGCACAGAACAAACACACATAGGAACTAGGAAGAGAGAAAGAGGACATGGGCACATAACAAACACCGACAGAGACAACAGGGGCTGAAAACAGACACACACAAAGGGAAAGGCTTTAAAAGGTGTCTTGGGTCTCCCTTTTGCATGTCACTCACATTGTGAGTAGTAAGTGAGAGCATGGGTGTTGGGCACCCTCTAGTTTTGTGATGGCTTGTCTTACTCTATGTGCTGTAGTGAGGCACTAGACTTGCCAAAAACATAGTGAGGTATTAGCTGTGTATGAGAAGGGTGTTGGGCACCAATTTGTTTGAATTCTGCTAAATGGTTTATGTTCTGTATCCCTTCATCATAGATGTCAATTAGAAGTTGTAATGTAAATTTATTAGACAATGAGTACGTTTTCAAGTCTTTTTGGATATATACTAGTGTTGGATAACATATTTATACTACGATAAAATGGTTGGGTGTTGAGCAATATCTGATGTGGGTATGACTATGACATATTATGTAAATCAAATTTTATTATTATGTTTTGATAAATATATAATATTTATAGTGAAATCAGAAACTATACACTGTACATACATACGATGGAAAAAAAATGGTACTATGGCTGTTATGTTAGTGGTTGTTTACTGAGCTACAACTAGATGTCCTTAAAATATGTGATTTTTCTTTGGTTTATCCTTAATTAGTGAAAGCATATTTTGTGTTGTATATAGGCTTTTGGATTACTTCAGTGACAATTAAAGCCATGTTAGTTCTGCTTCCTTTTTGTTACAAGGGGATTGCTAACATTCTAAATGAAAATTGGTACTGACATTGTACTGAATAACCAACCTTTTGGGGGTATCCTTTCCATGTAAATATTTGCCCCAAGAGCTATGGTGTTTGTGATGTGTTCTAAAGGGTTGTCCTCTTCTTGACTTGGGTTTTTAAACAACAAATATTTCCAAATAATAGTGGAAGGGCAATAAATCTGAAATGAGAATTTTTAAGCTTGAACTTCACTTCGTCTATCACTTGTTGCTTTTTCCTAAAGCTACTTGTTGCAATGCAAATGTCATCTTCAACTTTATACATAGAAGTACCATTACTCCATTACCTGAAATGAGAATTTTTATGCATGAACTTCAGTTCATCTATCATTGTTACTTTCTTCCTATGCTACTTGTTTCAATGCAAATGCCATCTTTGACTCTATATATAGAAGTACCATTTACTCAATTATGTTAACTATGTTCAACTTAACGTAAAGTTAGAAAGGTTAGCAGTTTTAACAGCATTCTAAACAAATTAGCATTCCTATCTTCTTTTAAACAGAAACACACGAATTTTCATATTCAAGACCTTTTGTAGTGTACCTTATAAAAGAAAGACATGGTACAGTTGCATTCACAATTCTATCACTGCGGCGAACTAGTGTATGTATACAATCAATTTAAAAATCCTTTTTTTCCAAGTTTTCCAACGTAGCACAATGAATAAGATCAAAACATGTGGAGGTTAATCAACTCGACAAATATAGAGAATGTAAGGGATTGGGCATGGTGAGCTTAATGAAAGCAAAAACTTATTTTTAGATTAAATAAAGATCGGATCAGAACTATATTCAATATATAATTAACTATAATGTATGTGTTGTTTGACATTAATGCACTTTGTCTATGTTTTTATGCATTCTAATATCTAATATTTTCAAGATTAATCTTAAATTATCATTAATCAGTATATGTTTTGTAAGCCATTGTTCTAGTTGATTCCTTTTAGAAATATTGAGCATAGCAGTTCTTGGTTTTTAAAAGATAGTTATTCAGTATTCAGTAAAGTTACTGCAATCAAAGCATATTTTTCCAGCATTCCTTTTATTTTAGGAAAATTTACCCATAAGTCCTAGTTTTTGAAAAAGTTGAACCATTTAGTCCTAAAGTTTTCTTATGCTCCATTTAGTCTCATTTGCACATCAATCTAATGTTCAAAACATTAATCGATGTTGAAATCTAATGTTGAAACATTAATTTGATGTTTGAAACATTGTAATGGAACCTTTCGGTTTATAAGAAAACTTTTAGGACTAAACGATTGTATAAGTTATTAATTTGGGATTTATTGGTGCATCCCCTTTATTTTATTTTATTTTATTTTGTTTTATTTAAAGTCAATTTAACGCCAGAAAATTCCTTTAAAAGTAAATACAAAAGGATCCTTTACACTTTGTTCATCTGATAAATAACTTCAACTTGGTGTAAAATGCTTTAATAGGAATGATCCGCTTCCTGAATGTTTATTTTACTAAGCATAATAAAAATGACATGACCTCAACATTTATAGTCCTGAATGTAATTTCTTAATGACATGCAGTACCTCAAGGAGCTGGATGATATGAGATCACAGCTTTCAGCTACTCAAGCAACTGCAGATGCAAGTGCTGCATCAGCTCAATCTGCGCAACTCCAGTGCTTGGCACTGTTGAAAGAATTAGATGAAAAAAATAACTCATTAAAAGAGCATGAGGTTCGTGTAAATTTGCTGGGAGAGCAATTGGATCTTCTGCAGAAAGATCTTCAAGCGAGGGAATCTTCCCAAAAGCAACTGAAAGATGAAGTTTCAAGATTTGAGCATGATATCATGCAAGCACTAGCCAAAGCAGACAAGCAAAATTGTGAACTGAGGAAACTGTTAGATGAGGTTTCTCCAAACAATTTTGAAAAAATTAATAAGCTTTTGACTTTGCAGGATGAAGAAATAGCCAAGCTTAGGGATGAAAAAAGGATTATGTCTGCTCACTGGAAGCTCAAAACGAAGGATTTGGAATCACAGGTTTGTGTTTTTTGGTTGCTTATTTATTTAAACTGACTCCAAATTTTGGTTTTATTCATTTTTTAATGTACGTGGTTCTGGTGTGCTCATGAGCTTTTCATCTGATGTAACAGTTGGAGAAGCATAGGAGAGCTGATCAAGAATTGAAAAAGAGGGTATTAAAGTTGGAGTTCTGTCTCCAGGAAGCTCGTGCTCAGACACGAAAGCTCCAAAGGGTAATTATTGTATTTATTTACTCCTAGCTAAAATTGAATGCCCATTCTTTTATGCTTTGGAGGTATTCATTCGCTTGTTATCGGTCCAATAAATTCAATTTGCAGAAGCTTCTGTTTTGATTGTATACCTCCTTAGCAAGATTTATGTTGTATGAAGTAGATGGTCCACACCAAATAATGTGCTAGTGTCCCTGTAGTAGAATTGCCAAAACTGCCATGGGTGGGCATCTATATTCTTGCTTGCACAAATTTTGGTCCCCATTTATCGAATAAATGGTCCACAAGCTCATGGTGGACAAGTGACCAATAATTTGTACTCTATGCAAAAACTGCCATGGCTCAGATTACTACCTTTTTTTTGCCCTAAAACATTTTCCCATTGTTTTTTAATTAAAAAGAAGGGGGAAAAAAAAAAGACTCCTGAAGGGTCCACCCATGTGAGAAGTGGATTTAACAGTCTCCATCATAAATTTGAGAGGGGCTAGCACTTAAAAACTTCATATATTAAATAGTAAACCAACTGCCTTAAGAGAGAGAACTCTGTACATTTACTTTTATTGCATCATGGTCCTTATCAGACTTTCTACTCCGCTCAACAAATGTTTATTGCCTCTTTTTATTCGCTGTGACAGACGGGTGATAGGCGGGACAAAGCTCTGAAAGAACTCAGGGATCAGCTAGCTACAAAGCAACAGGGAGGAGCTCCTGGCATCCAAAAACAGAATATTTGGGAAACCTCTGGTTTCAAGATCGTGGTTTCCATGTCAATGTTGATCTTAGTCTTGGTGTCAAAGCGGTAAAGCTACTATCTTATTTAGTTCTAGTTGTATAAAAAGTAAAACATCGGTACCTCAGAAGTCAACTCAAGGAGAATAGAGAAAGCTGCAGATGCTATTTTATTTGTAGAAATTGTAGTCAGAGAGGATCTTTCCTTTTTCACAAATCACAGTTTTATTAGGGTAGGTGAGACCCCTCCTTTTGTTGGTCCAATTATTGAATTACATTTGCAGTAGTTGGCCTAGTATGCTCTACAAATTTGAATTGGAAATCACTTATGATGCATAGTATGGTTAAGCTGAGTTTTTGTTTAATCATGTCTGTTGTTGATGGTTTATGAGCTGCTTAGCATGATAATGACATGCTTACCTTGCAATTTTCTTTGCTGTGGAAAGTCTTCATTAAGGTATCTTTTTTTGCATGTGGATGGCTTGGGCCCACCTTCATCATCCTAATTTTATAATGGCAGTAGCCCCAAATTATGTGCTTTTATTCCTGCAGTGCCTATTGCCAAGGGAATCTCTCATCTCTATGGATCATAAATCTGCAGATACATGAAAATGAAGTGGTTCAATTTGGCTTCTACAAATGACCTAAGGGCCTTGTTTGGTACAACTTATAGGAGCTACTTATTATTATTATTTAAAATTTGTGTTAGATTGTTTGGCATATTTTTTGCTTACAATTTATGATGTAAAAATTAACTTAAATAAGTTGAAAAATATTGATTATTGGGAAGTTTGAGGGAGGGTGTTTTTAGGTTTTTTACTATTTGATTATCAGTTTTTAACTTGTAATAAGTTGTAACAAATAAGCTTGAAAATTAGTTGCCTAGTTGAATGGTGATTGGCTGTGGGCGTTTAATGCAGTGCTCATCTCTAGGTTGAGAGTTTGATTCTTGACCATCTCTTTTTTTCCCTTGCCATACGACAAAAAATAGAAAAAAAGGGAAAAAAAAAAAAAGAAAGCATTTTGCAGACATGAAATAATTGAAAATTTGAAAAGTGAAAAGCTTGGTTTTAAGGATGAGCATAATTACAGCTGTTTCGGAAGCTATGTAAAATTAGATATGAAATGATTAAAGCTTTGGTGTTGCTAATTTTGCTTTTAAAAAACTTAGTGATTGTTTTTGAGTACACCAGTAGTTGTCGTACCTTGCTTTTCTTCATCATTAGAGCATTGCATTTCAAAAATCTATCATCAAGATGAAGACCACAATAGAAAAAGCAGTATGGTTGGTGGAATGAAATCTTTCAAAGTACATTTAAAATGACTATAAATCTCAAGTTTTTGTTTTTCTTGTTTTGTTTTTAAACGAATGGCTTACCAATTTTATGACCCTGTTTTACGGCGGCAAAATCATACATTCCAAAGTCGCTCATAACAGAAAAAATATGAACACACTATTTTTAGTAACATGCATATATATATATAGATATATAAAAAAGCTCAACATGAACTGCACTACATGTTATACTGTGTAATGTACATAGTTCACTACTCTCTGCAATTCAAACATTCACATCTCAGGAAAGCTCTTGCTGACTAGTGAGTACTTTTCACAATCTAGGAATTCAGATTTTGGCCTTCATGAACGCACTCACTCACTACCTTTTTCTTTTCCCGCGAGGATCGATTTGTACATGATCTGGAAAAGCCTAACTCAGAATTTCTGAAGCTATGAAGCTTCTAATCTATTGATTTCCATGGATAAGTTATGGCTCTACATGTCTAGAATGAATCTTCCCGCAACTATGGATGTTATTAAGATGATATAACCTGTGAAGGGTTGCAAGCCAGTTGCCATTGATGTCGAGGAGTTCAAAGTTGGAGGCTTTCACCAAAAACTGTTGTGCTACCCGATGCAGGGTTGCTCATGTTTAACACTGCCGGAGAGAACCATAGCTGCAGATAAAGTTTAGGGAAAAAAAAAAAACCAAAGGATAAAAAGCAAGTGTTACTTGTTGAGAACAGGAAAAAAAGCACAAAGAAAGTTTGAATGGAGTAGACACTATACCCAGGTGTTGTTGCCCCTGATGATGATGTTGTCGATGGTGTAGGAGTCATTGGCGTTGTTGGTGCCGGAATAGTTGGTGTTGTTGGTGTAGTAGTCGTTGGCGTATTTGGTGTCGGCGTGGTTGGTGTCGGAGTAGTTGGCGTTGTTGGTGTAGGAGTAGTTGGTGGTGTTGCTGTCGTTGGTGATGAAGTTGGAGATGATGATGTTGGGTAAATGCATGTACCAGTGCCTGCAAATGTTTCAGTAGGAGATATGAGATGATTTTCATGAATTGTAAAACAGATACTAGGTGTCGTTTGTTGGCAGTTTCATGTTTTCTTTTTACAAAAAAACAGAAACAAGTTTTTTGACACCACCCTTTTTTCTATTTGAAAAATTTTGGAATTAATTCTATTTTTTTAAAATGAAAATAACATTCCAAACAAATTTTCATTCTGAATTTTCAAATAAAAGAAAAACAGAAAATGAAAACATTAACAAACAAGGCTTGGTTTGGTTTGGTTATACTATTTTCATTTTTCAAAAAACACAGATCATGCTCTTACTTGGATTGTTGTTAGTTAACATGGCAGTTCCTCCAAAGTCACAACTAGTTTGAACCGGTTTCTTCTGATAATAACTGTTGAAGGCATATGACGCGTGGTTCTGAAGCGTAACAGGATTGTAACAACTCGCTCCTTCCTGAATAGCTGAACAATCCGCACCTCCAATCCCACACGCATAATCGAGCGCCACCTGAAGTGCAGTCTCTGACACTCCACTCTTTGCCACGCACCAGTTCTGCCCTGAAACAGTAGGAGCACCTGTGGTTGCAGGAGGCGCCACTGGATTTGTGACAGGTGTCGTGACAGGAACACCCGTTGATGGAGCCGGATAAGTTGTTACAGGGTTTGTTATCGGTTGTGCCCCTGGAACTGTGCCAGGTGTTGTAACTGGATTGGTGATTGGTACTGGTGGTGAATTCACAGGAGTTGTGCTGGAGGGCACGGGGACAGGCGTGGTGGAGGGAACTGTCACAGGAGTGGCAGGAGGATCCGGATTTACAGTGACCGGATTAGTAGAGGGTATGGTGACGATTATTGGTGTGGGGTTATTGTTTGGAGAGACGGTAACTGGTGTTGCTGGTGGGTATATAGTGTCGTGTTGAGTTGTTTTACTCTGTGAAATGGCCAGGAGTTCTCTATGAGAATTACCAAACACCTGCTCTTTCTTTTCAAGTTCTTTTGGTAGAGACACTTCTGCAAACAACCCGGTTATCTCTCCTATCCCTCGAGTGCCATCGGTGAATTCAGGCACTTTAATGGCACCAGGAACAGCAGAGCTCTTGATTTTTAAGACTATAGAAACATCACTACAAACCGATGTAGCTCGTTTCATCAGAGACTCAATAAACTTGTCATTTATGCTCAATTCACCATCAACCGTGGCTTCCACAACGACAAAAGACCTAATTTTCTTGATAAAATTCAACACTTTATTCAAATCTCTCTTTTGTTGTCTGTTCAAGTTCTCTAAAAATGACAGTGAAAATGACACCGAGGCCTTTACTTCTGAATGGATCGATTTCAAGGTGGATAGAAGCATAGGAATGTCATTTTTTCCCCGTGACTCATCTCTGCTTCCACTTACTACTATGCTCTTGATGTTCACATGTGGAAGGAAGGTTGTCAAAAGGGTTTTAAAGCACGATACTGTGTGAGGTTCGGAATTTCTCAAATTCTCAAGTAGGGTTTGATTCAAGTAAAGATCAACTAACACACCGGTGTTGGAAAGACTGTTTAAAGCTCGATGATCTGCAACGAAAACCCTAACCTGAGATGGGTAGACCTTGAGGTATGATACTGTTTCTGTTGGTGATGAAATGGCATTGAGTTTCTTTGCATCATAAAAGAAGCCAACTACAGTGCCTGTTTGGAAGAAATAGAAAATGGAATATATATGAATTAGAATTTCAAGATTCTTATATACATCATATAAAATAAATAAAAAAAACTGTCTATGCAACTTCACACACACACTGAGAATGTGCTTGTAATTGGTTATGAGATCAAATTCTTGAACATGAAGAATGTTAAGATATTCTTAGTGTAGGTACCTGAAGAGCAGACAGTGAGAACAAAGAGGAGACACAAGAAGAGGTAGTTGGAAGCTCCTTGAGCCATCATAACTAGAAATGTTTGTGGGTATAGGAAGAGAGACTTTACTAGATTTTGAATGTGAATTATGCAATGAAATCTTTGAAAGACAAATGCATACTGAGTTAGAAAAGGGCATATATGAGAGAGAGAGAGAGTTGAAGATAAAGGTGAGAGGAGAAGAAAGGGAAAAGCAAAAGGAAGATGAATATGTTGCAATGACAAAGAAAAGTTGTTACTTTGACATGGAGGTTGGAAAATGTTCTTCCTCTCAACAGTGGAAAGAATCATCTATCCTTTCTTTTTTCTTTTTTTTTCCAAATTCCTTTTTCTTTTCAAAAAAATAAATAAGCTGGAATTTAAAGCAGTACTCTACAAGCGGCAAATCACATGGATATATATACATGTACAAAACAAAAACACAAAACAGGCTATGTATGGTGATTGGGATTTTTTTTTTGTGGTTGCGGTGGAAGATACATTTTATAATTATATTAAAAATATAGATCTAATTATATTTTTTTCAAATCTCAAAGGTGAGTGTAATTTGTCCTTGAGTTTTTTAACTGAAAGGTAAAACTTAATTACATTGTTAATGTGATGAGAAGACAGACAAACTTTGTCTTTTGTTTCTTGGCCTTGCTAAAACTTTGTGGAAGGAAATAGACAAAACTAGTATATCAAAGTATGATTCCTGTTGAATGTAGGTTCCCAAGGAAATCAGACGTACTTATCTTTTAGTTATGTTTAATTTTTAATAAATTTATGTGATAATTATCCGTCACCATTCAATTCTGGTTTCGATGGTTAAATCAATGATCCTTAACTTGGTCACTTTTTCGATATGCTCAACGGTTTGAGCTTCACAATATTGATTTGTTTACTAAATTTTCTCAAGATTGTGACTAGATCATGAATTTATTGAGAGAAAAAGGAGAATGGAAAGTGAAATGGAATTACTTGTATTATATATGCTCTTTTTCATATCTAGCTAAACAAAAAGGAGAGATGTTTTTGACATATATATACTCATTTTCTTCTCATTTTTCTTACTTAACCCAAAAAAGAAATATATTTAAGTTGTGTTGAATGAAGAATTTGAGGAATTTGTGACATGAAAGGAAAATGGATGGAAAAAAGTATATGAAATAAAAGCTAATTTGTTTCACTTTTCCCTTCCCTTTTCTTTTCCTTCCACAAATCCACAGCCTTAGTTTATGCTTCATTTTCTTTTCCCCCATAAATCCCTCCACAAATCTCAAATCCAAACACATTCTATGTAAGGTTCATACTATGATGATCCAAACAAAAATTAATGAATAGGACCATAACGGACAAAGCATATAGACAATGAGATATATTAGTCAATTTGCTATTACCAAACCCAAGGAAAACTTCGAGACCTGAAATCATTGTGTGTGAATTTTGGATTCTATAATTCTGAATGGGACAACAACTAACTACTAAGTAATATATATTCAAATGAAAGCTCTCTATTAGACTATTACTAGGTGGATCAATGCATGATAGGGACCTAGGATTCTCTTTGCTATTGTTTACTATTGAATGAATTAAAGAGGCCTCAAACAATACTGGGTTACCAAGTACAAGTCACTACCCAAAAAAAAAATCTTTTCATTTTTTAAATCCTGGGAAAAATGGAAAAAAAAAAAAAAAAAAAAGTTGGGAAAATTTCTTGTGTTTATGAAATTTTGGGTTTTATTTCAGCATGGTGCCAAGCTTATTGCTAATAATAATATAATTATTCAACACATTGACAGTCCAAAAATCAAACTTCATCATTAAATTGTTTTGTATATTCCATTTCCTGCAAATACAATTAGGAGTTGGGGTGCCTGTTGTGCACCCAGCACAGTACTTTTGTGTGGCTTTATAGGCTTATTTGAAATCCGTTTGATAATCTGAATTGTTCACATTTTAGAATCTATAGGGTAGAATATACCTGTATATTTTTCGTGTGCTCAATAATGTAATAAATATATATAGGTATATGACTTACTCATGCCTCTGTATTTTCATGTATGCAAAAAATTGCATAATTTAGGCAGCACAATGTAAACCAACAACCACAAATAAAGCCTTTTTATGCATAAAACATGGGGGTTTATCGGCAGCTTTTTTTGCCTTTCTGCAGATATTATCAACTCCACCATCATCCACCTCCTTTCTCTCTTCTCTGGATATATATAATATACAGAAGATTGGGACCCCAACCCATGTGGAAATCTCTTAGCCCTCTCCTCTCTTTTTTATGCTGAATCAAAAGCACTTTTTCCTGAGTAGGATTTCTTTGCCGAAAGCAAGAGAAGTTGATAAGCTGATGATGCAAATCAAATTTAGTAAACAACCTTTATAATAATAAAAATAAAAAAACCCCCTCTTTGGAGGTAGAGACAAGACTGCGTACATTTAATCCTTCCAAATTTCATAGTGATGGGAGTCTCGTACGTTAGGGTGTCTTTTTTTTAACAACTTAGAAGGAGTCGAGTTCATAAAAAACTTTACATTTTTAATTGTCACTCAATATCATTTTATCTCTTCAACTTTAAAATAATACAAATACCCCTTTTGTAGGGGGGAGAAAATGCAACAATTTTTATAGTTGTGCATTTACTTCATTTTCAATTTTTCACTCATTCCAAGGGGTATAAATTTGTAAGTTTTTTTTTTAATTTTTAATTTTTATAATTGAGAGATCTAAATATATGGATTTAAACTTGAGGAGGGTAAAAAGGATATTCAGTAATAGTTGATAAATATAGTGTGTAATTAACCCTTTTAAAAAAAAAAGGATAAAAAGCAGTTAACACACATAAATGGGCACATACATTTTCTTGTATTTGATTTCTGGTTTGATTGGTTGTTTTTGTTAATAAAAGTTTTGAAAGGATTACTTAAATATGGAAGACTCTATTCTCATGTAGTTATATCTTTCCTTTCCTTATTAATTGCATTTTTTACATCACAAGTCAATCTCTACAAAGTTCATTATTAGAGATTTCAGACAAAGATAAGCAGATAACATCAAACTTGAGGTTTTCAGGCCCTCAATTTTGGAACACATCATGCAACCCTTCTGGTCTGAGGATAAAAAGTGATCAAAAGCTGATCTGGAAAAAATTTGGTGTTGTTTGGATGGTTTGCCTTTAGCAATCTTTTCAATAAAGGATAAAAGAGTAAGAAAAAACACTATTGTGCCACATTTTTTTTACTCACTATGTTCATCAAGTTTCATTTTTATGCTGATGGTATACTATCATCTGTGTTGCCTCTACTCTACTTTGAATTTGATTTCTCTGAAATAAAAGAAATGAATATCAAGAAAACCTTTATAATGTGTTATGTAAGAACTCAAATTTGAATAAAAACACTAACTCACTCATTAAGTATACACACATCTAAGATGGAAAATGAAGTTTGTGATTTGAAACAATTTGTTTAGAAGACCAAGGGTTGGCTTGTGGACCAGGTGCTTCTTCATTAGGAGGTGAAGTTTCCGTTCGAGTTTTATGATTATGTGATTTAATTTTTTTTCTCTATTTCCCTCCTACATATTTTTTGAAAAAAAAAATTATTTGTGTCATTGTTTAAAATATTGGTCAATATATATCAAGTTCATAGTCATTCACAATTGATACCGTTAGTTCGACTGCTATAATTTTATTTTATTTGTGGCTGATAATTTTAAAAAAATTACAAAATGCTCCTAATATTGTTATGCCACGACTGATACTGATACATCTCTAATATCACTATTTAAAATCCTAATTTCTAAACGGCAGCTTTTCATAAAATTATCTGCTCAATGTTCATATTAATTAAAAAGAAAAAAAAAAAAAGTTGCTATGCATTGTCAAATTTTAACGGGATGTAATGATGACAACCAAACGAAGGCAATCTTTGGAAAGTAAAAAAAAGTTAGATTTTAACTTTTTACTCATTTTGAGTCATATCATTTCTCACATTTTTTACTCATAAAAAGACAAAATAGACTAAAAAAGTCAAAAAACTAACTTGTTACTAACTTTTCAAAACACTACATGATTTGTTTGTAGGGATGATAGGGTAAATATGTACATTTACACCAAAAAAAAAAAAAATTTAAAACAAAGTATAGAGCTATGATATCAATTTTTATCAATATAAAAATAGAAAAATAACATTAAAAATATATATAAATAAAAATGTTTTTTTTTATTATTTATATTAATGTTGAATTATAAAAGATAATAATTGTAAGGCAATCTATTGATACTAATTTCTTTTATTATATTTTATGCAGATTGTTAAATTTTAGACTTTAAACCCTGTGGTTTATAGATATAGAGGTTTGGGATGTAAAAACCACTTAATCCTTTTCAAAAATTAGAGGTGATTTTGTATAATTTAAAAAGAATTAATAACTAATAATAATATATAAAAAGATTTTTTGAAATTGTAAGGGAAGCGATCGGCCTTCTTACCTCACGGAGGTTCATCTTTGTTTGTTTGGATAACTAATCTATTCATATTTAAACCTTACCCTATTTCTACCTTTTGTCAACCGAGGAAGGATATGAGAACAACATGTAGGTGTAGAATTTGACATCAATGGCAAATAAATTTTTATTCACCTGTTTTCATGTTCACCTATTTTCACTACCTCAAGGATAAAAAGAAACTCAAGGGATTTGAGATGGTTAAGGGCACATATCTGTCTTCTGAAGAGATGATTTGAATTATTAGTTTTGTAAAATACGTCAAATAGATTACTTATGTAAAAGTCTTAGATATATGTTTTTATGTTCGTAGTAATTTTATGAGTTGAGTGACAACGCATATCACATATGTGAGTGAATAGTAATATTGAATAAAAGGATTCTTGTATTCTACTATTGGTTGCTAAGCAACCTCATGTGACTATTGTATTAGCCCTGTTCTATATATATGTCTTATAGGTTAGTCCTTAGATACTCCCTTCTGTTTATATCAGGAGCTCCATATGGTATTGTATCTTCAAATTGAGTTTGAGTATTAAAATAGCTTCTTTATTATATGATCATCCATTCTCTATAATTGTATTTTGTGAGTAATTATGTTTGTATTGTTTGTTTGTAATTGTATGAGTGAGAGTGAGGGTGCATATAGTGCATGTGAGTGAATAGTGAATAGTAATATTGAATAAAAGGGTCTTGTATCCTAGTATTGATATTTTTCACAAAAAGTTGGTCTAAGTTATTTTCATCAAGACTAATGTTTGAATTTCTTTTGTTTATCTTTTTTTTTTTTGCTATTGAAAATCTATAATATAGTGAAATCAATTCATGTAACATAAAAAAAATAAAAACTTACACAGATACCAACTTAGATTGGTCCATCTTACTCATTCATTTGTAATTACAAGGAAAATAAGCTTCTTTAATTGAACCTATATGACATGTTAAAGCTTTATATTAATTAGCTTGAATTTAAACCTATCCAGTAAACTAATGCGACATAACATGAACTAATTTGGTGACGCGTTTAATTTGTTTTTTTGAAAACAACTCACTTTTTGAAAAAAAAAAAAAGAAAAAAAAGAAGAGAGTTTAGAGACTGTTTTTGCACAATATAAAAATGATGAGTGTTTTCAAACTTCTCATTGTTTTAATTTCCGGGAAAGAAAAGAAAAGAAAAAAAACACAAACCATTAATATCAGAAGAAGTGTTCACAATTCTCATCATACATGAATGATGTAGAAGACACATTTGTAACATTCATCACCAATGATTGCATATATATCTACAGACAAACTGTGACAATGTTTAGATCTAAGATTCAAAAGGAAAAGAAATAACTTGTATTTGGCATATTTTTCAATGACCAAACAACAAAATAATTTGTGTGATACACTCTCATTTTCTTAGTCAATAAACAAGAGCAAGGAATTAGGTTTTCCATCATTTTTCCTTCATTTTTACCTTAACCATTTCCTTTTCCTCAACAAATCTTGGAACTAAACATCTCAAGATGTGAGCATCAAGTATCAAATGTATTTAGGGAAATATCTGACAAATAGAAAAATGAAAGAAAGCTAATTACAAATCTTTCAATTGTTTGCAATTAAAATTTCCCGTTTCCAATTATCTTATCTTGTATACCCCAATGTCTTTCAGTGCTACCTAATGTGCAAATAAAACATTACTTGTAAGTTGGAGTGAGCAAGGAGAGAGATCAGCACAGATGAGTAGAGCTGTGATATTATGTCGTGTATCGTCATGAATACTGTTACAAACTGCAAGCCAAGAATTTTGTCAAAAAGCCAAATGTGCAAAACCTGTCCCAACATGTGAGTAATATATATTGGATAACAGTTAGAACTCTATTTCTACATAATCTAGAGAAAGAAATAACTTTTCCTCCTAAAAAAAATTCTCTACTCCAGTCCAGTAAACAATATACAAAATAGAAACCAAGTTGGTTTCTGAATATGAAAGTCTTCAAACTGGAGGAGCAAAGTTTTTTTTGGGTGAATATAGAACAAAGTTAAGACAGTAGAGGGAAAAAATGGACTCTCATTTTCTGCTGCATCATCCACTTTCCATTACATGGCATGATCAACAAACAAGTCCTTAAAGAAAAGGATCAGGGTTGCTTCTCTTGCTGAATTATAGTTGTTTAGGCGCTTCTTCAGTGAACGCAGATCTCTCTCATCTTTTGAAGTTCGATCCTGCCACAATGATTTAGGTAAAGATGAATATGTATTTTGAAATGTCATCAGTCGTCAGTACCAAACAGTTCAGTCTATTACTGAAGCTTCTCTCCTATTAGTTTAGTGCCCGTTTTGCATGGGCCAAAAAAGTTGCTTTTTGGCTAAATAAGCCAAAAAGCAAGTCTGTTTGTCTTGAACTAAAAAAACTGAAAAAGCTTAGAGAACCAACTTTTCCACTAACAAAAGTAACTTTTTTAGCAATTATCAAACGCATCAACTTTTTTAGATTATAAAAAGCAAAAAAAAAAACCATTGCCAAACTCCACATTATAATGTAATAATGTTAAAAAAAACTCCTAAACAAGGTAGAGGAGGGGGAAGGCAGTGAGAGGAAATGTATTTTGTGTTTTGCTACTTCCTACTCTCTCGGGTACTAAGAAAATTCTGTAAACCTTACAGATTATTTACAAATTGTCCCAACAGAGACGTGTGTTTTTCACCTTTGAGTGAGAAGAGTGTTTTGTGTAGAGTCTTGTTGGATGTGTCGAGTCTATAAACATTTCATATTTTTCACCTTTGAGACATGTTTTGGTAATAAATAATCTGTACTTTATTTATTGGTGGAGAAAATAGCCTAAATCAAGTAAAATGATTTTGCCAATAAAAGGACTTACATATGATTTCTTTAAGAGCAAAATGTCGACCAAATACTGCAACCACAACACATTTGTCTTGGGGAAACTGCATGACAATGATAAAATGAACTCAGCATCCATAAAAATTGAACAAAAATAAAAATGTCTAGGAAACATAATAAGAAAGTATTGATTTTCTTTCCATCTCATATGTCAACATAGTTTCACACTTTGGAAACCCTAATGGAAACCCTAATTACATGTTTGGTTGGGAGATTTGAAAAGAGATTTAGAAAGAGCAAGGGAAAAAAGTATGTGAAATTAGGTGAAATATGACCTACCTTTTCCTTTTCCCTTTCCAAATCCCCAACCAAATCTGCAAAAAAATATTTAAAAAGTTGAATTCATAAAATGCCTCATATGCTCTTTGAAAGTCAGTTATTAACAGATTCTCATGATGTCATGGATGATGCAACCTCGAAAGAAAACAAAAAGAAAAAGACAAAGGAGAAGAGGGTAAAAGAAGGAACTGGTTGTGTAATGGTAGATATCAAAATCCACAGGAGTAAATTCTTGATTGGCATTTCCTTCCTAGACCAAATCCCATGTGTTGCCAAATATTTGAAGATATGCATAAATTTCTTTACATCCAAAAATCAAAGCTGAAACAAAAGGAAGAGCTGACAGGACAACAACAGCCAAAAGAGAATAATGGGCAGAGTATGAGGAAAAACATTGCTATTTATAAAACATAGAGATATAACAACCAATGCAGAACATTTTGAGAAAGTACAACTCAACAAGCCTTTGTTTTGTCCCATTTTGTTTTTAATTAGGATAGAAAAAGATTATACAGCCAACTCCAAGTTATAAGGGAATTTTCGGTATCCCAAAATCCTTGAATCAAAGCCATTCTGAAAAGAATTGTACATATATGATATTATATAAAGAAAAGGCTTTTCTTGTTTTTTTTTCCCCGACCCTTTTGTGTTTGTGAGTTGATCCTCAATTGCCCACAATCAGAGGCAAACCTAGTAATTGATTTCAACAAGTTGTGGTTTTGCAACTAAATTAGTTCACTCTTTCCCTTTACTATTCAACTGGTTTTATATCTGATTGTGAAATTGAGGATCAACTATATTATTACAAAGCATAACAGCAATAGGACATTATAATAATCTAAAAGCTTGATTGCTTCTGTAACCAACTCCAAATATCTTTTATTCAGAAAAAAGCTAGCAATTATGTCACACAGTTCCCTCTACTGGATTTGACAATTAAGAGATGAAGGTATCAACAGTTATACCTTCCTTCCCAGCGATCTTCAGTCACCTCTTTCATTTTCGGTATGTATCTGACTGCCCATTATAGCAATGATAAATTGAGTGCAATTTCTTAGACATCATAATTGATAGCTAAAACTGCTTTGTCTTACTTGTTTATCTCCTTTAGGGCCCTCAAAGAGCTCTGGGTCTAACGAAAGGTCCAGAAAAAAGAATATCTTCACCTGTGAATGTAGAAACGACACTAGCAATTGTCAACAAATTAGAACCCGTATTCAAAAATTAAAGTGAAATATTTGTAAAGCTCTGACGGTATTGATTCTTGAAAGAGTGAAATCAATTATTGAAACCACCAATCCAAATGTCCTGATAGATATATTCCTTCCCTCAAGAGTGAACTGCAATGTCTCAGAATCTTTCCGACTTAACAGGAATGTTCCCCTACAATAAGCAATAAATAATCCTAAGTTGCGACTCAACTAAAGCGAAGCATTATTACAACAGTAGATTGAATGGTAAGTAAACCAGTGTAGATCGATGTTCAAATTCATATGCAGCTTCTGCCACGGCCAAGGCAATTGTAACCTCTCGGTGCACAACAGACAAGCAGTTAGGCAAAAATATGAAACTTACAGTAAAATTGGAAGAAAATATGAAAGAATCAGTTACTCACCTGAACCAATAAACTCCATGCCTCACTGAAGTTCAAGAGCACAAAGCTTTCCAAGATCCTGACCGCCATGTTCTTGAACAAAAACAACATAACACTGAAGGCAAGCTCATCAGATTTCAAAACAAGTTTAAAAAAAAAAATGGTACAAAGCCTAGGAGTTTATTTTTCCTAAGGTTATAGAAGCTTGCTACATAGACATTGTAATAAAATATGCCAGTTTCCAAAAATTGGTAGTTATGTTGCATATAACTGACAGTGATAGCAATGCTATTTAACATAAACAAGTATACATGCACAAATGGCAAATCATAAAGAAAGAACAACCTGATTCTCTGGAAACTCTTTAGGATGATCATTTTCTGAACCATGCTTCCATCCCTCTTCCCAAGCTCTTATCAGGGCAGCATCATAGGGCCTTGGCATACTCTTAACCTGTGGAATGGACAAACAAAATTTGGTAACTTTTAATATCACCTTTCTGGGTCTCAATCTTTCTCTCTGCCTTGAGTTCAAAATTTGAGTGTTGCCTGTGAGGCAGAAGAAAAGCTTTCAAGGAAATGACCTCATGGTTCAGTTTACTAGAAATTCATGCATCAAATCTGAGTCACTCATAACTAAAATTCTCAAAATCTGATTCCAACTAACTAGGAGCCAAGGCATCCTCAGATGCCCTCCCAGAATAAACAAGTTTGGTGTTGAATAATTTACTAAAATTTCACCATGATTTCAGGTGAAATCCCAAGTTTGACAGACATAGCTATGTTGAAGAATTTCCCATTTGAAAATATTATATTTTTTTAACTATAATAGTGAGATTTAAGCATAATATTGAGTTGAAATATGGGTCACAACTATGTTGATTGACAACATAACCTTGACTAACATTTTTTTTGTTGATAAAATAACCTTGACTAGCATATTAGGTGGACAGTTCTGAAGTTAGCACAATATAGTCAGTTGGTGCACTACTTTATTGATGACTAGCATTGGACATCAGAAAAGGTTAGAGACAGCCCAACTATGAACCAACACTTCTTAGGAGGAGTTCTTCCATGTTGAATACTATAGTCTTCTAAGACTTGTAGATAAAATGATTCAGATAAGGTTCATACAAATTTTTAAAAAATTTAAAAGTAATCTAATATTATTATCACCAAGACATGTCAACATGCAAGAGACTTTTTAATATATAAGAGGATTAAGTTGTACAAAAGGAATACCATTATACATAAAGAGAATAGTAGCAATATACACAAGAAAATAAATTTACATATTGCCTTCTGTTATGTCCATGTCCATGTCCTTTACTCGTGTGTTGACTTTTCAAAAGTACACAGACAGACCACTACCCAATTATGCACAACCACTGTGCATCCACCAAGGTTGTGTTCAATTGACAGAAAAGGAAAAGGAAAATAAAAAGCATTTTTTTCCTGTACGTGTATTAAGTTGTTGAAGAAAAATATAGATATCATCATAATTATTTTATTAAAGGAAACACTACCTCAAATACTTTCCTGTAAAAAGTACAGGATACATAGAATAAAATTAAAATTGTTTTTTGCATATAAACTTTCTTGTAAACTGAACAATGAACAGGAAAGTAAATCATTTTGTTGTCTTTTTCCTGTCCTTTCTTTTGATTCATTTTTGTCAGGAAACATTTTCCTGTACAATGTTCTTGACAACTGAACGGAGTCCACAGAGAGAGAGTTGCACTAGTTAGCAGATTTAACTTAACATTGCCTTGCAGTTGAGCATGCATACATAAATAAAGAAAAAAAATACCAAAAAAAAGAAAATGAAAAACTTTGACACCCATAATTAAACAACAGAACAAGTAAATGGACAAAAATTCAGTGCCCCCCAACAAATCTGCAAAGAGACTAAATTAGACTATCAACTGTAGACCTAGAGGAAACATTTGAAGAGGTAAATGTATCTTGTGAAACACAGATTCAAGGATAGCTATCTGAAATTCATTTTATCTGTCAGGTATGTTTTCCAACAAAATATTAATATGAAACAGGCTAGCTGGTTCAAGGATCTCAAAACAAGCTAAATTGTCTTCAAATGATATGAAAAATTAGGCATAAAACTTACTCTGTAGTTTTATGAATGTTGTACAGGAATTGAAACATGATCATCATGTCCTCTCAAATAATTCAGAGTCTGAGAAAGTATGGCCTCCTCAAGTAATTCTTCTGATCTCTAGAGCATATAAAGGAAAAAAAAATGTTTTTAGCAAATAAACAAGGTCTTAGATTAACACAACCACCTCCTACATTCCACCAAGCCAAGAAAAGATGTGGCGTATATGTATGCATGCAAAACTAATATTCTGTTTTCAATATTAAGAACACTGTTCTGCCTAGAAACCTTCAAAAAATTAAGTATTGATCTAATGGTAAGTAGTCAATTATGGTAAAAAAGGTAGCAGGCAACCAAAAAACTCAAAGGCAGGCCTAGGCACCTACTAAGAAGCAGATGCGGCTATGATATGGTAAAATCTTAATAAAAAAAAAAAGGTACTGAATACTTGCTAGATGCGTTTGTAAAAAATATTTATTTTTAATTTGGGGTAATACAAAAAATAGTTAAATGGTTTAGTTTGCGAAGATCCAACCTACAATACATATTTAATGCCAAAAGTAAATGTATAAATCAAAATTGAATGTCATTATATTAAATAACTTACAAACCATAAGCGTAATCATACTAAGCATAAATAATAATAAAAGTCCTATAAAATTAATTTTACCTATGTATTAAAAAATACTATTCAATTGAGGTATGGTTTGGGTATCTACTAGAATGCACGTTTGAAGTGCGACAAAAATTAAGAGGAAAAAAATTGGTTATGTGTGTTGTGTACCCGATATGTATGAAGTAACCATATGAAGTACTTGTGCCCTAAACTACCCATTCATGTCACGACATGTTTGTCAAATATCTATGCTTCATAGGGCACCTAGAAGCACATGACATCATTGATTATCTTGGCTCCTAGCTAGTGTACTGATGCATGCTTTGGGAAGATAAATACCTTTTGCACTTCTCCATTCACTCGTAAATCTCCATTGAATGGAACAATTTTGCAAACAGTTTACGCCAATTATAAGCTTCTCCATATGTACCTTCGCCAACCTTGACAACACTTTTTGGATCACTGTGTTCAAGAGAGTTCAATTGTCCATCAAAGGAAATGCAGGGTCCACATTCAAATAAAACTTGCTGAAAACAAAGCTTAAATGTGACTTGCATCAACATAAAACTAATGGTTTTGCAAATAAACTGAACGAGTTTATTTACTTGAACAACAAAAACTGGAACTCAGAACTAAATTCATGTTTGGCTAAGGTGATGAAAAACAGAAGACCAAGAAGATTGCAATAACTGAAGGATCACAGGACCTTCCATCAATGAGGCCATGTCTCACCAAAAACTTAAGCAAGCCAGAGTGTATTGATCTGGCACATGAATTTGTTTACTTTCTGAGTTATGATCTTGTATCTCAAGAACCATTCCTCACAAGTTAAGCATCCTTGTGAAAAAAAGAAAGGGCCCTTGGGAAGCCTACCATAGACTTTACCCTTGACCATGATCATCAATCAAATAACTCATATTGCTACAGTAGCCACAGTTTCATGAATGAAGACAATGTCAATATTAAGTCTACCAGCCCAATGTGTATTACAAGTTTACAACTTGGTTGTACTTGTTTCTATTCATAAAAGTAATGAAATGCACCATCTTTTAACTTAGGATTTAAAAAGAAATAACCAGGGAGAAATATGTAAGCAACCAGATGAAAAACAAAACAAGCAATAAAAAATGATGATGTTTTCCTTGTTAGAGCAGGATTTAACACAAATGCAGTGAGATCCAAAAACATGCAATAGTAATCAATAGCCAAGCTGAAGGGGGATGAATGAAAAGAAAAAAAGAACTTGGATCTTAATATGAGAATATCGGATCACTAAAGTCAACTAGAGCTAAATAGAAAATAGGCAAGGAACCACATGCAGGAATTGTCAAGGGTGCAGCATCATATAAAAGTATGAATTAACGAAGGGAAAAAAAAGAAAGAAAAAAAAGAGTGTAGGAAGTCAGAAGGATGAGAGAGCGAATAGAGCATATGAAGGAAATCAAATGAGGCAACATTTCACTTTCTAACACCACAACCATATAAATGGGATATACAAGATTCATTAATAAAATATATTAGGTTTACTGGGAGTACAAACCAATACTTGGAGAATACATCCAACAGCATTGGCAGACTGACTGTCCGCAAACTGCTAAAAGAGCTGAAAAAAGGATCAACTGATGACTATCTAATGAGCGGGCCTTGATGTCAGAGAGAGTTTACCAACTGCAACCTCAATGTCTTTGCAACCCTTATCACCCAGAGTCTGGAATTCTTTGTTGCTTTTCTGTGAACATATATGCCTTTCAACATCATCTTTATCCATGAGACTTGAATTGAATTTGTCTTGGACACTATGTAAACCAGAATTTATATGCAGAGATGTATTTCCTGGGGTTTTCAAACTTGAAGAAGTCAAAACCACCATTGCAAATTGATTCCCTGGTAATGCAGGAGTTTCTAATATCTTAGACAGAAGAACCGAAAGTCCACAACTGTGATTTAGCTTCTTAGAGATTAACCACTTCTGTAGTGCTGTGGTTATATGGTATAGCAATGTCATCACTTTGGATGCGATTGCCCATGAACCAGAATTTTTGGGTGAGGGCTTTCCTCTAACAGTTCAAAGGAATCAACGTCTTGAAAGTATGCTCGCTCCATATCATAGTTTGGAGGTGGAAGAGCTTTTCCTAGAATACACCAAAGACATTGGATTAGTAGTGCATCAGCAAGTATATGTAGATTTAATTTTAAATTACATGGAATCCCCAGTGCTTTCTTAAATGAGCGTCAAAACTGAAAACAGGCAACTCACTCCTGGCCATGAATTTTCACCTTATTTTGACTTACCAGAATGTGATCAAAAGTTAAAAAACATAATAAGGACAGCAAATTCACCAATAAAACCATTACTAAAAAAGATCATGGATTGAAATAACTGAGTCATACTCTAGGAATAGTTGGTTTTATTTTTCTCCTTAGCTTCCTTTGTTGATGCTGATAATCTATACATACAGCGGCAGCAATACTGAGTCCTCCCTCTGTTGGTGACAAAGTAAAATACTTGAACCGATAATGTTAAAAAGCATAAAACAGGAAAATTAAAAAGAAACTAGTACTCTCAGAAGGAAGCTAGGAAGCATGGATACATATCACGAGATCGTATATAAGGCGTCTGACAAAACCTAAAAAAAAAAAAAGATACGAATGCGGCTAGGATACATTTGTGAAAGATATATTTTTAAAATTATTAATAGTGAGTTACACATAAGCTAAAAATGTTGAGAAACCACAATGTAATTTTATAATGTAAAATATTAGCCTTTATAAATTATGTATTAATTTAAGCTAATAGCTGATTTACCTTTTAAATTTTAGTAGATCTTGCAAATATTTCATTTCAATATCAAGTTTCATATGTTTATATTACAATAATAGAACAATTCACAATTTGTCCCTATACTTTTTCCTTAGACACTAGTGAAAAATATTGTATTCAAATTTACTTGCTTATTTATTTATTGATATTTAATTTTATCATTGTTATATTCTCTTGTTAATTCTTTTTATGTAGTTATGGGGACATGCATGAAATAATTAGGATACATCAATTTGACAAATTCTATTATTTGACTCATTATGCTCTTTTTATCGAAGAATTTAACAAAATATTAGAAAAATATTCTTATAGTTATCCTTGCAATTATATTATATTATATTATTATGCAAGAAATGCTACAATTCTAATTTCATAAACCAAGTAAACATGACTTGGGTATCCGATACTTCAAAATTATGTATACGATACTCAAAATTAATGAAAAAATAATTAAGTATCCGATACTTTTAATAAGTATCGATATGTATCCGTGAGTATCTAAGGATATCGGCATCCGACATAGATACAATACACATCACCCTATTTGATATCCGTGCTTCACGGAAGGAAGCCATAGTAAAATCCACAGCCACATACACATGCATGGACACCCATGCGGGTGTATCTGAAAGATACACTGACAATGCCTTAGCCACGAAGCTACCTAACAGTGGCCTAATATATGAGATATATAATTCATGTTATAGGGAGAACCAACTCTAACCTTATGAAAAAGACAAATTATTCTAGTTCCCTCTTATTATCATTTTGTCAGACTCAAATTTCACACACCAACCTTTATATTATATACTCCTTCCATGCTCTTAGTGGTTGCCAAATTTTAGACAAATCAGAAGTCAAAAGCTGCCTCAGCTTTCAACCATATAATACTGTGGGTTACATAATCATATTTTTTCTTCTCTCCTATTACATAACTGATTTGGAGGGATATGAATAAAGATTTCTTAATCTCCTAGGGCTAAAAATCTTGTGAGCATGATAGATATGGGAAGAGTACATTATTCCAAACCACCAGTTTTGAAAAATATGGATTCAACAAAAGTTATGAAGGGCCAAAAAAAATAAGTTCTACATCAAGTGCAAGTTGATCCTAACCCCCCCTAAAACAGTAGAAGGGTGGCGAGGCTGTAAAGGCCTTGACATGATATAGTTTCTCGCACAATGCTCATAGAACTAACTAGAATGTCAAGCACATAACCATAAGGTGCCAAGAGCAAACTCAGATTGCAAACAGTAACTGAAAAGCCAGAACAAAATAATGATGAATGAGTAGTGAATCAAAATGTTATGAAACACATAAGTTTACTTGAGTCCATAGTAAGTTAGAAAATTCAAACCAGCAAGAGATATACATTGAAGGGGTGAAGAAAGGGTTTTGAATGTGTCATGTCTACAATGATAGTAAATATGGAAAAAGAGGTCCAACAATGACTCTAGTACATAATCTTGTACAAAGTAACAAAGAATTGAATAGGTAGATTCTGCTTCATATAACAACATTTGGTTTCAACCTGGATCTTAAATTCTAAAATGCTCATCATATGTGTTTTGGAGATAAAAAAAGTTGTCCTTGTTCCAAGTTGTGATATTTTCTAAGCAAGTCCAACAAATTGGAAACTGAGTGGCTATAAAAAATAGATCCAATGACTAACAAAGAAAGTGATAATTGTACCCAAAAAACAAAACTATACTTTCCTTGAACAGCATAAAATTGATGCAGTCAACTAGACACATAAAAACAAAAGCAGAGAAAAAGACTGACGATATTTATTGAAATGCTTATTTGCTTGGGCTTTCATACCAACCCATAAAAGTATGTCCAAATTTCCAACATCCATGTAGATGGTGTTAATGTTGTGCAAATCAACAATGCATTTTTGTTTGTGCATTGTTGTCTTCTTTCTATCTACTTATTTACTTAGGATTTCATATAAAATTAGTATAGTTTGGCTTATCAACCCATAAAAAGCATTCATGTCCAAACTTCAACATGCATGGTATGATGGTAGATCATGTAAATGTTGAATTGTAATATTTTGCATAACTTTTTTTAGGGTAAATTTCATTTTACCCTCTCGTGCTTTACTATATGCGGATTACCCCTTCACTTTTGAAAATAACCACATAAACCCTTGTGGTTTTGTGGACTGAAATGCATCGTTAAACATTTTGTCTAACTTAACAGTAAGTATAAAACATGTGTTAGACATTAGGGGCTTATACACTCATTTTCAAATTTCAAGAGGATATATCACACATGGAATAAAACCACGAGGATAAAGTGAATTTTGACTCACAAAAAAATGCGAAATATCATAGTTCATACACTTAGGGTGTGTTTGATTGGTAGAATTTGGATAAGGGGATTAGAATCCATCGAATTTGGAGTCACAGGGGTACGTGTGGTAGATCATGTAAATGTTGAATTGTAATATTTTATAACTTTTTAGGGTAAATTTCATTTTACCCTCTAACCGTGCTTTGCCTATGTCGGATTACCCTACTTTTAAGCACGAAAATAACCACACATAAACCTTGTGGTTTGTGTTTGGGTAAAATGCATCGTTAAACATTTTGTCTAACTATGATAAGTATAAAACATATGTTAGACATTAAGGGGCTTATCATCATTTCCAAATTTCAAGAGGATATATCACACAAGGAATAAAACCTGAGGGATAAAGTGAATTTTGACTCACAAAAAATGGCGAAAATATCGTAGTTCATAAGCTTGTTTGATTCATGAGGATTAGGGGGACTATTTCTTTAGCATGCGGATTGTAATCCATGAAATATCGATGTTTGTTTTTTTGAGTCATGGGACTCCATGTTGGACTCTGATCCCTCGTATAAGAGATAAAATAATCACCGAGGGGTGTGGGATAAATTGGTGGGATTGTTTCTTGACATTTTTGGATTAGAGGTGAGATGACCATTTTGCCCTCATTTGTTGTAGCACATTTAATTCAAATTTAAATTTAATTATGTATTATATTTAATAAAAAAAAATTAATTTAAATGTCTCAATTTAAAATAAAATAATTTTATTTAACTTTTTATTGATGTTTTATTTATTTAATTTTTGAAATAATTTTTTATGGATATTTTATTGATGCTTTATTTTAAAATTTTGTTTATGTTTTATTTAATTTCATTATTTAAATGTAATAGATGTTTTATTTAATTTCATTTTTTGATTATTATTTTTTTTTTAAACAAATTTATTTAAAATCTTAAAAAAATAATATATATTTTTATTGATATTTTATTTATTTATTTTTTAAAAATAAATTTATTTAATTAATAAAAAATAAAATAAAATAATTTTTATTTAATCTAGCTAAAAATAATAAAATATTAAAGATATGTTTTAATATTGCTATTACTTAGTAAACTATTAAAAAGGGTAAAATAGTCATTTGTTCATTTATCCTATCCGTCAAGTCAACCAAGCGTTGGATTCACTAAAAATAATCCAAGAGAGTCAGGTCAGGACATCTAATCCCATGTAAAAAAAACAAGCGGGATCATATCAATCCAGGCCAAATAGTCAAAGGATTCCGATTCCAGAGACTCGATCCGATAGTTCTAATCCCCCCTAGGTTACTTATATACGGGGTATATTTTAGTCTTTTTCATTAAATCGTTAATAGGTCTAACATGAACTTGGTTCTACAAACTATAAGGGGCTATGTAATTATTTTCAAATGAGAAGGGGTAATTAGCACATGAGTCAAAACCACAAAAGGGTAAAGTGAAATTTGTCTCTTTTTTTGTTTGTGCATTCAAATCTTCTTACTCTCTACTTGTTTACTTGAGATTTCATATCAAAAATTTAGTTTAAGTTTAGCATATCAACCCCATAAAAGCATTTGTGTCCAAACTTCAACATGCATTTAGACCATATTAACTTTGTATTAGTAAAAGATAATTTTTTTTGTTTGTTTTTTGCATTGCAGTCTTCTTTTCTCTCTTTGTTTATGCTTTTCACTTAAACCTAGTACTATTCAGATGAGAAAGCTCCAAAAAAAGACTTTTTCAAGCCACAAAATCACCTATAGGTATATTTCATTCTTCTTATCCATTTAATTTATGGAACACCAAGAGTCAACTTTAACGACACAAAGACAAAAGTACTAACTCAAAACAAAATGCAAGGAATAGATTCAGTCTAAAATGGAAAATACTACACATACTAACAAATCTTTTTTAATAACAAATGTGACGAACAAATGAAACTTTAAATTTTGAAACCAGAACCCACTTGAAAATGTGATAGGATCAACTCATGTGAGTAAAAAAAGTTTAATAAAATTCAACAGATTTGTATAGAAGTACTTTTCTAAAATAAATAGAAAACCTCACAATTCAGTCACCAAATTTCCGGGTATTTCAC
This sequence comes from Camellia lanceoleosa, assembly GCA_025200525.1. Taxonomy (NCBI): domain Eukaryota; kingdom Viridiplantae; phylum Streptophyta; class Magnoliopsida; order Ericales; family Theaceae; genus Camellia; species Camellia lanceoleosa. Next base: position 151,949,344 of record CM045760.1, on the reverse strand, counting down.
GTATATAAGGGTGTAATGGGTTCTGGCGAGAATGTTACTTGCCGTTCGATTTTGTTGATTTGGTGTAAAGGTTTTATAAAAATTTGTAGAATCCCACATTGGAAATAAATGAAAAAAATGTGAAAGTTGTTCTATAAATGAGTCCTCTCCCTAATTTTATTACAAAATGTGTATTATTAGTCACTTATCTTCTAATGCTTTAAAAGTATAAAAAATATAAATAAAACTATTTAAATATAATATTTCGGTCAGTCTTGAGCATACTTCCTAATATTTAAATATAATTTTTTATTTAAGTATCTTCTAATGCTCCTAATAGTCTGTCTATAACAGTTGGTTCCATCAGTTTTTTTTTTTTTTTTTTTTTTTTTTTCACACCCCTAGGTATATCTGGTAAATACAACTTAATAAACCAAACAAAAATCAGGAAATCATCCAGAAGCTTAACATAAAGATGAAATTTAGTAAATTAGGGCAAAAAACCTGGTATTGAGAGAGAGAGAGAACGGTTCCAACTGAAAGCTCTCTTTACGGGGGCCAAACTCAACCTACCTCTCATTACTGGATTCGATAGCCTCCTGCGAAATTGAAGAAATAGAAAAATACAAATACAAAAAAATAAAATTTTGATTATCAAAAACAAAAAATTCAGGAAATTCGAAAGGTTAAATATTTACTTTGATACATCTTGGTGCGAGAATTCAGGGCATTTTGCGGCAGTATTGAACAACAGCAATTTGTGGTGGTTGCGGGTGGTGATGATTTTCTGCTTCTTCAGCAGCTATGAGTTCTGCCAGAGATCCACAGCTTTTTCCACCTGAAACATTCACAATACATTCATTTATATGTATGTCTATATGTATATGTACATGAGGTTATGGATGAGAAAATTAGGAGTTTTCTCCACTTTTTACCTGATCATGGTAGCCATTGAAATCCACTGACCAAGAGTTTGTGTGTGAATTGGGATGATTGATGTGAGAGAGAGAGAGAGAAGATTTGAACGCGATTGGGCGGGAAGGTAGACTGACAGAGACAAAAGGCCTGATCCACGTAATCGGCCCGTAACTGTCACCACAAACAAACCTGACTTGTTATTCTGGATTGGGCCTCTCAGAATGTGGATGGCCGATGTGTGAAAAATGTAGATGAAATATGTTAAAGGCTTATCAAAATGATGTTTGTTTGAAAAAGTTTTTCAAAATTTGTTTTTGAATTTTAGTTGTATTTTTTATTGTTTGTAATTTTTTTTTAATTGATTTAATTTAGAAAGCGGCTTAAAAAATATGAAATTTAATGTACCAAAAACAATTTGAAAATTCATTGAATGCAATAAATATAAATAAATAAATACAGGCCATGTTTGGTTTGGGTTTTAGAAATTTGTTTTAAATTTTTTTTTAAAAAATTAAATTTAATTTAGTGAAAGAAATATCACTTATATAAAATTTTTTGGGAGGTTAAAAAATTATTTTTTTAAATTTTAAAAATATCTTTTCGATACAAACCAAACAAGCCCACCAAAATTCTTCATATTTTAGTTTATTCGAAAGAATTTTTTGAAATATTTTTGTTCAAATTTTTACTTTTCAAATGTATCTGAAAAGTAATAAAAAATTGATTAAAAAAAAAAAAAAATTCACTAAAAATAAAAAATACAAGATTGAAAACTTAGCAACTTATATTTTGAAAACTCCAAAACAAACATATCACACTAAAATTCATTTGGGTTTGATAATCCAATTCTATGTGGGATTGGAGAGAGAGAGAAAGAATGTATTGCCCATACTTTTTTTATAATAAAAATGCATTTTTTTTTTTATGCCATAGAATTTTTAAGTAAATTTCATAAATTTAATCTCAATCAACCACTACTATTTTAATTACACACACATATTTATTTAACATCTTTAATTTAATACTAACATACTAATAAATTAATAATTCACTCCTCAATTCCTGTATTTATAATTTCATCCAATCTAATTTGACAAATAAATATCATATAAGAGAAATGAATATTGGAGCCCACAAGTACGGCACCCTCCTCCAATGTATAGGCAGGAGAAAATCCAGCCAATGAGTTTTATCTAAATCAAGCGTTTCTTCATATAATTTTGAACAATAATAGCGTGTTAATTGACAAAATAATTAAGAAAGAACAAATTACCCTTGTTGGGTTTGATTTTTTAAAATCTATTTCTAGAGAAAAAAGTTAAAAAAAACTAAATTTGATGAAAAAAGGCGAAAAAATAAAAAAACACCTACAATTTTTGCATACATTTAAGTCCTGAGAACTTCAATTATAAAAAGGATAATGAATTTTCTCAAATCTAACACAATTCTGCAAACAAATAGAGAAATATGAGAAAGGTACATAAAATACTTGAGTATATTTATCAGTGCATTGGATTTAAGGGTGCGAGAGACAGGTGAATTCACTTGTAAATTTCCTCCATAATGAAAGTACTCTTATTGTATTATCCGTGAACGTAGCCTATAAGGCAAACCACGTAAATCATGTATCATGGTATGTGTTTGTTTTATTATTTTCATTGATTATTTTATGATTACTTTAATACCCAAAATTGCCACAGTTTCACTGTAACAGTCACAGCACTGTATACATAATTAGATGGAAACAATTACAATGTGACAAACAATCCATTCACCAAGATACAAACAAATATAGATTTTGCAAGATTTAAAATACTCCTCTGGAAGTTCAACACCACACCTATGCAGAATGTGAAACAGAAGCAAAAAAAACAATGGGGTAAAATAAGGAGCATAACTTGGCTACAATGGGTAAGTGATCATGTCTGTATCCAAAATAATCTATTAAAAAGGCCGTGACAGTTTTGGTTTCTCCAAACACCTTAATCTTCTGGTCTATATCTCCCATGCCTGCGATGTAAGCATACCAATTTAGCGTCCAAGCAGTTCCGGATTTATATAAATACAACCAAATCCACCACTTGAGGAATTTGCTGCAGAAGCAAAATATAAAATACAACTAGATTGAAGTATCACACTAAAGTTTCTAAAACAACCCTTCTAACTTTTATAGAGAGCTGTTTTCAAATTTTCAAGAATTTGGACTTTGCTCATAGAAATGAAAACAATGAGTGTTTTCAAACTTTTTCATTGCTTTTGTTCAAAAAGCACAACCAATCAGGGTGATTAATTGGTACAAACCTTAAGGACCCTTGAGATTTTAATAAACTCCAAAAACCAACAAGTTCTAATAGATCTTTAGGATCCAATAACAATATTAAAATTTTAAGCACAAGTTAAAAAAAAACATTTCATTTTTATGGAAGTTATGATTAATTCTCTATACATACTCATGTATTCATTGTATAAAGATTTCCTCATTCTGAATACTTGACTAAGTTTTACCTGTAAGAAAAACCAACAGACTGTACACCTTGAATTCATACATTTTCAGATTTCTACTCAACAAATTTGCTAGATGATTTCGCTCATGATCCAAGTTGAAAATGGTTCATTTACTCAGTGTGAATATTGTGCATATATGATTGTATATATTTTAGGCTAATTAGTTGTATTTCCATAGTTAGCTAATGAGTTGTATTTCCATAGTTAGATAGTTGTATTTCCATAGTTAGATTTTAGGGTTTAGTCTCTTCTTATTTAAACCGATGTAACTCTTGAATTAATAAGTTGAATATACAGATT